>CANTUQ010000043.1:11022500-12445000 GCA_947683425.1 Excoecaria cochinchinensis
CATCATTTAATTTATATAACATAACATCAAAAATAACATACACACTCTTAGGAACGGGTGTAAAATGGGATGAAAAATGGACTATATAGTCAAAATAAGGGTTGAGGGACAGCCACACCTGAGGGACAGGCATCCCACATCTGAGGAACGAGTGTCCCTCACCAAATGGGACATGAGGGACATGCTAACCCAAAATAGACCCTGCAGCAACTCTGTTCTACCAAAATAGTTTACAACTTCAAATAAAACCTCCACAATCACATAGAAAACGTCAATTTTGATCAAAATGGTCTTCTGTAAAATTAAACCACAAAATGTTATCTTTCTAATGGCTCAAATTTCAAGTTAATTGGAGCTAAAACCAGGGAGATATGCCCAGATTTGTCTACATTGCTCCAAAGACCCGCCTAGAACATTTAGCTACTGGAATGAGCAATTTTGAGGTGCATAGAGTCCAAAATAAATTATATCTATTTATACAACATTTTTAGAAAAAGCAGTTCCGGTTCTAACACAATTCAAATCATGCAATTTTGAGTTCTAAATCTTGACTTATTCTTAAAATAGTCATCAATGGTGAATTTGCCCCTTTGTACAGAACTGCACTATATAAATCAATTAACCTAAATTCAACTAATTTTACACAATCAATCCACCAAACTCCACCCAAATTAACATAACACATACACAAATATCTTAGAATATTCAATTTATCAAAAAATGTTCAAAAGCACAAAAATACATGCAACAGTCCCAAACCTATTTTCCTTTGCTCCTTTAGGCTCACTTAGCACTTTGCTCATTAATCTTTTATTTCCCCTTAGAAGTAGCAGCCTTCTCTTCTACAACCAATTCCAAATTCTAGAATTGAGATTAGAAAACAAATCCCTAAATGTAACTCAAGATCAAAGGATGAAGAGAATCAAATCAAAACCTTACCTTTTACTAGCAAGCTTAACAATTCCACCATAAACCTTGAAATTACTTAAGTTAAGATGAATGGCTGCCTTGGTAAGTTAGAAATGGGATGAAGATGAAGTGAAAGTCCAGCATTTGGACTTGGAATGGCCGGCCATGTGAAATGAGGAAAGGACAAATCCCACCTCTCAACATTTATTTGTTGGGTTTCATCGGATTAATTCAACATTAACGCAGCGGAATAAAATTGAAACCCGAAACAGGATCCATGTATATTCAATTGATTCAAAAGGAAGAGATAAAGAATTACTAGCCTTTAGAATGAAATAACGCCTTATCTCGGACTATAGGTGCTACTTTGATCACGAACACCCTCTACCGGTATCCACACGCACGAACAAAACGAACAGAACTTCGCAAGGGTGCTAGCTCCCTTATTATGCGAATGGATTTTAAGATTCTTTCTCAAAGAAAAGGTGGCAGGGTTAGCTTTTGATTTTCTTTACAAAGAAGAATAGTAGCTTGTTTTTCCACTTCTTATTCTCTAATATGAAGTTGTACAGCCACTCTAATCTTTATTCCTATTTGAATAACGTGATTAGAGTTTTATTAGGGTTTTACTTCTTTTCTTAACACTGTCTATATATATGTAAATAAGTTTTAAACCCTTAATAATGATATTATCTCTAATTCGAAATTAAGAGATATTTTCAATATATATATATATATATATATATATATATATATATATATATATATATATATATTTCTTATTCAAAATAATAAGAAATATCATATTAATACATATTATTATCTCATATTCAAAATAAGAGATATATATATGTATATAAATATATATATAAATGTGTAATTTCAAAATTAAATATAAATACCTATATTTATATTTTATTCCGAAATAATCTAATAAAATCCATTTTGTCCATTTTGGTCTTGGTGTGTGACCCAATAGGTTTATATTATGTTGGCAGTGGGCCTAATATCATAATAAGCCCACAAGACATAATTGGTCTCTAGCAAGACATTATGACTACCCAAATAATATAAATATCGTTAGTCCGATTTTAACCTGACAACAAAACATGTTGTTATCCTTTTGTCACACGATATCTTGTTTGAACATAAGTCATGGTCCTTGTCAAACTTAAATTGTTCAAACATATAATTTCTCGATCACTAAGTAGACTGATAAATTCAAATGACATTGATCACACTATCAATTCATTTAAGCACGGCCATGCATTTTATAGTCCTACTTATCGAGGGGCCCAATAGATATCTCTCTCATAAGAGAGGGACAAATCTCTCTCATAAGAAAGGGATAAATTCCATCTTAATTATTCATTTTCCTCTGCATAAATCTCATTATGTCCAATAATAACATTTATAATTATCCGATTAAAGATAACGTTTGATTACGTCAAAACATAATGTTCCTTATGTAGGAAACCATGATAACCTCAGGTCAAAGGATTCAATAACATATCTATTATAAGATCACTTATGACACTATCCCATGAAGTGATCTTATAGTGGGTCTATCCAGTACTTTGTTCTCTAGCAAGTACCTATAGATTTGATTTATATCAACATATATAATCATCCCATGATTATCAATGCAAATCTATACTAGTCTTAATTTATCTTTATGCCCTTTAGTGATAAATGACTAGGGACAACATGAATAACATTGTTATTCATAAACATTACAATAATGTAACATGCTAATAATATTAATGTGAAGAAAACCATTATATAAATGTAAATGTAATGATTACATCAAGGTCCAAATGTTTGGCCTAGGGCATAACCACTAACAATCTCCCACTTACACTAGGCCCAATCATACATATATATAATACCCATTGACCTAGTATGTCCATCATGTTTGGCTTGTGGGAGAGCTTTGGTAAGTGGATCAGCGATGTTATCATCAGTAGGTACTCTGCATATCTTGACGTCTTCTCTCTCAATTATTTCTCTAATGAGATGGAAATGCCTGAGTATATGTTTTGATCTCTGGTGAGATCTAGGCTCCTTAGCCTGTGCAATAGCACCATTGTTATCACAATAAAGATCCATTGGGTTGCTGATACTAGGTACTACTCCCAATTCAGCAACAAATTCCTTAATCCATACTGCTTCTTTAGCTGCATCTGATGCTGCTATATACTCAGCTTCTATTGTAGAATCAGCGACAGTGCTTTGTTTAGAACTTTTCTAGCTTATAGCACCTCTATTTAATACAAACACATATCCTGACTGCGATCTAAAATCATCTTTGTCAGATTGGAAGTTTGCATCTGTATAACCATTTATTACTAGCTCATCTTCCAATCCTCCATATATTAAGAATGCATCCTTAGTTCTTCTTAAGTACTTAAGGATATTCTTAACAGCTATCCAGTGACTTTTACCGGGATCTGACTGGTATCTACTCGTCATGCTCAAAGCATACGATGTAACACCCCCACCGTCGCCCCCGTTGGAAGGGAACCGGCGGGCGTGCTACCCGACGCTCACTCACACACATACACACATACACTTAGCAGAAGCATACATTCATACATGACATGCATACGAAAATACAGAGGAAATTAAAACTTTAAAGGAATAATAGCTGAACATACAATAACTCACATACATACATATAATCATTCAGCAGAAGCATAAGGCGAAAGATAAAGCGAAGGAATAACTTAATATATAAATATAATAACGTTTACATAACCCAAAATAATATCCAAAACCTTACAGATACATAAGACTACAGGAATAACAAGAATCCAAAATACAGAAGCTGATCCCATAATAAAACTTCTAACTTCTACGTGGCCGACCTTGCAGATGCGCGACTCGAACAGAACCAAACCTGCCACCTGTACAGGAAGGAATCCGTGCACAGCGATAAACGCTTAGTGGGGAGAACACACAAGCAATATAGACGACCATTCACAATGGTCGTCAAGGCATACACACACACAATGGCTAATGCGAACATTCATAATACATATATAATCAGGCTTGCATAGTAAAGGCATTAATTCAAAAACTCACATCCATAACCATATACTTACATCGAGAATAGGCCAAAACAGACATAATACAATACACGATACAAGTATCATCATGCAGAACTACATACAATATCACATGCATATACCTACCAAGGTATCAAATATCAGTACCTTACCGTGCGAAGTCACATGAGATTTACACATGCAACTGTCATATCCAAGTACCCATACATTAACTGAAAACCCATTCAAATGCGACACAATTACCATATAATAACGTACCCAACTATCATGCTAAGAATACTAGCTATCTAACATACTTTGTCATGCCATACACACACACTAGCCAAAACTCAAGGGACAACATCCAAAGCACCACACTTCCACTGCGCAACTCTAATACATAAAATATCATGTCGAAAACACTCCAATAGTAGAGACCAAAGACATAATCACATAACATCACATTCATAACATCACCATACGGGAAATACAATCAAATCTTACATACATGCAGCCACAACTGATCCGATTCATATGCTTATATATAATAAAACCATGCTTGAGTCACATATATAAATGCATTAGTCGAATCACATTCAAAGCATTCTAAAACTTATAACACATCACATGACAAGCGCGGATAATTGTGTTAGATATAAAATCATACTTACATAATAAAGACACACATTCCAAAGCCCATAGTCACGTTTATATACATATAAACTGATTCCTCAAATCATTATTATGCTCATTCGGATATCACATTCTTATAGTTATTTCAAAGCAAAACAAAATAACGAAGCACCTGCTGACTCACAATAGTGGATAACGAGTGTACGAACAGTACTTTATGGGTACCAACCGGCCAAAGGGTACCTTACAGGTACGAATCGAAAAACAACATCATTTTCCACATTCGAAAACATTTTAACGAAAGGGGATCTTAAACAAGATCCATTCACACTAAAGGGTTTGCGAGGAACCAAATAGGGACCTGATCAGGGTCCAAACGTTCAAAGGGCTGCAACTAAAGAGACTCTATTAGACATGCCTAACTATCCACTAGACTGACTCTCGCAGGCCATGCGTAATACAAATCATGTCTCACATCATGGCACATAATTTAACATATTACATTCATATAATTCATAACATTGTCCATGCATAATACATCCAATTATATTAATATACTTCATAAAATAGTCCAAGTATAAACCTAAAGGCATCACAAGTTCGGAATTCAAACATTAGAATCACAAAAGAAAACTCAATTTTTGGAAACCGGGGAGTGTCGCGGTCGCGACGGATGTCGCGCTCGCGACCGAGGCGACTTGGCCCAGGTCGCGATCACAGTAACCTTCGCGATCTCGTGCGGGAACTATACACATCTCACTGTCGGGCTCGCGACAGTGAGCTGCTATCCCGATCTGTTGCGCTCGCGCTCGACAGCGCGCTCATGACAGAGGATTGCCCAATTCAAAACGGCAGTCAAGCGCCCTGTCTGTCATGGCCGAACTTGTACCCTAAAAGAATTAATCTATTTTGGCATGTGTGTGTGATTGGATGTGAGTTTTGGGACTAAATTGAATGAAGGCAGGATTTAATTAAAAGAAAGAAGTATTGTTAAGGGTTTAAATGGTAATTATGAATGAATACTAAGCATGAGTTAAAGGCTGATTAGCTAGTTTAATGAAGGATTAATTAAGAATAAAATAACTTGATTTAATGGAAAGAGGAGACATATTTGAGGAAGTGGTTTTCGTGTGGCTTCTTGAGAGGATGCCACCTACACCTTTGCATGCAAGAGTGAGTTAAGGGAAGGGAAGAGTTTCATTTATGTAATCTAGCAATTTTCTGTGTTCTTCTCTTTTCTTTCTTACGTGGGAGTGAGTGTTAAAGAAGGGTAAGCATATTGATGTTAAGTTGCTCAAGAATTAAGGGTTAAACCTAAGAGGTAAGTGAATAAGTGCATATTCTCATCTTCTACTCTTTCTTCTTGGTTGAGCTGGTTTGGATGGGATATTATTGGTTTGAGTTTGAGCTTGAGCATCTGTGTTGTTTTTGTTAGTTGAAGAAGTGAAAAGAGATAAGGGAAAGGCTATAATCGGCGAGCCGAGCGTCCGTCGAAATTAGGAGCTAAGGCGACGAGGTTTGGGAACAAACCCTAAATGTGTGAAATTGAATGATTTGTATTGGTTAAATAGGGCCTTTGATATGAGCTGTATGTGTATGTGATAATGTGTTTAGTGAATGAATTGCTTGAGAGCATGTATGCTATGTGTGAGGTGAAATTGATTATAACTTGTGCTAAAGATGAGTGCCAAAAAAAGAAGGGAAAATCAGGTATGTGCTAATTGATCATGTGGTTGATGTATTTGGGTTGATTGCTAAAAGTGAGAATGAGATTTGAAGTCTTAATGAGAAGGAAGAAATGGACTGAAAAACATAACCATGTTATGGTGTTTTTGCATAGGTCACGGAGAAAATCAAATCCATTGTGACCGTGAAGTATGCTTGAGTTCAATTCTGCCTAGTGGATTTTGGTATGTCACGGTGACAATGAGATTCATTGTGACTGTGAGGTACCCAGGAAGGCATTCTGTTTTGCAAAGTGAGAATATGTCGCGGTGATAATGAGATTCATTGTGACCGTGACATACCCTCAATTTGCATTCTGCCGAGAGTTGGGAACATGTCACGGTGATAATGAAATTGATTGTGACCGTGACATGCCCCTAGTTTGCATTCTGTTTTGGACTTCAATATGTCACGGTGACAATGGAATTCATTGTGACCGTGACCCACCCTGTTTTGGCAATATGATCCTAATGTGTTTGGCCATTCAAATGGCAAGGCTTTGAGATGAAATGAAAGACAACATGAGTAAGTATTGTATGTGTGTTAAGTGATCTATAAATGCATACAAACATGGTGATTTCTGAATATGATAAGTTATGTGAATATTAAATGTGAAGATTGAATTTGAAAGCATACTGAATATGCAAGTGAAATGTTAGCTATGTGCTAATGCAAATGTGTAAAGTGAAAAGTGAATTGAATAATTTGTTAATAACTTAAGCCTGCGAGTCAAGTAGTGGATAGTTAGGCATGCCTATAGGGTCAAGTGCTGCAGCCCCATGCGTTAAATGTGTCTGATTCCATGGGAATCACAATGCGAATAATCCTTGCTGGATTTTCTTATATGTGGAATAATGTGATGTACCAGAAGGTACTAATGTGATGTGAAGTACCAGAAGGTACTAATGTGTAAAAGTAGTCTCGATGAGATTACTGGTACCTGAGAGGTACCGATGCGATACCCGTTATCCGCGTCATTGAGTTGCAGGCAAAAAGGCTAATAGGCTAATCGGCTAATCAGTTAATTAAATAATAAACAGAAGTGACTATGATACAAGAAAGTACAGACATATGAATAAGTGATTGATGCTTTATGATTGAATATAGTAATGGACAAAACTATGCTTGAAATGGTTCATGCTTTAATAATGATTGTTCTGGCATGTCTACTAATGTGCAATGTATGATATCTCTGATGCATGATAAGTTATTTGCTATATGAGTTCCCCACTAAGCGTTATCGGTTAGCATGGATTTACTCTAATCCGTGCAGGTACGGACGAGAGGTGACTGAAGGACGTCCCCCGCATTTTGGTACGGTCAACAATAGGAAGTGAATAGCGTAGGCTTTGGGATTGTTATTTTGGGATTTTTGTATAAGCTTTTTGTACGGTTAAAATGTGTAAAGAATATGTAAAGGCATGTAATAATGTATAATCTGGAATGTAACCTCTCTTATGTATGTATGTCATATAAATAGCTTGGCATGTGATGCATGAGATAAGATAATATGCGATGAAATTTTACAATTCAGGTTAAGCATGCGTTCTGTTGTGTGTGTCCGGCCTTCTCTAACTAAGATTAGCTGAGCTAATCTGTCATTAGGGAACGGGCGTCACAAGTTGTGGTATCAGAGCCTAGGTTTAGTCTTTTCTGGGAATTGGGTAGATAAGATGTGTATAGTTTGTTGACCTAATGCGGAAGTCCTTGTTTAATCTGTGTAGTAAGATGGATTCTGGAAGGCATACCGGTGAGGAATCTGCCGAAAGCGTGAAGCTGAGGTGACAGGGTCTGGGCAGTCTAGATCGGTTGGCTATGGGAATGAGATTCCGTTTGGGCCTATGGAAGCTATGATGAAAATGACACAAGACATGGCGAGAGTAATGGAACGTATGATGGCGCCAAGATCCCCAATAGAATCTTTGAGAAAGCATGGTTTGGAGGAATTTCATGGAACAAGGTTAGATGAGTCAGAAAAAGCAGAGTACTGGATTGAGAAGGTGGAAAGGATTCTTAAGGAGATATGATGTCCTCCAGATCAGTGGGTTGAATGTGTGGAGTCATTACTCCAAGGTCCTGCATATGATTGGTGGAAGCTGGTCCTGCAGAATCCGATGCTTCTTGAACCATTAATCTGGGAGTTCTTTGAAAAAGAATTCAAGAACAAGTATATTACTAAAGCACATCGAGAGGCAAACTGGAAGAAGTTTTTGAGTTTGAGGCAGAGAACCATGACGGTGGCGGAATATGAAGCATAATTCTGTCGCTTATGCAAGTATGCGCCAAAAGGTGTTTTGACCAATGTGTTGCGATGTCAACAATTTGAGGAAGGGTTGATTGAGGAAATTAAAGCATTGCTGATTTCTCTAATAATGGAGCAGAATATAAGTTATTATCGTATTGTTCAAGCAGCTTTGAGAGCTAAAAGGACTTTTGGAGCTCAAAGAGAATGGAGACAAAGGAAGAATGCAAGTAGAGGTGGTTACCAGACGGGGAAAAGATGATGAGATTCTCATGTGGCATCATCGGCGGAATCAGGGTTTAGTTCTACAGCGAGAGGTAAGAAGCGTGGCGCTCCCTCAGCATCTGGTTCGGGAAGAGGAACATTTGGTAACAAAAGTGAGGTTCATGAGTGTCCTCATTGTGGTAAGAGGCATAGAGGAGAATGCTGGAGAGTGACGGGTGCTTGTTTTAGATATGGAAGCACTGAGCATTTCCTTGCTAATTGCCCGAATACTTATGAGATGTCAGGAAATCAGCAAGAGCAGAGTAGGGGTGGCTCAAATTTATCTTCTACTAATAGAGGAAGAGGAAGAGGACGTGGCAGAGGTAGCCAGTCCAGGGGTGCAGTCGATTATGAGATTGTGGATAGACCTGATGCGACTCCAGTGCGGGCTTATGCTATGAGGACACGAGAGGATCAGGATGCGCCTGAAGTGATAGCAGGTACTATTCTACTTTGTGGTGTGTGTAGACACCGGGTCCTGAGTCCGCCATCAAACGAAAACGGTGATTTTTGATCCTTGATTATTCCCTCCAAAAAAATAAAAAAAATTAATAATATAAAAAATATATATATAAATATGTGTGTGTGAAATTAAGTAATTAATTAGTTGATATTGTCAGTTAATTAAGTGGTTAATATTATTGTGTTAATTAAAATGCATGCAAAATTAAAGTGTAATGTTTAATTAATTAGATAAATTATATATATAATATATATATAGATTAATTATATTAATATATAATATTTAATTATTGTAATGTTTAATTAATTAAATATATTAATGTGTGATGTGTAATGTGTGATTGATATATAATGTTTGATTAATTAATTAATGTATGTGTTATTTGAATTAAGTTAAATTAATTAAAATTAAGAAAAGAAGAAAATGAGGGAATTAATGAGGAAATTACTTGGATGCCCTTAACCCTAATTTGAGGGTGTATAAAAAGAAAAGAATGAGAAAAGAGAAAGGGGGTCGGCAGATCAAAGAGAGGAAAAGCCAAGCAAAAGAAAGAAAAAGGAAAAGAAAGAAAAAGGAAAGAAAAAGAAAGGAAAGAAGAGAGGAAGAGCAGACCCAGGAACCCAACGCCGGACCGGGGAGAAGAAAAAGGAGAAAGGAGAGAGGGAGAAGGCGTCGCCTCCGCCGGCCACCTCCGACGCCGGATTCAGGCACGCGCCCCACCGGAAGAACCACCACGTCCGGGCGCACCCAGTCGTCGCCGCCGCTTCGCCATCGGACTCCGGCAACCGGTGCGTGAGGGAGAAGGACCCGGACCGCTTTATCTCGTTTTCCGGCGACGGTGGACCTCCGATCGGCGCGTGGACACCGGATTTGGACTTCCGACGAGGCGATCTACCTTCCGGTGTTGGCGGTGCCGTCAACCGTCGCTCCGGCCAATCTCCGGCGACCTAAATCCGGTAAGCCTATTTTATATTAATTTATTTTAATATATTATTAATTAATATTAATTAATATTATTATTTATTTATTTATTATTATTATTATTAATATTTATTTATAATTTATGTTTATTAATATTATTATTATTATTAATATTATTATTATTATTATTATTATATTTATTTAATTTCTGTCTTTATATTATTATTATTATTATTATTATTATTATTATTATTATTATATTTATTTAATTTCTGTTTTTATTAATATTATTGTTATTGTAATTATTATATTTATTTATTTAATTTCTGATTTATTATTATTATTATTATTATTATAATAGTGCTATTATATTTATTCATTATTCTGATTTATTATTATTATTATTTATTATTGTTATTATTTATATTTATTTAATATTATTATGTTAATATTATTATTATTATTATCATTGATATTATTATTATTATTATTATTATTATTGTCTAATTTGTGTTAATTTTATGTTGATGTTATTATTTAATTGATTTGTGATTATTTAATTTTATGTATTATTATTATTATCATTATTGATTATTGTTAGAATTTAGTTATTTATTTATGTATTCATTTATTTATTTATTTAGAAATATGTAATTATTATTGTATGTATTTGTGGTCTGTAATAATAAAATGATTTTCGACCGCTACTAAAAAGAACCACCACACAAATGTTTCCCGCTAAAAAGAATGTTTGCTAAATAAAATTGGACCAATGTCCTATTTTACCCAATAAAATCATCACATAAAAATCGTTTTCCATAATAAACACACGCGGGGACCAAAGTCCTCAAAATAAATGAATAACCCGTTTTATGCATGTATAGCACATTTATAAATGGGAGTTGTATTCCGCTCCTAGTATTATTGTAATTTATTTGATTTAATCCTTTATTATTTTATTTATTTATTTATCTATTGTTTTACATACGTGAATAAATTGGGCTTTAACCAAACTTGAATTGTGTGGAGAGAGAGCGAACTAATAAATTCAAAACTCAATTGTAAACTTAATTAAGGTACGAATAAATGAGAAGTCCCGAACCCTGCTCTGGTCTTTGGGCTCAAGAGGCTAGAGGTTATCCTCCAAGACACCTTTTGTGTCACGAGATTTAGACGTTAATCCTAGGCCTCATGGCCCAATATGGATAAAATGCGCAAGTCTTAGGCTCTCCGAGGCGAGAGAAACTTTCCCAATGTTCTATTGGGTGGCGACTCCATGAAACCTCTTTGTTGCCCAACATAGACGCACTTGCGATTTATCGCAAGCTGTCGACGGACCCGCAAATGCCCCGATCGCAAGCTGTCGATTCGAAAGTACCTTGATTAAAATTTACAATTTAGTTTTAGTTTATAAATTTCGCTCTTCTCTCAAAACTGCATTACATCGCATTAGAGCTTTAGAATATGATAGTTTGTCCCTTTATCAGCCCCGGTGCGTTCCCGAAGCACGACCCCATTTTCACTCAATTTGGGGAAGTGTTAAGGATAATCACCAGCCCAAGTCTCGTACCATCGTGGTATATAAAATGGTGACCCGATCGGTCGTTATGCTCGGGATGAGCTAGACCCGTCGGCAGGGATCATGCTTGGGTAGCCTCAAAGTAACACCACCTTTTGACCAAAGCTCATGTAATGACAATAGAAATCTCCACTAGGTGACATGTACCATAATATCGTGCTTGCTATTTGGGCCGTCATATACTGAACAAAATCAATTGAATCAGATGATTTTCATCAAAGGCTTTCATGCCCCGATGGGCTTATCTTGATTTAATCGAATTGTTTAAATATATAATGGCCAAACATCCATACGCATGTGCTTTAAAGTAAGAGTTGTTAAGCTGCCGGTTTTTTTTCGCCGTGCACTATACGCGTCCATTGGGTTCCCTGTTAACCCTTGGATAAAGCTCACCTAGGAAAGAGACCGCACGACCCCGTGTGTGGGAGAAATAAGGTTGGAATGATCTATCTGCTTGCATGTGGCTGTGAATGATGCACAACATGCACATACATCACATGTCATTCATGTCTAAAAAAAAAATCAATCAAAAAAATAAAAAAATATATAAATATAATAAAATAATAACAATAAAAAATATATTTCATATTGTGTATATATCCTTTTGCCTGCATATTGTTTTTCACACGCATATACCATCATGTGTATATTTATTTTCGCATATACCATCACGTGTATATTTATCTTCATGCATTGCATCGCATAATTGCAATTTATTGATTTTTTCACTCCATCTGCACAATTCACGATCATGCATCGTATATTGTCATACACGCATCATTCTAACAAATTAAATTTTCAGCCATCATAGATTCATTTAAGTGGATTAGAGGCCCTGACGGTCGATTAGTAAGGACAGATTCGCCCTTTGGATTGCTCGAATTAGTGCTTGACTGGGATTCTGAGCCACACTCAACATCTTGTACCTCATCCTCATGATTCACGAGCACCTACTATTCCACAACCATCTGTTGATGCACAACAACCGATAGCCCATGCTGGGGGCAAGCCGAACCACCTGTTGGTGGAGAGGTTCTTTTTATTGGCAATGCTACTGTCAACCTGTCAATGAGCATGGAGCTGCGACATTTATTGAGCCAAGAAGGGCAAGAGTTCATAATCCCGAGGAGGATTTTGTGGAAGATGAGATTGAGGACATAGCAGCCCACCAACGCTGGCCAGTTAACGGATCAATGCTAAATTCTGAGGGACTGAATTCAAGATCTGATCAACAATAAAAAAAATTGCTGACCCAGAGAAGATGGGGAAATAAAAGCTGATGACAGCTGAAAGACATGGGTTGCAGTGCCTGCTTGGCTACAAGACGTCTTTATATTTGAACTTTTCAAATAATGGCATATGCAATATTTGTCATTTCAATTATGTTTTTGTGTACTTATATATTATTTCTAATGATTTCATTTCTTATGATCATGATATATTCATTCATTTTGACATTAATTCAATTAATACTACTGCATTTAATCTTGGAACTTTGAAAAATTCAAAGAAAATCTTGATAGCATCTGATATAACTCCTGTAGAGAGAGAGATTCAGAGAGAAAACAAAAATAAGAAAGAAAAAAAAAACTAGTTGCAATTAGGAGATTGGATGAAAACTCACTAAGAACACTAGAACCTTTCTGATTACCCGTCGAAGCGATATCTGGATAAGACATAACTTGGAAAATGATTTAGGGAAATCTTTCTTTGTATAGCTCTCTAAATGACTATTTCCTACCCTTATTCTTCAATCGCTTGCTAGCCCATTGAGCCTTTATGCAGGTATGCTGAATGCGTGCCAGTTTTGTTGTTACACACATTAAAACTACCCACTCGCCTAAAATGATTTTGGCTTCCCCTTAGAAGAGTGGCCGCTCTAAAACTGATGGATGTACATTTGAATAATTCTTTGGACTATTAAAAAAAAAAAATTGCCTTGATAACAGCAAGTTCAGACTTTGAAAAGAGGGTTTAGTCATGCATGAAAGGCATGAGCTCAAAAAAAAAAAAGAAGCGAAAGCAAAAAGAAGAAAAAGAAAAATGAAAAATCCAAAAAGAAAAAATGAATCAAAAATTAAAACGAAAAGAAAAAAAAAAGAAGAATCAAAAAGAGAGCTCAAAATGGTGACCAATTGACTAGTTTCAATGATTACCCTTTTTGTTCTGATCTCAAAGAGCTAGAATGTTATCGAGTCCAAATTCAAGAATACTTTTGAGCCGAGAACGGTTCATCCATCAGTCGAGAAAATATCGCGGCCATTTTTCTCTAGCGACCTGATCTTTCTTTGACAGCCATCTATCCAAACCTGACATTACAACCGAAGTAAGACCTTTTGATTCTGGGTTCAGTCTTATCCAATTAGCGGAGATGACCTTCTAGTAAGGTTTGGTACGTAAGAAGAGGCCTATGGTGTTTCTTGAGCTTCAAGCGAGAAGCCATGAGTGCGTTCATGCATTCGAGTTAAGTCTCGTCTCCGACATTGCTTCTAGAATTTGCATTCAAAAGATCGAATGAGAGCAGAGAGAAAATATTCAATCACGAGAATCAAAAAGAGAGCAGATTGATAACAGGAGTTTGATGCTTTCAAGATCCATCCCGAGATTGGATGAGGTTTTGTATCTTGAGATTAATGCCAAATAATGATCATATATTATGAAATCAAATTGAAATATGTGCATTTATGCAATGGTATCGATGTAACCAGAAGAGTCCATCTGATGTACAAAAGAAAAAAAAAAGAGAAAAAGAAAAAAAAAACAAATAAGAAAAAAGAGAGAAAAAAGGCCGTTAGAGATGAAAACCGTAATTGGCGCTCTAAGCAAAAATTAGGCCAAAGGGCAGGGTGAAAACCTGAAAACAGGCAGTCTGTCCTAAAGAAAAAAAAAAAAAAGAAAAAAAAAGAGCCGCTGGATTGGGTTGGATTCCTTCCAGGCAAAAATAAGGCACAGGGTTATGTGAAAATCCGAAAGGACGCATTTCCCGCCAAGAAAAGCTAGTGTGAAAATCCACAAGGGACGCACTACCTTAAAATAATGACTACAGGTTTCAGATGAGAACCTCATGATCCCCAAAGAGCATGAAATTCAAAGGCAATTCCAGAAGGCACTGATCTTATTGCAGATTGCAATCAAATCGGCTGTCGCCTCCAAATCCACTTAGATGAATTTTTATACTGCATTGCTGCATACACATGCATCTCATGTGCATACTCACAATTTTTTTATGTATATCTGCCTTTCTAAGTCTTGCAGAAAAAGGGACTCGATGCGGACACCGGCAGAAACCGAGTGACGACATCATTCCAAACATCAATCCAAATATCAATTGACACAATCAACCCAAGACCTCTCAGGGGGCAGATCTCAACCCAAGACCTCTCAGGGGGCAACCGCTTCTCAAAGGGCTCATAGACAGCACCACTTCATCATCCAATCGAAGGGTTAGCACGATGGCGGCACTACCACTCTGATGAGGGTTAGCACGACCACGGCACTACCACTTCACCAAACGGAGGGTTAGCACGATGGCGGCACTACCACTCCGAGGAGGGTTAGCACGACCACGACACTACCACTTCACCAAACGGAGGGTTAGCACGATGGCGGCACTACCACTCCGAGGAGGGTTAGCACGACCACGGCACTACCACTTCACCAAACGGAGGGTTAGCACGATGGCGGCACTACCACTCCGAGGAGGGTTAGCACGACCACGGCACTGCCACTTCACCAAACGGAGGGTGAGCACGATGGCGGCACTACCAATCTGAGGAGGGTTAGCACGACCACGGCACTACCACTTCAATCAACCAAAGACCTCTCAGGGGGCACACAATCAATCCAAGACCTCTCAGGGGGCAGATCTCGACCAAAGACCTCTCAGGGGGCACCACTCAACAGAACGGCTAGCACGATGACGGCATTACCACTCTATGGAGGGTTAGCACGATCACGGCACTGCCGCTTCTGCAATCACAACAACAGCACTCAATTCAAGAAGGTTTCCGCCGCAGGTATGGAATCCCCCCTCTCTTCCACTTTGAATTTTGGCTCACCTAGGTGTCTATGCACTAGCTTCTCCAAAATTGAGGGCAACTGTAGACACCGGGTCCTGAGTCCGCTATCAAACGAAAACGGTGATTTTTGATCCTTGATTATTCCCTCCAAAAAAATAAAAAAAATTAATAATATAAAAAATATATATATAAATATGTGTGTGTGAAATTAAGTAATTAATTAGTTGATATTGTCAGTTAATTAAGTGGTTAATATTATTGTGTTAATTAAAATGCATGTAAAATTAAAGTGTAATGTTTAATTAATTAGATAAATTATATATATAATATATATATAGATTAATTATATTAATATATAATATTTAATTATTGTAATGTTTAATTAATTAAATATATTAATGTGTGATGTGTAATGTGTGATTGATATATAATGTTTGATTAATTAATTAATGTATGTGTTATTTAAATTAAGTTAAATTAATTAAAATTAAGAAAAGAAGAAAATGAGGGAATTAATGAGGAAATTACTTGGATGCCCTTAACCCTAATTTGAGGGTGTATAAAAAGAAAAGAATGAGAAAAGAGAAAGGGGGTCGGCAGATCAAAGAGAGGAAAAGCCAAGCAAAAGAAAAAAAAAAGGAAAAGAAAGAAAAAGGAAAGAAAAAGAAAGGAAAGAAGAGAGGAAGAGCAGACCCAGGAACCCAACGCCGGACCGGGGAGAAGAAAAAGGAGAAAGGAGAGAGGGAGAAGGCGTCGCCTCCGCCGGCCACCTCCGACGCCGGATTCAGGCACGCGCCCCACCGGAAGAACCACCACGTCCGGGCGCACCCAGTCGTCGCCGCCGCTTCTCCATCGGACTCCGGCAACCGGCGCGTGAGGGAGAAGGACCCGGACCGTTTTATCTCGTTTTCCGGCGACGGTGGACCTCCGATCGGCGCGTGGACACCGGATTTGGACTTCCGACGAGGCGATCTACCGTCCGGTGTTGGCGGTGCCGTCAACCGTCGCTCCGGCCAATCTCCGGCGACCTAAATTCGGTAAGCCTATTTTATATTAATTTATTTTAATATATTATTAATTAATATTAATTAATATTATTATTTATTTATTTATTATTATTATTATTATTTATTTATAATTTCTGTTTATTAATATTATTATTATTATTAATATTAATATTATTATTATTATTATTATTATATTTATTTAATTTCTGTCTTTATATTATTATTATTATTATTATTATTATTATTTTATTTATTTAATTTCTATTTTTATTAATATTATTGTTATTGTAATTATTATATTTATTTATTTAATTTCTGATTTATTATTATTATTATTATTATTATTATTATTATTATATTGCTATTATATTTATTCATTATTCTGATTTATTATTATTATTATTTATTATTGTTATTATTTATATTTATTTAATATTATTATGTTAATATTATTATTATTATTATTATCATTGATATTATTATTATTATTATTATTATTATTGTCTAATTTGTGTTAATTTTATGTTGATGTTATTATTTAATTGATTTGTGATTATTTAATTTTATGTATTATTATTATTATCATTATTGATTATTGTTAGAATTTAGTTATTTATTTATGTATTCATTTATTTATTTATTTAGAAATATGTAATTATTATTGTATGTATTTGTGGTCTGTAATAATAAAATGATTTTCGACCGCTACTAAAAAGAACCACCACACAAATGTTTCCCGCTAAAAAGAATGTTTGCTAAATAAAATTGGACCAATGTCCTATTTTACCCAATAAAATCATCACATAAAAATCGTTTTCCATAATAAACACACGCGGGGACCAAAGTCCTCAAAATAAATGAATAACCCGTTTTATGCATGTATAGCACATTTATAAATGGGAGTTGTATTCCGCTCCTAGTATTATTGTAATTTATTTGATTTAATCCTTTATTATTTTATTTATTTGTTTATCTATTGTTTTACATACGTGAATAAATTGGGCTTTAACCAAACTTGAATTGTGTGGAGAGAGAGCGAACTAATAAATTCAAAACTCAATTGTAAACTTAATCAAGGTACGAATAAATGAGAAGTCCCGAACCCTGCTCTGGTCTTTGGGCTCAAGAGGCTAGAGGTTATCCTCCAAGACACCTTTTGTGTCACGAGATTTAGACGTTAATCCTAGGCCTCATGGTCCAATATGGATGAAATGCGCAAGTCTTAGGCTCTCCGAGGCGAGAGAAACTTTCCCAATGTTCTATTGGGTGGCGACTCCATAAAACCTCTTTGTTGCCCAATATAGACGCACTTGCGATTTATCGCAAGCTGTCGACGGACCCGCAAATGCCCCGATCGCCCACGTGCGGGCGGTCAGAATGGGCGGCCGCCGGGACCCGGCGCGCGTCACAGTGTGGAAATATTTGCACTTATTGATCCTGGCTCAACTCATTCATATGTGTGTGATAAAAATATATGTGAAAAGATGCCTAAAGTTGAATGTTTAAAATATGATATATGTGTGTCTAGCCCTTTGGGAGGTAATGTTAATGTGAACAGAGTGTATAGAAACTGTGCATTAGATGTTCAAGGTAGTGTGTTTCCAGCGGATTTGATTGAACTACCATTTGATGAGTTTGATTTGATTTTGGGTATGGATTGGTTAACTAAGTATGATGCGGATGTTAAGTGTAAGAAGAAAATGGTTGTACTCAGTGATGGTAAGGGGAACAGAGCGACGGTGAGAGGGGTGTGCACTAATCCTCTTGTAAATGTGATATCTGCCATGCAAGCCTGTCGATGTATGAGAAAAGGATGTGAAGTTTATCTAGCTCTGGTGTTGGACAGTAAGAGAGAACATGTGAAGATGCAAGAGATACCAATAATCAGAGAGTTTTCTGACGTGTTTCCTGAAGAATTGAGCGGTGTACCACCGATAAGAGAAGTTGAGTTATCGATTGATGTGGCACCAGGAACTGTACCCGTATCTAAGGCGCCGTATAGAATGGCTCCAATTGAATTGAAGGAGTTGAAGGGACGGTTGCAAGAATTGTTAAACAGGGGTTTTATTAGACCTAGTGTTTCTCCTTGGGGAGCACCAGTGTTATTTGTTAAGAAGAAAGATGGTACAATGAGAATGTGCATTGATTATCGGCAGTTGAATAAAGTGACAGTAAAGAATCGATATCCTTTACCTCGGATTGAAGACTTGTTTGATCAGTTAAGAGGAGCAGGTGTATTCTCAAAAATTGACTTACGTTCAGGCTATTATCAGTTGCAAGTAAAGAAAGAAGATGTACCTAAGACTGCATTTAGAACTCGTTATGGGCATTATGAGTTTCTGGTAATGCCATTCGGGTTAACCAATGCGCCAGCTGCATTTATGGATTTAATGAATCGGGTGTTCAGACCGTACTTGGATCAGTTTGTGGTAGTGTTCATAGACGACATTCTGGTTTATTCAAGAAATGAGAAGGAACATGAACAGCATTTGAGAGTTGTACTTCGAACTTTGCAAGAACATCAACTGTATGCCAAATTAAGTAAGTGTGAGTTTTGGCTCAAAGAGGTATCATTTCTGGGTCATGTGATCTCATCTGAAGGGATTAAAGTGGATCCGACTAAGATAGAAGCAATTGTGAATTGGAAACCGCCTAAGAATGTACTGGAGGTTCGCAGTTTCTTAGGGTTGGCTGGATACTACAGAAGGTTTGTGAAAGGATTTTCAGTAATAGCTTCACTGTTGACAAGATTGCTACGTAAAGGAGTGAGATATGAGTGGTCTGAAAGATGTCAAGCGAGTTTCGATCAGTTGAGGAAGGTGTTAGTAGAAGCACCGATTCTTACACAGCCTATGATTGGTAAAGAGTATGTATTGTATACCGATGCTTCAGGTGTCGGATTGGGTTGGGTATTGATGCAAGAAGGGAAGGTGATAGCATATGCGTCAAGGCAATTGAAACCGCACGAACAGAACTATCCGACTCATGACTTGGAGTTGGCAGCAGTAGTGTTTGCTTTAAAGATTTGGCGACATTACTTGTATGGTGAGAAGTGTAGAATTTACACCGATCACAAGAGTTTGAAATACCTGCTTACACAGAAGGAATTGAACCTGAGACAGCGAAGATGGCTAGAATTGTTTAAGGATTATGATTGTATTGTAGACTATCACCCGGGAAAAGCTAATGTAGTGGCCGATGCTTTGAGCAGGAAATCAATTTCAGCATTATAGTTAAAGCAGATTGAATGGAGGTTTTCTGCAGACGGAGCTTTATTGGCACAGTTGAAAGCGAGACCGGTCTTGAGAGATGAGATAATAGCTGCTCAGAGAACTGATGTGAGGTTGCAACAAGTTTTGCAGTCAGTTGGTGATTTAGACAAGACTGACTATTCAGTGAATGAGGAAGGAGTATTACTGTATAAGAATAGAATGTGTGTGGCAACCGATAAAGAATTAAAGAAGAAATTGATGCATGAGGCTCATAATACAATTTTCACTATGCATCCAGGTGGAAATAAGATGTATCAAGATATGAAACGGTTGTATTGGTGGCCTGGGATGAAGAAGGATGTAGTGGAATATGTGTCTAAGTGCCTTGTCTGTCAAAAAGTCAAAGCGGAGCATCAAGTGCCTCAAGGGATGTTGCATCCACTCCCTATTCCACAATGGAAATGGGATAATATCACGATGGATTTTGTTACTGGATTGCCTCTGACCTCAAGACAGCAAGACGCAGTATGGGTTATTGTGGACAGGTTTTCAAAATCAGCTCACTTTATACCAGCTCGGATGGATTATTCTATGGAAAAGTTGGCTGAATTGTATGTAAGAGAAATTGTCCGATTGCATGGGATACCTTTGTCTATTGTTTCTGATGGAGATCCCAGATTCACTTCTAAGTTTTGGAGGAGCTTGTAAGCGGCTTTGGGTACGAAATTGAACTTCAGTACTGCTTTCCATCCACAAACCGATGGAAAATCGGAAAGAATTATTCAGGTTTTGGAAGATTTGATGCGAGCATGTGTTTTGAATTTCTCTAAGAGTTGGGATAAGTATCTTCCACTTATGGAATTTGCTTATAACAACAGTTATCAGACCAGTATTGGTATGGCACCGTATGAAGTCCTGTATGGAAGGAAATGTCGTTCACCGATTTGTTGGACAGAGTTGAATGAGAGCAGAGTCATAGGGCCAGATTTGGTTCGTGATACAGAAGAGAAAGCTAAGATAATACAGCAAAGATTGAAAGCAGCAAGTGATAGACAGAAGTCGTATGCTGATTTGAAAAGAAGGGACATTGAATTTAGTGTAGGCGATAAAGTGTTTCTGAAAGTGTCTCCTTGGAGGAAGGTACTGCGATTTGGTAAAAAGGGGAAGTTGAGTCCAAGATTTATTGGGCCATATGAAGTGCTTGAAAGAGTAGGTTCAGTAGCTTATCGATTGGCTTTGCCTCCGGCTTTGGCTAAGCTACATGATGTGTTTCATGTGTCCATGTTGAGGAGATATAGGTCAGATGATTCCCATGTGTTACCTATATACGAAGTGGAAGTGCAGTCTGATTTCACCTATGATGAGAAGCCAATAGTGATTTTAGTAAGAGAAGTAAGGCAACTTCGGAATAAGCAGATACCACTTGTGAAAGTGCTCTGGCAACACCATGGTGTTGAAGAGGCA
The DNA here is from genome assembly GCA_947683425.1 of Excoecaria cochinchinensis. Taxonomy (NCBI): domain Eukaryota; kingdom Viridiplantae; phylum Streptophyta; class Magnoliopsida; order Malpighiales; family Euphorbiaceae; genus Excoecaria; species Excoecaria cochinchinensis. Next base: position 11,043,986 of record CANTUQ010000043.1, read on the forward strand.
ACTTGGGAACCAGAAGCGGCTATGCGAGAGCAGCATCCACAACTGTTCCACTCAGGTATGAATTTCGAGGACGAAATTCTTTAAGAAGGGGAGAGTTGTCATGGCCGGACTTGTACCCTAAAAGAATTAATCTATTTTGGCATGTGTGTGTGATTGGATGTGAGTTTTGGGACTAAATTGAATGAAGGCAGGATTTAATTGAAAGAAAGAAGTATTGTTAAGGGTTTAAATGGTAATTATGAATGAATACTAAGCATGAGTTAAAGGCTGATTAGCTAGTTTAATGAAGGATTAATTAAGAATAAAATAACTTGATTTAATGGAAAGAGGAGGCAGATTTGAGGAAGTGGTTTCCATGTGGCTTCTTGAGAGGATGCCACCTACACCTTTGCATGCAAGAGTGAGTTAAGGGAAGGGAAGAGTTTCATTTGTGTAATCTAGCAATTTTCTATGTTCTTCCCTTTTCTTTCTTGCGTGGGAGTGAGTGTTAAAGAAGGGTAAGCATATTGATGTTAAGTTGCTCAAGAATTAAGGGTTAAACCTAAGAGGTAAGTGAATAAGTGCATATTCTCATCTTCTACTCTTTCTTCTTGGTTGAGCTGGTTTGGATGGGATATTATTGGTTTGAGTTTGAGCTTGAGCATCTGTGTTGTTTTTATTAGTTGAAGAAGTGAAAAGAGATAAGGGAAAGGCTGTAATCGGCGAGCCGAGCGTCCGTCGAAATTAGGAGCTAAGGCGACGAGGTTTGGCAACAAACCCTAAATGTGTGAAATTGAATGATTTGTATTGGTTAAATAGGGCCTTTGATATGAGCTGTATGTGTATGTGATAATGTGTTTAGTGAATGAATTGCTTGAGAGCATGTATGCTATGTGTGAGGTGAAATTGATTATAACTTGTGCTAAAGATGAGTGCCAAAAAAAGAAGGGAAAATCAGGTATGTGCTAATTGATCATGTGGTTGATGTATTTGGGTTGATTGCTAAAAGTGAGAATGAGATTTGAAGTCTTAATGAGAAGGAAGAAATGGACTGAAAAACTTAACCATGTTATGGTGTTTTTGCATAGGTCACGGTGACAATGAAATCCATTGTGACCGTGAAGTATGCTTGAATTCAATTCTGCCTAGTGGATTTTGGTATGTCACGGTGACAATGAGATTCATTGTGACCGTGAGGTACCCAGGAAGGCATTCTGTTTTGCAAAGTGAGAATATGTCGCGGTGACAATGAGATTCATTGTGACCGTGACATACCCTCAAGTTGCATTCTGCCGAGAGTTGGGAACATGTCACGGTGATAATGAAATTGATTATGACCATGACATGCCCCCAGTTTGCATTCTGTTTTGGACTTCAATATGTCACGGTGACAATGGAATTCATTGTGACCGTGACCCACCCTGTTTTGGCAATATGATCCTAATGTGTTTGGCCATTCAAATGGCAAGGCTTTGAGCTGAAATGAAAGACAACATGAGTAAGTATTGTATGTGTGTTAAGTGATCTATAAATGCATACAAACATGGTGATTTCTGAATATGATAAGTTATGTGAATATTAAATGTGAGATTGAATTTGAAAGCATACTGAATATGCAAGTGAAATGTTAGCTATGTGCTAATGCAAATGTGTAAAGTGAAAAGTGAATTGAATAATTTGTTAATAACTTAAGCCTGCGAGTCAAGTAGTGGATAGTTAGGCATGCCTATAGGGTCAAGTGCTGCAGCCCCATGCGTTAAATGTGTCTGATTCCATGGGAATCACAATGCGAATAATCCTTGCTGGATTTTGTTATATGTGGAATAATGTGATGTACCAGAAGGTACTAATGTGATGTGAAGTACCAGAAGGTACTAATGTGTAAAAGTAGTCTCGATGAGATTACTGGTACCTGAGAGGTACCGATGCGATACTCGTTATCCGCATCATTGAGTTGCAGGCAAAAAGGCTAATAGGCTAATCGGCTAATCAGTTAATTAAATAATAAACAGAAGTGACTATGATACAAGAAAGTACAGACATTTGAATAAGTGATTGATGCTTTATGATTGAATATAGTAATGGACAAAACTATGCTTGAAATGGTTCATGCTTTAATAATGATTGTTCTGGCATGTCTACTAATGTGCAATGTATGATATCTCTGATGCGTGATAAGTTATTTGCTATATGAGTTCCCCACTAAGCGTTATCGCTTAGCATGGATTTACTCTAATTCGTGCAGGTACGGACGAAAGGTGACTGAAGGACGTCCCCCGCATTTTGGTACGGTCAACAATAGGAAGTGAATAGCGTAGGCTTGGGGATTGTTATTTTTGGATTTTTGTATAAGCTTTTTGTACGGTTAAAATGTGTAAAGAATATGTAAAGGCATCTAATAATGTATAATCTGGAATGTAACCTCTCTTATGTATGTATGTCATATAAATAGCTTGGCATGTGATGCATGAGATAAGATAATATGCGATGAAATTTTACAATTCAGGTTAAGCATGCGTTCTGTTGTGTGTGTGCGGCCTTCTCTAACTAAGATTAGCTGAGCTAATCTATCATTAGGGAACGGGCGTCACACTGTCACGCTCGCGATAGAGGCTCTGCTGCACGGCTCGGCAGCGATCTCGAATGCGTGCGAGGGTTGCTTTCACCGGGCTCTGTCGCGACCTCGCGACAACGTCGCGCTCACGATAGAGTCGTGAATTTCAACCCTTACACAAGAAATCTTTAGAAAAACCCAACTTCACAATACCCAAATCTCAAACCAAACATCAAAACATCCACTTACCTCATCTCCAGCAAGCCACACATCATTGACAACATAAGACACAACATCCATACCAAGAATTCCAAATAAATCATGCCACTAACAATATCCATTTACACAATCTATAATAACAACACTATTCGTCATTCATCTCAATCGCACCCATGTTAATATGCATTCATACATATGGTACATCATGCTTAGGTTACTCATGAGATCAACACTTATTAATACTCATCCATATGCCATCCTTCACAGAGTTATATCTATTATTATTTACTAGATAGATCACCAATCTTAATCATACTCATAAGTTTTCCTAAAGACAACTACTTATATAGTCATTTAATTGCCCTAAAAATGCATAATAAGCTAAGGGGAAGGGTAGGGGATTGATCCGGGTGAACCATGGGCTCAAAAATAAAGAAGAAAAGGCTTCTCGTGACGGAGGCTCACCACAGATACCTTAAAAGACTGCTTTACGCCCCCCACTTGTATTGCCTAAATCAACCTCTAAACCTCATTTTTAGCCAAACCTTCCTCTTAACAAATGTTCCCTAGGATGTTAACGTTCAAATGCAACAAATGTCAGATTAAAAGGACATCTATAACTCCAGATATGACCTAAACAACCTATACTGCTCAAATAACCCGACACAAATAGAGACACTACGGTTTTATCCAAATTTCAGGGTGTTCAAGCAAGCATTAGCCCAAGGCTATTTCTAGGACATTTAAAGACATGCAAGTCATGGTTCTAATGGCTCACGAATCATACGATTGCGAGTTCTAAAACTCTACTTATGACAAAAACAATACACGGAGGTCAAATAAAAACAGAACAGAATTGCCAAAACTCATGCATTTCAATGCCAACCCTCATATACATTTATCTCAATCAATAACATGGATTACTAACACATTTACCCAAATTAATTCATGCATAAACTCATATCAAAGCACTCAAATTTATGAAAAACAAACACAACACGAACTCATAATCCAAGGAGAATTAGGCAAAGACAACTCAAACTCAAATGTAGAAATCAAAGCTCCCAAACACTTGCATGCACTCAAACACACTCCCAAACCTGGAATGAAGCTTCACTCTTCAACCTCCAAGAGCCCACTTTCTCTTTTCCTTTAAGCATGCTCTTGAAACCCAAAGCTTGCACAAAACCAAAACCCACAATTACTTTTCCAAAAACCCCAACTTAAATAAAACCAAAGAAGAAGAAGAAGAAGGAGAGGAAACAAAATCCAAACACAAGAACCCTAAAACCCCAACTTACCTCTTCAATCTTGCTCTACAATCCAACCAAAACATACCAAGGATCTTGCAAGACACCAGCCAATAAGAAAGGAGATGGAGTAGAGGATGAACAAGGAAAAGAGAGAAGAAAATCGAGAAAGAGAGGAGAGAGGGACGTGAGGCAGATTTTCCTTTCCCTCTTTTCTCTTTCTTTTCCCTTTTCATTAATTGCTCCACTTACTCATTCCACTTGGCAACTTCCTATAGGACCAATAATCCCACTTTTGACTTATTTCTCCTTGCACCATACACAATACACACACTAGCACCTCTTACAATAATATCTTCAAGGCACCAAACTTACGTCACACCCTAACATTTCCTTATAAACCACTTATCTTCCAAGGCACCATACCTCCCAACCCACACTATAAAACCTCTTAACCCACTTATATCCTACTTCCATACACTACAAGCACACTCTAACATTTCTCTTCTTAACATACTTAATTAATTATTTTATAATTAAATCCTTATTATCCAATTTTCCTCAAGCATAAATTACTGAAATACCCTTAAATTCCCGACTTAGCATACAAATTCCGACTAGGGCCATTTTGGGTTGTTACATATGAAACATCTGGTCGAGTGCATAACATGGCATACATGATTGATCCTATAGCCGATGCATAAGGAATCTTATTCATGCGATCTCGCTCATCAGATGTCATTGGACATTGAGTCTTGTTAAGAGTAATGCCATGAGACATTGGCAAAAATCCTCTTTTGGAATTTTGCATACTGAATCTATTTAGCACCTTATCTATATAAGTGCTTTGACTCAGACCAATTATCCTTTTAGATCTATCCCTATAGATCTTAATCCCAAGGATATAAGCAGCTTCGCCCAAATCTTTCATTAAAAAAGATTTCCCTAACCATTCTTTTGTCTTTTGCATGATAGGGATGCCATTTCCAATGAGTAATATGTCATCGACATATAACACAAGAAACATCACAACGCTCCCACTAACCTTCTTGTATACACAAGGTTCATACTCATTTTTTATAAACCCAAACTCAATGACTGTTTCATCAAAACGAAGATTCCAGCTCCAAGAAGCTTGCTTCAATCCATAAATGGATCGTTGCAGCTTACATACCTTCTTAGAATTCTCAGGATGGACAAAACCCTCAGGTTGTGTCATGTACACATCCTTAAGTAAGTTTCCATTAAGAAATGCTGTTTTGACATCCATTTGCCATATCTCATAGTCATAATGTGCAGTAATGGCAATAAGAATTCTTATTGATTTAAGCATTGCAACTGGTGAAAAGGTTTCATCATAGTCAATACCATGAGTTTGTTTGAACCCTTTCGCAACGAGTCTTGCTTTAAAGGTATTTACTTTGCCATCCATGTCGGTTTTCTTTTTGAAAACCCATTTGCACCTAATGGTTTTAATTCCTTCAGGTGGATCAATCAAGTTCCAAACTTGATTATCATACATGGATTGCATCTCAGACTTCATGGCTTCTAGCCATTTTTGAGATTCCGGATCTGACACGGTATCTTGATAGGTAGTAGGCTCATCTTGATCCATGAGCATTACTTCATAACTATCTGTCATGAGAAATCCATATCTCTCGGGTTGAAGTCGTATCCTATCAGATCTACGTGGTACTTGTGTAACAGGTACAGGTTCCACAACAGGTTGTGAAACTTGTTGAGTTTCCACCAATGGTTCAATGTTTTCTTGTGGTTCTTGAATTTCTTCAAGTTGTACTTTACTCCCACTGGTTCTTTTAGAAATAAATTCTTTTTCTAGAAAGACACCATATCGAGCAACAAACACTTTGTTCTCAGAGGGATTATAAAAGTAATATCCTTTAGTTTCCTTAGGATATCCCACAAAAAGACATTTATCATATTTTAGTGCTAATTTATCTGAGACCTGTCGTTCGACGTAAGCCTCACATCCCCAAATCTTTAAAAAAGACAAATTAGGAATTTTCCCAGTCCATATCTCATATGGTGTCTTTTCAACAGCTTTAGATGGAACTCAATTCAAAGTGAATGCGGCTGTTTCTAATGCATAATCCCAAAAGAATAATGGAAGATTTGTTTGACTCATCATAGATTGAACCATATCTAATAAAGTTCGATTCCTCCTTTCAGATACACCATTCCATTGTGGTGTTCCTGGCGGAGTCAATTGTGAAACAATTCCACAATCTCTTAGATGATTATCAAACTCTTGGCTCAAATATTCCCTACCTCGATCAGATCGAAGTGCTTTAATAGTTTTACCAAGTTGATTTTGTACTTCATTTTGAAAGGTTCTAAACATTTCAAATGATTCATGTTTATGTTTCATTAGATAGACATTGCCATATCTACTAAAATCATCTGTAAATGTAGTGAAGTAATGAAATCCTGCCCTGGCATTTATGCTTAATGGGCAACATACATCAGAATGTACAAGGCCTAATAAGTTAATGGCCCTTTCACTATGTCTAGTAAAAGGATCCTTTGTCATCTTGCCCAATAAACAAGATTCACAATTTTTAAATGATTCAAAATCAAATGATTGCAAAAGTCCATCTGAATAGAGTTTAGCTATGCGTTTCTCATTTATATGACCAAGGCGACAATGCCATAAATATGTTGAATTTAAATCATTTGGTTTGGATTTCATTGTAGTTATGTTATAAATATCATGATTATTGGATGTTTATAGGTTTAGGACATAAAGCCCACAATATGAATCAGCAAGACCATAAAGCATATCATCATAATAAATAGAACATTTCTTATTCTTAATAAGAAAAGAAAAACCTTCATCATCCAAACTTGAAACTGAAATAATATTCCTACTTAAACTAGGAACATAATAGCAATTGTTCAAAACTAACAAAAGCCCATTGGGCAAAGTCAATTCATAAGATCCTACAGCTAGAGCAGCAACTTTTGCTCCATTCCCAACTCGTAGGTCCACTTCACCCCTTTTCAGTTGCCTACTCTTTTTAAGTCCCTGCACATTTGTACAAATGTGAGATCCACATCCAGTATCTAATACCCAGGAATTAGAAGTAGATAAGTTAATCTCTATAACATAAATACTTGAAGGAGTAGTCTCACCACTCTTCTTCTTCTTTAATTCTTCCAAGTAAAGCTTGCAGTTCCTCTTCCAATGACCAGGTTCATTGCAGTGGAAGCAAACTCCCTCCTTTGGAGGTTTAGCCTTGGGCTTGGGTTTGGGCTTACCACCAACATTTGCCTTAGCCTTAGCCTTAGCCTTACCCTTGACTTTCATGCCTTTCCCTTTGTTGACCATCAGAACATGGCCAGGCTTCTTACTGATGCTTTGCTCAGCTGTTTTGAGCATGGCATGCAGCTCAACTATAGACTTCTCCATGTTATTCATATTGTAGTTCATGACGAAATGGTCATAACTATCAGGCAATGAATTAAGGATCAAATCCGTTGCCAGTTCCAAACTGAGGGGAAATCCAAGCCTCTCAAGGTGATCAATATAGCCCTTCATTTTTAAAACATGAGAGCTAACTGAAGAACCTTCAGCCATCTTGCAAGAATGCAAAGCTTTGGTAGTCTCATACCTTTCTTGCCTAGCCTGCTGTTGAAATGCTTGCTTGAGATGAGTACTCAACTCATAAGCCTCCATGTTTTCCAGATGCTTCTGAAGCTCTAGAGCCATGGTAGCTAACATGAGACAGCCAACATCAACAGAATCATCAACATGTTTTCTGTATTTCTCTTTGATTGCTCTTATGGCATCAGTAGGTGGCTCATTGGGAATAGGCTCATCCAGCACATACAATTTCCTTTCTTGCTTAAGGACAATCCTCAAGTTTCTGAACCAGTCAGGGAAGTTTGTGCCAGTTTCCTTAAGTTTGTCCTTCTCAAGTACTGATCGCAGTGACATAGTAGAAGTATTATTTGATGCCATTAATCTACAAACATGCAAGATAAACAATATAAGTACCAATTTCATTTTAGGTTTTCTTATAAACTCCCACTAAAATAATAACTCTCATTAATAATTACAATAATTATAATAATTTAGTGGGCTAAGATCCATATTTCACTTAACTCTAAGTCAGCTTTGGCATGACGCTTAAAGTTAAGTTATTTAGGTAGGTAGCTCATTTATCAATTATATCTTATTTAACTCTTAGATCATTTATGGGATTTTGACATCATATGTCCCGGCATGTTATAATCCCATCTTATGCCCTTAAGCCCAAAACCGTTTTGATAGCCTAATTAAGTCTAACCATTTTAAACATATGAGTAGACCATTACTCATCCTGCCTTACTAGGATAACTTAATGCGCTTCGCTTTGGCAGAACCCACATTTTGGTGATCTTAGTCTTGACAGGTGTTTAATAATGGGTGGCATATGACTTAAAATTATGGTGAGGGATTTAATTTTAACTTATGATGTCTAATTATTTATATACATCATGCATCAATTCATACATGCCATCTCATACACATATATACACATTCATCGCATCACATACTAAGAACATATGCATAATATATATAAAACCGTGTCATAGCATGGCCAAATCTATATTGATCCTCATAAGCCAATATGAAGATCAAAGGTCAATCCTAGGTGTGAAAAATGGACTTGATAAAATCTTCCATCTTGCACCTCCATCGCCATGGATTTGGATTGATCTCTATTGTTGCTCTTCATCTTCATTACAATAATAATACAAAGATATTTTACTACAACTATTGAATAAAATAAAGATTACAACAAAAATAACAACACGCAGGTCATATTTAAAAATTACAAACCCTTAAAATAGATAAAATAAAATTCATCCACAAAAAGGTTCAATTGGCCATGCTATGCACCATGCAAAGACATCATACATAAACATAATAAATCATATTTATTTCATATCATGCATAATATACCTTATTTCATAAATTGATGTATTAAAATTACTGAGTGATAATTATGAACGAAATATAAGGCACTACGAAGAGGTAGCACGGCTGCCCCGCTGGCCGGTCAGCGGGTGGGGTTAAGGGGCAGCGCCCCGCGAAACTTTTTAATATTGTCAATCATATTAACAATTTTCTGCCCAAAAACCCTATTCTGTATGTATGAGAAAGCAATTCTGTTGATCATATCAGCCATCGTTTAATCATGTTAAACAATTTAATATATACAGAATACCACCAATAAATAATTATCCAATAATCATTTAAAAGAGGCTACGTAAATAGCTGCACGAGTTGTGCTCATGAGCACGAGTCGTGCTTACAAGCACGCCAGTATAGCCACACGGGAGCACGACTACATTAGTCGTGCTTGAGCAAGACAGCACGAGTCGTGCTCATGAGCACGGCAGCACGGCGGAATGCAAGAATCCCTTATGTGAGCACGAGTCTCGAATGTCCGACTCGTGCGCATGAACAATTTCATTAAGCTGTCTTCTATAAACCCTATTCTCTGTCGTAAAATTAAATGATTTTTGATCAAATCAGCAATCGTTTAACAGACATAGAATAGGATCATTGAAAATTTTGTATTAAACACGTTAATACCACAAGTTAATCTCATTAACATAATCAATTAACACATAATTGAATTCGTAGCCCTTAGAAAACAAGATTACGTTTTTAACAATGAAAACAGTAATCAAAACCAGTGTATCAACATACATTCCAACTGAATCGAATATATACATATAACATACATATAAGTTTGAATCAATCGAATATACAAGTGGCTCCGATACCACTGTTGGGTTTCATCGAATTAATTCAACATTAATGCAGCGGAATAAAATTGAAACCCGAAACAGGATCCATGTATATTCAATTGATTCAAAAGGAAGAGATAAAGAATTACTAACCTTTAGAATGAAATAGCGCCTTATCTCGGACTATAGGTGCTGCTTTGATCACGAACACTCTCTACCGGTATCCACATGCACGAACAAAACGAACAGAACTTCACAGGGGTGCTAGCTCCCTTACTATGCGAATGGATTTTAAGATTCTTTCTCAAAGAAAAGGCGGCTGGGTTAGCTTTTGATTTTCTTTTCAAAAAAGAATGGTAGCTTGTTTTTCCACTTCTTATTCTCTAATATGAAGTTGTACAGCCACTCTAATCTTTATTCCTATTTGAATAACGTGATTAGAGTTTTATTAGGGTTTTACTTCTTTTCTTAACACATATCTATATACATGTAAATAAGTTTTAAACCCTTAATAATGATATTATCTCTAATTTAAAATTAAGAGATATTTTCATTATATATATATATATATATATTTATTCATTTATTTATTTCCTATTCAAAATAATAAGAAATATCATATTAATACATTTTATTATCTCATATTCAAAATAAGAGATATATATTTGTATATAAATATATATATATATGTGTAATTTTGAAATTAAATATAAATACCTATATTTATATTTTATTCCGAAATAACCTAATAAAATCCAGTTTGTTCATTTTGGTCTTGGTGTGTGACCTAATAGGTTTATATTATGTTGGCAGTGGGCCTAATCTCATAATAAGCCCACAAGTCATAATTGGCTCTAGCAAGACATTATGACTACCCAAATAATATAAATATCGTTAGTCTGATTTTAACCTGACAACAGAACATGTTATTATCCTTTTGTCACATGATATCTTGTTTGAACATAAGTCATGGTCCATGTCAAACTTAAATTGTTCAAACATATAATTTCTCGATCACTAAGTAGACTGATAAATTCAAATGACATTGATCACACTATCAATTCATTTGAGCACGGCCATGCATTTTACAGTCCTACTTATCGAGGGGCCCAATAGATATCTCTCTCATAAGAGAGGGACAAATTCCATCTTGATTATTCATTTTTCTCTGCATAAATCTCATTATGTCCAATCATAACCTTTATAATTATTCGATTAAAGATAACGTTTGATTACGTCAAAACATAATGTTCCTTATGTAGGAAACCATGATAACCTCAGGTCAAAGGATTCAATAACATATCTATTATAAGATCACTTATAACACTATCCCACGAAGTGATCTTATAGTGGGTCTATCCAGTACTTTGTTCTCTAGCAAGTACCTGTAGATTTGATTTATATCAACATATATAATCATCCCATGATTATCAATGCAAATCTATACTAGTCTTCATTTATTTTTATGCCCTTTAGTTATAAATGACTAGGGACAACATGAATAACATTGTTATTCATAAACATTACAATAATGTAACCTGCCAATAATATTAATGTGAAGAAAACCATTATATAAATGTAAATGTAATGATTACATCAAGGTCCAAATGTTTGGCCTAGGGCATAACCACTAACATTATTTATGCATGGTAATGCACACATGGCCATACCAACACAAGACACCTAACTTCCACTTAATCTAATTAATCTTAATTAACTTAATTAATCTTTATTTCATTAATTAATCCTTCATTTACTTTAATCGTGCCAAATTCCCTTTTATTCACTTAACTAATTTAATTTATTCAATTAGGTCCTCTCGAACTTCCAACTTAATCCGATTAAGTCCCAAGCATAAATACTTGACCAATTTCACAATTTAAAGCACTCTCAACTCTAGGAGTATATAATGTTGGTTAAAATTAGGTTACATGCATCTCATACATATGCGAAATTTAAAACTTTAGATCTTTTCCATGAAATTATATTTCTTATTCTAAAAGAATGGAAAATCACCTTAAGCGTTGTTGGTCAGTTGATTTTCCTTTGCACAGGGTTGTCGTAAACCATAATGTCTAATTTTAGAACACTCCAAATTGTCTACACCAGAAAAAAGAGAAGAATAAACCAATAATTGGATGAACAATGGGCTACTGAATTTTTCATTGTGGCTAGAAGAAAATTTCGGCTGGTGCGGGAGAGAGGAAGGAGAGTATAAAGAATTCTAATTTTTCTATATTTCTATTCTCTATCCTTATCCCACTTCTGCTTTTATACTCAAAGTTAAAAGTATAACTCTAGTAGGATTAGAACTCTTAAAAAGATAGAGTATTAATTATTAATTAACTCTTAATTAATTATTTCCTCAATCTATATGGGATTAGGACTCTAGGGCATGCTTTTCTAAAAATCTCCCACTTGCACTAGAGCTAATCTGTAACACCCCCTACTCATACGTAGGAGAACCCATCCGCAATGGAGTGAGAACCCGTATGAGTAAGGGAGTTACCAAGAAAAATGATACAATAAACATACATCCACATATAATATACATTCAGAAATATAGCGAAATTAAAACTTTTAACAAAATGATCATTCATAGAAGTAATAAAATTCATTACAATAATGTTCTGATATAACAAAATAATTACATCTTTCAAACTTACAAGGCGGAAGCTGAACAAAATAATAAATACAATGAGAGTTCACTATTACAAAAAGAATCATAATACAAAAAGAAGCTAAGTCCTAACATCAATCCCTCTGTGTTGGCTGGACTTGTGGAGACTCTCCCAAAGCAAACCATCTTTCACACCTACACGGATAAAACACCCGTGCTAAGTAATAACGCTTAGTGGGGAAACAAACAAAAAAGTCGATGGTCATTCACAATGGTCGTCCAGGTAGAACACATACATAATGACATATGCTGATAATCATATGAGATATAATCATAATTGAATCACATTCATAAGCATTCAAAGGCTCATAATTTCATTCATATACTAACTGATTCACATACTTATAATCATAGTCATTCGAATTCACATTCTCATAAGCATAACAAAACAAAACACCTGCTTACTCATAATAGTGGATAACGAGTGAACGCATGGCGGTACCCGTGGGTACGATTCAAAAAGAAACATCATATTTTCTCATTCAAAACAGTTTCAAACGGGATCTTGAACAAGGTCCAAACACATTAGGGACACGAGGATCCGAACGGGGACCTAATCAGGGTCCAAAACAGAACTGAGGGCTACAGCTACTGAACTCTATTAGGCATGACTAACTATCCACTAAATTGACTCTTGCAGGTCATGCATAATAAAAATCATGCTCAAAGCATAACATATAATTTATCATGAAGAAATTACAATATTATACATATATAAGCATATTTATTCCCATACAGTAGTAAAAACCCATGTAGAAAAGATATGAAATACAATTTAGTAAAACAGGACAAGTTCGAAAAAATAGGGCAGGCAGAGGCTCATTGTCATGATCGCGACAGTGGCCAGAAGGCCAATCGCGAAAAAAAGAGCAAAGGACATGAGTCGTCCAGGTCAACACGACTCGTACGGATGCCTCACTTGGCCAAAAGGCCAATCATAAATGGAAGAAGTGAAGGACACGAGTCATGCAGATCAACATGACTCGTGTCGATGCTTCCCATCATCGAAAGGCCGAAAGCCGAGAGCTGATCGTGAAGGAAGAGCAGGGGACGCGAGTCGTGCGAGACGACATGACTCATGTCGCTGCCCATCACCCTGTCACGAGTCATACTCTAATGCATGTCTCATGACCTTGCTTCCCAGTAAACACAAATTGTGCTGTCCTTCTCTCCCGATCGGGGAACTTCCCATCTTTCGATCGGCAGCCTAGCGACAATGCACTCATGGTATTTCCGATCGGAAGATGGGAGCTCGGTCAGGACCTGGATTCACCAACCCCTGTTGTGCACACGATGATCGTCATGCTCGCGACAGAGAGTCGAGTTCCAAATCTGCAGAAAAATCTGCAGAACTCCCTTGGTTCCAAAACTCACCCAAAACATCAAAAATCCAATAAAACCTCAACTCACCTTGGATCGAGCATTCCCAGCATCACAAACAATAGCACAACACAACTTTTACAACGCTTAATACAATCAATTCATGCATTTACAAAATTGAATCCCGACATAAGCAAACCCAGAAAAATCACAGTAAAATCCATCCAACTCAAACTTGTTCCCATAATCATCATTCATGCATCACAACTTAAATCAATCCAAAACTCATAACATTCATACTAACATGCATCTCATAATCATCAGATTTCCAGAAAATTCATTCAACCACACCAAATCACAAGGAAATGCATCAGGAACAAATAATTTCCCAAACCTATAAATCTTATGCTCCTAGTTGCAAGCTCTACGCCCACTTACCTTCTCTTTCCCCTTAGGATCACGAGTATGCACTTCTACAGTAAGAAACCCAAGAAACACACAGATGCAAAACCCTAGATTAAAAATTCATCTAACAAAGATCAAGAGAAAAGATGAAGAAGAAGAGAAACCCACTAAAACTTGCCAATAAAGCTTAAGAGATGATCAATTTCCACCAAAAATCACTTGGATCAAAGCTAGGGCACACATGAAGAAAAAGAGGAAGAGGAGGTAAAGAAATGAGGAAGAAGAATGGGAAAGCGCAACAAAAATGACTGCTCTCTTATCTCTCCTTCACTTTACACCCACTTTCTAAAACCCTAGCCATATGTCACTCTATCCTTGGTGGATCTTGACCACTCACACCCTACAAACATGCAAGCCACCACACACAAGACTACCCCTCACAAATGCAAACACTACTATCCTATGAGCATGCACACTCTAACCAAGCCCACCATTCATGCATATAATCCAAAATACCATTAATACATGCCAACACACACACATACAAATGCACACATACACATGGCTCAAACTACTAGGGGGAAATCGGGGTGTGACAACTCTCCCCTACTAATAAGAATTTTGTCCTCAAAATTCTCACTTGAACTGAATAACTATTGGTACTGAATCCTCATCATCGCCTCTGGTTCCCAAGTCACTTCCTCAATTCCATAATGCTGCTAAAGAACCTTAACCAGAGGAACTTGCTTGCTTCTCAACTGCCTCACTTCCTGAGCTAAAATGGCTTTTGGCTCCTCATCATAAGAATAATCTGACTGAATTAGAACGTTCTGAATTGACAACACGTGCGACGGATCCGATTGATACCATTGAAGTATAGAGATATGGAAGACATCATGCATTTTAGCCAACTCCATTGGTAAAGCCAACCTATAGGCTACCGGACCAACTTTCTCCAAAACCTCGAAAGGCCCAACGAACCGAGGACTAAGTTTACCTTTCTTGCCAAATCTCAACACCTTTCTCCAAGGCAACACCTTAAGGGAAACTTTGTCCCGACCTCAAACCGAATATCCTTTCTCTTCAAATTAGCATAAGACCTCTGTCTATCCTTAGCCACTTTCAGATTTCGCTGTACAACTCTGATCTTCACCTCCGTATCCCTAATCATCTCTGGCTTAACAAAAGACCTCTCGATCAACTCTATCCAAAAAACTGGGGTCCTATACGGTCGACCATATAAATCCTCAAAAGGTGACATCCCAATGCTCGACTGATAGCTATTGTTGTAGGCAAACTCCACAAGCTGCACATACTTGTCCCAATTGCCAGAAAAATTCAAAGCACAAGCCCGAAGCATATCCTCTAAAATCTTGATAACCCGCTCGGACTGTCCATCTATCTGAGGATGAAATGCCGTGCTGAAATTCAACTTAGTACCCAAAGCTCTCTGCAATTCCATCCAAAACTTCGATGTGAACCTTGGATCTCGGTCGGACAATATAGACAATGGCCCACCATGCAGTCGGACCACCTCATCCACATAAATGCTGGCCAATTTATCCATTGAGCAGTCCACTCTAACCGGCAAAAAATGCGCTGACTTGGTAAGCCGATCCACAATCACCCAAAACGAATCATGCTTCTTCTGAGTCACTGGCAAACCCGACAAAAATCCATGGCAATGTCATCCCACTTCCACTGGGAAACGGATAAAGGAGTGAGCAATCCCGAAGGGACTTGATGCTCAGCCTTTACCTACTGACAAGTCAAGTACTTTGCCATGAATTGTTCGATGTCTCTCTTCATTCCAGACCACCAGAAGAACTGCTTCATATCCCGATACATCTTCTCACTGCTGGGATGTATAGTGAAGACCATAGTATGTGCCTCACTCAAAAGGTTTTTCCTTAACTCATCACTCTCGGGCACACACAAACGGTTTCTATATATAAGCATCCCATCCAAAACAGAAAACTCGGACTGCTTACCTGATCGGACCTCTTGCAAAACCCGCTGCAATCTCAAATCATCCTTCTGATCATTAACAATCGACTGTCTCAAGGTCAGCTTCACTCTCAATTAGGCAACCAAAGCCCCGTCTAAATCAAATCTCCACCTAAATCGCCTTAAGAACAAAGCCGAAACCATCTTCCTACTCAAAGCATCCGTGACCACATTGGCTTTACCCGGATGATAATCCACAATGCAGTCATAATCCTTGAACAACTCCAACCATTGGCACTGTCTCATGTTTAACTCTTTCTGCATGAGGAGATGCTTCAAACTCTTATGATCCGTGAAAATCCTACACTTCTCCCCATACAGATAATGCCGCCAAATCTTCAAAGTAAAGATCACAACTACCAATTCTAAATTATGCGTCGAATAGTTCTTCTCATGAGGCTTCAACTGACGAGACGCATAAGCCACAACTTTACCTTCTTACATCAACACACATCCGAGCCCAACACCTGAAGCATCGCTGTACGTTACAAACTCCTTACCCGAGATGGGTTGAGTAAGTACAGGAGCTTCAACTAACAATCTCTTCAACTTCTCAAAGCATGCCTGACACTTATCCGACCACTCAAAATTGACTCCTTTCCTCAACAATCTCGTCATAGGAGCAGCAATAACCAAAAAACCCTTCACAAACCGACGATAATACCCAGCTAAACCAAGGAAACTTCTTACCTCTGGAACATTCTTAGGCGCTTTCCAATTCATAATCGCCTCAATCTTAGCTGGATCCACTTGAATACCCTTAGCTGACACAATGTGACCAAGAAAGACACCTCTCGAAGCAAGAAATCACACTTACTAAGCTTCGCAAACAAATGGTGCTCCCTCAAAACTTACAGTACTAACTGAAGATGCTCTTCATGCTCACTCTCATCCTTTGAGTAAACCAGAATATCATCAATAAACACTACTACAAATCGGTTGAGATATGGCCTAAACACTCGGTTCATTAAATCCATAAAAGCCACAGGTGCATTGGTCAACCGGAACGGCATCATAAGGAACTCATAGTGGCCATACCGCATCCGAAAGGCAGTCTTAGCCACATCCACATCTTTCACCCAAAGCTACTAGTAATACGACCGAAGATCAATCTTGGAGAAAACACCCGCACCTCTGAGTTGATCAAATAAATCCTCAACTCTAGGCAAAGGATACTTGTTCTTCACCGTGACCTTATTAATTTGCCTATAGTCGATGCACATCCTAAAGGTACCATCCTTCTTCTTAACGAACAACACTGGAGCTTCCCATGGAGATATGCTGGGTCTAATAAACCCCATATCTAATAACTCTTGTAGCTGAGTTTTAAGTTCCCTCAACTCTACAGGAGCCATTCGATAAGGTGTTTTCGAAATGGGTGAAGTACTCGGCACTATCTCTATGGACAACTCCACCTCTCTCTTCGGAGGCAACCCAGGCAACTCACTCGAAAACACATCCCCAAACTCCCTAACAACTGGGATATCCTCAATCCTAACCTGATCACGCTTAGAATCCAACACCACTACTAGAAATGTTTCACAACCTTTCCTCATGAACCTCTTAGCTTGCATAACGGAAATCACATTACTCAAGGAACTCGAACCCAAACCTTTAACCACAACAGAAGACTGATCTCCATCTCATAACACAACCACTTTCCTATGACAATCAACCATAACCCGATGCTTACTCAACCAATCCATACCTAAGATCAGATCAAACTCTTGAAATGGTAACTCAATCAAATTCACAGAAAATTCAACACCTTGAACCAAAAGAGGACAATTCTTATACACTCTACTCACATTGACACTATGCCCTAAGGGACTGGTCACACAAACCTCATAATCTAACTGATCAACATCATAAAACTTATCAAATAACTTACTCGTGCATAAATATGAGTGTGTCGAACCAGGGTCAATTAGAGCATACAACTCAGTATCAAAGAGTAGGAACTTACCAGCAATCACATTTGGAGCATCCTACTCATCCCAAGCTCTCAAAGCATATGCTCTAGCTGGAACCGTCAAGGGCCGCTTGACAGATTCTGATGGAGCTCCCTCTCTAAGCCAACCGACTCGACCTCTATCTCTGCTTCTAGTCCGACCGAATTGCAGTGCATTAGATCCAAATCTGCTAGCCTCGCGCTGATCACCATAAGCCTCACTCAACTTAGGATAACTAACCAAATAGTGATAAGTTCTCCCACATCGAAAATAACCATCCGTGAGCCACCTACACTCACCCCGATGGCGCTTGTTGCAATGAGAACACTCGGGCAATGCCTCAGTCCTACTACCCGAACCACCTCTATTAGAAGTCAAAATCATAGCAGAACCCTGCCTCCTGTCCCTCGTAGCCAAACCTAAAGTAGTCTCATCCTGCGGGTTCCTAGACCTCTTACCCGAGGATGATCCTCCACGAAGGGGATTCCTCCTTTGAGCTCTCTCCTTCATAACTGACTCTAATCTCTCAGCCCGTACTGCTACCTGAACATTCTAATAATAACCAATACCTAGAGTACTCATAAATGAAATAAGCATAGCCCTCAAGGACTCATTCAAACCGGCCTCAAATGTCGACACCGAAACTCTTCTGTCAGAACACCCTCTGAAGCATACTTAGCAAGACGGTTGAACTCTTTCTCACACTCAGAAACTGACATGGCTCTCTATTTTAAACTCAAGAACTGTGCCCACTTAGCATCCTTATAGGCCTGAGTCACATACTTACTTGTAAACTCTCTCTCAAAGAACTCCCAAGTAATCAGGTCAGGAAACTGGGGATGCCTACGGTGATGCGTGCCGAACCTTGGGGCACCCCGAAGACCCACTTTTATGGCGATTGGGTTGAGGTTCATTAAAACTTATAAGAATTTATAAGTGCGTCTATGTTGGGCAACAAGGAGGTTTCTTGGAGTCGCCACCTAATAGAACATTGGGAAAGGTCATCTAGCCTCAGTGAGCCTAAGACGGCACATATGCATCCATTTTGGGCAAGCCATAGATATCTTGGAGACTTCATCCCAATAGAACATTGGAATGATCCTCTAACCCGTGGAGCCTAGGATTATTCGAGTTGGCCCTTTTGGTGGGCCACAAGAGATATTTTGGAGGTACCATCCCAATGAAACATTGAGATGGTCCTCTAACCTCGTTGAGCCTAAGACCAGAGTGGATTCGGGACTTCCCATTTATTTATACCTTGGTTAAGTTTATCATTGAGCTTTGAATTTAGAGTTTCATCCCATTTCTCATTCGATTTGATGCATTTGAATTAAAGCACAAGTTATCCAGTTTGGGAAAGCGGTAAAAGCATAATTAAAATAAAATACATGAAAATAAATACAACAAAGTTAGGGGCGGTAAATAAAATACAAGTCATGCATAAATCGGGATATTGGTTAATGATGAGGACATTGGTCCCCACATGCATGTTTATTACAAAACAATTTTGATGTGACAATTTTATTTTGGATGGAGAAAATTGGGACATTGGTCCCCTTTTTATTAGGAAAAGTTCCAAGTTAATTAATAAAAAATACTTTTGAGATTTTTTTCTAGCGTGCCTAAAATAAACGATTTTATATAAAAATAATTACATGGCAAAGTAAATGAAAAGCCAAATAATAAATATTATAAATAATGAAACCCGAACGAGCCTTCTGAATCTCTCCGTGTGCTCGCAAAAATGCCAAGTAAAGAAAAATAAGTTTTGATATAAAAACAAAACACAAAAGAAATAATGTTAGTAATTAAAACAATTAAATCAATAATAAATAGTAAAATGAAATAAAATAAGATAAAATAGTATGACATCAAAACGACAAATGAATTAATATATTAACAACTAAAAAATACATGTGAAAAATACATTGTAAATGATAAGTTAATTAAATGATGTGAATGAAATAAAATACAATATGTTAATTAAATAATACATAAAAATATTAACATGACTATGATAAAGAATGAAAGTAAATAAATAAATGGATAACAATAAATAAAACATGTAACAATGATAAAAAGAATGATAAAGAATAACGAATAAAAGAATGATGAAAATAATTAGAACAATAACATGATTAATTAATGTGTTCATAATTAACATAAACCATTTACATGGTAAAAATATCAATTAAAATGGATTTATTAATTACATGTTAAAAATAATGAGAAATCAAACAAAATAAATTATTACGTGTTAGGAATTAAAAGAAATCAATATTTACATGAATAAGAATAAAATCATATATAAACAAATTAAATAAAACAAATCTGAAATAAATAAAATACATAAATAAATGAAGATAATAAAAATATACATGAATAAATCAAATATGAACAAAAATAATAAAAGAGGAAGATTGAGCCCAGAATGTTTACCCTCAGAGTTTCGAATTCGATG
Source organism: Excoecaria cochinchinensis (assembly GCA_947683425.1). Lineage (NCBI taxonomy): Eukaryota > Viridiplantae > Streptophyta > Magnoliopsida > Malpighiales > Euphorbiaceae > Excoecaria > Excoecaria cochinchinensis. The sequence continues at coordinate 11,064,576 of CANTUQ010000043.1, forward strand.
AAAGTAAAATGATGATCGATTTCTTTGTTTGATGATTTGCAATATTAGAGTGAAATATGATGAAAATGTTGGAATTTTATTCCTAGAAAAAATAGGATTAAAAAAATAATCAAAAATTCTTTAAGAACAAAGAATTGATTTCTTTGCCTAAAGAAATACTATTGATCAAAAAATGATTTTTATTGATTAAAGAAATAAAAATGATTCCGAGAACAAACAATTATTTGTTTGTCTTACGAAATAAAAAAAAAATCTTATTTTTAGAAAATCAAATGAAAAATTTGATTTTGATAACAAACAATTATTTTGTTTGTCTCAAAATTAACTTTTCATCAAAAAGAGATTCAAAAGAAAATCAATGGAAAACATTTTATTGAACACAAATAAAAGGTTAAAAAAGAATTTTGAGAACAAATAATTGTTGTATTTGTCTCAAAAATTTAATCAAACAACAAAACTCATTCTAAATATATGTTTAGAAGAAATTATGTTGGAAAAAGAATGAAAGATGAACTCAATTTTTGTTCTTTTTGGTGGGGAAGAAAATCTGGAATTTTTAGAGAGAAATTGAGAGGAAAAAGAAGAGAAAAAGATGAAAAAACCCTAAGAAAAATCCCCCCTTTTCTCTTTCTATCTTTTTCTTTTTATATGAAGAAAATAGGAAAATAAAAAATAAATAAAGGGATCAGACCTAATTAAATCAAATATTAACTATTTTGAATTTTAAAAATTGAATAAATCCTTAAAAAACCAAAAAAAATGGGATAAAAAACGGATTTTTGGGTGAAAAATCGGAAAAAAATGATTTTGGGGCCAAAAGAGCATTTTGCGGCAGACAGGGGCTACGAACGCCCGTCGGCGTGCCCGACGGGCATCCGTAGCGCACGCTGGGCGAGAGCACTCGCCCAGCATGCGCGCGAATGAGCGCAGCATCGCGCGGACAACTGCGCGTTGCGCGCGCTACGCGATGGAGCTCCGCGCGCTGCCTCAAGGCGCCGACACTCGGAAATTTTTAATTTTTTTTTATTGTTAAAGATTAACTAAAAATATTACAATTTCTATACCCCATTTTTCAAATCTAATTTTCAAAATATATTTTTTTTATTTTTTACTTTTTTACTCTAAAATGCAAATTTAAACAGGAAATCACCACTTTCAACCTTTTTGCCTGTGACAAGGCATCTTATCATCATTGGGTAACTCTAATTTGGGCTGTCTCAGGACCCGGTGTCTACAGTTGCCCCCAATTTTGAGGAAACTAGTGCACTAGTGCCTAGATGAGCCAAAATTCAGATAAGAAGGAAAGAGATGCGTACCTGAAGCAGCCCTTACCTTTTTGCTGTGTGGAATGTTGCGACTTGTTGCCATTGAGCTATAGCGCTATCAGACTGTCGCTCGTTTGCAATCATTTCTATCACATTGTCCCGCTCGCCTTCGGTCATCTTGCACGGCATGAGGTCAAGTGTTGTCTAACTGCATCCTCTGTTGCGATCTATTCTATCGCTGTCCCCCGCTAACCTCATCTCGGTCTGCACGGCGGCTGGTCTGTCCCGCTAACCTCATCTCGGTCTGCACGGTGTGACGTGAAGTGTTGTCTAACTGCATCCTCTGTTGTGATCTGTTCTATCGCTGGTGTCCCGCTAGCCTCGTCCTGGCCTGCACGGTGTGAGGCGAAGTGTTGTCTAACTGCATCCTCTGTTGCGATCTGTTCTACCGTTGGTGATCTGCTAGCCTTGTCCCGGCCTGCACGGTGTGAGGTGAAGTGTTGTCTAACTGCATCCTCTGTTTGCGATTTGTTCTATCGCTGGTGTCCCGCTAGCCTCATCTCGGCCTGCACTGTGTCTGATATCTAACCCCCCTTAGGTCGGTATGGTGACTTGTTTGTCATTTTCTTTGTTGGCGCTTATCTTGAGCCTCGTCTTCTTTTTTTCTAAAAAAAAAAGGAAAAGCAAATGCGCAAGGTATATAAAAGAGATGCTCACCTGTGGCAGTGCATACATATTGGGGCCGGTGTCAGACGGGTGCCCCCTTGAAGGACGGTTGGTTTTCCCCAAATATCGATTCCTCTATCATCTCCAACATCCTTGTTGAAAAGACCTGCATACCTCTCGAGAGGGCTCTATGCTCGCAGGGAGACTTTAAAAATCTGTGCTCACTGAGAGTCTTTGATGCTCACTGAGAGTCTTTGATGCTCACTGAGAGACTTCGATGCTCGCTGAGAGACTTTGATGCTCACTGGGAGACTTTGATGCTCGCTGAGAGACTTTGATTTCGAGCCTCTAGAGAGGAAAATTATGTTTAACCTCCTCAGAGGAAAAAAATATTTGAGGTTTTTGTTGCTTGCCCACAGGCGGATAGGTTTCCATGTCTTTGGCGACCTTTAAAATGATTTTTTTATTTTTGTTGTTGTTTTTGTTTTTGTTTGTTTGTTTGTTTTTTCTTGTAAGTTTTTTGGATTCTTACATTTTGGATGCATTTGAATTTTTACAGTACATTGGATTTTCAAGGCCTTGAAAATATCTTCTTTGTTTTTGTCGTCTTTTTCTTTGAGAATTTGTATTCTTTGTGTTTTTTTTGCATTTGGATTTTGTACACTTATTGTACAATGTGCGTGAGCGTGCCTCTTATGATAGGGAAACTTACCTGGTGGCTCCCGGCATGGCATGCATGATTCTGACAATGTTAAGCTGAACTCAACTCTTGGATCATCTTTAAGCATGAGGTCTATTTGGACCCCTCATCTGAGCGATGTACATATACAAAACATTGTGCACGTGTATGGAATCATGTGTGTGCAATATACATACATTTGAATCCGAATTTTGTATGCTTTGTGTGAGGTGTGTGAGCATACATCTTATGACAGAGAAACTTACATGTTCGCTCCCGGCATGGTGTGCATGGAGAGGCTTATTCTTTTCCCTCTTGGGAGCAGATCCTTGAGATTCTTCCCTCGTGAGGACTTCATCTTGATTATTATGTGATGTGTACAAGCATACATCTCATGGTACATAAACTTACCTTGTTGCCCCCAGCATGGTATGCATGAGTAGGCTTGCTCTTTTAAATGTCTTTCTAGGAGCAGATCCTTGAGATTTCATTCTCGTGAGGGCTTTATCTTGATTCGATTGTTCGGCATGGATGAGCGCCGATGTAGAGTCAAAACTGTACCTTGGCTCACTTTTGCGTCTAATTTGCCTCTGACTAAAGTATGTGTGGATAGTTTGGCTTCTCAAAGGATCTTATTTTCTATAGATTTGTGTGATTCCGGATTGCCCTGAGCATGGTGTGTCCGGATAGGCTTGCTCTTCTGGGCATTCCACCTCTATACCTATTCACCTGATTTTATGCCGGATATAGTGGCCAATCATGCGGAGCTGAATCCGTCCTTTGGATCACCCTTGCTCATGAGGTTTATTCGGACCTTTCCTTCTGAGTCATGTGCACAGCAGCATATACAAAAGATTGTGTGTGCGTATGGAACTATGTGTGGGAAATATATTCATAAAGCTATATACACGAAACACGAGCAAAGGATTAATGTACAAGAATTGTGTGTGTATATCTATACGTGTAAAAGACTAAATGCACGTGACATGCATGTGATATGCAAAAATGAATAGACCACATCCCAGGTGGTTAAGGGATTCGTTGTGGGTGCTGCTCGGCTGCTCATATTGTCTGATGCTCCCAAGGATGTAGAAAAGCGTTGTCTTGGCTTTGAGGACTCTAACCCCTAATCTTTTTAAAGAGAACTATCTCGTGCACATCTTTGCCCCCCCCCCCCCCCCCCCGGTCAATGAGAATTTTGCCCCCAGGACTCTGAACTAAATTCTACATTATACACCACCTGCCTAAAGGAAATTTATTTGGAATAATGCTGCCTTATCGCTCTAGGTGTCAAACATCATTGTTTAAAAGGTAGTGCGTCTCTTGTAGATTTTCACACTAGCTTTTCTTTATGGGAAATGCGTCCCTTTAGGGATTTTCACATAACCCTGTGCCTAATTTTTGCCTGGAATGGACCCAACCCAATCTAGCGGCTTTTTTTTTCATTCATTTTTTTTAAGGACAGACTGCCTGTTCCCAGGTTTTCACCCTACCCTTTGGCCTACCTTTTGCTTAGAGAGCTAGTCACAGTTTTCATCTCTAACGGCCCCCCCTTTTTTTTTTATATTTTTCGCCTTTCAGGTACAGCTACAAGAAAAGTTGAAGCTATTATCAAAGCCTCTTCCTAGGGTAAACAGCAGTTATTCTCTGAGACATATTCTCCTTAGCATCGGTTGTATTCTATGGCCTATCTTGATGAATGTGTTACGAGACTGGGTAAGGTAGCGGATAAGGATTGGGTTCCTTAGGGCTCCATGAGGCTGCCTTTTACATTACTACCCCTTGTGCTTGGTCGTTTAAAGGGATTAACAACATAGTGAGACATCCTTGTCCTTCTAAGGTGAACCTTTGGCTTCGGCTGTTACCTCCGTATATCATGGCCTCTAGGCAAGCTACCGGTGAAGACTATTATGCCATCTATCGGGGGTTGTTCTTTCACTCCTACTAATGCATTTAAGATGTAGGTGCTCAGTCCCGCAATCGATAGCAGAACTCATCGACTTAGACATTTGGATGGTGAGAGCAGTAGCAAAGTGTAGCCATTTAGATTTCATGCATTCAGCAATGAACAACATTTTTCTTTTTAAAAATGAACTAGAAAACAATGAACACATGTAGTCGAAAAGATTGTGTACATTTCGGTATGATTTCTCTATACTTGATCATTATCTAACATTGATTCAAAATGCAAAACTACATCTAATCTCAGACTACATCTTGTAAGCATCAAACTCATGTCTCCAATCAGCCCTCTCGGGTTTTCTTGATTGGACATTTTCTCTAGAGCCTCTAATTTTTGCCCAGGATGCCTTTTTTCGGTTTTCACCCTGACGAGGCGCCCATTTTTAGCAAGGCCGCCTTTTTTCGGTTTTCAACCCGCGGGGCTTTTATTCTCTTCTTTTGATTTTTAAGTCTTTAGCCATGGACCTCCTTGAGTCTGTTGATGTTAATCGGTTCTTTGAAGATATCTTTATCGCTGCCTGTTGCTACTGTCTCGGATAACAATCTCTGAAGAGTAAGAGGGACCTTCTCACATCGGCTTAAATTTATCCTATATGTTCGAAACGCCTGGTCTTATTTGCTTGACAACTAAATCTCCCTCTTTCATAGGATGCTTTCTGGTTGTCTTTCCAAATGATCAAGTAGAATGTTTTCTGATATATCTGACCGTTGCAATAATACCGTGACCTATCCTTGTCTGACTTGTTCAATTGCTGCTGCCGTTGCTGTGCCCTATTGGCTTCCAAAATTTGTGCTTTCATGACTATTCTTAAAGATTTGAGCTATATTTTGATCGGCCATACTGTTTCTGCCCTATGTATTGAGAACTAGGAGGTGACTCTTGTAGAGGTGGTTCTCCAGCCTCAAAGTGCAAAAGGCCATTTCTCTACCCAATCCTTGTAGTTTCGAGCCATCTTGATCAAGATCTTCTTGTTAGCATCCTTCCTGCCCTATTGGTTTGAGGGCAATACAGAGGGGACTTATTGTCTTTAATGCCATACGTCTGGAACAACTCCCTAGTCTTAACCATAAGGTGTCCTTCTATTCTTGAACTCTGCGTGGTGCGGAAGACCATCTTGACATGACCCTGTCCGTTGGGGCTGTAGGGCACACCTCTTCTATGATGTCTATTTCCAAGCTCGAGCAATCTATATCCACTACAAGTCGATATAATTCTTGTGGTCCTTTTCGGAAGTCAAGAAAAATGGGTAAAGTACGGGTATATGTAGATCAACGGGATTTGAACAAAGCCTGGCCCCCATGATGGTTTTCCAATCTACATATTGATTCTTCTATTTTTCTCTTCTTTTTCTTTTTATTTTTTATTTTTTGTATTTTATTTTTCTCTTTTTTTTCTTTATTCTTTTTTTTTCTTTGTTTTTCTTTTTGTTCTTTTGAGGATACGTTTTGTTCAAATCCTAATAGTTTATACATACATGCACTTCTCCTCTTCTCGATTTGGTATAACATTGACCAATCAAGACTGGCATTGAACTTCACCTAGAAAATTTGGCTTCATTTCTGCTTGTGGATTCCTCCTTTTGATCTTAGCTGCCCCTTCCAGCTTCAATCTTCTGAGCTTCTATGTGGCCGGTTCATGATTGTGGTGTGTTTTAACGATGTGCATAGTGATTCCAAGATCAACTCTTAGCGTGTCTTCATATGTCCAGGCAAAGACCTTTTTACATTTTATTTTAATTCTCTCAAATTCTGATCTCTCTTCAGGAGTTACATTAGATGCTATCAAGATTTTCTTTGGATTCTCCAAAGTTCTGAGATTAAATAGAGTAGCATGAATTGAATCAATGTCAAATACGAATGAGTTATGATCATGATTATGCATAGTGAAATCATAAGAGACATAACACAATTAAGCAAAAATGTTCACCTTATTAATGAAACTAAAATTTTATTATTAAACAGTTCAAAAATAAAAAGAACATTCTAAATAGCTTAATAAACTCCCGTTTTTGCCAACACAGATTGCTTGAAAATCTTCTGTTACCTCTAGCTCCCCTTCTCTGGACCGTGTCCCTAAGACTGGTGATAACCGTTCTATCTCTTTCTCTTTTTCCTCGGATCTAGAATCCGATCAGTGTTAAGCCAATTTTGTATGCACTCCCTCAGTGCGTGGCAATAATCTGTTTTATGCCCTGTGTGCTGATGATATGCACAGTAACAATCCACTCTATGGCCTGGCCTTCCTTGGCTCATAGCTGGCCTTGGAAAAAGTGGTTGCAATCTCCCTTCTTTGGTGAAATGATCAAGATACCAGGATAATGGTTTACCTAAGTTGGAATCGCAGTGCACGGCTGTCTCAGTGACCAATACTTCAGCCCTCTCGTCACTATCGTTCACATTATTATTGCTAGAGCTCCCTTTAGACTTTTTACCACCATAACCATAGTTGGCGATAATTGCCTTCCATGCTAAATGCTCCCCTTCTGCCTCGATGGCTACATCTTTAAGGGATTCCAAATCTTTTAATCCCTTTAACTTGAGTGCCTCCTTCAAATATGGTCTAGCATTCTTGATAAATAACCTGATCTGATTTGGGGTATCAGGCTTTCTCTTCATCTCCATTACCCGGTTCCTCCATCAGGTTAGGTACTCATGGAATGATTCTCCCGACTTCTGTTGAAGTAGCTCTAGATCCTTCAAAGTGACCTCCATTCTTGTGCTGCAGTCGTACTGCATGAGGAACTCCTCCGTCAGTACATCCTAATCTTCCTTAGTTCTCCTATCCAGTCCATGATACCAGTCCACCGCAGGACCTGTTAAACTCAAACAGAAGTACTCTATCTTTTGCCTCTTTGTCAATGTAGTACCCTTCATTACCAAGGAGTACTGCTTGATGTGTACGGTGGGGTCCAATGTACCGTCAAACTTCGGAACATCAGGTAATTTGAAATTCAGAGGGACTAGATCCTCTCCCTCTAGCTCCTTATCCTTGGGGTTCATCCTTTTTCCCATCATCAGCACTCGAGACATCGCCTCGAACTTATCATCCATTTTTCTCCAAATGGCTTCTTCTGTTTGGGGTACTTTCCCTCTAACCGACAGGGGTTTCTCATATTCATCCTCCCCCAAATCATCCTCTACTCCATGAGTTATCTCTCTTCTCTGGGCTCCCGGTATGGTAGCCCTTAAGTTCATCGGTGGCGGACCAATCTCCTCAAGTGGGTTTTCTCTAGACTCCTCCTGTTCATGTTGTCTTATAGTGGGAGTAGTTGGGTTCTGTGTAGTAGGCTGGGCCATTATCGCCATCATGGCCATCATTCTATTCTCAAATTCTTTGAGCCGTTTGCCCACTTCTTCGGTAATCATGGCTCGTGTTGTATCTTCCTCTCTCGATGAATTGGCCATTTCTGAAGATTTTTTGAATGCCTATTAATTGCTCTTTGACTTTGATTCTGGTTGCTCAATCGAAACCCTCCGATAATGCGGCTATCAGAACCCTAACCAACTAGGAAAGTGGTCTTTGATGGCTGAAAGATTAAAGAGTTAGAATAATGCATGAATGACGTATAAGATGCATGATCGTGCTTATGCAACATCCACAAATCACATGCAAGCACATAGGTCCTTCCAACCTTGTTACTCCCGCACACGAGGTTATAGTCTCTTTCCTAGGTGGGATTGGCCCATGGGTCAACAGGGGACCCGATGGGCGCGTAGGGTGCACGGTGGGAAACCAGCAGCATAACCTCTCCTAACTAATGCACAGGCGCATGAATTATGATCATTGTGTATTTAGGCAGCCCGAATAAGTTGACATGGGCCTATCAAGGCATGAAAGCCATTGATTAGGTGACCAATCGAATTATTTGGGTTTGTCCAATACATAATAATCCATATAGCAAGCAAGGTATTATGGTTCATACCACCTAGGGGAAGTATCTATTTCCATTACATGAGCTTTAGTCAAGGTGATGATACTTTAGGGCTACCCAAGTATGGTCCCTGCTAACGGGTCTAGCTCATCACGAGCGTAATGACCGGTCGGGTCTCCATTTAATAAAGCATGATGGTACGAGGCTTGGGCTGGTAATTATCCTTAACACTTCCGTACATTGAGTGAACGTAGGGTTGTGCTTCGGGAACGCACCGGGGTTGAAAGAGGGACCAAACTAGCATAGATCTAAGGCTCTAATGAGATGTAATGCAGTTTCAAAAAAGGATGAAATTTTTAAATTAAAACTCAATTGTAAATTTTAACCAAGGTACTTTCGAAGCGAAGTCTCGAGTATTGTCCCCAGGGAGTCGCCACTGTGACGCGCGTCGAACCCCGGGGCGCCCTGAAGACCCGCTTTTAGGGCGATCGGGTTGAGGTTCATTAAAACTTGTAAGAATTTACAAGTGCATCTATGTTGGGCAACAAGGAGGTTACTTGGAGTCGCCATCCAATAGAACATTGTGAAAGGTCGTCTAGCCTCAGTGAGCCTAAGACGGCACATATGCATCCATTTTGGGCAAGCCAGAGATATCTTGGAGGCTTCATCCCAATAGAACATTGGAATGGTCCTCTAACCCCGTGGAGCCTAGGATTATTCGAGTTGGGCCTTTTGGTGGGCCACAAGAGATATTTTGGAGGTCCCATCCCAATGAAACATTGAGATGGTCCTCTAACCTCATTAAGCCTAAGACCAGAGTGGATTCGGGACTTCCCATTTATTCATACCTTAGTTAAGTTTATAATTGAGCTTTGAATTTAGAGTTTCATCCCATTTCTCATTTGATTTAATGCATTTGAATTAAAGCGCAAGTTATCCAGTTTGGGAAAGCGGTAAAAGCATAATTAAAATAAAACGCATGAAAATAAATATAACAAAATTAGGGGCGGAATACAACCCTCATTGTAAATAAAATACAAGTCATGCATAAATCGGGATATTGGTTAATGATGAGGACATTGGTCCTCACATGTATGTTTAGTACAAAACAATTTTGATGTGAGAATTTTATTTTGGATGGAGAAAATTTGGACATTGGTCCCCTTTTTATTAGAAAAGGTTCCAAGTTAATTAATAAAAAATATTTTTGTGATTTTGTTCTACCGTGCCTAAAATAAATGATTTTATACAAAAAAATTACATGGCAAAGTAAATGAAAAGCAAAATAAATAAATATTACAAATAAAGAAAATAAGTATATAATCCCGAACGAGCCTTCTGGATCTCCCCGTGTGCTCGCAAAAATGCCAAGTAAAGAAAGATAAGTTTTGACATAAAAACAAAACACAAAAGAAATAATGTTAGTAATTAAAACAATTAAATCAATAATAAATGGTAAAATGAAATAAAATAAGATAAAATAGTATGACATCAAAACGACAAACGAATTAATATATTAACAACTAAAAAATAAATGTGAAAAATACATTGTAAATGACAAGTTAATTAAATGATGTGAATGAAATAAAATGCAACATGTTAATTAAATAATACATAAAAATATGAACATGACTATGATAAAAAATGAAAGTAAATAAATAAATGGATAACAACAAATAAAACATGTAACAATGATAAAAAGAATGATAAAGAATAAAGAATAAAAGAATGATGAAAATAATTAGAACAATAACATGATTAATTAATGTGTTCATAATTAACTTAAACCATTTACATGGTAAAAATATCAATTAAAATGGATTTATTAACTACATGTTAAAAATAATAAGAAATCAAACAAAATAAATTATTACGTGTTAGGAATTAAAAGAAATCAATATTTACATGAATAAGAATAAAATCATATATAAACAAATTAAATAAAACAAATCTGAAATAAATAAAATACATAAATAAATGAAGATAATAAAAATATACATGAATAAATAAAATATGAACAAAAAAAATAAAAGAGGAAGATTGAGCCCAAAATGTTTACCCTCAGAGTTTCGGATACGATGAAGGTAAAATGATGATCGATTTCTTTTTTGATGATTCGCAATATTAGAGTGAAATATGATGAAAATGTTGGAATTTTATTCCAAGAAAAAACTAGGATAAAAAAATGATTAAAAATTCTTTAAGAACAAAGAATTGATTTCTTTGTCTAAAGAAATATTATTGATCAAAAAAATGATTTTTATTGATTAAATAAATAAAAATGATACCAAGAACAAACAATTATTTGTTTGTCTTAAGAAATAAAACAAAAAAAAATCTTATTTTTAGAAAATCAAATGAAAAATTTGATTTTGATAACAAACAATTATTTTGTTTGTCTCAAAATTAACTTTTCATCAAAAAGAGATTCAAAAGAAAATCAATGGAAAAAAATTTTATAGAACACAAATAAAAGGTTAAAAAAGAATTTTTAGAACAAATAATTGTTGTATTTGTCTCAAAAATTTAATCAAACAACAAAACTCTTTCTAAATATATGTTTCGAAGAAATTATGTTGGAAAAAGAATGAAAGATGAACTCTATTTTTTTTCTTTTTGGTGGGGAAGAAAATCTGAAATTTTTAGAGAGAAATTGAGAGGAAGAAGAAGAGAAAAAGATGAAAAAACCCTAAGAAAAATCCCCCCTTTTCTCTTTCCATCTTTTTCTTTTTATATGAAGAAAATAGGAAAATAAAAAATAAATAAAGGGATCAGACCTAATTAAATCAGATATTAACTATTTTGGATTTTAAAAATTGAATAAATCCTTAAAAAACCAAAAAAAGTGGGATAAAAATCGGATTTTTGGGTGAAAAATCGGAAAAAAAATGATTTTGGGGCCAAAAAGGGTTTTTTGCGGCAGACAGGGGCTATGGACGCCCGTCGGCGCACCCGACAGGCATCCGTAGCGCATGCTGGGTGAGAGCGCTCGCCCCGTCGTGCGCGTGGCGTCACGCGCGCTGCCGCAAGGCGCCGACGCTCGGATTTTTTTTTTATTGTTAAAGATTAACTAAAAATACTACAATTTCTAAACCCCATTTTTCAAATCTAATTTTCAAAATAATTTTTATTATTTTTTACTTTTTCACTCTAAAATGCAAATTTAAACAGGAAATCACCATTTTTGACCTTTTTGCCTGTGGCAAGTCATCTTATCATCATTGGATAATTCTGATCTGGGCTGCCTCAGGACCCGGTGTTTACAGTTGCCCCCAATTTTGGGGAAACTAGTGCACTAGTGCCTAGATGAGCCAAAATTCAAAGAAGAAGGAAAGAGATGCGTACCTGAGGTAGCCCTTACCTTTTTGCTGTGTGGAATGTTGTGACTTGTTGCCGTTGAGCTGTAGCACTATCAGATTGTGGCTCATTTGCAATCATTTCTATCACATTGTCCCGCTCGCCTTCGGTCAGCTTGCACGGCATGAGGTGAAGTGTTGTCTAACTGCATCCTCTGTTGCGATATGTTCTATCGCTGTCCCCCGCTAACCTCATCTCGGTCTGCACAGCGGCTGGTCTGTCTCGCTAACCTCATCTCGGCCTGCACGGTGTGAGGTGAAGTGTTGTCTAACTGCATCCACTATTGCGATCTGTTCTATCGCTGGTGTCCCGCTAGCCTCGTCCCGGCCTGCACGGTGTGACGTAAAGTGTTGTCTAACTGCATCCTCTATTGCGATCTGTTCTACTGCTGGTGATCCGCTAGCCTTTTCCCGGCCTGCACGGTGTTAGGTGAAGTGTTGACTAACTACATCCTCTGTTTGCGATTTGTTCTATCACTGGTGTCCCGCTAGCCTCGTCCCGGCCTGCACGGCGTCTGATCTGCTAACCCCCCTTAGGTCGGTATGGTGACTTGTTCGTCGTTTTCTTTATTGGCGCTTATGTTGAGCCTCTTCTTCTTTTTTTCTACAAAAAAAAGGGAAAAGCAAATGCGCAAGGTATATAAAAGAGATGCGTACCTGTGGCAGTGCATACATGTTGGGGCCGGTGTCAGACGGGTGCCCCCCTGAAGGACGGTTGGTTTTTCCCCAAATATCGATTCCTCTATCATCTCCAACATCCTTGTTGAGAAGACTTGCGTACCTCTCGAGAGGGCTCTGTGCTGGTAGGGAGACTTAAAAATCTATGCTCACTGAGAGTCTTTGATGCTGACTGAGAGTCTTTGATGCTCACTGAGATATTTTGATACTCGCTGAGAGACTTAGATTCTCAGTGGGAGACTTTGATGCTCGCTGAGAGACTTCGATACTCACTAAGAGACTTCGATGCTCGCTGAGAGACTTTGATTTCAAGCCTCTAGAGAGGAAAATTATGTTTGAGCCTCCTTAGAGGACAAAAATATTTGAGGTTTTGGTTGCTTGCCTGCAGGCGGATAGGTTTCCATGTCTTTAGCGACCTTTAAAATGACTTTTTTTTTATTTTTGTTTTTGTTTTTGTTTTTGTTTGTTTTTTTTTCTTGTAAGTTTTTTGGATTCTTACATTTTGGATGCATTTGAATTTTTACAGTACATTCGATTTTCAAGGCCTTGAAAATATCTTCTTTGTTTTTATCGTCTTTTTGTTTGAGAATTTGTATTCTTTGTGTTTCTTTTGTATTTGGATTTTGTACACTTATTGTGGGATGTGTGTGAGCGTGCCTCTTATGATAAGGAAACTTACCTGGTGGCTCCCGGCATGGCGTGCATGAGTCTGACAATGTTAAGCTGAACTCAACTCTTAGATCATCTTTAAGCATGAGGTCTATTCGGACCCCTCATCTGAGCCATGTACATATACAAAACATTGTGCGCGTGCATGGAATCATGTGTGTGCAATATACATACATTTGAATCCGAATTTTGTAGGCTTTGTGTGAGGTGTGTGAGCATACATCTTATGACAGAGATACTTACCTGTTCGCTCCGGGCATGGTGTGCATGGAGAGGCTTATTCTTTTCCCTCTTAGGAGCAGATCCTTGATATTCTTCCCTCGTGAGGGCTTCATCTTGATTATTGTGTGATGTGTACAAGCATACATCTCATGGTACAGAAACTTACCTTGTTGCCCCCCGGCATGGGCTTGCTCTTTTAAATGTCTTTTCAGGAGCAGATCCTTGAGATTCCATTCTTGTGAGGGCTTTATCTTGATCCGATTGTTTGGCATGGATGAGCACCGATGTAGAGTCAAAACTGTACCTTGGCTCACTTTTACGTCTGATTTGCCTCTGACTAAAGTATATGTGGATAGTTTGGCTTCTCAAAGGATCTTATTTTCTATAGATTTGTGTGATTCCAGATTGCCCTGGGCATGGTGTGTCCGGATAGGCTTGCTCTTCTGGGCGTTCCACCTCTATACCTATTCACCTAATTTTATGCCAGATACAGTGGCCGATCATGTGGAGCTGAATCCGTCCTTTAGATCACCCTTGCTCATGAGGTCTATTCAGATCTTTCCTTCTGAGTCATGTGCACAGCAACATATACAAAAGATTGTGTGTCCATATGGAACTATGTGTGGGAAATATATGCATAAAGCTATATACACGAAACACGAGCAAAGGATTAATGTACAAGAATTGTGTGTGTATATCTATACGTGTAAAAGACTAAATGCACGTGACATGCATGTGATATGCAAAAATGAATAGACCACATCCCAGGTGGTTAAGGGATTCGTTGTGGGTGCTGCTCGGCTGCTCGTATTTGTCTGATGCTCCCAAGGATGTAGAAAAGCGTTGTCTTTTCTTTACGAACTCTGACCCCTAATCTTTACAAAGAGAACTGTCTCGTGCACATCTTTGCCCCCTCGGTCAATGAGAATTTTGCCCCCCAGGACTTTGAACCAAATTCTGCATTATACACCACCTGCCTAAAGGAAATTTCTTGGGAGTAATGCTGCCTTATCGCTCTAGGTATCAAAGGTCATTGTTTTGAAGGTAGTGCGTCCCTTGTGGATTTTCACACTAGCTTTTCTTAGTGGGAAATGCGTCCCTTTAGGGATTTTCACATAACCCTGTGCCTAATTTTTGCCTTGAATGGACCCAACCCAATCCAGCGGCTTTTTTTTTCATTCATTGTTTTAAGGACAGACTGCCTATTCCCAGGTTGTCACCCTGCCCTTTAGCCTAACTTTTGCTTAGAGAGCCAGTCACGGTTTTCATCTCTAACGCCCCCCCCCCCCCCCCCCCCACCTTTTTATATATTTTCCGCCTTTCAGGTATAGCTACAAGAAAAGTTGAAGCTACTATCAAAGTCTCTTCCTAGGGTAAACAACAATTATTCTCTGAGACATTTTCTCCTTAGCATTGGTTGCATTCTATGGCCTATCTTGATGAATGTGTTTCGAGATTGGGTAAGGTAGCGGATAAGGATTGGGTTCCTTAGGGCTTCATGAGGCTTCCTTTTACATTACTACCCACTGTGCTTAGTCGTTTAAAGGGATTAACAATATAGTGAGACATCCTTGTCCTTCTAAGGTGAACCTTTAACTTCGGCTGTTACCTTCGTATATCATGGCCTCTAGGCAAGCTACTGGTGAAGACTATTATGCCATCTATCGAGGGTTGTTCTTTCACTCCTACTAATGCATTCAAGATGCAGGTGCTTAGTCCTGCAATCGATAGCATAACTCATCGGCTTAGACATCTGGATGGTGAGAGTAGTAGCAAAGTGTAGCCATTTAGATTTCATGCATTCAGCAATGAACAACATTTCTCTTTTTATAAATGAACTAGAAAACAATGAACACATGTAGTCGCAAAGATTGTGTACATTTTGGTATGATTTCTCTACGCATGATCATTATCTAACATTGATTCAAAATGCAAAACTACATCTAATCTCAGACTATATCTTGTAAGCATCAAACTCCTGTCTCCAATCAGCCCTCTCAGGTTTTTTTGATTGGACATTTTCTCTCGAGCCTCTAATTTTTGGCCAGGATGCATTTTTTCGGTTTTCACCCTGACGAGGTGCCCATTTTTAGCAAAGCCGCTTTTTACGGTTTTCAATCCGCGGGGCTTTTATTCTCTTCTATTGATTTTTAAGTCTTTAGCCATGGACCTCTTAGAGTTTGTTGATGTTGACCGGTTCTTTAAAGTTATCTTTATCACTGCCTGTTGCTACTGTCTCGGATAACAATCCTGAAGAGCAAGAGGGACCTTCTCACATCGGCCTAAATTTATCCTGTATGTTCTGAACGCCCGGTCTTATTTGCTTGACAACTGAATCTCCCTCTTTCATAGGATGCTTTCTGGTTGTCTTTCCAAATGATCAAGCAGAATATTTTTTT
Source organism: Excoecaria cochinchinensis (assembly GCA_947683425.1). Taxonomy (NCBI): domain Eukaryota; kingdom Viridiplantae; phylum Streptophyta; class Magnoliopsida; order Malpighiales; family Euphorbiaceae; genus Excoecaria; species Excoecaria cochinchinensis. The sequence goes on from CANTUQ010000043.1 coordinate 11,080,344, forward strand.
GATACTTCTGACCGTGGCGATAATACTGTGACCTGTCCTTGTCTGACTTGTTCAATTGCTGCTGCCGTTGCTGTGCCCTGTCGGCTTCCAAAATTTGGGCTTTTATGACTATTCTTAAAGATTTGAGCTCTATTTTGATCGGCCATACTGTTTCTGCCCTATGTATTGAGACCTGGGAGGTGACTCTTGTAGAGGTTTCGATGGTGGTTCTCCAGCCTCAAAGTGCAAAAGGCCATTTCTCTGCCCAATCCTTGTAGTTTCGAGCCATCTTGATCAAGATCTTCTTGTTAGCATCCTTCTTGCCCTATTGGTTTGAGGGCAATACAGAGGGGACTTGTTGTCTTTAATGCCATACGTTTAGAGCAACTCCCTAGTCTTAACCATAAGGTGTCCTTTTGTCCTTGAACTATGCGTGGTGCGGAAGACCATCTTGACATGACCCTGTTCGTTGGGGCTGTAGGGCGCACCTCCTTTATGATGCCTATTTCCAAGCTTGAGCAATCTATATCCACTACAAGTCGATATAATTCTTGTGGTCCTTTTCGGAAGTCAAGAAAAATGGGCAAAGTACGGGTATATGTAGATCAATGGGATTTGAACAAAGCCCGCCCCCATGATGGTTTTACAATCTACATATTGATTCTTTTATTTTTCTCTTCTTTTTCTTTTTTTTTTTATTTTCTATTTTTTTGTATTTTATTTTTCTCTTTTTTTTTCTTTGTTCTTTTTTTTTTCTTTTTGTTCTTTTGAGGATAAGTTTTGTTCAAATCCTAATAGTTTATACATACATGCACTTCTCCTCTTCTCGATTTGGTATAACATTGACCAATCAAGACTGGCATTGAACTTCGCCTAGAAAATTTGACTTCATTCCTGCTTGTGGATTCCTCCTTCTGATCTTGTCTGCCCCTTCCAGCTTCAATCTTCTGAGCTTTTGTGTGGCCGGTTCATGATTATGGTGTGTTTTAATGATGTGCCTAGTGATTCCATGATCAACACTTAGCGTGTCTTCATATGTCCAGGCAAAGACCTTTTTACATTTTATTTTAATTCTCTCAAATTCTGATCTCTCTTCAGGAATTACATTAGATGCTATCAAGATTTTCTTTGGATTCTCCAAAGTTCTGAGATTAAATAGAGTAGCATCAATTGAATCAATATCAAATACAAATGAGTTATAATCATGATTATGCATAGTGAAATCATAAGAGACATAACACAATTAAGCAAAAATGTTCACCTTATTAATGAAACTAAAATGTCATTATTAAACAGTTCAAAAATAAAAAGAACATTCTAAACAGCTTAATCAACTCCCGTTTTGGCCAACACAAATTGCTTGAAAATCTTCTGATACCTCAGTGTAAGCACCGTGTCCCGGAGCGGTCCGGATCAGAGGTTACCCTATGATGAAATCAGTATTCGAGCCTGCATAAACGGTTTGGATTCGAGGGTTTTAGTCCCATGTTCCACGAGAAATGAATCTTTCCACCTTTCCTGGGCAGAGGGGGGAAAACGGGGTTATTTTTCGGATAAAAAATGTTTTTCTCTCTACGGACGGCCAGCCCGTCGGTGAGAGGCCAGCTCGTCGCTTGGTGTCACAGACGGCCTATGGTATTTTCTGATGCCCGTCGAAAAATCACCACCTCTGCCAGAGCGCCGCCTGGTTTTCCGGAGCACGCAACCTTTCCGACGCCCGTCGGTGGATGTGGCAGGGCCATCGGACGAATCCTTATGTCAGAAGGATTCTTCCGACGCCCGCCTCCATACACCGATGCCCGTCGGTCGTATCTGGCTATAAAAGCTCCGGATTTTCACTTGAAAAGGGTTGGAAAAATTTTCAAAGGGGGAAACTCTACCCAATTTCAAGCAAATTTTCTCTCTCTTCCAACAAAACACATTTACTAAGGAAATCTATTGAATCAAGGATCAAATCAATCAAAAGGAACTAAAAACTAATTAGTTTTCTTTAGATTTTGACTCCAAAATCGATCTTTGGAGGGGTTGAAGAAGAAATAGCTCTTTTTCTTTCTTTGATCCTTCATCTTTCGCTTCTCGTAGAACGCGCGGGGCTCTAATTAACACAATAATCTCACCCACAACAATTATCTGAGGGTAAATATTCAAGATTCCTTCTCCATATTATCTCCTATTTATTTCTTATTTTGTGGAATTTTTTTGAATATCTGTCATCATTTTCTTTTATTTTGACTCTCTTATCTCCTTTTGGGATAAAACCCTCTTTTTGACTTTGAAAAGTTTTTTTTTTCTCTCTCTCCATTCCATTTTTTCGGAGACAGTGGTGACCGACGGGTCATCTTTATCACCAATGCTCGTCGGTCACCCACCTACAGACGCCCCTCCTTGAGTGACAAACGGACATCTCGGTTACCTTAACCGACGCCCGTCAGTCAGCTAAGGAGGCCGTCGGTGGGTTCTGTCTCCATCTTTTTAAATCGTTTTTCATCTCTTTCAAGTCCTTTTGACTTCTTATATGTTAATTTTATGTATATTAACATTTCTCAACTTTCTATGAGTGTATATTGATCCTTTTGGATAATCCCGAGCTTGAGCGGCTGTCTATCATGTTCGGAGGATTTCGTCTGGTTTAGTTCCCTAACCCTCTTGGCTATTTTCTTCATTTTGTTATATATTGATTATTTTATGTATACGGATGTACTCCTTTCATATCCCGTTGATGTATAAAAATGACTAAATGTTTTATATTCAATAAAATGAGGTTTACACAAAAGCAAGGGTCCAATGCCCTATTTTTATCCAATAAAGATCATCACAAATAAAAATCCCCAATTTTAATAACGATGCATGTGAGGACCAAAGTCCTCAAACTAAGCAATGCCCCGATTTATGCATGATCCGCATATTTTCGAAAGGGAGTTGTATTCCGCTCCTTGTATTATTGTAATCTATTGCTTTCATTATCTATTTGATCATTTATCACTTTCAAGATGTGAATAAGTGCGCCTTTTAATCAATTGCATAGTATGGAGAGAGAGAGCGAATTAATGATATTAAAATTTGATCATAAAATAATTGAGGTAGAAATAGATGAGAAATCCCGGACCCAGCTCTGGTCTTTGGGCTCGAGAGGTTAGAGGTTATCCTCCAAAATACTTCTTAGGTCACGAGGCTTTAGCGCTAATCCTAGGCTTTTTAGGGTGAGAAGTTCACCTTCCATGACCCCTCTGGCTGGCCCAAAATGGATACCAAGCGCAGTCTTAGGCTCTCCGAGGCGAGAGTAACTTTCCCAATGTTCTATTGGGTGGCGACTCCATGAAACCTCCTTGTTGCCCAACATAGACGCACTTGCGATTTATCGCAAGCTGTCAACGGACCCGCAAATGCCCCGATCGCCCACGTGCGGGCGGTCCGAAAGGGCGACGCACGGGATCCAGCGCGCGTCACAGTGGCGACTTCGCTTGGGACGTTATGGTTTGAGATTTCAATTTGAAAATACCTCTTTTAACATTTATGATAAAAATTTAATTCATAAATTCACTTTCTCTCAAATTTGCATTTGCATATCATTAGAGCCTTAGAATATGCTAGTTTGGTCCCTCTTTTAGCCCCGGTGCGTTCCTGAAGCACCTCCTCATTTTCACTCAATTTGGGGAAGTGTTAAGGATAATCACCAGCCCAGGATAATCACCAGCCCAAGCCATATACCTTAATGGTATATCAAAATGATGACCCGATCGGTCACTATGCTCGTGATGAGATAGACCTGTCGGCAGGGATCATGCTTGGGTAGCCTTAAAGAAACATCTCCCTTGTCCAAAGTTCATGTAATGGCTGTAGTTACTTTCCACAGGTGAAATGAACCCTAATTCCATGCTTGCTGTATGGATCCTCATGTATTGGGTGAGTCTAAATGTCTCGCTTGGTAACCTAGCCAAAGGCTATCATGCCCCGGTAGGGCCATGTTGAAATTTACGGAATGTCCAAATACGTGACGATCATTATCCATCCTCATGTATTGGGTGAGTCTAAATGTCTCGCTTGGTAACCTAGCCAAAGGCTATCATGCCCCGGTAGGGCCATGTTGAAATTTACAGAATGTCCAAATACGTGACGATCATTATCCATCCGCTTGTACATTAGCATAGGAGTGTCATGCTGCCGGTTTTTTACCGCGCACCATGCGCATCCATCGGGTCCCTCGTTGACCCTTGGGCTAATCCCACCTAGGAAAGAGACTGCCCGACCACGTGTGTGGGAGAAATAAGGGCGGAAGGACCTACTTGCTTGCTTGTGCTCTGTAAGTGTTTCATATCACGACCATGCATTATACCTGCATTTCATGCATCATGCCTAACTTTTTGTCCCTGCAGCCATTATAGATCTGCCCAGGTGGACTAGATTACCAACCGGACGACTGATCCGAGTTCCTACTCCCGAGCTATCAGATAGAGAGGGTCTACCAGGAATCTTATCAGAAATCAGTGGTACAGTATCTCAGATGGCAAACTCGCCTAGGGGGGATGACGCCACCAAGGCCATGATCGCGGAAGAAGTGGGCCGTCGATTTGAGGAATTCGAGGGTAGGATGATGAATATGTTTATCGCCTTGGCACAACAGAATGCTCCACAGAATCCTCCTCCTCCTCTCCTCCAATGAGACAGAATGAGCCAGAAGAAGAAAGGGTTAAAAGACGAGAAGAACCTATTCGGCCGCCTCCAGTAGAGTTGAGGTCAGTAGCCTCGGGAGAGCAGAGAAGAAGGCCTGTGCTGAGAATTGATAATGATAGAGATATCGAGGATGATAGGATGAGCATTGCATCTGAGAAGGGGAAGGCGCTTCAAGCTGATGACTTTATTCTGAAAAAGATGGAAGAGAGGTTTGAAGCCATGGCCCGTATGATAGGCAGAGCTCATGGGATGAATCCGGAGGATAAGGAGTTGGACGGAGAGGACCCGATCCCTTATAACTTCAAAATGCCGGATGTGCCGAAGTTTGATGGTACTTCTGACCCGACCGCACATGTGAAGCAATATTCTCTGGTTATGAAGGGGACCACGTTGTCCAAGAAGCAGAAAATAGAATACTTTTGTCTGAGTCTAACCTCTCATGCCATTGACTGGTATCATGGCCTTGACCGCCGCACTAAAGAAGATTGGGATCTGCTCACTGAAGAGTTTTTGAAGCAGTATGACTGTAACACCAGGATGGAGGTGACTCTAAAAGATCTTGAGCTACTCCAGCAGAAGACTGGGGAATCTTTCCATGATTATCTCACCCGATGGCGGAACCGAGTAATGGAGATGCACCGAAAGCCGGACACCCAGGATCAGATTCGTTTATTTATCAAGAACGCAAGCCCATACTTGAAAGAGGGGTTGAAGGACTGGGAATCTCTCAAAGATATAGCCATCGAAGCAAAGGGAGAATTCTTGGCTCGAAAGGCTAACAATGACAATTTTTCCAAAAGGGCTAACCCCGGTCAAGGAACCAGCAGGCCGGTAGGTCCCAGTAACAACACTAGAAGAATGGGTGAAGTGTCTGCTACTGAGGCAACGACCCAGAGGAAGTTTTCGAACTTGGGGAGACCATTATCCTGGGCCTTGAGGAGGTTAATGAAGGAGGGAAAATTACACCCTTTGGCTCCTAGGCCAGCTTTAACGCAAGGGAAACCTGGACACAAAGATAACGAATTCTGTGCGTTCCACCAGCACTCAGGCCATATCACAGATAAATGCAAAGCGCTCCAACACTCTATCCAAGACTTGATTGATAGCAAGCAAATTTCTGACCCTGAAAAGAGGGAAACTGAGAAGAAGCCCGGTTATAATGGCGTACCACCACCCGTGTTTATGATCAGATCTAGCCTGCCAGAGTGGTACGTGCTGCAAGATTTATATGGGAGAGAGAATTCTGCTATTGGTTATCCCGAGGATAGAGAGGAGAAGGCGGTTGTGGCAACCCTTGATTGCTGGTCTAGCAGTGAAAGCGGTGGAGAAGCCGAGGGTGAAGAAGGAATGAACCTTGATTTGTGGGGCTCCGATGGAGACTAAGGAGAGATAGGGGCTGTAACGAGGAGTGGAAGAGTGATCCCCGAGATTACGAGGCTACCTGAGCCAGTGCAGCCATCAGCAGAGAAAGAGCCAGAGGAGAATCAGATTGTCAGACAGTTGAAGAAAACTGCAGCTCAAATATCCATCTGGGATCTGTTGAGCCAATCCCCCTCTTATAGGCAGAAGGTAGTAGAAGCTTTGGTTGAGGCCACGGTCGCCACCACTATTTCCCCGTCAGAACTTTTGGGTTTAATTAAGGGAGGATCTGAGGAGAGATTGGTCTTTTTTGACGCCGACCTACCTGTTGAAGGCCGCAACCACAACCAACCCTTGTACATCAAAGCACAAATTAACGATAAGCACACTGCTTGCGTTATGGTTGACGACGGGTCTTCTATTAATGTATGCCCTTTGATAGCTCTGCAAGCTTTTGGTTTAAACGAGGATATGCTCAGCGAATCGGATCTGACTATCACAGCCTATGACAACTCGAGGAGGCAAGCCTCAGGAACCTTTAAGACCTTGGTCAAGACAGGACCTATTGAAGTGGAGGTTGAATTTGTAGTTCTGCCCATACCCGCTAACTTATCAGCTTTGCTTGGGAGACCTTGGTTTCATAAATTAGGGGGAGTGCCATCCACACTGCATCAGATGATAAAGTTCCCACACAAGGGGGAGGTGGTGACTATCAAAGCGGCTAGGGAGAACCAGGTCTCAGCGCTGGAAATAGCCAATCAACCATTTAGCGGCTTCCACGTGTCCATGATAAGGGAAGAGTACGGGTCAGTGGATAGCCTAGTTGTGGTTAATATGATGAAGAAGATGCATTATCTTCCTGGGGCTGGTTTAGGCAGAAACTCCCAAGGACTGCAAACCGCAATCACCACTCGAGGGCAAAAGAACCGGAAAGGTCTGGGGTATAGAGGTGGCTTCGGCAAGAAGAAGGTAACGGATAAGATCCCCCGCATAACAGAGAGCTTCGTACCAGCATCCTCAGTTTGTGCATACACTGGCGAAGACGAGCCGCATTGGGTAGAGGGTAGGATTGTCCCTGGCTTCGAGATCTTTAACGATGTGTATGACTGGCATGTCGGGTTTGTGAAGACTGTCGAAGACTTTTGGAATGAGGAAGTTATGACTCAGGGTATCACTTGGGATAGATACGAGCTTGAGGAGGTCGTTACTGAGAAGATGATAGCTGCCAGGTTGAAAGGGAAAGGGAAGGTAGCAGAATTAGAGCTGAAAATGGAGAATTTGAAATTTTCCTCCGACGAGCCTGAGGGGCCTCTGCAGAATCAGGAAGCCAGTGAACAAGCTGCAACGGCATCGACCTCTGAAGTGGCGGAAGAAGATTCTAGTTTGGACTGTCTTTTTATTCCCGAACTCTTTTATGATGTAAATGATAACTATAATATTATTAATAAAACAAACAATTTCTCTTATTTGTGCGATGTTTCTAATGGTTTCGACATGCATGAACATGATCATACTCCATCAATTTTTGACATTGATTCCACTGATACAACGCCTTTTAATCTTGGAACCTCGGAAAATCCGAGAGAAATTCTAATAGCATCAAATATAACTCCTAAGGAGAGAAAATATTTTGAGAGAATAATAAGAAAACATGAAAGAGTCTTTGCCAGGACCTATGAGGACATGCCAGAAATTGACTGAGATGTAGCAGAACATGCTATCCCAACTTATCCGGATTACAAGCCTGTGAAGCAGAAGTTGAGAAGGCTCAGGCCAGAATGGGCAGACAAGGTCAAGGAGGAAATTCGACAGTAGATTGAAGCCAAGTTCCTCGTGGAAGTGCAGTATCCCACATGGCTGGCAAATGTGGTCCCTGTAGCAAAGAAAAATGGGAAGGTCAGAGTATGTGTGGATTACCGAGATCTGAACAAGGCCTGCCCCAAAGATGATTTTCCATTACCCCATATCGATGTGTTAATAGACAGCGCCGCCAATTGCGCGATGTATAGCTTTGGAGATGGATATGTGGGGTACAACCAAATCCTGAACAAGATAGCTGATCGGGTTAAAATCGTCTTTATCATAGAATGGGGAACCTATGCCTACCGAGTCATGCCTTTCAGCCTAAAGAACGCAGGGGCCACATACCAGAGAATGGCGACCAAGATCTTAAGTGACCTGATCCATAAAGAAGTAGAGGTATACGTCGATGACATGATGGTCAAGTCGGCCACCCGAGAGGGACACCTTGAAGCTCTAGAGAAGTTCTTCACCAGGATCGACAAGTATAATCTGCGACTTAACCCAAAGAAGTGCATTTTCGGAGTGACTTCAGGAAAGCTATTGGGACATGTCATCAGCCAGAGGGGAATAGAAATTGACCCGGACAAGGTGAAAGCCATCAGAGAGATGCCTGTGCCGCAAAAAGAGAAGGATGTTAGGAGTTTCCTGGGCAAGCTGCAGTATGTCAGCCGATTCATTGCCAAGCTCACTTCAATATGCGAGCCCGTTTTTAAGCTGCTTAGAAAGAATTAGCCTGTGGTCTGGAACGAAGATTGCCAGAAAGCTTTTGACAGCATCAGGGAATACCTGTTGAACCCGCCAGTGCTAAGGTCACCGCAGCCAATTAAACCGCTTGTCCTGTATTTGGCAGTAGAAGGCAGTTCTGTGGGCGCCATGATGGCTCAAGAAGATGAATTTGGGGTGGAGTTTGCAATTTATTATCTTAGCAAGAAATTTTTGTCTTATGAGATAAAATATGCTGAAGTAGAGAAGATCTGCCTTGTTGTAATTTGGGCGTCAAAGAAACTGAGGCATTATTTCCACTCGTACAAGGTTCAAGAGTGGCCAAGCAGAATCCATTAAGATATTTGCAGGAAGCACCGTCTTTGCTTGGAAAGATGGGGAGGTGGCTGCTCTTGCTACAGGAGTTTGATGTGCAATACATCACTTGTAAAACTATTAAGGGACGAGCCGTAGCCGAATTTCTTGCTGAACATCCCATTCAAGGAGACACCCCCGAGTTCACCTTTCCTGATGAAAGCATAGTCGCGATTTCTGTTTAGGGATGGCAGTTGCACTTCGACGGGGCAGTCACTAACAGGGGAGCCGGAGTTAGAATCATCTTGACAACCCCAGATAATGAGAAACTTCCCCTTGCTAAGAAGCTGAGATACAAGGTAACCAACAATGAAGCCGAATACGAAGCATGCACCTTCGGAGTAGAAGCTTTAGCTACATTGGGGGAAAGGAACATAGAAGTCTTTGGTGACTCATCCTTGGTGATCAACCAGATCCGAGGTGAGTGGGCCGTAAAAGAAGAACGACTGATGCCCTATGTTGAGTATTTGAGAGGGATATGTGGGCAGTTTGAGACTTGCACTTTCCACTTCGTTCCCAGAGATGAGAATTGTCTAGCTGATGCGTTGGCAACCTTGGTGTCGATGTGGGATAATCCTGAGGGAGTAGCTATGAAACCGGTACTGATTTCAAGTTCTGAGAAGCCTAGCTTTGAGATCAAGCCTGTAATGGAGGTAGAAGTGGCAGATGGGAAACCATGGTACTTCGACATCATGAACTACTTGGAAAACAACAAATTTCTAGAAGAAGCCACTGAAAAAGACCAGAGGCTGATCCATAAGCTATCTACTCAGTTCATATCCTTAGAAGGGGTGTTGTACAAAAGGCAGTCGGACGGGATTCAGCTCAGGTGCTTGAATGAAAAAGAAGCCCGCAAAGTGATAGAGGAAACCCATGCAGGTGTCTGTGGAGCTCACATGAATGGTTTGACCTTGGCCAAGAAGATTATGAGACAAGGCTTTTATTGGCTTACAATAGACAATGACTGCTCGAAATATATCAAACAATGCCAGTTGTGCCAACAGTACGCAGACTTGAGACACCTGCCAGTATCAGAGCTACATAACCTGACATCACCTTGGCCTTTCGCTGCTTGGGGGATAGATATCATCGGAGAGATTTGCCTTACGGCATCCAATGGGTACCGATACATCATAGTCGCAATTGACTATTTTACCAAATGGGTAGAGGTGGAATCCTTCAAGAAGATTGACGCAAGGGATATGGCCAAGTTCATAGAGAGAAATTTGATCTGCAGATATGGCCTCCCTCATCACATAGTGTCTAACAATGGAGTGCAGTTCATGGGAGAAACCAGGAAGCTCCTTGAGAAGTATGGTGTCGAGCATCATAAATCCTCTCCCTACCGACCGCAAGCGAATGGGGCAGTAGAGGCCGCGAATAAGAATATGAAGAAGATCTTGTCCAAAATGGTCCAAACCTACAAAGACTGGGCTGAAAAGTTACCGTTCGCCCTGTGGGGATATAGAACGACAGTGAGGACGTCTACAGGTGCTACACGATTTTCCCTGGTATACGGAACAGAAGCAGTGTTGCCAGTAGAGATAGAGCTTAAATCACTAAGGGTGGTCATGGAAGCCCAAGTCCCGGAGGCCGAATGGGCGCGACAGAGGCTACAGCACTTGAACTTATTAGATGAGAGTAGGCTGAAAGCCTATTATCATAATCAGATTTACCAAAAGAGATTGGCAAGAACTTTCGGAAAGAAGGTGAGAAAGCATCCGCTGAAAGAAGGGGACTTGGTGTTCAAGCAGATGAGGCCAGGCATACCAGACATCAGAGGGAAATTCGGACCTACCTGGGAAGGGCCGTATATCCTTAAGAAGCTGCTGTCCAAAGGAGCTGCAAACTTGTCGGATAGTGATGGGAACGAATTCAAAGAGCCGATCAACGTCGACAGGCTCAAAAGGTTCCATGGCTAAAGACCAAAAAATAATAGAAGAGAATAAAATGCCCTGCAGGTCGAAAACCGAAAAAAGCCGGCTATGCTAAAATTGGGCGCCTCGACAGGGTGAAAACCGAAAAAAGGCATCCTGTGCAAAAATTAGAGGCATGAGAGAAAATGTCCGATCGTGAAAACCCGAGAGGGCCGATCGGTAACAGGAGCTAATGCTGTTAAAATTCGGTTTCATCTATTAAACGGCGCGTAAGCGGCTGAATAAATGTCAAAACTGATCATGTATGTTGAAACTGTATGAAAATGCACACGAATTTGGGAAATAAAATGAATATTATTCTTCTCATTTTTGTCATTTTCTAGTTCTGCATTAAAAATAAATGTAGCACCAAAAGAAGTACATATGAAAGCCAAACTAGGTCCTGCTGCTGCTCTCGCCAACCAGATGCTTGAGCCCTCGAGTCCTGTTATCAGACGCTGGACTAAGGATCCACTTCTTGTACTCACTAGTCGAAGACACAGAATGATTGCCGAACCTCGGGATAACAGTCTTCACGGGTAGTCTGCCCCACAGCTCATGATACCGAGAAGCGAACGCAACCGAGAGGGCTCCTCCCCAGAAAGATAAGGGAATCCTCACTACATCCTGGGTCGTCCCGAGCTGATGTGAACATCGAGAAGTGATGCAGAAGGTGGCCCGATGGAGCCCACAGAGGGGAACACACCCCGATGGCCCGTCAATGACTACATGAGATAGTGGGAGCCAGGCGGACGTGAAGCTGATGTCATCGTCTGACAGCTCGCCAAATCGGGCAATGCCTTCACCAGTAGTGGCACACCTGTACAATCGTTGACGCGGAAGAAAGTGGCTCGGCGAGTATTGTAGAGTGACTCGAGGGGGTGGCTCAGACAGCATCTTCAGTTTCTCTTGCAGCCAGATCTGAAAAAAAAAAGAAGAAAAAAAAAAGCCGCTGGAGTAAGTAGGGTTTACTTTAGGCAAAAATAAGGCATAGGGTTGTGTGAAAATCCGAAAGGACGCACCTCCCGCTAAGAAAAGCTAGTGTGAAAATCCATAAGGGACGCACTACCTTTAAAATAATGACATACCTGGAGCAATAAGGGACTGCCGGAAAAGGTTGTGGTGGATCCAGAGCTCACCGCGTCCAAGCCTAGAATGGTTTCAGCCAAGACGAGTGGCAAGGGTGATAACCCCGAGTGAAAGTCGCTCAGGACTCCGAACAAGCGAGGATCACCTGTCAAACCCCCTGGAACAACAGTGAGGAAGTTTACCATGCAATACAAGAACGTGATGCTTACCCGGTAGGTGGGGATATCAGTGAACTGATCCAGAGCCTCGATCAGTGGCCCCAGATCAAAGAGAGAACCCGGAGAAACCAGCCGGACAGCCTCGGAGGGAGGTATACCGAGCGCCATAGCTATGTCCCGGATCTGGGATAGGCCGCAGCGGGGGACGCAGGGCAGAGCGCTGGGAGGAAACCAGGCTCCGAGAATGGCAGCTAGTTCTTCAGGCAGAGGGCACGGTTCCTGATAGGTAAACCGGAAGACGTGAAACTGGGGGTTCCAGAAGTGGGTCGCCGCTAGAAGGAGGTTCTGGTCAACTTTCACCCGGCACAGGTATTTCATCTCAGACACAGAGGAAAGGGCGCCTTCCTCCCAAGTGTATTTGTCATCTAAGATACGGGGCATCCTTTAGGCTAGAGGAGAAGACATTTTTAGAAAGATGAAAGTCTCAAGATGTCGGAAAATGAAGAGACATCAGAGAAACAAAATTTTGTAAGTTTTTATAGGAAAGCGTCACCGACGGCCTACCCGTCTATCTAGAGAGACGGCCTGCCCGTCGGAAGGAAATCCACCTGGCAGATGCATACGTCAGCATTGCAATCATCACGCGCATTAACTCGCATTTGTTGCGAGACAGATGGCCTGCCCGTCGGTCGCTTGTACAGACACCCTGCCCGTCGGTCACGAAATTCTATATAAGGGTGAGTGACAGACGGTGCAAACGCTGCTGTCCCTTTCTTCTTCCTCTCCCAAACCGTTTTTTAGCGTTTTTTTTAGTGTCTTTTCAAGCATTCTTCATCTTTCTTCGCGGTTTCTATATAATTTCGCATCATTTACTCACCGGGTGCTTTGGTGTTTATATTTTCTTCAGTTTCTACACTTCTCGCGACTACAAGTAAGTAAATAATTACTTTTTTTCTTGAATTTTATTTAAATTATTAACTCATTTCTTCTTCTTTCAACTTTAGAAATGTTTAGAAAATTCCAAATGCCTTGGGAATTTAGGGAGAATGCTGCCCATTTTTTTTATTATTATAATTATTCTAGTGCAACTAAATCTGAATTCTTTGAGCCGTTTGCCCACTTCTTCGGTAATCATGGCTCGTGTTGTATCTTCCTCTCTCGATGAATTGGCCATTTCTGAAGATTTTTTGAATGCCTATTAATTGCTCTTTGACTTTGATTCTGGTTGCTCAATAGAAACCCTCCGATAATGCGGCTATCAGAACCCTAACCAACTAGGAAAGTGGTCTTTGATGGCTGAAAGATTAAAGAGTTAGAATAATGCATGAATGACGTATAAGATGCATGATCGTGCTTATGCAACATCCACAAATCACATGCAAGCACATAGGTCCTTCCAACCTTGTTACTCCCGCACACGAGGTTATAGTCTCTTTCCTAGGTGGGATTGGCCCATGGGTCAACAGGGGACCCGATGGGCGCGTAGGGTGCACGGTGGGAAACCAGCAGCATAACCTCTCCTAACTAATGCACAGGCGCATGAATTATGATCATTGTGTATTTAGGCAGCCCGAATAAGTTGACATGGGCCTATCAAGGCATGAAAGCCATTGATTAGGTGACCAATCGAATTATTTGGATTTGTCCAATACATAATAATCCATATAGTAAGCAAGGTATTATGGTTCATACCACCTAGGGGAAGTATCTATTTCCATTACATGAGCTTTAGTCAAGGTGATGATACTTTAGGGCTACCCAAGTATGGTCCCTGCTAACGGGTCTAGCTCATTACGAGCGTAATGACCGGTCGGGTCTCCATTTAATAAAGCATGATGGTACGAGGCTTGGGCTGGTAATTATCCTTAACACTTCCGTACATTGAGTGAACGTAGGGTTGTGCTTCGGGAACGCACCGGGGTTGAAAGAGGGACCAAACTAGCATAGATCTAAGGCTCTAATGAGATGTAATGCAGTTTCAAAAAAGGATGAAATTTTTAAATTAAAACTCAATTGTAAATTTTAACCAAGGTACTTTCGAAGCGAAGTCTCGAGTATTGTCCCCAGGGAGTCGCCACTGTGACGCGCGTCGAACCCCGGGGCACCCTGAAGACCCGCTTTTAGGGCGATCGGGTTGAGGTTCATTAAAACTTGTAAGAATTTACAAGTGCATCTATGTTGGGCAACAAGGAGGTTACTTGGAGTTGCCACCCAATAGAACATTGTGAAAGGTCGTCTAGCCTTAGTGAGCCTAAGACGGCACATATGCATCCATTTTGGGCAAGCCAGAGATATCTTGGAGGCTTCATCCCAATAGAACATTGGAATGGTCCTCTAACCCCGTGGAGCCTAGGATTATTCGAGTTGGGCCTTTTGGTGGGCCACAAGAGATATTTTGGAGGTCCCATCCCAATGAAACATTGAGATGGTCCTCTAACCTCATTGAGCCTAAGACCAGAGTGGATTCGGGACTTCCCATTTATTCATACCTTAGTTAAGTTTATAATTGAGCTTTGAATTTAGAGTTTCATCCCATTTCTCATTTGATTTAATGCATTTGAATTAAAGCGCAAGTTATCCAGTTTGGGAAAGCGGTAAAAGCATAATTAAAATAAAACGCATGAAAATAAATATAACAAAATTAGGGGCGGAATACAACCCTCATTGTAAATAAAATACAAGTCATGCATAAATCGGGATATTGGTTAATGATGAGGACATTGGTCCTCACATGTATGTTTAGTACAAAACAATTTTGATGTGAGAATTTTATTTTGGATGGAGAAAATTTGGACATTGGTCCCCTTTTTATTAGAAAAGGTTCCAAGTTAATTAATAAAAAATATTTTTGTGATTTTGTTCTACCGTGCCTAAAATAAATGATTTTATACAAAAAAATTACATGGCAAAGTAAATGAAAAGCAAAATAAATAAATATTACAAATAAAGAAAATAAGTATATAATCCCGAACGAGCCTTCTGGATCTCCCCGTGTGCTCGCAAAAATGCCAAGTAAAGAAAGATAAGTTTTGACATAAAAACAAAACACAAAAGAAATAATGTTAGTAATTAAAACAATTAAATCAATAATAAATGGTAAAATGAAATAAAATAAGATAAAATAGTATGACATCAAAACGACAAATGAATTAATATATTAACAACTAAAAAATAAATGTGAAAAATACATTGTAAATGACAAGTTAATTAAATGATGTGAATGAAATAAAATGCAACATGTTAATTAAATAATACATAAAAATATGAACATGACTATGATAAAAAATGAAAGTAAATAAATAAATGGATAACAACAAATAAAACATGTAACAATGATAAAAAGAATAATAAAGAATAAAGAATAAAAGAATGATGAAAATAATTAGAACAATAACATGATTAATTAATGTGTTCATAATTAACTTAAACCATTTACATGGTAAAAATATCAATTAAAATGGATTTATTAACTACATGTTAAAAATAATAAGAAATCAAACAAAATAAATTATTACGTGTTAGGAATTAAAAGAAATCAATATTTACATGAATAAGAATAAAATCATATATAAACAAATTAAATAAAACAAATCTGAAATAAATAAAATACATAAATAAATGAAGATAATAAAAATATACATGAATAAATAAAATATGAACAAAAACAATAAAAGAGGAAGATTGAGCCCAAAATGTTTACCCTCAGAGTTTCGGATACGATGAAGGTAAAATGATGATCGATTTCTTTTTTGATGATTCGCAATATTAGAGTGAAATATGATGAAAATGTTGGAATTTTATTCCAAGAAAAAACTAGGATAAAAAAATGATTAAAAATTCTTTAAGAACAAAGAATTGATTTCTTTGTCTAAAGAAATATTATTGATCAAAAAAATGATTTTTATTGATTAAAGAAATAAAAATGATACCAAGAACAAACAATTATTTGTTTGTCTTAAGAAATAAAACAAAAAAAAAATTCTTATTTTTAGAAAATCAAATGAAAAATTTGATTTTGATAACAAACAATTATTTTGTTTGTCTCAAAATTAACTTTTCATCAAAAAGAGATTCAAAAGAAAATCAATGGAAAAAATTTTATAGAACACAAATAAAAGGTTAAAAAAAAATTTTTAGAACAAATAATTGTTGTATTTGTCTCAAAAATTTAATCAAACAACAAAACTCTTTCTAAATATATGTTTCGAAGAAATTATGTTGGAAAAAGAATGAAAGATGAACTCAATTTTTTTTCTTTTTGGTAGGGAAGAAAATCTGAAATTTTTAGAGAGAAATTGAGAGGAAGAAGAAGAGAAAAAGATGAAAAAACCCTAAGAAAAATCCCCCCTTTTCTCTTTCCATCTTTTTCTTTTTATATGAAGAAAATAGGAAAATAAAAAATAAATAAAGGGATCAGACCTAATTAAATCAGATATTAACTATTTTGGATTTTAAAAATTGAATAAATCCTTAAAAAACCAAAAAAAAAGTGGGATAAAAATCGGATTTTTGGGTGAAAAATCGGAAAAAAAATGATTTTGGGGCCAAAAAGGGTTTTTTGCGGCAGACAGGGGCTACGGACGCCCGTCGGCGCACCCGACAGGCATCCGTAGCGCATGCTAGGTGAGAGCGCTCGCCCGTCGTGCGCGTGGCGTCACGCGCGCTGCCGCAAGGCGCCGACGCTCGGATTTTTTTTTTTATTGTTAAAGATTAACTAAAAATACTACAATTTCTAAACCCCATTTTTCAAATCTAATTTTCAAAATAATTTTTATTATTTTTTACTTTTTCACTCTAAAATGCAAATTTAAACAGGAAATCACCACTTTTGACCTTTTTGCCTGTGGCAAGTCATCTTATCATCATTGGATAACTCTGATCTGGGCTGCCTCAGGACCCGGTGTTTACAGTTGCCCCCAATTTTGGGGAAACTAGTGCACTAGTGCCTAGATGAGCCAAAATTCAAAGAAAAAGGAAAGAGATGCGTACCTGAGGCAGCCCTTACCTTTTTGCTGTGTGGAATGTTGTGACTTGTTGTCGTTGAGCTGTAGCACTATCAGATTGTGGCTCATTTGCAATCATTTCTATCACATTGTCCCGCTCGCCTTCGGTCAGCTTGCACGGCATGAGGTGAAGTGTTGTCTAACTGCATCCTCTGTTGCGATCTGTTCTATCGCTGTCCCCCGCTAACCTCATCTCGGTCTGCACAGCGGCTGGTCTGTCTCGCTAACCTCATCTCGGCCTGCACGGTGTGAGGTGAAGTGTTGTCTAACTGCATCCGCTATTGCGATCTGTTCTATCGCTGGTGTCCCGCTAGCCTCGTCCCGGCCTACACGGTGTGACGTAAAGTGTTGTCTAACTGCATCCTCTATTGCGATTTGTTCTACCGCTGGTGATCCGCTAGCCTTTTCCCGGCCTGCACGGTGTTAGGTGAAGTGTTGACTAACTACATCCTCTGTTTGCGATCTGTTCTATCACTGGTGTCCCGCTAGCCTCGTCCCGGCCTGCACGGCGTCTGATCTGCTAACCCCCCTTAGGTCGGTTTGGTGACTTGTTCGTCGTTTTCTTTATTGGCGCTTATGTTGAGCCTCTTCTTCTTTTTTTCTACAAAAAAAAGGGAAAAGCAAATGCGCAAGGTATATAAAAGAGATGCGTACCTGTGGCAGTGCATACATGTTGGGGCCGGTGTCAGACGGGTGCCCCCCTGGAGGACGGTTGGTTTTTCCCCAAATATCGATTCCTCTATCATCTCCAACATCCTTATTGAGAAGACCTGCGTACCTCTCGAGAGGGCTCTGTGCTGGTAGGGAGACTTAAAAATCTATGCTCACTGAGAGTCTTTGATGCTGACTGAGAGTCTTTGATGCTCACTGAGATATTTTGATACTCGCTGAGAGACTTAGATTCTCACTGGGAGACTTTGATGCTCGCTGAGAGACTTCGATATTCACTGAGAGACTTCAATGCTCGCTGAGAGACTTTGATTTCAAGCCTCTAGAGAGGAAAATTATGTTTGAGCCTCCTTAGAGGAAAAAAATATTTGAGGTTTTGGTTGCTTGCCTGCAGGCGGATAGGTTTCCATGTCTTTAGCGACCTTTAAAATGACTTTTTTTTTTATTTTTGTTTTTGTTTTTGTTTTTGTTTGTTTTTTTTTCTTGTAAGTTTTTTAGATTCTTACATTTTGGATGCATTTGAATTTTTACAGTACATTCGATTTTCAAGGCCTTGAAAATATCTTCTTTGTTTTTGTCGTCTTTTTGTTTGAGAATTTGTATTCTTTGTGTTTCTTTTGCATTTGGATTTTGTACACTTATTGTGGGATGTGTGTGAGCGTGCCTCTTATGATAAGGAAACTTACCTGGTGGCTCCCGGCATGGCGTGCATGAGTCTGACAATGTTAAGCTGAACTCAACTCTTAGATCATCTTTAAGCATGAGGTCTATTCGGACCCCTCATCTGAGCCATGTACATATACAAAACATTGTGCACGTGCATGGAATCATGTGTGTGCAATATACATACATTTGAATCCGAATTTTGTAGGCTTTGTGTGAGGTGTGTGAGCATACATCTTATGACAGAGATACTTACCTGTTCGCTCCGGGCATGGTGTGCATGGAGAGGCTTATTCTTTTCCCTCTTAGGAGCAGATCCTTGATATTCTTCCCTCGTGAGGGCTTCATCTTGATTATTGTGTGATGTGTACAAGCATACATCTCATGGTACAGAAACTTACCTTGTTGCCCCCGGCATGGGCTTGCTCTTTTAAATGTCTTTTCAGGAGCAGATCCTTGAGATTCCATTCTTGTGAGGGCTTTATCTTGATCCGATTGTTTGGCATGGATGAGCACCGATGTAGAGTCAAAACTGTACCTTGGCTCACTTTTACGTCTGATTTGCCTCTGACTAAAGTATATGTGGATAGTTCGGCTTCTCAAAGGATCTTATTTTCTATAGATTTGTGTGATTCCAGATTGCCCTGGGCATGGTGTGTCCGGATAGGCTTGCTCTTCTGGGCGTTCCACCTCTATACCTATTCACCTAATTTTATGCCAGATACAGTGGCCGATCATGTGGAGCTGAATCCGTCCTTTAGATCACCCTTGCTCATGTGGTCTATTCAGATCTTTCTTTCTGAGTCATGTGCACAGCAACATATACAAAAGATTGTGTGTGCATATGGAACTATGTGTGGGAAATATATGCATAAAGCTATATACACGAAATACGAGCAAAGGATTAATGTACAAGAATTGTGTGTGTATATCTATACGTGTAAAAGACTAAATGCACGTGACATGCATGTGATATGCAAAAATGAATAGACCACATCCCAGGTGGTTAAGGGATTCGTTGTGGGTGCTGCTCGACTGCTCGTATTTGTCTGATGCTCCCAAGGATGTAGAAAAGTGTTGTCTTTTCTTTACGAACTCTGACCCCTAATCTTTACAAAGAGAACTGTCTCGTGCACATCTTTGCCCCCTCGGTCAATGAGAATTTTGCCCCCAAGGACTTTGAACCAAATTCTGCATTATACACCACCTGCCTAAAGGAAATTTCTTGGGAGTAATGCTGCCTTATCGCTCTAGGTATCAAAGGTCATTGTTTTGAAGGTAGTGCGTCCCTTGTGGATTTTCACACTAGCTTTTCTTAGTGGGAAATGCGTCCCTTTAAGGATTTTCACATAACCCTGTGCCTAATTTTTGCCTTGAATGGACCCAACCCAATCCAGCGGCTTTTTTTTTCATTCATTGTTTTAAGGACAGACTGCCTATTCCCAGGTTGTCACCCTGCCCTTTAGCCTAACTTTTGCTTAGAGAGCCAGTCACGGTTTTCATCTCTAACGCCCCCTCCCCACCTTTTTATATATTTTCCGCCTTTCAGGTACAGCTAGAAGAAAAGTTGAAGCTACTATCAAAGTCTCTTCCTAGGGTAAACAACAATTATTCTCTGAGACATTTTCTCCTTAGCATTGGTTGCATTCTATGGCCTATCTTGATGAATGTGTTGCGAGATTGGGTAAGGTAGCGGATAAGGATTGGGTTCCTTAGGGCTTCATGAGGCTTCCTTTTACATTACTACCCATTGTGCTTAGTCGTTTAAAGGGATTAACAATATAGTGAGACATCCTTGTCCTTCTAAGGTGAACCTTTAACTTCGGCTGTTACCTTCGTATATCATGGCCTCTAGGCAAGCTACTGGTGAAGACTATTATGCCATCTATCGAGGGTTGTTCTTTCACTCCTACTAATGCATTCAAGATGCAGGTGCTTAGTCCTGCAATCGATAGCATAACTCATCGGCTTAGACATCTGGATGGTGAGAGTAGTAGCAAAGTGTAGCCATTTAGATTTCATGCATTCAGCAATGAACAACATTTCTCTTTTTATAAATGAACTAGAAAACAATGAACACATGTAGTCGCAAAGATTGTGTACATTTTGGTATGATTTCTCTACGCATGATCATTATCTAACATTGATTCAAAATGCAAAACTACATCTAATCTCAGACTATATCTTGTAAGCATCAAACTCCTGTCTCCAATCAGCCCTCTCAGGTTTTTTTGATTGGACATTTTCTCTCGAGCCTCTAATTTTTGGCCAGGATGCATTTTTTTCGGTTTTCACGCTGACGAGGTGCCCATTTTTAGCAAAGCCGCTTTTTACGGTTTTCAATCCGCGGGGCTTTTATTCTCTTCTATTGATTTTTAAGTCTTTAGCCATGGACCTCTTAGAGTTTGTTGATGTTGACCGGTTCTTTAAAGTTATCTTTATCACTGCCTGTTGCTACTGTCTCGGATAACAATCCTGAAGAGCAAGAGGGACCTTCTCACATCGGCCTAAATTTATCCTGTATGTTCTGAACGCCCGGTCTTATTTGCTTGACAACTGAATCTCCCTCTTTCATAGGATGCTTTCTGGTTGTCTTTCCAAATGATCAAGCAGAATATTTTTTTGATATTTCTGACCGTGGCGATAATACCGTGACCTGTCCTTGTCTGACTTGTTCAATTGCTGCTGCCGTTGCTGTGCCCTGTCGGCTTCCAAAATTTGGGCTTTTATGACTATTCTTAAAGATTTGAGCTCTATTTTGATCGGCCATACTGTTTCTGCCCTATGTATTGAGACCTGGGAGGTGACTCTTGTAGAGGTTTCGATGGTGGTTCTCCAGCCTCAAAGTGCAAAAGGCCATTTCTCTGCCCAATCCTTGTAGTTTCGAGCCATCTTGATCAAGATCTTCTTGTTAGCATCCTTCTTGCCCTATTGGTTTGAGGGCAATACAGAGGGGACTTGTTGTCTTTAATGCCATATGTTTAGAGCAACTCCCTAGTCTTAACCATAAGGTGTCCTTTTGTCCTTGAACTCTGCGTGGTGCGGAAGACCATCTTGACATGACCCTGTTCGTTGGGGCTGTAGGGCGCACCTCCTTTATGATGCCTATTTCCAAGCTTGAGCAATATATATCCACTACAAGTCGATATAATTCTTGTGGTCCTTTTAGGAAGTCAAGAAAAATGGGCAAAGTACGGGTATATGTAGATCAATGGGATTTGAACAAAGCCCTACCCCATGATGGTTTTACAATCTACATATTGATTCTTTTATTTTTCTCTTCTTTTTCTTTTTTTTATTTTCTATTTTTTTGTATTTTATTTTTCTCTTTTTTTTTTCTTTGTTCTTTTTTTTTCTTTTTGTTCTTTTGAGGATAAGTTTTGTTCAAATCCTAATAGTTTATACATACATGCACTTCTCCTCTTCTCGATTTGGTATAACATTGACCAATCAAGACTGGCATTGAACTTCGCCTAGAAAATTTGACTTCATTCCTGCTTGTGGATTCCTCCTTCGGATCTTGTCTGCCCCTTCCAGCTTCAATCTTCTGAGCTTTTGTGTGGCCGGTTCATGATTATGGTGTGTTTTAACGATGTGCCTAGTGATTCCACGATCAACACTTAGCGTGTCTTCATATGTCCAGGCAAAGACCTTTTTACATTTTATTTTAATTCTCTCAAATTCTGATCTCTCTTCAGGAATTACATTAGATGCTATCAAGATTTTCTTTGGATGCTCCAAAGTTCTGAGATTAAATAGAGTAGCATCAATTGAATCAATATCAAATACAAATGAGTTATGATCATGATTATGCATAGTGAAATCATAAGAGACATAACACAATTAAGCAAAAATGTTCACCTTATTAATGAAACTAAAATGTCATTATTAAACAGTTCAAAAATAAAAAGAACATTCTAAACAGCTTAATCAACTCCCGTTTTGGCCAACACAAATTGCTTGAAAATCTTCTGATACCTCAGTGTAAGCACCGTGTCCCGGAGCGGTCCGGATCAGAGGTTACCCTATGATGAAATCAGTATTCGAGCCTGCATAAACGGTTTGGATTCGAGGGTTTTAGTCCCATGTTCCACGAGAAATGAATCTTTCCACCTTTCCTGGGCAGAGGGGGGAAAACGGGGTTATTTTTCGGATAAAAAATGTTTTTCTCTCTACGGATAGCCAGCCCGTCGGTGAGAGGCCAGCTCGTCGCTTGGTGTCACAGACGGCCTATGGTATTTTCTGATGCCCGTCGAAAAATCACCACCTCTGCCAGAGCGCCGCCTGGTTTTCCGGAGCACGCAACCTTTCTGACGCCCGTCGGTGGATGTGGCAGGGCCATCGGACGAATCCTTATGTCAAAAGGATTCTTCCGACGCCCGCCTCCATACACCGATGCCCGTCGGTCGTATCTGGCTATAAAAGCTCCGGATTTTCACTTGAAAAGGGTTGGAAAAATTTTCAAAGGGGGAAACTCTACCCAATTTCAAGCAAATTTTCTCTCTCTTCCAACAAAACACATTTACTAAGGAAATCTATTGAATCAAGGATCAAATCAATCAAAAGGAACTAAAAACTAATTAGTTTTCTTTAGATTTTGACTCCAAAATCGATCTTTGGAGGGGTTGAAGAAGAAATAGCTCTTTTTCTTTCTTTGATCCTTCATCTTTCGCTTCTCGTAGAACGCACGGGGCTCTAATTAACACAATAATCTCACCCACAACAATTATCTGAGGGTAAATATTCAAGATTCCTTCTCCATATTATCTCCTATTTATTTCTTATTTTGTGGAATATTTTTGAATATCTGTCATCATTTTCTTTTATTTTGACTCTCTTATCTCCTTTTGGGATAAAACCCTCTTTTTGACTTTGAAAAGTTTTTTTTTTCTCTCTCTCCATTCTATTTTTTCGGAGACAGTGGTGACCGACGGGTCATCTTTATCACCAACGCCCGTCGGTCACCCACCTACAGACGCCCCTCCTTGAGTGACAAACGGACATCTCGGTTACCTTAACCGACGCCCGTCAGTCAGCTAAGGAGGCCGTCGGTGGGTTCTGTCTCCATCTTTTTAAATCGTTTTTCATCTCTTTCAAGTCCTTTTGACTTCTTATATGTTAATTTTATGTATATTAACATTTCTCAACTTTCTATGAGTGTATATTGATCCTCTTGGATAATCCCGAGCTTGAGCGGCTGTCTATCATGTTCGGAGGATTTCGTCTGGTTTAGTTCCCTAACCCTCTTGGCTATTTTATTCATTTTGTTATATATTGATTATTTTATGTATACGGATGTACTCCTTTCATATCCCGTTGATGTATAAAAATGACTCAATGTTTTATATTCAATAAAATGAGGTTTACACAAAAGCAAGGGTCCAATGCCCTATTTTTATCCAATAAAGATCATCACAAATAAAAATCCCCAATTTTAATAACGATGCATGTGAGGACCAAAGTCCTCAAACTAAGCAATGCCCCGATTTATGCATGATCCGCATATTTTCGAAAGGGAGTTGTATTCCGCTCCTTGTATTATTGTAATCTATTGCTTTCATTATCTATTTGATCATTTATCACTTTCAAGATGTGAATAAGTGCGCCTTTTAATCAATTGCATAGTGTGGAGAGAGAGAGCGAATTAATGATATTAAAATTTGATCATAAAATAATTGAGGTAGAAATAGATGAGAAATCCCGGACCCAGCTCTGGTCTTTGGGCTCGAGAGGTTAGAGGTTATCCTCCAAAATACTTCTTAGGTCACGAGGCTTTAGCGCTAATCCTAGGCTTTTTAGGGTGAGAAGTTCACCTTCCATGACCCCTCTGGCTGGCCCAAAATGGATACCAAGCGCAGTCTTAGGCTCTCCGCGGCGAGAGTAACTTTCCCAATGTTCTATTGGGTGGCGACTCCATGAAACCTCCTTGTTGCCCAACATAGACGCACTTGCGATTTATCGCAAGCTGTCAACGGACCCGCAAATGCCCCGATCGCCCACGTGCGGGCGGTCCGAAAGGGCGGCGCACGGGATCCAGCGCGCGTCACAGTGGCGACTTCGCTAGGGACGTTATGGTTTGAGATTTCAATTTGAAAATACCTCTTTTAACATTTATGATTAAAATTTAATTCATAAATTCACTTTCTCTCAAATTTGCATTTGCATATCATTAGAGCCTTAGAATATGCTAGTTTGGTCCCTCTTTTAGCCCCGGTGCGTTCCTGAAGCACCTCCTCATTTTCACTCAATTTGGGGAAGTGTTAAGGATAATCACCAGCCCAGGATAATCACCAGCCCAAGCCATATACCTTAATGGTATATCAAAATGATGACCCGATCGGTCGCTATGCTCGTGATGAGATAGACCTGTCGGCAGGGATCATGCTTGGGTAGCCTTAAAGAAACATCTCCTTGTCCAAAGTTCATGTAATGGGTGTAGTTACTTTCCACAGGTGAAATGAACCCTAATTCCATGCTTGCTGTATGGATCCTCATGTATTGGGTGAGTCTAAATGTCTCGCTTGGTAACCTAGCCAAAGGCTATCATGCCCCGGTAGGGCCATGTTGAAATTTACGGAATGTCCAAATACGTGACGATCATTATCCATCCGCTTGTACATTAGCATAGGAGTGTCATGCTGCCGGTTTTTTACCGCGCACCATGCGCATCCATCGGGTCCCTCGTTGACCCTTGGGCTAATCCCACCTAGGAAAGAGACTGCCCGACCACGTGTGTGGGAGAAATAAGGGCGGAAGGACCTACTTGCTTGCTTGTGCTCTGTAAGTGTTTCATATCACGACCATGCATTATACCTGCATTTCATGCATCATGCCTAACTTTTTGTCCCTGCAGCCATTATAGATCTGCCCAGGTGGACTAGATTACCAACCGGACGACTGATCCGAGTTCCTACTCCCGAGCTATTAGATAGAGAGGGTCTATCAGGAATCTTATCAGAAATCAGTGGTACAGTATCTCAGATGGCAAACTCGCCTAGGGGGGATGACGCCACCAAGGCCATGATCGCGGAAGAAGTGGGCCGTCGATTTGAGGAATTCGAGGGTAGGATGATGAATATGTTGATCGCCTTGGCATAACAGAATGCTCCACAGAATCCTCCTCCTCCTCTCCTCCAGTGAGACTGAATGAGCCAGAAGAAGAAAGGGTTGAAAGACGAGAAGAACCTATTCGGTCGCCTCCAGTAGAGTTGAGGTCAGTAGCCTCGGGAGAGCAGAGAAGAAGGCCTGTGCTGAGAATTGATGACGATAGAGATATCGAGGATGATAGGATGAGCATTGCATCTGAGAAGGGGAAGGCGCTTTAAGCTGATGACTTTATTCTGAAAAAGATGGAAGAGAGGTTTGAAGCCATGGCCCGTATGATAGGCAGAGCTCATGGGATGAATCCGGAGGATAAGGAGTTGGACGGAGAGGACCCGATCCCTTATAACTTCAAAATGCCGGATGTGCCGAAGTTTGATGGTACTTCTGACCCGACCGCACATGTGAAGCAATATTCTCTGGTTATGAAGGGGACTACGTTGTCCAAGAAGCAGAAAATAGAATACTTTTGTCTGAGTCTAACCTCTCATGCCATTGACTGGTATCATGGCCTTGACCGCCGCACTAAAGAAGATTGGGATCTGCTCACTGAAGAGTTTTTGAAGCAGTATGACTGTAACAACAGGATAGAGGTGACTCTAAAAGATCTTGAGCTACTCCAGCAGAAGACTGGGGAATCTTTCCATGATTATCTCACCCGATGGCGGAACCGAGTAATGGAGATGCACCGAAAGCCGGACACCCAGGATCAGATTCGTTTATTTATCAAGAACGCAAGCCCATACTTGAAAGAGGGGTTGAAGATGAAGGGGTTGAAGGACTGGGAATCTCTCAAAGATATAGCCATCGAAGCAAAGGGAGAATTCTTGGCTCGAAAGGCTAACAATGACAATTTTTCCAAAAGGGCTAACCCCGGTCAAGGAACCAGCAGGCCGGTAGGTCCCAGTAACAGCACTAGAAGAATGGGTGAAGTGTCTGCTACTGAGGCAACGACCCAGAGGAAGTTTTCGAACTTAGGGAGACCATTATCCTGGGTCTTGAGGAGGTTAATGAAGGAGGGAAAATTACACCCTTTGGCTCCTAGGCCAGCTTTAACGCAAGGGAAACCTGGACACAAAGATAACGAATTCTGTGCGTTCCACCAGCACTCAGGCCATATCACAGATAAATGCAAAGCGCTCCAACACTCTATCCAAGAATTGATTGATAGCAAGCAGATTTCTGACCCTGAAAAGAGGGAAACTGAGAAGAAGCCCGGTTATAATGGCGTACCACCACCCGTGTTTATGATCAGATCTAGCCTGCCAGAGTGGTACGTGCTGCAAGATTTATATGGGAGAGAGAATTCTGCTATTAGTTATCCCGAGGATAGAGAGGAGAAGGCGGTTGTGGCGACCCTTGATTGCTGGTCTAGCAGTGAAAGCGGTGGAGAAGCCGGGGGTGAAGAAGGAATGAACCTTGATTTGTGGGGCTCCGATGGAGATAAAGGAGAGATAGGGGCTGTAACGAGGAGTGGAAGAGTGATCCCCGAGATTACGAGGCTACCTGAGCCAGTGCAGCCATCAGCAGAGAAAGAGCCAGAGGAGAATTAGATTGTCAGACAATTGAAGAAAACTGCAGCTCAAATATCCATCTGGGATCTGTTGAGCCAATCCCCCTCTTATAGGCAGAAGGTAGTAGAAGCTTTGGTTGAGGCCACGGTCGCCACCACTATTTCCCCGTCAGAACTTTTGGGTTTAATTAAGGGACGATCCGAGGAGAGATTGGTCTTTTCTGACGCCGACCTACCTGTTGAAGGCCGCAACCACAACCAACCCTTGTACATCAAAGCACAAATTAACGATAAGCACACTGCTTGCGTTATGGTAGACGACGGGTCTTCTATTAATGTATGCCCTTTGATAGCTCTGCAAGCTTTTGGTTTAAACGAGGATATGCTCAGCGAATCGGATCTGACTATCACAGCCTATGACAACTCGAGGAGGCAAGCCTCAGGAACCTTTAAGACCTTGGTCAAGACAGGACCTATTGAAGTGGAGGTTGAATTTGTAGTTCTGCCCATACCCGCTAACTTCTCAGCTTTGCTTGGGAGACCTTGGTTTCATAAATTAGGGGGAGTGCCATCCACACTGCATCAGATGATAAAGTTCCCACACAAGGGGGAGGTGGTGACTATCAAAGCGGCTAGGGAGAACCAGGTCTCAGCGCTGGAAATAGCCAATCAACCATTTAGCGGCTTCCACGTGTCCATGATAAGGGAAGAGTATGGGTCAGTGGATAGCCTAGTTGTGGTTAATATGATGAAGAAGATGCATTATCTTCCTGGGGCTGGTTTAGGCAGAAACTCCCAAGGACTGCAAACCGCAATCACCACTCGAGGGCAAAAGAACCGGAAAGGTCTGGGGTATAGAGGTGGCTTCGGCAAGAAAAAGGTAACGGATAAGATCCCCCGCATAACAGAGAGCTTCGTACCAGCATCCTCAGTTTGTGCATACACTGGCGAAGACGAGCCGCATTGGGTAGAGGGGAGGATTGTCCCTGGCTTCGAGATCTTTAACGATGTGTATGACTGGCATGTCGGGTTTGTCAAGACTGTCGAAGACTTCTGGAATGAGGAAGTTATGACTCAGGGTATCACTTGGGATAGATACGAGCTTGAGGAGGTCGTTACTGAGAAGATGATAGCTGCCAGGTTGAAAGGGAAAGGGAAGGTAGCAGAATTAGAGCTGAAAATGGAGAATTTGAAATTTTCCTCCTACGAGCCTGAGGGGCCTCTGCAGAATCAGGAAGCCAGTGAACAAGCTACAACGGCATCGACCTCTAAAGTGGCGGAAGAAGATTCTAGTTTGGACTGTCTTTTTATTCCCGAACTCTTTTATGATGTAAATGATAACTATAATATTATTAATAAGACAAACAATTTCTCTTATTTGTGCGATGTTTCTAATGGTTTCGACATGCATGAACATGATCATACTCCATCAATTTTTGACATCGATTCCACTGATACAACGCCTTTTAATCTTGGAACCTCGGAAAATCCGAGAGAAATTCTAATAGCATCAAATATAACTCCTAAGGAGAGAAAATATTTTGAGAGAATAATAAGAAAACATGAAAGAGTCTTTGCCAGGACCTATGAGGACATGCCAGGAATTGACTGAGATGTAGCAGAACATGCTATCCCAACTTATCCGGATTACAAGCCTGTGAAGCAGAAGTTGAGAAGGCTCAGGCCAGAATGGGCAGACAAGGTCAAGGAGGAAATTCGACAGTAGATTGAAGCCAAGTTCCTCGTGGAAGTGCAGTATCCCACATGGCTGGCAAATGTGGTCCCTGTAGCAAAGAAAAATGGGAAGGTCAGAGTATGTGTGGATTACCGAGATCTGAACAAGGCCTGCCCCAAAGATGATTTTCCATTACCCCATATCGATGTGTTAATAGACAGCGCCGCCAATTGCGCGATGTATAGCTTTGGAGATGGATATGTGGGGTACAACCAAATCCTGAACAAGATAGCTGATCGGGTTAAAATCGTCTTTATCATAGAATGGGGAACCTATGCCTACCGAGTCATGCCTTTCAGCCTAAAGAACGCAGGGGCCACATACCAGAGAATGGCGACCAAGATCTTAAGTGACCTGATCCATAAAGAAGTAGAGGTATACGTCGATGACATGATGGTCAAGTAGGCCACCCGAAAGGGACACCTTGAAGCTCTAGAGAAGTTCTTCACCAGGATCGACAAGTATAATCTGCGACTTAACCCAAAGAAGTGCATTTTCGGAGTGACTTCAGGAAAGCTATTGGGACATGTCATCAGCCAGAGGGGAATAGAAATTGACCCGGACAAGGTGAAAGCCATCAGAGAGATGCCTGTGCCGCAAAAAGAGAAGGATGTTAGGAGTTTCCTGGGCAAGCTGCAGTATGTCAGCCGATTCATTGCCAAGCTCACTTCAATATGCGAGCCCGTTTTTAAGCTGCTTAGAAAGAATTAGCCTGTGGTCTGGAACGAAGATTGCCAGAAAGCTTTTGACAGGATCAGGGAATACCTGTTGAACCTGCCAGTGCTAAGGCCACCGCAGCCAATTAAACCGCTTGTCCTGTATTTGGCAGTAGAAGGCAGTTCTGTGGGCGCCATGATGGCTCAAGAAGATGAATTTGGGGTGGAGTTTGCAATTTATTATCTTAGCAAGAAATTTTTGTCTTATGAGATAAATTATGCTGAAGTAGAGAAGATCTGCCTTGCTGTAATTTGGGCGTCAAAGAAACTGAGGCATTATTTCCACTCGTACAAGGTTCAAGAGTGGCCAAGCAGAATCCATTAAGATATTTGCAGGAAGCACCGTCTTTGCTTGGAAAGATGGGGAGGTGGCTGCTCTTGCTACAGGAGTTTGATGTGCAATACATCACTTGTAAGACTATTAAGGGACGAGCCGTAGCCGAATTTCTTGCTGAACATCCCATTCAAGGAGACACCCCCGAGTTCACCTTTCCTGATGAAAGCATAGTCGCGATTTCTGTTTAGGGATGGCAGTTGCACTTCGACGGGGCAGTCACTAACAGGGGAGCCGGAGTTAGAATCATCTTGACAACCCCAGATAATGAGAAACTTCCACTTGCTAAGAAGCTGAGATACAAGGTAACCAACAATGAAGCCGAATACGAAGCATGCACCTTCGGAGTAGAAGCTTTAGCTGCATTGGGGGAAAGGAACATAGAAGTCTTTGGTGACTCATCCTTGGTGATCAACCAGATCCGAGGTGAGTGGGCCGTAAAAGAAGAACGGCTGATGCCCTATGTTGAGTATTTGAGAGGGATATGTGGGCAGTTTGAGACTTGCACTTTCCACTTCGTGCCCAGAGATGAGAATCGTCTAGCTGATGCGTTGGCAACCTTGGTGTCGATGTGGGATAATCCTGAGGGAGTAGCTATGAAACCGGTACTGATTTCAAGTTCTGAGAAGCCCAGCTTTGAGATCAAGCCTGTAATGGAGGTAGAAGTGGCAGATGGGAAACCATGGTACTTCGACATCATGAACTACTTGGAAAACAACAAATTTCTAGAAGAAGCCACTGAAAAAGACCAGAGGCTGATCCATAAGCTATCTACTCAGTTCATATCCTTAGAAGGGGTGTTGTACAAAAGGCAGTCGGACGGGATTCAGCTCAGGTGCTTGAATGAAAAAGAAGCCCGCAAAGTGATAGAGGAAACCCATGCAGGTGTCTGTGGGGCTCACATGAATGGTTTGACCTTGGCCAAGAAGATTATGAGACAAGGCTTTTATTGGCTTACAATAGACAATGACTGCTCGAAATATATCAAACAATGCCAGTTGTGCCAACAGTACGCAGACTTGAGACACCTGCCAGTATCAGAGCTACATAACCTGACATCACCTTGGCCTTTCGCTGCTTGGGGGATAGATATCATCGGAGAGATTCGCCCTACGGCGTCCAATGGGTACCGATACATCATAGTCGCAATTGACTATTTTACCAAATGGGTAGAGGTGGAATCCTTCAAGAAGATTGACGCAAGGGATATGGCCAAGTTCATAGAGAGAAATTTGATCTGCAGATATGGCCTCCCTCATCACATAGTGTCTAACAATGGAGTGCAGTTCATGGGAGAAACCAGGAAGCTCCTTGAGAAGTATGGTGTCGAGCATCATAAATCCTCTCCCTACCGACCGCAAGCGAATGGGGCAGTAGAGGCCGCGAATAAGAATATGAAGAAGATCTTGTCCAAAATGGTCCAAACCTACAAAGACTGGGCTGAAAAGTTACCGTTCGCCCTGTGGGGATATAGAACGACGGTGAGGACGTCTACAGGTGCTACACCATTTTCCCTGGTATACGGAACAGAAGCAGTGTTGCCAGTAGAGATAGAGCTTAAATCACTAAGGGTGGTCATGGAAGCCCAAGTCCCGGAGGCCGAATGGCCGCGACAGAGGCTACAGCACTTGAACTTATTAGATGAGAGTAGGCTGAAAGCCTATTATCATAATCAGATTTACCAAAAGAGATTGGCAAGAACTTTCGGAAAGAAGGTGAGAAAGCATCCGCTGAAAGAAGGGGACTTGGTGTTCAAGCAGATGAGGCCAGGCATACCAGACATCAGAGGGAAATTCGGACCTACCTGGGAAGGGCCGTATATCCTTAAGAAGCTGCTGTCCAAAGGAGCTGCAAACTTGTCGGATAGTGATGGGAACGAATTCAAAGAGCCGATCAACGTCGACAGGCTCAAAAGGTTCCATGGCTAAAGACCAAAAAATAATAGAAGAGAATAAAATGCCCTGCAGGTCGAAAACCGAAAAAAGGCGGCTATGCTAAAATTGGGCGCCTCGACAGGGTGAAAACCGAAAAAAGGCATCCTGTGCAAAAATTAGAGGCATGAGAGAAAATGTCCGATCGTGAAAACCCGAGAGGGCCGATCGGTAACAGGAGCTAATGCTGTTAAAATTCGGTTTCATCTATTAAACGGCGCGTAAGCGGCTGAATAAATGTCAAAACTGATCATGTATGTTGAAACTGTATGAAAACGCACATGAATTTGGGAAATAAAATGAATATTATTCTTCTCATTTTTGTCATTTTCTAGTTCTGCATTAAAAATAAATGTAGCACCAAAAGAAGTACATATGAAAGCCAAACTACGTCCTGCTGCTGCTCTCGCCAACCAGATGCTTGAGCCCTCGAGTCCTGTTATCAGACGCTGGACTAAGGATCCACTTCTTGTACTCACTAGTCGAAGACACATAATGATTGCCGAACCTCGGGATAACAGTCTTCGCGGGTAGTCTGCCCCACAACTCATGATACCGAGAAGCGAACGCAACTGAGAGGGCTCCTCCCCAGAAAGATAAGGGAATCCTCACTACATCCTGGGTCGTCCCGAGCTGATGTGAACATCGAGAAGTGATGCAGAAGGTGGCCCGATGGAGCCCACAGAGGGGAACACACCCCGATGGCCCGTCAATGACTACATGAGATAGTGGGAGCCTGGCGGACGTGAAGCTGATGTCATCATCTGACAGCTCGCCAAATCGGGCAATGCCTTCACCAGTAGTGGCACACCCGTACAATCGTTGATGCGGAAGAAAGTGGCTCGGCGAGTACTGTAGAGTGACTCGAGGGGGTGGCTCAGACAGCATCTTCAGTTTCTCTTGCAGCCAGATCTGAAAAAAAAAAAGAAGAAAAAAAAAGCCGCTGGAGTAAGTAGGGTTTACTTTAGGCAAAAATAAGGCATAGGGTTGTGTGAAAATCCGAAAGGACGCACCTCCCGCTAAGAAAAGCTAGTGTGAAAATCCATAAGGGACGCACTACCTTTAAAATAATGACATACCTGGAGCAATAAGGGACTGCCGGAAAAGGTTGTGGTGGATCCAGAGCTCACCGCGTCCAAGCCTAGAATGGTTTCAGCCAAGACGAGTGGCAAGGGTGATAACCCCGAGTGAAAGTCGCTCAGGACTCCGAACAAGCGAGGATCACCTGTCAAACCCCCTGGAACAACAGTGAGGAAGTTTACCATGCAATACAAGAACGTGATGCTTACCCGGTAGGTGGGGATATCAGTGAACTGATCCAGAGCCTCGATCAGTGGCCCCAGAGTAAAGAGAGAACCCGGAGAAACCAGCCGGACAGCCTCGGAGGGAGGTATACCGAGCGCCATAGCTATGTCCCGGATCTGGGATAGGCCGCAGCGGGGGACGCAGGGCAGAGCGCTGGGAGGAAACCAGGCTCCGAGAATGGCAGCTAGTTCTTCAGGCAGAGGGCACGGTTCCTGATAGGTAAACCGGAAGACGTGAAACTGGGGGTTCCAGAAGTGGGTCGCCGCTAGAAGGAGGTTCTGGTCAACTTTCACCCGGCACAGGTATTTCATCTCAGACACAGAGGAAAGGGCGCCTTCCTCCCAAGTGTATTTGTCATCTAAGATACGGTGCATCCTTTAGGCTAGAGGAGAAGACATTTTTAGAAAGATGAAAGTCTCAAGATGTCAGAAAATGAAGAGACATTAGAGAAACAAAATTTTGTAAGTTTTTATAGGAAAGCGTCACCGACGGCCTACCCGTCTATCTAGAGAGACGGCCTGCCCGTCGGAAGGAAATCCACCTGGCAGATGCATACGTCAGCATTGCAATCATCACGCGCATTAACTCGCATTTGTTGCGAGACAGATGGCCTGCCCGTCGGTCGCTTGTACAGACACCCTGCCCGTCGGTCACGAAATTCTATATAAGGGTGAGTGACAGACAGTGCAAACACTGCTGTCCCTTTCTTCTTCCTCTCCCAAACCGTTTTTTAGCATTTTTTTAGTGTCTTTTCAAGCATTCTTCATCTTTCTTCGCGGTTTCTTCATAATTTCGCATCATTTACTCACCGGGTGCTTTGGTGTTTATATTTTCTTCAGTTTCTACACTTCTCGCGACTATAAGTAAGTAAATAATTACTTTTTTTCTTGAATTTTATTTAAATTATTAACTCATTTCTTCTTCTTTCAACTTTAGAAATGTTTAGAAAATTCCAAATGCCTTGGGAATTTAGGGAGAATGCTGCCCATTTTTTTTATTATTATCATTATTCTAGTGCAACTAAATCTGAATTTTTGCATGATCACATAGAAATAGAATTTTTCTACGACTTTGGTGCTTTAGAAATAGACCGTCTTTAGAGCACCATTCTGTGCATAATGTTGCTTTTGCGGCCTAAGCCCATTATTTTGTGTTGTTGGGGGCACACTCTTGCAGGGGTGCGTCCCGTTTACATGCGTATATTATTGTTGAGGCTTGAGGCCTATGTTTTTGCCTTTTCATGCAGGAGGTTGGGCATACCCCTGCCGGGGTGCTGCCCAAATTTTTATTATTTGTTCAAAAATTGAGTATTTTTGTGTATAATGCACGCCCTGGGACCTGGAAAGCCCATTCTTATTCACTTTAATTATTTCCATGCCGATTGCATGTTGCTTTTGCCATGATGCGTGCGAGCCACATTAGGCTACTTCCTTAGACAGGATGTTTGCTCTTTTCATTTTTTTTATCAATTCTCTATCTTGTTTTGGGCCGCTATTGACCCGGTGAGGCCTAAATCGGCCTTCACCTTGGAAATAAGTTTAAAATATTTGTTTTGCCAAATTTTTGATATTTAATCTCTTCCCTTTTGCAGGATGCCTCCTAGACGTAGAGCACCGCAGGCCCAGCCCGAGCTTGTAGCTCCGGATTGGATGGATGATGAGTCGGCTCAGAGGTATAGAGCGTTGGCTCAGGTAGAGTTTCGGGCTAGTCGTTTTGTGTCCCGCCCATTTCTAGAGGCCCTAGGGCTGGCCCCAGAGTTCGATCTACTTACCGAGGGTGCTGGGTGGACAGAGTTCCTTGAGCCCTCCTTCCAGACGTTTCCAGAGGCTACTCGCCAGGTCCTGGCCACTCTCCGCTACGCCGATTTTCAGAGTGCAGATACCGACCCAGGGGTGGTTCAGTTTTGGTTCGACGATGACCACTTCAGTATCACTAGGCAGAGATTTGCACAGGCCATGGGGCTCCCTACAGAGGAGGGGGTCGAGATCCCGCGGTGAGCTATTAGACGCGCCCATTGGGCGGCCATTGCCATACCGAGAGTGTTGTACAATCACGATACAGTGAAGAGCACCGTACTGGTGTCTCAGGCACTCCGGTATTTGCACAGAGTGCTTTCCAGTTCGTACCTCGGTCGAGCTGGTAATCCAGGGTTGCTTAACGCGGCCGAGATCTGGAGCCTCTGGGCTATGGTGGCAAGCAAGCGTCTCAACATTAGCCATGAGATCTTGGCTAACTTGACCAGAGTCGACAGAGGGTTGACGCCGGTGGTGATAGTAGGAGGGGTTATCACCCGGTTACTTTTGAGGTTGGGGGTTAACCCTGAGAGGTTGAGAGGACCCTTGCCGGAGGGGATCCATGTAGACGCCGCGGTGGCAGTACAGATAGGGATGATCTCCCAGATTTCAGGCCAGGTAGAGGCCTATAGGGTATTGACCATTCATGAGATCCGGCAGCTGTTCTCGCTCCCACCCTTGGGTGCAGATCCAGACCACCCGGAGGAGCAGCCTCCACAGCCCGAGCCACAGCCAGAGCCCAAGCCTCAGCCCGAGCCTCAGCCAGAGCATCAGCCTCCTCAGCCACAGACTGTGCCACCACCACAGCAGCAGGAGCAGCCCAGGACTCCCTCGGACTTCGACTTCGAGATCACGATGGACGACCTCTTTGCCGCTTCACCAGCATCCAGGGAGCCGACTCCGGCCCCATCACCGAGCGCCAGGGTACAGAGGTCTATCCACGGGCCCTCCGAGAGATACCACCCGTACTCCCGAGGCGACCCAGGGGCATCCACCTCCTCGGCACCACCGCCAGAGCCAGCACCGCAGCAGCCTGCACCGCCTGACTTCTCTCAGCTCCTCACATCCATGTTTACAGCCTTAGAGCGGCGGCAGGATGAGAGGGACAGAGCTATTCATGAGAGGTTGGATCACCAACAGGCTAACATCCAGAAGTAGTCCCAGTCGGTGGAGCGCTTAGCCCGAGAGCAGGCCGGCTACATTGAGCATACGACTCGGGAGCAGGCTCGGGCCTTGGATGTTTTCAGGGATGAGCAGGCTCGGGTCCAGGAGGCCTTCAGAGGGGAGCATATGAGGCTGATTGAGCAGATTGCTCAGGGGCAGAGGGAGTTGAGGGAGCAGCTCGCTCATTATGTGAGGACATCACAGGACCAGGCGTCTCAGAGGGTCGATATGACCCTACAGATGATTGATGAGTCACTCGACTCTCTGAGATACCGCGTCCAGGCGATAGAGGGGATTCTCCCACCTCTTTCTCAGACCATGAGGGAGTTTAGAAAGCAGACATAGCAGAGCCTGGAGCAGAGGAGAAAGGTCGCCAGCGAGCAGACCATTCAGTTGAGCCAAGCCTTCAAAAAGTTAGGAGACAAGGTTTCTGAGACCTTAGGGTTTATGAGTACCTGTACCCAGCCCTTCTTAGATGGCTACGCTCAGATCCAGTTCAGGCGGGCCCATGATCACGAGGCAGGACCCTCCACGGCTAAGCCAGCTCCATCTCCACCTCTACCAGGGACCGTGCATATATCGGATGAGGAGGATCCCGATAAGCCCTCCGACTACACACCTCTCTGATCTTCAGGGAGTTATTTTTGTATCTTTTGTACATTTATATTTTGTATATGCACTGTACAAAAATGACGTTTTTAGTGAAAACTTTTGCTTCATTATTGCATGATCATTTGATTGTTAATTGTTTAATCACATCACAGAAAGTGTATGCTCTCATATTTACTCACATGTCAATAAAAATGACAATATAACAAAAACAAAAAAAAAATGATCAATAACAGCTCAATAAAAAAAATGAATGAAAAATGAAACATGGCATAGCAAATAAAGCAAGATCACGCCATCAATAGACAAGTTAAAAGATGACCGCTCAAACATGAACTAACAAAATCTTTTATCACATAGGTACCAAGAAATACCGATCTGAACATAGACATCGATTAAAAAGATCTCTTTTGGAACAAGGAACTCGGCGGGGTTTCCTCATCTCACCAGATCGAGGTTGTAGCCAGAGCATGCTGCATCTCACCAGATCGAAGCTGCGGTTAGAGCATACCACACTTCACCAGATCGAAGCTGCGGTCAGAGCATACCACACCTCACCAGATCGAGGTTGTAGCCAGAGCATGCTGCATCTCACCAGATCGAGGTTGTAGCCAGAACATGCTGCATCTCACTAGATCGAAGCTGCGGTCAGAGCATACCACACTTCACCAGATCGAGATTGTAGCCAGAGCATGCTGCATCTCACCAGATCGAAGCTGCGGTCAGAGCATATCGCACTTCAAATCGGGGTTGTAGCCAAAGCATGCTGCATCCCGCCAGGTACCTACAGGTCGAGATGAGACCGATGGAAGTATCTTCGCATTGCCGAGCGGATCGAGACAAGGTCCACCTGGCAAAAGGCACGGAGGGTGAAAAACCGTCGCAGGTACGCTTCCTTTCTGACCTTTCTCTGAGTTTTGACTTATCTAGGCGCTTGTGCACTAGTTTCCCCAAAACTGGGGGCAACTGTAAGCACCGTGTCCCGGAGCGGTCCGGATCAGAGGTTACCTTATGATGAAATCAGTATTTGAGCCTGCATAAACGGTTTGGATTCGGGGGTTTTAATCCCATGCTCCACGAGAAATGAATCTTTCCACCTTTCCTGGGCAGAGGGGGGAAAACGGGGTTATTTTTCGGATAAAAAATGTTTTTCTCTCTACGGATGGCCAGCCCGTCGGTGAGAGGCCAGCCCGTCGCTTGGTGTCACAGACGGCCTATGGTATTTTCTGACGCCCGTCGGAAAATCACCGCCTCTGTCAGAGCGCCGCCTGGTTTTCCGGAGCACGCAACCTTTCCGACGCCCGTCGGTGGATGTGGCAGGGCCGTCGGACGAATCCTTGTGTCAGAAAGATTCTTCCAACGCCCGCTGTAACACCCCGCCATCCCCGTTGGAAGGATACCGGAGTGCCACGCAGGCAAACACATATAATCAAATCCATATACACATGTATAAACAAAAAACCAAATGTAAAATAAAGAAACTTTTAATCATTTAATAGTAAAATCCTATTTATATATAACATATATCAATATCGTTTTACAAAAAGAGGCTCGTAAGCAAATACATATACAAAAATAATATTTGTTCCTTTACAAAAGATTTACTTTGCTATACACAAGCCATATACAAAAATTTACAGCGGAAGACTTCAAAAAAATAACTTCATCAAAAGACTCCTAGTGGCCGACCTGCAGATATCTGACTCCAAGCTAAACTCGCCACCTGCACGGGAAAAGAGCCCGTGCTAAGCGATAACGCTTAGTGGGGAGAAACAAAACAAACATACAATATACATATACAATATTTATACAATAATAAACTAATGATTCAAAAGCAAGGCATCAAATCACATGTAAACATGTCTCTAAATTTCTTACTTGACATGCATAAATATATATATACATTACAAGCAATTAAGTATTCAATTCATAATGCTCATCATTTCAAGTATACAGATTCAAGGTGTGATATAAAGCTATGCAAGAATTCATTTACATTATATACTTGTAATCATGTCCAGAAATACATCTCAACATATGCAACACATTTCAACAAATAGCCTGATTAGTCTAAAAAAAATACTCTCTAGAAGTGGATACGATCCAAATGGATACTGATAGAACACAGTATCCCAAGCATATAGAGACATGAGTCTCAAACATGTACTTTTCATATAGAGACCGAAGTCTCGCATTTAAATCCTTATAGACCCATACAGGATCGAAACAAGGATCCAAACGGACCCAAGTATAACGTTTTATCATATAGCAGCTGCACACACACACTGACCTAAGTAAGCGCTTACTTATCCACTACTATGACTATTCAGGCTTAAAACTCAGCTCAACAATTCAAACACCAATATCCGTATTAAATACACTAAGTGCAAATACATATTTCACGTGTACATGTGTCTAGATCAAAATCAGAAACATTTAAATATATATCCAGTATCAATTATTGGAGGCAAAAGTACAAATAATTCTCATTCAAGTCAAGTTATGTTCATATAAAGTATAAACTAATAAATTATGTGCATTAATTATTTAACAAGGTATACAACTCAATATTAAACAATTATTAATTACAATTCAGATTTTAAATCCAAACTTTTGTCATGTAATGCAGAAACCCTTGAAATCAGAAGTTAAAATCATGTTTTTAGAAAACAAGGCAGTAGGGAAGGCTGGTCACGTCTCGTGACGTCGGCTTCACGCGAGCGCCACGCGAAACAGCAAGCAAGAACAGGCGGTCACGGCGTGACCATCAGTCACGTCTCGTGACGCCTGTGAGGAGAGGGAGAGAGGACACGAGACGAGTTCTTGTGACACGCAGGGAAGACAGGCGAGAGGTCGCGAGGCGTGATGCTCCATCACGTCGCGACTTCCCAAAGGGAGGAAGGTCACGGCGTGATGCTTCATCACGCCACGTGACTTCCCACAGAGGGAGGTCACGGCGTGATGTACCATCACGTCACGTGATCTTTCTCTCACAAATGCTTCTCCTTCTCCAAACTCTTCCAATTTTTCCAGAAATCGTAAAAACCCAGAAAACGTAAAAACAGAGTACACCAAAACTCCAAGTCCCAATTTGTCTAAATCCATTTTTCATGCAATAATTATGCAAACACGTACCTTTAGGTCTTCTGAGCACATTTACAGCAATTACACTCATATTTTTCACATTCTCATACAATCGTAAATAAACAGAGAGAGTCACAACCCAGAATTTCACATTCATATACACGTTTAACTAACT
This sequence comes from Excoecaria cochinchinensis, assembly GCA_947683425.1. Taxonomy (NCBI): domain Eukaryota; kingdom Viridiplantae; phylum Streptophyta; class Magnoliopsida; order Malpighiales; family Euphorbiaceae; genus Excoecaria; species Excoecaria cochinchinensis. Next base: position 11,120,191 of record CANTUQ010000043.1, read on the forward strand.
CATTTGCATATACCTCATCGATTCTTTTCTACTAAAATCATGTATACAACATTACATATCTCATGCATTTCAATATACAAACACACATTAACACATTAGCAACAGAACTGCAAACCGAATCCAGAATGAGGAAAGACAGACACACTCCCAAACCTGTATGAAGCTCAAAAATGTCCACTGAACTCTTAGTCCACCACTTTATCCTTTCCCTTCTCTTTTCTTTTATCCACAGAAGCTTGCAAACAGATGAAACCGCAATCAAAACCCAAGAATGAAATCTCTATAAACCCAAATGAGAAATAAGAACCACACGAAAACCAATAACCACTTACCTCTGGAAATCCCTTTAAAGCTCACAACCTAAGCTCAAAACTGAAGGATACCCACATGCAAAAGAAAGAACAGCAGAATGTGGTTTTTACGTGAGAGAGAGAGAGAGCAAGAAGAGCGAAAACTTTTCAGTCCTTTGTTTCCAGCCAACTGAGTTTTTCTCATTCTTCCCTTTTCCCTCACCACGTGCACACACACATTCCACCTGGCACACATGCACGATTACACCATTCACTAAATCCTCTTTTAACAAAATAATCCATGTCAAATTACCTTTTACTCACTACCTAAAAGTCTGTAATTTAATTACTTAAATTAGATTCTTGCAATTTAATCCTCTTACCTCAAATAAAATACCAAATTGCCCTAATTTGACCAATTAAAATCACTGATTTCCAAATAGGCCACTTATGGGGTGTGACAACTCTCCCCTCCTTAAGAAAATTTCGTCCTCGAAATTTCCTTGCTTAACCAAAAACATCTCAAATACCAAAACCGAAACAAAACAAAACTGAACATATAAACACTTACCCGAAGGTCCTGCAGCACCCGTTATATTCTCAGCAGTCATAGCATATGCCCGATGCCTAGTATGATCCTCTGTAGCACCCGGTCGTTGCACTGTCTCAGATGGTGCTCTCGGATGTCTACTTCCTTCACGATTGCTTTGGATGACATTGGATCTTTTACTCTCTTGCTGATTCTGGTCCACTTGTCGATCAGGGCAAAATGCAAAACGATGCTCCATACTTCCGCACTTAAAACAGGCGCCAGTAATCTTACGATATGTACCCCAATGGTACCTATGACAATGCTCACACTCTGGTGCTCGATTTCCTTTGCTAACATGCGGTGCCACACTACCTACTTCTGAAGGCACCTGAACTGACCCTCTAATTCCTTGCTCAACTGGAGTACCCTTTGCTTTCTTATTACTTGCAACTCCCCCTTCTGGTGCTCTCCTCTTCTGTGCCATCTTCTGTTTAATCTCCTCAGATTCCTCTAACTTCATTGCTGCAGCCACAAGCTGATAATATCCTACTGGTTGCAATACAATCATCGCAGACAAAGGACCTCGGTACACCTCACGAAGTCCCTCAAGAAAGTGTCTACATCTGAACTCACCAGTCAACAACTGCTCAGGCACATACTTACTCAGCCTATTGAACTCCTTGTCATACTCACTAACAGTCATTCCCCTCTGCTTCAAGCTAATGAACTCTCTCCACTTTGCTTCTTGGTATGCCTTCGTTATATACTTTTGCTCAAACTCTTGCTTGAAATACTCCCATGTCAATTCAGCTGGTCGCTGAGGATTCCTCATCACAAGCTCCCACCAATCATAGGCTGGTCCCTGAAGCAACGAAACTGCACATAAAGCTCTCTGATCTGCGGGACATCTAATCTCTTGCAGAATTCTACTTACTCTCTTGAGCCAAAACTCAGCCACATTCGATTCATCTAAGGCAGTCCCATGGAAATCCTCTGCTCCTCTTTTTCTTAACAATTCAATTGGAGCCTTAGGAGCAGTCAACCTATCAACCACTTGCAACAAACCTTGCACTAATGCTGGATCAAAACCAGCTCCTCTATTTGCACCCACAGCTGGTGCAGGTTCCTGTGCAGGCCTATCCTGTCTCACTGGATCACCTCCTCTGATCGGACTCTCTCTACGACCCATATAGACATTGTCCATCGTGTCGCCCATATACTCACTTGGATCCGACTCCATATAAACACTACAAAACACAAGACATCTGCATTAGGCCACTATACAAAACTGACTCTCATGTATAGACTCGACTCTACACTCAAACAATCACAACATAACCCAGAACCACCAAACCTGGGCTCTGATACCAAGCTGTAACACCCCGCCATCCCCGTTGGAAGGATACCGGAGTGCCACGCAGGCAAACACATATAATCAAATCCATATACACATGTATAAACAAAAAACCAAATGTAAAATAAAGAAACTTTTAATCATTTAATAGTAAAATCCTGTTTATATATAACATATATCAATATCGTTTTACAAAAAGAGGCTCGTAAGCAAATACATATACAAAAATAATATTTGTTCCTTTACAAAAGATTTACTTTGCTATACACAAGCCATATACAAAAATTTACAGCGGAAGACTTCAAAAAAATAACTTCATCAAAAGACTCCTAGTGGCCGACCTGCAGATATCTGACTCCAAGCTAAACTCGCCACCTGCACGGGAAAAGAGCCCGTGCTAAGCGATAACGCTTAGTGGGGAGAAACAAAACAGACATACAATATACATATACAATATTTATACAATAATAAACTAATGATTCAAAAGCAAGGCATCAAATCACATGTAAACATGTCTCTAAATTTCTTACTTGACATGCATAAATATATATATACATTACAAGCAATTAAGTATTCAATTCATAATGCTCATCATTTCAAGTATACAGATTCAAGGTGTGATATAAAGCTATGCAAGAATTCATTTACATTATATACTTGTAATCATGTCCAAAAATACATCTCAACATATGCAACACATTTCAACAAATAGCCTGATTAGTCTAAAAAAATACTCTCTAGAAGTGGATACGATCCAAATGGATACTGATAGAACACAGTATCCCAAGCATATAAAGACATGAGTCTCAAACATGTACTTTTCATATAGAGACCGAAGTCTCGCATTTAAATCCTTATAGACCCATACAGGATCGAAACAAGGATCCAAACGGACCCAAGTATAACGTTTTATCATATAGCAGCTGCACACACACACTGACCTAAGTAAGCGCTTACTTATCCACTACTATGACTATTCAGGCTTAAAACTCAGCTCAACAATTCAAACACCAATATCCGTATTAAATACACTAAGTGCAAATACATATTTCACGTGTACATGTGTCTAGATCAAAATCAGAAACATTTAAATATATATCCAGTATCAATTATTGGAGGCAAAAGTACAAATAATTCTCATTCAAGTCAAGTTATGTTCATATAAAGTATAAACTAATAAATTATGTGCATTAATTATTTAACAAGGTATACAACTCAATATTAAACAATTATTAATTACAATTCAGATTTTAAATCCAAACTTTTGTCATGTAATGCAGAAACCCTTGAAATCAGAAGTTAAAATCATGTTTTTAGAAAACAAGGCAGTAGGGAAGGCTGGTCACGTCTCGTGACGTCGGCTTCACGCGAGCGCCACGCGAAACAGCAAGCAAGAACAGGCGATCACGGCGTGACCATCAGTCACGTCTCGTGACGCCTGTGAGGAGAGGGAGAGAGGACACGAGACGAGTTCTTGTGACACGCAGGGAAGACAGGCGAGAGGTCGCGAGGCGTGATGCTCCATCACGTCGCGACTTCCCAAAGGGAGGAAGGTCACGGCGTGATGCTTCATCACGCCACGTGACTTCCCACAGAGGGAGGTCACGGCGTGATGTACCATCACGTCACGTGATCTTTCTCTCACAAATGCTTCTCCTTCTCCAAACTCTTCCAATTTTTCCAGAAATCGTAAAAACCCAGAAAACGTAAAAACAGAGTACACCAAAACTCCAAGTCCCAATTTGTCTAAATCCATTTTTCATGCAATAATTATGCAAACACGTACCTTTAGGTCTTCTGAGCACATTTACAGCAATTACACTCATATTTTTCACATTCTCATACAATCGTAAATAAACAGAGAGAGTCACAACCCAGAATTTCACATTCATATACACGTTTAACTAACTCATTTGCATATACCTCATCGATTCTTTTCTACTAAAATCATGTATACAACATTACATATCTCATGCATTTCAATATACAAACACACATTAACACATTAGCAACAGAACTGCAAACCGAATCCAGAATGAGGAAAGACAGACACACTCCCAAACCTGTATGAAGCTCAAAAATGTCCACTGAACTCTTAGTCCACCACTTTATCCTTTCCCTTCTCTTTTCTTTTATCCACAAAAGCTTGCAAACAGATGAAACCGCAATCAAAACCCACGAATGAAATCTCTATAAACCCAAATGAGAAATAAGAACCACACGAAAACCAATAACCACTTACCTCTGGAAATCCCTTTAAAGCTCACAACCTAAGCTCAAAACTGAAGGATACCCACATGCAAAAGAAAGAACAGCAGAATGTGGTTTTTACGTGAGAGAGAGAGAGCAAGAAGAGCGAAAACTTTTCAGTCCTTTGTTTCCAGCCAACTGAGTTTTTCTCATTCTTCCCTTTTCCCTCACCACGTGCACACACACATTCCACCTGGCACACATGCACGATTACACCATTCACTAAATCCTCTTTTAACAAAATAATCCATGTCAAATTACCTTTTACTCACTACCTAAAAGTCTGTAATCTAATTACTTAAATTAGATTCTTGCAATTTAATCCTCTTACCTCAAATAAAATACCAAATTGCCCTAATTTGACCAATTAAAATTACTGATTTCCAAATAGGCCACTTATGGGGTGTGACACCCGCCTCCATACACCGACGCCCGTCGGTCGTGTCTGGCTATAAAAGCTCCGGATTTTCACTTGAAAAGGGTTGGAAAAATTTTCAAAGGGGGAAACTCTGCCCAATTTGAAGCAAATTTTCTCTCTCTTCCAACAAAACACATTTACTAAGGAAATCTATTGAATCAAGGATCAAATCAATCAAAAGGAACTAAAAACTAATTAGTTTTCTTTAGATTTTGACTCCAAAATCGATCTTTGGAGGGGTTGAAGAAGAAATAGCTCTTTTTCTTTCTTTAATCCTTCATCTTTCGCTTCTCGTAGAACGCGCGGGGTTCTAATCAACACAACAATCTCACCCAAAGCGATTATCTGAGGGTAAATATTCCAGATTCCTTCTCCATATTATCTCATATTTATTTCTTATTTTGTGGAATTTTTTTGAATATTTGTCGTCATTTTCTTTTATTTTGACTCTCTTATCTCCTTTTGGGATAAAACCCTCTTTTTGACTTTGAAAAGGTTTTTTTTTTCTCTCTCTCCATTCTGTTTTTTCGGAGTCAATGGTGACCGACGAGTCATCTTTATCACCGACGCCCGTCGGTCACCCACCTATAGACGCCCCTCCTTAAGTGACAAACGGACATCTCGGTTACCTTAACCGACGCCCGTCGGTCAGCTAAGGAGGCCATCGGTGGGTTCTGTCTCCATCTTTTTAAATCGTTTTTCATCTCTTTCAAGTCCTTTTGACTTCTTATATGTTAATTTTATGTATATTAACATCTCTCAACTTTCTATGAGTGTATATTGATCCTCTTGGATAATCCCGAGCTTGAGCGGCTGTCTACCATGTTCGGAGGATTTCGTCTGGTTTAGTTCCCTAACCCTCTTGGCTATTTTCTTCATTTTGTTATATATTGATTATTTTATGTATACGGATGTGCTCCTTTCATATCCCGTTGATGTATTAAAATGACTCAATGTTTTATATTCAATAAAATGAGGTTTACACAAAAGCAAGGGTCCAATGCCCTATTTTTATCCAATAAAGATCATCACAAATAAAAATCCCCAATTTTAATAACGATGCATGTGAGGACCAAAGTCCTCAAACTAAGCAATGCCCCGATTTATGCATGATCCGCATATTTACGAAAGGGAGTTGTATTTCGCTCCTTGTATTATTGTAATCTATTGCTTTCATTATCTATTTGATCATTTAGCGCTTTCAAGATGTGAATAAGTGCGCCTTTTAATCAATTGCATAGTGTGGAGAGAGAGAGCAAATTAATGATATTAAAATTTGATCATAAAATAATTGAGGTAGAAATATATGAGAAATCCCAGACCCAGCTCTGGTCTTTGGGCTCGAGAGGTTAGAGGTTATCCTCCAAAATACTTCTTGGGTCACGAGGCTTTAGCGCTAATCCTAGGCTCTTTAGGGTGAGAAGTTCACCTTCCATGGCCCCTCTGGCTGGCCCAAAATGGATACCAAGCGCAGTCTTAGGCTCTCCGAGGCGAGAGTAACTTTCCCAATGTTCTATTGGGTGGCGACTCCATGAAACCTCCTTGTTGCCCAACATAGATGCACTTGCGATTTATCGCAAGCTGTCAACGGACCTGCAAATGCCCCGATCGCCCACGTGCGAGCGGTCCGAAAGGGCGGCGAACGGGATCCGGTGCGCGTCACACTCAGGCTCCCCTTCTCTGGACCGTGTCCCCAAGACTGGTGATAACTTTTCTATCTCTTTCTCTTTTTCCTCGGATCTAGAATCCGATCAGTGCCAACCCATTTTTGTATGCACTCCCTCAGAGCGTGGCAATAAACTATTTTATGCCCTGTGTGCTGATGATATGCACAATACCAATCCGCTCTATGTCCTGGCCTTCCTTGGCTCATAGCTGTCCTTGGCAAAAGTGGTTGCAATCTCCCTTCTTTCGTGAAATGATCAAGATACCAGGATAATGGTTTACCTAAGTTGGAATTGCAGTGCACGGCTGTCTCAATGACCAATGCTTCAGCCCTCTCGTCACTATCATTCTCGTTATTATTGCTAGAACCCCCTTTAGACTTTGTAGTGCTATAACCATAGTTGGCGACAATTGCCTTCGGTGCTAAATGCTCCCCTTCTGCCTCGATGGCTATATCTTTAAGGGATTCCCAATCTTTTAATCCCTTTAACTTGAGTGCCTCCTTTAAATATGGTCTAGCATTCCTGATAAATAACTTGATCTGATCTGGGGTATCAGGCTTTCTCTTCATCTCCATTACCCAGTTCCTCCATCGGGTTAGGTACTCATGAAATGATTCTCCCGACTTCTGTTGAAGTAGCTCTAGATCCTTCAGAGTGACCTCAATTCTTGTGCTATAGCTGTACTGCTTGAGGAACTCCGCCATCAGTAGATCCCAATCTTCCTTAGTTCTCCTGTCCAATCCATGATACCAGTCCACCGCAGGACCTATTAAACTCAAACAAAAGTACTCTATCTTTGGCCTCTTTGTCAACGTAGTACCCTTCATTACCAAGGAGTATTGCTTGATGTGTGCGGTGGGGTCCAATGTACCGTCAAACTTCGGAACATCGGGTAATTTAAAATTCAGATGGACTAGATCCTCTCCCTCTAGCTCCTTATCCTTAGGGTTCATCCTTTTTCCCATCATTAGCACCCAAGACATCGCCTTGAACTTCTCATCCATTTTTCTCCAAATGGCTTCTTCTGTTTGAGGTCCTTTCCCTCTAACCGACAGGGGTTTTTCATATTCATCCTCCCCCAAATCATCCTCTACTCCATGAGTTATCTCTCTTCTCTGGGCTCTCAGTATGGTAGCCCTTAAGTTCACCGGTAGCAGGCGAATCTCCTCAAGTGGGTTTTCTCTAGACTCCTCTTGTTCATATTGTCTCATATGAGGAGCAGTTGGGTGGTTCTGTGTAGTAGGCTGGGCCATTGTCGCCATTATGGACATCATTCTGTTATAAAATTCTTTGAGCCGTCTGCCCACTTCTTCGGTAATCATGGCTCGTGTTGTATCTTCCTCTCTCGATGAATTGGCCATTTCTGAAGATTTTTTGAATGCCTATTAATTGCTCTTTGACTTTGATTCTGGTTGCTCAATCAAAACCCTCCGATAATGCGGCTGTCGGAACCCTAACCAACTAGGAAATTGGCCTTTGATGGCTGAAAGATTAAAGAGTTAGAATAATGCATGAATGACGTATAAGATTCATGATCGTGCTTATGCAACATCCACAAATCACATGCAAGCACATAGGTCCTTCCAACCTTGTTACTCCCGCACATGAGGTTATAATCTCTTTCCTAGGTGGGATTGGCCCATGGGTCAACAGGGGACCCGATGGGTGCATATGGTGCATGGTGGGAAACTTGCAGCATAACCTCTCCTAACTAATGCACAGGCGCATGAATTATGATCATTTTGTATTTAGACAACCCAAATAAGTTGACATGGGCCTATCGGGGCATGAGAGCCTTTGATTAGGTGACCAATCGAATTATTTGAGTTTGTCTAATACATAATGATCCATATAGCAAGCATGGTATTATGGTTTATACCACCGACGGGAAGTATCTATTTCCATTACATGAGCTTTAGCCAAGGTGATGATACTTTAGGGCTACCCAAGCATGGTTCCTGCCAACGGGTCTAGCTCATCACGAGCATAACGACCTGTCGGGTCTCCATTTAATATACCATGATTGTACGAGGCTTGGGTTGGTGATTATCCTTAACACTTCCCTACATTGAGTGAACGTAGGGTTGTGCTTCGGGAACGCACTGGGGTTGAAAGAGGGACCAAACAAGCATAGATCTAAGGCTCTAATGAGATGTAATGCAGTTTTGAAAAAGGATAAAATTTTTAAATTAAAACTCAATTGTAAATTTTAACCAAGGTACTTTCAAAGCGAAGTCTCGAGTGTCCCCAGCGGAGTAGCCACTGTGATGCGTGCCGAACCCCGGGGCACCCCGAAGACCCGCTTTTAGGGCGATCGGTTTGAGGTTCATTAAAACTTGTAAGAATTTACAAGTGCGACTATGTTGGGCAATAAGGAGGTTTCTTAGAGTCGCCACCAAATAGAATATTGGGAAAGGTCGTCTAGCCTCAGTGAGCCTAAGACGACGCATATGCATCCATTTTGGGCAAGCCAGAGATATCTTGGAGGCTGTATCCCAATAGAACATTGGAATGATACTCTAACCCCATGGAGCCTAGGATTATTCGAGTTGGGCCTTTTGGTGGGCCATAAGAGATATTTTGGAGGTCCCATCCCAATGAAACATTGAGATGGTCCTCTAACCTTGTTGAGCCTAAGACCAGAGTGGATTTGGGACTTCCCATTTATTCATACGTTGGTTAAGTTTATAACTGTGCTTTGAATTTAGAGTTTCATATCATTTCTCATTCGATTTGATGTATTTGAATTAAAGTGCAAGTTATCCAGTTTGGGAAAGCGGTAAAAGCATAATTAAAATAAAACTCATGAAAATAAATGCAACAATATTAGGGGTGGAATACAACCCCCATTGTAAATAAAATACAAGTGTTGCATAAATCTTGATATTGGTTAATGATGAGGACATTGGTCCTCACATGCATGTTTATTATAAAATAATTTTGATGTGATAATTTTATTTTGGATGGAGAAAATTGGGACATTGGTCCCCTTTTTATTTGGAAAGGTTCCAAGTTAATTAATAAAAAATATTTTTGTGATTTTTTTCTAGCGTGCCTAAAATAAACGATTTTATACAAAAAAATTACATGGCAAAGTAAATGAAAAGCCAAATAAATAAATATTACAAATAAAGAAAATAAATATTTAATCCCGAACAAGCCTTCTGGATCTGCCCGTGTGCTCGCAAAAATGCCAAGTAAAGAAAGATAAGTTTTGACATAAAAACAAAACACAAAATAAATAATGTTAGTAATTAAAACAATTAAATCAATAATAAATGGTAAAATGAAATAAAATATGATAAAATAGTATGACATTAAAATGACAAATTAATTAATAGATTAACAACTAAAAAATAAATGTGAAAAATACATTGTAAATGACAAGTTAATTAAATGATGTGAATGAAATAAAATACAACATGTTAATTAAATAATACATAAAAATATGAACATGACTATAATAAAGAATGAAAGTAAATAAATAAATAGATAACAATAAATAAAACATGTAACAATAATAAAAAGAAAGATATAGAATAAAGAATAAAAGAATGATAAAAATAATTAGAACAATAACATGATTAATTAATGTGTTCATAATAACTTAAACCATTTACATGGTAAAAATATCAATTAAAATGGATTTATTAATTACATGTTAAAAATAATGAGAAATCAAACAAAATATATTATTACGTGTTAGGAATTAAAAGAAATCAATATTTACATGAATAAGAATAAAATCATATATAAACAAATTAAATAAAACAAATCTGAAATAAATAAAATACATAAATAAATGAAGATAATAAAAATATACATGAATAAATCAAATATGAACAAAAACAATAAAAGAGGAAGATTGAGCCCAGAATGTTTACCCTCAGAGTTTTGGATTCGATGAAGGTAAAATGATGATCGATTTCTTTGTTTGATGATTTGCAATATTAGAGTGAAATATGATGAAAATGTTGGAATTTTATTCCAAGAAAAAATAGGATAAAAAAAAGATCAAAAATTCTTTAAGAACAAAGAATTGATTTCTTTGCCTAAAGAAATACTATTGATCAAAAAAAGGATTTTTATTGATTAAAGAAATAAAAATGATCCTAAGAACAAACAATTATTTGTTTGTCTTAAGAAATTAAAAAAATATATATTTTTAGAAAATCAAATGAAAAATTTGATTTTGATAACAAACAATTATTTTGTTTGTCTCAAAATTAAATTTTCATCAAAAAGAGATTCCAAAGAAAATCAATGGAAAAATTTTTATTGAACACAAATAAAAAGTTAAAAAAGAATTTTGAGAACAAATAATTGTTGTATTTGTCTCAAAAAATTAATCAAACAACAAAACTCCTTCTAAATAAATGTTTAGACGAAATTATGTTGGAAAAAGAATGAAATATGAACTGAATTTTTGTTCTTTTTGGTGGGGAAGAAAATCTGAAATTTTTAAGAGAAATTGAGAGGAAGAAGAAGAGAAAAAGATGAAAAAACCCTAAGAAAAATCCCCCCTTTTCTCTTTCTATCTTTTTCTTTTTATATGAAGAAAATAGGAAAATAAAAAATTAATAAAGGGGTCAGACCTAATTAAATCAGATATTAACTATTTTGAATTTTAAAAATTGAATATATCCTTAAAAAGCCAAAAAAAATGGCATAAAAAACGAATTTTTGGGTGAAAAATTGGAAAAAAATGATTTTTGGGACAAAAAGGGCTTTTTACGGCGGACAGGGGCTACGGACGCCCGTCGGCGAGCTCGACGGGCATCCGTAGCGCTCGCCCAGTGTGCGCGCGGAGCACCGCATAATGGCGCTCCGCGCGCCGCAGAGCGTTGCCGCAAGGCGTCGCCGCGGCCGATGCTCGGATTTTTTTATTTTTTATTGTTAAAGATTAACTAAAATACTACAATTTTTAAATTCCATTTTTTCAAATACAATTTTCAAAATATTTTTTATTATTTTTTACTTTTTCACTCTAAAATGAAAATTTAAACAGGAAATCACCACTTTTAACCTTTTTGCCTGTGACAAGGCATCTTATCATCATTAGGTAACTCTGATTTAGGCTGCCTCAGGACCCGATGTCTACACCTACGGACCAACTTCCACCAATCATAGGTGGATCCCTGCAACAAAGCCACTACACACTCTACTTGCCTCTCAGGAGGGCACCGAATCTCATTAATAACATGCTCTACCTTCTCTATCCATTTCTCAACATACTCAGGCTCATCCAAACTAGTCCCATAAAAATCCTCTCCACTAGCTTTCCTCATACTCTCAATAGGGGCTCTTGGAGCTGTCACTCTCTCTAAGACTCAAGCCATGTCCTGAGAGATCTTTAACATGGTCTCAAAGGTTATGGCTGAACCCTAGGTGTTTAAGCCGAAACAGACACTAAAGGATCTACTACTTGAGGATTCACACTCTTAGCAGACCCCTCGAGCGACCCACGTACCGAATCAGAATCCATCTAAAACAAACACAAGAACACCTGCATCAGCCAACACAGTCCTAAACATATATATATACACAACAACACCCAGAAAATGGCTAAACCTACGCTCTGATACCAAAAACTGTAACACCCCTTACCCATATGTAGGAAAATCCATCCGCAACGGAGTGAGAACCCATATGAGCAAGGGTATCACTAAGCAAAACGATACAAAACATACATCCACATATAATATGCATACAGAAATACAGCGGAATTAAAACCTTTAACAAAATGATCATTCATAGAAGTAATAAAATTCATTACAATAATGTTCTGATATAACAAAATAATTACATCTTTCAAACTTACAAGGCGGAAGCTGAACAAAAGAATAAATACAATGAGAGTTCACTATTACAAAAAGAATCGTAACACAAAAAGAAGTTAAGCCCTAACATCAATCCCTCTGTGTTGGCTGGACTTGCGGAGACTCTCCCAAAACTAAACACCTTTCGCACCTGCACGTATGAAACACCCGTGCTAAGCGATAACGCTTAGTGGGGAAACAAACAATAAAGTGGACGGCCATTCACAATGGTCGTCAAGGCAGAACACATACATAATGACATATGCTGATAATCATATGAGATATAATCATAATTGAATCACATTCATAAGCATTCAAAGGCTCATAATCACATTCATATACTGACAGATTCAAATACTTATAATCATAGTCATTCAAATTCACATTCTCATAAGCATAACAAAACAAAACACCTGTTTACTCACAATAGTGGATAATGACTAAACGCATGGCGGTACCCCTGGGTACGATTCAAAAAGAAATATCATATTTTCTCATTCAAACCATTTCTAGAGGGGATCTTGAATAAGGTCCAAACACATTAGGGATCGCGAGGATTTGAACGGGGACCTGATCAGGGACTAAATCAAAATTGAGGGCTGCAGCTACTGAACTCTATTAGGCATGCCTAACTATCCACTAAACTGACTCTTGCAGGTCATGCATAATAAAAATCATGCTCAAAGCATAACATATAATTTATCAAGAAGAAATTACAATATTATACATATATAAGCATATTTATTCCCATACAGTAGTAAAAATCCATGTAGAAAAGATATGAAATACATTTTAGAAAAACACGACAAGTTTAGAAAAATAGGGCAGGCGGAGGCTCACTGTCGCGATCGTGAGAAGAGTCACGGTCACGACAGTGGCTAGAAGGCCAATCGCAAAAAAAAAGAGCGAAGGACACGAGTCATGCATGTCGACATGACTCGTGTCGATGCCTCACTTGGCCGAAAGGCCGATCGCGAATGGAAGAAGCGAAGGACACGAGTCGTGCAGGTCGACACGACTCGTGTGGATGCTTCCCATCGCCGAAAGCCGAGAGCCGATAGTGAAGGAAGAGCAGGGGACGCAAGTCGTGAGAGATGACACGACTCGTGTCACTGCCCATCACCTTGTCACGAGTTGTGCTCTAATGAACATCTCGTGACCTGGCTTCCCAGTAAACACAAATCATGCTGTCCTTCTCTCTCGATCTGGGAACTTCCCATCTTTCGATCGGCAGCCGAGCGACAATGCACCCATGGCATTTTCGATCGAAAGATAGTAGCTCGATCAGGAACTGGATTCACCGACCCTTGTCCTGCATGCGACGATCGTCGCGCTCGCGATAGAGAGTCGCATTCCGAATCTGCAGAACTCTCTTAGCTCCAAAACTCACCCAAAACTTCAAAAATCCAATCAAACCTCAACTTACCTTTAATCGAGCATTCCCAGCATCACAAACAACAGCATAGCACAACTTTTACAACACTTAATACAATCAATTCATGCATTTACAAAATTGAATCCCGACAGAAGCAAAACCAAAAAAATCACAATAAAATCCATCCAACTCAAACTTGTTCCCATAATCATCATTTATGCATCACAACTTAAATCAACCCAAAACTCATAACATTCATACTAACATGCATCTCATAATTATCAGATTTTCAGAAAATTCATTCAACCACACCAAATCACAAGGAAATGCATCAGGAACAAATAATTTCCCAAACCTGTAAATCTTATGCTCCTAGTTGCAAGCTCCACTCCCACTTGCCTTCTCTTTCCCCTTGGGATCACGAGTAGGCACTTCTAAAGTAGGAAACCCAAGAAACACATAGTTGCAAAACCCTAGATTAAAAACTCATCTAACAAAGATAAAGAGAAAAGATGAAGAAGAAGAGAAACCCACTAAAACTTACCAATAAAGCTTAAGAGACGATCAATTTCCACCAAAAACCACTTGGATCAAAGCTAGGGCACACTTGAAGAAAAAAGAGGAAGAGGAGGTAAAGAGAGGTGGAAGAAGAATGGGAAAGGGCAGCAAAAATGACTGCTCTCTTCTCTCTCCTTCACTTTACACTCACTTCCTAAAACCCTAGCCACATGTCACTCTATCCTTGGTGGATCTTGACCACTCACACCCTACAAACATCCAAGCCACTGCACACAAGACTACCCCTCACTAATGCACACACTACTACCCTATGAGCATGCACACTCTAACCAAATCCACCTTTCATGCATATAATCCAAAATACCATTAGTACATGCCAACACACACACACACATGCACACATACACATGGCTCAAACTACTAGGGGAAAATCGGGGTGTGACATAATCACATATCCCATAATAATATCAAATATTTTTATTTTATTTATTTATTTATTTACCATTTTATCCTTTCTCTACAGGTGTGTGACTTATTGGGTTTTCTGATACACCTGGCAGTACATACATAATTACAATCAATAAATTGCATGATTTAAACTCTTTAAACCCTTATATTAATTCTCTAATATATATTTATATTTATATTCATGTAAAAATCATGAGAGGCTTCTAGCCAAGCATCATGATTACCTAAGTGATAGAAAAGTCAAGTGATTTTGACTGAACCCTTCCATAGAAAATTTACCATGCAATTACACCTTTTACCACACTTTATCTCATTTATGTTTTGAGTATGGATTTTGTCAACTCATATGAACCTAAATAAAGTTGTTCTAATAATTTAACCATTGTTCCCAAAATGCCCTTTATGGATCTCATCCACCTTGGCATTCTACTCTAGCTAGAGATTCTCTGAACAAAGGTATTATTTGAACGTGTGAGATAACTCCCATAATAAATCCGGGAGGGTTAATCCTTTACTGATCACTCAATTATCTTCAAGTAGGTCATGATATACCCAACCTCCTAGCTATGGTTACCCCTCAATGGAGGAAAGTAGTTATAGAGTCAAAATATATCACTCACTACTTAAGATAACTTTGGTGATCTCAAGTCTGAGGATACTTGCACCACTGCTATGTAAAGATTCCTCACTGATATAGATTTAATATCCATGTGAGGATTCTCATGGCAAGTCTCCAATGAACTTATTCTTTTAACAAGCATCCACATATTAGCTTTGACCATCTATATGATCACAGTTTTGAGAACAGCTGCTTGAACTATTCAAGAAGCATAACATGTGCTAGTCTATCCGTATTAACAATGTCCTTTCTTGTTAATACTATGACTAGGGATATTTAGGTATTAAAACATTTACATACAACAGACATCTCATATCATGAACTTTTCATGATTGCCTTTGCACTGTGTTTATAATACCAAGGACTATATTTATTAATTTAAGACACTTTATCAAGCAATAAGTAATAATAACATAGCATTAATAAATGTAAATTGCCTTTTTCATAAATGAAAATCAAGTTCATATACATGACATAATTCCCTATTCTACATAGTCTTCAAGAAATACTCCTAACTATCTCCCACTTGCACTAAAGCTAATCACTCATGTGTCTTAAGCCCATACTATGCACATGGTGATCGTACTTACTCTGGTATAATGCCTTAGTGAGAGGATCAGCCACATTGTCATCTGTGGGGACCCTTTCTATCTTAACATCTTGTCTTGCTATTATCTCTCGGATGAGATGATAGCGGCTGAGAAGATGCTTGGATCACTGATGAGACTGTGGTTCCTTTGCTTACGCATTGGCTCCATTATTATCACAATACAAGGGTATTGGATCAACAATGCTAGGCACCACTCCTAGTTCAGTAATGAACTTCTTAATCCATATTGATTCCTTAGCTACCTCTGAAGTAGCAAGGTACTCAACTTCTGTATTAGAATCAGTAGTCATCTCTTATTTGAAACTCTTCCAACTAACTACTCCTCGTCCCAGTATGAACACAAAACCCGATTGTGACTTACAATCATCTTTGTCTGACTGAAAGTTAGCATTAGTATACCCGCTTACTTGTAAATTACCTACTCCATATACCAAGAATATATCCTTAGTTCTTCTTAAATACTTAAGGATATTCTTGATTGTAGTCCAGTGCTCCTCTCCATAATTGGATTGGAATCTGCTTATAACACTCAAAGAAAATGCTATATCTTGACATGTACATAACATAGCATACATGATAGAAATAATTGCAGATGCATATGGTATTCTATTCGTGTTCTCTCTATCCTCTTATGTCTTAGGACACATAGACTTAGAAAGGTGCTTCCCATGTACTATAAGAATGAATCCTTTCTTAGAGAGATCCATATTAAACCTCTTCAATACTTTATCTATGTATGTAAATTGTGAAAGGCCTAGCAACCTATTGGATCTATCTCTATAAATCCTAATTCCCAAGATATAGGATGCTTCTCCGAGGTCTTTCTTGGAGAAATGTTTGGATAACCAAATTTTTACTGATTGAAGAATAGAGATATCATTTCCTATGATCAATATGTCATCCACATATAGAATAAGGAAAATGATTACACTCCCACTGACCCTTTTATATACACAATGCTCATCCTAATTCTATGAGAAACGAAATTCTTTAATTGTCTCATTGAATCGGATGTTCCAGCTCCTAATTGCTTGATTTAAACCATAAATGGATCTTTGAAGCTTGCATACCTTTTCACCATTTCCTGATTTGAACCCCTCAGGCTATGTCATGTACAATTCCTCAATTAGATTTCTATTCAGAAAAGTTCTCTTCACATCCATTTGCCAAATCTCATAATCATAATGGCAGCAACGGCTAAAAGCATTCTAATGGACTTAGGCATCGCTATTGGAGAAAATGTTTCATCAAAGTCAATACCTTCTCTTTGACGATAACCTTTAGCTATCAAATTAGCCTTATAAGTAATTACATTACCTTCCATGTCATTCTTCTTCTTGAAGACCCATTTACATCCTATGGGTTTATCCCTTCAAGTGGTTGAGTCAAAGTCCATACTTTGTTCTCATACATGGAGTCCATTTTGGACTACATAGCCTTAAGCCACAATTCACGTTCTGAACTATTTAGAACTTCTTTATAGCTTGTAAGCTCACTGTCCTCTACTATAGTTACATTTTTATCAACGTTCACGAGAAATTGATATCTCAGTGGCATAGAACGCATCCTAGTAGATTTTTTAAGAACTTGTGTATTTTCAGGTTCAACTGTAATCTCATCATTATGAGATTCAGTTTCGGGTTCAACCGGTTGTTCTGCTTCATTTTGTGGGTCTTGAACTTCACTAAGTTCTATTCTACTCCCACTGTCATCTCTTAGAAGGAACTTTCTTTCTAAGAAGACAGCATGCCTTAAAACAAACACCTTTAGTTCCAAGGGATGATAGAAGTAATATCCAATTGTTTCTCTTGGATATCCCACAAATAAACATTTGTCAGACTTAGCATCTAGCTTTTCTGACATTGTCCTCTTCACATAGGCAAGAGAACCCATACCTTCATATGAGAAAGTGTGGGTTTCTTGTTATTCCATATCTAATAAGAGTAACATCAACCGACTTACTTGGAACTATGTTTAATGTATAAACAATAGTTTCCAGTGCATAACCCCAAAAGGACTTGGGCAAGTCTGCTAGGCTCATCATGGATCGAACCATATCTAATAGTGTTCGATTCCTCCTCTCAGATACACCATTATGTTGTGGTGTATATGGTGGAGTCCATTGAGATAAAATCCCATTATCTCTAAGATAATCTTGAAACTCTTGGCTTAAGTATTCTCCACCTCGATCTGATCTAAGTGTCTTAATACTTTTGCCAAGTTGTTTCTCTACTTCACTTATAAACTCTTTGAACATTTCAAAAGCTTTAGATTTGTGCTTCTTTAGATAGATATATCCATATATGGAGTAATCATCTATGAAGGTTATAAAGTAGGAATAACCTCCTCTAGCATGTGAATTCATTAGACCACATACATCAGAATGTATCAGTTCTAATGTTTCACTTGATCATACTCCTTTATGAATAAAGGGTAATTTTATCATTTTGCCTAAAAAGCAAAACTTGGACGTATCAAATGATTTATAATCAAATGATCCCAAATCACCAAACTTGTGTAATTTGGTCATGCGTTTCTCATTTATATGGCTTAAACGACAATGCTATAAATAAGAGGTATTAAGATTATCTTGTTTTATTCTCTTAGTACTCATATTATAAACTTATTTATTTAAATCAAGAACAAATATGCCATTCTCAACAATTGCATTAACATAAAATATATTGTTCTTATAAATGGAATAACTTTTGTCCTTAGATAAAGAAATATCATAATCATTCAACAAACAACTGAAAGAAATAATACTTCTAGATAAAACTGGAACATAATAACAATTTTTAACCTCTAGTGTTAATCCACTCAAAAGAGGCAAGTGATAAGTCCCCACAACTTATGTAGAGATGTTCTGCCCAGTGGTTGACTGCAGACATATCTCTGCCTTTCTCACTCTTCTACTGCTTCTAAGACCCTGCAGATCATTACATAAGTGAGATCCACATCCGGTATCTAATTCCCAAGATTACTTAGAAGTAATGGAATATGTATTAATTTTAATCATATGAATACCTAGAGTTGAAGCCTCAGCCTTCTTCTTCTCCTTTAGATAATCTAAGTAGACCTTGCAGTTTCTCTTCCAGTGGCCATTCTTTCCACAATGAAAGCAAGTCCCTTTAGGATTTTTCTCCTTTTTGGCAGCTTTTTTTTTGAATATACCACCATGCTTGGGCTGCGTTTTGGTTGCCTTTTTCTTTTGCTTCTTGCCCTTATTAGCAGAACAAACAACCATGATTGACTTTAGATCCTTCTTAAGTGATCCATCAGCTATCTTAAGCATATTAATAAGCTCAGGTATAGAAACCTGAATTTTATTCATGTTGAAGTTAAGCACAAAAGGTGCAAAACTTGGAGCCAACGAGAATAAGATTAGATCTATGTATATATCATTATCCATTACATAGCCGAGCTTACCCAAGTGCTCTATGTACCCATACATCTTAAATGTATGAGCAGCAACTGAGGTGCCCTCTACCATCTTACAACTAAAAAGAGCTTTAGCAATCTCATATTGCTCGCTTCTAGCTTGAGTAGCATAAAGCTCCTTTAAGTTTACAATGATGATTCTAGCATCCATCTGCTCATGTTACTTCTGAAGCTCAGAGGACATAGCACCAAGCATTATATATGTTGCTGCTTCACCATCCTCCATATATTTTTGATAAATCCTCTTGATCTCATCAGAGGCATCATCAGATGAAAGTGGTGGTGGATCATTATCAACACATAATGGATCTTTTTGGCCCTGAGAACAATTCTCACTTGCCTTATCCAATCAGAATAATTGGTGCCTTCCAGCTTGTTATGCAAAATAGCTCACAGATTAACGTGAGTAGTGCTCATGATGAAGTCCAAAATGTGAAGAAAGAAACTTATATAAGAGTATAATCATGTATATTCATGCATTAATTAGGTCTTTAATTAATGTATTTAACTCCCACTATTTTATTACGAATTAATAGCCCTCACTATATCATCTGAGAAAACCCATTGGTTTTCTTAGTGGGTTAATATCCAGTCCTTGATATGAAATTTGACCTTGACTTTGGTCAACAAATCAAACTTAATATCCTTGAAAGGTAGCTATATCTATACCAATTGTATCTCCACATAATTATTAGATCAATGGATTATCAACTCTTGATGCACGCATATCATATATGCATTCTCCAATCTTACCTCTAAGTCAATTAGCCTTGACTTTGGTTAACAAGCTAATGGGCTAGCTAAGAAGGCCCATAAATTGGATTTGAACATATTCGATATAATATGGGCTTGATTTTGGTCAACAACCCACATTATAAAGAACTCTAGTTCTCTTCCAATTAATGGAAGGCAAATTTATCTTAGTATCATTTAGAGGGATTTTTGTTAATTAAGTATCATCATACATGGTTGACATACATTTGTATGATACCTATATCTATCGCATAAATATAAAGCATACAATTATGGCTTAGTTATGGACTTTACTACATTGACCTCCCCGAGCCAAAAGGGAGATCAAAAGGTCTAACCTAGGTAGTATGCATGATCAAACAAATAAGAAATTTTACAAAGCCTTCATTCTTTATTCAGCTCATCTTGCTCCATTGCTTGTGAGCTTCTTTTATTATTCTAATTTTAACCTATGCAATCTAATTACATATTACAATTCGAGAATACAAAGAAAAATAATTGGCCGGGACATATCATGCAATATGCTCAATCACATTGGGCTTTAGTCCATAACTTACCATCATGCCAAACCTATACACTTATATGCAATTCTAATGCATAAATTAGAGCCATATATGGAATAATTAACTTGTTTCAACTCTTAAAACTATTTATGAGTTATTGTCTTAGTGTGATCAAGATTAGGAAACTATTTCCATTTTGGAAACTATCCATTTTGTGAAATTTTTTGCTTGCATATGTTCTTGTCTTAATTATCAATCTCAATGATTTTAAATTGATTATTTAATTAATTAATCATATTAAATTAATTAAAATTAATTTGGGTCAAAATTATGGGTGGGCTAAAATCCACACCATTAATTTTAATAATGTGTTCACATAAACTAGTTTTCTGCATTTGGGTTTTGTTAGGCTTTGGAATTAAGCCATGCACATACCAAGCCAATTCCAGCCCCTAAAACCCATTAATAAACTTAATTATGGTCTATAAATTTAATTTAAATTAGCTCATTGGGCCTACCAAATCATATGCTAATTTAAATGAAGCCCGCAGACTTAATTAAGCCCATTAATTGATTTTAGCCTACTAATTTAAATCCAATTTAATTAGGGCCCAAATAAATTAATCAAATTAATTAAAAATACATTTATACTTCTCATGTAACTTAAAATTAAGATCAAAATTCATTCTTCCCAAGAACTAATCAAGAACACAATTTTATTAAACTTTTTGGTAAAATCAATTTTTTATGCGAAATTTAACCGATTTCAATTCTGTTTGATCCTATGATTTAATATCACATATTAAAAATATAAATTATCATCAAAATAATTTTTATATGGATCAAAAATAAAATTAATTTAGAACAGCTCCTCCCTATGCAGAAGATTGTTCTTCTACGCAAAGAGTTTTTTTCTGTGGCTAAAAATCAGTTTTCTCTTTTTATTTTAAATCACACAATTAAAGAAATCATTATTTCTTAATTTAACATTCATGAATATCAAAATCATAATTTTAAAAATTCATGAAATAAATAACTTAAAAATTAAAAATTATTCTGCAAAATTAATATATTATAATTTCATGGCTAAAAAGCTTGGCTCTAATACTATGTTGGCTAAAATTAGGTTACATGCATCTCATACATATGCGGAATTTAAAAGTTTAACCAAATTAATTTTAAATCTTTGCCATAAAATTATATTTCTTATTCTAAAAGAATGGAAAATCACCTTGAGCTTTGTTGGTCAGTTGATTTTCCTTCGCACCGGGTTGTCGCAAACCACAGTGTCCAATTTTAAAACACCTCCAAATTGTCCACACTAGAGAAAAGAGAAAAATAAACCAACAATTGGATGAACAATGGGGCTACCGAATTTTTCCTTATGGCTAGAAAAAAATTTCGGCTGGTGAGGGAGAGATGAAGGAGAGTAGAAAGAATTCTAATTTTTCTATATTTCTATTCTCTATCCTTATCCCACTTCTACTTTTATACTCAAAGTTAAAAGAATAACTCTAGTAGGATTAAAACTCTTAAAAAGATCGAGTATTAATTATTAATTAACTCTTAATTAATTATTTTCGAGTATTAATTATTAATTAACTCTTAATTAATTATTTTCTCAATCCATATGGGATTAGGACTCTAGGGCATACTTATCTAACATATAATACGACTAGGGTAAAAGTCGGGGCCTTACAGAAAAGGCCATGTATGTTTTGATTGTGTGATTTGCATATAAGGGAGACCTATCTGATTTTTGAATGTGGCAATTCACTATACTTTCCTCATCAAGTCAGATTGTAGGCAAAAAGGCTGTCTTGCTCTGCTGCGTATACTTTAATCTATGTTATCACAGTCCGCTGAATGCTATGAGTAACATGAAGCATAAGCTGTTGTGTTATATTTTAATGGTCTCAAGTCTCAACCTAGCATTATTATTAACCATCTCCTTGGGTGTTAGTTTTATGCAACTTCTCTAGCCACCTGTGACGCGCGCCGGAACCTAGCAAAGGCCATCATTGAACCCGCTTTTAGGGCTCAAGGGATTAGTTCGCGTCTTTTGATCTTGGGCATCATGAGCCATCTTGGATGCCTCCTTTCCAATAGAATATTGGAAAGGATCATCTGGACTCACAATGCCTTTAGGCACCTTGAGGTATTTTGGAGTCGCCACGCAATTTACAAGAAATTGGGAAAGGTCTCTAACCTCTATTGGTCTAAACCAGTGATGGTGTTCAAAACTTCATTTTTATTAATGAATTAAGTTTATAAGTGAGTTTTTAAGAAATCAAAATTTTATCTCTCATCTCACGCGATAATGCATTAAATTTAAAGCGCATTTGCAAGCATATTAGAAAGCAATAAATAAAGCGGTAAATAAAATAAATAAATTAGGAAAGAAAATTGGGACAGAACAATCCCCCAAAAATGAATAAAAGATGGGATAGAACAATCCCCCAAAATAAAATAAATAGAATATAAATAAATAAAACTTGCTTAAAATAAACAAGTAAATACAAAACAATCAAAATGCAACATACATAAATCGGGTCATTTATTGGATTTTAGGAACATTTGTTCCTTTTTATTGATTAGAAAATTAGAGAACTATTTTTAGGGCATTGAATGAGAAAACTGGGATGAGTGATCCCATTTTATGAAAAGTAGTTCTCTATTTGAAAGTGGAATTTTGTTGGTTAAAATAGGACATTGGTCCGATTTATTAAGAAAAATCCCAAGTTCTTAGTTATTATAAAAACATGACTTTCTATAATACGGATAATAAAAAATATATTTTACACACAACACATAAAAAAATCATACAATAACAAAAGAAAATACAAAATTTCAAAGGCAACCCCTAAATTTGAAGGCCTCCAATCTCCGATCCTCCGACCCGAGTACGAGTATAACTCGCGAAGATAAATAATTATTTATACAAATAAACAAAATAAATAAAACATTAGTAAATAGATTAAATAATTAATGAACAAATAAATTAATTGAATAAAATAATTGATTAAAATAATTAATAGATCAATCAAATAAATAATCAATTAAACTAATCAAATATAAGCATTTAATTAAATAGAAATAATTAAAGATAAAACAACTGCATACAAGAAAAAGAAGAAAATCAAGAGAATGGAACAGTGTAGAAAACACAGCTGTGTTTTCTTAAGAAATACAGCTGTGTTTTCTTAAGAAACACAGCTGTGTTTCTCCAACAAGTGCTGGGCAGTGTAGAAAAACGGCTGTGTTTCTTGCGAAACACAGCATTCCAAAAGAAAGAAAAGGAAAAAAAAAACAATTTTAATTTTAAAAAGCTAAAAACCACAAACCCAAATCAAATGGCATGCATTACCAACGATAATATTAATCAATTAATAATAAAGTAAAAATGGGAACATAACAGAGTCAAATATGACATAAATACACAAGACAGAACAGGAGGAAGGACGACTGGGCAAAACAGGGGAGACGGAGAGGGATCGGCATCCACGAGTCGTGAATTCCATTCACGACTCGTGAATGGATTGCACGAGTCGTGCAATCCATGCATGATTCGTGCAATCCGAATCGGGAAAACGGGGTATAAAAAATAATATATTGTCCGATTGGGGAAATAAGCAATACAGACTGGCCAGGAGATTAAGATCCGATCGAAAAATGAAAAAAGAGAACAAAAAGTAGCTCGATCGGAAAGGAAAAGGGAGAGAAAGCAAGAACACGACTCAAACAGCAAGTCACGACTCGAACAACAAAAATACGATGAGATGAATAACAAAACGAAGACGAATAGAGGATTAACAATAGACGAACAAAAACAAAATGCAATCAAAACATGTATAATGACACAACTAGCATGCTTATATATTCATAACAGCAACAAACATACGATCCACAAGTTAATAAGATCAAACAAGAAATATATATATATATATATATATATATATATATAATATATACAATATATATACAGAGAACAGAACTTATTAGTTCAATAAATCAAAGAAAAGAAGTAAAGAGAAAGAAGGAAAGAAGAAGAAGAGAGAAAGAAAATAAAGGAAAAGAGGTGGCTAGTAAGTATTTACCCTCAGATATTGATCGTTGATATTCAAATGAAAGGTTCTGGTTTCCTCTTTGCTCTTCTTGAAAATGAAGTTCAAACGGAGACTCCCGAGCTCTTAATGAAAGTTTACGTTAAAAAGAAAACAAAAGGTGATTGAATATCCAACTTAAGAATTGATTTCCTGGGCTTAAGAGACAATCTCAGAATGCCTTTTGAGAAACGAGAATTATTTTCTTGCTCTCAAAGTTTTTTTCTTTCTGTGTTTTTCTTCTTCGTTTCTTCTCTCTAATTGCTCTCTCTAATAATTCCTCTCTCCCCTTTTTCTTTAGCTTTTATTTCTCTTTAAATGTCTCAGACAGGATTAGTTGTTTTTCCTACCAAATCCCACGTAAAATCATACTTTCAAACCAAATCTCCATGAAAAACGAAAAAGGAGAGTAGGAGCGCGTGAGGAAGGTGAGAGTCCCCTCTCCCGTAAGTTGGGCCTTACGTGGTGAGGCAGCATCTCACCAATGTGAGATGGGCCTCACAAACATGAGGCACCATCTCACATGGGTGAGATGGGTCTCACCCCACAGACCCCCAAAACTCTTTTTTTTTTTTAAATAAAGCAAAATGAAAAATATTTTTTTCGAGGAATCCATCACTTCCATTTGTCCATTCGCCCGTGAACGGGCATCATTTTCATCTTTGGGTAACTTCAGTCTGAGCTGCCTCAGGACCCAGTGTCTACAGTTGCCCCCACTTTTGGTGAACGTAGTGCCTTGGTGCCTAGGTGAGCCAAAACTTGAAGAGATGCGTACCTGAGGCAGTCAACTTCTTGAACTGGGTGATGCGCCAAGTCTGCTCCAGACTTACAAAATGCAAGATTGCTCTTCTGAGCGGGGTGTTCTTCTGAACTGCACCGAGCCGAGGCTTACAAAGTGCAGGGTTGCTCTTCTGAGCGAAGTTGTTCTTCTGAACTGCACCGAGCCGAGGCTTACAAAGTGCGGGGTTGCTCTTCTGAGCGAGTTTGCTCTTCTGAGCTATTCTTCTGAGTGGGGTGTTCTTCTGAGCAGGGTGTTCTTCTGAACTGCTCTTCTGAGCTGCAGCGAGCCCGTTCTAGGCTTATAAAGTGCGGAGTTGCTTTTCTAAGCTGCTCTTTTGAGCTGAGTTGTTCTTCTGAATTGCTCTTCTAAGCGGGGGGTTCTTCTGAACTGCTCTTCTAAGCGGGGTGTTCTTATAAATTGCTCTTCTGAGCTGCACTGAGCCCGTTCTAGGCTTATAAAGTGCGGAGTTGCTCTTCTAAGCTGAGTTGCTCTTCTAAGCTGCTCTTTTGAGCGGGGGGTTCTTCTGAACTGCTCTTTTGAGCGGGGTGTTCTTCTGAACTACTCTTTTGAGCTGCACCGAGCCCGTTTTAGGCTTACAAAGTGCGGAGTTCTCATTTAGATATTTCCTGAAAAATTACACGCGCAGGAGTATATATAAAAAATCATGTGCATGACATGGTATGCGGATGCTTGTAAAAATGAATGGACTATGTCCTAGATGGTCAAGGGTCCATTAGGGATACAGCTTGGCTACTCCATCATGTCCCCAAGGATCCATAAGAGTGTCATCTTGGCTTCAGGGACTCTGGCCCAAAACCTGTTCTTAAAGATTCGTTAGGCGTGCATCTTCTCTCTGTCGACGATCATATACCCGGGGTTCTGACTCATATCCCTACCTCCGAAGTAATGCTGCCTTATCGCTTCGGGAATCGAAAGTCATTATTTTGAAGGTAGTGCGTCCCTTGTGGATTTTCACACTAGCTTTTCTTAGCGGGAAATGCGTCCTTTCGGATTTTCACATAACCCTATGCCTTATTTTTTGCCTGAAATGGACCTAACCCAATCCAGTGGCTTTTGTTTTATTTTATTTTTTATAGGATAGACTGCCTGTTTCCAGGTTTTCACCCTGTCCCTTTGGCCTAACTTTTGCTTAGAGCACCAATTACGGTTTTTATCTCTAACGGCCTTTTTTTTAAGAGAGGATTCTCAAACAATAGTCATTAGATAGATCAACGATATATTGCTTTGAAGACAGAGTTACAAGACGAATGAAAATGCAAACGGAACTCTTTTATTCATTGCAAAATTGTGCACAATTCTATATGATTTCATCATACATGATCTTCTTTTGACAAGAATTCAAAAGCACAAGACTACACCTAATCTCGGAATAGATCTTGTAAGCATCAAACTCCTGTTATCAATCGGCCCTCTTGGGTTTTCTCGATTTAACATTTTCTCTTGGCCCTTAATTTTTACCCAGGATGCCGTTTTTCGGTTTTCACCCTGATAGGGCGCCCAATTTTGGCAAGGCTGCCTTTTTTCGGTTTTTGATCCGCGGGGCATTTATTCTCTTCTTTTTATTTTAGCCTGTAGCCATGGAATCTTTTTAATCTGTCGACATTGACAGGTTCTTTGAACTCATTCCCATCACTGTTAGCTAAAATTGCTGCTCCCTTTGTCAGTAACTTCTTCAGCACAAATGGACCTTCCCAGGTTGGCCTAAATTTTTCACGTATGTCTGGCGCTCCTGGCCTCATCATCTTAAAGACCAAATCCCCTTCCTTCAATGGGTGCTTCCGTACCTTCTTGCCAAAGCACCGAGCTAGCCTTTCCTGATAGAACTGATTGCGATAATATGCCCACAACCTATCTTCATTCAACAGATTCAACTGCAATAA
The DNA here is from genome assembly GCA_947683425.1 of Excoecaria cochinchinensis. NCBI lineage: Eukaryota > Viridiplantae > Streptophyta > Magnoliopsida > Malpighiales > Euphorbiaceae > Excoecaria > Excoecaria cochinchinensis. Next base: position 11,147,594 of record CANTUQ010000043.1, read on the forward strand.
TCGCTATTGTGCCCATTTTGTCTCCGAAATCTCAGCTTCCATGACTACCCTTAAAGATTTCAGCTCAATTTCGACTGGCAGAACTGCTCCAGTTCCATATACTAGAAAGAAAGGCATCGCTCCCGTAGAGGTTCTGACTGTGGTTCTGTAACCCCAGAGTGCAAACGGTAGCTTTTTCGCCCAGTTTTTATAGCTCTGAACCATCTTGGCTAATATTCTCTTAACGTTCTTGTTTGTCGCTTCAACCGTGCTATTAGCCTGAGGTCGGTAGGGAGAAGACTTGTGATGCTGAATTTCATACTTCTGGAGCATCTGTTTAGTTTCTGCTAAGAATTGTACCCCATTATCAGACACAATGTGGTGCGGGAGGCCATATCTGCATATCAAATTCTGTTCAGTGAACTTAGTTATGTCCCTAGCATCAACCTTTTTGAAAGATTTAGCTTCAACCCATTTAGTGAAGTAATCAATGGCGACCACAATAAATCTGTGCCCATTAGAAGTTGTGGGACGTATCTCGCCTATAATATCTATCCCCCAAGCTACAAATGACCATGGAGATGTCAGATTATCTAGCTCTGAAACTGGCACATGCCTCAAGTTCGCGTATTGTTGGCATAACTGGCATTGCTTCACATACCTTGAACAATCCGTGTCCATTGTGAGCCAATAAAATCCCTAGCACATGATCTTCTTTGCTAAGGACAAACCATTCATGTGAGTTCCACAAACACCGACATGAATCTCTTCTATAATCCTTTCGGCTTCTTTCTCCACCAAACATCTTAACTGGATACCATCTGCTCGCCTCTTATACAAAGTTCTGTCCACACTGACTAAGAGGATAACTTTATAATCATTCTTTGGTCTTTCTCAGTGGCTTCTTATGGAAAAACTGACCATTCTAAGTAGTTCTGAATATCATAATACCAAGGCTTCCCATCAGCGACCTCTACATCCATTATCTTCTCAGTTTTAAAATAAGGCTTTTCCGCACTAGAGATCAGCACAGGTCTCATATCAACCCCCGTTGGATTATACCACATGTACACTAATGTCGCAAGAGCATCAGCCTACTGATTTTATCCTTGGGGATGAAGTGAAAAGTACAGGTCTCGAACTGGCTACTCAATATTTTCAAGTGCTTCACATAAGGCTATAGCCTCTCTTTCTTGACTGACCATTCCTCTCTGATCTAATGAATTACTAAGGATGAATCTCCGAAGACTTCTGCGGTCTTTGCCCCCAGAGCAAGCAATGCTTCCAATCCAAAGATGCAAGCTTCATATTCTGCTTCATTATTGGTCGCCTTGTATCTCAACTTCTTGGCTAATGGCAGCTTTTCACCATCCGGGGTTATAAGAGTAATCCCTGCTCCCACCCCCTTTTTGTTAACTGCCCCATCAAAGAACATATGCCACCCTTGTACTGTTATGGCCACGACATCTTCATCTGGGAAATTGTATTCGAATTGGTCTCCCTCAATAAAGTGTTCAGCCAAGAATTCAGCTACTGCTCTTCCTTTAATGGTTTTCCTAGTAATGTATTCAATATCAAACTCCTGCAACAGCAATAACCATCTTCCCATCTTTCCTAGTAGAGAGGGTGCCTGTTGAAGGTACCTAAGCGGGTTATGCTTAGCAACCGCTTGCATGTTGAAACAGTGAAAGCAGTGTCACAACTTCTTAGAAGCCCAAATTACGGCTAAGCAAATTTTTTCTACTTCAACGTATTTGGCTTCATATGGTAGGAATTTCTTGCTAAGGTAATAAACAAAAAACTCCACTCCAAATTCATCCTTTTGGGCCATCATGGCACCCACCGAGCTGTCTTCTATTGCTAAATACAGGATTAGTGGCTTGGCACGACATATTGGTCTTAAAATAGGTGGATTTAGAAGATAGCTCTTAATAGTATCAAAGGTTAACTGACAATCATCATTCCACACCACCAGTTGGCTCTTCCTGAGAAGCTTGAAGATAGGCTCATATACTGAAGCTAGCTTGGTGATAAACCGACTGATGTAATAATGTTTTCCCAGGAAATTCCGAACCTCTTTGTCTTTCTGGGGCGCTGGCATTTCTCTAATAGCCTTGACCTTATCAGGATCTACTTTTATTCCTCTTTGACTTACCACATGGCCCAATAGCTTGCCTGAGGTAACTCCAAAAATGCACTTCTTGGGGTTAAGGCGCAGGTTGTACTTACTGATCCTTTGAAAGAACTTTTCCAGAGCTTCAAAGTGGCCTTCTCTAGTGACTGACTTAATCATCATGTCATCTACATATACCTTTACCTCCTTGTGAATCAAGTCATCTAGGATTCTTGTTGCCATTCTCTGATAAGTTGCACCTGCATTCTTTAATTCGAAAGGCATAACCCGATAGGCAAATGTTCCCCATTCTGTGATGAAGGCTGTCTTAATTCAATCGATTATCTTATTGAGGATCTGATTATAACCTACATAACCATCCACAAAGCTATACATCATGCAAGCAGCTGCACTATCGACCAGTACATCTATGTGAGGCAGTGGAAAGTCATCCTTCGGATAGGCTTTATTCAAGTCCCGAAAATCCACACATACGCGGACCTTTCCATCCTTCTTAGCCACAGGAACTACATTAGCTAACCAAGTCAGGTACTGAACTTCAACTAGAAACTTAGCCTCAATCTGCCTATGGATCTCTTCTTTCACCTTTTGTGCCCATTCTGGCCTAAGTCTTCTGAGCTTCTGCTTGACAGGTTTAGACTTCGGGTAAGTTGGAATAGCATGTTTGGCGACCTCTCGATCGATTCCCGGCAGGTCCTCATAAGTCCAGGCAAAGACCTTTTCATATTTTCTTAAAATTCTCTCAAATTTTATTCTCTGCTCAGGAATTATATCTGATGCTATCAAAATTTCCTTTGGGTTTTTCAAAGTTCCAAGATTAAATGCAGTTGTGCTAGTTGAATTAATATCAAAAATGAATGCATCATGTTTATGATCATGAGAAATGAAATCATCAAAAAAATCACACAAATAAGCAAAGTTGTTCATTTCATTAATATAATTAGAAATATTAACATTGTCATTATCAAATAGTTTCGGCATTAAAAGACTATCTAAATGACTATTGTCTTCATCTTCTATTGATGCTGATGTTGCAGCAGACTGTGCTTTGGCCTCTTGGCTTGATGAAGGCTTTTCAGCTATCTCTGGTGAAATCCTCAGATCTTCAATCTTTAAATCTTGCTCTACCATCTTCTTTTTCCCTTTCAATCGGGTGGCTAACAGCTTCTCAGTTACAATCTCCTCGAGCTCATCTCTGTCCTAGACACTGCACTGCATCAAAATCTCCTCGTCCCAGAAGTCCTCTGCAGACTTGATTACTCCAACATCCCAGTCAAAGACATCATTAAAAATTTCGAACCCTGGAACGATCTTTCCATTCACCCACTGAAGCTTTTCTTCTCCGGTATAAGCACATACTGAGGACGCAGGAACAAAAGTTTTTAAAATATGGGGGATCTTTTCTGACTTCTTCTTCTCACCGCGTTCACCTTTATACCCCAAACCCTTTCGATCTTTCTGGCCTCTAGTAGTGATAGTAGACTGTAGCCCTTGCGAATTTTTACCCAGACCAGCTCCTACAAGAAAGTGTATCTTTTTCATCATATTTACCACCTGAGGGGTACCGCTGAACCTTGCTCTTTTCCTATCACAGACACGTGAAAGCCACTAAACGGCTGGTTAGAAATTCCCAAGGCAGACACTTGGTTTTCTCTCGCCGTCTTAATAGTCACCACCTCCCCATCATGCGGTATCTTGATCATTTGGTGCAGGGTATATGGCACTCCTCCTAACTTGTGGAACCACGGCCTTCCAAGTAGAGCTGAGAAATTGGTTGGAATAGGCAAAACCACAAATTCTGCTTTCGTCTCAATAGGTCCAGTCTTGACCAGAGCTTTAAATGTTCCCGAGGCTTGTCTTCTAGAATTATCATAGGTTGTGATGGTCAAATCAGACTTGCTAAGCTTGCTTTCTTCTAACCTAAAAGCCTGAAGTGCCACCAAAGGCCAGACATTTATAGATGATCCATCATCCACCATGACACAAGCGGTGTGCTTACCATTAGCATCTGAATAAACCAATCTCTCTCCTGATCCCCCTTTGACAAGATCCAGCAATTCGAATAGAGAAATTGTGGTGGCCACGGTAGACTCACTCAAAGCCTCAACCAATCTTTGTCTGTGTGAAGGAGACTGTCTTAAAAGGTCCCATATAGATATCTGAGCCGTTGTCTTTTTCAACTGCTTTACTATTTGATTCTCTTCTGACTCTCTTTCTGTTGGTGCTTGCGCTGGTTCCTGCAACTTCTCTACCTCCGGGACCACTCTACCACTCCTTGTTACAACCCCTACTTCTTTCCCTTCTCCATCTGATTCCCATAAGTCCACAGATTTTTCTTATTTCTCCTCATCTTCATCTTCTTCGCTACTCTCACTGGTGGACTAATAATCTATTGCCCCCACGGACATCCTTTCTTCATTAACCCCATGGCGAGTAATAGCAACATATTCATTCCCATACAAATCCTGCAGATATACCATTCGGGTAGACTTGACCCAATCATGAAAACGGGTGGTGGCAAAGCATTATAGTTGGACTTCTTCTTACTCTCTCTCCGTTCTGGGATGGTGATCTGTTTGCTGTCGATTAGATCTTGAACCTTGTGCCTCGGCGTCACACAGTTATCTGTTAAATGTCCGGTATGCTGGTGATAAGCATAGTATTCATTCTCTTTATGCCCCAGTTATCCTTGGTTTCTAGCTGGTTTGGGTGGTAGGGTGTAGACACCGGGTCCCGAGTAGCCAAGATCAGGATTACCCAATGATGAAATTAAGTGTGCCGATCTATAGGCAAAAAGAATGAAGTTGGAAGTGACGATTTCCTTGTTGATTTGTTGTTTTAAAATTAAATAAAAATGTATTTCAAAAATATTTTTAAAGTATTTTAAAATTTATTTTGTGAGAAAAAAAGTGAGTTTTTAAATTATTATATTTTATAGGAATTTAAAAAAAAAAAATTCCGAGCGAGGGACGGGCTGGCCGTCGGTCGCGCCTTCAGGCGGGCAGGCCGTCGGTCACGCCTTCAGACGGCCCCTCCGCGCCCCTGTTCGTCCGTTTTGCCTATTTTGGCCATTTTGGCTATAAATTCTTCATTTTAAATGCTTTTTAACTCATTTTTTTTTGCAAAATTTAATTCAAAAAGCCTTCTATCTTCCAACCCAATAAATTCAGTAGTTTTTTGTAATTATGGGAATTAAATTAATTTAATTTCTTAATTAAAAAAATTTAAATTTTAAGGGGAATAAAAAGAGTTTTTTAGTGGGAATTAGGGGGGATCTTTTTTAGAAAATATTTTTCTTCTTCTTTCATCTTTTCAAGAACAAATTCTCTCAATTTCTAAAGAAATTTCCAGCAATTCTTAAGGCAAAAAATAACTATTTTTGTTCTTGAAAATTTTCTTATTTTCAATCAAACAATTTTCTACTTTGAGACAAACAAATTAATTGTTTGTTCTTGAGTAAAATTCATCTTTCAATATTTTATTTTTCTAATCATATTCATCAAATCAAGATAAGGAATTGGATCATCTACCTTCATCTCTTCAAGATAAATTTGAGGGTAATTATTCTTGGCTTAATTTCTTAAATTAATTTTAATTTCATTCTTTTATTTTTATTTAATTAGTTAATATGTAAATTCTTTTAGTTCTATCATTTTCTTCTTATTTTCTTATTCTTTTGTTTTTATTTAATTAATTGTCATGTAAATTCTTTTAGATCTATTATTTAATTGTTCATATTTCTTATTTTTTATTTAATTGTTCATACTATTATTTTTTTGTTCTTATTTCTTCTTTAATTGTTCATGCTATTATTTTTGTTCATATTATTTTTATTTAATTGTTCATGTTGTTCATATTGTTCATCTTCTTCTATTATTATTATTATTATTATTATTATTATTATTATTATTATTATTATTATTATTATTATTATTATTATTATTATTACCATGTGCTTATGTGATTGTCCATGTTATTATTGATATTATTATTATCATGCATGTTTAATTGGATTGTTCATATTCTTTGGATTTATTATTATTTTTATTTATTATTATTATTTTTATTATTATTTTTTATTATTATTATTATGATTATTATTATTATTATTATTATTATTATTATTATTATTATTATTATTATTATTATTATTTATTATCATTCCTTGCATGTTTAATATGATTGTTCATCTTCTTTTATTATTATTATTATTATTATTATTATTATTATTATTATATTTGATTGTTCACATTCTTTGTTATTATTATTATTATTATTATATTTGATTGTTCATATTCTTTGTTATTATTGTATTATTATTATTTTTATATTTGATTGTTCATATTCATTGTTATTTATTGTGTTATTATTATTGTAGTTATTATCATCATTAGTATTAGTATTATTATCCTTATTCTTGTTTAATATTATTATTATTATTATTTATTTCTTATGCATGCTGATTTTTATTATTACCTTTGCTTTTTATATATGTTGGATATTATTGTTATTATTTTATGTCTTTATGCATGTTAAATTCTATCATCATTATTTTATGCTTGTTTTTGCATGCTGAATTTTATTATTATCATGTTATTTTTTCTATGCATGTTAATTTATTAATTTGTTAAATTGCATTTTTTTTATTATGTCATTTTAATTGGCTCGTCATACATGATGCAATTTTGATTGTCTTAATTTAATTGTTTTCAAGTTATATGTTTAATTATTTTTATACTAACTTCATTTTTATTTGTTTTTTCCTATTTTTCAATACTTATTTTTTTTCATATGTGAGTTTTTGTCAAGTGGGAGCCCATGGAGATTCGAAGATCCACTTGGGAGTTGTTTATTATTTTTGTTGCTTTTTATTATTTTGGTTTAATTGATTATTATGTAATTTGTAATAATAAGTTTATTTTCATGCACGTTAATTAAGAAAATCACAAAAATATTTCTATTAAACTAAATTGAATTTTATTTAATAAAAATGGGACCAATGTCCTAGATTTTTCATCTAAAGTAAATTATCACTTTAATTGTTTTCTTAAATTATGCATGAGAGGACCAACGTTCTCATTTTTAATAAATAGCCTGATTTATGTATGATTTGCATTTTATTTACAAATGGGGGTTGTATTCCGCCCCTAGTTTTATTGTAATTTATTTTGCTTTCATTTTACTTTATTTATCACTTTTAATAAATGATTGATATGCGTTTAATTAAATTGCATTAAAATTGAATGAGAAAAGGCATGAAATACTAAATTCAAAACTCGATTATAAACTTAACCAAGGTATGAATAAATGGGGAGTCCCGAACTTTCTCTGGTCTTTGGGCTCAAAGAGGCGAGAGGTTTACCCTCCAAGACACCTCTTGTGTCCCAAAACTTGGCGTTAATCCTAGGCTCCTTAGGGCGAGAGGTTTACCTTCCAAGACCCCTCTGGCTGGCCCAAAATGGATACTAAGCGCAGTCTTAGGCTCTCTGAGATGAGAGAAACTTTCCCAATGTTCTATTGGGTGGTGACTCCATGAAACCTCCTTGTTGCCCAACATAGACGCACTTGCGATTTATTGCAAGGTGTTAACGGACCCTCAAGTGCCCGATCGCCCTCAAGCGGGCGGTCATAGGGGCGGCCGAGTGGACATCCGGCGCGCGTCACAGTGGCGACTCCGCTGGGGACATTGAGATTTCCCTTCGAAAGTACCTTGGTTAAAATTTACAATTGAGTTTTACTTTGGAAATTTTATCCCTTTTCAAAATTGCATTGCATCCATGCTAGAGCCTTAGAACTATGCTGGTTTGGTCCCTATTTTAACCCCGGTGCATTCCCTAAGCACGACCCTATTTTCACTCAATTTAGGAAAGTGTTAAGGATAATCACCAGCCCAAGCCTCGTACCTTATGGTATATCAAATGGTGACCCAATCGGTCGCTATGCTCGTGATGAGTTAGACCCGTTGGCAGGGACCATGCTTGGGTAGCCCTAAAGTATCACTACCTTTTGACCAAAGCTCATGTATTGGCAATAGATACTTCCATTAGGTGAAATGTACCATAATACCGTGCTTGCTACGTGGGCCATCATATATTGAACAAAATCAGTTAAATTAAATGGTCTTTTATCAAAGGCTTTCATGCCCCGGTGGGCCCATCTTGATTTAATTGAGGTGTTTAAATACATAATGGCCAAACACCCATATGTATGTACATGAGATAAGAGCTGTTATGCTGCCGGTTTTCCACCGTGCACCATACGCGTCCATTGGGTCCCCTGTTGAGCCATGGGCCAATCCCACCTAGGAAAGAGACTATGACCTCGTGTGCAGGAGTGATAAGGTTGTAGAGATTTATCTGTTTGCATGTGGTTGTGGATGCTGCACAGCATGCTCATGTATCGCGTGTCATTCATGTGTGTTAATAAAAAAACAAAAATAAAAAAATATGCATTTCATTTTTGTGTGTGTATATCCTTTTGTCTGCATATTGTCCCTCACAATTTTTTTCATGCATCGCATCGTATTATTGTAAATTATTGATCTTTCACTCATCGAGGACCATCTGCACTAGCACGATCATACATTACTGTTGTTGGTTTTCTATTGATGCAACATACCGCAAGTATACGGTGTACCGCAATAGTACTTAAGATATCGATCCCACGAGGAACGTCTTACACACTATTACTAATTGATTTTAATCTTGTTTACAATGATCATAAATTTGATGGTTGAATTAGAACTACTTAATTTGAACCTAATTTATGTTTATTAGAAGAAGATAAATAGTATATGAATGAAGAACTAAACATAATGAATTTGATCCATCATTTTGATTTACATTTATTCATCTTTCATGCAAGCCAAGTTAGAATAAATTTTTAACTCACTCTCTCGACATGAATTAAAATGCCTAAAACATACAATTAAAATTCTAACTCACAATTTTCATTAATGAATTAGAGGTTTCTAATTACATATTTTAAGAATAGACACTAACCTATAGCAATTATCTCAATATACCAATCTCTTAAATATATCTTAATAATGAAATTCTATTAGATGTCAGATAAAGCAAACTCTCGAATTACTTTAACTTGTAAAGATCAAGCAAAAGATACTAATAGAAAATCTGCAATGAAAGACTATTAAAGTAGATGAAAATAGAAAGAATAAAAACATGCAAATTCATTAAAATGATATTCATAGAAATATTGGAGAAGAATTAAAAATAAGAGAATAAGATAGAAGCCTTTCAACCCTTTTTCCCAATCTCTTGAAATAGATTTTCTCCTCCTTGATCTTCTTCTTCAATACATAAAAACTAAGTAAGAAAATAAAACTAAAGACAACTGTTTAACTAAAATACAGAAAATTACTTAATAAAAATTCCACTCTATTATTTCTTTTTTTTTAAAACTACAGTTAAATTACATATTTATAGATGTTGATTGAAAGTTGATGTCCCTTGAAGATGTCTCTTGGGAATGGTTGCACAATTTGGTGAAAAAGGATGACTTTTTATGTGAATTTTGGCCCAAAACCGTCCAACGGTCGTCTCTGTCGCGATCGCGACAGAACGCGCTTGCCCAATTTCTTCCTCTTTCTTTCTTTCGGTTTTCTCTTCTCTCTCTCGCCAGTCATGTCGCGTTACTCCCTCTCACGACGTGTCTTCTCGCGTGTGTGGCGTGACTGGCGCTCACGCCTCGCTTCCTCCTCTCCTTTCTCTTCTCTTCTCTTTTCCCTTCCTTTCCTGGCCTCTCTGTGGCGTCACGTCGCGTGACCATTGCTCACGGCATGACTTCTCTTCTTTCTTCTTCTCTTTCCTTTCTTCGCTGGCTTCTCGTCACGTCGCGTGACCTTTGCTCACGGCGTGACTTCGTCTCTTGCAGCTCCTTCTCTTCTTTTCCTCCTTCCTCTTCTTTCTTCTTAATACAATCACGTCACGTGACTCATGGTCACGGCATGATCTGCTCCTCTTCTCGTGACTTCCCACTCTATATCTGGTTCTTCTTTTCGTTTCTTCACCTAAAAATACAAATAACAAAATAAACACTCAACAGGTACAAATAAACATAGTTTAACATATCACATCAAATTTTTACAAACAATTACATGATTAATTACATAAATTCACACAAAATAAATACTAAATTATACTTCAATTTAGCTCCTATCAAATTCCCCCACAGTTAACCCTTGCTTGTCCTCAAGCAAGAGAAAAGACATGAACAAATTCAACAGCCAATAAATATAATTACAAAACAATGTCCATTCAGCATATACACTAGAGTTGCAAAGATCAACTATCTCAAATACTCACACATATCAGTAGATCAAAATTCAAATTATGCATTAAAAATTCAACAAGTTTTCTAACTTTACTACTTCCAACATAAAGAATATAAAGTCTCAAAAACTAAACATGAATCAAAGAGAGAAAATTGATCATAAAAGTTAAAAATTTAAGATTGCTAGTCACCTTTTAGGACAATTTAAGCTCACTTACCCTTAATCAAATCTCATGGCATTTTTAGACTCTTTTTCTTTTCTTTTGATATTTCGTTTTATTTTCTAGCAAGAGAAAGTATATGGGTGCGTTTTACGCTCCATCCCATATTTTTGCAATTTTGAATGTATATCTTGCTATTTTTTTCTTTTTATAACTTAAGTGGGTGCATTTTATGCTCCATCCCACTTGTTACTTGTCTTTTTATTTTTAGTCCTCATCCATTATTGAAAAGAAATAAGGGCAAGTATTATGGCTATAGTTTCCATATGCAACTAGAAACTTAAAATTTTAAACAAAATGAACAAATTCTAATTTAAAAACATGATAGATAAAGAGACTAAATAATCTATAATGTTGAAATAAGTAAAACCAAATAACTTGAAAAACTTAAAACACATCCCAAAAATTTTGAAAAACTGATAAAAATGAGAATAAAAGATAATAGACTTAACAACCTATACAATATACCAAATAAACAATGCTTCATAATAAAACTTACTTAAAAACTTAATTGAAATATAAAAACACACATAAAAATATTCATGCAATTTCCATACATAATACATACACAAACTCACAAACACAGTCACAAATATCACAACACACAACACAGTCACTCCCCCACACTTAGAACCAACATTGTCCTCAATGTGAAGGAATGACACACAAAAACAAGGATAAAGGAATAAATGAAATGAATAAAAAGAAAACTCCCCTATCATGGTGAAGGTGGAGGCGATGGAACCCGAAACCCAACTTGGGTGATGAATTGATCAAACTTGTACTCTAACCTCCTTTGCCTTCTAGCCAAAACAGTTTGCTGATCTTGTATATGGTGCAAGTTGCTAAGAATTTGATCAAACATTTCTGGCATATTTTGGCTAGATGAGCCAACTTCAGGTGCAGTAGGAACCTCAGGCATTGAAGCATCACCACTAGATTGCTCCTCACCCTCTTCTTCTTCTTCTTGTTCCTCAACTTGTGGCGCAGCATTTCCAGCAATATCCCTCCAACATGATCGAGCACGTGCCAGAATTTCCTGAAAATTATTGCCAACAACTTCTCCACGAACTAACATAGTCTTATTAAAATAATGGCAAGGAAAAACTCTATAATAGGCATCAAGATCCACATTTAAATTGGTTGCAATACTAGAAATAACATGCCCATGTGTTAAAGGTGAATCATGCTTATTTACACAGTGCAACAATTGACTGATTATCCAAAAAGGCCAACATACGTCCTTGCGTTTATGTACACACCACATCAAAAACAATTCATTATATGAAACTCTATTGAATTCAGACCTATTAAAAACTAAAGAAGCTAAAATCCTATGCAAAATCCAATATCTTAAATCTTTAATAAACATGGATTTAGCATCCCTAGCCCTATAACGAGTTTGTAAATCAGTCAAAAATGTCCAAAATTCATGTGGCTTAAACGATTTAGGTGGCTCAGTCAAACCAGCTTGAGAAAATCTAAATATCCTATTCATCAAAAAATAGGTTAAAGTATAAGGTGTACCAGCCATCCTAAAGTCTAACCAATTCTCATTATCATCATTCTTTTTCAATGTGGTATAAAATTCTAAAACTAAATCAGGACGCACATTTTCATGCATAGAGGCAAATTTAAACAACCCACATACTCTTAACATGTCATTAACTACTTCTAGCATGCCAATTTGATTAAGTAAAGAGTCAGGAAAATACTTACATTGCATCAAATGCCTATCACGAAGAGTTAAATACCTACTACCTTCGTCTACAGAGAAAATAGGAAACAATGCACCATAATGAGCAGCAATGTTCACTTCCTCACCTTCCTGCCCTTCTTGTTCAATATGAGAAACAAAGGGATTCTTTGTTCTCACCATTTTCGATTGTTTGTTAAACAAAGAATGAAAATTACAGGGAAGTAAAGCTGTAAACAAATGAAGAAATTAACCAAACAAAATACACAAAAGAAAAACAGAAAGGATAAAATATAAAGGAATAGAAACAGAGAATAACTACAAAAGAAATGTGATTTAGTTGTGAAAATGCCGAAATTAAATGCAATGAGAGAAAGAAGAAATGAAAAGAAAAATGAAAATAAAATGACAAACCTGGAAATAGAAAGCAAAACCCAAAATCCCTAAGTCAAATGAAGAAAAGAGAAAAGAAATGGAATGCTAAAATGAAGCATTAGAAAAAACGAAAAACAAACAGAGGATGGAAATTCGAAAGTCTCTGTGGAAGAATAAAGAAGAAGAAATGAAGAAATATGGCTAATGAAGGTCTTGTATCTCGTGACCTGTGTAGGGAGAAATAAAACTAACAGAGACAAATGAAGGGTTAAGTGAAATAAAGCCAAGGGAAAGAAAAATTGGAAAGGTCACGACTTTTAGGGTTTGAAAATTTTAAGTTCCCGCTTTTAATGTGTTTTAATTCCTAAATGGTTAGATTAAGTTAATGTAATTGGAATTAAATCATCTAAAGCAGAAAATAAAGCAAAACAAAACAAAATAATATAAAAACAATAAGTGAAATAAGAAAATAAAAGAAAAGAAAATAAAAAATTTAAAATATACCTGATACAGATCACGTGTCACGGCGTGAGGCAACGTCACGCCTCGTGACGCTTCGGCCTTACCTGGAAGAAGAGCTTCAAGCGAAATCCTCAGAGCGTCACGGCGTGAGACAACGTCACGACTCGTGACGCTTCGGCCTTACCTGGGCGAAGTCCCTCGCCTCAGCCCCTCACGTCGCGCGAAGGTGCATCACGACGTGCTCCCCTGCAGAAATCACTTGCTGTTGCTATCAATTCCTTCTGTCGCGATCGCGATACTTGCCGCGATCGCGACAGAAGCCAACGTCTGCAAAACACACACATTTTTTTTCTTTTTTCTTTTTTTATTTTATTATTTAATTATTTTGTTATTAAATTGTTTATAATTTGAACAACTCTAATCTTACTAAATTAGCTGTAAAATAAAAACAAATGTATTAGTAGCATGAAAATCTATAAAATAAAAATATATAAACAAATTGAAAACAAAGAACAAAACATAAATAAAAATAAAATAAACTAAGTAACCTAAATAAAAGAACTAGATATATCATGGCTTAATATGCTCCCTAGGATTCTCCTCAGTATTGCTTGGAAGGCATCCTAGATTTCTTGAAGGTAAAGAATTAGCAAGTTGGCCTATTTGAACCTCAAGATTATGAATAGAGGCTGCATGATTTTTAGAAATTTGATCAATTTTTGCCTCAAGTTTCTTTTGGCTTTCATCTGGAGAATTCATCTTATAATTAATTTCCTCAATAAACTTATCAAGTTTTCCTTCAAAAGCACCAAACCTATCTTGTGGTTGTTGATATCCTACTCCCCTATTTTGGTTATTATTGTTATTTCCCCATGAAAGGTTAGGATGGTTTCGCCAACCAGGGTTATAGGTGTTAGAATAAGGATTTCCACGACCTTGACCTTGAAGAAAATTTACTTGCTCTTTAGTAGCTATACCTAAAGTGCAGTTGCCACTAACATGCCCATTTTCACCACACACATTGCAAGCATTTGATACATTACCTCCCATGCCTAGGCTATTAACTCTATGAGTTAAAGCCTCAACTTGAGCTTGTAATGCAACCATAGAATCTACTGAATGTATCCCCCTAACATTAGAATTATTATACTCTCTTACTCTTTCAGGAGGCCACATACAGTTATTCATTGCCATTTCTTCCAAAAGCTCATATGTTGCATCAATTGTTTTTCTCATTAAAGATCCTCCAGCAGCAGCATCAATAGTACCTCTTGTAGTTGGATTTACACCATTATAGAATGTTTGCATCAACAACTCTCTTGGCAAGTTATGGTGTGGACACATCCTTTGCAATTCTTTAAATCTTTCCCAAGCCTCATATAATGATTCATTATCATTTTGAACAAATGTAGTAATATCCTTTATGATTTTTGCAGTTTTGGCCAATGGAAAATATTTTGATAAAAATGCTTGGGCCAATTGGTCCCAAGTAGTTATAGATCCTCTTGTTAGGGAATTCAACCAAGCTTTTGCTTTATCCTTCAAAGTGAATGGAAAAAGCCTAAGTTTGATTGCATCAGCCGAAACCCCATTTATCTTAAAGGTATCACAAATTTCAAGGAAATTGGCCAAATGAGCATTTGGATCCTCATTTGCCAGACCATAAAATTGTATACTATTTTGAATCATTTGTAACAATGAAGGCTTAATCTCAAATTGATTGGCATTTACCGTTGGTCTTACCACTCCTTGTTGAGCACCACTCAAAGCAGGTGTGGCAAAGTCCATCAATCTTGGTGGATTTTCTTCAGCCATGATAATTGATCTCCTATTTTTGTTCTTCTTTTTATTGGATTTCTGGTTACTCAATAAAAACCTCTCAATTTCAGGATTTAAAGGCTCAAGCTCTTCTAAAGAACTCCTTGTACTAGGCATGAACTTCTAAAATCCTGTAAAACAAATACAAAACACAAAATTAATTTAAACAAATAAACAAATTAAAACAAAACAAAATATTGTAATCCAAAATCATAAATCAATTTTTATAATGGCAAACAACCGCTCCCCGGCAACGGCGCCAAAAACTTGTTGTTGGTTTTCTATTGATGCAACATACCGCAAGTATACGGTGTACCGCAATAGTACTTAAGATATCAATCCCACGAGGAACGTCTTACACACTATTACTAATTGATTTTAATCTTGTTTACAATGATCATAAATTTGATGGTTGAATTAGAACTACTTAATTTGAACCTAATTTATGTTTATTAGAAGAAGATAAATAGTATATGAATGAAGAACTAAACATAATGAATTTGATCCATCATTTTGATTTACATTTATTCATCTTTCATGCAAGCCAAGTTAGAATAAATTTTTAACTCACTCTCTCGACATGAATTAAAATGCCTAAAACATACAATTAAAATTCTAACTCACAATTTTCATTAATGAATTAGAGGTTTCTAATTACATATTTTAAGAATAGACACTAACCTATAGCAATTATCTCAATATACCAATCTCTTAAATATATCTTAATAATGAAATTCTATTAGATGTCAGATAAAGCAAACTCTCGAATTACTTTAACTTGTAAAGATCAAGCAAAAGATACTAATAGAAAATCTGCAATGAAAGACTATTAAAGTAGATGAAAATAGAAAGAATAAAAACATGCAAATTCATTAAAATGATATTCATAGAAATATTGGAGAAGAATTAAAAATAAGAGAATAAGATAGAAGCCTTTCAACCCTTTTTCCCAATCTCTTGAAATAGATTTTCTCCTCCTTGATCTTCTTCTTCAATACATAAAAACTAAGTAAGAAAATAAAACTAAAGACAACTGTTTAACTAAAATACAGAAAATTACTTAATAAAAATTCCACTCTATTATTTCTTTTTTTTTAAAACTACAGTTAAATTACATATTTATAGATGTTGATTGAAAGTTGATGTCCCTTGAAGATGTCTCTTGGGAATGGTTGCACAATTTGGTGAAAAAGGATGACTTTTCATGTGAATTTTGGCCCAAAACCGTCCAACGGTCTTCTCTGTCGCGATCGCGACAGAACGCGCTTGCCCAATTTCTTCCTCTTTCTTTCTTTCGGTTTTCTCTTCTCTCTCTCGCCAGTCACGTCGCGTTACTCCCTCTCACGGCGTGTCTTCTCGCGTGTGTGGCGTGACTGGCGCTCACGCCTCGCTTCCTCCTCTCCTTTCTCTTCTCTTCTCTTTTCCCTTCCTTTCCTGGCCTCTCTGTGGCGTCACGTCGCGTGACCGTTGCTCACGGCGTGACTTCTCTTCTTTCTTCTTCTCTTTCCTTTCTTCGCTGGCTTCTCGTCACGTCGCGTGACCTTTGCTCACGGCGTGACTTCGTCTCTTGCAGCTCCTTCTCTTCTTTTCCTCCTTCCTCTTCTTTCTTCTTAATACAATCACGTCACGTGACTCATGGTCACGGCGTGATCTGCTCCTCTTCTCGTGACTTCCCACTCTATATCTGGTTCTTCTTTTCGTTTCTTCACCTAAAAATACAAATAACAAAATAAACACTCAACAGGTACAAATAAACATAGTTTAACATATCACATCAAATTTTTACAAACAATTACATGATTAATTACATAAATTCACACAAAATAAATACTAAATTATACTTCAATTTAGATCCTATCAATTACATGCCATTCATGCATCATTCTAACCCCTTGGTTTTTTCAGCCACTATAGACCATTTACTTGGGAGGTTTTAGGGTCCCCGGAGTTGCTCGAGGGGCAAATAAAGTTTAATTTGGTTGGCAGAGATCTATTATCTTTATTAGAATATACACAGGCATTAGAAATGGCTGATCCATCACAACAAATTGAAGAGGTTCGTTCCCTAATGACCCAAGAGATAGATGAGAGATTTAAAGAGCTAGAGGAAAAGTTGTTGGCCGTGATTAAGGAGAGGATGGATGCTATGGCACTTATTCTTCAAGCTCAATTTATGATGACTTCTATTAGCCAGGTTAACTCGACCCCGACTCAGAAGGATCATGCAACGATGGCCATAATGTTCCCATCCACTCCCGAGCCTAGGCACAAGGCCCCATTCGACTCACCAATCAAGCTACTGGGAAGAGCAAGGGGACTAGAGCCTTTACAGTCAATGGGCCTCCTCAGTCCCTCAAATACGGAAAGGAAGCTAACTGATCTTGAAGAAGAGATTGTGAAGTCCAAGCTTGCAACTACCCGGGCACCTCTCAATAAGACTATTGCTGGCCCCGCAAGTCCAGGAGTTGGTTACTATGATAATAGCAGCGATACCCAAAGAACAAGAAAAGTGTCAGCAATTAAAGCGGGTCAGAGGCACTACTCTAATTTGGGCAGATCCTTATCTTGGGTACTCAACAGATTGATGAAGGAAGGTAAGCTACAGCCACTACCTGCTATGCCTGCCAGAAACCAAGGACAACCCAATCACAAAGCCGATCAGTATTGTGCCTTTCACCAGCACACTGGGCATATGACGGACAATTGTGTGAGGCTAAGGCATGAGATTCAAGATCTGATTGATAATAAACAGATTACTAATCCAGAGCGCCGCAAGAAATAGGGGAGGAAACCTTCTAGTAGATATGCTTTTCATATTTGAACTTTTTTTCAGTCTTGATGTATGCGGTGCTGTTTACATTATATTAATGGCTTTTTGTTTATGTTCTCATGATTTCATTATGCATGATCACAATCACAAGTCATTTACATTTGATATTAACTTAATGAATACTCCTTCATGTAATCTCGAGATCTTGTAGCGTCTGATATAACTCCTGAAGAGAGAAAATCCTGAGAGCTGAAAATAAAAATAGAATGTAGTGGAAAGGAAAAGCTAGATGCAATTAGGGGATTAGATGAAAACTCACTAAGAGCACTAGAACCTTTCTGATTACCCGTCAAAGCGACTCCTGGATAAGGCTGGATCTAGAAAATAATTTAGGCACTATTTATTTGTATAGCTCTCTAAATGACCATTTCCTACCCTCATTTCAAAATCGCTTGCTAGCCCGTTGAGCCTTTATTTTGGTATGCTAAATGCGTACCGATTTTATTGTTACACACATTAAAACTACCTTTCGCCTAAAATAATTTTGGCTTCCCCTTAGAAAAATGGCCGCTCTAGTAAGGATGGATGTACATTACGATATCCGCTTGAGCTATCCAAAAATTGCCCTAGAGAAAGTGGGTTTACACTTCTAAAAGAGATTGTTAATCATTGATGATCTTTAAGGCTTGACCATTGGCAATCCTTTGGGCCATCAAAAATTTGCCCTGATGAAAATGGATCTACATTTCGAGAAGGGAATTTTAACAATTGATAATTTTGGGTTACCAAAAATCACCTTGATAAGGATGGGTCTACTCTTTAGAAAACGAATTTGCGATCATCGATAATTTTTGGGCTACACTTCAGGAAAGGGGTTTTAAATCACCAGTAAATCTTTTGGGTAATTAGAGACATAAAGAGAGAAGGAAAAAAGAGGAAAAAAAAGGAAGGGAAAAAAGAAAAAAAGAAAAAAGAAGGAAAATAGTAGGGCCTAAGATAATACCCCTTGATGAGTTCAGTAGCTATCTTTCTTAGCTTAATTGTTACGTTGAGTTTGATAAGTCAAAGTATTACCGAGTCCAAATTCGAGAATTTCTGGACAACATGAAATTAGTTTGAAAATGATTTCATCATCCAAATGAACGTTGCGGCCATTTTTCTCTAGAAACCTGATCCTCCTTTGATAGCCATTTACCTAAGCCTAACGTTACAACCAAAGTAAGACCTTTTGATTCTTAGTTCAATCTTATCCAATTAGCGGAGATGACCTTTTAATAAGGTTTGGTACGTAGGAAGAGGCATATGGTGTTTCTTGAGCTTCAAGCGGGGAGCCACGAATGCATTTATGCATTTGAGTTGAGTCTCATCCCAACGTTGCATTTAGAATTTACTTAGAAAGAAAAAGAGTATTCGGGTAAAAATTAAGAGCAGAGAGAAAATTTTCAACCATGAAAATCAGAGAGAGCTGGTTGATAACAGGAGTTTGATGATTTCAAGATCCATTTTGAGATTAGATAAGGTCATGTATTTTTGAGATTAATGCCAAATGATGATCATGTGTGATGAAATCAGACTTGAACATATGCATATATACAATAATATTTTAATGTAAGCAAAGCACTTTTTCTTGCAAACTCAAAATGATTTAAGTTCCAGTATAAAAAGTAGCGCATTGTTTCTCTTCTCATATGTGCAATTTACTATAAGTGGTTCTCATTACCATTTTCATCTTGATCCTTCAGCAGACTTGCCCCGACATTGGCTTCGAGCTATTCGTCAGCCAAAATCCATACGACCATTATTCAAAAAGCTAAAAAAAAACAAACAAAAAAAAAGAGGCCGTTAGAGATGAAAACCGTAATTGGCTCTCTAAGCAAAAATTAGGCCAAAGGGAAGGGTGAAAACCTGGAGACAGGCAGTCTGCCCTACAAAAAAATTAATAAAAAAATAAAAGCCGTTGGATTGGGTTGGGTCCATTCCAGGCAAAAATTAGGCATAGGGTTATGTGAAAATCCCTAAAGGGACGCATTTCCCATGAAGAAAAGCTAGTGTGAAAATCCGCAAGGGACGCACTACTTTTAAAACAATGACCTCCGATGCTTGGAGCAATAAGGTAGCATACTTCGGATGATCTTCCTTTCAGCTAGATAAGGCTTAATTCAGGATATGAGTCAGAATCTCGGGCATTTGCTCATTGACCGGGGGGCAAAGATGCACACCTGACGGTTCTCTTTGAAGAGTTTACGGGTCAGGGTCCCTAAGCAAAGATGCCATTTCTAGTTCTTCAGGGGGCATGGTGGAGCGGCCAAGCCATATCCTCAACGGACCTTTAACCACTCAGCATGGTGGAGCGGCCAAGCCATATCCTCAATGGACCTTTAACCACTCAGCATGGTGGAGCGGCCAAGCCATATCCTCAACGGACCCTTAACCACTCAGGACATGGTCTATTCATTTTTGCATGCATTTCATACCATTCTTTAGCAAACATCTGCATATGGTCATTTACACTTGCATGCACAATCTATTGTATATATTCCTGTACACACAGCTTTGCAGGAAAGTCCAAATGAAGACCACACACATAAAGCTGGTCAAGGACGGCAACGTTGGCACTCGCCCTTGTTGGGCAATTAGGTCAAGACAGAATCTACGCCGGCAAATCTTCGAGACTTCTTAAGAGGCAATTCTCCGAGGTCTCTTAGGAGACTAATCTCTTTATCCTTTGCACTTTTAGCAGTCTGTAGCAGACTCGGTGCAGTCCTCTAAGAGGGCATCCCTTGCACTTTTAGCAGTCTGTAGCAGACTCGGTGCAGTCCTCTAAGAGGGCATCTCTTGCACTTTTAGCAGTCTGTAGCAGACTCGGTGCAGTCCTCTAAGAGGGCATCCCTTGCACTTTTTGCAGTCTGTAGCAGACTCGGTGCAGTCCTCTAAGAGGGCATCTCTTGCGCTTTTGGTAGTCTATAGCAGACTCGGTGCAGTCCTCTAAGAAGGCATTTCTTGCACTTTTCGCAGTCTGTAGCAGACTCGGTGCAGTCCTCTAAGAGGGCATCTCTTGCGCTTTTGGTAGTCTGTAGCAGACTCGGTGCAGTCCTCTAAGAGGGCATCTCTTGCGCTTTTGGTAGTCTGTAGCAGACTCGGTGCAGTCCTCTAAGAGGGCATCTCTTGCGCTTTTAGTAGTCTGTAGCAGACTCGGTGCAGTATCTTCCTTTTGCGTTTTTTGTAGCCTGTAGCAGGCTCGGCGCATCGTCATCTACGGATGGCAGCTGTACTTTTAGTAGTCTGTAGCAGACTCGGTACAGTTCTCTTTTTGCACTTTTTGTAGTCTATAGCAGACTCGGTGCAATCTTCCTTTTGCGTTTTTTGTAGCCTGTAGCAGGCTCGGCGCATCGTCATCTATGGATGGTAGCTGCACTTTTGGTAGCCTTGGTAGTGGCTCGGAGTAGTTCTTTCGTGCACTTTTGGTAGTCTTGGTAGTGACTCGGTGCATCCCTCTTGTGCGTTTTTAGTAGCCTTGGTAGTGGCTCGGCGCATCACCGTCTTAGGATGGAACCCTGCATGTTTAGTAGTCTTGTCAGTGACTCCGTGCAGCGCACTTTTTGTAGCCTTGTCAGCGGCTCGGTGCGTTTTTCGTTCTGCGCTTTTAGTAGTCTTGGTAGTGACTCAGCGCATCGCTATCTACAGATAGCACCTGTACGTTTAGTAGTCTTGTCAGCGACTCCGTGCAGCGCACTTTTAGTAGCCTTGTCAGCAGCTCGGTGCGATTTATCGTTCGCGTTTTGTAGTCTTGGTAGCGACTCGGCACATCGCCGTCTTAGGATGGTTCCTTGGCACTTTGTAATCTTGTCAGCGACTCAGTGCAACTCAAGAGGATGAATCACAGCACTGTTCTCGAGGGAGCAGCTGGAAGGAGGCAGCCTCAGGTACGCGCTTCTTTCCTTTTCCTGAATTTTAGCTCATCTAGGCATCCACACACTAGCCTCCCCAAAATTGGGGGCAACTGTAGACACCGGGTCCCGAGTAGCCAAGATCAGGATTGCCCAATGATGAAATTAAGTGTGCCGATCTATAGGCAAACAGAATGAAGTTGGAAGTGACGATTTCCTTGTCGATTTGTTGTTTTAAAATTAAATAAAAATGTATTTCAAAAATATTTTTAAAGTATTTTAAAATTTATTTTGTGAGAAAAAAAGTGAGTTTTTAAATTATTATATTTTATAGGAATTTAAAAAAAAAATTCCGAGCGAGGGACGGGCTGGCCGTCGGTCGCGCCTTCAGGCGGGCAGGCCGTCGGTCGTGCCTTCAGACGGGCAGGCCGTCGGTCGTCCCCTCCGCGCCCCTGTTCGTCCGTTTTGCCTATTTTGGCCATTTTGGCTATAAATTCTTCATTTTAAATGCTTTTTAACTCATTTTTTTTGCAATATTTAATTCAAAAAGCCTTCTATCTTCCAACACAATAAATTCAGTGGTTTTTTGTAATTATGGGAATTAAATTAATTTAATTTCTTAATTAAAAAAATTTGAATTTTAAGGGGAATAAAAAGAGTTTTTTAGTGGGAATTAGGGGGGATCTTTTTTAGAAAATATTTTTCTTCTTCTTTCTTATTTTCAAGAACAAATTCTCTCAATTTCTAAAGAAATTTCCGGCAATTCTTAAGGCAAAAAATAACTATTTTTGTTCTTGAGAATTTTCTTATTTTCAATCAAACAATTTTCTACTTTGAGACAAACAAATTAATTGTTTGTTCTTGAGTAAAATTCATCTTTCAATATTTTATTTTTCTAATCATATTCATCAAATCAAGATAAGGAATTGGATCATCTACCTTCATCTCTTCAAGATAAATTTGAGGGTAATTATTCTTGGCTTAATTTCTTAAATTAATTTTAATTTCATTCTTTTGTTTTTATTTAATTAGTTAATATGTAAATTCTTTTAGTTCTATCATTTTCTTCTTATTTTCTTATTCTTTTGTTTTTATTTAATTAATTGTCATGTAAATTCTTTTAGATCTATTATTTAATTGTTCATATTTCTTATTTTTTATTTAATTGTTCATACTATTATTTTTTTGTTCTTATTTCTTCTTTAATTGTTCATGCTATTATTTTTGTTCATATTATTTTTATTTAATTGTTCATGTTGTTCATGTTGTTCATATTGTTCATCTTCTTCTTCTTCTATTATTATTATTATTATTATTATTATTATTATTATTACCATGTGCTTATGTGATTGTCCATGTTATTATTGATATTATTATTATCATGCATGTTTAATTGGATTGTTCATATTCTTTGGATTTATTATTATTATTATTTATTATTATTTTTATTATTTATTATTATTATTATTATTATTATTATTATTATTATTATTATTATTATTATTTATTATCATTCCTTGCATGTTTAATATGATTGTTCATCTTCTTTTATTGTTATTATTGTTATTATTATTATTATTATTATTATTATTATTATTATTATTATTATTATTATTATTATTATTATTATTATTATTATTATTATTATATTTGATTGTTCATATTCTTTGTTATTATTGTATTATTATTATTATTATATTTGATTGTTCATATTCATTGTTATTTATTGTGTTATTATTATTGTAGTTATTATCATCATTAGTATTATTATTATTATCCTTATTCTTGTTTAATATTATTATTATTATTATTATTATTATTATTATTATTTATTTCTTATGCATGCTGATTTTTATTATTACCTTTGCTTTTTATATATGTTGGATATTATTGTTATTATTTTATGTCTTTATGCATGTTAAATTCTATCATCATTATTTTATGCTTGTTTTTGCATGTTGAATTTTATTATTATCATGTTATTTTTTCTATGCATGTTAATTTATTAATTTGTTAAATTGCATATTTTTTTATTATGTCATTTTAATTGGCTCGTCATACATGATGCAATTTTGATTGCCTTAATTTAATTGTTTTCAAGTTATATGTTTAATTATTTTTATAGTAACTTCATTTTTATTTGTTTTTTCCTATTTTTCAATACTTATTTTTTTCATATGTGAGTTTTTGTCAAGTGGGAGCCCATGGAGATTTGAAGATCCACTTGGGAGTTGTTTATTATTTTTGTTGCTTTTTATTATTTTGGTTTAATTGATTATTATGTAATTTGTAATAATAAGTTTATTTTCATGCACGTTAATTAAGAAAATCACAAAAATATTTCTATTAAACTAAATTGGATTTTATTTAATAAAAATGGGACCAATGTCCTAGATTTTTCATCTAAAGTAAATTATCACTTTAATTGTTTTCTTAAATTATGCATGAGAGGACCAACGTTCTCATTTTTAATAAATAGCCTGATTTATGTATGATTTGCATTTTATTTACAAATAGGGGTTGTATTCCGCCCCTAGTTTTATTGTAATTTATTTTGCTTTCATTTTACTTTATTTATCACTTTTAATAAATGATTGATATGCGTTTAATTAAATTGCATTAAAATTGAATGAGAAAAGTCATGAAATACTAAATTCAAAACTCGATTATAAACTTAACCAAGGTATGAATAAATGGGGAGTCCCGAACTTTCTCTGGTCTTTGGGCTCAAAGAGGCGAGAGGTTTACCCTCCAAGACACCTCTTGTGTCGCGAAACTTGACGTTAATCCTAGGCTCCTTAGGGCGAGAGGTTTACCTTCCAAGACCCCTCTGGCTGGCCCAAAATGGATACTAAGCGCAGTCTTAGGCTCTCCGAGGCGAGAGAAACTTTCCCAATGTTCTATTGGGTGGCGACTCCATGAAACCTCCTTGTTGCCCAACATAGACGCACTTGCGATTTATTGCAAGCTGTTAACGGACCCTCAAGTGCCCGATCGCCCTCAAGCGGGCGGTTATAGGGGCGGCCGAGTGGACATCCGGCGCGCGTCACATAGGGGCTGCAGCTTTTTCTCTTTCATCAACCTTTTTAACACCCACGATAAAGGCTACCCCAAATTCGAGAAGTAACTCTAACTCACGCTCATTGCCGATACCTCAATTGTCTTCCCACTTCGATTTTTACTACTGGAGCTCGCTGGCTTGGTTGCCCCCTGATTAGCATAACCCCTCTTAGCATAAGCTTCACTATTGGCCTTTCTCAAAAGGTACTCTCCCTCAGCTTCAATAGCGATGTCTTTCAAGGACTCCTAGTCTCTCAATCCCTTCATCTTCAATCCATCCCTCAGATATAGGCTCGTATTTTTTATGAACAGCCTTATTTGATCTTGAGTATCCGGCTTGCACTTCATCTCCATAACTCGGTTTCTCCAACGAGTGAGGTACTCATGAAAAGACTCCCCCGCCTTTTGCTGCAACAATTCCAGGTCCTTCAGGGTTACTTCCATTCTCGTAATACAATCATATTGTCTGAGAAACTTCTCTGTCAATAGATCCCAATCCTCCTTCATCCTTCGGTCTAGCCCATGATACCAATCCATCGCTGGGCCGGTTAAGCTCAGACAAAAATACTCAATCTTCTGTCTCTTTGTTAAAGTAGTACCCTTCATTACCAACGAGTACTGCTTTATGTGTGCGGTGGGATCAAAAGTGCCATCGAATTTAGAAATGTTAGGCATCTTGAAGTTCTGAGGTATTAGATCATCACTATCCAGTTCTCGATCCTCGGGATTCATCCCTCTTCCTGCCTTCAACATCCTCGTCATAGCTTCAAATTTTTCCTCCATTTTCCTCCACATTGCATCTTCCAGCTTGGACGATTTTCCCTTTACTATCGTCTGCTCATCTTGCTCCTCCCATAAGTCAATCACAGATTTAGGGCTTTCCCTCTGCTCGACAGGCACTGGCACCCTTGGCTCGACCACAGGTGGATTAACTGCAGCTGGGGTATCCTCTCTAGTAACCCCTTTTTTATCTTGTTCTCTAGCTGGAGTAGCAGCCTATTGCCCTGCATGTGGGGCTAAAGTAGTGGCAAGGTTGCCCATTATTGCCATCATCCTGGCCTCAAACTCTTCCATTCGCTTCCCTACTTCTTCGGTAATCATTGCCTTAGTTGCATCAGAACCACTTGCTGGATTAGACATATTTGTTTCAACTGATCATTCCGAAGACAATACTTCACTACCCTCTGAAAAGCAATCTGACCCCTAATCTGAAACCAGCTCTGATAATCCCAAAAGCAAAATCTTTCTTAACCGACCGTTGGGACCTCTAAACCACCTAGATGAATCTATAATGGCTGCAAAACACATCTCTGTTAGGATGATGCATGGCTTGAAGTGCAATGCATGGTCGTGCTGGTGCAGCATAGACAAACACATATAAGTAGATAGATCCTTCCAACCTTATTTCTCCCACACACGGGGTCGTACTGTCTCTTTTCTAGGTGGGCTTTATCCAAGGATTAACAGGGAACCCATTGGACATATATAGTGCATGGTGAAAAATCGACAGCATAACAACTCTTAACTAATGTACATTCGTATGGGTGTTTGGCCCTTATGTATCTAAACAATTCAACTAAATTAAGATGGGCCCATCGGGGCATGAAAGCTTTTGATGAAAGACCATTTAATTTAATTGACTTTATTCAATATATGACGGCACAAATAGCAAGCACGATATTATGGTACATTTTACCTAGGGAGATTATCTATTGCCGTTACATGTGATTTGGTCAAAAGGTGGTGCTACTTTAGGTCTACCCAAGAATGGTCCCTACCAATAAGTCTAGCTCATGATGAGCATAGCGACCAATCTAGTCTCCATTTAATGGTACGAGGCTTGGGCTGGTGATTATACCGAGCACTTCCCCACAATTAGTGAAAGTAGGGTCGTGTTTTAGGAATACACCGGGGTAGATTGGGGACCAACTAACATAATTCTAAGGCTCTAATATATGTAATGTAATTTCATTTAGAAATGGAATTTTTGATTCTTAATAACTCAATTATAATTTTAACTTAAGTCACTTTCAAAGCGAAGTTTCGATCAAATTCCCCAGTGGAGTCGCCACTGTGACGCATGCCGGAACCTAGCAAAGGCCCTCATTGAACCCGCTTTTAGGGCTCGAGGGATTGGTTCGCGTCTTTTTGATCTTGGGCATCATAAGTCATCTTGGATGCCTCCTTTCCAATAGAACATTGGAAAGGATCATCTAGACTAACAATGCCTTTAGACACCTTGAGGTATTTTGGAGTCGCCACCCAATTTACAAGAAATTGGAAAAGGTCTCTAACTTCTATTGGTCTAAACTAGAGATGGTGTTCAGAACTTCACTTTTATTAATAACTTAAGTTTATAAGTGAGTTTTTAAGAAATCAAAATTCCATCTCTCATATCACGCAATAATGCATTAAATTTAAAGCGCATTTGCAGGCATATTAGAAAGCAATAAATAAAGCGATAAATAAAATAAATAAATTACGAAAGAAAATTGGGACAGAATAATCCCCCAAAAATGAATAAAAGATGGGACAGAACAATCCCCCAAAATAAAATAAAAAGAATATAAATAAATAAAACTTGCTCAAAATAAACAAGTAAATACAAAACAATCAAAATGCAACATACATAAATCGGGTCATTTATTGAATTTTAGGAACATTGGTTCCTTTTTTATTGATTAGAAAATTAGAGAACTATTTTTAGGGCATTGATTGAGAAAACTGGGATGAGTGATCCCATTTTATGAAAAGTAGTTCTCTATTTGAAAGTGGAATTTTGTTGGTGAAAATAGGACATTGGTCCTATTTATTAAGAAAAATTCCAAGTTATTAGTTATTATAAAAATATGACTTTTTATAATACGGATAATAAAAAATATATTTTACACACAACACATAAAAAATCATACAATAATAAAAGAAAATACAAAATTTCAAAGGCAAACCCTAAATTTGAAGGCCTCTAATCTCCGATCCTCCGACTTGAGTACGAGTATAACTCGCGAAGATAAATAATTATTTGTACAAATAAACCAAATGAATAAAACATTAGTAAAATAGATTAGATAATTAATGAACAAATAAATTAATTGAATAAAATAATTGATTAAATAATTAATAGATCAATCAAATAAATAATCAATTAAACTAATCAAATATAAGCATTTAATTAAATAGAAATAATTAAAGATAAAACAACTGCATAAAAGAAAAAGAAGAAAATCAAGAGAATGGAACAGTGTAGAAAACACAGCTGTGTTTCTCCAACAAGCGCCGGGTAGTGCAAAAACATAGCTGTGTTTCTTGTGAAACACAGCTGTGTTTTTGCTCTGTCAAGGAAAAACATAGCATTCCAAAAAAAAGAAAAGGAAAAAAACCAATTTTAATTTTAAAAAGCTAAAAACCACAAACCCAAATCATATGGCATGCATTACCAACGATAATATTAATCAATTAATAATAAACTAAAAATGGGAACATAACAGAGTCAAATAAGACAGAAATACACAAGACAGAACGGGCAGGAAGGACGACTGGCCCAAACAAGGGAGACGAAGAGGGATCGGCATGCACGAGTCGTGAATTCCATTCACGACTCGTGAATGGATTGCACAAGTCGTGCAATCCATGCATGATTCGTGCAATCTGAACCGGGAAAATGGGGGATAAAAAATAATATACTGTCCGATTGGGGAAACAAGCAATACAAACTGGTCGGGAGATTAAGTTTCGATCAAAAAATGAAGAAAGAGAACAGAAAACAGCTCGATCGGAAAGGAAAAGGGAGAGAAAACAAGAACACGACTCAAACAGCAAGTCATGACTTGAACAACAAAAATATAATCAGATGAATAACAAAACTGAGACGAACAGAGGATTAACAACAGACGAACAAAAATAACATTATGCAATCAAAACATGTATAATGACACAACTAGCATGCTTATATATTCATAACAGCAACAAACATATGATCAACAAGTTAATATGTAATAGCCCCAATAACGGGTTAGTCGTAAATAGTATATTTCTTGGGTGAATAGTGCTTTCGGGATGAATAGTACTTCTCGAAATCGAAAAATATTTTATTTTACCATTGGATAGAGCTCGTTAAGACGAGTCCGTAGACGCAAATTTCGTATCAATCGGAGGTCAAACGAGTCCGAAATGGCTGAAACAGTAAACAAAGTATTTACTTCGGTAAAAAGTGGGCCCAGGTGGACCCACTAAAAAGTGAAAAGTGTGCCCAGGTGGGACCCACTGATCAGTAAAAGTGGGCCCAGGTGGGACCCACTAAATATAAAAGTGGGCCAGGTGCGGCTCACTGAATAGTAAATATGGGACAATAATGATATCAGCAATGACATCAGCAATGTCATGATGATGAATAGTAACTATATCCCCTAAAATAGAACATCATCATCACTGGGTTCCATTGAATAGTAACAGCATCTTTGACTGGTCTTTGAATAGTAACTGTGAGGCTACAAAATAGTGACTCTGGGATGAATAGTACCCAAAAATATTTTTTTGACCATCAGAAAGAGAATAAAAAATGTAGTATAATGGTGTAATTTTGGTGTAAAAATGAGATCAAATAGGCTTCCGAAATTCAGTCTGAAGTTTCTCTAGTTCAGTTCAATTGAACCAAAGTTTGACTGAACTTTTATTGAATTTGTATAAATAGTTAGAGTGGATAAAATGTTTTATTATAAGAGGATAAAAGGCTTAGAATAATTTTTAGAAATTTTTGACAGCATTAGAATTGTATTTTACAGCAGTACCGGATTGAACCGAATTAGACCGATTTAAGTGAACCGGACCCCAAACGGACTCCGATTGAGCTAAAATTTGGCAGGGGGAGTAATTTTAATATTATAAGAATGATGAAATTAGTTGGGAGTGAAAATGAATTCAGGAACATTAAATTTCACCAAAATAGTGGAAAATGACCCGAAAAATGAAAATTATACCAAATCGGCTCAACCAGTTTGGTTGGACCTTGTTGGGTCCAATTGGACCCATATAAAAGGACCTAAAAATCTAGAAATCCCCTTGGATTCCATTTTTTCAGCTTCCTTCTTCTCTGTTCTTGGCTGAATTGTTCTTCCTCTCTTTCTCACCATTTTTCTTTCATTTTTTCTTCATCTCACCTCAAGATCAAACCTCCCTAATATAATACAACTTGTCTAGAATCCATTGGTTATCTCAGAATTTTGTTTGGAGAAGTAAAAGTGGGTAAAATCTAGACTTGAAATTTAGGTGTAAAATTGCGGTAAGTGATTTAAGTGATTTTAATTTTGTTTTAAGGTTTCTAAGGCTACTCTAGGTTGCTAATAAGATGCTTATGGATTTTGATGTTTGAAAGGAAGCTTGGATTTAATTAAACCTTAATTTTTGTGTTTGGACATAATTATGTCCAATAGGTGAAGGAACCTCTAAGCAAGCTAAGGGCAAGGAAAAGGATAATTGAGAAGTATAATACATGGATTTGAGGTTTGTGATTGCAAATTCCATTTAATTCCATGGTAAAAATATGAATTTATGTTATGTTTGTGAAGAAAGTATGTGATTTATGCATGTTTAATTCAAATTAACATGATATTCATGCTTAGGGATGTTAAAAATAATGGTATGGATGATTAAATTGAAGAAATAAATTTTGTGTGAAAAGTTCCTTCTTTGGCCGAATGTGATTCATATAATTTTCATGTGTTTTCATGATGTTTTATGTATAATTATGATGGATCTATGGTATTTGGCATGTGAACTAATGTATGGTATATGTTAGAGCATGTGAAAATATTATGAGGCATGTGATACATGTATGGCCGAATGTATGTCATGTGTAAAGTCATTATTTTTATGTGTTTTCAAGAAAATTGATGGTATGGTGATGTTATACATTATGAAATTGGTCTAATTAAATGATAAAATTGATAAAGAGAATTAAGGTAAATAAATTGGTATGTGGGTTGTATGCATGTATGTATGTATGCATGTATACCATGATGAAATAAAAATTTTACATGACATGTGATGATGTAATGATGATAATCACATGTGAAATGATGAAATGGTATGAACAATAATAAGATATTATGATGATATACCATGAAATATATGTATGTCACATTAAAAATGTGAAAAATAAAATAATATTGCCCTATTTAGTGATCTGGTAGTCAGGTCTAGTTCAGGATATGTTGGCATGCCATAAGGATATAAGACCGCGGGTATGAGCATGACGTCTCACTTTTTAGTAGGCCAATGATGGTCCTACTTCTGTATCTGAATATTTGAATATTAGAATTGTACTATTCTGTATTAAAAGACAATAGTGGTCACACAGGACTCCGCTGGTATTTCTGTGAACTTCTGGAGTTCACGTCTCATTTATCCTGTATATAGAATCTGCTAGTGTGTTACAAGGGCATAATTGTAAAAATAAGATTAAAATGGTTAAAATGTGATTAAAATAGTATTTATGTGGAAAAAGGGCATAAATATTATTAAATAAAAGGTTTGAGGGCAAAATTGTAATTTTGTGCATATGTGTGCTAAGGATGATTAATAAGGGTAAAAATGTAAATAAATGGTTAAATATGAAAATTGGCAACTTTATATGGGTAAAAATATAATTTGGCATGAAAATAATAATTGGAGGGTAAAACTATAATTTGGCATATAAATTAATGATAAAATTGTAATGTTAGTAAAACTAATTAAAATAGTGGCATAATTGTAATATTATTTAAATTAAAATGAATTAGTGGCAATATATTAATATTAGTGAAATTAAAGTGAACCAATGGCATACATGTAAAATTGGTGAAGTGTAAATGAAATATTGCCTTAAGTTAAGGGTAAAATGGTAATAAGATTATTTATGTGTTAATTGTGTAATTGCCCAATTATGAAATTGAAAAATAATTACATGTAATATTGCATGCTTAGTTGGGAATTAAATTAAATATGTTTATTTGTGAATATTGAATGATATTATTTATGTGAATATATATTGTTATGCATGAAAAATTAAATTAAGTGGAAATTTATGGAATTGCAATTACCACTGGGCATATTTAATGCTCAGCATGTAGTTTTATTTGACTGCGTGTAGGTACTCCATAATAGATTTGGAGCAGTGCATACCTCACACTTTGGAAGTGGTATGGAAGATATTATTTAGAATATTAAGTATATTAAGATTTTGGCATGTATATGTCTTATAATACTGCTTTTGGGTTTTGGACTGTAAAAGATTAATATAACTGTCTTTAGTATATTTGTCTGAGCACGCCTAATAATTGGTAGAAATTAAGTTAATACAATTGGTAAAGTAAAATATAGATTTTCAAGTTAAAGGAAAATTGACCACATGAATAGTAACTTAGACAGTTATAGGTCAATCTGTATAGTTAATAGTGAATTAAAAATAGTAAATATTAAGTTTGATAATTAATTAATAAGTATTAATAGACTTAAGTAAGTTGACTATTCATATAGTACTATTCATACAGTATTATACATACGGTACTATTCGTACATACGACACTATTCATATATATACGGTACTATTCAAAAAAAATTGCCGGTTTTAATTAATGGTCTATTTAATAACCTGAATAGTTTAATTAGGTTAACTGGATTAAAAGGAACAGTAATTTAATCTGATAAGTAAAGTATTAGAGTGTATGTCAGTTCAGTGTTGTGGCATCCGGTATCCATATCACATACGGGTATAGGGCGCTACATAATAAGATCAAACAAGAAATATATATACAATATATATACAGAGAACAGAACTTACCGGTTCAACAAAACAAAGAAAAGAAGTAAAGAGAAAGAAGGAAAGAAGAAGAAGAGAGAAAGAAAATAAAGGAAAAGAGGTGGCTAGTAAGTATTTACCCTCAGATATTGATCGTTGATATTCAAATGAAAGGTTCTGGTTTCCTCTTTGCTCTTCATGAAAATGAAGTTAAAATAGAGACTCCCAAGCTCTTGATGAAAGTTTACGTTAAAAAGAAAGAAAAAGGTGATTGAATCTCTAACTCAAGAATTGATTTCCAGGGCTTAAAAGACAATCTCAGAATGCCTTTTGAGAAACGAGAATTATTTTCTTGCTCTCAAAGCTTTTTTCTTACTGTGTTTTTCTTCTTCGTTTCTTCTCTCTAATTGCTCTCTCTAATAATTCCTCTCTCCCCTTTTTCGTCATCTTTTACTTCTCTTTAAATGTCTCACACAGGATTAGTTGTTTTTCCTACTAAATCCCACGTAAAACCATACTTTCAAACCAAATCTCCATGAAAAATGGAAAAGGAGAGTAGGAGTGCATGAGGAAGGTGAGAGTCCCCTCTCTCATAAGCTGGGCCTCATATGGTGAGGCAGCATCTCACCAACATGAGATGGGCCTCACCCCACAGGCCCCCAAAACTTTTTTTTTTTTAAATAAAGCAAAATGAAAAATATTTTTTTTGAGGAATCCATCCGTGAATGGGCATCATTTTCATCGTTGGGTAACTTCGGTCTGAGCTGCCTCAGGACCCGGTGTTTACACCACCACATCCTCATTATTTCACTGAACTTAGGAGTACTCAGTATTCTAGGCTGCTAACATTCTATAAAGATTTTAGAGCCTGATATTGGCTAATTAAAAGTGAGCCATGTAGCAATTGAATATTTGAAAATAGTTGCAATTTTTTACATTGATTTTTATGTTTTGTTATTTTATTATTCCAAGCATTTAGAACATGTGATATTCTTATGTCATAATATTATATTGTTCTAGTTCCAAAGTTTTGCATATGGTTAGGTGTTTTTTTTTATCTAATATGTTATTTTTTTTTTTGTAGGAATATGATGCAGATTTTGAAGTTTCAACAAAGTTTATTTTTGAATTATGGGTTAGGATATTTTATTTTTTTGCATTAGGTAGTATCTTTTTATTTAATTGACCTTTTGTTTAAATAAATACTTTATATTAGTTGATTGACAATTTCCTTTAAAAAGTTAATTGATTGTATAACATTTAATATAAAATGTGTCATCTTTAGTGCAACGCATATATAACAAGTATATATATCACAATTTTTCAACTTGTTAGTTCATAAATGACGATATAATGTTCATAATTACGATATTAATATTGTCATAAAAAGTGTTATTTAATGACAATAAAAAGTTGTCACTAAAACTATCTTTTTGTGACAATTATTTTTGTCCATATTTATGTCACTAATTTATAAAATAATATGACGATTTATATTCATCATTAATATACATTAATTTAAAGATGAAATCATTTATCGTCACTTAAAGTATTAGATTTAGTAACGATATAAAATATTTTATGACGAAAATTATATTTATTTGTGACGACAATTTCGTAGCTAATATTTAATGGTTTTAATTATAAGCAGATTTTCGTCATTAAAAATGCTTAATTTAGTGATTAATTTTAAATTTGTCATAAAAAATGTCAATCTTTTGTGACGATAAACAATATCATATGGCGAAATATAATTTGATTTATTACATACTTTTGTCATGAAAAGTAAGAAACAAAGGTGACGATAATCATCTTCATCACAAAAAATGATACTTACGATGACAAATAGCCAAATTGTCGATGGCAAATAACCAAATTATCAGGTAAACTTTTTTGTAATGCGGCTACCGTTACGTTCTCTGTGACGATGAAAATTCGTCACCTTATCCTTCCAGCGATGAAAATGGAATTTTTCATGATAATTTCTTGCATCATAAAATGTGTTATTTCTTATAGTGAAACCATTGGTATAGAAAGGTACTTAGTTCATTTCTTTAATGTATAGAGAAGGAGAATTTGGAGCTTGAATGAAGAAAAAATGGTGGAGAAAATAGAGGAGTAAAGTTCGGCAATGGAGGTTTCTAGAGAGAAAAAAGATGTGTTTTTATTACAATAATTTCCTTTAACTTAAATCAATTGTTAGAATTATTTCAAGCACTATTTAATCCAATGGTCGAAATTATTTCCATTATTTTTCTTCATTTTCATGTGATTTTTCTTCAAATTTAAAAATTATTCTATACACACATTATTTATCCCATAAGTATATTTAAATTCCTCAACTAAAATCTTTTAGATGGGTTGGATTTGAATTTTGGAGGTCTCGGGTCAAAGTTTGACTTTCGGTCAAATATATTACTATTCACCATAAACTCGCGACTCTATTAGTAATTTTGACTTTTTAACCACTAAATGACCTTGTATTGACCTCACATTCGATCCTTGGGTTATCCATGAATTGTACTACTCAAGACTCGACAAAATACAATTTACGTTCCGAGTGGCATTATTCATCTCACGATGCGCCATTTTATTGTAAGGCCCCGAATTACACCTTAGTAGTAATATACTATGTTTAAGGTGAAAGACAAGCAAACTAAAAGATTAGTATTTTGACCATATCTCAGCCCTTCGATCTTGGAATTGAGTGATTCTAATCAAAGATAAAACTTCAGATATAGACCTACAATTTCCATGGAGAGACCAGAATCTAATTCTCCCTTTAAGACACTCAAAAATAGAATTGAAAATTAAGACATGATGTTGTCCTTGTTTTGGGAGTAGTTTGTGTTTTTATGGGTATATCTCATGATTTACAAGTCCAAATGGCATGATTTTTGATCCATAGGAAACTTAAGACAGAGAATTATTTGTTATGAGATTATTTGGTCTAAATATTGCATTTTCTTCAATTAAAATACAGACTAAAGTAATAGTAAAAATCTACCCTATTTTTGTATTCAAAAAAATGGGACCACACGGCTATGTGACATGCCTCAACAGCCATGTAAAATGATTTTAAAACTCAAATTTTGGCCTAAATGTGACCCATATGGCTATTAGAAAATTTTGACTGCCGTGTGATAAGCTATAACACCCCGATACCCCCGTTGGAAGGATACCGAGGCTCTACCCGACACTCACTCAGAAGAACACATACATCACAGCGGAAGCATACATTAAAATTATAAAACATATACATAATCTTAACATATAATCAAAATATATTATATACACTATCCAAAATTACGGAATCATCATTTAACATAATTACATATACAATACATACGGAGATTCATAAATATACAAAAAGAATATAGGAGAAGTACAAAATAAACAAGACTCTACTCCTAGTGGCCAACCCTACAGATGCGTGACTC
Source organism: Excoecaria cochinchinensis (assembly GCA_947683425.1). Lineage (NCBI taxonomy): Eukaryota > Viridiplantae > Streptophyta > Magnoliopsida > Malpighiales > Euphorbiaceae > Excoecaria > Excoecaria cochinchinensis. The sequence continues at coordinate 11,183,502 of CANTUQ010000043.1, forward strand.
GAGCGGAACCAAAAGCCTACCACCTACACAAGAAAATAACCCGTGCTAAGCGATAACGCTTAGTGGGGAGGAACAAAAATAACAGAATACTATACAGTAATATCATGCAAAAACATATGTAAACAAGCATCAACAGACTGAATTCACTAAGTAGCAGAAATAGAGATACATGAATTAAAATTAGTATGAGAAAACAAAGCTTAACAATAGCATGCTAAAAGCAAATACAATAACTGGAATCACTCTAATGACCATAACACTTCACTAAGCAAAAAGCCAAACACTTCAAACCATAGCCTAAATTTCAGTAGTGGTAGATACGGGAACACTACACTGGAGACCGAAGCCTCGAAAAATATTTATATCCGAAGGTAGCAAGGGAGACCGGAGTCTCAAAATATTTTCACTGAGACCATAACGGAGGTCAACCTAAATCACTAGACCCTAAGCGGGGTCAACACTGGCAGCTGCACTCACTATCCCTTTATAAGCATGCTTATCTATCCACTACTATGACACTTCAGGCTTAACTACTCACTCACAATTACTATACTTTAAATTATCCGAAGACACGAATCAAAACACTATCATTATCATTATTCACTAATACCACACTAGAACAATGATCATCCAGGCATAAGCAAAACCATGTACCATGCAATAGTGAGAAACCGTGCAAAATGGGACCAGAAGAAACAATTCAGAAAAATAGGGCAGGTAGGAAGGGCCTCTGTAACACCCCAAAACCACCCCAGTAGTTTGAGCCTGTCAGTGTCTGTATGTGTGTATTTTATATGTTGCATGTGTGGATTATTTGTCTTAATTATTTATTTAATTTATGTGTTTGTATGTGTATTAGTATGAGAAGAGGAGATAGGCTAGTGTATGAGTGGGTATATGGAAGCAGGGTGTGAATAAGAGATAACTTAGTGTGTATAGTAGTGTATGGGAGTGGGGTGTGTTATGGGGCAATTGTCTTATGGGGAGAATGACATGTGGCATAAAAGATAAGTTAGCATTTAATGGGTTTGGTGAGAGAGAGAGAAAGGGCAGCCATTCCCTTTGATTCCTGTTCCTCTTCCCTCTCTCATGCCATTCTCTCCTTTTCCTTCTTCTTCTTCTTTGTTCTTCCTTCTTCTTTGCACAATCTTGCTCCCTTTCCTTTCCTTGAGTAAATTGAGTTGTTTGGCTAGTGATTTTAAAGCTCAAAAGGTGAGTATGGGTTAGCGATGTCTTAGATTCTTCCTCCTATTCTCTAGGTTTTATGTAATTATATATGTATATGTGGGTTATTATAGAATTGATCTTGGTTGTTGTGGGTTTGTGGTTCAGAGGAGTCTCCTAGACCGGCAAAAGGGAAAGAAATAGCTAGCGGGAGCGGAGTTCACGAGTAGGAGCAAAGGAGATCAGGTTTAGGAACGTTTGTCTTTTGCACATATTTGTGATTTGAGTTAGATATTTGCACTTTTGCTTTGATTGGAGTTATGAATTGTGTAAGCATGGCTTAAATTGAATTAAGCATGATATGTGATGCTAGAGGGTGTGTATTGTTTGAAGAATTTGCAAGAAATCGTGTGGATAGTTGCAGTTATTGTTAAAATTGCTGTTTTGGGATTTCTTGAAATTGAGCATGTATTTGGCTTGATTTAATTGAAATAAATGGTGATAAAGCTGGGTTTTAATTATATTATGCGTTGTTGATGCTTGTGTTGCTTAATTTTGAGGTTTAGAATCAATTTTGGAAGTTTGAATGTGTTTAGTGTGAGAATTCTGCAAATTTTGGGGTAAGAGCTGAAAAACCCGTATCTGTCGCGATCGCGACACTATCGCGAGCGCGACAGAGCGCGGAGGTTTCAGCCCTCGCGCCGGCGCGAGAGGTGTCGCGCCGAGGAGCTGAAGGGAGCTCTCTGTCGCGAGCGCGACAGAGTGCTCGATCTCCGAGCATGTGCAAGGCTCTCTTCTGTCGCGAGCGCGACAACCCTCGCGAGTGCGACAGAGAGCATCACCTACGTCCTCTCGCGAGCACAAGGTCACTCGCGATCGCGAGACGAGGTGGGGAGGTGTATTTTGGCTTCTGTCGCGAGCGCGACATAAGTGACTTCCAAGTTTGGTCTCTTCTCCTTTTTGCTTGATGAGTTGAGTTCTTTTGCATGCACTCTTTTATTAAAGCCTTGACCACTTATTTAAAGGAATAACATGTATGTTAACTTAATAAACTTCTGTGTAACCTGTCAATGTCGGATAAGTGGATAATTAGGCTTGCCTAATAGAGTTATGTGTTGCTGCAGCTATGTGTACGCTTTTGGACCCTGATGAGGTCCCCCGATCGGATCCTCGCGATCCTTCTGCTTGAATCTTTCTTAAGATTCTATGTGAAAACAGATAGAACAGAAATCAATAGAACCTTTTGGTACCTTCGAGTATCTAGGTGTTCATGATACGATATCGGTACCCTCGGGTATCTATGTGTACTCGTTATCCACTCATTTTGATTAAGCAGGTGCTAAGATGTTAATATGCCTTTGGTGCATGAATTCTGGATGATATGTGTATATGTGATGTGAACTCTTAACTAGTGAAGAATAATTAGATTAACTGTGTATGATGTTATATCTATAATTATACCAACATCATGTGTTTTCTGTTATCGTCACTGTGAGTGGCGGTTATGCATTTTTGTTTTCCCCACTAAGCGATTTCGCTTAGCATGGGTGTTTAACCGTGCAGGTGTGGAAGGTTTTCGTACGCATAGTCTGGGCGTGTCGCATCGGGAAGGCCAACACAACTAGAGATCGGGGCTTTATAGCATAGGCTTTCCTTTCTTTTGTAGCAGATATAATGTTTTGTTGGCCCTTTGGAACAGTGTACCTTGGGCTTTTGTATATTTGTTTTGTTGAGATCGGTTGTAAGATGTGAAGACCTCTTTTATGTATATTAATAAAGTATTCATTTTGTTCAGTATCACTCTTCTTTCTTTCAAAGTTTTACTTTATCCCTGATATGTCCTTTTGTATGCAATGTTTTCATATTGTACTAGTGGGATGTGACACTTCTATCTATCTGGATCCTTCTACCTCTAATCTGAGTAGAAGTCTCCATGGTATAGGTTGGGGTGTGACAGCCTCTGTCGCAATCGCGACGTGCATCGTGCTCGCGATAGAGAAAAGGGTGCCCCATCGCACGCTCGTGTTGAAGCACGGCTCGGCAGACACTCCCATACCGAGCTCTATCGTGCTCGCGACAGAGACCGGGCACTTCTCCATCGCATTTGCGCTCGGAGGCATGCTCGTGCTGGGGCTCAGCTTACCGCAGCTCGGCCTATCGAGCTCTCTGTCGCGCTTGCGACAGAGGGCTCCTCAGTAACAAGAAGGCCATTCCACACTCTGTCGCGCACGCGACAAACATCGTGCTCGCGATAGAGCCCATAATTGCCCAGAAACTCAGCATTCTGAACTGACTTCAAGCCCAACAATTTCAAAACCACTCATTTATGCAATTTACATGCTAAATCATCACTCCAATGCATTCAAACATGCTAAAGATCAAATCATACACTCCATACACTAATCATTAACAAGAGATAAACTTAAAATACAAATTACATTACAAGGACATCTAATCAAAAATCCACACCCAGCTCTTGCCAAAATCACTACAAAACTCACATATAGCTCATCAAAACACTAGCATTTTATGCCATCTTAACTACTTAACAATCAATCACATGCATATACACATGCATCACACTCAAAACTCAAAACTCAATAATCAGACCATGATCTGAGAAGAAATAAGCAAGATAACTCCCAAACCTGAAAATGAAGCTTCAAACCGTCCACTTCAAAATCCCACTTTCTCTTTTCCCTTGCTCTTCCTTCTCTCCTCCGATTCTTGCACAAAACCCAATCAAATATACACACTTAAATCTGGCTATTCATTCACTCATCCAAAACCAGAAAACAAGAAGAAGAAGAAGGAGATGAACCTCTTCAAAAACCCAGCTCAAAACTCAGCAAAACCTCCTCAAAACTCAAGGAAGCACACAAAGGAGGGGTTGAGAGCAGAAAATGAAGAAAGGGAGAGTAGAGAGAACGGGAAAGAGTGAAGAAAGAGGGGAAAAAGGTAGCTTCCATAGGAAGCTTCTCCTTTTTCTGCCCTACCTACCCTCTCTCTTCCTTTTCATTAAATGCCAACACCTAACATGCCATGTGTCACTCTCTAAGGGTCCCAAGTGTCAATTATCTTGACTAACTCTTCATCAAGGCACCATACACACCATTCACTAGATAAACTCTTCGTTAAACATTTTAATTAATTCTTGCAATTTAATCCTCAATTACTCAAATTCCCATATGCACAATTACTGAAATACCCTTAATTTTTCTGACTTAATACGCAAATTTCGACTAGGCCCTTTTTAGGTCGTTACATAAACCATGCCCACCGTGTAAAATGCTTTTGAACTAAAAGCTTAAAATTTTGGTATGCCACATGGTTGTACGGATTTTTTGCCTGAGTGACATGTCCTAACCGCAGTGTAAAATTTTTTTGGATTGAAATTCTGGAATTTAGACACCCCACACGGCTGTCAATATTTTCTACTTGCTGTGTGGCCCCTGTTTTTGACCCAAATGTGAGATTTTCTCGTTACATGATACCAGACCATAACCAAATCTTTCCAAAAGTTATTAATACTTGTCCAATGCATGTTTAATGATGAACAAGGGTCAAATATGCTTATGACATGTGATATTATGTTGAAATAATAATATAAATAAAACACATAAAAGGTAAATGATTATATATGAACTATATTATTATATTTTTATTAATTATATGTATATGGCATACATATGAAAGCATGCACAATGTGCAAAGCTATTAAATGACTACTAATGAATATATGTACATGCATATGAAGATATTACAGACTATTACAATGAATTAGAGAATAATAAAAGAATTATGAATATATAGTTGCCTTCTTATTGTCTAAGACATGGATAGATATGCATGCCTATAGAAACTATAGATATAGCTGCCTATAGTTTGAAACTTATGGTGTCCTCATTGAGACTATATGTCCCCTATAATTTCATACTTTCGGGTACCAATAGCACAATATACCTATGGGTATTCATATGATTTGTACCTACGGGTACCTATAACTTTGTACCTACAGTCTTTCCCTTTATCCACTTCTTAGAGAAATGCAAGCCAACTATAAAAAATGAATAATATATGATAGATAAAATATATGTGATATTTATTGTCCGAATATTATGCACAACTAAATGATGACATATGTCAATGGATATGTAACAGGACATAAATGGAGAATATCGCATGTTTATAATATATAAATGTCCTGTTATATTTATATATATATATATATATATATATATATATATATGTGTGTGTGTGTGTGTGTGTGTGTGTGTGTGTGTGTGTGTGTGTGTGTGTGTGTGTGTGTGTGTGTGTGTGTATGTATATATATATACACATATATACATATATAGATATATGTAGACACCGGATCCCGAGTCAATTCAAACTAGGGTTATCCAGTGATAAAATTAATGCCTGTCCATAGGCAAGAAGGTTGGAAGTGATGGTTTTCTTATCAAAATTGTAAAACTAATAAAATATAAAAAATAATAAAAAATAAAAAATAAAAATATAAAAAAAGAGGGTTGGAAGTGATGGTGTTCGTGCCAATTTTTTCCTTTTAGAAAAAAAAATCGGGCATTTTCTGCCAGCGCTGCACGCTAATGGGCGTCCCTCGCAAGGCTACCGAAAATCACCTATTTTGCCCAAAATTCGGGATTTTGGGTCAAAATTTGATTCCAAATAATTTTTTTCGGGATTTTTAACAATAATTATGATTTTTTACATCTAATTAAGGTAGAATTTAATTAAAATTCAATTTTTTTTCCTAAAATCATATAAATAGAAAATAAAGAAAGAGAACAAGGGAAGGACATTTTGGTTGCAATTTTTATTCTTCTTATTCTTTAAGAGAATTTTTCTAAAGTGAAAATTGGTTTATTTCTTAATAAAAAATCATCCTTAAGACAAAGAAAATAATTCTTTGTTCTTGGGGATTCGAATTTTCTTCCATTATTTTTAAGCAATCTTTTTCTTGAGTTTTCTTTCTAGAAAAAAGGATCCAATTGTTATAAATTTAATTTTTCGCAGATATAAATGAGAAAATCAATCATTTTCTCTCATTCCATCAAATCCAAACTCTGAGGATAAATATTCTGGCCTCAATTTTATATACTTTCTTTGTTTATAATAGGTTAAGTATGTAAATTTTTAAATCCATTGCTTGTTTATCTTTTTTATTTATCCAATTGTTTTTTTACTTGTTTATTTGCTTGGTAGTTCATTATTATTATTATTATTATTATTATTATTATTATTATTATTATTATTATTATTATTATTTATGTTATTTTGTGTGTTAATTCATTAATCTATTAATTTATTTATTTTATTATTTCATTTAATTTATTTATCATTCATAATACACTTTTATTTCATTTTATTTATTTTAATTCATATTTTTATTTTATTTGTTTTAATTGATTTTTGATTTTATGTTTTTAATTGATTTTTGATTTAATTACTAACATTAGTTTTATTTGTGTTTGTATTGGTTCCAATATTTGTTTTTTCCTTATTTGAGCACTCTTGCGATCGAAGGAGTAGATCCAAGAGATTCATTTGGCTTGATTTATTTATTTCATTTCTTTTTATCATTTTTCTATTTTGCCTTTTATTTATTTGTCATGTAATTTGTAATAAAGTTATTTATTTTATGCATGTTTGATTGAAAATCACAAAAATATTTTTATTAATAAATTGGGTTCTTCTAATAAAACAGAACCAATGTCCTAATTTTTAACCAATAAAATCTTACTTTTAAAATGAGAGTTAATTTTCATAAAATGTAATCACTCATCCCGGATTTCTCAATAATGCTTAAAAATAATTCTCCAATTTTTTAAGTATGCATGAAAGGAACCACTGTTCCTATTCCAAAAATAATGCCCTATTTTATTTATGTTATTTATTTATTTTAGATTTCTATTTTTGGGGATTGTATTTTTGTCCCAATTTTCAACTTGTAATTTGTTTTTATAGTTTATTTTATTTTATTTATTTATCGCTTTTTATTACTTCTCTCGATGCTTGATGTGCGCTTAAATTAAATTGCTTGACGTGTGAGAAAAGGGATGAAAAATTAAGTGTTAAAAGCTCACTTATAATTTAACCAAGACATTAATAAGAGTGATGTTCCGAAACCACTCTCTAGTTTAGACCTTTGAGGTTAAATGAACTTTTTCGATTTTTATAAATTAGGTGGCGACTCCAAAATACCTCAAAGGTGCCCAAAGGTTTCATGCGATGAGATGAACTTTCCCAATGTTCTATTGGGTAGGAATTCCAAATTATCTCATGTTACCTAAGATCTAGACGTGAACCCTCTCGGACCCTAAAAGCGGGCTTTCTGAAAAACACATGCAGCTTTCGACACGCGTCACAGTGTCGACTCCACTGGGAAATTTGAGACTTTGATTCGAAAGTATTTTGGTTAATAAAATATAATTGAGCTTTTAAAATTAAAAATTCTATCTCTTTTTAAAGAAATGCATTGCATTTATGCTATACTCTTAGATCTATGCTAGATGGTCCTTTCTTTGCCCCAGGTGCGTTACCAAAGCACGACCCTATGTTCACTCAATGTAGGAAAGTGTTAAGGATAATCACCAGCCCAAGCCTTTTACCTTCGAGTATATCAAATGATGACCTGACCGGTCATTGTGCTCATGATTAGCTAGACCCATTGGCAAGGATCATGCTTAGGTAACCTAAAGTATCATCACCTTTGACTAAACCTCATATAATGGCAATAGAAACTTCCACTAGGTGACATGTTCCTTAATAATGTGGTTGCTATGTGGGCCACTATATATTTAATAAAATCAACTAAATTAAATGGACATTCATCAAAGGCTTTAATGCCCCGGTGAGCCTATTTTAATTTGATTTAAGTGCTCAAATACATAATGGCAAAAACTCACACATATGCACTTTAAATTAAGAGATATTATGTTGTTAATTTTCCACCGTACACCATACGCGTCCGTTGGGTTCCCCGTTAAGCCATGGATCAAGCCCAACTGTCACACCCCATAAGTGGCCTAATCGGAATTTGGCAATTTTTAATGGATATTTAAGGACAATTGAGTAATTTATAAGTGAAAGAGGATTATATTGCAAGGAAATAAAAGATTTAAATGGCAGATTTTAGTTTGGTGAGTAAAAGGTAATTGTCAAGGACTTATTAGTAATATTGTTTGGATCAAATTGTAAAAGAGGATTAAGTGGGTTTGTGAACCGTGCATGTGTGCCATGTGGAAGCAGAGTGTGTGCACGTGGTGAGGGAAAAGAGAAGATTGAGAAAAATTTAGCTGGCTGGGTAACAAAGACTGAAAGTTTTCTCTCTTCTTGTTTTCTCTCTTACGTAAACCACATTATGTTCTTTTCTCCATCTGCTGTTCTTTTCCATTTGCATGTGTATATTTTTGTTGTGGAGCTAGGGTTTTGGATGTTTTAGAAGCTTCAGAAGGTAAGTGGCTGTCAGATTTAGTGTGGTTCTTCTTATTCTTAAGGTTTATAAGATTCTGTTCTTGGGTTAATGACTATGGTTTTATCTGTATGCAAGCATCTGAAGTTAGAAGGATAGAGAAAGGAAAAGATAAAGTGGTGGACTAAGAGTTCAGTGGACGTTTTTTTTTGAACTTCATTTCAGGTTTGGGAGTGTCTGTTCTTTATTAAACTTGGATCCTGCTTGCTGTTTGTTGTCAATATTGGCTATGTGTGTTGTTTATTAAAATGCATGAAATATGTACTGTGTATACATGATTCCTGTAGAAAAGAAGGATGTTAAATATGTAAATGAGATGAACATGCATGGGTTTGAATGTGGAAATCTTGGGAAGTTGATATTCTGACATTGCCTCTGTTTTAATTGTAAAAAATGCGTTATTTGTGTTATAATTGCTGTGAATGTGCTCTGGAGACTTGAAGGTACGTATTTGAATCATGATTGCATGAAAAATGGTTTTAGATAAAGTGGAGTTTTGAATTTAAGAAGTACTCTGTTTTCTTGATCTTCTGGTTTTTCACGTTTTTCTGGGAATTCTAGAAATTGGTTTGGAGAAGATGAAGGAATGTGAGAGGAAGATCACGTGACGTGATGGGGCATCACGCCGTGACCTCCCTCCTTGGGAAGTCACGTGGCGTGATGAAGCATCACGCCGTGACCTTTCTCCCTTTGGGAAGTCGCGACGTGATGGAGCATCACGCCTCGCGACCTCGCCTGTTTCCCTGCGTGTTCTCATGATTTTTCCCCTCTCCTCTCTGGCGTCATGAGACGTGACGAGTGGTCACGGCGTGACTGCCTGTTCTTGCCTGGCGCTCGCGTGAAGCCTGCGTCACGAGACACCACTGCCTGGGTGTCTCGTGACCAGCCTTCCCCTGCTGCCCTGTTTTCTTAAAAACAAAGTTTAACTTCTGTTTTCAAGGGGTTTTTGCACTATATGACAAGTAATTAGTTTTTAAAATCTGATTTGTGGTTAATAATTCTTTAATTATGAGATTGCTATACATGATTAATAATTACTGTACATGATTTACTAATTTATAATTTACATGAACAATAATTATTTCAATGTGAATTATTTGTACTCCTGCCTTTAATAATTGATATTGGATATATTTAAATGTTTCTGAATTTGATCTAGACACATGTATACGTGAAATATGTATTTGCATTTAGTTGTATTTAATATTTATAGTTACTTGTTTTAAATGTGATCAGTATACCTGTATACATGGACTATAAATCAGTATTATTTTTAATACTCATATTGATATTGGTGCTTGAATTGTTGAGTTGAGTTTTAAGCCTGAATAGTCATAGTAGTGGATAAGTAAGCGCTTACTTAGGTCAGTGAGTGTGTGCAGCTGCTATATGATAAAATGCTATACGTGGGTCCGTTTGGATCCTTGTTTCGATCCTGTATGGGTCTATATGGATTTAATGCGAGACTTCGGTCTCTATATGAAAAGTACATGTTTGAGACTCATGTCTCTATATGCTTGGGGTACTGTGTTCTATCAGTATCCATTTGACCGTATCCACTTCTAGAGAATATTTTAGACTAATCAGGCTATATGTTTAAATGTGTTGCATATGTTGAGATGCATTATTGACATGATTACAAGTATATGATGTATATATGAATTCTTGCATACTTAGAATGATGAGAATTATGAATTGAATACTAGATTGCTTGTATTGTATATATATTGATGCCTTTGATTTTTGAATCATTAGATTATTGTATCGTCATAAATATTGTATATGCATATTGTTCGTTTGTTTTGTTCCTCCCCACTAAGCGTTATCGCTTAGCACGGGCTCTTTTCCCGTGCAGGTGGCGAGTTCGGTTCAGAGTCGGATATCTGCAGGTCGGCCACTAGAAGTCTTTTTGGATGAAGTATTTTTGAGTCTTCCGCTGTAATTTTTGTATATGGCTTGTTAATAGCAAAGTAAATCTTTTGTAAAGGAACAAGTAATATTTTTGTAAATGTATTTGCTTACGAGCCTCTTTTTGTATAGGTTATATTGATATATGTTATATGTAAAAAGGATTTACTATTATATGATTAAAAGTTTCTTTACATCTCATTTGGTTTCTGTTTATATATGTATATTTGAATTTGTATATGTGTTCGCCCGCGTGGCACTCCGGTATCCTTCCAACGGGGATGGCGGGGTGTTACACCAACTAGGAAAGAGACTGCACAACCTCTTATGTGGGAGCAATAAGGTTGGAAGGATCTATCTGCTTGTATGTGGTTGTGCATATTACACAACATGCTCATGCATTACGTGTCATTCATGCAAAAAAAATAAAAATAAAAAAATAAATTTTCTTCGTGTGTGTGCATCCTATTCTATACGTATTATTTCCATATGTACGTATCATCCTATGCATAGTTTTTTTTCACATGCATCATTCTAACCTTTTTGATTTTTTTTAGCCATCATAAACCTTTTGCTTAGGTGGTTTAGGGGTCCTGGTGGGCGTCTAATTAGGAATCCATTTTTTTAATTGCTAGAAAGAGTATCTGATTAGGGTTTAGAGCCACTCTCAGAAAGTAGCGAAACATTCTCTTCAGAGTTTTAAGTAGAAGCTAGCATGGCTAACCCACTAAGAGAATCTAATCCAACCTGTACTCTTATTGCCGATGAGATGAATAGAAGGTCGCAAGAAATTGAAAGTAGTTTTGAAGAGTTTGAAACCGGGATGATGACAACGACGGGAAACCTCACAACTGTAATGAGACCACTCGTTGAACAACAACAAGGGGCTCCCCTTGCGGGACAAGGAGAACAAAAGCAAATTAGGGAAGATCCTCTGGAAGTGATACGTCCACCAACTATTTTCGTAAGAGCTACGATGCTTGTAGGACAAAGAAGAGGCGGAGCTCTTGGGCTCAAAAATGACTTTGTAGAGGAAGAATATGAGGAATCAAAACTCGGGAAAGGCAAGGCACCTCAGACAGAAGAGGCAATGTGGTGGAAAATGGAAGAGAAATTTGAGGCAATGACCCGTATGCTGAATATGGGAAAGGGAAGGAACCTAGAGTACAAAGAGTTAGATAGTGAGGATTTAATTCCCCAGAACTTTAAAATACCCGACGTTTTGAAGTTTGATAGCACTTCAGACACACATAAAGTAGTACTCGTTAGTGATGAAAGGTACCACTTTAATAAGGAAGTAAAAAATAGAGTATTTCTGCCTCAGCCTCACAGGGCCCGCGATAGACTGGTACCATGGATTGGATCGAAGAATTAAGGAAGATTGGGACTCGCTGATAGATGAGTTCCTGGCACAATACGACTGAAGTACCAGAATGGAGGTCACGGATTTAGAACTGCTATGTCAGAAGCTAGAAGAGTCTTTTCATGAGTAGCTCACCAAGTAGAGACACATGGTCATGGAAAAGAAGTGAAAGCCTGATACTGTAGATCAAATTAGATTGTTTATCAAAAATGCCATCCCATATTTGAAGGAGGCAGTCAAGTTAAAGGGATTAAAAGATTGGGAATCCCTTAAGGATATATCCATCGAGGCAGAAGGAGAGCATTTTTCCAAAAATGCAATTAACGCCAACTATGGTTATGGAGGTATAAAGTTTAAAGTGGGCTCTAGCAATAATAATGGGAATGGTGGTGACGAGGGGGATGAAGCATTGGTCACTGAGATAGCCGTGCATTGCAATTCTAACTCAGGTAAACCATTATCTCAATATCTTGATCATTTCTCCAAAGTAGGGAAATTACAAGCACTGCCGCCAAGGCCAACCATGTGCCAGGGTAGGCCAGGACATAGAGCGGATTGGTATTGTGCATATCATTAGCACACAGGGCATCAAATAAATTATTGTCGTGCTCTGAGAAAGTCCATACAAAAATGGGTTGACACCAATCAAATTCCAGATCCAAGGAAGAAGGGAAAGAGTTAGAGCAATTATAAGGCCACAACACCACCAATCTTGGGGGCACCATCCAGAGAAGGGGAGCCTGAGGTGTTGGAAGATTTTTAAGCAATTTGAGTCAGCAACAGAGGAAGATTAGATAGAAGCTATTTTTTTTATGATGTCATATATATATCCATAAGTTGATGTCATAATAATGCATTTGTTTCTCCAACCATGTTAATAATATTGGTTTTTCTTATGTATACATTGTCTTATTTTTATTGCATCATGATGGCCATAATCATGATTCATGAGACATTAATTCAATAAACATTGGTTTATTCAATATCGAGGAACAAATAACTTGGTTGCATCCAATCTGACTCATAAAGTGAGATAAATTTGAGAGATTAAAAAAAAGGAAAAACTAAAAACTAAAAAAAAAATCTTAGCTCGGGCCTGGAATCGACAAAGGCATCATTAGGACACGCTATTCTAGTTTACTGAGACAATTATTTGGCCAATTTAGATGGAGGATAAGATGAAGATTTCAAGTAATGAGCAACCATAGCTTTATAATATTCCCGAATTACTTAGAAATGCCAAAATCTCCTGAAGTGCCACAAAGAAAAGACCACAAGATGAGTCATAAGCTGACACCTCAAGTGGAGTATTGTACAAGATAGCAAATAAAACCTCAACCCTAACCATTCTGTTCTCCTAAAAAAAAGAAAAAAAAATAAGAAAAAAAGAGGAAAAAAAAAAGAAGAAAACCCCACAATACAACCTGTCAGAACCAAGTCTCATAATTCCTTTCTTCCCATCTATTTGGAATGGTCACCACAAAGTCCACCAAAAAAAGCAAAAAGAAAAATGACCTTTAACCATCCTGAGAAAAAATGAGTAAGACGTGAACTCTTACTGTTAAACTTAGAAAGAAAGCTCATCACCTTAGTACAATTTACAAAGAGGAAGTTTGGCTTAATCTTCTAGAAGTGGATCAAGAGTCATTGTTGGAAAGAAGGTAACCTGGCATACAAATAACTTATATCAAATGCTCTAGGTTATACAAGCTAAATTCAAATCCTTTGTGCTAGAAAAACAGTTGATAGAAATGGCTGCCATTTTTACCAGCAATAATGGAAAGGATTCAAGAAATCAAGCAATGCTAACGGACTGAAGAGGGTTCCATTGAGAAAAGAACAAACAAATAAAACAAAAAAAGAAGCGCTGCCGGTTGAAAATCGAAAAAAAGGTAGTCTTGTTAAAATTGAGCACCCAACTAGGGCAAAAATAAAAAAAAAAAAGGTGCCCTAGGCAAAAATTATGGGTTTGAGTGAAAATATTCAATCAAGAAAACTCAAGAAAGCTGATTCAAAATAGGAGTCGGATGCACACAAAATGTCACCCTTGAGATTGAATAAAACCCATGTTATTGTATTACATGTCTAATTATGATTATTGTTGTTATATGATGTATATAGATAAGGAAGCATGTATAAGTTAGGCATGAACATACGATTACCGGGTCAGGAGAAACCTATAGCATGCATAAAGACACATGTTGAAGCAAGCTTTATTTCAAGGCTGTACTGACAACACCTCGTCCGATAATGTTTCTTCTACTATGGTCCTCACCATGATGTTCTTACCAAACGTTATATTGATAGAAGTATTCTATAGGAAGCAGCACCTCTCAATGCCCAGAAGTTTGTGCTTGACGAAGAAGGCCATAAGCAGACTCTAGAAAACTTAGAGAATAGAATTAGTTTGTTTCTAGTAAAAAAAATAAAAATATAAAAAAAAGCTGTTAGAGATGAAAGCCATAACTAGCTTTCTAAGCAAAAGTTAGGCCAAAGGACATGTTGAAAACCTAAAAAAGGCAGTCTGTCCTAAAAAAGAGAAAGAAAAAAAAGCCGTTGGATTAGGTGTCCATTCCAAGCAAAAATAAAGCACAGCGATATGTGAAAATCCGAAAATGATGCATTTCCCCCAAAGAAAAGATAGTGTGAAAATCCACAAATGATGCACTACCTTTAATAAATGACCACTGTTGCCTGAAGCGATAAAGCGGTGATTAAGAGAACGTTCCCAAATAACTCCCCTTCAGGTAGATGGTGCAAAGCAGAGTCTTGGGGGGCAAAAGGATCATCCTTGATGACCAGTGGGCATAGTTTTGGAAATATTTTAGGTCAGAGTTTCTAAGCCAAAATGACACTTTCCTAGATTCTTGGGGGCATCAGATAGGATGAGCAGTCAAGCCGTACCCTCAACAAACCTCTTAACCACCTGAGATATGGTTTATCCACTCTTACATGCATTTCATGTCATACAGTTTTTGCAAACATTCGCTTAAAACTTTTCAACTGCATCTCACATCTAAGCATATTTCCTTGCATGTCATTCCATGCACAAACTGTGCCCTACAAGTATTCACACATACTTGTGCAATACTTCGCACGATTTTCACACATACATATCATCTCGTGTACATAACTTCACACATGCATAACCTTTCACGATGCCCTACATGCATTCATATGCATGATCCCTTATATGTATCTTGCATGTGCAATTTTTGCGCGCATTCCATGTGCATATTCCATTACATGTACACATATCTTGCATATGCAATTTTTGCACACATTCTGTGTTCATATTCCACGAGTACATGTCATGCACATAAGGCACATGTACTCTAAACATAATTCCTGCACACATGTACTGCATTTAGTTCTTTGCACATGTTTCACACGCATATAATTCTACACACATGCAGTAATGTAGATATAATTTACATACCTAATTCTTTGCCCGTGTTTCTTGCATATAGCCTTGCGCATGTATTTCACACATGTAAACACAATCTCTTGTATATGTTCTTGTTCACATAACTTTGCAGAAAATGTCTGAATAAACCTCACACGCAAAAGTGGACCAAGGGACAACTTCAGCTCAACATCGGTGCTCATCCACTCTAAACAATCAGATCAAGATAAAGTCCCCACGGAAAAGGAATCCAATGGATCCGTACCAAAGTGGACATCTAAAGAGCAAGCCTATTCATGCATGCCATGTCAGGGGCAATCATGTAAGTTTCTCTATCATAAAATGTAAAGGTTGAAAAAAAACACTTAAAATGTAAAATTCACCCAAGTGTAAATTCAGGATCCACCCAAAAATTGCAAAGGTGCGGAATGCACCCGAGGTGTAAATTCACATGAAAAATAAAAAATACATCCCAATTGTAAGGATTCATAGAAAAAGAATCTCAAAACTAAAATCCTCTTAAGAAACACTAAAAATTCTAAAATCTATCTGCCTACGGGCAAGCATTAAAACACCAAATCTGATTTCCTTTAAGGAGGCTCAAATCTAATTCCCTCTTTGGAGGCTCAAATCCAATTTCCTCTAAGGAGGCTCAAATCTAATTCTCTCTTTGGAAGCTCAAATCCAATTCACTCTCAGGAGGCTCAAAATCTAAATCTCTCAGTGAGCATCTAAGCCTCTCAGTGAGCGTAAATTTTCAAAGTCTTCTTGCGAGCACAAAGCCCTCTTAAGAGGCATACAAGTCAACAAGAAGGAAGCGTCGGAGGGCTCTTCATCAACTCAATCAATGTGAGTTTGCAAAATGACTCAGTGGCATTAAAGAACAACTCAATCAGCACAACAGGAAAGTGGCCACCTCAAGTACGTGTCTCTTTCCTTCTTTTTTTGAGTTTTGGCTCACCTAGGCACCCCTCCGAGGCAACCCAGAGTAGGATTGTCCAGTGATGAAATTAATGCCTGTCCACAGGTAAGAAGGTTGGAAGTGATGGTTTCCTTGTCAAAATTGCAAAATAATAAAGTATAAATAAATAATAAAAATATAAAAGAAAGGTTTGGAAGTGATGGTGTTCGTGTCAAATTTGTCCTTTTAGAAAAAAAAAATTGGGCGCTTTCGGCCGCCAGTTCATAGCGCGGGCTGCTTGCCCCTTCCTAGAGATTGGCATCGCTCGCTGCGTGCAACGCACATCTCACCTACACGCAGGTGGGTGTCCCTCACCAGGTACGCCCGTCTCTCGCCGCCAGGCTGCCCAAAATCACCTATTTTGGGTCAAAATTTGGGATTTTGGGTTAAAATTTGATTCCAAATCATTTGTTTCGGGATTTTCAACAATAATTCTGATTTTTTACATCTAATTAAAGTAGAATTTAATTAAAATTTAATTTTTTTTCTAAATTAACTAGGTTTTTTCCTAAAATCATATAAATAGAAAATAAAAAAAGAAAAAGAAAAAGAGTGGACATTTTGGTTGCAATTTTTTTTTTCTTCTTCAAGAGAATTTTTCTAAAGTGAAAACTGATTTTTTTCTTAATGAAAAATCATCCTTAAGGCAAAGAAAACAATTCTTTGTTCTTAGGGATTTGAATTTTCTTCAATTATTTTTAAACAATTTTTTTCTTAAGTTTTCTTTCTGGAGAGGAAGCTCTAATTTTTATTAATTTAATTTTTTGCAGATCTAAATGAGAAAATCAATCATTTTTCCCATTCTATCAAATCCAAACTCCGAGGATAAATATTCTGGGCTCAATTTTATATATTTTCTTTGTTTACAATCGGTTAATCATTTAGATTTTTTAGATCCATTGATTGTTTATCTTTTTTATCTATCCAATTATTTTTTTTACTTGTTTATTTGCTTGATAATTCATTCATTCATTCATTCATTCATTATTATTATTATTATTATTATTATTATTATTATTATTATTATTATTATTATTATTATTATTATTATTATTATTTATGTTTTTTTGTGTGTTAATTCATTAATCTATTAATTAATTTATTTCATTATGTCATTTAATTTATTTGTCATTCATAATGCACTTTTATTTCATTTCATTTATTTCATTTCATTTTTTTATGTGTTTTAATTAATTTTTTATTTAATTACTAACATTACATTTATTTGTGTTTGTGTTGGTTCTAATATTTGTTTTTTCCTTATTTAAGCACTCTCATGATCGAAGAAGAAGATCTAGGAGATTCATTTTGCTTCATTTATTATTTAGATTGCTTTTTATCATTTTTCTTTATTTTGCCTTTTATTTATTTGTAATGTAATTTGTAATAAAGTTATTTATTTTATGCATGTTCGATTGAAAATCATAAAAATATTTTTATTAATAAATTGGGTTCTTCTTATAAAACATGATCAATTTCCTAATTTTTAACCAATAAAATCTCACTTTTAAAAGGAGAGTTAATTTTCATAAAATGGGATCACTCATCCAGATTTTCTCAATAATACCTAAAAATATTTCTCCAATTTTTTAAGTATGCATGAAAGGAACTAATGTTCCTATTCAAAAAATAATGCCCTATTTTCTGTATGTTATTTATTTATTTATTTTAACTTTCTATTTTTTGGGGATTGTATTTTTGTCCCAATTTCCATCTTGTAATTTATTTTTATAGTTTATTTTATTTTATTTATTTATCGCTTTTTATTGCTTTTTCTGATATTTAATTTGAGCTTAAATTAAACTGCATGACGTGTGAGAAAAGGGATGGAAAATTAATTGTTAAAAGTTCACTTATAATTTAACTAAGGCATTAATAAGAGTGAAGTTCCGAAACCACTCTCTGGTTTAGACTTTCGAGTTTAGATGAACTTTCTCAATTTTTGAAAATTGAGTGGCGATTGCAAAATATCTTAAAAGTGCATAAAAGTTTCATGGGATTAAATGAACTTTCCCAATATTTTATTGGGTAGTGATTCCAAAATATCTTATGTTACCCAAAATCTAGGCACGAAATCTCTCGGATCCTAAAAATGGGCTTTCTGGGAAACACACGCGGGTTTCAGCGCGTGTCACAATATATATGTGTGTGTGTGTGTGTGTGTGTATATATATATATATATATATATATACACACACACACACACATATATGTATATACGCATGTATATATATACATACGTGTGTGTGTGTGTGTGTGTGTGTGTGTGTGTGTGTGTATATATATATATATATATATACATATATATGTATAAATATATACATATATGTACTTATATGTATATATATACATATATATGAATAAATATATACATATATGTACTTATATGTATATATGCTTAGCTAAGCAACTTCTGAAAAAGGAAATTCGTCACCAAAAGAAGTTGCCACAGCTCCACATCATTTTGTCGATTCTCAAGATCCGTATGATGACATTACAATAATGTAAAAAAAAAGTTTTTCTACTAACCTTTTTTGCGGGTATCAACAAAAAAGATTCCCCAGCTGAGCAATAATTATTCAAGGACACTTTCCAGTTCATCAAAAGCAATAAATCTTTAGATTTCTTTATCATGGCAGACCAAAACATGAATTTTCTATAGTATATATAGATGATGTTTTAATATTTTCGGATAATATTACTCAGCATTTTAATAATTTAAGAAAATTTTCTAATATTATACATAATAGCGTATTAGTAATTTCTCCTACTAAGATGAAATTATTTCAGGTAAAGATTATATTTTTAGGACATCACATAGATTAAGGAGCCATTAGGCCTATAAGTAGGAGCTTAGAATTTACAGAAAAATTTCTAGAAGAAATTAAAGATAAAAAGCAGTTACAAAGTTTTTTAGGATGTTTAAATTATATTCATGACTTTTTTCAAAATCTAGGAAAAATCTGTCAGCCTCTTTATAATAAGTTAAAGAAAAATCCAGAACCATGAACAGATAAATACACTCAAGTAATTAAAATGATAAGGGCAAAAGTAAAAAGTCTCCCATGTCTTAGTATCCCTCATCCAGAAGCATTTTTGATAGTAGAAACAGATTCTAGTGACATCGGGTTTGGAGGAATACCCAAACAAAAAAGGAATGATAAAGAACAGCTGGTACGATTTTATTCAGGTAATTGGAATGAAACACAAAAAAACTACTCTACTATTAAAAAGGAGATATTAAGCATTGTTTCATGCATCATGAAATTTGAAGATGATCTTTACATGAAAAGATTTTTGCTAAGAATAGACTATCTTTCTGCAAAACATATTCAAACCGGTTATAGCTGGTCTGTAAATATGTATGTGTATATATGTATGTATGTATATATGTGTGTGTGTGTGTGTGTGTGTATATATATATATATATATATATATGTATGTATATATATACATATATATATGTGTGTGTGTGTGTGTGTGTACACACACACACATGCATATATATAAATATATATGTGTGTGTATATATACATATATATTTACGTCTTCTGATGGGGAAGACATTTTTATAAAATACGTTGTAGAAAAGATAAAAGAGTATTGATTAAAATTTGTTTTGTATGAAAATCCTAACAATCACAAAAACCATCTAAATCTAATTTTGAATGTTGTTGAATTAAAATTTCTCTTAAACTTAAAATTCTTGCCTGAGTAAAGCCCTGGAATTATAGTATAGAGACATGGAAGAAAAAAAGGTCAATATTCCATTATTTTTATGGTTGGTTTCTACCCCTACTTTTGCTTCGTCCTCAGCTCTGAGAAAATCGATTCAATCTTTACTGTTAATTATTTTTAAGCATATTTAGTTAAGATAAGTCATTATGAATAGGTTATTTAGAATTCTCTCTGATAGAGAACCAGGATCTAGTTCTAATACGAACCAGAATATTAATAATTCTTATCCCTTAGATATGAATTCTTTAGAAATTAATATAGACAAAGTAGAACAAGATCTACATAACTGGACTATTCCTAAACAGAATATTAAGACAATATATTCAATAGGAACCTTTGATTGTATGCCTAATTATTCAATTAAAACTACTGAACAGACCTCGACCATTAATCAAGAACACTCTAGCATTCAATTATTTTAAGAAGAAGCAATTAATGGCCATAAAAGAAATAAATATAGATTTGTACATATTGGTGCAGTTCAGATAGCAATAAAACCTTTATTCAAGTAAGGATTAGATGTCCTTGTTTTAATGTGCCTAAGAGATGCTAGACACCTAGACTTTTCAAATTCTTTACTTGCAATGGTAGAAACTAATTTAGCTAATGGACCAGTATATTTCAATTGTTACCCAGGTTTCACACTCAGCTTATATGATAGACATTTAATGGATACCTTAACCTTAACAGTTAAAATAAAAAATTTAAATATTAAAGAAGATGTTAAGGCTGTAGCAATAATTTACAAGGTATATTATAAGGTAATGACTACTTCAATAAATCCTAAGTCAGTAAATACTTTGACCAGAAATAAAATAATAATATTTGAAGGGAATAGAGCAAACTCTAATATTCAGGTACCTAAAAGATTAAAATGGGATGAAATAACTAGGTCAGCCAGATGGAATCTACAGGAAGTAAGTGAACCTAGGTTAATAGACTTAGATAATCAAACCTCTAGAATAACTAAACATAAAGACGAATCTGTAGATATAGATTTATCTAATACTCCTTCATCAGGAAAATAGTCAATATATTCTAATAATAGACCTTCGACTTCAGCTAACACTATACCTAGAACTACATCGGCTAGAAATTTAGATATAAGAGGAATAGATTTTAGAGGAAGTATTCCTAGGCCCATTTACACAGAAGAAAATAAATCCTCAGTAAGCCCAACTAGTTCTCAAATGGAAACCTTTTCTCATTTAAATTTATAATAAGAAAATGACATTTGAAATAAATAAAGAATTTCTTAGAGCAAAATTAAAAACAGAATATAATAAAGAAAAAAGGGATTGGTATTTTAATATTTTTTTGCAAAAAGAATTAGAAGAATTCAGGGAATTATGGTATAGAGACATGGAAGAACAAAAGGTCAATATTCCATTATTTTTATGGTTTGAAAATTACTATTATAATAATAATGTTGGTTATCCTTTTGAAAAAGAGTTAAAAATGCTTAGTAAGGTAGGAAAACTTTGGAATTTAGCTGATGATGAAAGGATAATATCTATACATCCACCACTAGGAAGTATAGTAAAAGTAATAAGATACCAATAAGATATAGTAAAAGTAATAAGATTATGCTTAATATAAAAGACCAATTAATACGTTTGTGTGACGCGCGCCGAACCTAGCAAAGGCCCTATTTGAACCCGCTTTTACGATTCGAGAGATTGGTTCGCGTCTTTTGGATTTTGGGTGCCATGAGACATCTTGGATGCCTCCTTCCCAATAGAATATTAGAAAGGTTCATCTAGCCCCACGGCACCTTTATGCACCTTTGAGGTATTTTGGAGTCGCCACCCAATTTACAAGAAATTTTGAAAGGTCTCTAACCTCTTATTAGTCTAGACCAGAGATTGGTGTTCGGAACTTCACTCTTATTTATGCTTTGGTTAAATATAAATGAGTTCTTAACTTCCTAAGATTCTATCTCTTATCTCACACGGTTTATGCATTTAACTAAAGCGTACTACAAGCACTCAAAAGCAATAAAGGAAAGCAATAAAGAAAGCGATAAATAAAGCAATAAAGAAAAGCAGTAAACACACCAAGCACACAATTACAAGAGAAATCAGGGCGGAATACAACCCCAATAAAAGAAGATTAAAAATGTAAATTGGGATGGAATACAATCCAAAATAGAAATTAAATAATGTTGCCCCAAAATTAATTACAAGGGCCCAAAAGAAAATACATGAATATAAATTTAAAACAAACAAATAAAGTCAAACATACATAAATCGAGGCATTTGTTTGGTTTAAGAACATTGGTTCCTTCGCGCTTATTTTGAAAAGGGATCAAAAAGTTATTCGATTGCTAGTTTGAAAAACCGGGATGAGTGATCCCATTCTTGGTGAAAATTAACTCTTCGTTTTATTGTATCATTTTACATTTTTTGGCTAAAATGAGGGACATTGGTCCCAATTTTATTAGTAAAAATTACAATTTAATTATAAAAATATTTTTGTGATTTTTTTTATCTCACGCGTGCATAAATAAAATATTTATTTGCAAATAAACACAACACAAAGAGAGGGAATAGGAAAGGTCTCACCGAACAACGCGGTCTCCTACGCGTAGTGACCCCTCCGCGTGGTCAAGAGAACGCACACATAATGCAAGTTCACATTTAAATCCCCAAATAAAAAATGACATTAAAAATTATTAGTAATAATTCGGAAAATTAACCAAATAAATATTAAGCTAGAGGATATGCAAAATAATTAGTAAATGTGTATGAGATACAATAGGTTAAATTAGACATGTCAATTTAATATGCAGACAATTTACATGCGACGAGAAATTAAAAATAAGTCATGCAAAAAACATAAAAATAATAATAGAAATAATGACAATACCAAAAATAAATTAATAATAATAATAATAATAATAATAATAATAACAATAACACAAGCAAAAATCATAATAATAATAATAATAAAATAAGATAAGCATGAAGTAATAATACTAACAATAAATAAATAAGATAACAATAATGACAATAATATATCATAGTAATAATAATAATAATAATAATAATACAACCATATAATGATAATAATAATAATAATAATAATAATAATAATAATAATAATAATAATAATAATAATAATACAACATGGTAACCAAGCTTACAGCAAACATAAATATAATAATAATAATAACAATAATAATAATAATAACTTCAAACGACAAACGTAAACACAACAACATTGATAACTAAAAAATAACAACAGTAATATTACCAGAAGTTGAAAAAACAACATCAAAATGCTAAGGATAAATGATAAATAGGAAAATAGTCGGCAAAATATTAATATTGACAATAAATAAGTGAAAAACAGAATTAAATGAGAATGGGTCCAAGAATATTTACCCTCAAAATTTATAGATCGGAAAATAGGATGCTTTAATCCGTTCTCCTTGTCGAAATTTATGATAATAAATACGAAAATGTTTGGGAAAAATCCTAGTTTTGACAAACAAAAATTCAAGAAAATATTTTTGGTGGGATAATTAAGAAAAGAAAATTAATTTTTCTTGCTCAAATCAAACCAAGGATGAGATATTCTTTTTGAGAAGAAATAAAATTGAAGGGTGAAAAATCTTTTATAATTTTTTGAAGAAGTTCTCGGCTGCCCTAAAAACTTGAGAGAAAAAAGCCTTTTCTTTTTCTTTGGAAAAAATCTGCAGCCCCCTTAGAAATGAAGACAAAGAAACCTTTTGTTTCCCTGTCTTGTCCCAAAATGGGAAGAGACAAAGTGTTCTTTTTAATGTCATTAACCAAAAATAACATAAAAACATGAAAACCAATTTTTACAGACTGAAAAATTGACAAAGAAAATGCAGGACGAAAGCGACAGTGCAAAACCCTATGGGTGTGCGTCGTGCTAGGAGATGCGTGCCCGAGAGAGGGCACGCGTCACCCAGCGAGGCGCACCCCAGGAGGGTGCGTGTCGGCCAGCGAGGCGAGCCTCGAGGGGGCTTACATGTCGCCTTGCGAGGCGTGCCCCAGGGGGCGCGCAATGCCAAAGGAGCGTGCGCGCCCTCTCCGCAGTGCGCGCTCGTGCCCTCTCCGCAGCGCGCGCGTGCCCGTGGGCGCGCTTATCTTCCGCAGCGTGCACGCCCACAAGAGCACGCTACCCCCACGAGGGTGCGGCCCACACACGTGGCACACAAAAAAATGTAAAAATAAACCTAAAAATAAAAAATGATAAGAAATAAAAATAAGAGTAACAATGCAAATTTTTGAATTAAAATTTTTTTAGAGGAACAAAGGAGATTTTCGACAAGGAAAACATCATTATGGACACCTCTACATGTGGAAAGTATCATTTTTATCATCGGGTAATCCTGATCTTAGACCGTCTCGGGATCCAGTTTCTACAGTTGCCCCCAATTTTGGGGAACATAGAACTCAGGTGCCTGGGTGAGCAAAAATTCAGAAAAGAGGATGAAGCGCATACCTGAAGCGGCTGTCTTCCCGTTCATGCTGATGAAATCATCTCCTTAAATTGCCGTATAGACTGCGGAACAATTTTCATCCTCCAAGGTGATGCGTCGAGTCTGCTCTAGACGCGAGAGTTGCTCTTCTGAGCTGCACCGAGTCTGCTCCAGACTGACAAAGTGCGAGGGTGTTCTTTTGAACTGCACCGAGCTAGCTCCTGGTTTACAAAGTGCGAGAGGTGCTCTTCTGAGCTGCACCGAGTCTGCTCCAGACTTACAAAGTGCGGGGGTGTTCTTCTAAACTGCACGAGCTTGCTCCAAGCTTACAAAGTGTGAAAGGTGCTCTTTTGAGCTGCACCGAGTCTGCTCTAACTTACAAAGTGCGGGGGTGTTCTTCTGAACTGTACCGAGCCTGCTCCAGGCTTACAAAGTGCGAGAGGTGCTCTTCTGAGCTGCACCGAGTTTGCTCCAGACTTACAAAGTGCGGGGCTATTCTTCTGAACTGCATCGAGCCTGCTCCAGGCTTACAAAGTGCGAAAGGTGCTCTTCTTAGCTGCACCGAGTCTGCTCCAGACTTACAAATTGCGTGGGTGTTCTTCTGAACTGCACCGAGCCTGCTCCAGGCTTACAAAGTGCGAGAGGTGCTCTTCTGAGCTGCACCGAGTCTGCTCTAGACTTATAAAGTGCAGGGGTGTTCTTCTGAACTGCACCGAACCTGCTCCAGGCTTACAAAGTGCGAAAGGTGCTCTTCTGAGCTGCACCGAGTCTGCTCCAGACTTACGAAGTGTGAGGGTTCCATCTCCTGGTGGTGGTGCACTGAGTCTGCTCCAGACTTACAAAATGCGAGGATTGCTCTTCTGAGCTGCACAGAGTCTGCTCCAGACTTACAAAGTGCAGGGGTTCCATCATCTGATGGTGTTGGTTTTTACTTAGATATTTCCTGCAAAGTTATGTGCACAAAAGTATATACAAGAAATTGTATGTATATGACATGAGAAGTAGATGCTTAAAAAAATGGATGGATTATGTCCTAGGTGGTGAAGGGTCCTTTAAGGATACATCTTGGCTGCTCCACCATGCCCCCCTAGGATCCAGGAAAGCGTCATCTTGGCTTCAGGGATTCTAACCCAAAACCTGCTCTAAAAGACCCATTAGGTGTGCATCCTTGCCCCCCCAGCTCTGACTCATGTCCTGCATTACATGGCACCTGCTCGAGGGGAGATTATCCGAAGAACCACAGCCTTATCGCTCCAGGCATCGAAAGTCATTAATTAATGGTAGTGCCTCACTTGTGAATTTTCACACTTGCTTTTCTTAGTGGGAAATGCATCCTTTCCGGATTTTCACATAACCCTGTGCCTTATTTTTTGCCTGGAATGGACCCAACTCAATCCAGCGGCTTTTATTATTATTTTTTTCTAGGACAGACTGCTTGTTTCCAGGTTTTCACCCTGCCCTTTGGCCTAACTTTTGCTTAGAGTGCCAATTATGGTTTTCATCTCTAACGGCTTTTTTTTTGAGGTGTGGCTATAAGAAAACCTGAAGCTACTATTAGAGCCTCCTTCTATAGCAATCAACAATTGTTTGCTGAGATATCTTCCCCTAAACAACGATTATATCCCCTTGCTCCCTTCGATGAAGGTATTGTTCGATTGGGTGAGGTGGCTAACAAGGGTCAACTCCCTATTCCCCTGGCTCTCTTTTCTGTTCTCTTGTGGGGATTTCCTGAGACCACTTTGGATATCATCGCCTATTGCATTTGATAGTTCAGAGGGATTCAAGATGTTATGAGGTATCCTCTGTCTTTCCAAGGTGGCATCTCATCCTCGGTCTTCACCCCTAAGTACCATAGCCCCGGATACGACTGCTTGCAAAAATTGTCATACTACAGATCAGAAACTACACCTTCGCAGCTATAGGTGCACATAATTGGTGGGTGTTTAGTCCCGCATTTAATAACAGGGCCCATCAACTTAGGCATCTGGCCGGTGAGAGCATGAGCAAAGTGTAGCCATTTAGATTTCACACGTTCAGTTATGAACGGTGTTTCTCTTTTTATAAAAGAACTAGGAAATGATGAGTACATGAGTTGAACTGCTTATGTTTTATGTATTTGCAAAGACTGTGTGCATTTCAGCATTATTTCTCCATACATGATCACCATTTAACATAGATTCAGAATGCATAATTACATTTAATCTCAGAGTGGATCTTGTAAGCATCAGACTCCTATTTCCAATCAGCCCTCTCGGGTTTTCTTGATTGGATATTTTCTCTCAAGCCTCTAATTTTTGACCAGGATGCCTTTTTTCGGTTTTCATCCTGACAAGGTGCCCAATTTTTGCAAGGCCACCTTTTTTTGGTTTTCAACCCGCGAGGCATTTATTCTCTTCTTTTGATTTTTAGTCTTTAGCCTTGGACCCCCTTGGGTCTGTTGATGCTGACTGGTTCTTTGAACTTGCTTCCCTTGCTATCTGTCAAAATGCTGCTCCCTTGGATAATAACTTTTCAAGAATAAATGGGTCTTCATATGTTGACCTGAATTTATCTTGTCCGTCTGGAACGCTCGGACCTATTGGCTTGAAGACCAAATCTCACTCTTTTAGTGGGTGCTTTCTAACTTTCCTCCCAAACGGTCGAATAAGGTGTTTTCTGATAGATCTAATTGCGATAGTAATCCTAAAACCTGTTTCCGTTTAATGTGCTTAGCTGCTGTAGCCGTTGCTTCCATGACTGCCCCTTAAAGATTTCACGTGCTTCAACGGGCAGTAGTGCTTTCGCCTCATGCATCAAGGAGTAAAGCATGACTTTTGTAAGGGTTCCGATTGCAGACCCCAGCATGGGTCTCCTCCGTAACCTTATTGGCCTTCTTCTCATCTGGCATCTCAGCTGTATGTCATCAACTCACCTCTCGTACTGCACACCCTCTATACTGATGAACTAGGTGGATAGCTTGTGAATTAGTCTTCAGGTCCTTTTCAGTATCCAAGAAGAATGGCAGGATACAGGTATGCGTGGGTCAACGGGATTTGAACAATGCTTGCCCCCAGATAACTGTCCCTTGCCCTATGTCGATGATCAATTTTTTTCTCTCTCTTTTTTTTTTGCCTTCTTTTTTTTTGTTTTTTTTCTTTCTTCTTTTTTTTTCGTTTTTTATTTTTTATTTATTTTTGCGTACACATTTTTTTTTGCTCCCTAACAAGCTTCGTCCAAATCCTGATAGCTTACACATATTCGTACTTCTCTTCTTAACCATTGGGGATGTCGTTGATCCACCTAGTTGGGCATTGCGCTTTAGTGAAAAAATTTAGCCCTGGTTCTGCTTGTGGATTCACCCCTTTTAACCTTTCTTGTCCCTCCTGGCTTGAATCTTCTAAGCTTCTGCCTGGCTGGTTCATGATCGGGATACAATAGCATAGCATGTACGGCGGCTTCATAATCATCTCTTTGCATGTCTTCACAGGTCTAGGCAAAGACTTTTTATTTTATTTTTTTTCATTCTCTCAAATTTTAATCTTTCTTCAAGAGTTATAACAGATGCTATCAAGATTTTCTTTGGGTCCTCCAAAGTTTCAAGATTAAATGGAATGGCATTAGTTGAATCAATGTCAAATGTAAATGTGCCATGATTATGCATAATGAAATCACAAGAAACATCACATAAAAATATTCATTTCATTTCATAAAAATTAGAATTAAAACATCGTCATTAAGTAGTTCAAAGATAAAAAGAAGAGCATCTAAATAGCTAACATCCTCCTTTCTTGCCAACACGGATGTTATAGTCGATGGTCTATTATCACTTTCGGGAACCATTCTCCTCACCTCTCAGCTCCTCATCAATTAAGTATAGAACTTGCCTTTTCAGAATTCGGCACCCATCAGTCTCATGCCCGGTATGCTGATGGTAGGCACAATACAAATCTGTTCGGTGGTTGGGACGCTCTTGGCTCTTGGCAGGTTGGGCCGGTATTGGCCGTATTTTCCCCTTGCTAACAAAATGAGCAAGGTGTTTAGACAAGGGCTTCTCCAGTATGGCATTGTAACTTTGAGTCATTCTGAAGGTCGGAGCCCTTGTGGCTCTAAAGTTTTTTCCATCACTACCCAACAGACTTGAGCTCCCATGACTACCTTATCGGCATTCAGGATTCGTGATCTGGTTATTGTCGATCAGATCCTGAATCTCATGCCTCAGCCTAGCATAATTATCCATCACATGGCTAGTGTGCTGGTGGTAGGCGCAGTACTCATCTTCCTTATGCCTAGGCTGCCCTCGGGACTTAGCCAGCTTGGGAGGCCTCAGTTGTAACATCCCCTTCTTCATCAGCCTTTCTAGGACCCAAGATAAAGGTTTACCTGTAACAACCCAAATCGGGCCTAGTCGGAATTGGCACGCTAAGTAGAGATTTCAAGGATAACTCGGTAATTTGTGCATATGGAAATTTCAGTATTGAGGATCCAATTGAAAAGATAATTTAAGTTGATTAGGAAATAATGTTCTTTAGTGAGTAAAGTGTAATCGACAAGTGTTTTATTGGATTTTGCCAAGGACCAAGTGTGATATAAGACAATATATTTTTATTTGGGACCAATAGGATTCTTCCATGTGGACTTGGTTGGTGTGTGTAATTAATGGGGAAAGAAGAAAAAGGAAAAGAAAGAGAGAGGAAAGAGCAGATCACGTTCTTGCTCTCTCTTCTCCTCCTCTTCCTACTTTCTCTTCTTCTTTCTTTTCCCGTTTCTTGCTCTCATCCCCTGTGTTGAGCATTTTCTATATATGCTATATACCACAAGTATACGGTGTACCGCAATAGTACTTAAGATGTCGATCCCACGAGGAACGCGTTTTACTCACTATTACTACCCAATTTTAATCTTGTTTACAATGGTCTAATAGTGTGAAAGTTAATTTTAAACTAATCTAACATGTAAACTAAATAAACTTAGTTAATGATAGTCAAAACAGATAAAATAAATCATGAAGAATTAAAGATAATGAACTTGATTCCATCATTTTGATTAACATCTTTCATCTTTTTATGCAAGCCAAGTTAGAATAAATTTTTAACTTACTCTCTCGACATGAATTAAAATGCCTAAAACATATAATTAAAATTCTAACTCACAATTTTCATTAATGAATTAGAGGTTTCTAATTATATATTTTAAGAATAAACACTAACCTATAGCAATTATCTCAATATACCGATCTCTCAAATATATCTTGATAATGAAATTCTATTAGATTTCAAATAAAAAAAACTTTCGAATTACTTTAACTTATGAAGATTATGCAAAAGATACTAATAGAAAATCTGCAAGCAAAGACTCTTTAAAATAGATGGAATTAAAGAATGTTAATAATGAACAAATTCATTAAATTAGTATTCATTAAGTGACAGAGAAGAAATAAAAGATAAGAGATTAAGATAGAAGTCCTTCAACCCTTTTCTTAATTCTTCAAATAGATTTTCTTCTCCTTGATCTTCTTCTTCAAAACATAAAAACTAACTAAGAACTTTAACTATAAATCTGTCTTACTAAATACAGAAAATTACTTAACTAAAATTCCATATATATATATATAAAATTACAGTTAAACTAAGTATTTATACATGATAATTTGAAGTTTGTGTCTCTTAGAGATGTCCCTTGAGAATGGTTGTAATTGTTGGTGAAAGGAGGTGACTTTTCAAGGGAAAACTGTCCCAACGGTCGTCTCTATCGTGCTCGCAACAGAACGCACTCCCCTTTTTCTTTCTCTCTTTTCTTCTTTTGCTTCTCTTCTTCTCTCTGGCCACTCACGAGTCGCAACCTCCCATCACATGGCTTGACTTCGCGTGTGAGTCGTGACCGGTGCTCACGTCTCGCCTTCTCTTCCCTTTCTCTTTTCTTTTCTTTTCTTTGCTTGCTTGGCCTCTCTGTATCGTCACGAGTCGTGATGGTCTTTCACGACTCGTGACCCTACTTCTTTAGCTCCCTTCTTTCTTTCTTCCTTCCTCTGCGTTCTTCTTCGCGAGTCACGACTCGTGATATAGCATCATTAGTCGTGACCCTTCTCTGCTCTCGTGATCCTCTCCCTTTATATGCTTCTTCTCTTCGTTTTTCACCTAAAAACACCATTAAACACAAAAACACTCAACTAATACAAATAAACATAAACTAACACATATGACATCAAATATACACACAATTGCATGATTAATTTCACAAACTCATACAAAACATACACTAAATTATACCTCAATTAAGCTCCTATCAAATTCCCCCACACTTAACCCTTTCTTATCCCCAAGCAAGAGAAAAGACATAAGAAAATTCAACAGCTAGTAAACATAATTACATAGCACTGTCCATTCAGCATATATACTAAAATTGCAAAAATCAACTATCTCAAACACTCACACATATCAGTAAATCAAAGTTATAAGTATGTATTGGAAATTTAATAACTCATCTAACTTTACTACTTCCAATATAAAGAATATAAAGTCTCAAAAACTAAACATGAATTAAAGAGAGAAAATTGATCATAAAAGTTAAAAATCTAAGATTACTAGTGACCTTTTAGGACAATTGAAGCTCACTTACCCTTAATCAAATCTCATGGCATTTTTAGACTCTCTTTTTTTTATTTTCTATGAATTTTTCTTTTTTTTTTTTTTTACATGGATATATATATTTTTCATTTAATTCCATGCATAGTAAGAGAAGGTAATATGGGTGCATTTTACGCTCCATCCCATATTTTTGCAATTTTGGATGTACATCTTGCTATTTATTTTTGAATTTGGTGGGTGCATTTTATGCTCCATCCCATTGTTTCTTTTTATTTTTCAAGTCCTCATCCATTATTGAAAAGATAAAAGGTAAGTACTATGGCTATAGTTTCTATAGGCAACTAGAAACTTAAAATTTTAAACTAAATGAGCAAATTCTAACTTTAAAAACATGGTTAGTTAAAAATACTAAATAAACCATAATGTTGAAAGAAGTAAAACAAAATAACTTAAAAAACTTAAAACACGTACCAAAAATTTTGAAAAACTGATAAAAATGAGCATAAAAAATAATTGACTTAAAGCATAAAAAATAATTAACTTAACAACCTATATAATATACCAAAAGAACAATACTTTATAATAAGCTTATTAATGCTTACTAAGAACCTAATTGAAAAACTAAGACACACAAATAATCATGCAATTAACATACAAAATACATACAAAAACTTATAAAACATAAGTGAACACAAACAAATAATCACATTCCCCCACACTTAAAACACACATTGTCCTCAATGTGGAGGGATGACACACAAGGAAACAACGAAAACAAAGAAAATAATTAAAATAAAGAAAAGAAATACTCCCCTATCATGGTGAAGGTGGAGGTGAGGGCACCACAAATCCAGCTTGTGTGATGAACTGGTCAAACTTGTACTCCAACCTCCTTTGCCGTCTGGCCAAAACAGTTTGCTGATCTTGTATATGATTTAAATTGTGAAGAATTTGATCAAACATTGCTGTGACATGGGGGCTAGAGGAACCAATTTCAGGTACAGCAGGGACCTCATGCATGGACTCATCATTACTAGGCTCTTCCTCACTCTCTTCTTCTTGTGTCGCTACTTGTGGCTCAGAATGTTCAGCAATATCCCTCAAACAAGACCTCAAACGTGGAGGTATTTCCTGAAAATTAACACTAACAATCTCTCCACGCACTAACACATGCTTAGTAAAATAAAGGCAAGGAAAAACTCGATAATATGCATCAAAATCCACATTTAAATTCTTTGCAATACTACATATTACATGCCCATGAGTTAGAGGCGAATCATGCTTATTAACACATTGCAACAATTGAGTACAAACCCAATAAGGCCAACATACATCCTTACGTTCATGGATACACCACATCAAGAATAACTCATTATATGAAACTCTGTTAAATTCAGACCGATTAAACACTAAAGAAGCTAGAACCTTATGCAAAATCCAATACCTTAAATCTTTAATAAACATAGATTTAGCATCTCTAGCCCTATAAGGTGTTGGCAAATCAGTTAAAAAAGTCCAAAATCTATTAGGCTTGAAAGATTTAGGTGGATCAGTTAAACCAGTTTGTGAAAATCTAAACATCCTATTCATCATAAAATAGGTCAGAGTATATGGTTTACCATCCATCCTAAAATCTAACCAATTCTCATTATCCTCATTCTTTTTCAATGTAGCATAAAATTCCAGAACTAAATCAGGATGAACATCTTCATACTTAATTGCAAATTTCAACAATCAACAGGATCTCAACATGTCATTAACAATATCTAACATGCCTACTTGTGTCAACAAAGAGTCAGGAAAATACTTACATTGCAATAATGGTCTATCACGAAGAGTAAAATACCTACTACCTTCATCCACCGAAAATATAGGAAACAGAGCACCATAATGAGCAGCGATATTGTCCTCATCAGCTTCATGTCTTGCGGGTTCAGTATGGGAAGACAATGGATTTTTTGTTCTCACCATTTTTATGAGTTGAAAATAGAAAGTGAAAAAGAAACAAAATACTACAACTAGAAAGAGAAATAAACAAATCCAAATGCACGGAATGAAACTCCTATAGAAAGTTGATGCCTGTTATCGAGAAAATGCCGAACGAAACAAAGTCTAACTAACAAAGAAGTTTATGACCAAGATGAAAATGGATTTAATGACGAAACCAAGATGAACAAGAACCACGCAAACCCTAAGAAAAAGAGAACAACGACAGAAATCTGTGAAGGAAGAAGAAAAGTCTAAGAATTATGAAGAGTAAAAATCGAATACTGGATTGCGACTCGTGACCTAGAAAGCTAAGAAGAGAAAAATGAGGAAAATATAACAAGTTAAGTGAAATAAAAAAGAAAAGAAAGAATAACAGAGGTCACGAATTTTTTTTAGGGTTTTGAAATTTAAAATGTCCCTCCTTTAATTTTTAATCTGTGTGAGTTAAGGGGATTAAAATTAAATTAAAGTTAAGCTAACCTAAATTAATGAAAAGTAAAATAGTAAAACGAAAAAATAAAATTTATTGCAAATAAATTGAAAATTAAGAAGTAAATAAAATAAAATAAAAACTCACCTGAATCGTTAATCAAGCGTCACAAGTCGTGAGGCATCGTCACGACTCGTGACACACCTCACTTACCTAGGTCGATTCTCCTCAGCATGTCCACCCCGTCACGAGTTGAGCCTGGAAGTCATGACACGTGAAACTACATAAACTAATCTAAAACAAAGTACAATAAATTTAAAAAGAAAATATAACTAAGTAACCTAAATAAAAGAACTAGACATATCATGGCTTAATGTGCTCCCTAGGATTCTCCTCAGTATTACTTGGAAGGCATCCTAGATTTCGAGAAGATAAGGAACTAGCAAGTTGGCCTAATTGAACCTCAAGATTATGAATAGAGGCGGTATGATTTTTAGTGATTTGGTCAATTTTTGCCTCAAGTTTCTTTTGACTTTCATCTTGAGAATTTATCTTATAATTAATTTCCTCAATAAACTTATCAATCTTCCCTTCTAAAGCACCAAACCTATCTTGTGGTTCTTGGTATCCTACTCCCCTATTTTGGTTGGTATTATTATTATTTCCCCATGATAAATTAGGATGACTCTTCCAACCAGGGTTATAGGTGTTAGAATAAGGATTACCACGCCCTTAACCTTGAATAAAATTAACTTGTTCTTCCTTATTAACCATGCCTAAGTTGCAATTGTCACTCTTATGCCCTTGTTGACCACAAATATTGCATGCATTTGATGAATTACCACCCATACTTAGGCTATTAACTCTATGATTCAATGCTTCAATTTGAGATTGTAATGCCACCATAAAATCTACTGAATGTACCCCCCTAGCATTAGAATTGTTATACTCCCTTACTCTTTCAGGAGGCCACATACAGTTGTTCATTGCCATCTCTTCCAATAGCTCATATGCTACTTTAGTTGTTTTTCTCATCAAGGATCCACTAGCTGCAGCATCCATAGTCCTTCTTGTAGTTGGATTAACTCCATTATAGAAGGTTTGCATCAAGAGCTCTCTTGGAAGGTTATGGTGTGGACAAATTCTTTGCAATTCTTTGAACCTTTCCCAAGCCTCATATAATGATTCATTGTCATTTTGAACAAATGTAGTGATATCCTTTATGATTTTTGTAGTTTTGGCTAAGGGAAAATATTTTGATAAAAATGCTTGGGCCAATTGGTCCCAAGTGGTTATTGAAACCCTTGTTAATGAATTCAACCAAGCCTTGGCTTTATCCTTCAAAGTGAATGGAAAAAGCCTAAGTTTGATTGCATCAGCCGAAACCCCATTTATCTTAAAGGTATCACATATCTCAAGAAAGTTGGCCAAATGAGCATTAGGATCCTCATTTGCCAAACCATAGAATTGTATACTATTTTGAATCATTTGTAAGAGTGAAGGCTTAATCTCAAATTGATTTGCATTTACCGTTGGCCTTACCACTCCTTGTTGAGCTCCACTCAAGGCAGGTGTAGCAAAGTCCATCAATCTTGGCAGATTTTGTTCTTCAGCCATGATAATTGATCTGTTATTTTTGTTCTTCTTTCTATTGGTTTCCGGTTACTTGACAAAAACCTTTCAATTTCAGGATTTAAGGGTTCAAGCTCTTCTAAAAACTCCTTGTACTAGGCATGAACTTTCAAATCCTGTAAACCAAAAATAAAACACAAAGTTAAACTAAACACACAAATAAATTAAAACAAAACAAAGTATTGTAATCCAAAATCATAAACTAAGTTTCATAATGGCAAAACAACCGTTCCCCGGCAATGGCGCCAAAGACTTGATGAGCATTTTCTATATATGCTATATACCGCAAGTATACGGTGTACCGCAATGGTACTTAAGATGTCGATCCCACGAGGAACGCGTTTTACTCACTATTACTACCCAATTTTAATCTTGTTTACAATGGTCTAATAGTGTGAAAGTTAATTTTAAACTAATCAAACATGTAAACTAAATAAACTTATTTAATGATAGTCAAAGAAGATAAAATAAATCATGAAGAATTAAAGATAATGAACTTGATTCCATCATTTTGATTAACATCTTTCATCTTTTTATGCAAGCCAAGTTAGAATAAATTTTTAACTCACTCTCTCGACATGAATTAAAATGCCTAAAACAAACAATTAAAATTCTAACTCACAATTTTCATTAATGAATTAGAAGTTTCTAATTATATATTTTAAGAATAAACACTAACCTTTAGCAATTATCTCAATATACTGATCTCTCAAATATATCTTGATAATGAAATTCTATTAGATTTCAGATAAAGCAAACTTTCGAATTACTTTAACTTATGAAGATTATGCAAAAGATACTAATAGAAAATCTGCAAGCAAAGACTCTTTAAAATAGATGGAATTAAAGAATGTTAATAATGAACAAATTCATTAAATTAGTATTCATTAAGTGACAGAGAAGAAATAAAAGATAAGAGATTAAGATAGAAGACCTTTAACCCTTTTCTCAATTCTTCAAATAGATTTTCTTGTCCTTGATCTTCTTCTTCAAAACATAAAAACTAACTAAGAACTTTAACTATAAATCTGTCTTACTAAATACAGAAAATTACTTAACTAAAATTCCATATATATATATAAAATTACAGTTAAACTAAGTATTTATAGATGATAATTTGAAGTTTGTGTCTCTTAGAGATGTCCCTTGAGAATGGTTGTAATTGTTGGTGAAAGGAGGTGACTTTTCAAGGGAACACTGTCCCAACGGTCGTCTCTATCGCACTCGCAACGTTGTCGCGCTCACGACAGAACGCGCTCCCCTTTTTCTTTCTCTCTTTTCTTCTTTCGCTTCTCTTCTTTTCTCTGGCCACTCACGAGTCGCAACCTCCCATCACGTGGCGTGACTTCGCGTGTGAGTCGTGACCGGTGCTCACGTCCCGCCTTCTCTTCCCTTTCTCTTTTCTTTTCTTTTCTTTGCTTGCTTGGCCTCTCTGTATCGTCACGACTCGTGACCCTACTTCCTCAGCTCCCTTTTTTTCTTTCTTCCTTCCTCTACGTTCTTCTTCGCCAATCACGACTCGTGATATAGCATCACTAGTCGTGATGCTTCTCTGCTCTCGTGATCCTCTCCCTTTATATGCTTCTTCTCTTCGTTTTTCACCTAAAAACACCATTAAACACAAAAACACTCAACTAATACAAATAAACATAAACTAACACATATGACATCAAATATACACACAATTGCATGATTAATTTCACAAACTCATACAAAACATACACTAAATTATACCTCAATTAAGCTCCTATCACCCTGGTTGTGTGTGTGAGCTGGAGTTGATTGGGAAGAGTATTGGAGCAAGATTGAAGAGTGATTGGTGTCAAGAAGAAAGATAAAGGAAAAGGTAAGGTTCAAGCTTGAGGAGAACAGCTGGGTTGTGCTTCAAAGAGGTTTGGGAGCTTTATTTTTGTTATGTCTGGTTTGGTTTGCTTTGGAAGTTTGGGAGTTTGCTTCTGCCTTCTTTCTCTTTTCGAATCAAGTCAGTGTGTGTGTGTTGATGTCTAAAATTTTGAGTGATTTGGTATGTGTATATGCATGAATTAATTTGGGAAATGTTATGTTTTGATGATCTTGTGTTTGATGAATTTCTAGAAATTATATGATGTTTAGAGTTTAAAATGGTTTGTGTTACATGAGGTTTGAGTTAGTGGAGTTAAGAATTGATGTTGTGAATTTAGGATTGTGAATTTTGCATTTGTGATAGTTGTTGAATTATGGATGTTCAATGGCGGGTTGATTGAATGATGTACCATGTTTATTGCATGTTGTATGTGAGTTTTAAGTTGGAAAAGTGATTTTTGAGTTGGGTTTTTAATGGCTTGTTGGTGTGATTTTGAAGTGTGTGTGTTTTGGGGTAAAACTTGGGTTGATTTTTCTGCAAAAATCTGGATTTTGGGCGAGTCGCATGGCGGTATGGAGGGCTTTACTACCGTGTGAATCGTGAGTGTTCTTCAGGGCCTTTTCTGGGCATTTTACATGGCGGTATGGACTGGTCATACCGCCGTGTGAAATGTTATTGCCCAGCATGTTGGGCATGTTACACGGCGGTATGTACTAGGCCATACCCCCCTGTAAAGTGCCTTACACGGCAGTATGAATTGGTCATACCGCCGTGTAAAGCACTACTGTCCCCCAGATTTTGATGTTTTCGATTCTTTCCGTCTTCATCCCGTTTTTACTATTTTATATTTTTAAATATTATTTAGCGTCATTTAAGTTTCCTCACATTATTTAATGGTATATTTTGCTATGTTATATTATTGAATGTTTGTTTGGATTCGGAATGTGTTATGCATGAGTTGGGAACTTTCTTTGGGTTGATGTTCATATGTGGGTTTTGAGATATTGGATTGTGAACTGATGATTTATTTGGAATTAATTGTGGAAATATGTTGTTTCATGTTGGTTATGATTTTTGGAAGGCTTAATTATAGGTAAGTTGGACTTTAAGTTTGATTTAGGTGAAAATGTTTTTGATTTGAATTTTCTGGGCTTCCTGTGTTTTTGTTGAGAAATGGAAATCCTGATACTGTCGCGAGTACGACAGAACGGAATTTCCAGCTCTAGCGCCTGTAGGCTGAGAACTTGTGAGCGTCTTGAGCAATGCTCACAAAACTTAAGCAATGCTCACGGCACGTCCCTGGCCATTCTGTCGCGAGCACGACTTTGTCGCGATCGCGATCGCGACAGTGACTCCAGTATGCCCTGTTTCTCTCTCGTGCTCTATTTTTCTAAAATGTGTTTTAAATGTCTTTTCTTAGCTTTTTACTGCTGTATGCTATATTATTTTGCTTATATGTATAATATCATGATTTCTTCATGACAAATAACATGTTATCCATGATAAATCATATGCTGTGCTTTGGATATAAATATTGCTGAGATTTAAATTGTGTAAATGGATTTTGTGTATGATTGATATGATGAACAATACGTTTATGAACCAATGAATGATATATGAGCAATTTGGTGAATATTATGAAATGAGTTTGATTTATTATGCAAGTCTAAGATTTGTGAGTCTTGCCATGAATAATGTGCTATGCTTAATTGTGATCGGTGTTACGCATGACCTGCGAGAGTCAGTATGCCTAATAGAGTCTCTTTAGCTGCAGGACCTTTGGACGTTTGGACCCAGATTAAGTCCCCCGTTTGGTTCCTCGCGAACCCTTTTAATGTGTTCGGATGCTCGCAATCCTTTTTAATGTGTTTGGATCTTGTTAAGATCCCCCTCAGTAAAATGTTTTTAAATGTGATAAAAATTAAATAGTTTTCGATTCGTACCCGTAAGGTACCTCTTTGGATGATTCGTACCCGTAAGGACTGTCTGTATACTCGTTATCCACTATTGTGAGTCGGCATGTGTTCTATTTGCTTTGGTTTGCTTTGATATAATTATCAGAATGTGATATCCGAATGAGCATGATAAGTATGAGAAATCAGTCAATATGTATATGAATGTGGATATGAGCTTCTAAACGCATGTCTTTATTCTGCAAGCATGATTATATATCTGACATGATTATCCGCATGTGTTATATCATATGTGTTATGCTTTGACGACCATTATGAATGGTCGTCCACTCTTTTGTTGTGTTTCCCCCCGCTAATCGTTATCGTTTAGCGATGCTTTATCCATTCGGGTACTTTGTTGTTATAAATATAAGAATGCGAATGTTATGCTTATGGTAATGTGAATTCATTCGGTTATAACTAGAGGTATGTGAATATGATTGTGATCATGAACTCTTGAATGTTATAAATGTAGTGTCATGTTATATGTTTTTCGGGCTTCTGTTATAGTAGTGATTTCGGCATGCTGGCATGTGTTTGCATTTATTGTATGCTAATATATGTGTTAGTATCGTGATGTGGGAATGTTATGCAATTGATCTTGTGCATTAGTTCCAGTTAATGTATGTACATTTTGTATCATAGCTACATGTTGTATAATCAGTGATTATGTTATGACATGTCTATGATGATTTTGGTATGCTATGCATGATATCTTGCGGATTGCTTCGGTAAGTATTTCTGTGTGTGTACGCACCTATATTTTCATGACCTGCTGAAATTCTATAATGTGTTATGGTTCCTTTTTAACCTTGTGTAACGGTTTGCGGTTAGTGTTTCGATATTAGTATTATCATATTATCTCTGCTTGTTTAAATATCTTAGTGTTTGCGCATTTTGCCTCCTTTGATTCTAACATTTTAGTGAACCTGGTTTATGCATGCAATTTATATGTATTGTGCATTTTGTTCCTCCCCACTAAGCATTATCGCTTAGCACGGGTTCTTTTCCTGTGTAGGTGGCAGGTTTTGGTTTCCGCTCGAGTCGCACATCTGCAGGGTCGGCCACGTAGGAGTTTCAAGTGTTTTGTTATATTTTTGTTTTCAGGTCCTGTATCTTTTGAATTCTGTATTTATGTATCTTTATTTATGTATTTATATGTAAGATCGGAGGGTAGTTTTTCGAGAGGTAATTATTTTGTTCGCCAGTTGTGATCAGGCTATTCTTGTAATGAATGTTGTTATATTAATGCTTGAAGATGATGTTTCTTAAAAGTTTTAATTTTTGCTGCTATTTATGTATGTATGGTTATGTATGATTGTACGCTTTGTATTGTTTCCGTGTGGTAACACCCTAACTTATACGGCATCTCACTTTGATTCGGATGGGATCGCATACATATTGGTAGGGGGGTTACATTACCCAAGTCAAAGTAGCACCTCTGAGCCGTCTCAATCATTGGTGCTTTCTATATCCTTTGGGTGCCACTGCTATTACTATAGTGACCAACTTCTAGACTTGCTGTGTCAACAGTAGTCTCATCAAGAGGCGCCCGTGTAGTTGCAAGCTTGGATCTCACAATCTCTTCTTCCAAATTAGCTAGTTTTCTTTTGGTGTTTGAGGGACAGAGGAGGTTCATCGACTATAAAGGCTCTGGTCCCTCTGCTCTTCCCACCTGCCCGATTAGTGATTCAAGTAGTGCCTTGCCCCTAGGCTCGGAAGTGGACGAAAACATTATAGCTGCCGTTGCATAATCCTTTTTTAGCGTGGCTAGCTCAACCTGGTTAAGGGTAGTTTCCATAAGTTGAGCTTGAAGAACTAGGGCCATGGCGTCCATCCTTTCCTTAATTGTGGCCAACAACCTCTTTTCAAGCTCCTCGAACCTTCTATGCATCTCTTGGGTCATTAAGGCACGAGCCTCTTTAATCTGTTATGAGGGATCAGCTATTTCTAATGCCTGTGGATATCCCTCTTGTTTTCCTTCCTCCCCACTCTCGCTAGTGGACCAACAATCTACTGCCGCCATGGGCATCCCTTCCTCACTTGCCGCAGGGCGAGTGATAGCGACATATTTATTCCCATACAAGTCCTGTAGGACATACCACTCGGGTAGGCTTGACCCAATCATAAAAATAGGCAATGGCACAGTGCTATAGTCAGACTTCTTCTTGCCCTCTCTCCGTTCAGGATCCGTGATCTGCTTACTATCAATCAGATCTTGAATCTGGTGCCTTAGCGTTACGCAATTATCCGTCAAATGCCCAGTATGTTGGTGAAAGGCACAATATTCGTTCTCTTTATGCCCCGGCTGCCCTTGGGTTTGGCTGGCTTGGGTTGTAGGGGTTATAGCTTTCCTTCCTTTATCAATCTTTTTAGTACCCATGACAAAGGCCAACCCAAATTCGAGAAGTACCTCTGACCCACACCTGTTGCCGATATCTCAGCCGTCTTCCCACTTCTACCGCTACTGCTGGAGCTTGCCGATTTGGTTATCCCTTAACTGGCATAGCCCTTCTTGGCATAAGCCTCACTGTTTGCCCTCCTGGCTATATATTCTCCTTCTGCCTCTATAGCAATGTCCTTCAAGGATTCCCAGTCCTTCAACCCTTTCATCTTTAGCCCATCTCTCAGGTACGGGCTAGCATTTTGAATGAACAATCGGATTTGATTGGGGGTATCACGTTTGCACTTCATTTCTATAACTCTGTTCCTCCACCGAGTGAAGTACTCACAAAAAGACTCCCCGGCCTTCTGCTACAGCAGCTCTAAATCCTTCAATGTGACCCCCATCCTGGTACTACAATCATATTATTTTAGGAACTCTTCGGTCAATAAGTCCCAGTCTTCTTCGGACCTTCTGTCTAGCCCGTGGTACCAGTCAATGGCGGCCCCTGTGAGACTCAAACAAAAGTACTCTATCTTCTGCTTCCTTGTCAAAGTTGTTCCCTTCATGACTAGTGAGTACTACTTGATGTGTGGAGCAGGGTCAGAAGTCCCATCAAAGTTGGGAATATCGGGCATCTTGAAGTTCTGAGGGATTAGATCATCACTATCAAGCTCCCGATCCTCAAGGTCCATTCCTCTTCCTACCGCCAACATTCTCGTCATGGCTTCAAACTTTTCCTCCATTTTCCTCCACATCGCATCCTCCGGCTTGGGTGACTCTCCCTTTACTATCATCTGCTTTTCTTGCTCTTTCCATAGGTCAATTTTGGATTTAGGGCCTTCTCTACGTTCAACAGGCGCTGGCGCTCTTGGCTCAACTGTAGGTGGATCAACTACCGCTGGGGGATCCTCTCTAATAGCCCTTTGTTCATCTTGCTCCCTACTTAAAGCGGCAGTCTAGCCCAGCATGTAGGGCCAGGATAGTAGCAAGGTTACCCATTATCGCCATCATTCTGGCCTCGAACTCTTCCAACCTTCTCCCCACTTCTTCGGCAATCATTGCCCTAGTTGCATCAGAACCACTTGATGGATCCAACATGCTTGTCTCTACTGATGATTCAAAAGGCAATATCTCACTCTCCTCTGAAAGTGAATCCGAACTCTGATCTAAGACTAGCTCTGGGGAAGTCTTTCTTAATCGACCGTCGGGACCTCTAAACCACTTGAACGAATCTATGATGGCTGCAAAACATACCTTTGTTATGATGATGCATGATTGAAATGCAATGCATGGCCGTGTTGGTGCAGCATGGACAAACACATGTAAGCAGATAGAACCTTCCAACCTTATTTCTCCCGCACACGAGGTGAATACAATCTCTTCCCTTGGTGGGCTTTATCTAAGGGTTAACAGGGAACCCATTAGACACATATGGTGCACTGTGAAAAATCGGCAGCATAACACTCTTAATTTAAAGCACATGCGTATGAGTTTTGGCCATTACATATTTGGACACTTCGATTAAATTAAGGTAAACCTATCGGGGCATGAAAGCCTTTGAAAAAAGACCACTTAATTTGCTTGATTTTGTTTAATACACAATAGCCCACATCACAAGCACCGTATTAAGGAGCATTTGGCCTAATGGAAGTTTCTATTTGCCATTACATGAGCTTTGGTCAAGGTGGTGATACTTCAGGTCTACCCAAGCATGGTCCCTGCCAATGGGTCTAGCTCGTCAAGAATGTAGTGACCGATCGGGTCTCCATTTGATATACCATTAATGGTGCGAGGCTTGGGCTGGTGATTATCCCTAACACTTCCCTACAATGAGTGAAAGTAGGATCGTATTTTAGGAATACACCAGGGTAGATAGGGGACCAACTAACATAATTCTAAGGCTCTAAAATGCAATGCAATTTTTTAGAAGAGAAAGAATTTTAAGTTTTAAAAAACTCAATTATACATTTTAACCAAAACACTTTCAGAGTAAAGTCACAAATAGTCTCCAGTGGAGTCGCCACTGTGACGCACACCGAACCTAACAAAGGCCCTATTTAAACTCGCTTTTAGGATTCAAGGGATTGGTTCGCGTCTTTTGGATCTTGGGTGCCATGAGACATCTTGGAAGCCTCCTTCCCAATAGAACATTGGAAAGGATCATCTAGCCTCACGGCGCCTTTTAGGCACCTTTGAGGTATTTCTAAGTCGCCACCCAATTTATAAGAAATTGGAAAAGGTCTCTAACCTCTTATTGGTCTAGACAAGAGATTGGTGTTCAGAACTTCACTCTTATGTATGCTTTGGTTAACTATAAATGAGTTCTTAACTTCCTAAGATTCTATCTCTTATCTCACACGATTTATGCATTTAATTAAAGCGCACTACAAGCACTCAAAAGCAATAAGGGAAATCAATAAAGAAAGCGATAAATAAAGCAATAAAGGAAAGCAGTAAGCACACCAAGCACACAATTACAAGAGAAATTGGGGCGAAATACAACCCTAATAAAAGATGATTAAAAATGTAAATTGGGATGGAATACAATCCCAAATAGAAATTAAATAATGTTGCCCCAAAATTAATTACAAGGGACCAAAAGAAAAAACATTAATACAAATTTGAAACAAACAAATAAAGTCAAACATACATAAATCAGGGCATTTGTTTGGTTTAGGAACATTGGTTCCTTCGCGCTTATTTTGAAAAGGGATCTAAGAGTTATTCGATTGCTAGTTTGAAAAATCGGGATGAATGATCCCATTTTTGGAGAAAATTAACTCTTCGTTTTATTGTGTCATTTTACATTTTTTGGCTAAAATGAGGGACATTGGTCCCAATTTTATTAGTAAAAATTCTAATTTAATTATAAAAATATTTTTGTGATTTTTTTATCTCACGCGTACATAAATAAAATATTTATTTGCAAACAAATACAACACAAAGAGAGGGAATAGGAAAGGTCTCACTGAACAACGCGGTCTCCTATGCGTAGTGACCCCTCCGCGTGGTCAAGAGAACACACACATAATGCAAGTTCACATTTAAATTCCCAAATAAAAAATGACATTAAAAATTATTAGTAATAATTCGAAAAATTAACCAAATAAATATTAAGCTAGAGGACATGCAAAACAATTAGCAAATGTGTATGAGATACAATAGGTTAAATTAGACATGTCAATTTAATATGCAGACAATTTACATGCGATGAGAAATTAAAAATAAGTCATGCAAAAAACATAAAAATAATAATAGAAATAACGATAAAATAATGACAATAGCAAAAATAAATTATTAATAATAATAATAATAATAATAATAATAATAATAATAATCACAATAACACAAGCAAAAATCATAATAATAATAATAAAATAAGATAAGCATGAAGTAATAATACTAACAATAAATAAATAAGATAACAATAATGATAATGATAATAATAATAATAATAATAATAATAATAATAATAATAATAATAATAATAATAATAATAATAATAATAATATAACTATG
The DNA here is from genome assembly GCA_947683425.1 of Excoecaria cochinchinensis. NCBI lineage: Eukaryota > Viridiplantae > Streptophyta > Magnoliopsida > Malpighiales > Euphorbiaceae > Excoecaria > Excoecaria cochinchinensis. The sequence goes on from CANTUQ010000043.1 coordinate 11,228,301, forward strand.
TAATGATAATAATAATAATAATAATAATAATAATAATAATAATAATAATAATAATAATAATAATAATAATAATAATAATAATCACAATAACAATAACACAAGCAAAAATCATAATAATAATAATAAAATAAGATAAGCATGAAGTAATAATACTAACAATAAATAAATAAGATAACAATAATGATGATAATAATAATAATAATAATAATAATAATAATAATAATAATAATAATAATAATAATAATAATACAACATGGCAACCAAGTTTGCAGCAAACATAAATATAATAATAATAATAATAACTTCAAACGGCAAATGTAAACACAACAACAATGATAACTAAAAAATAACAATAGTAATATTACCAACAGTGGTCAAAACAACATCAAAATACTAAGGATAATTGATAAATAGGAAAATAGTTGCCAAAATATTAATATTGACAATAAATAAGTGAAAAACAAAATTAAATGAGAACGGGTCCAAGAATATTTACCCTCAGAATTTATAGATCGGAAAATAGGATGCCTTGATCCGTTCTACTTATCGAAATTTATGATAATAAACACCAAAATGTTTGGGAAACATCCTAGTTTTGACAAACAAAAATTCAAGAAAATATTTTTGGTGGGATGATTAAGCAAAGAAAATTAAATCAAACCAAGGATGAGATATTCTTTTTGAGAAGAAATAAAATTGAAGGGTGAAAAATGTTTTATGATTTTTTGAAGAAGTTCTCGGCTGCCCTAAAAACTTGAGAGAAAAAAGCCTTTTCTTTTTCTTTGGAAAAAATCTGTAGCCCCCTTAGAAATGAAGAAAAAGAAACCTTTTCTTTCCTTGTTGTGTCCTAAAATGGGACGAGACAAAGTGTTCTTTTTAATCTCAGTAACCAAAAATAACATAAAAACATGAAAACCAATTTTTACAAACTGAAAAATTCACCAAGAAAACGCAGGATGAAAGTGACAGCACAAAGGGGCAAAAATGCCCGTACGAAGCCCCGCGACACGCGCCCCTATGGGCACGTGTTGTGCCAGGTGATGCGCGCCTGAGAGAGGGCGCGCGTCGCCTAATGAGGCGCACGTCGACCAGTGAGGCGCGCCCCAGTGCGGGCGCAGCCCGCTGGCGTGGCACGCGAAAAAAAGTAAAAAATAAACTTAAAAATAAAAAATGAAAAGAAATAACAATAAGAGTAACAATGCGAATTTTTGAATTAAAATTTTTTTAGAGGAACAAAGCAGATTTTCGACAAGGAAAACATCATTATTGTCACCTCTACTTGTGGCAAGTATCATTTTCATCATCGAGTAATCCTGATCTTGGACCGCCACGGGACCCGATGTCTACAGTTTGTTTAAATAAATTATTATTTCTAGATAGTGAATGCATGAATTTATATGTATATGTATGCCAATTTGTGTGTGAATATGTTTGACGACTTCTATTAGAGGTCGTCCATATCATGTAAGTTCCCCACTAAACTTTATGCTTAGCACGAGTCTTAATTTGTGCAGGTACAGAATGTTGGGCATAGGTTGGAGGATAATCTGCAAAGTCAAAAGCCAACACAAGCTAGGAGTTTTCTGTAGTTTCACTTATAATTTGTATACACTTATTCTATTTGTATTTGTAAAATAATATTTCTGTATAAGGAATAATCGATATGTAAATGTAATTAAACATTATGTAAATATAAATATGTAAATGCATATGTGTGTGAAATTTTATTGTTAATATGTACAGATATATGTTTAAAGTTTATTATTACATGAATTATTCTGAATATTTTACAAGATTATTTGCTAGTTGTATTTTTTTATTGTGACATCCCATTGTTATAGTAGAACTACAATTCCGCTAGTGGAGGTATTACATAACGCCTTTCCTATTTTAACCCTCTCGCATTCATCAAGTGTGTGTTGCATCATACAAATCTTTTCTTCACTCCATTACATGCTCATTTCCATGCTAACAATGTTTTTAAACCTTGAATCATCTCTTATTTCATAGTTCTTATAATGTATCTTATACACACACAATTACGCTACCTTTAAATTTCATTTAGCAACAGCCATAATATTTATCACATGCATAGAATTCCAACAATACATACCATATGCATATTATGTTCATTTCACATTCTTTTACACTATTTATACTTATTATAATTTTTACGCTATTTTAATCTTAGAGCACAATTATCAATCAATAGCCATTCTCATCATTCACACTATTGAATATATTTATACTTAAACTGCTCATCATTCACTAAGCAACTTCTTACTTAAACATACTCCAGATCATCCCTGCACTTATGTGTTTTACTCACATATCATATATGATATATACATATATATTTTCATCAATTAAAGACAATTGAATATATAGAACATGTTCATTTCTATCTCATTTGTAACTACAATAACATATTTATATTATCATTATCTATAATCAAGCAAAATCAATAGTACTATATGAACAAACAACATAAGATACCAATATATGCTTAAACTAAGTAGGCAGTTAAAAATGCACAAATTCAACCCAAGTGAACAGAATTTACTTCCAAAACACACACGAGTTCCTAAATGACTAACAATATGCAACATAGCCTAGCCAATAACAATGTAAAATAATTGATTTAAGATTTCACCTCACAATATCATTTGCAAATACTCAGTCCATGCATAAGATCAATTATTATACATTTAAACACACCTTTAATTTATAAACTCTTAAAGTTATATAACTAAGCATACTTTATTTCATTTAATTATTTAATTATAGTTATCGTCTTATAGTTGCAATTTTTGTCACGTAATTGCCATTTTATTTCACTACAAGAAAATTGCATTCTAGCAATGAAAAATAGCAACAAAAATTTGACATTTTCCGTTGCTAATCAAAAATAGCAACGGAAATTAGCAATGGAACTTTTGGTTGCTAAACCGGCAGTTGCTAATTTTTAGCAACGAAATTGAAATTCCGTTGCTAAATTTAGCAATGAAAAAAAAATCCGTTGCTAAATTCAACAAAGTAAAGTTTTGGTGAATTGGTCTTTTTTAGCAACGGAAAGTTTCCGTTGCTAATTTTGGTAACGGAATTCCGTTGCCAAATTTGGCAATGGAATCACTATTCCATTGCTAATTTAGCAACGGAAAAAGAATTCCGTTGCTAAATTCAACCAAGTAAAGTTTTGGTGAATTGGTCAATTTTAGCAACGGAAAGTTTCCGTTGCTAATTTTGGAAACGGAATTCAAATTTTTGTTGCTAATTTAGCAACGGAATTATAGTTTCCGTTGCTAAATTTGGCAACGGTATCACTATTCCATTGCTAAAATTAGCAATGGAAATTGCAACTCCGTTGCTAAATTTAGCAACGTATAAATAGATTCCACTGCGAATTTTCGCAACGGTACTAGCAACTGTACATAAATTACCATCAATAATTATCGTTGCTAAATTTAACCATAGAAATTATCTGATTTTATTGGTAACATAAGATTTTAATTAAATTTTAATTTTATTAGTCATAAAATAAATATAATCCAAATTCATAATGCAATTTATTTGCAATAGTATAAATGTACGAGAATAAAAATTCTTAATACATATTCTACTGTAAAGTAAGAATCCATAGAAACTAATTGAAACACAACATAAAATCAGTATCAATAACTAAATAATAGAATCCATAAAAACCAATAAAAACACAACATAAAATCAGTATCAATACCTAAATATTACAAATATAAATTATGTAGTTGGTAAAGAAAGACAATTTGGCTGCCGAGAGGTGTTGCCCTTGCTTCTCATCTCTTTCATCTCATTCTTAAGTTGGATTACGGTATCGAGCAACATGCTGACAGTATTCTCTAACTGAATGACTCTCTCAGAAGGTTCAGAATGCTTACTACAAGCAGCTATAGATGATGCAGAGGAATGCAAATGGGATGTATTTGCAATAGATCCTAAGCAAAAAATCCTTCCCCGATTATTCTTACCACTAACTGCTTCAAGAAATATTCGACTCTCATCCACATTTTTAGAGTTCTGCCACTGTTGAGTGAGAGTCTCTTGTAATTGCTCCTATAATTACAATATTTACAATAAATTAACTATATTTTCATAAAATAATTAATATTCATATATAAAATTTACGTACATTGAGTTGTCTGTAATGGGTATTAACAAATGTCTGACCATCATGCTTTTTTGTATGGGTGTACATAAATACTTCAGGATATGTAGGCCTCTTGCCCATGGACTTTTCCTACATAACCAATTAAACTCAAGTTTATAAAAAATTCAGCAGAATTTCCTTTAATTTTATGAATTTTATCTCATGTGAAATAAAAAAATTATCTAAAAAACATAGCCATCCATGAAAACAGACATATATTAAACCATCATTATCCAACCAGTCCAAGATTCACAGTACAGAAAAAAAAAACAGCCAATAGACAAAAGCAAGATATAGGGGTAGAACAACCAGTTTAAGATTCACAGTAACTACTCGAAGAAAAACCAACCAATAGACAAAAGCAAGATACAGTTCAGAACAACCAGTCCAAGATTCATAGTACAGAAGAAGGGTTAGGTTTCTTTTAAGTTATTTAATGTATAAATATTCTTCTCTTTAAATAGTTTACTATTTACTGCTGGTCTTTATAATTATCATATATTAGCCCACTTGGGTGTGCATGGCTAGTAGTTTCCTCACAAAGGCAGTGCATGATTTTCAATGAAAGATTTCAATTAAAGTAGAAAACTGGTGGCTAAGAAGAATTAGTCCTAGCAATAAATCAACAATTTATAAAACCAGCCAACCAGTTTTAGGAGGGGGTGGGGGGCACTCATAATGACTAATTTACAACTACAAAATTTCTGTCAGAAATCTGGTATACAACTCTATATCTAGTAAATGGTTTTCAGGTCATCCAACAGATGAAGGGCAGATCAACAAACTGAAGAAAATACTAATAAACAAGAAAAAAGAAAAGGAAAAGAAACAAAGAAAGAACTATTGTTGTATGATAAGTAAGAAAAAAGAAAAAAGACAGAAAAATGAGAGAAAGAACTATTACTGTATGCAATTAATATTTTACATTAGATTAGCATTCAGCAAACATTGAAATAGCACACCTAGTAAAACGTTAACTTCTTACAAATATTACAAATCAATAGTGAGCATAAGCTTATCCTTAGACATCAACCTATGTATTGATCCGACCTGCTAGTAAATCTAAAGAAATAAGATAAATACAAGGCGCAAACCTCATTTTCTAGAAATGAAGAACTGCACTTTACCTTAAACAAAAACTTACATATTTACTAGGCTTCTGCAGCTTCAAAGTATGATATGCATTTGACACTAAATTATGATAGAATATAGGTCAATAATACATATATGATAAGGATGAAATTTAGTAAGAGAGGAAAAGATAGAGACTTTATTTATGTTTCTAAAATGTCTCATTTCAAAAATAGAATAGGAGTTCAAGGGCTTAGTAGCATATCAAAATGAATATTCACAAAGTTTTCCCTAAAAAACATCAAGCAATATCTGATTTTGATCTATAGTATTACTATGCATTGGGAAATAATGCATATTTTACATGAATATGACTCCACAATTTCACAGTAACTAGTTAATGCTCCATATTATCACAAGTATACTTTGAGCAACATCCTGTCAGTAAGTTCTGCAAACATTTTTTGCACTCTATTGGATATGAACAAATATCTTGACTACAAGCATATTCATGTAAGCCAAAAGAAGACTACATATTTAAACATAATTGATGTATCCAGTTATCCAGCCAGTGAATAAAGGACAACCAATTTCATGCAAGTTATTTGATGCCACAAATAAAATGAACCATTAGGATGAAATCCAACTAGCAACGATTAAGTCATTGCAGCATGGCAACAAATCTTACTAAATTGTATAATATGCAATGCAGGTGCCACAAGTTCCTCCGGTATCTCTTGGACCTTCTTAATTACACGTTTTTTAGACACCAAAGGTAGTATAGGGTATGCTACAACTTGAAATACCTACCAACCTACCCAAATTAGAGCAGTACAGACCCAAAAAATAGAGCCAAACCAAACAAGAAACAGAGATATTCTGCATGTATAGAAACAGGAATGCAAAAGAAATGCAGCAAATTAATTAAAGAAAACAAAAGAAAAATTAAAAGAAAAATTTGAAACAACAATTTCATTACAAACCCAAACTCAAAACAGGGGACTAGAAATTGGAAAAGCAGTTAATAAATTAACAAATTAACAGAAGGGTTTTTCAATTTCTCACTTACTAGAAATTGCCAATTCCATAGTGCCCTAGTCCGATCAATTTTATCGCCAAATTACACCTATAGGGCCCGAAAGCGAGAATAGTGACAGCACAGGGAGAAGAACAGTAAGAAGGAGAGAGCTGAGGGGCACGAGAGAGAGATGGTGAGAACATTTCGTTTCACAGAGACATAAAAGCAACAAGAACGAGAAACCAAAATCACCTTCAGTAAACAAAAATTGCTAAATAAAAAAAATTAAAATCTAACCTTCGAAACAAGCTGTGCAGGGGAAGGTCGGAGGAGTGAATGAGAGAGAGAGAGAGAAAGAGAGGAGCGGCTATGTGATGAGGCAGAAGAGAAGAAAACGTGACAGGTCGAAGAAAAAGGATAATTTATACCTAGGGCAAATTAGAAATTACCAACCGATATAGCAATGGATTAAAATTCGGTTGTTAAAGTAGCAACGAAAATCAATTTCCATTGCTAATTCAGCAATGGAATTTTGATTCCGTTGCTAATTTGGCAATGGCAATTTAATTCCGTTGCTATTTTGACAACTGAATTATTTTAAGGCGTGTTATTTAGCAACGGAAATGCTAAATAACGCACCTTAAAATAATTCAGTTTTGAGAATAGCAACGGAATTTAATTTCCATTGCTAAATTAGTAACGGAATTTATTTCCGTTGCAACTTTAGCAATGGAAATGTAATTCCGTTGCTAAATAACGCACCTTAAAATAATTCATTTTTGAGAATAACAACGGAATTTAATTTTCGTTGCTAAATTAGTAACGAAATTTATTTTTGTTGCAACTTTAGAAATGGAATTTATTTTCCATTGCTAAATTCCGTTCCAAAAATTTTTTGCCAGCTGCTGGCGCTCTATTTAGCAACGGTATTAGCATTCCGTTGCTAATTTTCGTTACTATTTTTTGGCTCTAAAATTTCCTGCATTATTTAGCAACGAAATTTCACCATTTTTCATTCCATTACTAAATCAAAAATTTCACCCAATTTTAGCAACGGAAAACGATTTCCGTTGCTATTTTCATATTTTCTTGTAGTGCTTTTATATTTACCATTTCATCTCTTAATTTACATATTTAATTCCTAATTATTATTTTATCACTTAAAGTTATTGTTTTCCCCCAAGTATATCCGATAGAAATCCTTGAATCGAATATGCGGGATGTGGACCCCACAGGTCCAAATCCATAAGAGGAAGTGACCACGAAGGATCACTTACTCTAAAGCCATGAAAAGAGAGCCGTGAAAGAGCCATAAGTCCATGAAGCCATGCTGGCATAAAGCCATATATAGTAGACCGCGATTGGCTTGCAAATGCGAGTCGCTATGACTCGCTACCACAGTATACATGATGTCCCTATGGCTAGCCAATTGTATCCTATAGTCTTGATTTCACTACCGGTATACTAAGGGCAAATATTGATTCCGTACCATCATATTTCCATATACATGTTCATCATTTTCTTGTCATTCATTCATGCCATGATAACAATTTAATACCATATTCCATATCATATTACTTGCATTTACATATTTATTCCATAGTTCTTGTCATGCATCTTATACACTCATAATTGTACACTTATTTATGCACACTTGTCAAATATATATGTTTATGTACCTTTAATTACTATTAATCATCAATCATTCATGTACATATTCTCTCTGTACATATTTAGTTCCTTATATGTTATTTACTAGTTAACATGTATCACATATAGAAACACACTTACTTATCCCATATCATAAATTCATCTTGTAATATAGAACACATATATGTCTCAAAATATCGCACCTAATCATTAACTCTAATTCCAAAACATACTTATGTAATTTATACCTATAACTACACAATGTATGCCCAACACATAACATAGTAAATTAAATTCCCAATTATCTTATTTTTAACTCTATTATCATTTTCTAAATTTAAATTCATTAAAATTCCTTATAATCAATTTATATGCCTATGGTACGTAATATGGTCATATGGCCATTTCATTATCTAAATATATTTCCATCAATTTTTTTTATGCCTTATACCTTATATTGGTCTTAATTTCATATTCCTACATTTAATTTTAATTTACTCTAATTTACTTACATTAACGCACACATACACATACTTATAATTTCGTAAAAATTAGTTCCATAAACATCTATATTATTGAAACTCCTCGCCTTATATCATTTGGCCATAATCAATACTTCCACTCAAATTTCACTTTTGATCCAACTATTTATTTCCATCATATTCTTAAGTTTTTACTTAATTAATTATGCCATTATTGAAAGTTGTCATTTTCATATTCATTACACCTGTCACTATTGCTGGAGCTTCGCTAGAGATGCACCTTCACCATCGACATGAAGCTCAGAGCATTTAGAACTGCCTTCTGGTGGTCACATGCCAAATGATTGACTATGTGATTGAAATCGTTATCAAAAAAATGTGGTGCACCCAACACCAATTTGCTCATCGCCGGCGAGTGAGGAGGAACGAAAAGCATCAGGAGGTGTGCCTCACCCTAAAAACTTGATGGTGTGGTCCGTGTCACTATCGGACACCGAAGTTGGTCAAAAATTAGAAAAAAAGCTCTCGATAGGAGAGAGAAAATGTATGAGACAGTGGAGCAGACCAACGGAAGAGCAAACATTCCTGGCCAAATTTTGCCACCGGTGCATTTGATGGGTGTCGAAACCAACAAAAATAAAATTCCTAATCCTAACTAAATTTAACTTGTAAATAGCGATGAGCAGGATCGAATCCACAGGGATTTGTTGAGTTTTAATTTGTTAAATAACTAGAAATAATTAAAAAAAAATAAAATGGGGGGTTTTGTAAATAAAGAATGAAAAATACAGAATTAAAATAATAACAAATGAAATGCAGAAAATGAATAAAAAAAAAGATGACAAATTCCAGTTAAAGGTATTTGCAGCACAGGATTCAATTTACTAATCACAGACAAAAAGGTACTCTAAAATCATGCAATGGATCAGTTATAGTCGTCGGCTTCGCGCTCCCGACCTAATCTTTTAGTATTAATTAATTAATCAAGTAAGTCTGTAATTAACTCCTAGCCAACAAACAACCTTTACCACACATAAGAATTTCATTTATTGATAGCATTAAGGAATAAAAAGACCTAACCTAAACCAACCGACCTCACTCGAGACCGATTTAGACCAAATCATGCATTTACTCAATGTAACAGCCCTTGTGAGGAAGCTACACTGATTGCCACTTGTTATTGAATTTTTTAAACAATTACGGATTTGACAATCTCAATTAGCTATATGTTATTTAATTAAATGAAAAACAGGCCCTTATTGTGCAAACAATAAATAACAATCGAGATGGTGTTTCCCTAAATCACAGTAAATAACATAACACCACATAAAATTAAAGAGAAAAATAAGCAAAAACAATCTCACAGTAAAGAAGAATCCTGGCTTTGAATTGAACCTTTAACTAGAATAAAAGTTTAGCCAATCATGGCCAAGAACAAAAACAAAATAAAACTAAACAAATTCCTAACACAGAGATGGAAGAACAGAGGTGACAACGGCTGCTAAAGTCACTATTAACGTTTCTCTCTATCCCTTTTAAAAGAAAACCTAAAAAATTTAGGTAAGTCTTTGATTCCTATCCAAACTTGGAAAATAAAATAAAAATATTAAATGTAATATTATCTTACTAAAATACTACCTATTATCTCCTAAATTATGGTCGAATTATCCCTAAAAATCTAATGAAATACAGCTGGCGGCTAGGGCTTCTTTTGAATTAAAAACATAAATCTGCACTCTGCTGTTGCATCTTGGCCATTAGCCTTGGGCAAGGCAACTGCTTACCCTTGCCTCTTTGCTTTAGGCAAGGCAAACTTCCAAATTCAACTATTTTGCTTCAAAATTTTCTTGGATCTTAGTTGCTCCAAATTCAGTCCATTTAGCTCAAATTTGCTCCCTTCTTTCCACTTTGGTCCTACAATGATAAAAGTCACAAAACAAGTGAAAAGTACTAAAATAGTCTACAAATTAACGGTAGAAAAATGGAAGAAAACCAAGTAAAAATATGTAAAATTAAGCACTTAACAAATTCCCCCACACTTATCCCATGCTTGTCCTCAAGCATGAATTAAATCACAAATACAATCCTTTTAAAAGTTCATTCACCCAAATCAAATTTCAATCCCATAAGTTTCAACTAGATCAAAATGCAAGGCAAAATAGAGATAGAAATTCAACTTAATTTCCCACAAATTCATATCAAAATATGAGTTTCTCAACTACTTTTTCAAACCAAAAACATCAAGGTTTTAAATGTTAAGCACACAAAAATTTATATCTCAATTCAAGATTAAATCAATGCATAAAAGAAAACTTATCAAACCAAATTAGACACTTTAATTTCATATTTTTCAATAGAATGAGGAACAAAGAAACCAAGGAAAAATATTTTTCAAAATTTTTTTCTTTTTTCCATTTTTGAATTCACTTTCTTAGACTATAATAGACGCGAGGGCACCCGGTTCTGACCCGCATACACCCGATTTTTGTAATCCAAGAAAAAGTTAAAATGCTTACAAGAAAAGTAGAGATCTTTTTTACGTGAGGGTATCCGGTTCTGACCCCCATACACCCGGTTACTTAGATCACACAGTTTCAAGCGGCTACTAGCTCTACTCTTAACTGCTTTTTGAGCGGACAGCGGAGTAAAATTTATTGCAATTTCTTTTTTTTCATATTTTTTTAATTCCTGGTAACCAAATCCCTTAATCTAGAAATAAATAACACCAAACAAGTGTCTAATATGATTTTAACAAGTCTCTAAAATGCAAAGAATCCTATTTAAAAACATGTAAGAATTATGTTTCACCTTAAAAATTGAAACTTGATATTTCTAATTAAAAAAGGTAATCAAGACCACCATAAATTGTATGAAAATGTTAAATAATTATGAACACTACTCAAATATGCCTAACAAATCAATAAGTTAAAAACTAAATGGTTAAGAAATTTTGTTCAGACAAATGCTTTTCTCTAAGATTGGAAATGAAACTTAACAAATGTTAATGGACAAGAGAAATTCATAAAGTATTTTCAAATAAGCAAACAATCATGGGATAAATGTCATACTATTACCATTTAAAACAGCACATAAATGTAATAGAATAGGTGAATATCAAACCACAAAAATTATTTTCATAAATTTTTAGGTTAACTTCACAAAAACTATCCATAAAACGTGCCGATACATTAGAAAAAATCAAAATTACAGCAGCCTAACCAAGCTAAAAATGGACCAGAAGATCAAAAGAACCATAATAACTCAACAATCCACCAAAATTCTTGCAGTCCACCAAAATTAATTAAATTTCAGCAGAAAATTTAGCAAACCAACAAATTTTCACAAGAAAATTCTTTAAAAACCAGCAATTATCAGTAAAAAAATCATCAACAAATTCAGCACAAAAATCAACAATGAAACCAACCAATATATGCACAGTTTTTTCAAAATAATTGTTTTTCAGCATCTGACAAAAACATGCACAGCTAAAACATGCACAAATTTAACCTAAAATATGCAAAAATTCAGCAGCAAAATCAACTTCAAATCAGCATCAAAACTAGCAGCAAAACCAGCAACTTTTATCATAAATTCAGCACCAAATCACAAAATAAGCACTTCTAACTCAAACCCTTCCCCCACACTTTCTCCTCGCACTGTCCTCAATGCGGAACAAAAAACAATCATGGGACGAAGGCAACAAAAATAATAGAGGATGAAGGGAGATAAAACTGCCCTATTCTGTTGGAGTAGAATATGTTCTGTCAGTTTGATTCGCCATTTATTTTTGTCGAAGATATAGTATGCCTTGGGTGGTGGTATCTAGCTTATTCATTATTCTTTCTAGCAATTTTTACTGTAATTAGATGAACTTAATACTTAGCAAGCCAAAATAGAACCCAAATCCAACAATCGGAATGATCTAATAATCCCAAATGATCTAAGTTAAAAGAAAAATCTATAACTAACAATAGGAGAATAACGAAAAGAAAAGAAATTAAAGAAAAGAAAAAGATAAAGTAATAGAAAACTGCTCTAGTTGCGGAGTCAAAGGTAATCGCTGGTGGTGGGGCTGCTTGCTGGTATTGTGCTGGCTAATGAGCAAAGAGAAGGCATGGGTGGGCAAAGGATGTGACAGTCTGGTGCTTCGTAGTGGCTGCGCGTGATGGCTAGCGGAGGCGTTGTCACCGGTGACCATCCTCACCGATGGTGGTGGAGCTGTGCCGGCTAGTGGCTTGGCATGTTGAAGAAGATTAAAAGATGGGTTTGTAAGTGGGAAAATAATTGTTAGGTTAAAAGGTAAATGGGTTAAAAATAAATAAAATTGAGTGAAAGAGAGGAAACCATTTAATAAAAATTGAGGCCCATAAATCAAAGAAAAATTAAAATCCCATGAAACCCAAATGTTGACGAACACAGCTTGTGACTATTAAAACTGATCTATTAGCTAACTAATTCTTCATTGTAAGCCGCCATTAAATGCAGAAAAAAAATTCATGTGAATATCATAATCCATTGAACTCATTATGTTGATTTTTTTTTCACCCTCAAAATTGCCAATTGTTTGCCAAAGCTACCTGTAAATTCAAACATAAAGTAGGTCAGCCATATAAAAGAGATGAAGAAAAGGGCAGTAAATTAAAACAAATCAAATTACTGAAATTTAAATTTAAATATGAACACTTTAGCCTTGGGCAATGCTAAATATTGGGTTGCTTCCCAAAAGCGCTTTTGTTTAACGTCTTTGGCTAGACGTTTTCAGATTTTAGGCCTCTTCAATCTGGTTTCAAATCCCATTTTAATGTCCTTCCCTTCATCACTCCCTGCAAATTGGTATTAATTACCAAATTCTTCTCAAAATTGTTAGTATTTCTAAAAATGAAATCCCTACAAAATGAAAAATTTAAATTATTAGAATTATCATCCAATTTAAAAGATCAATTAACTGAGAATTCAATAACATCCACTTTAAAAATACTACACATCACGGGAATTTTTCTTAGTATCACAAACGTGAAATTTAACTATTTCTCCATCAAACTCCATAGTGAGTGTATCCTCATGCACATCAATTTTTGCTTTGGCTGTTCTAAGAAATGGTCTCCCTAACAAGATATCTGAAGAATTTGAGGATTTATCATCCTCCATGTCAAGCACATAAAAATCAACAGGGAAAACTAATCCATCAATGTTTACCAAAATATTGTCTAATACTCCTTCAGGGTAAACAAAAGACTATTAACAAGTTGAAGCACTACATTTGTCTCTTTTAATGGACCAACATGCAAAGAAGAACAAATAGATAATGGCATAATATTTATTAACGTTTCTGAATCAGACATAGACCTTTTTACCATAACATTGCCTATACTATAATGAATAGCAAACATACCTTGGTCTTTACATTTTGGAGTCAGTTTCCTTTGAATCATAGCAGAGGCATTTTCTCCCATACTCACCCTTTCATTACCAACTAACTTTTTCTTATTAGCACACAAATTCTTAAGAAATTTAGAATATTGAGGCATTCGATTAATTGCATCAAGTAAAGGAATATTTACCTCAATCTTGCGAAAAATCTCAAAAATATCATGCTCTTCTTTTTCCTTCTTATATTTTACAAATCTTTCTAGAAAAGGGGGCTGAATGACAAAATTGGGGAGTTGTTCTGAAATTTCCTCCTTGGGTTGTTCATCTTTCATAATTTTCATCTTTTTTTTCAGTTTCTTTTCCATTTTTCTGGCCACTTTCAATTGGCAGGGGCTGTTTCAGCTCATTTTCACTCCTTAAGGTGATTGCACTCACATTTTGTACTGGATTAATAATTTATTCTGAATGCAATCTCCTTTGAGCTTCTAATCTGCTTAATAAAATTGCCAATTGACCTATATGTTTCTCCAGATTTTTAAAGCTGGCCTTCATCTCCTGTTGAAATTAAAAAGTGTTAGTAACAATTGAATTGACAATTTCTTCAAGGGACATACCTGAATTTGAAGAATTTTGTTGTGACAGAGTGGGCTATATAGGCTAAAAATTATGGTGAATTTGTGGCATTCTTCCATAACTAAAATTTGACTGGCCCATCCATTTTCAATTTGCACATATGGATCATAACTCCATTATGGTGGACCTGAAAATCCTTCAGGTTCGTAATAATTCTCATGGTAATAAGCTCTATCCTGTTGCCTAATTCTTGCAGCTAAAGTTTGAGCAATAAAGTCAAGAGAATACATTTATTCAGTCGTTAAAAAAATTAAAACTAACAGACACCAATCCCCGGCAACGGCGCCAAAATTTGATGGGTGTCGAAACCAACAAAAATAAAATTCCTACTCCTAACTAAACTTAACTTGTAAATAGCGATGAGCAGGGGTCAAATCCACAGGGATTGGTTGAGTTTAAATTTTTTAAATAACGAGAAATAAAAAATAAAAAAAATGGGAGGTTTTGTAAATAAAGAATGAAAAATATAGAATTAAAATAATAACAAATAAAATGCAAAAAATGAATAAAAATAAAATAAAATATGATAAAATCCAGTTAAAAGTATTCGCGGCACAAAATTCAATTTACTGATCACAAACAAAAAGGTACTCTAAAATCATGCAATGGATCAGTTATAGTCGTCGGCTTCACGCTTTCGACCTAATCCTTTTGTATTAATGATCAATCAGGTAAGACTGTAATTAATTCCTAGCCAACAAATACCTTAACACGTGAAAAAATTTAATTTATTGACAGCATTAAGGAATTAAAAGACCTAACCTAAACCAACCGACCTCACTCGAGACCGATTTAGACCAAATCATGCTTTTACTCAATGTAACAGCCCTTGTGTGGAAGCTACACTGATTACCACTTGTTATTAATTTTATCAAACAATTACGGATTTGATAATCTCAATTAGCTATATGCTATTTAATTAAATGAACAACAGGCCCTTATCGTGCAAATAATAAAAAATAATCAAGATAGAGTTTCCCTAAATCACAGTAAATAAATGAACACCACATAAAATTAAAGAGAAAAACAAGCAAGAACAATCTCACAGTAAAGAAGAATCCTGGCTTTGAATTGAGCCTTTAACTAGAATAAAAGTTTAGCCAATCATGGCCAAGAACAAAAACAAAATAAAACTAAAAAAATTCCTAACACAAAGATGGAAGAACAGAGGCGACGACAGCTGCCAAAGTCAGTATTTATGTTTCTCTCTATCCCTTTTAAAAGAAAACCTAGAAAATTTAGACAAGTCTTGGATTCCTATCCAAACTTGGAAAATAAAATAAAAATATTAACTGTAATATTATCCTACTAAAATACTGCCTATTATCTCCTAAATTATGGTCTAATTATCCCTAAAAATCTAATGAAGTACAGCTGGCGGCTAGGGCTTCTTTTGAATTAAAAACATAAATCTGCACTCTACTATCGTATCTTGGCCATTAGCCTTGGGCAAGGCAACTACTTACCCTTGCCTCTTAGCCTTGG
Source organism: Excoecaria cochinchinensis (assembly GCA_947683425.1). Taxonomy (NCBI): domain Eukaryota; kingdom Viridiplantae; phylum Streptophyta; class Magnoliopsida; order Malpighiales; family Euphorbiaceae; genus Excoecaria; species Excoecaria cochinchinensis. Next base: position 11,244,193 of record CANTUQ010000043.1, read on the forward strand.
GTAAGGCAAACTTTCAAATTCAACTATTTTACTTTCAAATTTTCTTGGATCTTTAAAGTTGCTCCAAATTCAGTCCATTTAGCTCAAATTATCTCCCTTCTTACCACTTTGGTCCTACAATGATAAAAGTCACAAAACAAGTGAAAAGTACCAAAATAGTCTACAAATTAATGCAGAAAAATGGAAGAAAACCAAGTAAAAATATGTAAAATTAAGCACTTAACAGCATTCCCTCCCTTCCTCTCTCTCTTTCTCTCTCCGATCTCTTTCTGCCCTAGTTTCTCTCCCTTTTGTGTTTCTTGCCTTCCTCCTTTTTTCTGTCTTCTTTTCTTTCTCATCTTGTGCTAATTACATTAGTCTAGAAAAATCACCTAGCTTCCTTAATTTTCCCAATCTATCTTTTTTTTTTTCCATTTAGAAAATTCTGGGACTCATTATCAAATTTTTTATTTGTTATTTACTTTTACAAATATATATATATATATATATATATATATATATATATATATTTGTTTTTAATTTAATTGCTTATTAATTCATTTAGTTATAACATTAATTCGATTTATAACTTCCCTGTTGCATTCATAAAAATTAAATTTGACCCTTACAGCTTGTGGTGAACCACATCATTTTTCAGTCTAATAGTTACAATTAACTGATTCAAAATTTGGGGTGTTACATTTATACACTGAAGTTAGCAAGAAAAAAAACATAATAATCTAAAGACTAAGTAAATACTGAAATCAATCATATATAATCAAAGTCAAAAATCATAAAAAAAAACACACCTATAGTTAGTTTATTTGCCATTTGTCCACCTATGGGAGACATTGATGGCCCTAGTAGTGGTGCCTGGGCTGCCATGGCCGATAAGGCTACTATAAAAGCTTACACCATCTAAGGAGTGAAGCTGGGTATGGATGGAACAAAGGGTATAGTTGTAATGACCCAAAATGTACCTTAGAAGGATTAGTGGTGTCAATTTTATGATGAGGGTGCAAGAGTGATTAAATGAGTAAACAATTATGAGTAAGAAGGGATGTAATTGAAAGAAAAGTTGAGAACTTGAAAGACATAACTTTAAGTGACGGATTAATTAGCTAATTACCAAGGATTGAAAAGAGGTTTTGCTGGAAGAGGTGAGTGCATTCCACATGTGGAATGCAGCCCTTGCCAACACCTCTCTTTAATGCAATATATAGTTTGAATGAAAGGCAAAAATTGGCATTTTGGGGGTTCACTTGAGTTCGGCCATTCTCTTTCCCATTTATGTACATCTTTCTTCTTCATCTCATAGTATTTAGTTTCTTTCTCTTCAATTGAATTCAAGAGTTTGATTTGGATTGGTTTGAAGAGTAAGCTAAGAAGGTAAGTGTGGTTGGAAGTATGAATATCTCTTTTTTCTACTCCTTTTCTGTTGATGTGTTTAAGTTGGCTTGTTAAATGGACTAAGAGTATGTGTTTTGATTAATTGTGAAAGAAGTATTGGACAAGAGGAAGAATAAAGGCAAGGAAAAGGTCTGAGTTAGTGAGAGAGTTCATCAAGCTGCTCATTTTGAGGTTAGGGATTATGTTCTATATTTGGCTAAAGTGCATGTGTTGTTAACTTGAGATTTATGTGTTTTTGTGCGTGATAATTGATAGATGTTATAAGTTGATATGTGTAATTGAGATGTGTGTTGATATTATTGTTAGCATATTTCTAAGCGATAACTTCTGCAAGTATACGGTGTACCCAAATAGTACAAAAGATGTCGATCCCACGAGGAATGTGATGAATTTTACACACTATTACTACTCAATTTTAATCTTGTTTACAATGATCAAACAATGGTAAGTTGATTGCTAAGCTAATTTATCATATAAACTAATTAATCCTGCCCTTCTTCCTCCCCGATTCGATTTTCCAAACCCTAACATCATGAAATTCATTCAGAACCCAGAATTTCCAGAAATCATCCCAACTCAACTCCAATCATTCTTACCTAAAATTAGCTTCCTCAAGCACGCAAACACCAATATAAATAATATAAAATCACTTCCTTAACAATTACCCATCTTAAACAGGGAATAGCCAAATTAAAATTCAAAATATCCAAACCCAAAAAAATGACAGTAAGCTCAAATTCACATCAGTTCCATTTTCAAGGTCTCAATCTTCATGCATTAACCACAACCAAAACCCATTCATTCAAATCCCAACATGCAACATCAATACATCAGATTATCATCAAAAGGATCAAATCAAGCCAATAAACAGTAAATAACCTATCATAGCAAACCCAGTAAATACAAAATTCCCAAACCTATAATTCTAGCTTCCGTCACTTGGTTCCACTACTCCTAGCCTTCTCTTTGCCTTTCGGGTCATGAGGAGGCTCAACTAACAGCCGACATACCAAGAACACACAAACAAAAACCCTAGATCAAAACCCAATCTAGAAATGCAAAGAAGAAAATGAACAGTGTGAAGGAGATGATGAAAATGTAGAAAACTTTACCTAGCGGAGGTTGAGGAGCAATCAAATTCCACCACAAATCACTTGAATCAAATACCAGGACACAAATTGGAAGGGAAAAGAGGAAGAAGGAGTAATGAGGAAGAGAAAATGGGATGAGAGGTAGTAGAAGTGGCTGCCCCTTCTTTCTCTTTCTTTTTACACCCATTTCCAAAAACCCTAGCCACATGTCATCCTAAGATTGGTGGAACTTGACCACTCACACTCAACAAGCATACACTACTCACACACAATGCACTCCCAGCTAATGCACACCCTACAATGGTAAGAACACACACACACATAATGCAATCCCAACATACTCACATCCTACCAAGGTGTGAGCAAAGCACACAACATAACTCACCTAAAATGAACTCTACTGCCATGCATGCATCCATACACTATTATTACCCATAGAACATGCAATATTCCCAAAATGCCCTTATGATATGCCGAACACATACAATTGCATGCACATACAAATGGGCTCATACTACTAGGGGGCAAATGGGGTGTGACACTATATTTGGCTAAAGTGCATGTGTTGTTAGCTTGAGATTTATGTGTTTTTGTGCATGATAATTGATAGATGTTATAAGTTGATATGTGTAATTTATATGTGTGTTGAAATTATTGATTAAATTTCCATGAGTTTATGATCAAACTATGAACCCTAGTTTTAGGGGAAAACTCTGTTTATATTTCACCAGACATCCATGTGATGTTTTGGTCATAAATGGTGTTGGAGAACTCTAAATTAAGTGATTGTTGAGCCATTAGAACCACTACTTCCATATCTATAAAAGTTCCATAAATGACCATAAATTAATTCTGACTCTAAGACCCTTAAAAATGGCCAAAATAGAGGTGTCTTTACTTTGGCGGGTTCATTGGAACAGTATAGATTGTTAAATTCATATCTTTTATTTTAGAAGTCCAAATAACCTAAAAATTCTTCCATTTAAAACTTAACATCCAAACGAACAAATGTTAAGAAGGGACTTTTGCCTAAAAGTGAGGTTAGTATTGGTTTAGGCTGTACAAAATAGAGTCGTGAAGCAGTCCTGAGTTTTAGCTTTTATTTTGCTAAATTTGGTATGTCCCGGTGACAACCAATTCTTTACCACCATGACCAATGCCGAGAGAGGGCAGAATGCCTATTTTTGGTCCTCACAGCCACAACAAAGTCATTGCCATCGTGACCCCTTATGTTTTGACTATTTTATGTATTTTTCTTCCCAAATTGAACCCGTATTGTACCAAAACTTTTCGTGATATATCCAATGCATATTTAGGGTTTTTAAATGAAAATAAGAGTAGTTATCATTTGGTAAATAATCATGAATATGATTAAGATTAATAGCAAGCTAATGAATGTGGGCTTGTAAATAACCATATTTATGTGCAAGAAACCTATGAATATATAAATGATGTGGAGATGAATAATGAATTGTGTACTTGTATGTTGAACTATATGTATGTGTTTATAGTAATGTATAGTTAATATTTGTATTTATTGAGTTGTATGAACAATAGTATATCATGATAGTTGAATAAAAGTGATGTATATGGATATGTGTGCAAAGTGTTTATTCTAAGCCTGAGATGTTCATAGAAGTGGATAGATGGGCATGCTTATAAAGGGTTAGATGTTTTGTAGCTGCTAGAGTGGTACCGATGGGTGTCTAGATGTTTGATACCTTCAAGTATCTAGATGATTTGAGACTCCTGTCTCTAGATGTTTGATACTGTTCATCAGTATCCAGATGTTTACCCGTATCCACTTATATTATGAAGTCGGGCTATTAATTATTTGCATTATATATAAGAGATATTGCTACATGTTAGTGAGTTACTGATAATGCTAACAGAAGTACATGACTATTGTACCAGAGATGCTAATATGAGTTTACAAGTGCATATGAGAAGCTATTATTATACATGATTATACTAGAGATATGCCATTGTGTTTATATGCATACAAGTGTACATGAGATACAATGACAGGGTTTTACTTATTGTTTGTTATAATAGTTAAAGTTAAAAGAACATGAATATGAAATAGGATATACAAAGGTTATAGATATGTTAAAAGCATGTTTGATAGTATGCTTATGCTCATCATGTTATAAGTATGATAAATGCCCATTTTTTTAATATGCTCGCAAATGAATAGCATGCCAACTATTGATATGTTTTGATGATTAATGCTTGTGACTAAGTTAGAAGTCTATTATTTGTGATATCCCTACTAAGCGTTATCGCTTAGTACGAGTGTTTTTCCCGTGTAGATTTATAGGTTTAGTAAGGAGTTGAACATCTGCAGGTCGTGGCCACTAGGAGTAGAAGTTGAAGTTCTTTTTGTATATGTGATATAGTACTTTTGTATAGTTTAGTATATGTATATATAAAGCATTTTTGTATATGATATGTAAATGTAATAGTAAGTGAATGCTTTTGTATTGTATTAAAGACAACAATATAACGTAATGCAAATGACTATAAGAATTTGTTTTAAGCATGTGTATTGACTTTTTATTTATAGTAGTTTAAGTGTGTTGGAATTGTTTAACTTGAATGTGTATGCGTGCGTAGCGACTTCGATGTCCTCCCAAGGGGTATTGGGGCGTTACAATAGTGGGGACTGCCGGAGCAGCACCCAAAGGGAAAAATGGTTGAGCATAAGGTCGTAATAAGGCATTCATCTCAGGCTGTTCCATTGGTGAATAAGGCGAGACGTTCAAATCGGGGAAAAGATCCATAGTGGAAGATAAGTGTAATGCCCCAAAAATTTTGATTTTTATAAATAGTACTTTTTGGGCCGTGAATAGCATCACACGGGTGAATAATACCAGCCGAGGTCAAAAATCTTATTATTTGACCATTGTAAAGTACAGTTTAAGGTGAAATTGATTTTAAATAGGCCTTTAAAAGTTAGAAATAATAATAAGTCACGATTCTGTTTGAATAATAATCGGCTTGACCGAATTTTGACCAAGCTTGAAAATAATTGCTAGAGATCTCTGAAAAATATTTTGACTTCATAGACTCATTAGAAATTTTATAAAGGAATTTTATGAAGTGAAAAATTAATTTTCGAATGAGACAGAAAAATGAATTATCATATAGGTAAAAATTCCATCGGACTAGGAAAAATTACAGAAACGACATGGTTTCAACCCAAAAATTTGTGCACTCTTAGGAATATTTTTGAGTATTTTTAGACATATTTTCATGAAAAAATACAAAGGAAAAAGTATGAACCAATAGAATATTGACAAATAGCACATCAAGTAGTATTAGATTCAATCCTAGCCCTTCATTTGAGACTATATAAAGGCTGAAATTCAGAAATTTCTAGGAGTTAAATCACGTTTCTTCCACCTTCTTCAAACTTCTCCTTGGTCGACTTACATCCCACCAAAATCTCCATTTTTCATCAAATTTCCACCAAATTTCCATCTCTTAATAATTCTAAGATCCTAAAATAACTTTCTACCACTTCAAGAACTCATTTTAGTGAAGAAATTTATAGAATTTTGAAGAAAGCAAGTTGGAATAAAAAGTTCAAGTAAGTGTAAATTTCATTTTATTTGATTTTAGGGTAAAATTTAGTGTAGAATGTCATTATGTATATGAATTATGGTGGAATGAATCAAGAGATTGAATGAATTTTTGGGTGACCCATTCGGCCTAGGTGAAGGACATCAAGAGGAAGGAAGAAAATATAAAGGAAAAGGAAAGGAAAAGGAATGTTAAACAAGAAAAGAGGAATTGAGGTTAGTTGATACAATTACTTCCATTTTTCATATTTTTGATGAATATTTAAGTATATGTATGTGTTTGTTCAAGTAACTAAATTTAAGGATAATTAAAATTAGGCATAGGAATATGAAATTAAGGCTAAAATAGTTCATGTGGAATAAGAAAATTCATGGAAATATATATAGATAATGAAATTGCCATAAAACCTATATTATGTAACTAAGGGGCATAAACTAGTTATATGAAATTTTAATGAATTAAAGTTAACGAAATGAAATTAGAGCTCAAATAAGGTAATTGAGAACTTAAATTGGATATTAGAGAATTTAATTTATTATGACATACCTTAGACATACATTATGTAAATATAAGAATAATTCATGTAAATGCGTTATGAATGAATTAATGGCCTTGGTATAAGCAATATATGGGACTGAAATCATGTATGATATGGGAATTTAATGTTATGCAAGTATATTCAACTAAAATTTGAACTAGAATAAAGTAAATAATAAATTAAAATTGATGTTAGAGAACTTAATTTAATAAAATATCCTGTAAATATACGTTATATAATTATACGAAAAATTCATATATATGTGTTATGGAGAAAATAAAGGCCTAATTATGTAATAAATATTAGAAGAACATAATGAGAATTAATGGAAGAAAGGAAAGAGCAATGCTAGAAGAAATGATGAATATGGTTAAACGGTGTGGTGAATGGAAACCTTACAATTTTCATGAACTTTATTTAGTTTTGATGTAAACACAAAATATTTGATGAGAAAATTATGAGATGGAATTATAATGGTAGTGAATGCATGCTTGTCTGAATGATATGAAGGATGAAAATAAGAATGTGTTACGAACGGTGCTATATAAATATGATGCAATTATAGGTATATGAATACATGTGATATGATGTGAGATATGAGATCAAAGATTGCTATTATGGCATAGAAAATGGCATGAAAATAATGAACATATATGTGAACAAATGTTGGCATAATTAAATAGTTTTGCCCTTAGTATACTGGTAGTTAAATTAGAAATGTAGGATATAATTGGCTAGCCATATAGACAATATGATATACCTCGGTAATGAGTCATGGCAACTCGCATTTGTAGGTCAATGGTGGTCTAAACATGCATGTTATGTTATATATTATGTAAGAGCATTATAGATTCATCGGAGTGTAATATGACTCTAAGTGGGCACTCCGACACTGCCGAAGTGTAATATGGCCTTGTAGACACTGGGTCTCGAGGCAGCCTAGATCAAGATTACCCAGTGATGAAATTAATGCCTGTTCACAAGCAAGAAGGTGGGAAGTGATATTATCTTGTCAAGCTCCTTTTGAAAAAAAAAATTATGCTAACGTAGTAGGCCGCCCCTCGCGAGGGATTGCTCTTCCCAGGGGCGGGCCGCACGAGGGACCGCCCTCCACGAGTGCATGTTGTGCAAGGCTATCCCTTGCTCGTGCGTGGCACGAGGCCGCCCCTTGCGAGGGGCAGGCAGCGTGTTGAGGCCGCCCCTCATCGTCTTCTTCCCCTTCTGGCATTTTTGTTTCTCGAAAATCATGGAATTTAATTTTGAATTGAATTCCAACGCTGATTTTTGGGATTTTTGAGAGTTAATTACAGTTTTTTCGTTTCAAAATAAATTGTTTGGATTTAATTAACATTATTATCTTCCTAAAATCTAGTTTTTGAAGGAACAAATATATATAGTTTTTTGGATATAGAGAAGAGAAGGAGCAAGATTCTGTATTTTTTTTTTTCCTAAAAAAGAAAATGACTTTTATTTTCATCTGATGATCGGAGTTTGAACCTTTGATCGAAGAACCCTGCTTGAGATAGGGAAATTGATTCCCTTTTCTTGGGACAGAGATTTCTTTTGGTTTTTTAACAAATGTTTGAGTTTTTACAGAGAAAGAACTCAAACTTTTCTGATTTTCCTGTTTGATTTTTATGGATCTTGACAAGGAAAGGATTTACAATTCATCATTCCGATAATTAATCAATTTGAGAGTAAATTTCTTGGCCCAATTGTATTATTTCATTAATAATTTTCTTTGTTTTGTTCACTTTCCACCATTGATGGATACTTTGAAGCTTTTTAATACGTTGTATTTTGTATATTTTTTGTGTTTAATTTGTATATTTAGATATTATTTCAAGTTTCTTGCATGAAAATCATGTTATAATATGTGAAAATGTTTTGAAATAGTGTTATTTTGATGAAAATTTGAGGAAAAGGGAGTCACAGTGCGTTGTCTCCTTCCAGCCCTTGAGGGGCAGGAAATAGGTGAGTGGAGGGCAGTCTTTTTTTGTCTTTTAGTGGGTTTTGACCTATTTTGTCCTATTTTCAATGCTTTTTGGCCCATATTCGCAAGATGTGATTTTTGCATGATTTTAATGTTATTTTTCTTGTCATGTAATATTTATTTATTTTTATTATTTTATGTGATAATGTTTGTTTTTATTGTGTTATTTGATTTAATTGATTTGTAGATTTATTTGCTAATATTGATTGTAATACCCCGATTCCTACCCTAGTAGTTTGAGCATGTGCTTGCGTGTGTGTGTTTTAGGAGTTAATTGTATGTTTTATTATTTTAATTATTAGTATACAAGTCTATTGCATGATATTATTTTAATTAGGTGATTTGATTGTGTGGTGAAGAAAAGAAGAAGGATTAGATTGGAACTTTGCCAATACCACCTTAAGAACTTGACAAATGGAAGAAAGAGAAAAAGGAAAGGTAGATAAGGAGGAGAGAGAATGTGAGGGACAGTAATTGCCTCCTCCCGTTTCTGCCTCTCTTCCTCTCCGTCTCCCTCTTCTTCTTCTCTTCTTCTCTTTTCTTGTCCTTTGATTTTCTATGCAAACTTGTGAATTTTGAGTTGGTTTTGGCAAATTTCCAGTTTTGGGTAAGTATTTGCTCTTCTTCTTCTTCCCTTCTTCTCTTGTTTTCCTTTGATGAGTTTGTGTTTAGGTTTTGAGATATTTGTATGATTGGGTTGGTTTTAGCAGAAAATCCTACTAGAGATCCTAAGGGGAAGGAAAAAGCAAGTGGGAGTGAAGGCAAGTGATTTTGGGAAGCTTAAAAGTCAAGAGGTTTGGGAATTTGTGGATTTGTGTATACTTTGATTTTCTATTTTGATATGATTTTCTAGAAATTTGTGAGGTTAAAATTGTGTATGTTTATATAAATGTTGTGGGTGTTGATTAATTTGAATAGAGTTGCCATTGTTGTGGTGTATTGAATCAAAGTTCGAAATTGTGTGAGTTATAGAGGAAATTTCTAGGTTTGAGGAACTCTTGATTTTGATTGCCTAATTTGGATGTTTAATTCATGTTAATTAGAATAAAACATGGGTTTTATGTTGTATTATGTGTATTGAATGCTAGTTTTGGATTGTGTTGAGATTTGATGAGTCAATTGCAAGTTAGGTTGGTTTAGGGCATGGAATTCTATAGATTTTGGCTGTAGGAGTTGGAAAAATGACTCTATCGTGAGTGCAACACTCGTCACAAGTGCGACAGAGCCCAGTTATCCAAGCTCTTGTAGAGAAGAGCCTCTGTCGCGAGCGCGACAAAGAGCTGGTTCTACCGTGGTTGCTATCGCTAGCGCGACAGTGAACTTCCTTGTCCTCTGTCGCAAGCGCGAACAAGGCCTGCCTGCCTGTCCTCGCGCGAGCACGAAGGCTATCACGAGTGCGGCATTAGGCCAATTTCGCCTCTGTCGCGGGTGCGACACTCCATAGTTCCCCTGTGTTATTATGTTGTTTCCTTCTATGCTAGTTATCATGGTTGCTTACTTATGGGAAGCAAATGCATTTGTGTATGAACTATTATGTACTTCAATATATGTTCTACATGTGTTGTATTGAAGCATGGCCTGCCAGAGTCAAGTTAGTGGATAATTAGGCATGCCTAAAGAGTTATGTTAACTGCAACCCCAATGTGTTCTAGATCTTGATCAGGTCATCGTTTGGGTCCTCGCGATCCTTAATGTGTTCAGATGTTGTTTAAGATCTCCAATGTGAAAATGTTTTTGGATGAAAATAAAGAAATTGATTTTGACCATACCCACGGGTACTATTGTGTTCACTCATTATCCGCTAGTTTGAATTTGCAAGCATTTATATGATTCTCATACGAATGTGATTTTGTTGTATTAAATGAATATAGGTTGTGAAACTCTTGTGAATGCAATACATGATATAAGATTATTATGCTCATATGGATTTACATATGCATGTGCCATGTGTGTGTGTGTTTCTTTCACGGGCATTATGAATGGAGATTCATCTTGTGTTTCCCCACTAAGCCTTATCGCTTAGCACAGGTGTTTCTTCCATGTAGGTGTGGAAGCTGAGGAGTTTGTGGGAGATCCGCAGCAGGCTAGGCCAACACAGTAGAAGGGCTTTTGAAGGGAATAGTGTTTTTGTATTTTGTACCTTTTTGTATAACCTTTTTGGTTCCTTTTTGATGTTGTAATCCTCCAGCTGTGTATTTTGTAAATTTGTAAAGACAGCTATTGTACTCCTATTTATTTTTTTTGTAATAAATATTATGTTATATCAATGAATGAGATTTGAGATTTCTGTTGGCAGTTTAAGCATGTTCTTTAAGATTAAAGTTTATTTTTATTTATCCTGTTTATTTGATATTTTATTGTATGGTTGTGTTATAGTTTGGTGACACCCTTATCTATGTGGGGTCCTACTCTCCCTTGTGGGTGAGTTCCCTTACGTATAGGTAGTGTAATGCCCATTCCAGACCACATGATTAGCTCAGCTAAAGCAGTCAAAACTCACATATTCTCACATGATTAGCTACGCAACAAAACACAAATACACATCGCTATCACACCCACATGCCAAAACTTGTACAATTAAAATTTCATCACTCACATATTCTCATGCAGTGGATATCTCATGTTAATTTACACATTCATATACTTACATATATCATACACATATACTGCAGGCTTACATTACGATACTAACTATTACATTCATACATATTCCTTGGTTGCAAAAGGATTAAATCGAATATACAAAACTCATTGTTAACATGTAATACCCCCAAAAACCTACAAGACAGATACTCCTAGTGTTGACCATCGGTAATACGGATTCGTCCTTCAACACACTTTGCATCCAAACCTACACGGATTAGAAAAGAAACTCGTGCTAAGTGATAACATTTAGTGGAGAAACAACATGTAATATATACATACATACATAGAATTAGATATCATAAAAGCAGCTTTCGAAAGTTCATATCTTAATTGTTAACTTATAAGCAAGCATATAATTTATAAACATAGCACGATTGCTTATACACAATCTAAATCAACATACATATAATCATTGTAAACTTATCAATGTGTACAGTAGATCATACATATCAATTTAACCGCTTATGTTTACCTTAATTTTGTTTATTTAGTTTTGCCTGCAATTCAATGACCCGGATAATGGGTATCGCATTGGTACCCTGAGGTATAGTAAATTCAGTGTATCCGTGGATACTCACATTCGCATTGGTACCCTAAGGTACAGTAAAATTAAACATATTCAATGTTTCACATTGAAGAATCCAGCAAGCATTCAAATCGCATTGTGATTCCAGAGGAATCGGACGCATTAGGCTGCAGCGCTTAGACCCTATAGGCATACCTATCTAGCCGCTACTTGACTTGTAGGCTATAATCATCCAGTTCATTTATTAATTCAATTAACCACAGATTCAGAAGTTACAACAAGTCATTTGTAACTAATAATAAATTCACATTCTTGGCCACATCATGCCATTACTTTAACTCATCACATACCTCATGAAATAACTTGGCATAGATTATAACATAACAAACCATATAAACTCATGGCTTTCCCATTTGACATCAGCATTAAGTACTTATTAAGTGTTATTATACTTAATTAATCATTGCTTTACCATTCGAACACCAATCATGAATGACTAAGAATACTTCACAAAATACGGTACCTCACGGTCACAAACATTTTGGTTGTCACCATGACATACCAAAGGTTTCAAAACAGAATGTAATCTAGGGTATCTCACGGTCACAACCATTTTGGTTGTCATCGTGACATACACCAATTACCCGAACAGAATGCAACTCTTGAGTATCTCATGGTCACAACCATTTTGGTTGTCACCGTGACATACTCCCTTGGTGCAAGGCAGAATGTAAATCAAGGTACCTCACGGTCACAACCATTTTGGTTGTCACCTTGACATACCTAGTTCACTTCGAGCAAAATAGTATTCATGGTACCTCACGGTCACAAACATTTTGGTTGTCACCATGACATACCAATCACAACTAGGCAGAATGCAAACTTTGCATACCTCACGATGGCAATCTCTTGGTTGTCACCGTGACCTATGCAAAAGTTGAAAATCACAATGGAGCAAACAACCTCTTTTCGCATATCATTCACAAGACTTACCATTAAACCATTTCACTCTTATATCCATATCCCAACCAACTTATTAACTAACATACTACACAATTTCCATTTCAATTAACTCAATTCAAGATACATAGAACTAGGCACATTACATGTTCCCTAGTTATAGCTCATTATGTCATAGGCATCTCTTATTCACATGTCATTAGAGTTTCTCAAGAAACACATACTAACTAATTTTCATACTAATGACATAGAAAATACCCAAGTGCCAACATTTAACATTCAATGTAACAAAATCAACTAACACATTACCAAAACAAAGCAAGTTTTCCAAACTTTGTCGCCTAAGCTCCTATTGCTCACTTAGCACTATATTCACCAACTTTGGCCTTTCCCTTGCTCTTCTTCAATTCTTTAGCTACCAAATCAAGTCCAATTTCCACAATTGGGATACCCATGTCAATATCCACAAACATTCAAAAATCTAGAAATAAAAGAAGAAGAAAGGCACAAGTAATCAACTCTTACCTTGCTGAATTTCAGATTCTAAACATAAGCAACCAACAACTCAACATTTACAAGTTTCCTAAGAGATGCACGAGGAGGAAGAAGAAGAAGAAGCAAAATTTAAGAGAAAAGAGTGGCTGTAAACACATGCAATTCCATTAACTTTCTCTCTCCACCAAAAGCTTATATTTCATGTTATGGGATTAGGTGGCAGCTCCATCAATGTACACCCGGATTCCACTAGTTTTCCATTAATCCCATTCTGCTTTTGTTAACTTCTTTAACCTCTAATTAAACTTGCTAAAGACTTAACATACACATTAACTAATAGGTAACTCAAACTATTTATTTTTTCAATTAGGTCCTCAATCACTTACACTTTAATCCTTACTCATTTACAATTAATCCAAATTTTAACACACTTCAATTTAGCATGCTCACTACTCACAATTAATCACCTTACCACTAGGGTACACTTCCGGCCCTTACAACTCTCCCATCCTAAAAAGAATTTCATCCTCGAAATTCATACCTAAGTCAAATAGGTGGGGATGTTGCTCCCGGTATAGCCGCTTCTGGTTCCCATGTCTCTTCTTCCACTCCATGATGTTGCCACAGAACTTTCATAAGTGGAATCTATTTGTTGCGAAGCTGCCTCACCTCTCTTGCCGAAATTGCTTTCGGTTGCTCATCGTAAGAGAAATTCAGTTGAACTTCAACTTCTTGCACATGTATCACATGAGACTCATCTGATCGGTACTTCCTCAACATAGACACATGAAAAATATCGTGGAGTTTGGCTAGAGCCGAAGGCAGAGCTAATCGGTAAGCCACTAAACCCACTCTATCCAACACTTCATATGGCCCAATAAACCTCGGACTCAATTTCCCTTTCTTTCAGAATCTCAATACCTTTCTCCAAGGAGACACTTTTAAAAATACCTTATCACCCACATTAAATTCAATATCCTTCCTTTTTAAATCCGCATACGACTTCTGTCTGTCACTAGCTGCTTTCAATCGTTGTTGAATGATTCTAGACTTTTCTTCCATATCTCTAACCATATCCGGTCCAACAAGCTTATGCTCACCTAATTCTGTCCAGCAGATCGGCGTTCGACACTTCCTACCATATAACACTTCATATGGCGCCATACTAATACTTGTCTGAAAACTATTGTTATAAGCAAATTCCATTAGTGGAATGTATTTATCCCAACTCTTAGAAAAATCTAAAACGCATGCCCTCATCAAATCCTCTAATACCTGAATAACCCTTTCCGACTGTCCGTCCGTCTGAGGATGGAACGCTGTACTGAAATTCAACTTGGTACCCCAAGCAGCTTGTAGACTTTTCCAGAACTTAGAAGTAAACCTCGGATCCCTATCAGATACAATAGATAATGGCACTCCATGAAGTCTGACAATTTCTTTTACATGCAATTCAGCCAATCGGTCCATAGAATAATCCATTCGAACTGGTATAAAGTGAGCTGATTTTGAAAATCTATCCACAATAACCCACACAGCATCTTGTTGTTTTGAAGTCATAGGCTGACCAAAAACAAAATCCATGGTGATGTTGTCCCATTTCCATTGTGGAATGGAAAGAGGATTCAATAAACCATGTGGAACCTGATGTTCCACTTTAACCTGCTAACAGGTCAGGTCAGACACTTGGACACATATTTCGCTACATCCCTCTTCATACCAGGCCACCAATATAGTTGTTTCAAATCCTGATACATTTTATTTCCTCCTGGATTCATGGTAAAAGTAGTATTGTGCGCCTCATACATCAACCACTTTCTCAATCTATTATCATTTGCAACACATAACAGATTCCCATAAAATAATACACCTTCTTCATTCACTGAATAGTCAGTCTTGTCACCACTCATCACTAACTGCAAAATCTGTTGCAACTTGAGATCGCTTTCCTATGCAGTAATCAATTCATCTCTAAATACAAGTCTTGTTTTTAACTGAGCTAACAATGCCCCATCTGCAGTAAATCTCCATCTCACATGTTTTAACATCATAGCCGAAACAGACTTTCTACTCAATGCGTCTACCACCACATTGGCTTTACCTGGGTGATAGGCCATTATACAATCATAGTCCTTAAATAGTTCGATCCATTTACGTTGTCTCAAATTCAACACTTTCTGGGTTAGCAAATATTTTAGGCTTTTGTGATCAGTGAAGATCTTACACTTCTCACCATATAGGTAGTATTGCTAAATCTTTAAAGCAAACACCACTACTGCCAATTCCAAATCATAAATTGGATAATTCTGTTCATGCGGCTTCAATTGCCTTGAGGCATATGCCACCACCTTTCCATCCTGCATCAATACACAACCCAAACCTATACTAGAAGCATCACTGTACAATACATACACTTTTCCAGAAATAGGCTGAGTTAAGATTGGTGCCTCCACCAACATCCTCTTCAATTGTTCGAAGCTTGATTGACACTTTTCTGTCCACTCAAACTTAACTCCCTTCCGAAGCAATCTGGTTATAGGTGAAGCTATTACAGAAAACCCTTTCACAAATCTTCTATAGTATCCAGCTAATCCCAGGAATCAAGTACATTCCTAGGTGGCTTCCAATTCACGATCGTCTCAATTTTTGTTGGATCCACTTTTATACCTTTCGAAGATACCACATGCCCTAGAAAAGATACTTCTCTTAACCAGAATTCACACTTACTTAACGTAGCATACAGCTGATGCTCCCTCAAATTCTGAAGTACAGTTCTCAAATACTGCTCATGTTCTTTCTCGTTATTTGAATAAACTAAAGTGTTATCGATGAACACCACGATAAATTGATCCAAATATGGCCTGAAAACTCTATTCATCAAGTCCATAAATGCAGCAGGCACATTAGTTAACCCGAATGGCATTACTAGAAATTCATAATGTCCATAACGAGTCCTAAATGCAGTCTTGGGTTTATCTTCCTTTTTCACTTGCAACTGATAATACCTATACCTTAAGTCTATCTTAGAAAATACACCTGCCCCTCTCAACTAGTCAAACAAATCCTCAAGTCTTTGTAGAGGATATCGATTCTTTACTGTTACCTTGTTTAATTGTCTGTAATCTATGCACATTCTCATGCTCCCATCTTTCTTCTTGACAAATAGAACTGGTGCTCCCCAAGGAGACACACTAGGCCTTATAAAGCCTTTGTCTAATAGCTCCTGCAACTGTGTCTTTAACTCTTTTAGCTACATTGGAGCCATTCGATATGGCGCTTTAGACACTGGCACCATTCCAAGCACAACATCAATAGACAGTTCCACATCCCTCACTGGTGGTACACTAAACAATTCTTCTGGAAACACATCAGGAAACTCCCTAACTATGGGTATGTCTTGAATTCTCACTTGCTCTCATTTAGAATCTAAAACAAGAGCCAAATAAGCCTCACATCCCTTTCTCAAGCATCGATTCGCTTGCATTGCCGATAACACATTAATAATAAGATTAGCACATATACCCTTCACGATCACTTTACTTCCTTCACTATTATGAAGTGCCACTGTCGTTTTCTTACAATGAACTATCGCATTATGTTTACTTAACCAATCCATACCCAATATTAAATCAAACTCATCAAAGGGTAGTTCAATCTAATCAATTGGAAAGACACAACTTTGCACTACCAATGGACAGTCCCTATGCACTTTATTCACATTCACATTACTCCCCAATGGACTCAATACACATATATCATATTTCAAATATTCAGCATTAAACATTTTTTCACATATTCTCTTAGTGCACACATATGAATGAGTTGATCCAGGGTCAATTAATGCAAGCATCTCTACATCATAAAGTAGGAAAGTACCTGCTATAACCTCAGGTGCATCCTATTCCTCTCGAGCCTTCATTACATAAGCCCGTGTTGGTGCCACAGCAGGCCTGTCCACTGTTTCAAATTCAGTTCTACCTCTGGACTAGCCACCTCTGCCATGTCCTCTTCCCCTCACTATGTTAGTCGGTGGCAAATTAGAACCACCCTTGCTCTGCTCATGCTGATTCCCAGCTGCCTCATAAGCTTTCAGACAATTTGCTAGGAAATGTTCTGTGCTTCCACATCTAAAGCATGCACCAGTTACCTTCCAACATTCCCCTCTATGCTTCTTACCACAATGAGAACATTCATGCACTTCACCTTTGGTACCAGATGTACCTCTACCAATCCCAGAAATATGAGAAGTCCCTTGCTTCTTACCTCTGGTCGCCGAACTAAATACAGATTCAGCTGCCGGTGCCATCTGAGAATCCCTTGGTCTCTTACCTGAATGAGACCCACCACGGTTAGAATTTCTCTTCTGCATTCTTTCTTTTTGTATCTGTGATGCGTGCCGGTGGTACCCAGCAAAGGCCCTCGCTTTGAATTTGTCTTTGGGATTCGAGGAATTGGTTTGCATCTTTTGATCATGGGCGCCTTGAGATATCATCGGTGTATTCCTTCCAATAGAACATTGGGGAGAACAACCTAGTCTAATGACACCTAAAGGCACCTTTGAGGCATTTGGAGTCGCCACCCAATTTGCAAGAAATTGGGAAAAAGTCTCTCACCTCTAACGGTCTAAACCAGAGATATGGTGTCCGGAACTTCCCTCTTATTTATGATTTGGTTAATTATAAATGAGTTTTTAACCTCTTAAAATTATATCTCTCATCTCACGCGATTGATGCATTTAAATTAAATAGCGCATTCCAAGCATAAGAAAGCGATAAAACGAAAGCGATAAACACACAGTCACGCAATTACAGGAGAAATAGGGGCAGAATACAACCCCAATAGAAGGAAATTAAAAATGTAAATGGGACGGAATACAATCCCCACAATCCCCAAAAATAATCTCTGCATCATAAAGTAAGAAAATACCTGCTATAACCTTAGGTGCATCCTGTTCCTCTCGAGCCTTCATTACATAAGCCCGTGTTGGTGCCACAGCAGGCCTGTCCACTGTTTCAAATTCAGTTCCACCTCTGGACTAGCCACCTCTGCCATGTCCTCTTCCCCTCACTATGTTAGCCGGTGGCAAATTAGAACCACCCTTGCTCTGCTCATGCTGATTCCCAGCTGCCTCATAAGCTTTCAGACAATTTGCTAGGAAATGTTCGGTGCTTCCACGTCTAAAGCATGCACCAGTTACCTTCCAACATTCCCCTCTATGCTTCTTACCATAATGAGAACATTCATGCACTTCACCTTTGGTACCAGATGTACCTCTACCAATCCCAGAAATATGAGAAGTCCCTTGCTTCTTACCTCTGGTCGCCGAACAAAATACAGATTCAGCTGCCGGTGCCATCTGAGAATCCCTTGGTCTCTTACCTGAATGAGACCCACCATGGTTAGAATTTCTCTTCTGCATTCTTTCTTTTTGTATCTGTGATGCATGCCGGTGGTACCTAGCAAAGGCCCTCGCTTTGAATTCGCCTTTAGGATTCGAGGAATTGGTTTGCGTCTTTTGATCATGCGCGCCTTGAGACATCATCGGTGTATTCCTTCCAATAGAACATTAGGGAGAACAACCTAGTCTAATGACACCTAAAGGCACCTTTGAGGCATTTGGAGTCGCCACCCAATTTACAAGAAATTGGGAAAAAGTCTCTCACCTCTAACGGTCTAAACCAGAGATATGGTGTTCGAAACTTCCCTCTTATTTATGATTTGGTTAATTATAAATGAGTTTTTAACCTCTTAAAATTATATCTCTCATCTCATGCGATTGATGCATTTAAATTAAATAGCGCATTCCAAGCATAAGAAAACGATAAAACGAAAGCGATAAACACACAATCACGCAATTACAGGAGAAATAGGGGCAGAATACAACCCCAATAGAAGGAAATTAAAAATGTAAATGGGACGGAATACAATCCCCACAATCCCCAAAAATAAATACAGTTGCCCCAAAATTAATTACAAGGGCCCAAAAACAAATGAGCTTAAATTTAAAACACTCACAAAAGATCAAAATAAAATGACATACATAAATCGGGACATTTATTTTAGGAACATTGGTTCCTTCGCACTTATTGAATGTCTAGGAATATTAGTTCCTTCGTATTAATTTAAAGAGGGTTCGAAGAGTCATTTTGATTGTTTGAATGAAAACCGGGATGAGTGATCCCATTTTTGAAGAAAATCGACTCTTCGTTTTAACTGCGATATATTTTTTTACTGTTTGGCTAAAACAAGGGACATTGGTCCCAATTTTATTAGTAAAAATTTCAATTTAATTATAAAAATATTTTTGTGATTTTTTATCACACGCGTGCACAAATAAAATAATTATTTACAAATAACACAAAACACATAAAAAGGAGTTGGAGGGATCTCAACAAACCGGAGTGTCCGTCTACGCGTCGCGACCCATCCGGGGAGTCACGGGGACGCTCACATAACCCGACTCAAATTAAATTCATACAAAAAATAATATCAAAAACATTAGGCACAATAATAATATTGATGCAACACAACACAATAATAATAATAATAATAATAATAATAATAATAATAATAATAATAATAATAGAGATGGTAATAATAAACATGAAAATGAAAGCAACGGGAATATGATAAGAATGAATAATAATAATAATAATAATAATAATAATAATAATAATAATAATAAACATAAGCACAAATATAATAATAATAATAATAATAATAATAATAATAATAATAATAATAATAATAATAATAATAATAATAATAATAATAATAATAATAATAATAGTGTCGACCAAGCCAGCAAGCATGTGTGTATAATAGTGATAATAGATACAATAATAATAATGAAAACAAGAATAACAGGATAGAAAGGAGGCTGGCGGGGAACCAAAGAAATAAAACCATACAAAATCAAATTAATTGACTAAATGGGAATACTAACAGTGCAACAAACTAAAGATGTTAGGAATAGACAATATACATAATAATAATAACAAAAATGACAAAATTAACAATAATAAGTGACAAATAAAATTAAATGAGAACGGCTCCAAAGTGTTTACCCTCAGAATTTTTAGATCGAAAATAGGATGTCTCAATCCGTTCCCCTTGTCGATTTTTTTTTTTGATAATAATATTTAAAGAGAAATACAAAGTTCTAAATAAAATTTGAGAAAATATTTTTGAGGTAAATATTTTTGGAGGATGATTTGAACAAAGAGAATTGATTTTTCTTGCTCAAGATCAATCCCAAAATGAAGTATATTTCTTGAAGGAAAATCTAGAAATTAAAGCTTGAGAAGAAAATCTTAAAGGTTTTTGAAGAATATTTTTTGAAGAAAAAAAGTAGATTAAAGCTTGAGAAGAGGAAAAGATGAACTTAAGAATTTTTTTTTTTTTAAGAAGAAAAACTAGTTTGCGGGAGATGAAAAAGCTAGAGAGGAAAGCAAAAAAAACCTTGAATAAAATGTCGCCGTCCCCTTCAAAAATGAAGATTGAATCCATTTGATTAATCTGATTGTTCCAAAATAGAGAAAGGCTGAAACCTTCTTTTAATTTGTCTTCCCGAAATTTGCACGAAAACGGAAAATTTTTCGATCAAAACGGCGAGAGTATAGCTGAAGAAAAGTACCGCATGGTGAGGAAGACCGCGCAAAAATGCACGCGCACAGTAACCTTGGTACCACGCGGCCACTTTAAGGAAGTGGTCGCGTGGTACCACTCCCACAAAGTGGTACCATGCGTGGTACCACTTAAAAGTGGTACCACGCGTGGTACCACTTTTATAAAGTGGCCAAAATGGCCACTTTATAAAAGTGGCCACGTGGCCAACCCACAAAAATTTTTTAATTTTTTTTTAACAAGCCTTTTAAATTAAATTCTTTTAATTTTTTTTTTAAATCTTTTAAATTGTTTTCCTTAAATCTTTTTCCAATTAAATTAATTAACTAATTTAATTAATTAAATCAATTAATTAATTTAATTCCACTAAATTGATTAACTAATTTAATTCTCTCTTCTCCCCCTTTTTTAAGAAAACAAAAATAAAACTCCCCAACAATATTATTTTTAGAATTAAAATTAATAATAACTTTTTTATGATAAAAAAACGAGGGTCTCGACAAGGAAAACATCATTTTTGACACCTCTACCTTTAAGCTGGTATCATTTTCATCATCGGGTAATTCTGATCTTGGACCGTCTCGGGACCCGGTGTCTACAGTTGCCCCCAATTTTGGGGAACTTAGAACTCAGGTGCCTAAGTGAGCCAAAATTCAGAAGAAAAAAAAAAAGGAAAGAAACGCGTAACTGAGGCGGCTATCTTCTCGGTCATGCTAATGAAGTCATCTCCTTAGGTCGCCGTATAGACTGAGGGACGGTTTTCATCCTTCTGGGTGATGCGGCAAGTCTGCTCCAGACAAAGCCCGAGAGTTGCTCTTCTGAGCTGCACCGAGTCTGTTCCAGACTTACAAAGTGCGAAGTTGTGTGAGATTTGTCTCCTCAGAGAACTAGGGGAATTTGCCTCCTCATAGGACTTTGAGATTTTGCCTCCTCAGAGGACTTCAAGATTTTGCCTCCTCAGAGGACTTCGAGATTTTGCCTCCTCAGAGGACTCCGAGATTTTGCCTCCTCAGAGGACTTTGCAATTTTGCCTCCTCAGAGGACTTTAGGATTTTTCCTCCTCAGAGGACTTGAAGATTTTGCCTCCTCATAGGACTTTAGGATTTTGCCTCCTCAAAGGACTTGAAGATTTTGCCTCCTCAGAGGACTTCGAGATTTTGCCTCCTCAGAGGATTTTAGGATTTTGCCTCCTCAGAGGACTTTGCAATTTTGCCTCCTCAGAGGACTTGAAGTTTTTTTTATCTGTGTTAATATCACCTCGGCCTGTTTGTCTGGCATGAGTGAGTGCTACTGTTGAGCTAAGATTTTTCTGGCCCCGCTTTCGTGCATGCGGTCTTCATTTGGACTTTTCCTGCAATACTGTGTGTGCAAAAATATATACAAGAGATCATGTATGCATGTATAAAATGCCATATGCAGATATAAGATGTATGCAAAATGGGTAGACCACGTCCTGAGTGGTGAAGGGTCCGTTTAGGGTACTACTTGGCATTATCTGATGCCCCCAAGGATCTAGAAAAGAGTCTTTGCAGCTCAGGAATTCTGACCCATAACCCCCCTCAAGGGAAACCATTACGCGGGCATCTTTGCCCCCGAAGATTCTGACTCATGTCTTGCATTATACCATCTGCTCGAGAGGATGTCATCTGAAAAACCATGGCCTTATCGCTCCAGGCGTTGGAAGTCATTGATTAAAGGTAATGCGTCCCTCGTGGATTTTCACACTAGCTTTTCTTAGCGGGAAATGCGTCCTTGTCGGATTTTCACATAACCTTTTGCCTTATTTTTTGCCTGGAATGGACCCAACCCAATCCAACGGCTTTTATTTATTTCATTTTTTGTAGGGCAGACTGCCTGTCGCCAGGTTTTCACCCTGCCCTTTGGCCTAACTTTTGTTTAGAGCGCCAATCATGATTTTCATCTCTAACAGCCTTTTTTTTTTTTTTTGCATGGGGGTGCCGGAGTCGTTACCGAAGATCTTTCGAATATAGTTGTTGCGCACTTACGTCTCTGATTGTGATTACATGAGCCTGATTCCCATGATAAAGGCGCCCTAGAATTTGATAGCGGGATAAGCCGATTGATGCGCTTGAATGGGTGCCCTTAGGCACGGCTGCTTATACAGATCATTGTATTGCAGGTCAAAGATTACGCCTTCATTTCTGCTAGTATGCATAACCAGTGAGCGTTAAATCCCATAGTTGATAACAGGGCCCATCGGCTTAGGCATCTAGCCGGCAAGAGCAACGTGAAGTATAGCCATTTAGATTTTACTTTTTATA
Source organism: Excoecaria cochinchinensis (assembly GCA_947683425.1). Taxonomy (NCBI): domain Eukaryota; kingdom Viridiplantae; phylum Streptophyta; class Magnoliopsida; order Malpighiales; family Euphorbiaceae; genus Excoecaria; species Excoecaria cochinchinensis. The sequence goes on from CANTUQ010000043.1 coordinate 11,267,324, forward strand.
AAAGAACTAGGAAATGATGAGTTGAACTACTTTTGTTTTATGTATTTGCAAAGACTATGTATGTTTCCATATGATTTCTCCATACATAATCACCATTTAACACAGATTCAGAATGCAAAATCACATTTAATCAAAAAATGGATCTTAAAAGCATCAGACTCCTGTTTCCAATCAGTCCTCTCGGGTTTTCTTGATTGGAAATTTTCTCTCGAGCCTCTAATTTTTTACCAGAGTGCCTTTTTTCAGTTTTCACCCTGACGAGATGCCCAATTTTAGCAAGGCCGCCTTTTTTTCGGTTTTAGACCCACGGGGCATTTATTCTCTTTTTTTGATTTTTAGTCTTTAGCCATGGACCTCCTTGGATCTATTGATATCGATCTAGCTCTTTAAACTTGCTCCCCTCACTATCTGTGGGGATGCTGCTTCCTTGGATAACAACTTTGCAAAAACGAATGGGTCTTCATATGTTGATATGGATTCACCTCGTCCGACTGGAATGCCTATAGCTGTTTGCCCGAAGACCCAATCTTATTCTTCCGGCAGGTGCTTTCTGACTTTCTTCCTAAATGATCGGATAAGGTGTTTTCTGATGGATCTGATAGCGATAGCAATCTCGGAACCCATTTCCATTCGATGCAGCTGTTGCTTCCACGACTGCCCCCTTAAGGATTTGACGTGCTCCCACGGGCGTCGATGCTTTTTTTTTGCCTCCTGATGTCGAGGAATAAAGGGTGACACTTGCAAGGGTTCTATTTACAGGTGCCAGAATGGATTTACTCCATAACTTTCTTGTCGTTTGGCTTCTCAGTTGTAGGTCATCAGTTCAACTCTCATACAGCACACCCTTTATACTTACGGACTGGGTGAATGGCTCATGGATTAGTCTTCAGGTCTTTTTCAGTGGCAGGCATGAGTGTGACACAAGAATATCCCTCGCATTGTGCATCCTCTATATTGATGAACTGATTGGGTGGCTCATGGTTCATTCTTTAGGTCCTTTTCAGTGGCTAATGAGAACGGCAAACACAGATACGTGTAGATAAACGGGATTTGGGCGAAGCTCGCCCCCAAATAGCATTCCCTTGCCCCCTGATCAATTCTCTCTTTTCTTTTATCAATTTTTGTTTTTTTTTGGATCCCCAATTTTCTTTCTTTTGATAATCTTCGCTTAAATGCCGAAGTCTACGCATACGCGCACCATTGAGACCATTGTTGTTCAATCTAGTTGGGTGTTGTATTTCAGTAAGGGCTTTGGCTCTGGTTCTGCTTGTGGGTTCCCCTTTCAACCATTTCTGTCTACTTTGGCTTGAGTCTTCTAAGATATGTTGGCATAGCATGCTTGGCGGCTTCATAATTATCTTCTGACATGCCCTCGTAACTCCAGGCAAAGACTTTTATTTTATATTTTTTTTCCATTCTCTCTTTTACTCTCTCTTCAAGTGTCATAACAGATGCTATCAAGATTTTCTTTGGAGTTTCCAAAGTTTCGAGATTAAATGGAATGGCATCATTTGAATCATTATTAAATATGAATGTGTCATGATCATGCATAATGAAATCATAAGGAAACATCACACAGATAAACGGAAATCATTCATTTCATTTAATAAAACTGGAATTAAAAATTGTCATCATTAAATAGTTCAGAAAATAAAAAGAACATCTAAATGGATGACACCCTCTTGCTTCCACCAGCATGGATGCCTTGGCTGATGGCCCATCACCATCCATGGGAACTGTCTTCTTTCTCCAATTAGGTACTCAACCTATCTGCCTCCCCCTTCGCTCTTATGGGTCAGAGATCTGCTTGCTATCAATGAGGTCTTGAACCCGGTCTCTTAAGGCCCGACAATAGTTCGTCAAATGTCCAGTGTGCTGGTGGAATGCACAATATTGATCCGCTCTGTGATTGGGCTGCCCCTGACTGCTGGCAGGCCTCGCGGGTAATGGCTGCAACAACCCCCTCTTCACTAGCTTTTCAAAAACTCGCGATAAGGATCTGCCCAAATTAGAGTAACGTCTTTGATTCCTTTTCATGGATGACTCTCCCGTCCTCCTAGAATTACCCTTACTGTCATTGCGGATATCCGAGTTTGCATTTTTCAAAGCGCGCATCCTCGCCGGACCCCTATCCCCTTCAAGCATGATGTCACTTTCTAGAGTAGGCCTTTTAACACCTCTTTGTCCAACTGGTAAATCAAGCGATTCTTTACCTTTGGGCTTAGAGGTACAAGGAGACGCCGTGGTTGCCATTGTATGGATCATCTCGATAACGGCTGGCTCAGCCCGGTTAAAGGTAGCCGCCATTAATCGGGCTTGCAAGACTAGTGCCATGGCATCTATTCTTTCCTTAATCATAGCTGATAACCTTCTTTTGAGCTCTTCAAACCTTCTATCAATATCTTGGGCCAATAATGCACGAGTCTCCTTGATCTGTCGCGAAAGGCTAGCCATACCTAATCCCTGGTTAGGACCCTCCTATTTTCCTTCTTCCTCTTCCTCCCCACTTTCGATGGTGGACCAACAACCTATCATCGCTATGGAAATCCCCCCTTCGTCTTTCTCAGGGCGACTAATAGTGGCGTATCCATTCCAATACAAGTCTTGCAGTACATACCATTCAGGTAAGCTTGAACCAATCATGGCATTATAGGCGGACTTCTTCTTACTTTCCCTCTTTTCAGGATCAGTGATCGGCCTGCTGTCGATCAAGTCCTGAATTTCATGCCTTAATCTTGCGCATCGGTCCGTCATATACACCGTATGTTGGTGAAAATCACAATACTCAACATCTTTATAACCCGGCTGTCCTTGGGTTTTGGCTGGCTTAGGTGGCAGGGGCTGCAGCTTTCCCTCCTTTTCTAGTTTCTTTAACACCCAAGATAAAGGTCGGCCTAAATTCGAGAAGCGCCTCTGGTTCACCCCTACAGTAGATACCTCAGTTGCCTTTTCAGTCCTATCGTCGCTGCTGGGGCCTGCCCACTTATTTGCCCCCTGACTGTTATAGCCCTTCTTAATAAACCCTTCACCACTCGCCTTCTGGGCCATGCGTTCACTCTCTGCCTCTATGGCGATGTCTTTTAAGGACTCCCAATCTTTTAACCTTTTCATCTTGAGCCCTTCTCTTAAGTACGGGCTTTCATTTATAATGAACAGCCTGATCTGATCTGCCGTATCAGGCTTCCTCTTCATCTCCATCACCTGATTCCTCCACCGAGTGAGATAGTCATGGAAGGACTCGCCAGACTTCTGGTATAATAGCTCAAGGTCTTTCAAGGTAACCTCCATTCGGGTACTACAGTCATATTGCTTAAGGAATTCTTCTATCAGTAAATCCCAATCTTCTCTAGAACTTCTATCCAACCCGTGGTACCAATCGATCATCGGCCCCATTAGACTGAGACAAAAATACTCCACCTTCTGCCTTTTCATCATCCCTGTGCCTTTCATGATAAGGGCATACTGCTTAACGTGTGCAGAAGGGTCCGAAGTACCATCGAACTTTGGCAAATCCGGCATCTTGAACCTTTGGGGCAGTAGCTCCTCCTCTTCCAGATCTATATCTTTAGAGATGACCCCCCTTCCAGCTGACAATAGACGAGAGATGGCCTCAACCTTTTCCTCCATCTTCTTTACCACGTCATCCTCCACCTTGGGGACTCTTCCCCTCATAACTTGAGGAACTACGGGCTCACCCCCCTCCTCCTCTATGAAGTCATCTATTGGGCCTGAAATGTTCACCTTTCTTTGCTCAGCAAGTGCCTTTGCTCTAGGCTCAATAATTGGTGGTTGCATAGTAGCGGCTGCTATATGAGCCTCCTCCGTAATAAGCGGTTCACCTTGCTCCACGACAGGAGCCACAGATGTTGGTCCAGCACTTGGTGCCATTTGAGCGATGATGCTCCCCATCATGGCTAACATCTTCCTCTCAAAATCTTCAAATCTTTTGTCTAAATCTTGCGTTATTGACGCACCCACTTCCTGCGGTAGATCTGCCATTACCGACCTTGAAATCTCTACCCATTAATTCAAACTCCGCTTGCTCCTTAGGCGACTACAGGGACCCCAAAACCTCCCAGGTAAATGGTCTATAGTGGCTGAAAAATCCAAGGGGTTAGAATGATGCGTGGATGAGATGTAATGCAGGATCGTGCTATGCAGATAGTCCTCAATGCGTGAAAGATTAGTAGATCACAGTGATATGATACGATGCATGAAAAATCATACGTACGATGATATGTATACGTGAAAAAGATATGCAGACAAAAGGATATACACACGCAAAAAATGAAATGCATATGTGTTTATACATACATTTTTTTTTAATTTTAATACGCACGAATGGCACGCGATGCATGAGCATGCTGTGCAGTATCAACAACCACATGCAAGCAAGTAGATCCTTCTAACTTTATCACTCCCACACACGAGGTCGTGCAGTCTCTTTCCTAGGTGGAATTAGTCCATGGGTCAACAGGGGACCCAATGAACGTGCGTAGTGCACGGTGAAAAATCGGTAGCATAACATCTCTTACTCTAATGTGCATTCGCATGAGTTTTGGCCATCTCGTATTTGGATAATTCAACCTCATCAAGTTGGGCCTACCGGGGCATGGAAGCCTTTGATAAGAGACCATTCTAAATTGGTTGATTTTGTCTAATACGCGATGACCCATACCACAAGCATCGTATTAAGGAGCATGCTACCTAGGGGAAGTTTCTATTTGCCATTACATGGGCTTTAGTCAAGGTGATGAAGCTTTAGGGCTACCCAAGCATGCTCCCTACCAACGGGTCTAGCTCGTCGTGAGCCTAACGATCAATTGGGTCTCCATTTGATATACCAAAAGGTACAAGGCTTGGGCTGGTGAATATCCTTAACACTTCCCTACAATGAGTGAAAGTGGGGTCGTGCTTTGGGAACGTACCGAGGTAAAAAGGGACCAACTAGCATATTTTTAAGGCTCTAGAATGTAATGCAATTTCAATGAGAGATAGAATTTTAAGTTTTAAAAACCCAATTATATTTTTAACCAAAGCACTTTCGGAGTAAAGTCTCAAACATAAGTCCCCAGCGGAGTCGCCACTGTGACGCGCGCCGGTGGTACCCAACAAAGGCCCTCGCTTTGAATCCGCCTTTGGGATTCGAGGAATTGGTTTGCGTGTTTTGATCATGGGCGCCTTGAGACATCATCGGTGTATTCCTCCCAATAGAACATTGGGGAGAACAACCTAGTCTAATGACACCTAAAGGCACCTTTGAGGCATTTGGAGTCGCCACCCAATTTGCAAGAAATTGGGAAAAAGTATCTCACCTCTAACGGTCTAAACTAGAGATATGGTGTCCGGAACTTCCCTCTTATTTATGATTTGGTTAATTATAAATGAGTTTTTAACCTCTTAAAATTATATCTCTCATCTCACGCGATTGATGCATTTAAATTAAATAGTGCATTCCAAGTATAAGAAAGCGATAAAAGGAAAGCGATAAACACACAATCACGCAATTACAAGAGAAATAGGGGCAGAATATAACCCCAATAGAAGGAAATTAAAAATGTAAATGGGACGGAATACAATCCCCAAAAATAAATACAGTTGCCCCAAAATTAATTACAAGGGCCCAAAAAGAAATGAGCTTAAATTTAAAACACTCACACAAGATCAAAATAAAAGAACATACATAAATCGGGACATTTATTTTCGGAACATTGGTTCCTTCGCACTTATTGAATGTCTAGGAATATTAGTTCCTTCGTATTAATTTAAAGAGGGTTCGAAGAGTCATTTTGATTGTATGAATGAAAACCGGGATGAGTGATCCCATTTTTGAAGAAAATCGACTCTACGTTTTAATTGCGATATATTTTTTTATTGTTTGGCTAAAACAAGGGGCATTGATCCCAATTTTATTAGTAAAAATTCCAATTTAATTATAAAAATATTTTTGTGATTTTTTATCACACGCGTGCACAAATAAAATAATTATTTACAAATAACACAAAACACATAAAAAAGAGTTAGAGGGATCTCACCAAACCGGAGTGTCAGTCTACGCGTCGCGACCCATCCGGGGAGTCGCGGGGATGCTCACATAACCCGACTCAAGTTAAATTCATACAAAAAATAATATCAAAAACATTAGGCAAAATAATAAATAATGATGATAAAAATAATAATAATATTGATGCAACACAACACAATAATAATAATAATAGAGATGGTAATAATAAACATGAAAATGAAAGCAACGGGAATATGATAAGAATGAAAATAAATAATAATAATAATAATAATAATAATAATAATAATAATAATAATAATAATAATAATAATAATAATAATAATAATAATAATAATAGTGTCGACCAAGCCAGCAAGTATGTGTGTATATTAGTGATAATAGATACAATAATAATAATGAAAACAAGAATAACAGGATAGAAAGGAGGCTGGCGGGGAACTAAAGAAATAAAACCATACAAAATCAAATTAATTGACTAAATGGGAATACTAACAGTGCAACAAACTAAAGATGTTAGGAATAGACAATATACATAATAATAATAACAAAAATGACAAAATTAATAATAATAAGTGACAAATAAAATTAAATGAGAACGGGTCCAAAGTGTTTACCCTCAGAATTTTTAGATCGAAAATAGGATGTCTCAATCCGTTCCCCTTGTCGATTTTTTTTATGATAATAATATTTAAAGAGAAATACAAAGTTCTAAATAAAATTTGAGAAAATATTTTTGAGGTAAATATTTTTGGAGGATGATTTGAACAAAGAGAATTGATTTTTCTTGCTCAAGATCAATCCCAAAATGAAGTATATTTCTTGAAGAAAAATCTAGAAATTAAAGCTTGAGAAGAAAAACTTAAAAGTTTTTGAAGAATATTTTTTGTAGAAAAAAAGTAGATTAAAGCTTGAGAAGAGGAAAAGATGAACTTAAGAATTTTTTTTTAAGAAAAAAAACTAGTTTGCTATAGATGAAAAAGCTAGAGAGGAAAGCAAAAAAAACCTTGAATAAAATGTTGCTGTCCCCTTCAAAAATGAAGATTGAATCCATTTGATTAATCTGATTGTTCTAAAATAGAGAAAGGCTTAAACCTTCTTTTAATTTGTCTTCCTGAAATTTACACGAAAACGAAAAATTTTTCGGTCAAAACTGCGAGAGAATAGCTAAAGAAAAGTACCGCGTGGTGAGGAAGACCGCGCAAAAATGCACGCACGCGGTAACCTCGGTACCACGCGGCCACTTTAAGGAACTGGTCACGTGGTACCACTTTTATAAAGTGGCCAAAATGGCCACTTTATAAAAGTGGCCACGTGGCCAACCCACAAAAATTTTTTAATTTTTTTTTTTAACAAGCCTTTTCTTTTAAATTCTTTTTTTTTTTGAAATCTTTTAAATTTTTTTCCTTAAATCTTTTTCCAATTAAATTAATTAACTAATTTAATTAATTAAATCAATTAATTAATTTAATTCCACTAAATTGATTAACTAATTTAATTCTTTCTTCCCCCCCTTTTTTAAGAAAACAAAAATAACACTCCCCAACAATATTATTTTTAGAATTAAAATTAATAATAACTTTTTTATGATAAAAAAAACGAGGGTTTCAACAAGGAAAATATCATTTTTGACACCTCTGCCTGTAAGCTGGTATCATTTTCATCATCGGGTAATTCTGATCTTGGACCATCTCGGGACCCGGTGTCTACAGTATCCCCAATGACCTCTTTAGCCTACATTGCAGCTTGGACTATCCGATAATAACTCACATTCTGCTCCGTGGTCATCGAGATCAATAACACCTTAATTTGCTCAATCAACCTATCTTCAAATTGTTGGCATCTAAACTCCTTAGTTAAAACACCAGGTGGCGCATATTTACTCAAGTGATAGAACTCCTTCTCATATTCTGCCACTCACATTGCTCTCTGTTTCAAATTCAGAAATTGCTTCCAATTTGCCTCCCTATATACCTTGGTTACGTATTTATTCCGGAATTCCTTTTCGAAAAATTTCCAAGTAATCGGATCCGAAAGCATTGGATGCTGCAAAACTAACTTCCACCAATCATACGCAGCACCTTGAAGCAACGATACTACGCATTCCACTCATTGGTCCGGGGGACACCTTATTTCTCAAAGGACCCTCTGTACTTTCTCAATCCAATACTCCGCCTTCTCAGATTCATCTAATCTTGTACCATGGAACTCCTCCGCTCCATGCTTCCTCAAGGATTCCAGTGGAACCTTTGGTGTCGTCATTCGATCGAGCACCCTCGCCATGTCCTGAGACATCTTTAATAAGGCCTCCATCGAAACCATTGGAACCTTATTACCAAAATCGGCTGGCCTAGACTATCCAGACCCAGACGGTTCCACTTCTCGTAGATTAATACTTTTAGTTGTTTCCTCCCTCGAGTTGTGAGAAGGATCAATCAATTCTAAACATTAAACAAGGACATCCATATTAGGTCAACACAACTACACAAACTGTAAACTACCCCGTTTCCCATAAAAGGCTAAACCTAGGCTCTGATACCACTAATTATAATGCCCATTCCCGACCACATGATTAGCTCAGCTAAAGCAGTCGAAAACGGTTGCTACGCAACAAAACACAAATACACATCGCTATCACACCCAGATGCCAAAACCTATACAATTAAAATTTCATTACTCACATACTCTCATGCAGTGGATATCTCATGTTAATTTACACATTCATATACTTACATACATCATACACATATACTGCAGGCTTACATTATGATACTAACTATTACATTCATACATATTCCTTGGTTGCAAAAGGATTAAACCGAATATACAAAACTCATTGTTACCACATAACACCCCCAAAAACCTACAAGACAGATACTCCTAGTGTTGACCGTCGGTAATACGGATTCGTACTTTAACACACTTCGCGTCCAAACCTACACGGATTAGAAAAGAAACCCGTGTTAAGCGATAACGCTTAGTAGGGAAATAACATATAATATATACATACATACATGGAATTAGATATCAGAAAAGCAGCTTTCGAAAGTTCATATCTTAATTGTTAACTTATAAGCATGCATATAATTTATATACATAGCACGATTGCTTATACACAATCTAAATCAACATTTATATAATCATCGTAAACTTATCAATGTGTACAGTAGATCATACATATCAATTTAACCGCTTATGTTTACCTTAATTTTGTTTATTTAGTTTTGCCTGCAATTCAATTATGCGGATAACAGGTATCGCATTGGTACCCTGAGGTACAGTAAATTCAGTGTATCCGTGGATACTCACATTCGCATTGGTACCCTAAGGTACAGTAAAATTCAACATATTCAATGTTTCACATTGAAGAATCCAGCAAGGATTCAAATCGCATTGTGATTCCAGAGGAATTGGATGCATTAAGCTGCAGCACTTAGACCCCTATAAGCATGCCTATCTATCCACTACTTGACTCGTAGGCTATAATTATCCAGTTCATTTATTAATTCAATTAACCACAGATTCAGAAGTTACAACAAGTCATTTGTAACTAATAATAAATTCACATTCTTGGCCACATCATGCCATTACTTTAACACATCTCATACCTCATTAAATAACTTGGCATAGATTATAACATAATAAACCATATATACTCATTAATCACATATGATCATCCCATTTAACATCAGCATTAAGTACTTATTAAGTGTTATTATACTTAATTAGTCATTGCTTTACCATTCGGACACTAATCATGAATGACTAAGAATTCTTCACAAAAATAGGGTACCTCACAGTCACAACCATTTTGGTTGTCACCGTGACTTACACCAATTACCCGAACAGAATGCAACTCTTGAGTATCTCATGGTCACAACCATTTTAGTTGTCACTGTGACATACTCCCTTAGTGCAAGGTAGAATGTAAATAGAGGTACCTCACGGTCACAACCATTTTGGTTGTCACCATGACATACCAAGTTCACTTCGATCAGAATAGCATTCATGGTACCTCACGGTCACAACCATTTTGGTTATCATCGTGACATACCAATCACAACCAAGCAGAATGCAAACTTTGCATACCTCATGGTGGCAATCTCTTGGTTGTCACCATGACCTATGCAGAAGTTGCAAATCACAATGGTACAAACAACCTCTTTTCGCATATCAATCACAAGACTTACCATTTAACCATTTCACTCTTTTGTCCATATGCCAACTAAGTTATTAACTAGCATATTACACAATTTCCATTTCAATTAACTCAATCCAAGATGCATAGAACTAGGCACATTACATGTTCCACAACCCTAGTTATAGCTTATTATGTCATATGGATCTCTTATTCACATTCCATTAGAGTTTCTCAAGCAACACATACCAACCAATTTTCATACTAATCACACCACAAATACCCAAGTACCAACATTTAACATTCAATGTAACAAAATCAACTAACACATAACCAAAACAAAGCAAGTTTCCCAAACTTTGTCGCCTAAGCTCCTATTACTCACTTAGCACTAGATTCACCAACTTTGGCCTTTCCCTTGCTCTTCTTCAATTCTTCAGCTACCAAATCAAGTCCAATTTCCACAATTGGGATACCCATGTCAATATCCACAAACATTCAAAAATCTAGAAATAGAAGAAGAAAAAAGGCACAAGCAATCAACTCTTACCTTGCTGAATTTTAGATTCTAAACATAAGCAACCAACAACTCAACATTTACAAGTTTCCTAAGAGATGCACAGGTAGGAAGAAGAAGAAGAAGCAAAATTTGAGAGAAAAGAGTGGCTGTAAACACATGCAATTCCACCAACTTTCTCTCTCCACCAAAAGCTTATATTGCATGTTATGGGATTAGGTGGCAGCTCCATCAATGTACACCCGGATTCTACTAGGTTTCCATTAATCCCATTCTGCTTTTGTTAACTTTATTAACATCTAATTAAACTTGCTTAAGACTTAACATGCACATTAACTAATAGGTCACTCAAACTATTTATTTTTTCAATTAGGTCCTCAATCACTTACACTTTAATCCTTACTCATTTACAATTAATCCAGATTTTAACACACTTCAATTTAGCATGCTCACTACTCACAATTAATCATTTTACCACTAGGGTACACTTCCGACCATTACAGGTAGGGAGTGTTACATTGATTTTATTTTATTTTATTTTGTCTACAATTCTTATTTGTTTCTTGTTAGAGCATTCTTACAAGCAAATGAGGAGATCAAGGAGTCTTCTTTTGGTTTGATTTATTATTTTAGTTATTTTGTTATTTTGAATTATTTTTGTTTTTATTCATTCTGCTATATAATTTGTAATAAAATTAATAATTTTTTGTACGTTAAAAAGAAAATCATAAAATAATTTTTATTAATAAATTGGATTTTTTTTATAAAATAGGACCAATGTCCTAATTTTAACCAATAAAAATCTCATTTTAAAATGAAGAACTAATTTTATTAAAATGGGATCACTCATCCCGATTTTCTCAATATTCACCCAAAAATAACTCTTCAATTTTTTAAGTGAACATGAAAGAACCAATGTTCCTATTTAAAATAAATACCCCGTTTTATGTATGTTATTTATTTATTGGTTTGTTTATTTTAATTTTATATTTTAGGGGATTGTATTTTTTGTCTAAATTTTATTTTGTAATTTATTTTGTATTTTAGTTATTTTATTTATCACTTTTCTTTACCGCTTTCTTACGATGTTTGACATGCGCTTTAAATTTTAATGCATGAACGTGTGAGAGAGAGGTGGAAATTTAATATTAAAAAATCATTTATAATTAACTAAGAAATTAATAAAAGTGAAGTTTTGAACTACTCTCTAGTTTAGGCCCTCGAGATTAGACGAACTTTCCTACTTTCTTATAAATTGGGTGGCGGCTCCAAAATATCTCAAAGGTGCCTAAAGGGTTCATGGGATTAGATGAACTTCCCAATATTTTATTTGGTAGAGATTCTATAATATCTCATGTTGCCTAAGATCTAGACGTGAACCCTCTCGGACCCTAAAAGCAGGCCCCTGGGAAATTACTAAGCGGGTTTAGCGCACATCACAGGCCCCCAAGTGGTTACTCCAAAAGATTTGGGACTTTAGAGTCCTTGTCCCACATATCCAGTCTGAAGATTTCTACTAGATATTACTAACGTAAAATTGTAATTTTAAATGGCAAGATAATAATTATGTAACAATATATAAGTAATAATGGTATAACCGTAAATATGAGATAAAAATTGAAAATTTAGTTATAATTATGTAAAAATAATATGACCCAAGCAGTAAATCGGTAAATAAGCAATAAAATTGTAAATATGGCTAAAGATGAATAATAAACGGTAAAAATGTAAATTGACATTAAAATGAACTTTAGGGGGCAAGGTAGTGTTAGTGGTAAAACCCTAAGCCAAATATTTGGACCTTTATGTATGGTGTATTTTCAATTACAAAAGCGTTTCTTTTCTCCACATTTATATATATTATTGGCATGTTACAGTAATGTTTGTGAATAATATTTAATATTATTCTTATTATCTCGAGTCATTTATCACTAAAGGGTATAAAGAAAAATTAAGACTAGTACGTGTTTGATTGATAAACATGAGATGATTATATATGGTGATATAAATCAAACCTGTAAGTACTTGTTAGAGAATAAGGAACTGGATAGACCCGCTATGAGATCACTGCATGGGTTAGTGTCATAAGTGATCTCATAATAGTTATGCTATTGAATCCTTAGACCTGAGGTTATCATAGTTTCCTACATAAAGAACATAATGCTTTGACCTAATCAAATGTTATCTTTAATCGGATAATCATAAAGGTTTTGATTGGGCATGATAAGAATTATGTAGAGTGAAGTGAATGATCAAGATGGAATTTGTTTCTCTCTTATGAGAGAGATATTTATTGGGCCCCTCGGTAAGTAGGATTATGAAATGTCTGGCCGTGCTCAAATGAATTGATACTGTAATCAATGTCATTTGAATTTATCAGTCTATTTAGGGATCGAGAAATTATATGTTTGAACAATATAAGTGTGATATTGACCATAACTTATGTTCAAACAAGATATCATGTGACAAAAGGACTATAATATGTTCTATTGATTATATAACATCCCTTACCCGTACGTAATAACCCGTACCGTGTTTCGGCGGGTTCACAATAAGGGTCAAGGGCGTTACCGATAAAAACATTAAAAACTTATAAAGTTTTATGCCAAAATTTGAGTCATAAAATTTCTTTCATTTTCAAATACATTTGTACAATTCATCATAAACTTACTATGAAATCACAATTCAAAATATATTCCTTCATAACTTATTACAGGCAGTTCAATTGCATAGTTAATATTGCTTTTACAACACTTATATTTCAAAATTACAAATCTTACACACATTCTTAGGACTATATAAATGCTACCCTAAGATCTCTTCATATACTTACATTGGCCTGGTCCACTGTGGATGATCCTCGAAATAGATCCAATCACTTGCACCTACACGGATTAAAAGAAAATTCGTGCTAAGCATAAAGCTTAGTGGGAAACATATAAATATAGACGACCATTAAGAATGGCCATCAAAAGGGTTCAAAGAAAAGCAGCATATAGAAAATATAATCATGCCGATTATAACAATTTAGGCACTTTAAAAGAGTTTATTAAAACATAAATACGTACTTCGCATATACATCTATTTAATTAACATATGCTTTAGGTTAATCTTAATAAGCATTTAAGATCATATCATCCATATTCAATTCAAAGTACACACATCGGTCAATTCATGCTTTTATTCACACGTCAATGTTAATAAATCACTTACACATAATTTATACCTTTCCGCATCTTATATATGTCACTTTGTTCACTTGTTCACATTTATTCACAATAACAAAAATGCACCTCATACATTTCATGTAGTATCATTTTCATAATTCACATTACTCCCTGTCATATTCACATAGTTATGCCTGGAAACTCAAGAAGGTGGATAATGGGTAAACGCATAGGTACCCGAAGGTACAAAAAAACTTTTTTTTTCTTTTGAAAATGCATAGGGATCTCAAATAAGACCAAATCACATAGGGATCACAAGGATCCAAATGCATAGGGACCTGATCAGGGTCCAGAAAATGTATAGGCTGCACCAAACAGAACCCTATAGGCATGCCTATCTAACCACGACTCAACTATTGCAGGCTAAATTATTTGTCCAATTATTGTTAAATTATCTGCATAATATAGCATGGTAATTTCAATAAGCAATATCATATCACTTAATATCTTACTTACACATATGGTATAACATATTATAATTCAACATTAAATCATATATAATCCATAAGTGAGAACCATACCAAGTATATCAAATAAATTAACATTCATACCACAAAGGAGGGTCGCGCTCGCGATAGAGAGCTAGACGACTTCTTTCATGCTCATGCATAAGGTCACGCTCGCGATAGAGAGCACCCGACGGAAGATCATATCACGGGTTCTCTATCGCGCTAGCGACCTAGATGAGCGTCATGTTCCGCCACTGTCCTACATAGCTCTCTCAAATAATACCTCCCCATAACACTAAACTAACCCTTAGCCCAAATGACACATATCCAAACACCTCAAATTATTCAATTTGTCAAGAATTATTTAGTATTTAGACAGTCATTCAAATACCATTTATATACGAAAGATTCATTTCATTTTCAGTTTATATCACACTTAACAAAATCATTTAATTCAATCTTAACATCGCATAATAATTTTAAACCATAATTAAGTCTACTCGAGGCTCGAATCATTAATAGCCCAATAAACCTTCTGTACATCGGCACATACGTGCTACCTTTATTTTTAACAAGCATACAAGCTTTATCAGAATCTCGGTTAATACATCATCTTTTATGTATAAATAAGTTTCTATGATTTGGTTTGGACTTGGAATGGTATTCCAAGCTTCCTATGTATCCCAAGGGATTGTGAATCAGAACCCTGTAGTTCTAAAGGTTCAATATACAAAATTGTAGCATTTTCACTTATAATCCATTAACATATCATATCATGCCACTTCTAGATTTATTCGGAGGTGTTCAACTCATTAAGCTTTTAAGTACTTTAGTGCTTATTCATATTTATAACCTTAATCACTTGTATTCCTAAGTGGTGACCATTCATTTACTCTTTATAAATGTCACACCCCGTTTGCCCCCTAGTAGAATGGGTCATTTATGTGAGTATGTATTTGTATGTGTTCGGCATATCATAAGGGCATTTTGGGAATATTGCATGTTTTATTGGGTTTCGTTAGCATGTGGATGCATGTATGGCATTAGAGTGTGAATTAGTTGGGAAATGTTTGTATGTGCATGAGCATATCATTGTAGGGTGTGAGTAGTGGTGTGGGGGTTATGTACTCTACTCACACATTAGTAGGGTGTTTTAAGTTGGGAGTGCATAGTGTGTGTGTTCATACCATGGTAGGGTGTGAGTGATTAATCTCCACCAATAGGGAGTTGACACTTGTCTAGGGTTAGGAAAAGAAAAAGAAAAAGAAAAAGCAAAAGGGAAGGAGGCAGAACTGCTCTCCATTCCCGTTACCCCTCTTTCCCACTCTCCTTCTTCCTTTTCTCTTCCTTAGAAACCCTAGCTTAGATTCAAGTGACTGTTGGTGGAAATTAACCGTCTCCTTGCATTCCTTTGGTAAGTTATTGCATTTTTCATCTTGTTTTCCTTTTTGTTCATCTTCTTCTTCTTGATTTCAGGGTTGAGATTTAATCTAGGGTTTGTTCTTTGTTTGTTCTTGGTGGGTTTGTGTTTAGCTAAGCCTCCTCGCAATCCCAAGGGGAAAGAGAAGGCTGAGAGTAGTGGAACCAAGTGTGATTGAAGCTAGGGTTACAGGTTTGGGAAAATTGTATTTACTGGATTTTTGTTGTGTTGATTAGCTACTGTGTATTTATTTTATTTGATTCTTTTGATGAGGATTTGATGTATTGATATTGCATGTTGGGATTTGAATGAATGGGTTTTGGTTATGGTTAATGCATGAAAGATTGAGACCTTGAAAATGGAATTGATGAGAATTTGAGCTTACTATCATGTTTTCTGGGTTTTGGATATTTTGAAGTTTTAATTTGGCTATTCCCTATTTTGGATGGGTAATTGTTACAGAAGTGATTTTGTATTAATTATGTTGGTTTTTGCTTGCTTGAGGAAGCTAATTCCGGTAAGAATGATTTGGATTCGAGTTGGGTTATTTTCTGGGAATTCTTCAGAAATCGATCGGGGAGGAAGAGGGCTGTGAGCCGCTCACGAGACGTAAGCAATGCTCACGATGCGTGAGCAAAACTCACGAGTCGTGAGCAACGTTCACGAGTCGTGAGCAATGCTCACGAGTCATGAGCAACCCTCACGAGTCATGAAGGTTGCTCAGGACTCCTTTGGGTCCTTCTGCCGCAAGCGCGACTGAAGTCGCGACCGCGATAGTGATTCTGTCTCGCCCTGTTTTCTCCACATGACCAGTTTTTATAAAAACGATTTTCAAATGACTTGGGTGGCTTTTTCCTCTACTGGGTGCTAAATTACTTTGTTTATACGAATGATTATCATAGTTTAATAATGATTAATAATATGTAATTGTGACACATGTTACATGAATGATGCGTTATCCATGAGAAATTATACGTGTTATTTTGGAATATGTATTGGGTTATACATGTCTTATTATGATTTCTTAATATGAATGTGAATATAATTATGTGTTATACTTGGAAATATGATTGAATGATGCATGACCTGCTAGAGTCAAGTAAGTGGATAGTTAGGCATGCCTAATAGAGTCTTTTAGCTGCAGCCTCAGTTCAGTTTGGACCCCAATCAGGTCCCCGTTTGGTTCCTCGCGAACCCCTCAGTATCGGATCTTATTTAAGGTCCCCTCAGTAAAATGTTTTGAAAATGATAAAGTAAGATGGTTTTCGATTCGTACCCGTAAGGTACTGTCAGTTATCGATTCGTACCCATAAAGTACTGTCTATATACTTGTTATCCACTATTATGAGCCAGCAGGTGTTATGTGTTCTGTCTACTATGTATTACTCCGATATGATTATGCAAATGTGATATTCAAATGAGTCTAATAATGAGATGTATATTCAGTTAATATGATTATGAACATGAGTATGTGATGCGGAATGTATGGCTTTAATATGCAAGCATGTTATATATATTTGCAATCATTTTGACCATGATTGCAAAAAGGTCAGCCTTTGACCATGACCATAGACCCAGACTTAGGTATAGAAAATAGACCGAACATTCTGTCCCAGTCTAAATTCAATGCCTCTACTGTCTATGAATGGAACATAGATGGTATGTCTGAGTATAACATCCTTAGTCTTCTACAACAGATGACTATGGCCTCCAACGCTTACAAAACCCAAACCAGTACACCTGATAGAGCCATTGCCGAACTGCTCATTGCAGGATTTTCAGGTCAACTGAAAGGATGGTGGGATTATCATCTCACTGCCCAACAACAACTAGAAATATTAGGTGCAATTCAAACCTTAGAAGATGGAACACCCATTCTCGATGAGATAGGTAACCCCATACCTGATGTTGTAGCAACCCTAATCCATACGATTAGTCTACACTTCATAGGTGATCCTTCTCACTTAAAAGACAAAAATGCAGAATTCCTTTCAAACCTTAGGTGTAAGAAGCTTTCTGATTTTCAAAATTACAAAACTACTTTCTTAACTAGGGTAATGCTTAGGGAAGATTCCAATCAACCGTTTTGGAAAGAAAAATTCCTTGCTGGCCTTCCTACCCTTTTAAGAGAAAGAGTCCGTAGTAAAATCAAAGAAGCTTTTGGGATTAACCAAATTCCTTATAACCATCTAACTTATGGGGAATTAGTTAGTTTCACACAAAAAGAAGGTTTAAAAATTTGCCAAGATTTAAAACTTCAAAAACATTTGAAATGGGAAATGAAGAAAACTAGGCAAGAACTAGGATCATTCTGTAAACAATTCGAAGTCTCCACAGAATGTCAAGCAAAAACCTGTGGAGGTTCCTATTCTAAATCCTACAAAAAGCCTCATAAACGATTTTCTTCAAAACCCAACAAACAAGAGTTTTATAAAAGATCCAAACCACAAAAACATTATAAGAAAATATCTTTTAAGAAACCCTTCAAACCAGCCTTCAAACAAGTCACTTGTTTTAAGTGTGGCAAACCTGGCCATACCTCAAAATATTGCAGGCTTAACAAAAAACTTCATGAGTTGCAAGTTGAGGAAGAAATAATACAAAAAATTGAAGCTATCCTCATTGAAACATCAGAAAGTGAATCTCAAACAGAATCATCAGAAACAGAAGATTCTTTTCAAAATGATGAAGTTGCTACCCTTGATTCCTCTAGCAGTGAATCGGGTAGTAGTTTCAAATCTTTAAATGTTTTAACAAACGATCAAGAATTAATTCTTGATATCATCAAACAAGTGGAAGATTCAAAACTTCAAAAAGAAATCATTGAAAAACTTTTGAAGTCCTTTGAACCAAAATCTCTAAAACCTTCCACTTCCAAACTTATTCCAAATAGTACTTATGATCTCACTAAAATCTTAAGTACTAAATCAAAAGAAAAACCTCCTGTGACAATTCAATCGCTTCAAGAAGAAATTAAAATTGTCAAACAAGAGCTAAAAACTCTTAAAGAAAAACAGGAGAAAGATTCAAACCTTCTTCATAGTCTTTTATCACAAGACTCCAGTTCTAATGAGAACGAAAATGAAGAAAAAATTGAAAATGAAACTGCTGATCTAGACTTAGAAAATAAAATTCAAAGTTTAGAAAATGCTCCAAATGATTTCTTGTTTATTTTAAGGGAAATTACTACAATAAAATATTTGGTAAAAGTTTCCATTGTTTTTCCAAATGATTTCAAAATTGATACAGTTGCTCTTTTTGATACAGGAGTAGATTTAAATTGTTTAAAAAGCTGTATCGTCCCAAAAAGATTTTTTTGAGAAAACTTCTGAAAAACTTGTCGCGGCTAACAACTCCGACATGGGAATTAAATTTAAAACAGAAGCTTCCATCCAAAATGGTAGCATCTTCATCAAAACTCCTTTTGTTTTACTCGAAAATATAAGCCATACGGTCATTCTAGGGACTCCATTTATCAATATGATTACTCCCTATTCTGTCACGTATGATGGTATTTCTTTTAAAACAAATAGAGAAAAAATTATTTTCCCTTTTGTTGAAAAACCCAGAACAAGAAATCTCAATCTTTTAAAAGCTTGTTCTATTTACAAAAATGATTTGAATTGTATAATTCAAGGAAAGCAAAAACATTTACAATTTCTCAAATAGGATGTTTCCCTTTTCAAAATCCAGAAAGGATTAGAAAATGATTTGGTAAAACAAAGAATTTCCGATTTTCAAAAGTTAATTGAAAATGAAATTTGTTTGGATTTACCAAATGCCTTCTGGAGCAGAAAACAACATATGGTTGATTTACCGTATGAAAATGAATTTTCAGAAAAACAAATTCCAACAAAAGCTAGACCAATTAAAATGAATCATGAACTCGAAGAATATTGCAAAAAAAGAGATACATGATTTAAAACAAAAGGGTCTAATCACAGAATCCAGATCTCCCTGGAGCTGTGCAGCTTTTTATGTTAACAAAAACTCTGAAATTGAAAGAGGCACGCCTAGGCTTATAATTAATTACAAACCATTAAACAAGGCTTTAAAATGGATTCGGTACCCGATTCCCAACAAAAAATATCTTTTGGAAAAACTGCATTCTGCATTTGTTTTTTCAAAATTTGATATGAAATCAGGTTTTTGGTAGATACAGATTGAACCAAAAGATCGTTACAAAACTGCTTTTACTGTTCCGTTTGGGCAGTATGAGTGGACGGTTATGCCGTTTGGTTTAAAAAATGCTCCTTCAGAATTTCAAAGAATTATGAATGAGATTTTTAATCCTTTTTCAAATTTCTGTGTTGTTTATATCGATGATGTTCTTGTTTTTTCATAATCAATTGAACAACATTTCAAAAACCTCAGGACATTTTTCAATGTGGCAAAGAAAAATGGACTTGTTGTTTCAAAAACAAAAATCTCTCTTTTTCAAACGAAAATTCGTTTCTTAGGTCATTATATTTCCCAAGGAACAATTACTCCAATTGAGAGATCTTTAGCCTTTGCGGATAAGTTTCCAGACAAAATCCTAGACAAAACCCAACTCCAAAGATTTTTGGGTAGTCTGAATTATGTCCTAGATTTTTGTCCCAACATCAACCGTTTAGCAAAACCTTTGCATGATAGGTTGAAGAAAACCCCTGTTGCTTGGTCTGATGAACATACCAGTATAGTTCAACAAATTAAGAAACAGGTAAAAGAAATTCCATGCCTACATTTAGCTGATCCATTAGCACCTAAGATTGTTGAGACTGATGCATCTGACTTAGGTTATGGAGGCATTTTGAAACAAACAGTGGGCGGGAAAGAGTGCATAGTCCAGTTCACTTCAGCACATTGGAATGATTATCAGAAAAATTATTCTACAATTAAAAAAGAAATTCTTTCAATTGTCATGTGCATTTCAAAATTCCAAAGCGATTTACTAAATCAGAAGTTCTTGCTTCGGATTGATTGCAAATTCGCTAAGGAAGTTTTACAAAAAGATGTTCAAAACATCGCATCAAAACAGATTTTTGCCCGTTGGAGCCCATAGATCTAAATTTAACTTATGACTATTTCTGAGACATTTTTAGATCTATGTCTTAAATATCCAACGGCTCTAGTTTTATACAATTTGGAGTTCTAAAACACTAGTTAAAGCCTAATAACCAAAGAGGGGTCAAGTGTCCCAACACAGTTTTTCAGCAAATCCTATTCACATGCACATTTTTAACAAATTAAAGCCAACACTCACTACCATCATCATAAATAACACATATCATTTAAATACACCGTAAATCACATTATTCATCATCAAAACTCATAAAATAAACATAATTTCCAAACCTCATTTTCCTTTGCTCCAATAAGCTTAATTGGCTGCTCATCCATTGGCTTTCTCTTTTTTTTTTCTTAGCTTTCCATGATTCTCCACACAAAACAAACCAAAATTTAGAATTTAATTCCAAATCACAATTAAACTCCACTCACGTGGAAGAGAAAACAAGAGGAAGAAGGAAAAGAACCAATTACTTACCTTTCTTAACAAATACTTTCCATCCAAATCTTAAAAACTTAAAAAAATCCCCAAATCCAAATCTGTAATTTTGAATCTTAAAGAGGGAGAGAGAGAGAGTGAGTGTGAATGGCATTGGAAAAGGAAGAAGAAGGCTTTCAATTTTTGCCCCCTTCAAAACGTCTATCTCTCTCCTTTTATGCCTCCTTCAATTCAATCTTATCCCCCCCCCCCCCCCCCCCCCCGATGCCAAGTGTCACTTTCCTATTGGTCTATTTTAGATTTTTATGTTAAACTTCCTTTTAAATCCTTCAACTCTTATTTCTTCTTGCATTTGACATATAACTTTATTATTCTCAACATTGGTCATCTATACTTACTCAATTAAGTCCTAAATTCATACTTCACAATTTTACAATTGGCCGCACTTGCCGAAACTTTTATATTAATACCGAATTCATCCTTTCGGCACACCCAAACTTAAATAAATTTGGCATAACCCTAATCCATTCTCATAAATTGGCCCTCATGGTTACTTATTTCATTCAAATATATCCATGTATGCAAAATGACCAAATTACCCTTAACCTTTTCAAATAATACCGGTCACATCCTTTACTACAATTAACTATTTCCATCCTTCAATTACATATTTTTGGTCACCAAAATAATTCTTTTAGTGTTATTTAAGGCATAACAACATAATTGTCCAATTTACCGAAACTTATGAATTAATGACGGTTGTGTCCTTTTTTATACTTCCATCGCTAAATCGAACACATTCAGTTTCCACTTCACCCTAAACATGCCTTAATGCGGTTAGAGTTTATTTTGGGTCCTTACAACTCTCTCCTCCTTAAAAGAATTTCGTCCTCGAAATTCACTCATATCCAATTATCTAAAAACCAAACTCGTTATCACTAACATTCATAGACGTTAACTTTACACTATCAAAATAACATATACATTTTCTTTGTAACTTATTATCTTTCATTCACTATACCCTTATGCATAACACGTTTCACTATTTCCAGATTACTTCCAAATCAATCAAAATCATCATATCACTTGTGTTTTTATCACTGTTCAGAAATCCAATCATATACACTTTACTTTTCACATAATCCACCTTACTACTTCCTATCTCATAGCATAGTTATAAACCATTTCGGTGTTTACTTAAAATTCTTATTTTCCTTATTCCCAATTGTTACTATTTAGAAACAATAGTAGCCTGCTTGGGAAATTATCGATATTGCTATCCAAATAGCAAGTCATCTCATTCAAATCAGCATCAACTGTCATTGTCACAGTATGCCACCTTGCATCATCATCATACAGTTCAAATTTCTTACTAAAAGTAAGGATCTCCCAAAATTTGAGTTATAGATCGTTTGCGTTCTATCATAATTATGACCCTAATGTCATTCTCATCTCTTATTGTTTACTTCGTTGTCTTTAAACCATTTACACTTTAATCATTCAACAATGACTTACCTCCCAAATTAACATATCATCAAAATGCCTTTCTGATAAATATTTACACATTCACTAAATTCTTTCCTTGATCAAAATAACTATAATATTTTCCTCCCAAAGTACCAATATCACTGATCATAATTTGTCTATCACATATGAAACATCACATATATTTTACAGTACTTATCAATGAACCACTTTTACAAAAGTTCACAGTATTATACACTCTTATAAACAAGTTCAAATCTATAACCAATAAGTCAATCTAGGCAAATACAAATTTCATTCTTCTCAAAACATACCAAAATCTTATTACATTTTATACCTTAACTCATTAACAAAGAAAGGTCAAACCCATAAATTCTACAAACACATATCTCTTACTCATACTTATACACATTCAGTGATCCTCCATTTATTTCTCTTATCAATTTCTAATTCAGATCATTAACTCCTTATCACACTCACTTAATTTTGTTACTGTAATAACCCAAAGGGTACCCTAGAAGAATTGCAGTATTAATTGTATGTTATAGAGTATCATAGTGATGGTCCAGGTATAAATTATGAGTTAGTAAGGATATAATTGAAAGAGAAAATAAGTTATTAAAGGTAGAATTTTGGAAGAGGGATTAGATAGCATTTGACCAAGGAGTTAAATGGAATTTTTGACAAAAATTGACATGTGGCTTTAGAGGGACACCTATCATGAGTCAAATGATATATATAGAGAGGATTTATTAGTTAGTTCGGCCAGCTTTATCCCTTCATCCCTCTCCCTTACGTTTTGCATTTCCTACAATTTTCATCTTCTTGTTCTTCTTTTTTTCCCATTTGATTTATCTTGAGCTCTAATTTTGGATTGGTTTGAAGATTTTGTAAGGGATTTGCAAGGTAAGTGATTTGATGTACTAGTGTTATCTCTTTCTTCTTCCAATTATATTTTTGATTTAAAGTGAATTAAGTGTATGGTTGGTTGATTTTTATACAAGAAGCTATTGACAAGAGAAAAGACAAGGGCAAGGACAAGGTGTGAGCAAGAAGAGAAGTGGTCAAGCTGCGTTTTGAGGTCAGAATCGTGTGTGGTTTAGTTAGATGTATGTGTTGAGCTGTTAATATACTTGATGTTGCTAAATGTATGATTAATGATTAGGAATTTAAGTGCTTTGATATAGTTCAATAGCTCTCTTAGTTGATAAATTGATTATAACTTGTTATTATTGAGTAATTTGAAGTGTTTTTGAGTGTTTAAGTTGTGATAGTTGTTGTGGTTTTGAGTTGGATTAAAAAAGGATTGGAAACAGCTGGGTTTCTAAGTGTAAATCTAGGTGTTGAGTCACACAGCGGTCAAAAATTCCTAACCGCCGTGTGATCGCATTCTACATATGTTATTTTGCCTATCCGAAGGGTCTCATAGCGGTCAGAGATTCCTAACTACCGTGTGATCGCATATGGATGTTTAGGTACGCCTCTATCGTGAGCGTGACCATCCTTAGGTCACACTGTGGTCAGAGTCTTCCTTACCACCTTGTGCATCTTACATAGCGGGTAGGAGTTTCCTGACCGCCGTGTGAAAGCATTCTATTTGCATTTTTTGGACTTTATGTGTGTTACACGGTGGTCAGGATTTTGTGAGCGCCGTGTGACCTCTGTTTTTTAGATTTGAATTGTGAAATAAGTGCCTTTTGAATACATGTAGAGTACTTGGTTTAGTTTATGTGCACAAGCCTGAATGGTCATAGTAGTGGATAGATAAGCATGCTTATAAAGGGTTAGAGTGCAGCTGCCAGTGTGGCATCATTTGTGCCTAGATGTTAAATATCTTGGGTATTCAGTTATTGAGTTAGGTCTCCATATGTTTTGATACTGTTAACTAGTATCCAGAGTACCCGTATCCACCATTGATGTGAATTCAGGCTATTAAATGTTCTGTATTTTATATGAGATGTAGTGGAGGTTATTCTATATTTATACCTCTACATGACAGCAATAACATGTTAAATATACACGTATATGAATATATGTTAGAGCTAGTAAAATGTTATCACTTACGTATGTGATGTTTGCATGAGAAATTGTTAGAGTAAGAAGTTATATGCATAAATGATTATATGTTATTTTTAAGTTATTATGTGATAAGCATGACAATTGATATGCAGTGTGTGTTATTTTGTGACTTCGGTAGAAGTCTTTTGTTCTATTTATCCCCACTAAGCATTATCGCTTAGCACGGGTGTTTTCTCGTGTAGGATTCAGGTTCGGTTCAGAGGTTTGCAAATCTGCAGGCCACTAGGATTTGGAGCTTGGGTAGAGTTCTTTTTGGTATATGATAGAGTTTCCTTGTATTAAGCAACATCTTGTTATGTAAAGAGAACTATAGTACATGAAGTGTAAATTTTTAATTGTAATTATGACTGTAACATGGATAACAATATTTTGTAATATTTGAACAATGATATTTTATTATATGTATAGTTTAAAAGTTTGTTAATACAAGTATGTTTTTGATAAATGAAGTTTCTTTATGTTAATGTTAATCTTTTTCCTTCTGCAATAATGTATGTATGTATGTATGTATATATGTATGTATGTATGTATGTATGTATGTATGTGTTTATACGTTTGAGTGTGGGTAACGCCCTGGTATCCTCCTAGTGTGTATTGGGGTGTTACAGTTACACCCAATGCACATCCTGTCAGCTTCCTATCACTTGAGGCAAATGCACATGTTTGATGTTCATTACAAATTAACAACTGATGTTAATGCAATGGATGTTGCATGATTCATGTATGCAGAATGATGCAATGTATTAATGCAGTTCATATAATGGCAATGCATGTTGCCCAACCCCCATTATATATCACATTCAAATATTTGCTCTTATCAATAAGGTAGCTGACAGGTGTACAGAGTGTCACAATCCTTAAAATACTTCCAATCGTCGAAAATCCAACACTATCTAAACCCTTATTGCATATTCCCCTCAGGAATAACTTATGCATAACTTATGTTATACTGTAAACAATCTCTAAATAGAATCTCCATAGCTACATCCAATACCTTATTAACAAAATACAAACTACCATTAGACTGATCATAACTTATCAGGTACCACTCTTAACCATCTCATTGATGATATAGTCAATGTCTATTCATTCCTACCATATTACTTATACAAAAACTAGTATTTTCGTATTGGCCAATGCAAACACTATACAAACTCATTTCTAAACTCTAGTTGTCCAGAACCGACTAAATCTATGCTCTGATACCACTAAATATAACATACCTTACCCATACGTAGTAACCTGCATCGTGATCCGGCGGGTTCACGACGACGGTCAAGGGCATTCCCAATAAGAACATTAAAAACTTATAAAGTTTTATGCCAAAATCTGAGTCATAAAATTTCTTTCTTTTTCAAATAGATTTTTACAGTTAATCATAAACTTACTATGAAATCACAATTCAAAATATACTCCTTCAGAACTTATTATAGGCAGTTCAATTGCATAGTTAATATTGCTTTTACAACACTTATATTTAAAAATTATAAATCTTACACACATTCTTAGGACTATACAAATGCTGCCCTAAGATCTCTTCATATACTTGTATTGGCCTGATCTGCTGCAGATGATCCTCAAAAGAGATCCGATCACTTGCACCTACACAGATTAAAAGAAAATCCATGCTAAGCATAAAACTTAGTGGGAAACATATAAATATAGACCATTAAGAATGGTCGTCAAAAGGGTTCAAAAAAAGCACCATATAGAAAATATAACCATGCCGATTATAACAATATAGGCACTTTCAAAGAGTTTCTTAAAATATAAATACGTACTTCGCATATACATCTATTTAATTAACATATGCTTTAGGTAAATCTTAATAAGCATTTAATATCATGTCATCATATTCAATTCAAAGTACACACATCGGTCAATTCATGCTTTTATTCACACGTCAATGTTAATAAATCACTTACACATGATTTATACCTTTCCACATCTTATATATGTCACTTTGTTCAATTGTTCACATTTATTCACAAAAACAAAAATGCATCTCATACATTTCATGTAGTATTATTTTCATAATTCACATACTCCTGTCATATTCACATAGTTATGCCTGCAAACTCAAGAAAGTGGATAATGGGTAAATGCATAGGTACCTGAAGGTACAAACAAACATTTCTTTTCTTTTGAAAATGCATAGGGATCATAAATAAGACCCAATCACATAGGAATCGCGAGGATCCAAATGCATAGGGACCTGATCAGGGTCCAAAAAATGCATAGGCTGCAGCAAATAAAACCCTATAGGCATGCCTATCTATCGATGACTTGACTATTACAGGCTAAATTATTTGTCCAATTATTATTAAATTATCCGTATAATATAGCATAGTAATTTCAGTAAGCAATATCATATCACTTAATAGCTTACTTACACATATGGTATAACATATTATAGTTCATACATTGAATCATATATAATCCATAAGTGAGAACCATACCAAGTGTATCAAACAAATAAACATTCATAGCACAAAGGAGGGTGGCACTTGCAACAAAGAACAGGAAGGCCTTTGTCGTGCTCATGCATAAGGTTGAGCTCATGACGGAGAGCACCCAATGGAAGATCATATCACGGGTTCTCTATCGCACTCACGACATAGTTCGCGCTCGCGACAGAGACGAGCATCACGTTTCGTCACTGTCCTGTATAACTCTCTCAAACAATACCTCCCCACAACACAAACTAACTCTTAGCCCACATGACACATATCCAAACACCTCAGATTATTCAATTTATCAAGAATTATTCAGTACTTAGACAGTCATTCAAGAACCATTTATATACGAAGGATTCATTTAATTTTCAGTTTATATCACACTTAACAAAATCATTTAATTCAATCTTAACATCGCATAACAATTTTAAACCATAATTAAGTCTACTCAAGGCTCAAATCATTAATAGCCCAATAAACCTTCTATACATCGGCACATACATGCTACCTTTATTTTTAACAAGCACACAGGCATTATCAGAATCTCAATTAATACATCATTTTTTATGTATAAATAAGTTTCTATGATTTGGTTCGGACTTGGAATGGTATTCCAAGCTTTCTACATATCCCAAGGGATTGGGAATCAGAACCCTGTAGTTCTAAAGGTTCAATATAAAAAATTGTAGTATTTTCACTTATAATACATTAACATATCATGTCATACCACTTCTAGATTTATTCCGAGTTGTTCGACTGATTAAGCTTTTAAGTACTTTAGCAATTATTCATATTTATAACCTTAATCACTTGTATTCCTAAGTGGTGACCATTCATTTACTCTTTATGAAACTCTAAACATGTATCGGATAAGTTCCGAATAATTTCGATAGAGTTTGGGTGCATTTTGGGTTCACTTACGATAGAGACCTCCATCAGGTGCCTAACCAAAATCGGACTATCAGGACAGCTTTCCACCTCAAACTTTGTACCGCCTAAACCAACATCTAAACCTCATATTTAGGCCAAATGTCCTTCTTAACAATTGTTCCCTAGGATGTGATCTTTCATGTGGAATAAATTTCAAATCATTTAGACACTTAAATCATCATATATGATCAAAACATCCTAAACTTTTCCTATGAGCTGGCCAAAGTAGAGACACCTCTGCTTTGGCCAATTTTAGAGCCCATAGAGCTAAAATTGGCTTATGACTATTTCTGAGACATTTTTAGGTCTGTATCTTAAATTTCCAGCGGTACAAGTTTCATACCAGTTGGAGTTTTAAGACTCCAATTACAGCCTTATAACCGAAGAGGGGTTAAGTGTCCCAACACAGTTTTTCACCAAATCCTATTCACATGTACATTTTTAACAAATTAAAGCCAACACTCACTACCATCATCATAGATCAACACATATCATTCAAATACATTGCAAATCACATTATTCATCATCAAAACTCTTAAAATAAACATAATTTTTGAACCTCATCTTCCATTGCTCGAACAAGCTTGATTGGCTGCTCATCCATTGGCTTTCTCATTTTTTTTCTTAGCTTTCCATGTTTCTCCACACAAAACAAACCAAAATTCAGAATTTAACTCCAAATCACAATTAAACTCCACTCACATGGAAGAGAATAGAAGAGGAAGAAGGAAAAAAACCAATTACTTACCTTTCTCAACCAAACTTTCCATCCAAATCTTAGAAACTTAACAAAATCCCCAAATCCAAATCTGTAATTTTGAGTCTTAAAGAGGAAGAGAGAGAGAGAGTGAGTGAGAATGGCATTGGAAAAGGAAGAAGAAGACTTTCAATTTCTGCCCCCTTCAAACAGTCCATCTCTCTCCTTTTATACCTCCTTCAATTCAATCTTATCCCCCTAAAGCCAAGTGTCACTTTCCTATTGGTCTATTTAGATTTTTATGTCAAACTTCCTTTTAAATCCTTCAACTCTTATTTCTTCTTGCATTTGACATATAACTTCGTTATTCTCAACATTGGCCCACATAATAAATCATTACTTACTCAATTAAGTCTTAAATTCATACTTCATAATTTTACAATTGGCCGCACTTACCAAAACTTTTACATTAATACCGAATTCGTCCTTTCAGCACACTCGAACTTACATAAATTTGGCATAACCCTTATCCATTCTCATAAATTGGCCCTCATGGTTACTTATTTCATTCAAGTAGATCCATGTATGCAAAATGACCAAATTACCCTTAACCTTTTCAAATAATACCGATCACGTCCTTTACTACAATTAACTATTTTCATCCTTGAATTACATATTTTTTGTCACCAAAATAATTGTTTTAGTATCTTTTAAGGCATAACGACATAATTGTCCAATTTACCAAAACTTTCAAATTAATGACGGTTGTGTCCTTTTTTATACTTCCGTCGCTAAATCAAACACATTCGGTTTTCACTTCACCCTAAACATACCTTAATGTGGTTAGGGTGTATTTTGGGTCCTTACAGGTTAGGTTAAAATTGAATTGATGACATTGATATTATTTGAGTAGTCATAATGTCTTACTAAAGGCCAATTATGACTTGTGGGCTTATAATGGAATTGGGCCCACTGCCAACATAATATAAAACTATTGGGTCTCACATTAAGAATGTAATGAATAGACTAGGATCTTATTTGGGTATTTCGAATTTAAAATATGTTAAATATTAAATTCAAAATAATATTTAAAAGGGAAATATTGCTTATTTTAACTAAGGAATATTCCTTCCTAAATTATCTCCACGTTAACCATTAATTAAGATTAGAGGTTAATGTGATATATATATATATATATATATATATATATATATATATACATATGTGTGTGTGTGTGTGTGTGTGTGTGTATAAGATGATGCCCTAATTCACTTTAAGAAAAGTGAGCCGCCTTTTAAAGAAAAGGAAAGAAAAAGAAAACTTCTTGCTCTTCCACTTTTGAGAAAATATACAGAGAGAGTAAGAAAAAAAAATCTTAGTTGTACGTGAAAAAGAGCTAGCACTCCTGCAAATCCGTTCATTTGTTCGAGGGTGGATATCACTGGAAGGTGTTTGTTCCTTGGAGCAACACCTCGAGTTCAATTCGATTTGGAGAAGTCAAGCATTTATGCACAGAATTGAGTTAATTCATGGTCTCTACACATTAAGAGGTCGGTAATCATAAACTTTTTCTTTTAAATCAATTTGATCGCATGGATCCTGTCGAATTTTGGTTTAATTTCATTGTGTAATTTTGAATTATTTTCACACAAAACCCCTACAGGTAGTAAATTTAAAAGAAAAGGAAATAAGAATGAAAATAAAAGGGCAAAATGGTAATTTTAGTAGTAAAAGTAAAGTTTAGTGGCAAAATGGTAATTACGTGATAAAATTTTAAGATAAAGGGTAAAATAGTAATTGCATGATAAAACATGGAGTAAGAGGGTAAAACTTAAATTTTATGGTTAAATAAGGATAACAGGAATAAACATGTAATTATGAGATAAAATGGTGAATTTAATCGTAAAAATGTAATTATGAGATAAAATGGTGAATTTAATTGTAAAATAGTAATATATGATAAATTTTAGAACAAAATGGATACTATAAATATTTAAAGTAAAAATAGTAAACATGTAGAGAAAATAAGTAAATTGAATAAATGGTAGTTATTAAAATAATACATGTATTAATTAAATAAGAAAATAGGAAAAATATATACATATGTAAGTAGAAATCAGACATAAATCATGTAAGTAGAAAAAAATGTTTGCATAGGTGTGTAATGCATATGCATGGTATGGAAAATGCTAGTTGTGTATCCACCAATAAGCATTATATGCTTAGCGCATAGTTGTTTAATGCGTGTAGGTTTTAGGACAATAAGTAGGTAGAAGAGGAGCAAGCAGAGGACCTTGGTACAATGGACAATGAAGCTAAAATATTATTTTGGGTTATGTAATTATATAGATAGCATGTATATGTAATGTAATGGGTGATGTTATGTATAGGAACCTATTTACATGTATATGAAGTAATGGAGACATGTATGAAATGTTATGGAAAATGATATATGTTTAAATCTATATGTGGATGAATATATGAATTATCATTGGTATAGATTAAATGTGAATGTGTTGCAAAATGATTTGTTATTGAGTTGTTAGAGGTTGCCCGGATTGTATGTTATATACTGGGAGTGTAAATTTTCAATGTGCAAGAGGGTTAGATTAGCAGTGCAGCCGTTATGCTGCCAAAAAATTTACCAAATGAATAGTAAGAAATAAGAATTAAGTCTCATCATAATGTCTGATACTCGTATCAAATTATGGGTATAGGGTATTGTAATAAGTTCCACGATCACTGCACCAAATGATAACAGCTCATTTTTCTAACTGTTAGCTAGGATTCAATTTAAACTAAAATATCTATAGTTTAGCTTTCAATAAAGAGAGAGATTGCTTGTAATAGAGAAAATTTGGTGAAGGTTTCGATAAGGAACACTCCGACAGTCAAGTTAGAGAGTATTGTAGCAAACTGAATGTAATGTTAAGAGTTGGGAAAAATCATACCTGATTTGTGAATTGTTGGTCTATTTATAAGGCTTATAGCCTAAATGGTCATTGAGTCAGGGTAATTAATCATCATTGATTAACTGAAATGTTATGGAAGTGCAAAGATTGCTACCGAAATGATAACAGCTCGGCTTTTAGACTATTAGTTAGGATTCACTTTAAACTAAAATATCTACAGCCTGGCCTTCTAGTAAAGAAAGAGATTGCTTGAAATAGAGATAATTCAGTGAAAGTTTCGATGAGGAACAATCCGACGGTCAAGTTAGAGAGTATTTGGTAAAAATTGGATGTAATTAGGCTATTTTTAGGGCTCATACCTTGGATGCTCATTCAAGTTAGGTTAATTAAACATTATTGATTATCTAAACTGTTATGGAAGTGCAAAGGTTTCTACCAAAATGATAATAGCTTGGTTTTTGGACTGTTAGTTAGGATTCCCTTTAACCGAAATATCCACAACTTGGCCTTATAGTAAAGAGAGAGATTGCCCAAAATAGAAAGAATCTGGTCAAAGTTCCAATGAGGAACACTCTGATGGTCAAATTAGAGAGCATTTGGGGAAAACTGGATGTAATGCTAAGAGTTGGAGAAAAGTCATACCTGACTTGTGAATTATTAGGCTATTTATAGGGCTCATAACTTTGATGCTCATTGAAGTTGGGATAATTAATCATCATTGATTATTTGAACTGTTATGGAAGTGTAAAGGTCGCTACCATAATGATAACAGCTCGATTTCTAAATTGTTAGCTAGGATTCACTTTAAACCAAAATATCGATAGCCTAGCCTTCTAGTAAAGAGAGAGATTGCGTAAAATAGAAAGAATCCGGTGAAGGTTCCAATAAGGAACACTTCGACAGTAAAGTTAGAGAGTATTTGGGAAAAACTAGATATGATGCTAAGAGTTGGAAAAAAATCATACCTAAGTTGTGAATTGTTGGGTTATTTATAGGGCTCATAGTCTGGATGCTTATTCAAGTCAAGTTAATTAATCATAATTGATTACTTGAATTATTATGGAAATGCAAAGGTTGCTACCATTTTGGGAGGGTAAAGATTTGAGTTGTTTAATTGGTTATAACGCTCCAGCTTTAGATCTAAACTCTATCAATCAGTCCGAGCTGACTGTACTGTTTGCAGTACCGAACTATTATGGAAGTTCAGTTATCAATTTCCAATGGTGGAAACCCATCTTTAACAATATATCATATTTTTAAGGTGGTGTGGTCTTTATTGATTTTCAGTTGATATGACATTATCCCAACAAGATTATCAAAGTTGCAAGTTGTTGGAATTAATATTCCTTTAATATCAAAATCTATAAAATTATTTTCATTGTTCCAATATCCTTTGTATTTAATCGGGATTGGTATGGTATCCATTGATCCATCCATAAAAATATCTCCAAAAAACTAAACAAAGGAATTAAAAAAAAAAAGGTATAAGATCAATTTTGATAGATGAATTAGAACATTAAATAGGAAATACGATAGCGAAAAAACTGGATAAGCAAGAGTAAAATAAGGAAAAAAGAAATAGGATGAAAAAAGATTTGCAATAGTTAATGTGAGTTTATTGTTTGAAATCAAAATCACAAAGAAAAAATCAATAAAAAGGAGAAAAACAATTAATAGAATAAAGGAGAATTAATGCAATTTAATTTGTTGTTGATTGAATTCTTCCTCCCAAAAATTTGAGTTTTCCATGTTCTTGACCCAATTGAATAAGTTATGTTTCCTTTTTTTTCTTTGTTAAGGATAACTGTTTTCTGGTTTAATAGGTATTTGAATTAAAACATTACTTTTAATCAAAATTGGTATTTTTAAAAATAAAAAATTTAAAAAAATGGTATTTTTGTAATTATAAAATTTGGTTAGTTTTTGTGAAATCACCTTCACTTTTGTATGATATTTTTTGACAATCCCACATGATAATACACATATTATAACATAAGAAAACCCTTAAACATGGCCTTGAGAAATTCACATCCAAGGCTACGAGGCTGCCAAACTTGATAACCAAGTTTGATTAACCACAATTCAAGTGGAAATATGTTTGTTACAGTCCAACCTTTTCTCCACTTGATTAATTACTCCACTCGATTAGATAATTTAATTAGGAGAAACCTAAATAATAGACTTGTCAATTGGATCAGGTTAGGTGGGTTTGAGTTCGAATAACGTTGAATTGGTTTTTTTCAGTTTTGAATTTTTATATCGTCATTTTTGGATCGAATCACTTATTTTTCAGACGGATTTTAGTCAAATCTTGGATCACAAGACTAAAAATAGGAATTAAATTGAAAATCAAACCGTAAGAAATTTGGGTTTTTTGTTTCATTTGTTAGGTTTTGAAATAAAAATTCAGTTATATTAGTCTAGTTTTCTTCTTTATATCGCCTTTCCCTCCCAATCGATAAAAATAAGAATGAATTAAATTAAACTTTGGAATGATAACTAGAATAAAAAATTTACAAGATAAATTATGGAGAAACCTTTCTGCAACTCATCTTATAGGAACAATTGAAATTCAGATAAGAAACGTCACATTCTATGCTATTGAGCATTTAAAACCCGAATAAAACTTCTTTTTAATTTGAATAGATGGTTAGGATGTATGGTTATACTATTTCATCCAAGTGTTAGCAATTTTTTCTTTTTTTTCCCTTTTATTCATATCTATTAATTTTGGTGGTCAAGATTTATATGGACTTACATATAATGGCCAAAATTGAATTTTATACAAAAATCTTTACAAACCCTTAAACTAAGGACTAAGATTAATTTGATTACTATTACATCCAAGGGCCAATATTCATCCCTATATAAAAAAATCTCACCAGTTAATATTTATTAATTTTATAGTCATCACTATAAGAAATAAACTGTTTAGCGACGGACACTGCCGTCGTAACTATAATCGTTGCTAAAAATAGCAACTGAAAATTTGTTGTCGCTAAATTAGATTTTTGTTGCTAACTGTGGAGATGGAATTACATTGACATCGCATTATTTAGCAACGAAAAGATATTCCCTTCGCTAAATATAGCGATGGGAAAAGTGCTCCGACGCAAATTTAGCGATGGAATAGTGACTTCCGTCGCTAATTTAGCGACGCAAATCTTGTTTTCGCCGCTATATTTAACGACGAAAATCTTGTTTTCGTCGCTAAATTTTATGTAATTTTTTTCAATTTTAAAATGATATATAAGCATATAATAATATATAGTTTAAAAATTATAATTGAAAAAAATATTATAATGATAAATGTATTAATTAAAATAAATAAATTTGGTATAAAAGTAACAATAATATATTATAAACAAAACATACTACAAATAGTGAATATTTTAAAGAGCACTAAATAAGCAGCTAGCGAATATGGACAATCAGACTATTGTGCTGACTCGCTAGGGAATTTTTGACTAATGATCTGGTTCGTCTGATTTATGAGGTTCATCAGCATTTCTATTATATTCTGGTGCTAAACAACTTCACCACTGGATGTTGCCTGCCTACTGGAAGCAGCGTACCGGATGAGGAGCGTTGCAAATAGCAAGCGTTTGCAAAGCCAAAAATCCATCCACGGCAGTCCATTACCCCAAATACATCATAAAATGTATGAGTCTGATCAACATTCTTAGATTCTGCTATTTGATGTTGAAGACTCTCCTATACTCGCTCCTGTCATAAAATAAATACTTCATGTTAATTTGTACTAAAGTTTAACTATTATGATATATAAAAATAATAGTAAACTATAAGTTTAATATACATGGATTTCTCTAGCTCGATTGTTTATGAACGTCACACCGTCATGTTTTCATGTGTGGGTGTGCACAAACACCTTATGTGGTGTAGGCCTCCTACCCGAAGATGTCTCCTGCAAACAAATTATAGGTTACTAAAATTCTAGCAGAGTTTCCCCTAAATTTGTACCAAACCTCCTATATAAAAATCACAAAAGCACTTGTATATTATTATTTCTCTACCATCCAACTCCAATTCAAACTCCTTAAATAATATTTTTTCCATCCTTCTCAATTCAATTAATCATTTTGGAAACATTCATGTTTCGCATTTCACGCAATAAAAGAAAACTCTTAATAATATCGACAAGATTTTTGAATACTTACACGTCTATCAATATGCTCCAGGTGGGACAACATTCCTCCAGTATGTAAGGATACACTGACTCCTTCTGATCATCCTCACCTATTAGTAAAATTTCGCTCGGCGATAGAGAAAGCTTCGGCTAATGTCTAGTACTTTTGCCAGTTTGCCCATATTTCTTTGGTTATAAAATGAGGTCGCACACGCTTCTTGTGTATATGGCTCACAAAGTCTTTATAACATGCACAGGCTCAACTCTCCCATGCAACATACATGAGGCGATCAACTTGTTAATCCCAATAAAAATCTTTCTGAGAAAAAAAAAAACAAAAATATAAATATAATGTTAGTACTTATAAACTACGATCAAAATTCAATTAGTGTATGAAGTTAGATAAAATAGTTAAGATTAAATAATTTATTTTATTTACCTAAAACTCTTGAAAATAAAATTTTTTTGTTTTCTGAGATACCTTCTTCCATAAATAACCTTCATAATCAATTTTCTCCTTGAATGTCCCTATAATCGAGCGAAAGCACTTTTCAGAAGGAACCAATCTAATAGACAAGCAATTTCAGGATCTTTTATAATGATAATACTATAGACTTAATATAAAATTACATATTAATAATTCATTAATTGCTTTAATGGTAATGTACATCCTGCCATCGACTCCAATTGCTCCAGGCCAGGGACCTTCCACTATTTCTGTCCCAGATATCTATGTAGGTTTAGATGCATTTTTCATTGCAAGAGCTTGTGTTGATGAAGTAGCAGCGGTGGTAGATGGGAAGGAAGGTGATGTACTAATAGGGGTAGATGTAGGAGATGAGAAACTCTATGGTAATGAACCTGATCCCATATTATCAGGGAGATTGTGATCCCTTTGCTCAACTTGGTGTAGGGGATCCGGATGGTGGCAACCTCATCCTTGGAGGCAGCATATTAGAAATCTTCCTCTTATTCTGCATAGTTTTACTTGAAAAGAATGAAATTGATTAGTCCACTAATCAAAAATTACATTTGAATAAAAAAATTAATATAAAACAATAGATAAAAAATCAGTATAGGGAATTAGTCGCTATCATCACTCAGTTGTAAATCATAATCGCAATCATATTCATTATCTGAAGAATTAGAATCAAATCCAATGTCCTCTTCAGATCTATCGCCTTCTATAGATTCCTCATCCTCTTCAGAAGCAACGTCAACATATTCATTATTCGGATTGTTCAAATGTTCATTATCATCATATGCTAGACTTCCATCGATTTCATGAACCTTTGTTTCTTCTTCCTAAAATGATTCATTTTGTATTCATTTATTTTATCTTGTTGCTTTCATTTCAAAAATGCCTTTGGATTTTACCTTGAAAACTGCTAACCAATCTAACTTATCTCGTCTTAGACTAGGAAAAGGGACATAATACACCTGGATTGCTTGCATTGCCAACGTAAAAGGTTCAAAGTTAGGAATCTTCTTCGCTGGTTGATTTTAATAATATTGTATCTACTATACACTTTCGCTCTAACATTAAGTGTTGGATCAAACCATTCACACTTAAATACATCACAACATTTTATTGGCAATGCGGGGTACTCAATTTTAATATCTCAATAATTTTGCCATAGTAATCCATGAATTCCCCCTGAATGCAAACTCCTTTGTTCACAGTTGCTCGGTTATGACCACAAGATTGTATATGAAATTTGTATCCATTGACGAAATATACCAGATAAGATCTAATTGTTCGCAATGGTTGGGTTGGGTTCTTCTTTGACATTATGTAAATTTGGCTGAAATGAATATTCGGTTCCATCATAAACCATTTGGGCATAGCGATTTTCAGCGATTTTTAGATGCATCCACATAATTTGTCAAAAATTCATCCCCCCTTAAAGTTCACCTACATTTACTGACGATATAACATCATTACCCCTAGACGTGCTATAAAATATTGGTTTTTCATGTCATGTCCACTCAAAATAATTGGGTACAAATCCTTTTCTTAGGGAATGGAGATCCACTTCATCAGTAGGAAAATAACTCCTATGTTTGCACTTTTTGTATGGATATCTGATTTTTGGACCATCCATGTATGCAGGTTGAGAGCTTGCATAGTCAATGAAACCTTGAACTCCTTCAACAAACTCAGGATTAAGGTAACTATCTAGTGTTAATCTTCTATATATCCAATATCTATCAAAGTTACTCATTATTAGTAAACTGTAATGTCAAAATGACATAGTTAGATACAACTAGATTTACATTGCTAAACTATAAGGTGAAAATCATGATAACATACCAATTGAAGCACTAATTGACGCTTAAAAAATAATACAAATAGAACTACTTATTGGATTTTCAATATTTATATTGATTTGTAATTTAATGATTCAAATCAATTCTCTAACATATGTACATCTAGAGGTACATGCTGATGTCTACATTTCTAAGGCAGTACTATTTTCTAAGGTACATGCAATTGCAAATGGAATTCCTATGAGGACCTTCACATGTCTACATTTCTAAGGCACTAATTTGTCAATGTAATTCAAATTTAGTCAATTGTATGGTACATTTCTTGAAATTTCTAATTAGTTTTACAAATTTTGTTTTGCTTAACAATATATACACAAATATAATACAAAATTAAAAAAATAATAATAAATGAATATATAGAATTGTATGGTACATATCTTGAAATTTCTAATAAGTTTTACAAATTTTGTTTTTGCTTAACAATATATACACAAATATAATATAAAATTAAAAAAAATAATAAATGAATATATAGAATTATTTCATATACTATAGAAATATACCAAATAAAATTAAAAAATAAATAAATAAAATGAACAAAAATTTAAATAATCATGAAGACACCACAAATAAAATTAATATAAAAAATAAAAAGATAAATGCAAAAAAGAGAGATATAGAAAACTGACTGGAGGGTAAGCAAGCAGCACCGGCGAGGGAGAAAGCAATGTCGGCGGGGGTAGACTAGCGACAGAATGGCACGCGGCGAAAATGGGCTGGCGGGCGACCAAGAGAAAGAAATCGACGCGAAGAGAGGGAGAGCATGAGAGGAGAACCAGCGAGGGAAAGCATCGGTAAGGTGATCAGGTAGAGTACAGCGGTTGTGGTGGGGGAGTGGCCAGCGTCCGATCCGCGAGGTAAAAGGGACTGTTCACCAGATCTGGACTTCGGGGGGGGAGGGGCACGGTGACAGAGAGAGAGAGAAGAGGGGGAGAGAGGGTGTGAATAGAGATGGTATTTATACCTTCAGATTAAGTGATTGAAAATACATTCCATCACTATTTTTTTTTCAATTTTGTGACGAAAACCAATATTCTATCGCAATATTACGATAAGAAGAAAACTCCATTGCTATCTTGCGACGAAGTTTAAAAGTCCGTCACTATTTTAGCGACGGACTTTCCTTCTCCGTCACAAACAAGATATTTAGTGACCGACATGTTCTATTCGTCGCTATCATAAAAATTTTGCGACGGCCTTTTGACTTTCGTTCACTAAATATAGCGACAGAAGACAATGTCCATCGCTAAATTTCAAAGCAACATCTCCTGCGATTCTTTGCTGCCAATTTAGCGACGGTAAATTTTTCCTGTCGCTGAAGTCCGTCGCTAAAACTGGCGGGATTATTTTCCACCATTTTTAGTTACTTTTTTTTCAACACTAAAAACAAAGTTTTACTAACAGAATATCAATAGCGATGGAATTGAATTTTGTCGCTATTTTTCGGTAGCTAATACTGATTTTTCTTGTAGTGCATAATCTTTTTTTGCATTATTTAATATAAGTATTTTTAATTTTTTATTTTGAATTGTTAGAATCTCTTGATCATTATTTCATCTAATGACTCATAATCTCTCCTAAAAAAAAAAAACTTTTCCATTAAACTAAACTAATGGCCATAATTGGATGTGTTACTATTTATTTTACATATCAAAATTCATTATTTTCCTTTCTTATAATTTAAATTTCTTTCTAAATAAATTATGAAATCATTAATAATTTTTTTTCTTACTTAAAATTTATAATTGACATCATATATAACTCATTATATTGATCGGCTTGACCTTTTAGGTGTCTCAGGTCAACTTTGACCATCGGTCAAATATGTCACTATCCACTGTGAAATCGTGACTTGAATTTTAATTTCAATTTTTAACAGTTTAAACAAACTTATTAATTTTCACCTCAAATTTAATTATTGGATTTATCTTTAATGGCATTATTCATAACATGAAAAAAAAATATTATTCATGTCATGGGTTACACTATTAAACTTGGAAAGTACTATTCATAAATTAGGATTTTTGGGACAGCAAAAGATAATGAAATGTCTAATTGTATATAATTTTTTAATTAAATATAATTTTTATATAAAAATTGGGATGAAAATATTAATAAAATAGTATATATATATATATATGACAAGATAAAATTTAATTGAAACAACGGGACACATACATGATAATTTATTGCATTAAAAGAGGAATGCATAATATATCATCAAAGAGTAAAGAAATCGAGGTAAACAAACACACTTTTCATTCTTTCTAATACTTGTTTCTGAATGGTACAAACATCTTAAAATTAAAATGAAAGCTAGCCAGGAAGAAAACAGATATTAAGACAATTTAGCACAAGATTTCAAAGTTGTCAAAGATTATAAAGAACCTTAATGCCTCGAACATCATCGGAATGTAAACCTAATTTGGTGGTACCAGAAGGAATAGAAGGAAACATAATAGCACCTGCAACAGAGCTATGTCCAAGTCCAAGCAATTGTTCAATTTCGTGCAAAGCAACAGTCTCCAAATCAAATGCACCATTTACAACTCCTGCTGCCCATTTCTCATCAGCATCATAATGAAATCTTCCATCTTCTAGGGCAAAAGCATGAGCAAGAACCCCACCTTGCCCATCTGTAGACACCGGGTCCTAAGATAGCCCAGATCAGAGTTACCCAATGATGATAAGATGCCTACTCACAGGCAAAAAGGTTGAAAGTGATGATTTCCTGTTCAAATTTGCATTTTAGAGTGAAAAAATAAAAAAATAATAAAAAATATTTTTAAAATTAGATTTGAAAAATGGCGTTTAGAAATTGTAGTATTTTTAGTTAATTTTAAAGTTTTAAAAAAGAAAAAGGGGGGGGGGGGGGTCGAGCGTCAGCCTCGGTAGCGCGCAAGCGCGCGCGCCGCTGCGACGTGGAGCGCCATCACGCGGCACTGGCAGCCCGTCGCTCACTAGCGACGGGCGTCCGTCAGCCCTGTTCACCGCAAATCCACCGAAATCGCCCAAAATTCAGTTGATTCCGATTTTTCACCCAAAATTCCGTTTTTTATCCCATTTTTTCAGGGTTTTTAAGGTTTTTTTCAATTTTTAAAATTGAAAATAATTAATATCTGATTTAATTAAGATTTTTTCATTAATTAGTTAGGTTTTAATCTTTTTTTCATATAAAAAGAAAATGATAGAAAGAGAATGGGGGGGGGGGATTTTTTAGGGTTTATTTTTTAATTTTTTTCTCTTCTTCTTCTTCAACAAATTCTCTCCAGGTTTTTGTAGTTTTCCCCAACAAAAAGAATTAAAAATTTCAGTTCATTTTTTTGGCTCTTTTTCCAATAAAATTTCTTCTAAACAATTTTTAAAATGAGTTTTATTGATTGATTTCAATTTTGAGACAAACATAATAATTGTTTGCTCTCAAAATTCATTTTTTAACTTGTTATTTGTTTTCAATTAAACTTTTTTCAAGGTTTTTTTTATTTTAAATCCCTTTTTTGATGAAAAATTATTTTTGAGACAAACAAAATGATTGTTTGTTATTGAAATTTAATTTTTCATTTGATTTTCTAAAAAACAAGTTTTTTCTCATAAATGATTTTTTTTTTGGAACAAACAAAATAATTATTTGTTCATGATAATATTTTTATCAATAAAATTCATTCTTTAGGCACAGAAATTGATTCTTTGTTTTTAAAGAATTTTTTATTTTCTTCCATCATTTTTTCAAGTACATTTTTCCTTAGGATAAAATTTCAACATTTTTATTATTCAACTCTAATCTTGCACATCACAAACAAGGAAATCAATAATCATTTACTTTCATCGAATCTGAAACTCTG
The DNA here is from genome assembly GCA_947683425.1 of Excoecaria cochinchinensis. Taxonomy (NCBI): domain Eukaryota; kingdom Viridiplantae; phylum Streptophyta; class Magnoliopsida; order Malpighiales; family Euphorbiaceae; genus Excoecaria; species Excoecaria cochinchinensis. The sequence goes on from CANTUQ010000043.1 coordinate 11,309,464, forward strand.
AGAGTAAACATTCTGGGCTCGATCTTTTTATTTTTTATTATTTTGTTTATATTTAATTTATTAACATGCATATTATTTTTATTTTTATTATTTTCATTTATTTATTTATTTGGTCTATTGTTTTTATATGTGTCTCATTTAATATGTTTATATATTATTTTTGTTCATGTAAATATTGATTTCTTATCATTTCTAACATGTAAATATTGATTTCTCATTATTTTTAACATGTAATTAATTAATTTATTTTGATTGATCTTTTTGCCATGTAAATATTTTATGTTAATTGGGATAACATTAATTAATCATGTCACTCATTTAATTATTTTCATCATTCTTTTATTCACATTTTTTATCATTCATTTTCATTGTTATATATTTATTATTTATTCATTTATTTGTTTATTTTCATTATCCATTATTATTATTATTATCATGTTAATATTTCTATGTATTAATTCATTAACATTTTTTATTTATTTCAATCACATCATTTAATTCATTTGTCATTTTGATGTCATCTTATTTTATCTTATTTTATTTGATTTTATCGTTTATTATATATTTAACTAATTTAATTGATTTAATTACTAACACTATTCCATTTGTGTTTTATTTTTATTTCACAACTTATTTTCCCTTTTGGGCATTCTTGCAAGCACACGAGGAGATCCAGAAGGCTCGTTTGGGATAAATATTTATTTGCTTTATTTTTAATATTTCGTTTATTTGGGCTTTTCATTTATTTTGCCATGTAATTTTCTTATAAAATTGTTTATTTTAGGCACGCTAGAAAGAAAATTACAAAAATATTTTTATTAATTAACTTGAAATCTTTCCTAATAAAAATGAGACCAATGTCCCAATTTTCTCCATCCAAAATAAAAATTGTCACATCAAAATTGTTTTATAATAAATATGCATGCGAGAACCAATGTCCTCACCTTTAACAAATAGCCCATTTTATGTATGATTTGTATTTTATTTACAATGGGAGTTGTATTCCGCCCCTAGTTTTATTGTAATTTATTTTCGTGCACTTTACTTTAATTATGCTTTATTTATTTATCGCTTCCTTTGAATGAATAACTTGCACTTTAATTAAACTGCACCGAATTGAATGAGAAAAGGGATGAAACGTTAAATTCAAAGCTCAATTATAAAATTAGCCAAGGTATGAATAAATGGGAAGCCCCGAACCCACTCTGGTCTTAGGCTCAACAAGGTTAGAGGACCATCTCAATGTTTCATTGGGATGGGGCCTCCAAAATATCTCTTGTTGCCCACCAAAAGGCCCAACTCAAATAATCCTAGGCTCCACGGGGTTAGAGAATCATTCCAATGTTCTATTGGGATGAAACCTCTAAGATATCTCTGGTCTGTCTAAAATGGATATTTATGTGCCGTCTTAGGCTCACTGAGGCTAGACGACCTTTCCCAATGTTCTATTGGGTGGCGACTCCAAGAAACCTCCTTGTTGCCCAACAAAGACTCACTTATATTTTTTATAAGTTTTATGAACCTCTCCCGATCGCCCTAAAGGCGGGCGGTTCGGGGCACCCCGAGGTTCGGTGCGCGTCACACCATCAAAATCACTCCCATCTTGATGATCACCGCTATGAAACCCTATTTTTATATCCCCAATTCTATAGTCTTCAACTCTTTGGAATGTGAAATGTGAATTAGTTGCCCATGTTTTGAAAGCTCTGGACACAGGGCTCATCACTTGACTAGGTGTTTTGGGGAGAAATTTGTAGGTTAAAGAGCTTTTTGACGCTCTCTATCTCAAATTTTTGTCTCTATTTTTTAAAGGTTTTTTTTGAAATATATATAATAATAAATAATATTAAAATTATAATTGCCAAAATTTCTATAATGAAACAAGTATTAAATAAAAAAATAAATAGATTTAATAAAAATGTAATTAATAATATATTAATATATATATATAATTTAGTAACACTACAAATAAACATACGTGAACAGATTAAAAATACTAACTAAGCTGGAGGTGAATGTGGACAATCAGCCGACGGTGCTTGCGTATCATCTGGTAATCTTCGGCTAATGAAATCCTCTATCCTATTAATATGGTTCGTTAATATGTCGACGGTGCTACGAAACTCAATGACCTATTAGTAGTTGCCGCAAGCCTACTAGCCGTAGCCGTAGAGGATGAGGAGGCATGCGAATAGCAAGTATTCGCATAAGAGCCCAAACCGAAGACCTGTCCACGGCAGTCCCTACCACCAGCTGCGTCATAAAATACCCGAGCATGTTCCACATTATCACCATCTGCTTGCTGACTTTGAAGACTCTCTAGTACCCGCTCCTGTAATAAAAATTATTCGAATATTATTTAGTACTAAAATAAAACTAAGAAGATATAACAAAATAATAATAAATTATGAAATTAACATACATGAACTTGTTTAGCTCAGTCGCTGACGAATCTCACACCGTTATGATTTCGCGTATGTGTATGCAAAAACAACTCATGAGGATTAGGTCTTCTACCCATACTAGACTCTTGTAAACAACTTATAGGTTAATAACATTTTGACAGAATTTTCCTTAAATTTGTAACAAACCTAATGTATAAAAACCACAAAAGTACTTATATGTATTACTATTTTAATGCCAACCAAATACAATTCTAACTCCTAACACAACAACACTTGTCTATAGGTTAATAAAATTTCAGTATAATTTTTCCTAAATTTGTAGCAAACCTCTTGTGTAAAAACCACAAAAATACTTATATATTATTATGTTAATGCCAACCAAATACAATTTTAAGTCCTAACAATAATAAAACTTGCATATAGGTTAATAAAATTTTGGCAAAATTTTCCCTAAATTTGTAGCAAACCTCCTATTTAAACATCAAAAAATTACATTTATATTTCTATTAGCTACCATCAAAATCCATTTCAAACTCCTTACATAATATTTTACCCATCCTCCTTCATTCAATCAAACGTTTGGCCTATTATCAAGAGTTGCATTTATTGCAGTAAAAAAACTCTTAATGTACTAATTAGTTGATATAAATTGCAATAAAGAGTAGCATTTATAAAGTGGGATAATTGAATACTTACAAGTCTGTCAACATGCTCACGATGGGACAATGTTCCTCTATGTGTAAGGAAACACTAACTCCCTCTGGTCCTCCCCTCCTATTAGTAGAATTTCGATCGGTAATAAAAATGGCCTCGGTTGATGACCAGTACTGCATCCAATTTGCCCAAATGTCTTCATTTATATACCTTGGTCGTTCACCTTTGGCGTGCAGCTTATTAAGCATGTCATTGTAACATACAGGGCTCGTTTCTCCCATACGGCATAGACAATGTGATCGATAGAAGAATTCCAATAAAAAGCTTTCTGAGGGATTAAAAAGAAAAAAAAAAAGGTTAAACATAATGTATGTATTTTCAAAATACGTTTACAATTTATATACTATATGAATTAAGGGGCAATAATTAAAAATAAATAAAATAATTTATTTACCTGAAACTCCTGAAAATCAAACATTTTTGTCTCTTGAGAGATATTCTTCCATAAAAAATCATTTAATTCAATTCTCTCCTTAAATATACCAGTCATGGAGCGAGAGCAAGGACCAGATGGGATAAATCTAATGGACAACAAAAATATCATAATGTGCTCGAATTCAGTATTACATAGTAAATATTAAAACGAAAATTTGGTAACTCATTATTGTCCTTTAGTGACAATATATATCCGTCCATCCACACCAACCGATCTAGGCAACGGACCTTCAACTGTTTCAGGCAATCTCTGAGATGGTTCAGACAGATTCTCTGTAGTAGGCGCTTCAGTCGATGAAGTACTAGCAGCAGATGCTAAGCATGGATACATTGGGAGTGAATAATTCGTGCCCATACGGGGAGGTGCAGACGCAGGAGACGATAATCCCTCCCCTTGACTCATAGCTCTGGATACTGATGAACGCACCCTCACCCTAGGAGGTTGCATAATACCAGTCTTCCTCTTGTTATTCTTTTTTTCCTTAAAATATTAATAAACATAATTAGACATCAGTTGATTATTATATATTCATGATTATTTGTGATAATAATACATATTTTTGTTATTTGTGAATTAAATCAAACATAAAGTGATGTTTAGATTATGGATTTTACTCACGTGGGCAAAGAATTATTCACTATCATCACTTAGATGTAATTCATTACCACAATCATCTTCATTTTCTAAATAATTAGAATCAAATTTGCTTTCCAATTCAGATGTAAATTTGGATTCCTCGTCAGATGCAATATCAACAAATTCATTGTCAACATTGATCAAAGGTTCATTATCTTCATATAATAAGCTTTCATTTATTTCATGACCCTCCACTTTCTCTTCCTGAAAGGCTTTGATTTCAATTCATTTATTTTATCTTGTAGCTTTCATTTCAAATATGCCTCTTGGTTTTACCTTGCAAACTGCCAACCAATATATTTTAACTCTTCTTAGGCTAGGAAAAGGGAGGTAATATACCTGGATTGCTTGCATGGCCAACACAAGAGGTTCAAAATTAGGAAACCTTCTTCTTTGATTGATATCAACCAAGTTGTAGCTGCTTTGCACTTTTGTTTCAACATTAAGTGTTGGATCAAACCATTCACATGTAAATAGCACACAACGTTCTATTGGCAAAGCAGGGTATTCAATTTCCAATATTTATGTAATTTTGCCATAATAATCCATTAATTCACCCTGAATGCAAACTCCACTATTTGTAATTGCCCTATTATTGCCATGAGATTGCGTATGATATTTGTATCCATTCACGAAATAAATCGGGTAAGATCTAACAGTCCGTAATGGTCCCTTAGCAACATCAGAGATGAAATTATTTTTAATTGTACGTTTTGACGCCTATAGAATGTAATTGTATATTGTCATTTAATCCATTCACGAAATATTCATTATGTCCTTTATGTATATTTAAAGTCAAAACTTACATATGTCTTGAACCATAAATGGAAGTGTTTTTCGACTTCCTTATTGATGTCATTTTGTGTTATTTGTGGCATCAGCTCCAATAACCATTCCTCATATAAAATACAGCCAACAACAATATAAGTTACATAACCATCTTGATGGCAATAAATAAATAATCAAACGAGCAGTTACACTTACTGCACAAATGGTTGAATTTTTTAGTAATTCTGTAAGATGTAACCATGTGCATCCTCTAATTCCTCATCTGTAAGCATTCTTCTGGTTGCACGTCCATATAATCGACCAGGATATGTGAATATAGTTAAATTTCCATCATTTGCACTTGTTTGGCCACCATCATCATTACGAGGAACTGTGACGCGCGCCGAACTCCGGGTGGCCCCGAAAGCCCGCTTTTAGGGTATTCAAGAGAGGTTCTTATAACTTGTAAGAGATTACAAGGGTGTCTATTTTGGGCAACAAGGAGGTTTCTTGGAGTCGCCACCCAATAAAATATTAAAAAAGGTCGTCTAGCCTCAATGAGTCTAAGACAATGCATCTATGTCTATTTTGGGCAAACCAGAGATATTTTGGAATTCCCATCCCAATAGGACATTAAGATGGTACTCTAACCTCATGGAGCCTAAGACAATGCAAATTAGGCCTATTTTGGGCAACAAAAGATATTTTGGAGACCCCACCCTAATGAAATATTGAGATGATCCTCTAACCACATTGAACCTAAGACCAGAGATGGTTCGCGACTTCCCATTTATTCGTACCTTGATTAAATTACAATTGAGTTTTGAATTTAAAATTTCATCCCTTTTCTCATTCATTTAAATGTAGTAATTAGAGCGCAAATCAATCACATAATAAAAATAATAAATAAAGGCAAGAAAAAAAAGGTAAATAAAAATATAATAAATTATAATAAAATTAGGGGCAGAATACAACCCCCAATATAAATAAAATATAAATCATACATAAAATGGGCTATTTATTAAGAATAAAAACATTGGTCATTGCATGCATGTTTAGAAAAGAAAGATTTTAAAGTGACAATTTTATTTGGATGAAAAATGAGGAGATTGGTCTTATTTTATTACAAAAAATCTCAATTTAATTAATATAAATATTTTTGTGATTTTTAATTAAACATGCATAAAATAAATTATTTTATTACTAATTACAAGACAAATAAATTAAAAAGGCAAATAAAGGCAAGACAATAAATATAATAAAAAAAATGATTCAACAAAAATAAATCCCAGATCTCCTCCTTCGTTCGGATGGGTGCTCAAAAAAGAAAAGAAACAAAGATTTGAAACCACAAATAAACACAAATAAAATTAATGTTAGAAATTAAATCAAGAAAATCCATTAAATACATGAAATAATAAAAAATAAATTAAAATAGATAAAAAAATATGCATTATGGATGACAAATAAATTAAATAATATGATTGAAACAAATAAATTAACATACTAATAGGTTAGTACATAAAAACATGAAATAATAATAATAATAATAATAATAATAATAATAATAATAATAATAATAATAATAATAATAATAATAATAATAATAATAATAATAATAATAATAATAATAATAATAATGATGATGATGATGATAAATAATGATAAATAAAAGAAAATGAATAATCAAATAAATAAAAAAAGTAACAAAGAAAAATGTCAAAAAGTTAAATCTATATCAAAGATAACATAAAAAATAAATATAAAAATATATATGATTACTAATTAAATATGAACAAAATAAATAAAAGAAAAATAAAATTAAGAGATCGAGCCTAAAATGTTTACCCTCAGATTTCGGATTCAATGAAATGAGAAAAAATTATCGATTTCCTTGTTTTGATTCACAAAATAGAAATAAAAATAATAAAAATTGAAATTTTATTCCAAAAGAAAATTGCTTAAAAAATAATAGAAGAAAAGAAATTAATTCTCAATGACAAAGAATTGATTTATTTATCTCAAGGATGATTATTGATTAAAATTGTTAAAAAAATAGAAGAAAATAAATTTAATTCTCAAGAATAAAGAATTATTTTCTTTGTCTCAAGAAATTATAATTGATTAAAAAAATACAAATCTCACGAACAAAGAATGATTTTCTTTATCTTAAGAACTTTATCTTAAGAAAAATTTTTGATTAAAAATTGAATTTTTAACCTTAAGAATTTTTTTGGAGAAGAAAACCCAAAAAAAATATAGAGAGAATTCTTGGAGAAGAAGAACAAAGAAAATGAAGATTTTTTTATCCAAAAGAAATTCCTCCTTTTTTCTTTCTAAATATTTCTATTTATATCAATAAAGATGGAAAATCTAATTAATTAAGAAATAAAATTGAATTTTTATCAAATTTCCCTTAATTTGGGTTCAAAAAAGGGAATTATCATTAAAAATCCAGGAAAAAAATGTGAAAAGTCAAAAAAAATAAAGAAAAAACGGAAAAGGGCGAAAAATAGCGATTTCGGCAAATCAGGGGCGACCGACGCCCGTCGATGCGCGCGACTGGCATCGGGGGAGCGCGCGCAACAGCGCGGAGTGACACCCCACGAGTCGTTCGCACAGGCGCCGCGTTCATGGGTGCCAGCGGGCTGTCGACGCGGCCGACATCAAATTTTTTTTTTTTAAATTTCAAATTTAACTAAAAATCCTATAATTTTAAAACTCCATTTTTGAAATTTAATTTTTAATACATTTTTTATTATTTTTTTTATTTTTTAGTCTAAAATGCAAACTTGACAAGAAAATCATCACTTTCAACCTTTTTGCCTGTGAACAGGCATCTAATCATTATTGGGTAACTCTTATCTAGGCTGACTCAGGACCCGATATCTACAGTTGCCCCCAATTTTGGAAAAACTAGAGCATAGATGCCTAGGTGAGTCAAAACTCAGAGAAAAAAGGAAAGAGACAAGTACCTGAGACAGCTATCTTTTCCAGACTGGACAATGTTGTTGGGGTGGTTATTTGCCTGCTTGTCGGCATGTTATTTTTTGCTAAAGCGAGTTACCATGATCGTGTAAATCCTCGTTGAAGTGGTATTTATCGTCAGCATGTAAATCTTTGTTCAAGTGATAGTGTCGTGGTCGTGCTAACCTTCCGTGGAATAGTAGTGCCGCCACTGTGCTAACCCATGTGAGATTTGAAGCGGTAGTGCCGTGATCGTGCTAACCCTCCGTGGAGTGGTAGAGCCTTCATCGTGCTAACCCTTCTAAAGTGGCAGTGTCGTGGTCGTGCTAACCTTCCGTAGAATTGTAGTGCCGCTATCGTGCTAACTCTTATGAGATTTGAAGTGGTGGTGCCGTGATCGTGCTAACCCTCCATGGAGTGGTAGTGCCGTCATCGTGCTAACCCTTCTGAAGTGGTAGTGCCGTGGTCGTGCTAACCTTCCGTAGAATGGTAGTGCCGCCATCGTGCTAACCCTTCTGAGATGTGAAGTGGTAGTGCCGTGGTCGTGCTAACCTTCCGTAGAATAGTAGTGCCGCCATTGTGCTAACCCTTCTGAGATGTGAAGTGGTAGTGCCGTGATTATGCTAACCCTACGTGAAGTGGTAGTGCAGTCATCGTGCTAACCCTTTTGAAGTGGTAGTGCCGTGGTCGTGCTAACCTTTTGTAGAATGGTAATACCGCCATCGTGCTAACCCTTCTGAGATGTGAAGTGGTAGTGTCGTGATCGTACTAATCCTCCATGGAGTGGTAGTGCCGTCATCGTGCTAAGCTTCTAAAGTGGTAGTGCCGTAGTCGTGCTAACATTCTGTAGAATGGTAGTGCCACCATCATGCTAACCCTTCTGAGATTTGAAGTGGTGCCCTCTGTGAGCCCTTTGGTTGATTGGCCCCTGAAAGGTCTTTGGTTGATTGTCAGATTGGTGTTTTGACTGATGTCGTCACTCGCCTTTTGTCGGTGTCCGCATCAAATTTCTCTCACTGCAAAACTGGAAAACCAAATATGCAGGAAAAATAGTGAGCATGCACGTGAAATGCATGGGTCATCCAGAAATGCAAGATAAGAATTCATCTAAGTGGACTTAGAGATGATAGCCGGTCTGGCTGCAATTTTTGTAGGATCGCTGCCCTATGGAATTTGCTTTCGGATTTCATGCTTTCAAGATTGCGAGGTTCTCATCTGATACCTACAGTCATTTTCTTAAGGTAGTGCGTCCCTTGTGGATTTTCACACTTGCTTTTCTTAGCGGAAAATGCATCCTATCCGGATTTTCACATAACCCTATGCTTTATTTTTGCTTGGAATGGACCCAACCCAATCCAATCCAATGGCTTTTTTTTTTAAGGACAGACTGCCTGTTTCCAGCTTTTCATCCTATCCTTTTGCCTAACTTTTGCCTAGAGAGCCAATTACGGTTTTCATCTCTAACGACTTTTTTTTTTTGCAGAGAGGTTGAAGCTATTACCAAAAATCTTTCTAGTGTGATCAGCATGTATTTATGCCCATGTCATGGCCGTCTGAGCTTGATTCTTCTCATGCTGTAGAATTGCCTTCACGGTTGATAGTAGGATGAGTCAGCTGAAGGACCCGAGTGCTGAAAGTAGCAGAGGATAGACAGTAATAATGTGCTAGACAACTTTGAGTATGCAAAATGAACTGTTCTGATCATATCAACATATTATGGCGTAAATGCATATGTTTCAGTTTGATTTCATTACACATGATCATTATTTGGCATTAATCTCAAAAATACAAAACCTCATCTAATCTCGGGATAGATCTTGAAAGCATCAAACTCCTGTTATTAATCAGCCCTCTCGGATTTTCGTAATTGAAGATTTTCTCTCAGCCCTTAATTTTTGCTCAGAATGCTTTTTTTCCTTTCTAGCAGGGCGCCCAATTTTAACAAGATCGCCTTTTTTCGATTTTCAACCCACGGGGCATTTATTATTTATTTTTCTCTTTTTTTTTAGCCTTTGCCATGGAACCTCCTTCATCTGTCGTGCCGATTGGTTTATTTAAATTCTCTTTCATCATTGCCAACCAGGACGGCTGCTTCTTTTGACGGTGTCCTTTCTCTTTTTTTTCTTTTTTTATTTTTCACTAAAGGCTTCATCTTGACTCCTGTGTAAACTGGTTGAAGTAGTGAGTTCTCTATTTGAAACTTAACTGTGGAAGCTCGTACTTTCCTTTTATTGTCTTTGATGGCTCGATTTCTGAAGTATCCTCTAATGTTTGAGATTATGTTACAAGTTAGACTCAAATGGTTTAGGGCAAGACTGTGGTTTTTTATTTCTCTTATTTTTTTTTTTTAAGTAGGGGCAAGACTTTTTTTTTTTTAGTTAATGATTTGTCCTTCTAAGTTTGGCTATAATGTACCGTGCTTTACCTATCTTGGTTCCAAATGGTTAAAAGTCAATCTTGATTGGCTTTGCAGTACACATCTCAAATGGTTGGGAGGAAAGGAGTCATAAGGCTTGGTCCTAATGAGTTATATATATATTTTTTTTTCTAAAGGTCCGGAGTTTCATCTGTCTAACTTCTGACGTAACTATTTAATGAACAGAGTTTGATTTTGCTTGGCTACACTGTACGCGCCCTAGATGTTGAGGAAGAGGATTGGCTTTTGAAATTCTGCTCGTCGTCATGTTGGCATGTTGAAGCAGCGTCGCCCCCACCAATAATGAGAAACATAAGCAAAAACCATCAATATAATTAAAATGATCAGTACTGCGTACACCATTATTGAAAAGCTCAAATATAAAGACAAACACATCTACTAAAGAAAACTCCTAGCAATGCAGGCACTGCAACCAATGTCTTTCATCTGTCATCGGCTTTTATTTCCCCCTCTTCTCTGGGTCAGTAATCTCCTTGTTGTCGATGAGATCCTGAATTCGGTCCCTCAAAATTCGGCACTGATCTGCTAAGTGCCCAGTGTGTTGGTAGAAAGCACAAAATTGATCCGTTCTATGACCAGGTTTCCCTTGGCTTAAGGCAAGCCTAGCCAACAATGGCTGTAATTTTTCCTTTTTTATAAGCCTCACGGGCACCCAAGATAAGGATTTACCCAGGTTAGAGTAATGCCTCCGAGTAGTTGATACTTCTCTTATCGAACCAACTTTTGGAATTATAGGGGCAGCAAGAGCCTTTTTGAAAGTCGCTTGATTGGTACAAGCTTAGACTTCATGATTTCTTCCTCGAGATCACCCATTCTCCTTCCCAGATTCGAGAGATTGGACATACCTACTGATTGTAAATGATTTCGATCTTCTGTCTTTCCCATTTGTCTTGGCAACCATATTGAATATCTTTCTGATGTATTTTTCAGGCCAAGATTTGAGTCTGCCTCATATTCTGCCCTTGCTTTTTGGCTTTTTAAAACGTGTATCTCAGCTGGATCACACTCTGAACTGAGTCCCTTAATTCTCCCATGCTCAAATGTTGAAAAGAGTAGAGGTTTGCCCCCGAAATGAATGGCTTGAAGAGATAGGTTAGCCGATGATCCTACCCTGAAAGTCTCCCTAACTTTGATTAGTTTGACTCGGGTAATAGCAGGTTTTCTAAGTTGTCTGTCAAAGGTAGTCATCATAGCGGTCATTTTCTCATTAAACATGCCTAAAATCTTCCTTTCAAACTTCTTTAGTTTCCTATCCAGGTCTTGAGTGGTCAAAGCTCTGATTTTCTCTACCATCGATGATTCTATGGATGATTCACTGATCGATGAGAGTGACTCAGAATCTCAGTCAGACACTAATTTCAGCAACTCAAAAAGTAGATTTTTCCGTACTAGCCGACCGTCGAAACCTCTAGTCCACTTAGATGAATCTATGATGGCTGAAAGATTTAAATTGTTAGATCGATGCATGAATGACATATACAATGCATGATTGTGTGTTATGCAACATTTACAACCACATACAAGCAAGTAGATCCTTCCAACCTTATTACTCCCACACATGAGGTAATACAGTCTCTTTCCTAGGTGGGCTTGATCCATGGGATAATGGGGAACCCAATGGATACGTATAGTGCACGATGGAAAATCGGCAGCATAACATCTCTTAATTAATGGGCATACTTATGAATTCTGGCCATTATGTATTTAAAAATTTCAACTAAATTAAGATGAGCTCACCGGGGATTGAAAGCCTTTGATAAAGGACCATTTAATTTGGTTGATTATATTCAATATACAATGGCCCACATAGCAAGCATCGTATAAAGGTACATTTCACCTAGGGAAAGTAGCTATTGCCATTACATGACCTTTGGTCAAAGGTGATGATACTTTAGGGCTACCCAAGCATGGTTCCTGCTAATGGGTCTAGCTCATCATAAGCATAACGACCGATCGGGTCTCCATTTAATATACCATGATGGTACGAGGGTTGGGCTGATGATTATCCTTAACACTTTCCTACATTGAGTAAACGTAGGGTCATGCTTCGGGAACGCACCGGGGTAAAAATAGGAACCAAACTAGCATAGTTTTAAGGCTCTAATGAAATGCTATGCAATTTCGAAAAGGGATGAAATTTTTAAATTAAAACTCAATTATATATTTTAACCAAGGTACTTTCGAAGCGAAGTCTCTTATGTCCCCAGTGGAGTCGCCACTATGACGCGCGCCGAACCCCGGGTGGCCCCGAAAGCCCCGCTTTTAAGGCTTTCGAGGGAGGTTCATGAAACTTGCAAGAGATTGAAAGGACATCTATTTTGGGCAACAAGGAGGTTTCTTGGAGTCGCCACCCAATAAAACATTGGGAAAGGTCGTCTACCCTCAAGGAGCCTAAGACAACGCATCTATGTCTATTTTGGGCAAACCAGAGATATTTTGGAGTCCCCATCCCAATAGGACATTGAGATGGTACTCTCATCTTATGGAGCCTAAGACAATACAAATTAGGCCTATTTTGGCCAACAAGAGATATTTTGGAGACCTCACCCCAGTGGAACATTGAGATGGTCCTCTAATCTCGTTGAGCCTAAGACCGGAGATGGTTCGAGACTTCCCATTTATTCGTACCTTGATTAAATTACAATTGAGTTTTGAATTTAAGATTTTATCACTTTTCTCATTCATTTAAATGCAGTAATTCGAGCGCATATCAATCACATAATAAAAATGATAAATAAAGGCAAGATAAATAAAGATAAATAAAAATATAATAAATTACAATAAAACTAGGGGCGGAATACAACCCCCAATATATATAAAATGTAAATCATACATAAAACAGGCTATTTATTGAGGATGAGGACATTGGTCCTCGCATGCATGTTTAGAAAGAAAGATTTTAAAGTGACAATTTTCTTTGGATGAAAACGAGGACATTGGTCATATTTTATTAGAAATAAATCTCAATTTTATTAATATAAATATTTTTGTGATTTTTAATTAAACATGCATAAAATAAATTATTTTATTACTAATTACAAGATAAATAAATTAAAAAGGCAAATAAAGGAAAGACAATAAATACAATAAAAAAATGATTCAACAAAAATAAATCCCGTATCTCCTCTTTCATTTGGATGGGTGCTCAAATAATGAAAGAAGCAAAGATTAGAAACCACAAATAAACACGTTTAAAATTAATGTTAGAAATTAAATCAAGAAAATCTATTAAATAGATGAAATAATAAAAATAAATTAAAATAGATAAAAAAAAAGATGTATTATGGATGACAAATAAATTAAACAATATGATTGAAATAAATAAATTAACATACTAATAGGCTAGTACATAAAAACATGAAATAATAATGATAATAATAATAATAATAATAATAATAATAATAATGATGATGATGATGATGATGATGATGATGATGATGATGATGAAAAATAATGATAAATAAAAGAAAATGAATAATCAAATAAATAAAAAAGTAAGAAAGAAAAAAGTCAAAAAGTTAAATCTATATCAAAGATAACATAAAAAAAATAAACAATAAATATAAAGATCTACATGATTACTAATTAAATATGAATAAAATAAATAAAAGAAGAATAAAATAAATAAAAGGAAAATAAAATAAAATTAAGAGATCGAGTCTAAAATATTTGCCCTCAGATTTCGGATTCAATGAAATGAGAAAACATGATCGATTTCCTTATTTTCATTCACAAAGTAGAAATAAAAATAATAAAAATTGAAATTTTATTCCAAAAGAAAATTGCTTAAAAAATAATAGAAGAAAATAAATTAATTCTCAAGAATAAAAAATTGATTTCTTTATCTCAAGGATGATTATTGATTAAAATTATTAAAAAAATAGAAGAAAATAAATTTAATTCTCGAGAATAAAGAATTATTTTCTTTGTCTCAAGAAATTATAATTGATAAAAAAATACAAATCTCAAGAATAAAAAAAAAAAATTTGTCTTAAGAAAAATTATTGATTAAAAATTGAATTTTTAACTTTAAACATTTTTTTGGAGAAATAAAAAAGTAACAAAGAAAAATGTCAAAAAGTTAAATCTATATCAAAGATAACATAAAAAAAATAAACAATAAATATAAAAATTTACATGATTACTAATTAAACATGAACAAAATAAATAAAAGAAAAATAAAATTAAAAGATCGAGCCTAAAATGTTTATCCTCAGATTTCGGATTTAATAAAATGAGAAAACATGATCGATTTCTTTGTTTTGATTCACAAATTAGAATTAAAAATAATAAAAATTCTAATTTTATTTCAAAAGAAAATTGCTTAAAAAATAATAGAAGAAAAGAAATTAATTCTCAAGAACAAATAATTGATTTTTTTTATCTCAATGATGATTATTGATTAAAATTGTTAAAAAAAATGGAAGAAAATAAATTTAATTCTCAAGAATAAAGAATTATTTTTTTTGTCTCAAAAAATTATAATTGATAAAAAAAATACAAATCTCAAGAACAAAAAATGATTTTCTTTGTCTTAAGAAAAATTTTTGATTAAAAATTGAATTTTTAACCTTAAGAATTTTTTTGGAGAAGAAAACCCAAAAAAAATGTAGAGAGAATTCTTGGAGAAGAAGAACAAAGAAAATGAAGATTTTTTGATCCAAAAGAAATTCCTCCCTTTTTTTCTAAATTTTTCTATTTATATCAGCAGAAATGGAAAATCTAATTAATTAAGGAATAAAATTGAATTTTTATCAAATTCCCCTCAATTTGGATTCAAAAAAGGGAATTGTCATTAAAAATCACGGAACAAATGTGAAAAGTCAAAAAAAATCAAGAAAAAACGGAAAAAGGGCAAAAAATCGCGATTTCGGTAGTTCAGGGGCGACCAACGCAGACGGGCGTCGGGGGCACGCGCTAGCGAGGCGTGCGTGCACTCCCAGCGCGGAGTGATGCCCTGCACGTCGCTTGCACAGCGCCTGCGCGCCGACGCGGCCGACATCCGATTTTTTTAAAAAAAATTTAAAATTTAACTAAAAACACTATAATTTTCAAACTCCATTTTTCAAATTTAATTTTTAACACATTTTTTATTATTTTTTTTATTCTAAAATGCTGACAAGGAAATCATCAGTTTCAATCTTTTTGCCTGTGAACAGGCATCTAATTATCATTGGATAACTTTGATCTAGGTTGACTTAGTGTTACACCCCAAATCATTTCGGTAATTTGTGTATGAGTGAATTTGATGATAAGGACTTAATTGTAAAGTAATTAATTAAATAAGTTAAGTGTGGGAAATTATTTGGTGTGCATGTGGTGTATAGTTGTAGGATGTTTTGTTGTGGCAATTATCTAGTGGATTTTGTATATGGTACTATGGATGGAAAATATCTAGTTAAGAATTATCAAGTGAGGTAAGTGTTTGGTGCCATGGAATTTAAGTCATTGATTTGAGGGGGCAACTATGGTGCATGTGTTGTATGGTGTGTTAGTGCATAAAGTCAATGTGGGTTTGTTGGGTCCAATGCATGGTTGCCAAGTGGATTTGGTGGGTGAATGCATTAATGGGTTTTGGAAGGGGATTGGGGAGAGAAAAGACAGAATTTTTGACTTCTTGGGGAAGCCATCAGATTTGCCCTCTTCTTTACTCTCTCTCTCTCACGTTCTCTCCTCTCTTGCTTATCTCCATTTTCTGCCTTCTTCATTTGCATGTGCTATTCTTCAATCTAAGAGCTAGGGTTGAGACTTGAGTTGCTTCAAAGAGGTAAGTTGTTTGGGTTTCTTCTTCTTCTCCTTCTCACGGGATTGATGGGTTTTGTGGGTGTTTTGCTTGGGTTAATAGAGTTATTGTTTTGATTGTTTGCAAGTGATTGAGGTGAGAAAGAAGGAAAAAAGGAAAAGATTGAGGATTAAAGCTTGAAGAGTATAGTGGGTTGTGCTTCATAGAGGTTTGGGAAACTCTCTATTATGTATATGAATTTTAGTATATTCATGTGTGATATAAGTTTCTTGAATGTGTTGTTGATGATATATGATGATAGTAGTGAGTGTTGGTTTAAATTGTTCATTTATGCATGTGAATAGGATTTTTGGGTGAAAAACTGGGTTAGAATGCACTTGAACTTTCTTCGGTTATTAAGCTATATTGGGAGTTGTAGAACTCCAAATGGTATGAAATCAGTACCGTTGGAAAGCTAAGATATATTCCTACAAATGTGTTAGAAATAAGTAGGAGCTAATTCTAACTCTAAGTGTCCTAAAAGTGGTCATGAAGTAGAGCTATCTTCTCTGGCCGCGTTCAGGGGAGCATTATAGGTTGTTTAGATCATATCTGAATATGTATATGTCCAATTGATCTGAACTTTGTTGCATTTGAACGTTAACCTCTTTGGAAACAAATGGTAAGAAGGAAGTTTGCCTAAAAATGTCGTTTAGATGCCCGTTTAGGCTGAACAAAAAGGAGTTGTGAAGCAGTCCTGAATTCTGGCTTCTGTTTTGCAAACTTTTGGTATGTCACGGTGGTAACCAAATTCATTACCACCATAACATATGAAAATGATAAGCATAATGCTTAGTTTTGGACCTCACGGTCACAACAAATTCATTACCACCATGACCCCTTCTATCTTGACCATTTTATGTGTTTTTCTTCCCGAATTGAACCCGCTTTCCATCGAAACTTTCTAGGATCCATCCGATGCATGTTTAAGACTATTAAATGAGTATAAGAATAGTTATCACTTGGAAAATAAGCATGAACAGGATTAAGATTAATAGCAAACTAATGAAGTAATGATGTGTAATTGTATGTATTAAAATCAAGTCAAGTTTAATGACATTATTGAGCAATATAATACTTTAATCTATATAGACGTGTATGATATGAACAAGTATGCATAGGTATGAATTAAGATCTAAGTTATATACACGTGAAAGACATCACATGAAATGAGTTTGCTTAATGAAATATATATATATGGGATATGGGTAGTGAATGTGTGATTAAAGTAATTGCCTAACAATATTATATGATGCATGCATTGATAATAAATGTTATTAGAATGTATTAGTATGCAAGATATCTATGATGCTATTATGGTTCATGTGGATATTTAAGTGATTATATAATATGATAATGATAAATGTGATTTAATGCTTTTAGCTTATGAATTCCTCTTTTAAACAGAGACCCATAATGTGGCAAACCGGGTAAGTAAGTATTTATATAAATGTACAATAGTTGGTATGAATGATATGATAAAGTGTGAGGAATAGCATTCTGTTTTGGCCAGTGGGTATGTCACGGTGACAACCTAATGGGTTACCACCGTGAGGTACCCCAATAGTGCATTCTATTTTGGGCTGTGGGTATGTCACGGTGACAATCTAATGGGTTACCACCGTGAGGTACCCCAAGAGTGCATTCTGCCGAGAGTTTTGGTATGTCACGGTGACAACCAATCTGGTTGTGACCGTGACCTACCCTGTTTTTGTAATGAGTGGTTAGTTGTTAAAAGTAAAGTTTGAATGTTAAGTTAATGATTGGCCTGATAATGTTTCCATATTTGACTCTGATAAATTTTAGAATATTGAATAGTGCTAAAACATGTAGATGGACTTATGTTGTATGCTTTGTAATACGAATAGTATGATGCATGGTTGATAATATGAATTTCTTTATATTTCTACTATACTCTGGATTAGGTATGATGACATTTATATACTGTCTAATTTGTCACATGATTTCAATGATGCACGACCTGCGAGAGTCAATCTAGTGGATAGTTAGGCATGCCTAATAGAATCTTTTAGCTGCAGCCCTTTGGACGTTTAGACCCTGATCAGGTCCCCCGTTTGGTTCCTCGCGAACCCTTTAATGTGTTTGAATCTTGTTTAAGGTTCCTAATGAAAATGTTATGAATGTGAAAAATGAAATTGATTTTCGATTCGCACCCGTAAGGTAATGTCTGTATTCGATTCGCACCCGTAAGGTGATGTCTGTACTCGATTCGCACCCGTAAGGTGATGTCCGTATACTCGTTATCCACTATTTTGAGTCAGCAGGTATTTTGTTTGCTTTGTCTGATATGAATATGAGAATATGATATCCGAATGTGTAAGGTTTCAGTCATGTGAATCAGTTATGAATTCGAATGTGATTATGAATCTCTGAATGGGTTAAATGTGACTCAAACATGCATATTATGCGCGATTATTCATATATATCGTATTGTAACTGCGTTTGAATATAATCGATTGTGGTTATAAGCATGTGAATTAGTATGTATACGAATGTGATTTTATACTGTTAACTATTATGGATTAGCATGTGAACTAGTTTGCATGAAAATGCGACATTGACTAGTGAATGATTATATATATGAATGTGGATATGATCCTCTAAACGCATGGCTTTTATATGCAAGTCTAATATTATTTGTGTTATGAATATCCGTATATGCCTTTTTCATGTGTTATGCCTTGGCAACCATTGTGAATTGCTGCCCATATTTCTTGTGTGTTTCCCCACTAAGCGTTATCGCTTAGCACAGGTTCTTTTCCCGTGCAGGTGGCAGGTATGGTCTGGTTCGAGTCGCATCTGCAAGGTCGGCCACATAGAAGTTAGGAGTTTTGTATTTTGCTCAACCTCTGTATTTTGACTTTTGTTTTTCTCTAGTCTTATGTATATGTAATTATATGTAAGGATCTTATTGTAATTAAGGTTTCAATTATTCTTTCGTTTTATCTTTCGCCTTCTGCTTCCGCTAAATGATTGAATGTATGTATGTGAGTTATTGTATGTTCAGCTTCTGTTTTGTTAAAATTTTAATTCTGCTGTATCTTCGTATGTTTTTATGTATGAATGTATGCTTCCGCTTAGTACATGTACGCTTGTGTGTGAGTGAGCATCGGTAGCGCTCTCCGGCGTCCTTCTAATGGGGACGTAGTGGGTGTTACACTTAGGACCCGGTGTCTACAGGAATCTTTCAGCGTCTTGTGCTGACTTGCAGCTCAAAGTAATGAGAACAAAATGTACTTGCTTCTTCAACCAAGTACGCATTGCATATTGAACTTTCTACTCGTGCTTTATTTTTAACATTTTTTTTCAAATAATACAAATACCTACATGGCAATTATTATTCAAGTTAATAACAACTTAACAAATTATAAGTTCATATATATATTAACAATTTAGATTTACCTTTCAAACGGATACATCCATTTATATTGAACGGGTACTGCCAGTTTGGCCTCATGTGCTAAATGTACTGGTAAATGCTCCTTAATGTCAAAGAAGCTGGGAGGAAAAATTCCCTCTAATTTGCAAAGGATTGCTGGAATTTTTAATTCCAATTTTTCCATGTCAGCCATCTTTATCTCAGATGAAGTCAAGTTTTTGAAAAATAAACTTAACTCAGTTATAGCTTTCCAAACTTTATGAGGCAACAATTCCCGAAAAGCAACTGGCATCAGCTTTTGCATGAATACATGGTAATCATGGCTTTTCATTCCAAATAATTTATACTTCCTCATGTCAACACACCTTGCTAAGTTTGAAACATATCCATCCAGGAACTTTATACTTCTTAACCAATCACATAAAACTTCCTTTTGTCTTTTGTCTAAAGTATAACAAGCCTTTGGATATTTACCCATTCGAGAATCTCTATCCAACTCGTTTCTTTTACAGTACAATTTTAAATCAGCCCATGATTTTGCATTAGCTTTGGTCCTCCCTTCAATATTCATTATGGTGTTGAAGACATTGTCGAAGACATTTTTTCTATATGCATTACGTCTAAATTATGTCGTATTATATTTGATTTCCAATATAGCAAATCCCAAAATATACTACGTTTTTTCCAACCAAAGTTTTTAGAAATACTACTATTGACTTCTTCAGCTTCAATTTCTGTTACTTTCATCAATCCTAATTCATCAATCTCTTGCAAGATTTCTTTATCAGATCTATTAGGTGGAAGAGGGGCGTGGACAACTTTGTTCTTAAAGAACCTTTGTTTATTTCGTCTAAAAGGGTGATTTAGAGGAAGGAATTTTTTGTGATTTTCAAACCACAATGTTTTACACCCATTGGTACGATAAAAAGCATCCGAATCATTGCCACAGTAAGGGCAAGCAAATTTCCCCGCCATGCTCCAATCTGACAGTATAGCATATGCAGGGAAATCGCTAACTGTCCACATCAAAGCTGTTCTCATCATGAAATTATATTTAAGGGACACATCATATGTGAGAACACCGAATTCCCATAGTTAATGCAATTCAGAAATCAATGGTTGTAGGAATACATCAATCTTCTGCTATGAATTATTTGGGCCCGGAACAATCGCTATTAAAAACATGTAAGCCTCTTTCATGCACATCCATGGAGGCAAATTATAAAGAATTATTATGATTGGCCATGATGAATATTGTTGGCTTGATTGCCCAAAAGGTTAAAAACCATCAATGCTTAAACCCGCCTCACATTTCTACTATCAGCAGTAAAGTCAGGGTGAATGTTATTGAAATATTTCCATGCAACTGCGTCCGATGGATAACTCATTACTCCATTGGTCTGTTCATGTTCATTATGCCATCTCATGTGAGATACTGTGACATCAGACGAATACAGCCTCTGAAGTCTTGGAGTAATAGGAAAGTAATACATTCGCTTCCATGGTACTAATTTCTGCTTCCTATTAGCATTCAGTGGCTTGAACCTCGGTTGATTACAAAATTTACAATTCAATAATTCCATGTCATCTCCCTAGAAAATCATACATCCGAGCCGACAGCAATCAATTTTTTCTACTGGCAAACCAAGACCCTGAATCAACTTCTTCATATCGTAAAAACTGTCAACCATGTTATTATCCGAAGGCAATGATTCATTATACCAAGCTAGGATTTCATTTAAACTACGATCAGAAATATGACCTTCAGATTTGATGTTCAATATTTGAGCAACAGAGCCTAACTGTGTCATATTATTACAGCCTAGCCATAATTCCTGGTCAGTTGTATTAAGTAAGTCGAAAAAATTTTTGCCTGCTAGGTTGGGTTCTTCTTGGACATTGCCTAAATTGGGCTAAACTGAATTTCCTGCTGCTTCAAAAACCATTTGGACATAGGGATTTTCTGTAGCATAAACATTACTTGTCATAAAATCTACCCCCCTTGAAATTCAACTTCAACTACATTTGGTCCAAATTATGAACTTCTAGACGTGCTACAAATTATTGGCTCTCAATGCCTTATCCATTCAAAATAATTGGGCACAAATCCCTTTTTCAGCAAATGGAGATGCACATCCTCCATAGGAAGATAACACCTGTGTTTACACTTTTTGCATGGACATCTAATTTTTGACCCGTCCATGTATGCAGGTTGAGAGCTTGCATACTCAATAAAAGATTGAAATCCTTCAGCAAACTCAAAATTAATGTAACCATCAGGCGTTATTCTTCTATACATCCAACTTCTATCTAAATTACTCGTTATTGTTAAACTGTTGTGCAAAATTCATAAATACATAGTTAGAACCTTCATGTGTCAATTTTCATATTGAAACGGGAAGAAAACTCCGTTGCTACCTTTTGACAAAGTTTAAAAGTCTGTCACTATTTTAGCAACGGACTTTCCTTCTCCGTCACAAACAAGATATTTAGTTACGAACATATTGTAGACACCGGATCCCGAGACGGTCCAAGATCAGGATTACCCGATGATAAAAATGATACTTGTTCATAGGCAAAAATGTCGAAAATGATGTTTCCCTTGTCGAAAGCCTCGTTTCTTTTAATAAAAAAATAAACAAATAAATATATATAAAAAAATTATTATTAAAGAAAACAAAATTATTATAAAAAATTAAAAAAAAATTAATTAAAATTAGCAAGTGTTATTTTATATATATCAAAATTTTGATTAAAAAATATTTATATTTAAAAAGGGAATTAAAAGTAATTAGTTAAAGATTTGATTAAAAAAATAACAATATTTAATTGATTGAAAAAAAAAAGGATTTAAAAAAAAAGTGTTTTTTGGCATTTAGTGGAAATCCACATAGGACCGTGTGTGGAGAGGCTCCACACACGGCCATATGTGGATTTCCACATGAGGGGCCGTGTGTGGAGGATCCCCACATGCGGCCCCCATGCCGCTTCCACACGGGGCCACTCTTTTGCCGCGTGCTCTCTCTCGCCTACAAAATTAATTTTGGGACTGTAAAAAAATCAGTTTTTTTCATATTTTGGGTTATTTTGAAAGAATATAATTAGGAAAGTCAATTAGGTTTTTTCCATTTTGGAAATACAATGAAATTAAATGAGATTTCGCTCTCATTTTTCTAGGGGAGCTACATCTTTTCAAAGAAAAAAAGAAAGTTTGGTTTTCTCTCAAGCAAAGAAAAAAAGGCAGACGGGAAAAGACTTCAAAAATTTTTAGGAATTTAATTTTTATTTTTCTCTCAAAAATCTTTTTATTCTTGGTTTGACTTGAGTAAATAAAATTAATTTTCTTAGTTTGATCACTCCATCAAAAACTTTTTTTTTTTAGTTATTTGTATTAAAAATTTTAGTTTTTTCTCAAATATTTTAGTATTTTGCCACCACAAACTTGACAAGAGGACGGATTGAGACATCCGATTTCCGATTTATAAATTCTGAGTGTAAACATTTTTGGATTTATTTTTACCATTTTATTTCACCTTATTTATTTTGCCTTATTTCTTTTTCTTATATTTATGTAGATGTGTTCTTAATAGTTGTTTTCCTACCACATTTTTTTTAATTTTTATCTCACTTTGGGTGTGATTTTAGTGATAGCTTTTTTACTTATTTGAACATTGCTTTTGTCGTGTGATTGTTTGTCCTCATCTACCTTCCTTTACCCTTTTTTGTTTCATTTCAAATAGTCATCTATTGTTCTTTATATTATTATTATTATTATTATTATTATTATTATTATTATTATTATTATTATTATTATTATCATCATTATATTTATTATCACTACTATTATTATTATTATTATTATTATTATTATTATTATTATTATTATTATTATTTTGTGGTATTATTATTATTAGTATTACTATTTTGTGTTTATTTTGTGTTATCATTATTTATAGTTACGATTTTTGTTGTTTTTGTTATTATTATTATTATTATTATTATTATTATTATTATTATTATTATGTTTCTCATTATTATTACTTTTACTATTGTGAATGTATTTGCTTGTTTGGTTACTCTGCCATTGCCCTTACTATTATTATTATTATTATTATTATTATTATTATTATTATTATTATTATTATTATTATTATTATGTTACCATTGCCTTTTTGTTATTATCCTTGGGTTTTTGCATGAATCACTTTATTCCCTTAGTATTTAAACTGCTTGCATATTAAATTAACATGTTCTATATTTATTTTGTCTTTATTTGATTAATTTTTGAAATTATTACTAATATTTTTTAATGTTATTTTTCGTCTGAGATTTAAATGTGACTTGCATTATTTGAGCGTTCCCGTGACCACGCGGAGGGGTCATGACGCGCAGGGGACTACACTGTTTGGGTGAGATCTTTTCTATCCCTTTATGTGTTTATGTTTACTTGTGAAATAAAACGGTTTTATCTTGCGCATATGTGCGGTAAAAAATCATGAAAATATTTTATAATTAAATTAAAATTTTTACTAATAAAATTGGGACCAATGTCCCTCCACTACAAGAAAAATGCCTTTTAACGAAGGAAAATCCGGTCGTTAAAAGTTAAAATCCGGTCGTTAAAAATCTATAACGACCGAAAAATCCGGTCGGTAAAAGCCCCTTCGTTAAAGGTATAGACGACCGGATAATGAATCCGGTCGTTAATATCTTTAACGACCGCAACATTTCCGGTCGTTGAATATTGATTTTTAACGACCGGATTTTCCCTTCGCTAATTGTATTTACTTTTAACAAGAGAATTTCCAGTCGTTAAAGATATCTTTTAGCGACCGAATTTTCCCTTCACTAATTGTATTTCATTTTCAAAGGAAAAAAATCCGATTATTAAAAATTCCTTTTAGCAACCGAATTTTTTTTCATTAAAAAGAAATTTGATCATTAATATTAAATTTTTAAAATAAATTAAATATTTTATTTAAATATTACTTGTACACATCATTCATACACGCATATAAATCCAAAATTATAATTAGTCATTCCATAAATTGAAAAATACCAGTTACAGAATATCAAAAATCTCCCGACAAGTGCAATTATATATACATTTCAAAATATCCAAAATTCAAAAGTGTAACTGTATATACACTTCAAAATATTTAAAACATGAAAAGGCCTTGCCAAGTATCTGGCTCTCCTCTTTCACAACAAAATCAAGTCCAGTAGTTGTTATTCTTTTTATTTTCTCTTGCAGCAACACCATCCCTACATTATTTATCAAAAGAAATATAAGATTAATTATATGCGAGTGCGATATAAATAATAGAAAACAATTTCAACCTTTTTAAGCAAATTTAAGGAAAAAAAAAGCATTTCTCATGTACCATGTTTACTCGAGAAATCATGGCAAAAACTGTAGAGTCGGTAATCAAAGTGGTCTGCAGACCTCTTGCAACCAATTCTTTAGCAAGTAGATGCCCTTGATACCTGGATGAATACCAGCTTCTGATAAGAAAATCACATAACAAAGAGAATGCTAAAATTGCATTGCCATAAAATTGTTTTTCAATCACAAATGAGATCAAGCCATTTGAACAAACCTTGGTGCACCCTCAGCAACAAATACTCGAAATGATCGCTTTTTCTCTTTTGCAGCACAGAGGAATTCAAGTACTGTTCTTGAACTGCCTAAAGTTAGTATTACCTCACTGAAGATATAAATTAAAAGCTGAATCAGTAAATCTAAAAAATGATTCAAAAGCATAAGTTTGATGAAGAACAAAATGAAATTGAAAGTTTGCAGTTCCCAATATATGGATCTACTATCACATAATTGGAGAAACAAGAATAGAACACTTTACATTCCACAACTATCATACACAACTGGACCAAACTTAAAGAAAATATGAATCTTACAGATAAGAAATTTATTAGTTATAGGAAAGGAGGGGCTAATTACTTTTGATGGATATGTTCAACTGCTTGCTCAGCAATCTGTTCGTGACTTGGATAGGTGCCGGACCGCCATTCGTAGGGTAAGATATTCTCTTAGTATGGGAAGAACTGCCAAACCTTCTATTATGAGAATTACTCGAATTAACAATTTCTATTAAGGTTCTTACCCTTGAATTTTTAAACATCACAATCATTAAAGGTACAAGTGTTGTAGGGGCAGGGGGAAGGCATAATTGCCAAAAATAAAATAAAATAACAAATATATCCTTTGGTGAAAATCATTGAAAGTTCATAAACTAAGCATGGGAAGTGTTTCTTCCCTAGTTTTTCATGCCTACACAAAAAATACAACAATTAATCCAGTCAAGTCTTTTGACACATAAAATAATATAGGTAATGAAGGTTTAGAAACTTGATAACCTTGATAATGAGTTACACAAGCGCTTTTCATCTATTTTCAGCTTAAATAACCAGTTTCAATTAGACTGCCTTCATACAATACTGTAGCTACATTTGTTCACTTAGAAAATTATCACAACCAAAAGATTGGTAATAATGTCCAGGTAATCAAAGGGTTTTGCTCAGTAAAAAGTACCGTAAACTAAAGAATTCATGCTTACCTAGGAGAAGAACCATCAACTGCACTGACCCAGTCATCATGCAAAGAAGGCTCCTCTTCTTTTCGAGGGGCCACAGCCTTTATGTATTCAATTTCTAGTACCTTCTCCTGTAATGTGAAAATGAATATAATGTATCAGATGGTGAAAGCAATTGCAATTGGCATTATAAAGGAATTCGCTAAAGAAAACTGCCATTATCAAGTTGCAGAAGTAACTTCAAGCTCCATAAGTGTGCTGCGCATTTCATCATTCCAAGATATACATCATAATAATGAATAATTTTAACATTCTATCTCATCTCTTTCAATGAATTATTGGATAATGGGGGAAAAAGAAAAAGAAAGAAAGAAAAACAGTACAATATATACATTATGTTGTGCACTTTCAGCAATGACTGAAACAGAAATCAATCAGTTGATGCAACATTAACAGGGACAAGATAACTTACCGCAGAAATGCCCTTGACAAGAAGAAACTGCTCAATTGACATACGAATGAGCTCTCCATCAATAAGGAAATCAAATGGATGACTATCCCAATCAAGATTCCCTGCCCATATCTCAAACTATAACAGAAGCATAGAGCAATGAAAAAAAAAACACTCTAAACATTTTGATTTTTTGATGCCAATTAAAACACACATGCACGACATGTTTAAGCCTATATATATTTATGTTCCCATACAAGTTTACAGCTCATGCTTTCTAGTGCACAATTATGATTATGAAATTTTTATGTTCCCATACAAGTTTGCATCAACATTACTGCATGCCAGCACAAAAGCAATTACCTGTGCCTGAACTTTCTTTTTCAATTCATCAACATGTTGCACATACACATGCTCAGAACCTCGTGATGATCTGTCACTAGAAAATGAGGCCAACTGCTCCTCTAGGAGCTGTATCTTTTCTTGGAATTCCTTGTTCTCAGAACACTGCCAATGACAAGTAGAAGATGAAATCATAAGCGGCATTAGGCAAAACAACAGAAACAAGAAGAAATCAATAAAAATGGAATTCAAAGTTAAAGAAGAGGTTCGCAGCCTACAAATGAAGGCATTGAACTTGACAAGATTAAGGTATAAAGTTAGACCAAAAGCAATTACAGATTAATGCAACAACAAGCAAAAATACAGCAAACTATGGCATAATTTACTTATTGGAAAACAGTAAAACCAAATAGCCTCAATAAAAAGTCATATCTCAAACTATAACAGAAGTATAGATAAAAATCAACGAAGAAAGTACAGATCACATATATTCTTTTTGTTTAATTATCCAACATTAATCAACATAATTTTACAATGCTAACAAAATGCAGTTGAAATTTACATACCTAAACTTTGACAAGCAGATTTCAAACAAAGCGACGACTGAAAGCAGAGACAACAAGCTCAAGCTCTGCTCCAATGGTGGCGAAGAAAAGAAAACAGGACAGCACCAAAGCGAAGAAAAGAAAACAAAGAAAACAGGAGGCGATCGACTTCGACGGAGAGGCAGAGGAGAGGCGACACCGGAGGCAGACATGAAGAGGAGAGGCACTAATTTAGACAGCCGCGAGACCGGGTGATGGCGAGCGGTGGCGGGGTGGGGGTGACGCCGGATCTGGCGCCTGGTGCCTCGCGAAGGAGGGGGTGACGCGAGACAGAGGCGTAGAGAGTTGGAGAAGTTAGCAGATGGAAAAATGTATTTTGTGATTTTAGGTCAGTTTTGGAGGTAAATGATTTGGATAGTTTTGGAGGTAAATGGTTTGAGCGCTATTTTATTTTAAGTCAATAACGACCGAATTTTGAGTCTTTTAACAATCGAAATTAAACCTCTCGTTAAATAATTATGCAATTTGAGTTTTAACGATCGGATTAAATTTTCTTCGTTGTTTGTATCTTTTTACGACCGAATTTTTATCCCTTCACTAAATTTTGGTTGTTAAAACCCATTTTCTTGTAGTGCTCATTTTAGCCAAGAAATGTAAAATGTCACAATAAAACGAAGAGTTAATCTTTTTCAAAAATGGGATCACTCATCCCGATTTTTTAAACTAGCAATTGAATAACTCTTCGATCCCTCTTTAAATGAGCGTGAATGAACCATTGTTCCTAAACCAAACGAATGCCCCGATTTATGTATGTCTTTTTCATGTTTGATTTTGTTTGCTTGTTTTAAATTTATGTTCATATATTTTTGGGCCATTGTAATTAATTTTTGGGGCAATATTATTTAGTTTTCATTTAGGATTGTATTTTGTCCCAATTTACATCTTTAATCTTCTTTTATTTGGGGTTGTATTCCGCTCCAATTTCTCTTATAATTGTGTGCTTGGCATGTTTACCGCTTTCCTTTATCGCTTTATTTTACTGTTTTCTTTACAGTCTTTTATTTACCGCTTTCCTTTATCGCTTTATTTTACTGCTTTCTTTACAGTCTTTTATTTACCGCTTTCAAATGCTTGCGATGTGCTTTTAATTAAATGCATTAATCATGTGAGATGAGAGATAGAATTTACAAATTTAAAAACTCATTTATAATTAACCAAAGCATAAATAAGAGTGAAGTTCCGGACACCGTCTCTGGTTTTAGACCAACAGAGGTTAGAGACCTTTCCCAATTTCTCGTAAATTGGGTGGCGACTCCAAAATACTTCAAAGGTGCCTAAAGGCGCCGTGAGACTAGATGATCCTTTCCAATGTTCTATTGGGAAGGAGGCATCCAAAATGTCTCATGGAACCCAAAATCAAAAGACGTGAACCAATCCCTCGAACCCTAAAAGCGGGTTCAACGAGGGCCTTTCCCAGGTTCGGCGCGCGTCACAGTGGCGACTCCACTGGGGATACTTCGTGACTTTGCTCTGAAAGTGTTTTGGTTAAAATATATAATTGAGTTTTTAAAACTTAAAATTCTATCACTTATCAAAATTTGCATTGCATACATTAGAGCCTTAAAACTATGTTAACCAGTCCCTTATTCTACCCCGGTGTATTCCCGAAATACGACCCTACTTTCACTCATTGTAGGGAAGTGTTAATGATAATCACCAGCCCAAGCCTAGTACCACACGGTATATCAAATAGAGACGCAACTAGTCTCTATACTCGTGATGAGCTAGACCCATTGGCAGAGACCATGCTTGGGTAGCCCTAAAGTATTATCGCCTTGACCAAAGCTCATGTAATGGCAAATAGAAACTTCCCCTAGGTGGTATGAACTGTAATACAGCGCTTGTGATGTGGGTCATCATGTATTAGACAAAATCAAGCAAATTGAGTGATCTTTTATCAAAGGCTTTCATACCCCGGTAGGTTCATCTTAATTTAATTGAATTGTTCAAATATGTAATGGCCAAAATCCATATGCATGTGCTTTAAATTAAGAGTGTTATGCTGCCGATTTTCCAACGTGCACCATATGCGTCCATTAGGTTCCCTGTTAATCCATGGATCAAACCCACCTAGGAAAGAGACCGCACGACCTCGTGTGTGGGAGTGATAAGGTTAAAAGAATTTGTCTGCTTGTATGTGGTTGTGGATGTTGCACAGCATGCTCATGCATCGCATGTCCTTCATGCATGTCAATAAAAAATAAATAAATAAATAAATAATATATTTTCTCTCATGTTGTGTGGGTATATCCTTTTGTCTGTATATTATTTTTCACATGTACATATCATCATGCGTATAATTTCTTCCATGCATCACATCGTATTACGGTAATCTATTGATCTTGCACTCATCAATGACCATTTACATGGCACGATCATGCATTGCATGTCATTTATACATCATTCTAACCCCATGGATTTTTTTAGCCACTATAGACCATTTACCTGGGAGATTTTGGGGTCCCCGTAGTTGCTCGAAGAGCAAGCGGAGTTTGATTTGGTTGGCAGAGATCTAGCATCCTTATACAGGCTTTAGAAATGGCGGATCCTTCGCGGCAGATTGAAGAGACTCGCGTCTTAATGGCCCAAGAGATGGATAGAAGGTTCGAGGAGCTTCAAAAAAGGTTGTCGGCCATGATTAAGGAAAGAATAGATGCCATGGCACTAGTTCTTCAAGCTCAACTTGTGGTGACTACCCTTAACCGAGTTGAACCGACCACTGTCAAGAAGACCTATACAATGACGACCACAGCGTCTCCTTTTACTTCCAAGCCCAGAGGTAAGGAGCCATTTGATTCGCCAGTTGGGCAAAGAGGAGATATGGGATCTACTCTAGAATGTGACATTGTGCCTAAAGGGGGTGGAGATCCAGTGAGGATGCATGCTCTGAAAAATGAAAGCCGGGTATCTGCAACAACAGTAAAGGCAATGTGAAGAGGACGGGAGTGCCAACCACGAAAATGAATCAAAGGCATTATTTTGATTTGGGCAGATCCTTGTCATGGGCTTTTGAGAAGCTAATGAAAGGGGGGATGTTACAGCTATTACCAGCTAGGCTCGCAAAAAACTAGGGGCAGCCCAATCACAGGGCGGATCAATATTGCGCCTTCCACCAGCACACCGGGCATTTGACGGACTATTATCGAACTTTAAGAGACCGGGTTCAAGACCTCATTGATAGCAAGCAGATTACCGATCCAGAGTGCCGCAAGAAGTAGGAGAGGAAAAGGAAGGTGATTCATGAGGAATGACAACAGACGATCGTCTACAGTATCTGAGTTGGCAGAAATGGAAAATAATAGTTATTCAGATGTTTTTTTTCTTTTTGTTCTAGAACTATTTGATGATGACATTTTTAATTTTGGTTTTTATTAAATGAAATGAATGATTTTACTTATCTGTGTGATATTTTCTTGTGATTTCACTATGCATAATCATGACACATTCATATTTGACATTTATTCATTTGATGCCATCCCATTTAGTCTCGAAACTTTGGCAACCTAAAGAAAAATCTTGATAGCATCTAATATGACTCCTGAAGAGAGATTAAAAGAGAGAATAAAAAAATATGAAAAAGTCTTTGCCTGGACATATGAAGACACGCTGGGAAGTGATCATGAAGTCGCCAAACACGTTGTGCCAATATATCCCAATCATGGATTAGTCAAGCAGAAGCCCAGAAGACTCAAGCCAGAATAGGCAGAAAAGGTTAAAATAAGACATCCATAAGCAGAAGTGAGGCTAAATTTTTTATCCGAAACACCCGACTTGATTGGCCAACGTCATCCCAATAGTTAAGAAAGGAAGTGCGTGCATGTGTGAGCTATCAGGATTTGAACCAGGCTTGTCTAAAAAAATAATAAAAAAAATTTTAAAAAAAAGAGAGAAAAAAAAACAAAAAAATAAAAAGAGAAAACAAAAAAATAAAAAAAAAAAGGCAAAAAAAGAAAAAGAAGAAACAACAAATAAAAAAAGAAAGGAAGAAAAGTCATCTTTGGGATAAGCTTTGCTTGAATCCCGTTAATTCACACATACCCGCACTCTACCATTCTTCTTGGCCTCCGAAAAGGACCGAAAGGGTTCTATTGACCTATAATGGATACGGATTGCTCGAGCTTGGGGAATAGATATCTTAGGGGAAGTGCGCCTTACGGCCTCTAATGAACATAGGTCCACTATAATTGCTATCACCTACTTCACGGAGTGGGTGGAAGCCGGGTCCCTCAGGAAAGTTGATGCTCGGGGTATGGACAAGTTCATCGAAAGAAATTTGATGTGTCGATACAGTCCCCCGCACCGCATTATGTTCAAGGACAGGGGGCAGTTTGCGCCTAAAGCTTGGGAGTCTCTCCAGAAGTATGGCATTAAGCACCATAAGTCCTCTCTGAACCGCCCTCAAACCAATGGGACGGTAGGGGATGCTAACAAGAATGTCAAGAAGGTCTCAGTAAAACTGATTCCAGGCTACAAATGTTAGGCATATGAGTTACCTTCTGCACTCCAGAGATATAGGGCCACTGTAAGAACCTCTACGATGGAAGCAGTGTTTCCTATTAGGGGCAGAGCTCGGACCTCTGAAAGTAATCATGGAAAACCAGATCCCAGAAGCCGACTGGACGAAGCAACGATTACAAGCAATTAAACATGCTAGATGAAATAGGTCGCAGGTTTATTATCGCAATCAGATTTATCAGAAAGGACTTACTCAATCATTTGGAAAGAAGGTCAGGAAACAACCATTGAAAGAGGAAGATTTAATCTTTAAGCAAATGAGTCCAAACGTTCCCGTCACATGGGCTAAATTCAGGCCAACATAGGAAAGTTTATTCTTAAGAGGTTGGTATCCAAAGGAGCAGCAACTCTAACAGACAGCAAGAGAAGCAAGTTTAAAGGACCGGTCAACATCAATAAACCTAAGAGGCTCCATGGCTAAAGACTAAAATCAAAAGAAGAGAATAAATGCCCTGCGGGTTGAAAATCGAAAAAAGGCAGTCTTGCTAAAATTGGGCGCCTCGTCAGGGTGAAAACCGAAAAAAGGCACCCTGGGCAAAAATTAGAGGTTTGACAGAAAATGTCCAATCAAGAAAACCCTAGAGGGCTAATTGGACATAGGAGTTTTGATTCTTTCAAGTTCCATTTTGAGATTAAATGTAATTCTGCATTCTGAATCTATGTTATATGGTGATCATGTATGGAGAAATCATGTTGAAATGCACACAGTCTTTGCAAATACATAAAATAAAAGCAGTTCAACTCATGTACTCATCATTTCCTAGTTCTTTTATAAAAAGAGAAACGCCATTCATTACTGAATGTTTGAAATCTAAATGGCTATACTCTGCTCCCGCTCTCACCGGCCAGATGCCTAAGTCGATGGGCCCTGTTATCAAATGCGGGACTAAACACCCACCAATTATGAGCAACCTGTGGGGGCGAAGGTGCAGTTTCTGATCTGCAGTATGACAGTTTTTGCAAGCAATTGTATCCAGGGCTATGGTACTTAGGGGTGAAGATCGGGGATAAGATGCCGCCCTGAAAAGATAGAGGATGCCTCACGATATCTTGAATCCCTCCGAACTATCAAACACAACAGGCAAGTATATCCAAAGTGGTTTTAGGAAATTCCCACAAGAGAACAGAAAAGAGAGCCAGGGGCATAGGGAGTTGACCCTTGTTAGCCACCTCACCCAATCTAGCAACACCTTCATCAGAGGAGGCGAGGGGATATAATCACTGCTTAGGAGAAGATTTCTCAGTGAATAATTGTCGATTGCTATAGAATGAGGCTCTGACAGTAGCTTCAGTTCTTCTTGTAGCCACCTGTAAAAAAAAAAAAAAAGAGGCCGTTAGAGATGAAAACCGTAATTGGTGCTCTAAGCAAAAGTTAGGCCAAAGGGCAGGGTGAAAACCTGAAAACAGGCAGTCTGTCCTACAAAAAATGAGATGAATAAAAGCCACTGGATTGGGTTGGGTCCATTTCAGGCAAAAAATAAGGCATAAGGTTATGTGAAAATCCGAAAAGGACGCATTTCCCGCTAAGAAAAGCTAGTATGAAAACCCACAAGGGGCGCACTACCTTTAAAATAATGACCTCCGATACCTGGAGCGATAAGGCGGCATTACTTAGGATGACCTCCCTTTAGGTAGAAAGTGCATGATACAGAGCATGAGTTAGAATCATGGGGGCAGGATGCTATACGGCTCATAGCAAAAGGGTGCATGCTCGTTAACCGAGGGGTAAAGATGCACACCAGACGGTTCTCTCTGAAATGATTATGGGTCAGAGTTCCTAAGCCAAGATGATACTCTTCTATCTCACTGGGGGCATCAGACAGTATGAATAGTATCCTCAATGAGTCCCTTAACTACCTAGGATGTGGTCTATCCATTTTTGCATCTCACGTGCATTCCATGTTACAATCTTTCGCATATCTCTTTGCAAAACTTTACACGTGCATGGCATTTGATGATGCCCAACGTGCATTCACACATGTATGAACTTTGTATATATCTTGCATATGCAATCCTTTGCGCACATAATCTCAGTCTACTTGCAATACATAATTCTTTGCACATGTTTAGCATGCATATCACATGCATTTAATCTTTTACACGTATAGTTGTGTACACATAATTTTCGCACATTAATCCCTAGCATGATTTGTGTGTATAGCTTTGCACATAGATTTTACATGCCATTACCTTTAAGTCCTTTTTCAAGGCATTCTCAGTCTCTTCAGAGCATTATCTTTAAGTCCTTTTTCCAAGTCATTCTCAGTCTCTTCGGAGCATTATCTTTAAGTCCTTTTTACAAAGCATTCTCAGTCTCTTCGGAGTATTATCTTTAAGCCCTTTTTTCAAGGCATTTTTAGTCTCTTCGGAGCATTATTTTTAAGTCCTTTTTCCAAGGCATTCTCAGTCTCTTCGAAGCATTATCTTTAAGTCCTTTTTCTAAGGCATTCTCAGTCTCTTCGGAGCATTATCTTTAAGTCCTTTTTCCAAGGCATTCTCAGTCTCTTTGGAGCATTATCTTTAAGTCCTTTTTCCAAGCATTATCTTTAAGTCCTTTTTCCAAGGCATTCTCAGTCTCTTCGGAGCATTATCTTTAAGTCCTTTTTTCAAGGCATTCTCAGTCTCTTCGGAGCATTATCTTTAAGTCTTTTTTCCAAGGTATTCTCATTGTCTTCGGAGCATCATCTTTAAGCCCTTTTTCGAAGGCATTCTCAGTCTCTTCGGAGCATTATCTTTAAGTCTTTTTTCCAAGGCATTCTCGGTCTCTTCGGAGCATCATCTTTAAGTCCTTTTTTCGAGGCATTCTCGGTCTCTTCGGAGCATCATTTTTAAGTACTTTTTTCAAGGCATTCTCGGTCTCTTCAGAGCATCATTTTTAAGTACTTTTTCCAAGGCATTCTCAGTCTTTTCGAAGCATTATCTTTAAGTCCTTTTTCCAAGGCATTCTCAGTCTATTCGGAGCATTATCTTTAAGTCCTTTTTCCAATACATTCTCAGTCTCTTCGGAGCATTATTTTTAAGTCCTTTTTCCAAGGCATTCTCAGTCTCTTCGGAGAATTATCCTTCGGAGCATTAAGCTTTTTCCAAAATATTCCAAATCCTTTCAATCCATGAGGATATCAGCATCAATAGGTTAGACACCACGTTAAGCTCAATTACAGACCACATCAACAAGGCTAGACACTGCACAGGTTAGATGCCAAAGCAACAGGGGTTGACACGTCGACGAACAAACGGTAACTACCCGCAATAACTTCTTCGAGTCTGGAAAGACGACCACCTCAGGTACGCACTTCTTTCCTTTCTTTTCTGAATTTTAGCTCACTTAGGCACCTAAGTTCTAAGTTCCCTAAAATTGGGGCAACTGTAGGCACCGGGTCCCGAGAGGGTCCAAGATTAGGATTATTCGATGATAAAAATGATACTTGTTCACAGGCAAAAATATCGAAAATGATGTTTCCCTTTTTGAGACCCTCTTTTTTTTAATAAAAAAATAAACAAATAAATATATATAAAAAAATTATTATTAAAGAAAAAAAATTATTATAAAAAAACTAAAAAAAAATAATTAAAATAAGGAGTTATTTTGTATATATCAAAATTTTGATTAAAAAATATTTATATTTAAAAAGGGAATTAAAATTAATTAGTTAAAGATTTGATTAAAAAAATAATAATATTTAATTGATTGAAATAAAATGGATTTAAAAAAAAAGTATTTTTTGGCATTTAGTGGCCGTGTGTGGAGGTATGTGACCATATGTGGATTTCCACATGAGGGGCCATGTGTAGAGGCTCCCCACATGCGGCCCCCATGACGCTTCCGCACGCGACCACTCTTTTGCCGCGTGCTTTCTCTTGCCTACAAAATTAATTTTGGGACTGTAAAAAAATCAGTTTTTTTCATATTTTGGCTTATTTTGAAAGAATAAAATTAGAAAGTCAATTAGGTTTTTTCCATTTTGGAAATACAGTGAAATTAAATGAGATTTGGCTCTCATTTTTTTAGGGGAGCTGCATCTTTTCAAAGAAAAAAAGAAAGTTTTGTTTTCTCTTAAGCAAAGAAAAAAAGCCAGACGGGAAAACACTTCAAAAATTTTTAGGAATTTAATTTTTATTCTTCTCTCAAAAATCTTTTTATTCTTGGTTTGACTTGAGTAAAGAAAATTAATTTTCTTGGCTTGATCACTCCATCAAAAACTATTTTTTTGAGTTATTTGTATTAAAAATTTTAGTTTTTTCTCAAATATTTTGGTATTTTGCCACCACAAACTCGACAAGGGGACGGATTGAGACATCCTATTTCTGATCTATAAATTCTTAGTGTAAACATTCTTGAATTTATTTTTACCATTTTATTTCATCTTATTTATTTTGCCTTATTTCTTTTTCTTATATTTATGTAGATGTGTTCTTAATAGTTGTTTTCCTACCACGTTTTTTTAATTTTTATCTCACTTTGGGTGTGATTTTAGTGATGGCATTTTTACTTATTTGAACATTGCTTTTGCCGTGTGATTGTTTGTCCCTCATCTACCTTCCTTTACCCTTTTTTGTTTCATTTCCAATAGTCATATGTTGTTCTT
Source organism: Excoecaria cochinchinensis (assembly GCA_947683425.1). Lineage (NCBI taxonomy): Eukaryota > Viridiplantae > Streptophyta > Magnoliopsida > Malpighiales > Euphorbiaceae > Excoecaria > Excoecaria cochinchinensis. The sequence goes on from CANTUQ010000043.1 coordinate 11,346,059, forward strand.
TATATTATTATTATTATTATTATTATTATTATTATTATTATTATTATTATTATTTATTCATGCTATTATTATCATTATTATTAGCATCCTTATTATCATCATTATATTTATTATTTTTATTATTATTATTATTATTATTATTATTATTATTATTATTATTATTATTATTTTGTGGTATTATTATTAGTATTAGTATTACTATTTTATGTTTATTTTGTGTTATCATTATTTATTGTTACGATTTTTGTTGTTGTTATTATTATTATTATTATGCTGCCATTATTATTATTATTATTATTATTATTATTATTGTTATTATGTTTCTCATTATTATTACTTTTACTATTGTGAATATATTTGCTTGTTTGGTTACACTGCCATTGCCCTTACTATTATTATTATTATTATTATTATTATTATTATTATTATTATTATTATTATTATTATTATTATTATTATTATTATTATTATTATGTTACCATTGCCTTTTTGTTATTATCCTTGGGTTTTTGCATGATTCACTTTATTCCCTTCGTATGTAAACTGCTTGCATATTAAATTAACATGTTCTATATTTATTTTGTCTTTATTTGATCAATTTTCTGAATTATTACTAATATTTTTTAATGTTATTTTTCGTCTGAGATTTAAATGTGACTTGCATTATTTGAGCGTTCCCATGACCACGCGGAGGGGTCACGACGCACAAGGGACTACACTGTTTGGGTGAGATTTTTCCTATCTCTTTATGTGTTTATGTTTGCTTATGAAATAAAACGGTTTGATCTTGCACACATGTGCGGTAAAAAATCATGAAAATATTTTATAATTAAATTGGAATTTTTACTAATAAAATTGAGACCAATGTCCCTCATTTTAGCCAAAGAATATAAAATGTCACAGCAAAACGAAGAGTTAATCTTTTCAAAAAATGGGATCACTCATCCCGATTTTTCAAACTAGCAATCGAATAACTCTTCGATCCCTCTTTAAATGAGCATGAAAGAACCAATGTTCCTAAACCAAACGAATGCCCTGATTTATGTATATTTTTCCTGTTTGACTTTGTTTGCTTGTTTTAAATTTATGTTCATATATTTTTGGGCCCTTGCAATTAATTTTTGGGGCAACATTATTTAGTTTTCATTTGGAATTGTATTTCGTCCCAATTTACGTTTTTAATCTTCTTTTATTTGGGATTGTATTCCGTCCCAATTTCTCTTGTAATTGTGTGCTTGGCGTGTTTACCGCTTTCCTTTATCGCTTTATTTTACTGCTTTCTTTACAGTATTTTTTTTACCTCTTTCACATGCTTGCGATACACTTTTAATTAAATGCATTAATCGTGTGAGAGGAGAGATAGAATTTTACGAATTTAAAAACTCATTTATAATTAACCAAAGCATAAATAAGAGTGAAGTTTCGGACACCATCTCTGGTTTTAGACCAATAGAGGTTAGAGATCTTTTCTAATTTCTAGTAAATTGGGTGGCGACTCCAAAATATTTCAAAAGTGCCTAAAGGCGCCGTGAGTGTAACAACCCAAAAAGGTCCTAGTCGGAATTTGCATGGTAAGTCGATAAATTAAGAGTATTTCCGTAATTTGAGTATGAGGAAAATTTGGATAATAAGGAATTATTTGTTAAGAAATTAATTAATTAAGTAATAAGTTAAGTGAAGGAATGTTATAGTGTGCTTGTAGTGTATGGGAGTAGGATGTAAGTGGGTTAAGGGGTTTTATTGTATGGTTTGTGGTATGGTGTAACAAGGATGGAGATATTTTTGTTAGAGGTGCTTGTGTGTGTTTTGTGTATGGTGCATTGAGGAAGTTAGTCAAGTGGATGGTTTGATTCTCTAGGATTGTGACAAGTGGCTTTGGGTAGGTGAACATTAAATGGAAAAGTAGGAGAGAGGTAAAGGAAAGGCAGATTTTTGTGAAGCTTCCCATGGAAGCTGCCCCTTCTTTCTTCTTCTTTGTTTTCCCGTCTCCCTCTCTCTCTCTTGCTTCCATTTTCTGCTCTCATCTGCCTTCTCTTGTATTTTCCGTGAGTTTTGAGTGGGATTTCTTGAAGTTCTTGAGCTGAGTTCTTAAAGGTAAGTGCTTGGGCTTTTGGCATCTTCCTTGGGTTCTTCTTCTTCTCCATTGTTTCTGGTTTTGGATAGTTGTTCATGGTTTAACTTGAGTGTGTTTTGATTGGGTTTGTGCGAGAAGCGGAAGAGAGAAGAAAGAGCAAGGGCAAGGATAAAGTGGGATTGTGAGGAGCCCGGTTTGAAGCTGCAATTTCCAGGTTTGGGAGCTTAATTTGATTGTGTTTAGGAGTTTGATCCTTGTTGTGATTAGTTTTGAGTTGCGCCCAAGTTCTCAATTGGATTTTATGTGTAATTGTGTTTTCAAATTCTTGGTGTCTTGAGTGTTTTGTTTGGGTAAATGCATGTGACTAATATTTGAGGAATTGTTAATGAAATGTTAGTAATATAGTGAGCATGGTATGTGTTTTTGGAACATGAACATGTTATGTTAACGAAATTTTGGGTTAAGTTTTGATGGCATTCATGATGAATTGTTGGTTGATTATTGCATTAAAATGTGTTTATGTGGCCTTGAGAATTGCGGTGATGTATTAGAGGCTTAAGGTAAGTGTTGGTGCATGGTTGAATTAATGTGTGAAGGTTGTGTTGTGAAGAGAGTAGGAAAAGTGCAGATCTGGGCAATTCTGGGTTCTGTCGCAAGCGCGACACTGTCGCGATCGCGACAGAATGCGGATTTGGCCCTTGTTCTTGAAGAGCCCTCTGTCGCGACCGCGACAGAGAGCTCGGTAGCCGAGTCCTCCGCGCGAGCATGCTGCCGAGCGTGCGCGCGAGGAGGAAGGAACTGGTCTCTGTCGCGAGCACGACAGAGCTCAGTTGCGCAAATCTTCCTAGCGTGCTTCATTGCAAGCAGGCCTTCTGGAGCGAGCTCGCGAGGAGGTGCCCTGTGCTCTGTCGCGATTGCGACAAAGGCCCTTCCTGCTTGCCCTGTTTTCTGAATGTGTTTCTTTTGTTCCACTTTGCACGGTTTCTCACTATTGCCTGGAATATGTTTGTGCCTATGACCCGTGATATCATTGTACTAGAGTCTTAGTTATGAATTTAATTGAAGTTAGAGTCTTGTGTCGAACTTTGCTTTGATTTTGTATTGTCGTGTTAGAGGAGTAGTTGTCGAGCCTGAAGTGTCAAGGTAGTGGATAATTAAGCATGCTTAAGAAGGGTCTGAGCACAGTTATTCTGTCCGCCCCGTTTGGGCGAAGCGGTCGACCTCCGAGATGGTCATCTTCCGTGTAGTGATAAAATGTTTTGAGACTCCTGTCTCCCGTGCTACCTTCAGGTATTAAAACTATTTTTTTTTAGGCTTCGGTCTCCCGTGCCGTGTTCCCATGTCCTCCACCATTGAATTCAGGCTATTGTGTGAGTTGTCTGGTATTGGTGTAGTGGAATGTTCTGATTATTGCGTGATTCTGATTATGATTATTGCTTCATGTTTTCTGTTTCTATTTTGATTTCATATAGTGACTTTTGATTTGTGCATATATTTCTGTCCTCTGGTACTTAATGAATTCTGTATGTTAGTGCTCAATATCGTGTATAGTGGTTTGTTGTGTTTGTTCCTCCCCACTAAGCATTATCGCTTAGCACGGGTTCTTTTCCCGTGTAGGCGGCAAGGTTTTGAGTTCCTGTTCGAGTTCCGAGTCGCGCATCTGCAGGCTGGCCACATAGGAGTAGAGTTATATTTTTTGTCTCCTCCTGTAATTCTTTTTGTATGTAGTATTTTTGTATAGTGGCTCATGTAACTTTTTGTATAGTTTATGATGTAATATTTTGGATATTGTAAATAACTCTATATCTTGATTATATGAGATTCATGTTCTGCCTTTGTTTATAATCTTAGTGAATGTTTCCACTTAGCGCATGTATGTATGTATGTTGTGAGTGAGCGTCGGGTAGCGCTTCCGCCGGCGTCCTTCCAACGGGGGCGGCGGCGGGGGTGTTACAGTGAGGTTAGATGATCTTTTCCAATATTCTATTGGAAATGAGGCATCCAAAATATCTCATGGCACCCAAGATCAAAACACGCAAACTAATCGCTCCAGCCCTAAAAGTGGGTTCAACGAGGGCCTTTCCCAGGTTCAGCGCGCGTCACACATGTTCTATTCGTCACTATCATAAAAATTTTGCGACGGCCTTTCGACTTTCGTTCACTAAATATAGCGACGGAAGACAACGTCCGTCGTTAAATTTCATAGCAACTTCTCCTGCGATTCTTTGGTGCCAATTTAACGATGGTAAATTTTTCCTGTCGCTGAAGTCTGTCGCTAAAACTGGCAGAATTATTTTCCACCATTTTTTGTGACTTTTTTTTTATCGCTAAAAACAAAGTTTTACTAACAGAATATCAATAGCGATGGAATTGAATTTTGTCGCTATTTTTCCATAGCTAATACTGATTTTTCTTGTAGTGCATAATTTTTTTTTTGCACTATTTAATCTAAGTATTTTTAATTTTTTATTTTGAATTGTTAGAATCTCTTGATCATTATTTTATCTAATGACTCATAATCTCTCCTGCACAAAAAAAAACTTTTCCATTAAACTAAACTAATGGCCATAATTGGATGTGTTACTATTTATTTTACATATCAAAATTCATTATTTTCCTTTCTTATAATTTAAATTTCTTTCTAAATAAATTATGACTTCATTAATAATTTTTTTTCTTACTTAAAATGTATAATTGACATCATATATAACTCATTATATTGATTGGCTTGACTTTTTAGGTGTCTCAGGTCAACTTTGACCACCGGTCAAATATTTCACTATCCACTATGAAATCGTGACTTGAATTTTAATTCTAGTTTTTAACAGTTTAAATAAACTTATTAATTTTCACCTCAAATTTAATTATTGGATTTATCTTTAATGGCATTATTCATAACATGAAAAAAAAAATATTATTCATGTCATGGGTTACACTATTAAACTTGGAAAGTACTATTCACAAATTAGGATTTTTGGCACAGCAAAAGATAATGAAATGTCTAATTGTATATAATTTTTATATAAAAATTGGGATGAAAATATTAATAAAATAGTGTGTGTATATATATATATATATATATATATATATATATGACAAGATAAAATTTAATTGAAACAACGGGACACATACATGATAATTTATTGCATTAAAAGCGGAATGCATAATATATCATCAAAGAGTAAAGAAATCGAGGTAAACAAACACACTTTCCATTCTTTCTAATACTTGTTTCTGAATGGTACAAACATCTTATAATTAAAATGAAAGCTAGCCAGGAAGAAAACAGATATTAAGACAATTTAGCACAAGATTTCAAAGTTGTCAAAGATTATAAAGAACCTTAATGCCTTGAACATCATCGGAATGTAAACCTAATTTGGTGGTACCAGAAGGAATAGAAGGAAACATAATAGCACCTGCAACAGAGCTATGTCCAAGTCCAAGCAAATGTCCAATTTCATGCAAAGCAACAGTCTCCAAATCAAATGCACCATTTACAGCTCCTACTGCCCATTTCTCATCAGCATCATAATGAAATCTTCCATCTTCTGGGGCAAAAGCATGAGCAAGAACCCCACCTTGCCCATCAAAATCGCTCCCATCTTGATGATCACCACTATGAAACCCTATTTTTATATCCCCAGTTCTATAGTCTTCAACTCTTTGGAATGTGAAATGTGAATTAGCTGCCCATGTTTTGAAAGCTCTGGACACGGGGCTCATCGCTTGACTAGGTGTTTCGGGGAGAAATCCGTAGGTTAAAGAGCTTTTTGAAGCTCTCCATCTCGGATTTCCTGGAAAGAAAGAATAGTGAGAGACTGTGTGGAAAGAGTTGGAGTCATGGCGATGGCCGTTATTTTTCTTGCTAGATTCCATCCTAGTTGTGCCGTTGATTATATCCGCCACCCCGCATCGAGGCATCGCCATGGTTGAGATTGTTTCTGAATCTAAAGTTCCAGTGATTTTTAAGTGGTAATTTAGTTGGTAGGTTTTGATTGCGGACTCTAAAGTATCATCAAAATCATCATTATTTGCAAGTGATTGATTTTTGTAGTTTAAGTAACCAAAACTATGAAGGTATTTTTTGAGTTCATTGATACCTTTCACATTTTCACCTTTGTGGCATCCTTGAAGATGCTTAACGAAATCAAATGATGATGTTTCTTTGTGATCTAATTTTGAATCTACTAAAGCTGAATGTGAAAGAAGAGAGATGAGGAGAACAAAAATAAGAGAAAGGATTGGAAAAGCTTTAGCTGCCATGATTGTCAAGATATAATTAAGCTAGGCCTAATTAGAGGAAGATCTTTTTTTTTTCTTTGTGCATAATTCATATGATTTTTGCTTCTATTTATAGGCTGAGAAAATTAAATTGTTAATTAGTATAGAAGAAAGAGTCAATTTTAATTATAGTGTAATTATTAATTAAGACGATGACTTGCAATGACTAGAAGAATTGATGTCTAGGAATGGACCATTTCTCAACTTTGCAGTCAATACACGTTAAGACTAAGTATTTTAATAAGAAGGGAATATTTATAACCATTACTAACAGTGGCGGAGCCGGGACCCAAGGTCAGTGGGGTCCTGATGCATTAAAAATTTATTATAAAAAATTAAAAATTAAAAATATATATAAAAAATGGTGAAGTACTTACGGTCGCGAGTGGCGACAGGAAAAAGAGAGATATGCAGATGAGGGGGTTGAAATAGGAAAATTCGGAGAGAGAAAGAAAAAAAAGAAAAAGTGGAATGGCCAAAACGACACAAGGTCAGCGAGATCCTGACGCATTAAAAATTTATTATAAAAAATTAAAAATTAAAAATATATATAAAAAGACAGTGAAACGGTCGCGAGTGGCAACAGTTTCCCTATAATTAAGACGATGACTTGCAATGACTAGAAGAATTGATGTCTAGGAATGGACCATTTCTCAACTTTGCAGTCAATACACGTTAAGACTAAGTATTTTAATAAGAAGGGAATATTTATAACCATTACTAACAGTGGCGGAGCCAGGACCCAAGGTCAGTGGGGTCTTGGCGCATTAAATATTTGTTATAAAAAATTAAAAATTAAAAATATATATAAAAAAGCGGTGAAGTACTGACGGTCGCGAGTGGCGACAGGAAAGAGAGAGATATGCAGATGAAGGGGTTGAAATAGGAAAATTCGGGGAGAGAAAGAAAAAAGAGAAGAAGTGGAATGGCCAAAACGACCCAAGGTCTGCGGGGTCCAGGCGCATTAAAAATTTATTATAAAAAATTAAAAATTAAAAATATATATAAAAAGACGGTGAAACGGTCGCGAGTGGCGACAGGAAAGAGAGAGATATGCAGATGAGGGGGTTGAAATAGGAAAATTCGGGGAGAGAAAGAAAAGAAAGAAAAAGTGAAATGACCAAAACGACCCAAGGTCAGCGGGGTCCTGACGCATTAAAAATTTATTATAAAAATTAAAAATTAAAAATATATATAAAAAGACGGTGAAACGGTCGCGAGTGGCAACAGGAAAGACAGAGATATGCAGATGAGGGGGTTGAAATAGGAAAATTCGGGGAGAGAAAGAAAAGAAAGAAGAAGTGGAATGGCCAAAACGACGTCGTCTTGGCTATTAGGCATATTAAAATTATATTATAATCTTTACTTATTTACTCTTAAACCCTTAATTTTAATTTTTTATACCATATTTTTATTTCATAAAAATTTTTAAGATAATTTATATGTTCAAAAATATTGGGACACTCAAAATTTAAGAGGGAGCACTTAAAATAAATTAGGGGGTTCCCATTATAATTTATATATATATATATATTAAAAAAAATTAAAATTAAACTAACCATAATGTTCATTGTTATATGATAACAATATGAACATACATTGAGGGAGCGTGATCATTTTCCTTGGGGGCCGACATGATTCAAATATTAAGTTCTAAATACCTTTGAATATTAAAATTTTATTTTATTAATTATACAAAAAAGAAAAGAAAAAATATAAATATATTACTATTAGATAAATATTTTTTCGTGAGACGAACACGCTGTCCTTTAGATCTATAAATCCATAAAGTACTCAATATACACTGAAAGTTTCTGCAATCTTACTTTCTATATAAATCATCAAGTGTATATGTTAGAAATCCATCTTTCGAATCATAGCATAAATTCCATTTAGTTTTGACATTATTGAATTAGAAAAATTGATACCTTTATATCAATAAAATGTCTTTTCTGTCATTCTAAACTCATTGTACAAATTTCGCTGTTAATGTTTTTCATGTACTAGTTATGCCATGAATTGAATTAGGGATTTAGAGATTTTAAAGTATTCGAGAGAGAATAGATGAGAGTGAAAGGATAGAAGCAGTTTGAGAATTTATTGCATTAAGAGAGAAGGAGACGAATGAAAGAATTTTGTCCGTGGAAGAGTTTTGTTTTTTTTCTTTTACATTACTGAATTACGAATAATTTTAAAAAGTTTCAATTCCGTCATTAGATGTCAGCAAGGGCCACATCCCTTAATAAATGTTGCAATTTATACATGTACCTTTTTCAAAAACTTTAGATTTCTGTATAATCGAAAATACCAATTTCTAGATTAAGCCATTGAATTACACGCTGTCAGAAAATCCTGAAGATATGTCTTCTCTAAATGACAAGTTTTGTTTGTCTTGTTTATATAACAAGTAATGAACTTTTTTCATTTGCTGAAAAGTTTGTTTATTTCACTAAAAAAAAAATCAAATTAGCGTCCTAAATTGGTGACGGAATCTTTTCAGCCGCTAGTTATTGATTGATTTATGATGAAATTAAAAATTAGTCCAAAAAAATTATTTTTTTTCAATTTTAGCAACGAAAAAAGAAACCGTCGTCTGACGGTAATTTATGGCGCTATTTTTTGTGACTGCTTTAACGACTAGTCTCTAATTTTTGTAACTAATTTAGCGACTAAAATACCTGTCGCTAAAATAGCAACAACAATTTTTGTCACTAAATTTACAGACAATTTTACTGATTTTGTTTGCGACTGATTTAGCGACTAAAATTTTTGTCGCTAAACACAATTAAATTAGCGACTAAATAGAGACTGAAATATCTGTCGCTAAATTTTTTTTAAATTTTTTAAATATGAAAATAATTTTCAGAATAATTTAGCGACGGAATAATCCGTCACAATTTAGTCGTTAAAAGCCCCAAAATCGAGTCGTTATTGCCTTAAAACAAAATGGGGGGACCATCTACATCGAAATATAACCTAAAAACACAAAATACATTTTCCATCTACTAACTTCTTCAACTCTCTACGCCTCTCCCTTGCGTGTCCCCTCCCTCGAGAGTTACTAGCCGCCAGATCTGACGTCACCCCCAATCCCGCTGCCGTTCGCTCCCTCGCCGCCTCTGGCGTCCAACCTGCCGTCGTAGATCCGGTCTCGTAGCTGCTGCTGCCTCGCGTCGCGTGCTATCAATTCACCGCCGTCACCCGTCGCAGCTCGCCTCTTGCTGCCGTCGCCGCTCGCCCCTCTTCTCTTGCTCGCCGGCGACTCCGCCCTCTCTTGCACGGGTCAGTGTTCTTCATCTTTCTGTCTTTAAGTTTTTATTTATTTATTTATTTATTTACTGTTGGAAGCAAGATCTGAAGGCCGGTTGTTTACAGATTTGAAGTGGTCTAGAAGTGCTTAGTTGGTATATTGTGCAAGATATTTCTTGATTTCAGTCTTAGAATGGTAAATTCTTTGCCTGTTTTTTACATGATTTCGTAACTTTAAGAATATATGCAGAGAACAGAAATCAAAAGATTGCATTCACTTCTAACCATCAAAGATCTGCTTCCAATATTCCTAAAAATTTTGAGGCCAGACGTAGGCTGCAATTCTTCATGAATTCCCTTTTCATGGATATGCTTGTGGCAAAGCCAGTCCATGAGATGCTGCCATTCAGGTTTTATTTTCTTACTGCATTATTTTGTTTTAGGAGGCACTATACATTTGCGCAGTGAATTAGTTTTCTCATGCACCTAATTTCTAATGCAGTGTGTTTACTCCATATTTCTCAGAGATTGCTCTTTATAGCATGGTTGAACTTTAGAGGAAAAATAAAGATGGAATATCGATTTTGTTTTACCTCCAGAAGATATTTCCAGGTACTCTCTGTTTGATGTGTTGTGGGTTCCAATTTGGCTGTGGTTGGTTGGTGATTTATAAATTATTTGGAGAAAGGCAGTATTTCTTCTAATTGGTTTTCTGGTATTGTATTATTGGGTCTTTTAGCTGTTGTAGAAGGGCATTTTGAATATCGTTATTACATGACTTGATTCTTGTGTTCCATATATACTCTAATTTTTCCTTGAATTTAGGATAATATACATCAGAATCCTTATTTTTGTATCCCTTTTTATATTTGTCTTATTTCGCCCTTATTCTCAAACTAGTTGCCTATGTAAATTTTGCCTATTTTTATATAGATCTAGGGTCATTCGCTATGAAGTTCATCAGTCAAATTTAAAACTTGAGAAGTTTTATTTGCTTTTACCTAAAACTGAATAGGGACATATCAATATCTTATGAAATCTGATTGCGTCTTTTCTTGCTATTAATTATTTGGCATACCATGTTGTCTTTGTAGCCAGTTGATCTTGTAACATGAGTTGTATTCTTTTTCTATCTATTTCTGGCCTGAACATAATTCAGTGTAATGGTATTGCTGCTTTTTTGGTAAGTTGACATTGTAAATAGCATATATAAATTTAGTAGCTAACTATTACAAGTTTGTATGAACTAAACATGTATTATGTTCTCATATGTACATTCCTTGATTTGTGATTTAAGCTTAATTTTTCCACCTGATTTTAAATTTTGGTGTATTTTTTTTCCAGTTTGAATCCCAATTGCTTGTGTTTTTCCTCATTTATTCATTTTCCTCATTCATATGGATTGGAAATGGTAAATTGATGAAATGATGAATAATAAGCAAATGTGCTTTAGTACATACATGATTTAACAATAGGAAATATGTTAAATGCATTAATTTTAAGAAATGTGAAGTTGAATAAATGAGAAAATGGTAGCTTCTGCATTGTAATATATGAACTAGAATCAATATTTCTTATTTTGATTTTTAATTCATTAATTTTGGTATGTATTCATGTGAAAATTTTATTGGTGTTTTTGTAGGTACTAAAATAAAAAGAGGATATCACTTTTAATTTAAGTATTGTACAATTTAATGTACTTTTATTATATTTGAATTATTGTGAATTTATTGTACAAAGTTATTGTAAACTTGTATATATTTCTAACTAGCATTATTTAGTTTGAATTAGTATATTTTACAGTATTTTTTTTAAGTATTGTGCAGCTTAATTTATTTTTTTGATATCATATTTTTTCAAAGTAATAGTAATATTAAAAATATCGTATAATTATTATTTACGTAAATCAAATTAAATTTTGGATGTAATAATAATAATAATAAAAATTTATTGAAAATTATAATAAAAAATTTAATTGAAAATAATATTAAAAAATATAATATTTTTAGCGACGGAATAGCGACAGATTTTCTGTCTCTAATAAATGTTTAAAATTTATGCCGATTAATTTTAGTGGTTATTTAGCGACGAAAATTTTATTTTTAGCGACGAAATTTACCATCACTATTTTTAGCGACTGTTTCATACTTTAGTCGCAAAATTTCTTGTGATGGAGCCAATAGCGACTGTTAGTCGTCGCGTCGCTAAAAGTAATTAGCGACGAAAATAGCCCTTTTAGCGACGAAAATGTTCGTCGCTAATTTACTATTTTTTGTAGTGATTTTAAGGTTTCGATTCACTGTTTGTAGAGGTTTCGGTGCTGAGTATGGCTTCTAATATGTTGCATAGTTCTATGGATATGTTATCTCTAATTGAAGAGGATGAGGGTGGACTAGTGTTGAGTAGGGATGAGATTGAAGAGGAACAAGTCGATTTTCGTTGGAGTTTGGTGGGGCGGTTTTTATCAGACCGACATGTGGATGTGCCGGCCATACAGTAGATGATGGCTTCTCTGTGGAAACCAATAAGAGGGGTGAGCATTAAGGAATTAAATCCCAACTTATTTCTTTTTCAGTTTTTTCATGAGTTGGACATTACCATGGTAATTAACAATGGTCCTTGGTCGTTCGAGAATAAGATTCTCATAATCCATCGTCTTAAGGAGGGTGATCAACCAGGTAAGATTTTGTTGGATAAAGTTGATGTTTGTGTTCAGGTTTACAATGTCCCAATACGATTTCATTCTGAGAGACTTGCTAAGAATGTGGGTGATTATATTGGAAAATATATGTACTCTGATTCTCATAACTTTGATGGCATGTGGAGGAAATATATGAGGATACGAGTCGCTATTAATGTTCAGAAACCTTTGAAAAGAAGAATGAAGATTAAAAAGGAGGGGGTGAGTAGGCATGAATAGACTTTAAGTATGAACACCTTAAGCTATTTTGCTTTGTCTATGGTATTCTTGGCCATACGGATTACACTTGTGAAAAAGTTTTTAAAGTAGAAGATGGCGTAGTAGACAAACCATATAGACCATGGATGATAGCTCCGGTGGCTAAACCATAAAACGGGAGAGGGGAAAAATGGCTGCGGTCGAATATTCCGGCGGGTGATGGTGGCAAAAGGATAGACGACATGGTGGTGGATGAAGGGAGTAAGGGCGGTAAGGAAAGTGAGACAGTTAAGGGATCTAGCGTCAAAAACGGTAATAGTAGTGGGATTGGCCAGCAAATAGAGAAAAATAAAGAGATAATAGGCAATTTAATTGAAGTCGATGAGGGTCTGCTAATTATTGACCTTAAACGTAGGAGGAAGTAAGATAAGGACAAAGTTGAACGAGCAGTTGTTGAGGAGGGGAATTGTGTGAATTCAATGGGCTCAAAAAATAGGCTCGGGGTGGGACCTGGACACCAGGCCCACCTAGCGCAATAAGTATTTTAAGTTGGAACTATCGTGGGCTATACGGTCAATTTGTGTTTTACTAGACCTGGTTCAGACTTATAAGCCTAAGGTAGTGGTTTTAATTGAAACTTTTATTAGTACTAGTAGGTTGGATGCTGTTAGGAAGAGGCTGGGCTCTAAAATTATGGATGATAGAGAGGGCATATAGCGCTTTACAGGGTATTACGGAGAACCAAGTCGAAGTCGAAGGAGAGAAAGCTGGAACTTGTTAAAATTTCTTTTATCTCAATCGAATCTTCCTTTGTGTTGTATGGGCGATTTCAACGATATCTTGTACTTGTTTGAAAAGCGAGGTAGGATTCCTTATCCCATGTGTCTTACTCAGGGGTTTCAGCAAGCTACTGATGATAGTGGACTTGTGGATTTAGGAATTGAGGGATATGGGTTTACATGGGAACGAGGGAAAGGGACTGAGAACTGGGTTGAAGAGAGGTTAGATCGGGCAATGGCTAATGCTTGTTGGTTTAATCGGTTTCCTCATGCAACTATTAAATCGGTAAGTAATTCCTCTTCTGATCACTTGCCGTTGATTTTGTTGTTGAAAAAAACTGCAAGAACTATCTAGGTAAAGAAGTTTTGCTTCAAGAATGTGTGGCTATAGGATGTTGGCTATAGAAGGATTGTCGAAAATGCATGGCGTAGAGTGACGTTGGATGACATTCAGGAGAAGATTAAAGTTTGTGCGTCTGCTCTGAAATTTGGGGAGAGAATTTTGTGAAGGGTTTGCAAAAGAAATTAAATTATGTAACATCCAGAGTTGATGCTCTAAAGGGTGGAAGATATGAGAGGGGTATTGCTGAGTTTGAGATCTATTGGTAGCAACATGCGAAAGCTTTTTGGTTATAGTCAGGCGACCAAAATTCACAATTTTTTCATTCTTTTGTAACTGGAAGAAAGAAGCGTAACAGAGTGGAGCAACTTAGAGACAGTGATGGTCATTAGTGTAAGAATCAGGTTTCGGCAATTTGATTATAAATTATTTTGAGGATATTTTTCACACTACGAACTCTGATATAATGCAATGTATCAACCCCGTTGTTTCTGAGGAGTAGAATGAGGACCTGTTAGTCCCTATTTCGGCAGAATAAGTTAAGGATGCCTTTTTTAGTATGCATAGTGACAAGTCACCAAGAATTGATGGTATGAATCTTGCTTTCTATCAGACTTTCTGAGATATTATAGGCTCGAATGTGGTGAATGAATGTCAGAATTTTTTTGAAATCGGTCAGTTTCCTAAGGGCCTAAATGATACGTAGATTATTTTGAACTCAAAGAAAGATAGTCTAAAGACCATGGGAGACTTGAGGCCGATTTCATTATGTAATGTGCTTTATAAAGTGATGGCTAAGTGCCTAGCGAATATATTGAAGCCTTTGTTGTCCAGTCTGGTTTTAGAATCTCAGAGTGCTTTCATTCCTGGATGCCTTATCACGGATAGTATTCTCATTGCCTTTAAACTAACCCATTATCTGAAGAGGAAAACCCAAGGAAGGGATGGGGTTGCAGCTCTAAAGATTGATATGAGCAAGGCTTACGATCGGCTTGAGTGGGGTTTTTTAAGAAGTATGTCGATTAAATTGGGGTTCTGCGACAAATGGATCAACCTTGTCATGAGCTATGTTACAACAGTCTCATATCATATTGTTGCGGAGGGTAGGGTCCTCAGCCCAGTCATTCCACATAAGGGAATTAGGCAGGGTGATTGTAGACACCGGGTCCTGAGTAAGCCTAGATCGAAGTTACCCAATGATGATAATTGCCTTCACAGGCTTAAAAGGTTAAAGGTGATGATTTTCTCGTCAAATTTGCATTTTAGAGTGAAAATTAGAAAATAATAAAAAAAAAAAAAAGATTTAAAAAATAAATTTTGAAAAATGGGGACTTAAAATTATGGTGTTTTTAGTCAATTTAAAATTTAAAAAAATAGAAAAAAAATAAAAAAAAATAAAAAAAAAAATAAAAAAAATTTTCGGACCGCGAATGTCGGGCGCGGCAGCGCGCCTGCGGCAGCGCGCAGGCGCGCGGGCGCCCAGCTCGCAGGCGCCAGGCGCCCAGCACGCCGACGCCCAGACGCCCAGCGCGCTGGGCGCGATTTAGCGACGCGCGGCGTCGCCAATGCTGCGCGTCGCTAAAAAGCGACGCGCAGCGTTGCGCGCTGCGCGCCGCACCGCTCGCCTCTTCGCGCGATTCCCGCGCGAAGCTCGGGCGGGAATCGCGCGCCTCGCCGCGTGAGTGCCCGTCGCTCTATAGCGACGGGCGGTGTCCTCTGTGGCGACGGCCTCCTGGCCGTCGGTACAGGGTCTGATACCCTTTTCCTCTTTTTCAGCCTTTTTTCCGATTTTTTCACCCAAAAATCCGTTTTTTATCCCATTTTTTTGGGGTTTTTGACTTCAAATTAAATTCTAAAATATTTTTTTAGGTAATTAAATAATAAAACTTGATTTTATCATTAAAAATAAAATAATTTTGGGTTAAAATAGGTTTTTTTCCTTAATTAAATTAGGGCAACCTATTTTATCCTATAAATAGTTTATGATGAAATCAAAGTAGCCTCTCTTCTCTTCTCCTCTCCACATTTTTTAGACCTAAAATTTCTCTTCATCTTCTTCTCCTTCCACTAAAATTTCAGATTTTTTCCCCAACCAAAAATCAAAAAGAAAAATCAAATGTTCATTTTTTTTCCAACATAATTTCTTCTAAACATATTTTTAGAGGAAGTTTTGTTGTTTGATTCAATTTTTGAGACAAATAGAATAATTATTTGTTCTCAAAATTGTTTTTAATCTTTTATTTTGTGTTCAATAAAACTTTTTCATTGATTTTGTTTTGAATCTATTTTTGATAAAAAATTGATTTTGAGACAAATAAAATAATTGTTTGTCATCAAAATCTAATTTTTATTTGATAAAACTTCAATCAATTTTTCTTTATTTTAATCAATAAAACTTTTTTTGATCAAAATCATTTCTTTAGGCAAAGGTATCAATTCTTTGTTCTTAAAGAATTTTTGATCATTTTTATTTTCATGTTCCTTGGAATAAAATTCCAACATTTTCATAATATTTCACTCTAATATTGTGAATCATCAAACAAAGAAATCAATCATCACTTTTCCTTCATCAAATCCAATATTCTGAGGGTAAATATTCTAGGCTCAATTTCAATTCCATTTCAATTTTTATTTTATTTAATTCATTCATGTATGTTTTATTGTTTTTATTGATCTATTTATTGTTTTAATCTATTCAATTTGTTGTATTGATTTTATATTTGTTCCATTTAATTGTTTATACATGATATGATTTTTATTCACATAAATATTGATTGTTTATTAATTTTTAACATGTAATTAATTTATTTCACTTTAATTCATCATTATTTTTAACATGTAATTAATAAATTTATTTTAATTGATCTTTTTGTCATGTAAATGGTTTATATCATTTGTGAACATATTTAATTAATCATATTGTTCATTTAATTGTTTTCATCATTCTTTAATTGTTTTAATCTATTATTCTTTTCTTTATCATTTTATATATTCTTTGATTCGTTTATCTTCATCATTTTTCATCATGTTCATATTTTTACATATATTAATTAAGCAACATGTCATATTTTATTCACATCATTTAATCATTTGTCATACATAATGCATGTTTCTCATTTTATTTTGGTTTGTTAATATTTTTGATTCCATTATCATTCTTTTCATATCATCTTATTTTATTTTAATTTGTTATTCATTATTTTGCATGTTTAATTGATTTAATTGATTTAATCACTAACATTGTTTTATTTGTATTTGTTTTTATGTCTAAACTCCTTTTTTTTCGCTTGGGCGTTTTTGCGAGCACATCGGGAGGTCCAAAAAGGCTCGTTTGGTTTATTTATTTTCTTTATTTGTAATATTTTATTTAATTTTGCCATATAATTTTCTTGTAAAATTATTTATTTAGGCTCGCTAGAAAGAAAATCACAAAAACATTTCTATTAATTAACTTGACATTTTTTCTAAATAAAAGGGGACCAATGTCCTAGTTTTTCATACCCAAATAAATCATCACATCAAAACCGTTTTATAATAAATATACATGCGGGGACCAAAGTCCTCAAAATAAATGAATAACCCGTTTTATGCATGTATTTCACTTTTATAAATGGGAGTTGTATTCCGCTCCTAGTGTTATTGTGATTTATTTTGAATGCTTTATTTTGGATTTTGCTTACATTTACCGCTTTTGATATGAATGATTGCGCCTTTAAATTAAAATTGCATTGTGTGGAAAGTTGATGAAACAATGAATTCAAAACTTAATTATGATATTAATCAAGGTATAAATAAATGAGAAGTCCCGAACCAGCTCTGGTCTTTGGGCTCAAGAGGTTAGAGGTTATCCTCCAAGATACTTCTTGTGTCACGAGACTTTAGCGTTAATCCTAGGCCTCATGGCCCAATATGGATAAAATGTGCAAGTCTTAGGCTCTCCGAGGCGAGAGAAACTTTTCCAATGTTCTATTGGGTGGCGACTCCATGAAACCTCCTTGTTGCCCAACATAGACGCACTTGCGATTTATCGCAAGCTGTTGACGGACCCACAAATGCCCCGATCGCCCACGTGCGGGCGGTCAGAACGGGCGGCCGCGGGGATCCGGCGCGCGTCACAGTGGCGACTCCGCTGGGGACATACTCGAGACTTCGATTCGAAAGTACCTTGATTAAAAATCATAATTGAGTTTTAATTTAAAAATTTCATCTTCTTTCAAAACTGCATTACATCTCATTAGAGCCTTAGATCTATGCTAGTTTGGTCCCTCTTTTAGCCCCGGTGCGTTCCCGAAGCACGACCCTATTTTCACTCAATTTAGGGAAGTGTTAAGGATAATCACCAGCCCAAGCCTCGTACCTCAATGGTATATAAAATGGTGACCCGATCGGTCGTTACGCTCGTGATGAGCTAGACCCGTCGGCAGGGATCATGCTTGGGTAGCCCTAAAGTAACACCACCCTTTGACCAAAGCTCATATAATGGCAATAGATACTTCCCTTATGTGATATGAACCGTAATACCTTGCTTGCTATATGGATCATTTTGTATTGGACAAACCCAAATAATTTGATTGGTCACCTAATCAAAGGCTTTCATGCCCCGATAGGCCCATGTCAACTTGTTCGGGCTGCCTAAATACATAACGATCATAACCCATGTGCTTGCACATTAGATAAGAGATGTTATGATGCCGGTTTTCCACCGAGCACCATACGCATCCATTGGGTTCCCCGCTAACCCATGGATTAAGCCCACCTAGGAAAGAGACTGCATTACCTCGTGTGTGGGAGTAATAAGGATCTACTTGCTTGCATGTGATTGTAAATGTTGCATAGCTCACTATCATGCATTGTATATGTCATTCATGCATCATCCTAACAATCTAATTTTTTCAGCCATCATAGATTCATCTAAGTGGACTAGAGGTTCCGACGGTCGGCTAGTAAGGACAAATTTGCTCTTTGAGTTACCGGAACGAGTGTCTGACTGGGATTCTGAGTCATTCTCATCAATCAGTGAATCCTCTCTTGAATCATCAATGGCAGAAGAACCTGGAGTTTTGACCACTCAAGACCTAGCTAGGAGGCTAGAGGACTTCGAACGAAGAATGATGGAAATGATGGGTGCCATGGCTGAAAGGATTGCCCATCCACCTGCTGCCCCACAGCCACCTGCTGCTCTACAGCCACAAGCAGCCCCTCCTCGGGGGCAAGCCGAACCACCTGCTGGTGGGGAGGCTCCCTTCGTTGGAGCTGCTGCTCGCCAACCCAACAATGAGCACAGAGCTGCCGCACCCATCGAGCCAAGAGGGGAAAGGATTCACAATCCCAATGATGATTTCCTAATGGAGGAGGAAGAAGAAGTGGTGCCGATAGTCCACCAAGCTGCAAGGCCCAGAGCACCCAGAGTAGAGGATGAAGCTCTAAGAGGTATGAGACAACAGATCGAAGCTATCACCCGCATGCTGTCAGTAGGCAAGGGGATCAACCCAGAAGACAGAGATCTAGGGGATGAAGAGCTGCTGCCCCAAAGATTCAAGATGCCCGAGCTTCCGAAATTTGATGGCACCTCGGACCCATCCGCCCACATCAAGCAGTACACCCTGGTCATGAAAGGCACAGGGCTGAGCAAGAAGCAGAAGGTGGAATATTTCTGCCTTAGTCTGGTGGGCCCGACGGTTGACTGGTACCACGGGTTGGATAGGAGGTCCAAAGAGGACTGGGACCTTTTGACCGAAGAATTCATGAAGCAGTACGACTGCAGCACTAGGATGGAGGTCACCCTAAAAGACCTCGAGCTTCTACAGCAGAAGAATGATGAGTCATTCCATGAGTACCTTACAAGATGGAGAAACAGGGTCATGGAGATGAAGAGGAAGCCTGACACTGCAGACCAGATCAGGTTGTTTATCAGAAACTCATGCCCTTACTTAAGGGACTTGCTCAGTTTTAAGGGGCTCAAGGACTGGGAGTCGCTTAAAGATATCGCTATAGAAGCTGAGGCGGCTTACCTGGCAAAGAAAGCAAGCCAAAATAACTTCGCTGGGAAAGGCTATGGGAACCAGTCGGGATTCAAATCAGGCGGAGCTGGAGGCAGCAACAGCAGAAATGGTAGGACGGCAGAGGTCTCAGCTACTGGAGTTGGGCAGGGTCAGAGATACTACTCCAACTTAGGCCGCTCTCTATCCTGGGTACTGGAAAAACTGATGAAAGAAGGCAAGTTACAGCCATTGCCATCGAGACCAGCCTTAAGTCAGGGACAGCCGGGACATAGAGGTGATCAGTACTGCGCTTACCACCAGCACACCGGCCATTTGACTGACCATTGCCGTATTCTGAGAAACAAGATCCAGGATCTCATTGACACCAATCAGATCACAGATCCTGAGAAGAGAGAAAAGAAGAAAAAGGCAGGCTACAACGCAGTCCCTCCACCGCAAACATGATCGTGTCTTGCAGTCCACTAGTGATATTGCTTTTGGATTCTGGAATCTTTTTATTTTTGGAACTTTTTATTTTCTGTTTGTAATAAAAAGAACAATTTTGCTTATTTGTATGACATTTCTATTGATTTCATTTCGCATGATCATAACAAATTAACTTTGGCATTAATTCAAATAATATGACTGCAGCTAATCTCGGAAACTTTGGGGAACCCAAAGAAAATTTTGATAGCATCTGACATAGCTCCTGTAGAGAGGGAAATTAAAAATAATAAAAAAAAAAACTAGTTGCAATTAGGGGACTGGATGGAAACTCACTAAGAGCACTAGAACCTTTCTGATTACCCGTCAAAGCGATCCCTGGATAAGACGGAACCTAGAAAATGATTTAGGCAACATTTTCTTTGTATAGCTCTCTAAATGACCATTACCTACCCTTGTTCTGCAATCGCTTGCTAGCCCATTGAGCTTTTATGCAGGTATGCTGAATGCGTACCAATTTTGTTGTTGCACACATTAAAACTATACCCTCACCTAAAATGATTTTGGCTTCCCCTTAGAAGAGTGGCCGCTCTAAAACTGATGGATGTACATTTGCACAATTCTTCGGACTATTAAAAAATTGCCTTGATAAGAGCAAGTTCATACTTTGGAAAGAGGGTTTAGTCATGCATGAAAGGCACGAGCTCAAAAAAAAAAAAAAAAAAAAAAAAAAAAAAAAAGCAAAGAAAACAAAATGCAAAAAAGAAGAATCAACAAAAGACCTCAAAAACAGTAACCAATTGACTAGTTTCAATAATTACCCTTTTATTGTTATTCTGATCTCAAGGAGCTAAAATGTTACCGAGCCCAAATTCAAGAATACCTTTGTATATACAACTGAGCTGAGAATGGTTCATCCATCAGTCGAGAAAATATTGCGGCCATTTTTCTCTAGCGACCTGATCCTCCTTTGACAGCCATCTACCTAAGCCTGACATTACAACCAAAGTAAGACCTTTTGATTCTTGGTTCAGTCTTGTTCAATTAGCGGAGATGACCTTCTAAAGAGGTTTGGTACGTAAGAAGAGGCTTATGGTGTTTCTTGAGCTTCAAGTGAGAAGCCACGAGTGCAATCATGCATTCGAGTTAAGTCTCGTCTCCAACATTGCTTCTAGAATTCGCATTCAAAGAAAAAGATTAAGAGATGAGAGAAAATCGTCAATCATAAAACCCGAGAGGGCTGATTGATAACAGGAGTTTTGATGCTTTCAAGATCTATCTCGAGATTAGCTAAAGTCTTGTATTTTTTAATGTCAATGCCAAAATAATGATCATGTTTAATGAAATCAAATTGAAACACATGTATTTATGCAATGATGTGATCAGAGTATTGTACCCTGTGTGATCAAACTCATGTATCTGCCTACCCTCTGCTACTCTCAGCACGCAAACGCTTCAGCCGATTCATCCTGCTATCAAATGAGAAGAATCAAGCTCATGCAACCATGTCCTAAGACTCCCTAAAGATTCTTGCCAACAACTTCAGCAATCTTAAAAAAAAAAAAAAAAAAAAAAAAACAAAACAAAAAAAGAGAGCCGTTAGAGTGAAAACCGTAACTGGCGCTCTAAGCAAAAACTAGGCAAAAGGATAGGGTGAAAACCTGAAAATAGGCAGTCTGTCCTTCAAAAAAAAAAAGAAGAAAGAGAAAAGCCGCTGGATTGGGTTGGGTCCATTCCAGGCAAAAAAAAAAATAAGGCACAGGGTTATGTGAAAATCCGCAAAGGACGCATCTCCCACTAAGAAAAGCTAGTGTGAAAATCCACAAGGGACGCACTACCTTCAAATAATGACTACAGGTACCAGGTGAGAATCTCGCAATCCCAAAGGGCATGAAATTCAAAAGCAGCTCAAAAGGCATCAATTATATCGCAAATCACAGCTAGCCCGGCATCATCTTCGAGTTCACATAGATGAATTTTTATCCTGCATTCCTGCATTACTCATGCATTTCACTTGCATGCTCACCATTTTTGCATAGTTTAGTTTCCTTATTTTGTAGAAAGAGAGACTTGAGGCGGACACCGGCAAAAGCCGAGAGATGACATCGGTCAAATCATCAATCAAAACCTCAACTCATTCATCAATCCAGACATCGATCAAAACATATATCCAAGCCTCAACTCAATCATCAATCCACATACCAGCTTAATCATCAAATCCAAGCACCATCCAAAGACCTCTCAGGGGGCAATCAACCAAAGACTTCTCAGGGAGCAGTAAATCGAAGACCTCTCAGGGGGCAATCAATCGAAGACTTCTCAGGGAGCAGAAAATCGAAGACTTCTCAGGGAGCAGCAAACCGAAGACTTCTCAGGGAGCAGCAAATCGAAGACTTCTCAGGGAGCAGAAAATCGAAGACTTCTCAGGGAGCAGCAAACAATCAATGAACTGAAGACCTCTCAGGGGGCAAATAATCAATGAACCGAAGACCTCTCAGGGGGCAAACGATCAATAAACCGAAGACTTCTCAGGGAGCAGCTAACTGAAGACCTCTCAGGGGGCAAACAATCAATGAACCGAAGACCTCTCAGGGGGCAAACAATCAATGAACTGAAGACCTCTCAGGGGGCAAACAAACAATCAATGAACTGAAGACCTCTCAGGGGGCAAACAAACGATCAATAAACCGAAGACTTCTCAGGGAGTAGCAAATCTAAGACCTCTTAGGGGGCAAACGATAAATGAACTGAAGACCTCTCAGGGGGCAAACAAACGATCGATGAACCGAAGACCTCTCAGGGGGCAATCAACCGAAGGGCTCACAGATAGCACCACTTCAACAAACGAAAACACACCATGGTAATAACTACCGTCTCAGAATTCTCCAGTTCGGAAAGACGGCCGACTCAGGTACGCGTCTCTTTCCTTTTCTTCTTTGAGTTTAGGCTCACCTAGACACTAGTGTACTAGATTCCCCTAAACTGGGGGCAACTGTAGACACCGGGTCCTGAGTAAGCCTAGATCGAAGTTACCCAATGATGATAATTGCCTTCACAGGCTTAAAAGGTTAAAGGTGATGATTTTCTCGTCAAATTTGCATTTTAGAGTGAAAATTAGAAAATAATAAAAAAAAAAAAAGATTTAAAAAATAAATTTTGAAAAATGGGGACTTAAAATTATGGTGTTTTTAGTCAATTTAAAATTTAAAAAAATAGAAAAAAAATAAAAAAAAATAAAAAAAAAATAAAAAAAATTTTCGGACCGCGAATGTCGGGCGCGGCAGCGCGCAGGCGCGCGGGCGCCCAGCTCGCAGGCGCCAGGCGCCCAGCACGCCGACGCCCAGCGCGCTGGGCGCGATTTAGCGACGCGCGGCGTCGCCAATGCTGCGCGTCGCTAAAAAGCGACGCGCAGCGTTGCGCGCTGCGCGCCGCACCGCTCGCCTCTTCGCGCGATTCCCGCGCGAAGCTCGGGCGGGAATCGCGCGCCTCGCCGCGTGAGTGCCCGTCGCTCTATAGCGACGGGCGGTGTCCTCTGTGGCGACGGCCTCCTGGCCGTCGGTACAGGGTCTGATACCCTTTTCCTCTTTTTCAGCCTTTTTTCCGATTTTTTCACCCAAAAATCCGTTTTTTATCCCATTTTTTTGGGGTTTTTGACTTCAAATTAAATTCTAAAATATTTTTTTAGGTAATTAAATAATAAAACTTGATTTTATCATTAAAAATAAAATAATTTTGGGTTAAAATAGGTTTTTTTCCTTAATTAAATTAGGGCAACCTATTTTATCCTATAAATAGTTTATGATGAAATCAAAGTAGCCTCTCTTCTTCTCTTCTCCTCTCCACATTTTTTAGACCTAAAATTTCTCTTCATCTTCTTCTCCTTCCACTAAAATTTCAGATTTTTTCCCCAACCAAAAATCAAAAAGAAAAATCAAATGTTCATTCTTTTTCCAACATAATTTCTTCTAAACATATTTTTAGAGGAAGTTTTGTTGTTTGATTCAATTTTTGAGACAAATAGAATAATTATTTGTTCTCAAAATTGTTTTTAATCTTTTATTTTGTGTTCAATAAAACTTTTTCATTGATTTTGTTTTGAATTTCTTTTGATAAAAAATTGATTTTGAGACAAATAAAATAATTGTTTGTCATCAAAATCTAATTTTTATTTGATAAAACTTCAATCAATTTTTCTTTATTTTAATCAATAAAACTTTTTTTGATCAAAATCATTTCTTTAGGCAAAGGTATCAATTCTTTGTTCTTAAAGAATTTTTGATCATTTTTATTTTCATGTTCCTTGGAATAAAATTCCAACATTTTCATAATATTTCACTCTAATATTGTGAATCATCAAACAAAGAAATCAATCATCACTTTTCCTTCATCAAATCCAATATTCTGAGGGTAAATATTCTAGGCTCAATTTCAATTCCATTTCAATTTTTATTTTATTTAATTCATTCATGTATGTTTTATTGTTTTTATTGATCTATTTATTGTTTTAATCTATTCAATTTGTTGTATTGATTTTATATTTGTTCCATTTAATTGTTTATACATGATATGATTTTTATTCACATAAATATTGATTGTTTATTAATTTTTAACATGTAATTAATTTATTTCACTTTAATTCATCATTATTTTTAACATGTAATTAATAAATTTATTTTAATTGATCTTTTTGTCATGTAAATGGTTTATATCATTTGTGAACATATTTAATTAATCATATTGTTCATTTAATTGTTTTCATCATTCTTTAATTGTTTTAATCTATTATTCTTTTCTTTATCATTTTATATATTCTTTGATTCGTTTATCTTCATCATTTTTCATCATGTTCATATTTTTACATATATTAATTAAGCAACATGTCATATTTTATTCACATCATTTAATCATTTGTCATACATAATGCATGTTTCTCATT
The DNA here is from genome assembly GCA_947683425.1 of Excoecaria cochinchinensis. Taxonomy (NCBI): domain Eukaryota; kingdom Viridiplantae; phylum Streptophyta; class Magnoliopsida; order Malpighiales; family Euphorbiaceae; genus Excoecaria; species Excoecaria cochinchinensis. The sequence goes on from CANTUQ010000043.1 coordinate 11,371,045, forward strand.
TTATTTTGGTTTGTTAATATTTTTGATTCCATTATCATTCTTTTCATATCATCTTATTTTATTTTAATTTGTTATTCATTATTTTGCATGTTTAATTGATTTAATTGATTTAATCACTAACATTGTTTTATTTGTATTTGTTTTTATGTCTAAACTCCTTTTTTTTCGCTTGGGCGTTTTTGCGAGCACATCGGGAGGTCCAAAAAGGCTCGTTTGGTTTATTTATTTTCTTTATTTGTAATATTTTATTTAATTTTGCCATATAATTTTCTTGTAAAATTATTTATTTAGGCTCGCTAGAAAGAAAATCACAAAAACATTTCTATTAATTAACTTGACATTTTTTCTAAATAAAAGGGGACCAATGTCCTAGTTTTTCATACCCAAATAAATCATCACATCAAAACCGTTTTATAATAAATATACATGCGGGGACCAAAGTCCTCAAAATAAATGAATAACCCGTTTTATGCATGTATTTCACTTTTATAAATGGGAGTTGTATTCCGCTCCTAGTGTTATTGTAATTTATTTTGAATGCTTTATTTTGGATTTTGCTTACATTTACCGCTTTTGATATGAATGATTGCGCCTTTAAATTAAAATTGCATTGTGTGGAAAGTTGATGAAACAATGAATTCAAAACTTAATTATGATATTAATCAAGGTATAAATAAATGAGAAGTCCCGAACCAGCTCTGGTCTTTGGGCTCAAGAGGTTAGAGGTTATCCTCCAAGATACTTCTTGTGTCACGAGACTTTAGCGTTAATCCTAGGCCTCATGGCCCAATATGGATAAAATGTGCAAGTCTTAGGCTCTCCGAGGCGAGAGAAACTTTCCCAATGTTCTATTGGGTGGCGACTCCATGAAACCTCCTTGTTGCCCAACATAGACGCACTTGCGATTTATCGCAAGCTGTTGACGGACCCACAAATGCCCCGATCGCCCACGTGCGGGCGGTCAGAACGGGCGGCCGCGGGGATCCGGCGCGCGTCACAGTGATCCTCTATCACCTTACCTTTTTATCTTATGTGCTGAGGGGTTGAGTGCACTGATTAGAAGAAAGGAAAATATGGATTTGTGGCATGGTTGTAGAGTTACTATAACAGCTCCTGTGGTTAGTCATTTTTGCAGATGACAGCTACTTGTTCTTTAAAGCTAGCAATAATGAATGCCATGTGGTGAAACAGGTTATTAAGGAGTATAAGGGAGCATCTGGGCAAGTGGTAAATTAACAAAAATCTACCATTTTATTTAGTAAGGGTGTGGAGGAGTAACAACGGCAAAATATTTGTTCTATCTTGAGGTTGGGATTACTAAAAATTAGGGACGGTATTTGGGTCTGCCATCTTTAATAGGGAGGAAGAAAGAAATCTTTGGATTTATTACGGATGGAGCCTGGAATAGAATCCAGAATTAGGGGACAAAACTGCTTTCTCATGGAGGTAAGGAGATTCTGTTGAAAACAGTGGCACAAGCATTACCAAACTTTGCTATGAATGTGTTTCTTCTTCCAGCTAACTTATTTGAGGATCTGGAAAAGATGTTTAACTCTTTCTGGTGGTGTAATAAGGGGAGGGGGGTCCGTTGGATAAGGTGGGATAAGTTGTGTGTTCATAAGGAAGCAGGTGATTTGGGGTTCAAAAAATTACAGTGTTTTAACATGGCTATGCTGGGAAAGCAGGGGTAGCATTTTCTTACAAACCCCTCTTCTTTTGTCGCAAGAATTTTTAAGGCAAGATACTATCGCAATAGGGATTTCTTGAGTTCTAGATTAGGACAAAATCCTAGTTATGTGTGGCGTTCGATTTGGAAAGCCAGGAAATGGGTGGAGAAAGGGAGTCGAAGGAGGGTAGGGAATGGAGATAGTTGGCAGGACCCATGGGTATTGGGTAGTCAGAACAGGCGTGTTACTTCGGTGCTACATTCGGAGGTGTCAAATGCACCTGTGTCTTCTCTATTTAAATCAACTTTTAGACAATGGGATGATGACATTTGAAGAATATTTTTAATAAGCAAGATTATGATCTGATCTTGAAAAATCCTCTGTCTATTCGGGATGTTAGTGATGATTGGGTTTGGAAAGAGGATATTAAAGGAAGCTTCACGGTGAAAGGCTGCTATAGACTGATTTGTAGGGATATCGGTTCTGACTCTGGGGCAATGTGGAGGAGGTTTTGGAAGCTGAAGATTCCAGCTAAGGTGAAGAATTTTTATTTGGAGAGCTTTTCATGATATTTTGCCTACCGCAGAGCGCTTAATGCTCGGCGAGTGGGAATTGATCTTCAATGCAAGGTTTGCTGTTTTGATTTTGAAAATATTCTTCATATTCTTTATTTATGTCCGAAGGCTCAAGCGGTCTAGAATTTATCTTTGATGAATTTGGTTGAAAATGTTATATCTAGCAGTTCTATATTCTTTAAGGATTGGATGGGTCATATTATCAGATCTGCAGATGTAGAACATTATTGTAGGTGGGCTATGTTGTGTTGGTCGTTATGGTTTAATAGGAATAATTGTGTGTGGAATGGAATTAATAGGTCTGCAAGGGAGATAGTTATGTTTGCAGATTCTAAACTCCAAGAGTGGTTGGAGGCGCAATTAGTCCCTTATAATGCTTGTTCTAAGCAGAGTAATTTGCAGCAAAGGGATAGAATTTTAAAGTGGTCTACACTGCCAGTAGGTTGGTTGAAGGTGAATGTTGACGCTTCTCTAGGATCAGAAGATGGGCGCATGGGTATTGGCTGGGTAGTCAGAGATGAAAATTGTTCTTTTGTCTGGGGTAAATGTGTGTGTGTGTGAAAGGGGTGTTTCAGCCAAGGGAAGCAGAGGTGTTGGGCCTTAGGGAGGTCCTAAGTTGGCTAAAGGATAAGAATTGGGATAGAGTGGTGGTAGAAACAGATGCAACAATGGTGGTTTCAGGTTTGAAACAAGCTCCTTTTGGTTCTGCTTTTGGTTTGCTTATTGGTGACTGTAAAAAATTAGTGAGTAACTTCTCTAATTTAGAGGTTCATTTTGTAAGACGATTTGCGAATGAAGCAGCTCATAGATTAGCTAGGGCTGCTCTTTCTATAGCTGATCGTATGGAGTGGTCTAGTTGCCCTCCTGATTTTATTGTTGATTGTTTGTCTACTGATTTTAATTAATGAAGTTGTTCTCAATTTCAAAAAACACAAGAATAGTAAAAAAAAAAATATTCTTATAGGGGCTGTGGGCCCTGCTATTCCCTTAAAGACTCCGTCATTGTGAGAAAAATGGATTTTAGCCAAAAGAAATAACCACTAATGTTGGGGCCAATTCACAATTAAATGTCTATGGTTTCAAACATAACAATTGGATTTCTAACGTCAACCTCCATTAAAAATAGTGGAAAAATATATATATATATATATATATTTTTCAGTTTTTATTCAATGTTTAGTATCATTCAAAATTAATAATAAATTTTTAATTATATTTAATGATTAAATTCAGTTACTTTTTTAAAAATTTTCCAACTAAAAATAAAATAATAATTATTAAATATTTAATTCAAATGTTAAATTAAAATAATAGTCTAAAAAGGGTCAATTTCACTCATAGTCACTCAACTTATCACTTATCGCACAAAAGTAACCGACTTTTTTTTTTCTTACTTAAATGTCACTAAATTTCTAACATTTTTGCAAAAAAGTCATGTTAATCGGAATCCGGCGAGAACCCTTACCGGATTGATGACATGGCATATGACACGTGGCAACGAATAGTAAATATATGACTTTTTTGAAAAGTGTTGGAAGTTCAGTAACATTTAAGTTGGAAAAAAAGAAAATTGGTTATTTTTGCGCGATAAAAGATAAGTTTAGTGACCGTAAATAAAATTGATTTAGATGTAGTATTTATTGTAAATATTGTTAAACGACATGTAGTTCTGGCATGGCATGCCATGTCATTAATCCGGCAAGAGTCCTTGCCGGATTCCGGTCAAAATGATTTTTTTGCAAAAATATTAAAAGTTCAGTGACATTTAAGTAAGAAAAAAAAAAGTCGGTTACTTTTGCGCGATAAGTGATAAGTTGAGTGACCGTGAGTGAAATCAACCCGTCTAAAAACTATAAAATTATTTTTAGAATATGTCTAAATAATTTTCACAACCTCATTTATATTCTATTGCATTAATTTTAGATCTGGTATAACATTATTTTCAAAAAATAATATAATATTTAAATTTTATTATTTTCATATTTTAGATTGATATTCAGTATTTTTCAATTATAATCTTATTTTTAAATTAATTTGTTAGGTTGAATAAACTGAAAATTGTTTTAACAAAAAAAGTGTATTTGATTTTAGCGAAAAATGATTTAAATGAAAGTTTATTATTTATTTTTAAATTTAATTTAATTTACTTTTAAATTTAATAGTTTTTATGTTTTAAATTAAATTGCCTTAAAAAATATCATCGACATGAATAAGAATAATAATGACTTTTTTATATATTTACATAAAAATAACAAAATTGAAAAAAATGACCATATTGAGTTGTTAATAATAAGAGTTATACTATATATTCCAGTAAAGTTAATAAGACTTAATTTTTTGAATGGCCAAAAATGACTTTTAACCCATAAATAAATATCATGACCAATTGACCATTATTAGCGCCATCACTGGTGCAATAGTATGTTTAAGTCAATATTCCAAAATTGAGGAAGAAGAAAAAGCAAAAGACTAGTTCTAACACGTTTACGAGAACATGCAATGTGAAAAGGATTCTTATATAGCTAGTAAATCAATATTAATTCCACGAATAAGAACAAATATGTAGAGCTAAATTTAAAATATAATTTTTAGAGATGATAGTTTCCATCAAATAATCAAAGTAAATGCAAACCACAATTTTTAGTTTCCAAAAACTAGTCAAAGTACAAAGGGAAAAAAAAAAAGCCAAAAGTGTATTTTTTTTCCTAACATTTTTCAAAATATGCAAATTTATGTATAACGTTTATTTTTGGGCAAATTTGCCTTTAACGTTTGTAAAATAAAAAATTTTTGCTCCCGTCGATAATTGCCGCTAACTTTGATAGTTAATCCGTTAATTGACTACTAACGTGCATCGAGTGGGACACATGTCACGCATCCATTGGCAAGTCAGCGACATGTGTCCAGCGCGTGAATCAAACGTTTAGTATATTTTTGCTTCAAACGTCCAAATTTGCCCCTAAAATTTGTAAAATGTGATATTTTTGCCCCTATCTTTAATTGCCGCTAACTTTGATCATTAATACATTAATTGATCGTTGACGTGGATCAAGTGGCACTACAAGAAAATCCATTTTTAGCGATGGAATGATTTCCATCGCTAAATAGAGAAGAAAAAGCCAAACCGTCGCTATATTTATAGCAAATATGTGTCTTAAAAGACGGGATAAAAATTTCGTCGCTAAAAATGAAGGAACAAACTTCCCTCAATTTTTAGCAACGAAAATTAGTAACAAAAAAATATGCCATCACTAAATTAGGCACAAAAAAAAACTGCAAAATTTTGCTACTAAATTTAGCGAAGAAAAATGTGGACCGTAGCTAAATTTAGTAACAGAAATGTCATTCCGTCACTAAATTTAGCGACAGAAGATACATGTCTGTTGCTAGTATAGAGACAGACATGATATGTCCATCGCTAAATAATGTTTTGCGACGGCATCTAAATGTCAGTCACTAACTTTAGCGATGGACATTAGCGTTCTGTCGCAAAATAGCGACGGGCATTATTGTCCCGTCGTTATTTCCAGGGGTATAAAAACCCTTCTCTTTTAGATTGATATTCAATTTTTTCAATTATAATCTTATTTTTAAATTAATTTGTTAGTTTGAATAAACTGAAAATTGTTTTAACAAATAAAGTGTATTTGATTTTAGCGAAAAATGATTTAAATGAAAGTTTATTATTTATTTTTTAATTTAATTTAATTTACTTTTAAATTTAATAGTTTTTATGTTTTAAATTAAATTGCCTTAAAAAATATCATCAACATGAATAAGAATAATAATGACTTTTTTATATATTTACATAAAAATAACAAAATTGAAAAAAATGACCATATTGAGTTGTTAATAATAAGAGTTATACTATATATTCAAGTAAAGTTAATAAGACTTAATTTTTTGAATGGCCAAAAATGACTTTTAACCCATAAATAAATATCATGACCAATTGACCATTATTAGCGCCATCACTGGTGCAATAGTATGTTTAAGTCAATATTCCAAAATTGAGGAAGAAGAAAAAGCAAAAGACTGGTTCTAACACGTTTACGAGAACATGCAATGTGAAAAAGGATTCTTATATAGCTAGTAAATCAATATAAATTCCACGAATAAGAACAAATATGTAGAGCTAAATTTAAAATATAATTTTTAGAGATGATAGTTTCCATCAAATAATCAAAGTAAATGCAAACCACAATTTTTAGTTTCCAAAAACTAGTCAAAGTACAAAGGAAAAAAAAAAAAGCCAAAAGTGTATTTTTGGTCCTAACATTTTTCAAAATATGCAAATTTATGCATAACGTTTATTTTTGGACAAATTTGCCCTTAACGTTTGTAAAATGGAAAATTTTTGCTCCCGTCGATAATTGTCGCTAACTTTGATAGTTAATCCATTAATTGACTACTGACGTGTATCGAGTGAGACACATGTCACGCATCCATTGGCAAGTCAGCGACATGTGTTCAGCGCGTGAATCAAACGTTTAGTATATTTTTGCTCCAAATGTCCAAATTTGCCCCTAAAATTTGTAAAATGTGATATTTTTGCCCCTACCTTTAATTGCCGCTAGTTTTGATCATTAATATATTAATTGACCGCTGACGTGGATCAAGTGGCACTACAAGAAAATCCATTTTTAGCGATGGAATGATTTCCATCGCTAAATAGCGAAGGAAAAGCCAAACCGTCGCTATATTTATAGCAAATATGTGTCTTAAGAGACGGGATAAAAATTTCGTCGCTAAAAATGAAGGAACAAACTTCCCTCCATTTTTAGCGACAAAAATTAGTGACAAAAAAATATTCCATCGCTAAATTAGGCACAAAAAAAAACCGCAAAATTTTGCTACTAAATTTAGCGAAGAAAACTGTGGACTGTTGCTAAATTTAGTAACAGAAATGCCATTCCGTCACTAAATTTAGGGACAAAAGAACATGTCTGTTGCTAGTATAGAGACAGACATGATATGTCCATCGCTAAATAATGTTTTGCGACGGTATCTAAATGTCCGTCACTAACTTAAGCGATGGACATTAGCGTTCTGTCGCAAAATAGCGACGGGCATTATTGTACAACCACCCCCCCCCCCCCCCCCCTTCACTGATCAGATCCGGTGAAGTAGCATCGCTGCCCGCTCGCCATCGTCAGTCAGATCTGGTTTTCCTCTGCCTACGCACCCCGCCACCTACTGTTCTACCATCACTTTCTTCTCTCTCCCACTGCCTGCCTCTCTTTTTCTTGGTCATCCTTCCGTTGCCGCCACCTGCCATTCTACCGCCGGTGTCCTCTCGCCCTGCTCCCTCCGACAATTCTTTCTCTCCCGTCGATTGCTTCACCCAAGGTCAATTTTGCATATTAATTTTCATTTATTTTTTTATTTTTTATATTAAATTTATTTTGTATATTAAATTTATTTTTATAATAACAAGTATATTAATTTTTTTGTTCAAAGTTTTTTAACTTTGTAATATATTTGTTATTATATTTGTGTATATGTTTGTTATTATATTTATTATTTTGTGTATATATTTTGTATTGTAATTGTTATTATATTTATTATTTTTTAAAATTTGTATTACATTTGTGTAAATATTTATTATTTTTATTTTGCATTATATATATGCATATATTTATTATTTTGTGTATATATTTTGTACTGTAATTGTTTTTATATTTATAGTTTTTTAAAATTTGTATTATATTTGTTAATATATTTATTATTGTTTTAATTTTGTATTATATTTGTGTATATATTTATTATTTTGAGTATATATTTGTATTATAATTGTTATTATATTTATAAATTTTTTAAATTTGTGGCATATTTGTTATTATATGTATTATTGTTTTAATTTTGTATTATATTTGTGTATATATTTATTTTTTTGTATATATTTTGTATTATAATTGTTATTATATTTATAATTTTTTTAAAAAAAAATTGTGGCATATTTGTTATTATATGTATTATTGTTTTAATTTTGTATTAAATTTGTGCATATATTTATTTTTTTAAGGGTGTATTAAATTTGTTATTTTATTTATTATTTTTTTAAATTTATATTATATTTGTGTATATGTTTATTATTTTTAAAATTTGTATTATATTTGTTATTATATGTATTATTTTTTTGTATTTTGTATTATATTTGTGAATATGTTTATCATTTTTTTAAGTGTGTATTATATTTTTTATTCTATTTATTATTTTCTAAATTTGTAATATATTTGTTAATATATGTATTATATTTTTTTTATTTTGTATTATAATTGTGTATATATTTATCATTTTTGTAAGTTTGTATTATATTTGCATATTTATTGTTAAGCAAGAAAAAAATTTATAGAACTAATTAGAAATTTGAAGAAATGTGCCATAGAATTGACTTTAAATTAAATATGAAATTTGAATTACAATAACAAATTAGTGCCTTAGAAAACAGTAGTGCATTAGAAAATGTAGACACGTGATGGTCCTCATAGGAATTCCACAGTGATAAATTAATTTTTGTGAGGCTATTTTTAAGCGTCAATTATCACCTCAATTGGTATGTTATAATGATTTTCGCATTACAGTTCATCAATTATTATCTAGTTGTGTCTAACTATGTTATCATGATTTTGGCATTACAGTTTAGAAATAATGAGTAACCTAGACAAAACTTGGATGTATAGAAGAATAACACCCGATGGTTACCTCAACCTTGAGTTTGTTAAAAGAGTTCAAGGTTTTATTAAATATGCAAGCTCTCAACCTGTATATATGGACGGTCCGAAATCAAATGTCCATATAAAAAGTGCAAACACAAGTGTTATCTTTCTACTGATGAAGTGCATCTCTATTTGCTAAAAAAGGGGTTTATACCCAATTATTTTAAATGGACACAAAATGAAGAGCAAATAACTTGTAGCACGTCTAGAAGTAATAAAGTTAGATTGTCAATAAATGTAGCTGAATTTAAAGGAGGAACGAATTTATGACAAGCAATGTTTGTGCAATTGAAAATCCCTATGTCCAAATGATTTTTGATGCAACAGGATATTCATTTTAGCCAAATTTACACAATGTCGAAGAAGAACCCAACCCAACTGCCAAAAATTTCTTCGACTTACATAATGCAGATGACCAAGAATTATGGGGGACAAAGATTTGACTGTGGCAAAAAGATAAAATTTTTACCCAAATAGGGGTGAAGCAACAGTATTTTCGGGGGGGGGGGGGGGGGGGGGGGGGCGGTTAACTTTGAAGACGCAGGCAAGTACTGCGTCTTCAGTGGGTGGGTCCCACGTCGCAGTGCCCGATCAGAGAAATGCCGCAATGAGGGACTGCGGCATGTCAGACTGAAGCCGCAATTAAGGACTGCGACTTCAGAGTCAAAGACGCAGTTCAGAGTTGTGTCTTTAACTCTGAAGCTGCAGTTATTGACTGCGGCTTCAGTTTTATTTAATTCCCACCCACCCGTGCATGTGTGTTTTGTTATTTCTGGAAAGCAAGAAAAATTTTTCTTTAGGGAAAGCAACATTTTGAGTAAGTAAACAACGTTCAGCTAAAATTTATCAACACCTTTGAGCAAGAAAATTCAAGGTACGACATGAAAAAAATTTATTTTATCTATTGTCATGCGAATTGCAATAAAATAAAACTATGTTAGTATTATAATATATGAAAATGTTTTTTAGGAAGAGCAACGTTTGTAGTAGGTATACAACATTCAACAAAACTTTATCAACACGTTTAAGCAAGAAAAATCGAGGTACGGCGTGAAAATATATTTTTTTTATATATTTTCATACGAATTGCAATAAAATAAAATTATGTTAGTATTATAATATATAAATGTTAGCATGTAATAAAATTGAAAATAGTTTTTATGTAGTGTAAAAAAATTAATTATTGTAATTGTGATAGATGGTACGCACATTTTTAACTCCAAGAGCTATGATGGGTGATATCGCAAAGCAAATGGTCCCACAAAAGTGGAATAATTTGTATAACTGTCGGATTGGATATGGCATAACAATGTTTAATCATATTATTGCAATTAATAAAAGGCTACAAGAAATTATAATGAGTGGATATCCAATGGAGTAAGCGGAGATGGTTGAAACTCTTTACATGACCATACCATTGCGTTACTTGAAATCTATATTGGAAATTTGGAATAGCGATGATGTGACAAAATATGAGGAATTAGTCTTGATTTTTGTGAAAGATGTAATCGAAATTAGTGAAGATGAATATCTAAAAATTAGAGATACGATGCCAGTGGAACAAAAAATTTATTGTAAGTGGTACAATTATAATATGTGGCCTGCATACTACGTTCATGAGTTTTTTTTTTGTATAATGTAATGGGAGTTTAGATTTAATGTTAAATATTGTAGTATTGTGAAAAATTATAATGTAATGATATTAGAGTGTCCAAATAGAAATATTAATAATACTATAGTTATAGTTACTGTTATTATTATCGGTTGATAAAATGTAATTAGTTAAATATTTATCAAATGATAAATAATATGTCCTTTAAATTAACGAAAAGAAGCGTTAAAAATTGGAATAGCGAAGCTGTGACAAAAATATGTGGAACTAGTACTGATTTTTATGGAAAATATAATCGAAATTAGTGAAAAAGAATATTTGAAAATTAGACATACGATGCCAGTGAAAAAAAATTATTGTAAGTGGTACAATTATAATATGTGGGCACACTACGTTCATTAGTTTTTTTGTATAATGTAATGGGAGTTTGGATTTGCATGTTAAATAATGTAGTTATGTGAAAAACTTTAATGTAATAATATTTGAGTGTCCAAATGTAAATATTAATAATATTATAGTTATTTATAGTGTTATTATAATTGGTTGATAAAATGTAATTAGTTTATTTATTATCAAGTGATAAATAATATGTCGTTTTAATTAACGAAAAGAAGTGTTAAAATTTTGACGAAATAATGGCTAGCTAATAATCATGTATTTGAATGTATAGGCAATTAGACGATGGCAGCATATACAGACTTTTATTTGCACACCGGTGGGCAAATAAGTTATGGATCGGGAGGATTTCAATATGATATATCTGGTTCGAATGCCATCACGAGGAGGCTAAGGCTTAGGAATAAGCCCAATTTTGCAGAACTGGTTCATAAAATTCACGTGAAATTGGGCATAGGGATAAATGACGTCGTTTTAAGAATTATATACAAGAGTCCAATATACAATCGAGGGTCGATATGCTGGACATCGGTGGACATGGTGGATGATGATGATGTTGAAATGATATATGAAAATCTTAGAAGAATTGAAGATTATACGTTGGTGGAATTAATTATTGTGGTTACTGAAGCAGATGCAGCTGCAAATATGGCAACTATTGATGTAGGTCAAAGTCAACCTATATATGTAGATGAGGTGGGTGGGAGTCAGCCAGAGCAAGATGTAAGTAGACATGATACTGAACTGTTATCTCAAAGTAATTTTTACGGTGGAGAAAATACCGATACAAGGAATAATGTAAGTAACAGTCGACAAAGGCAAACAGATCGAAATGCCGTGGAAGCTGTTCCTATTCAGCCTAGGCAGTCCGTCAGTTGCATGCCAAGTGATTTGAACAGAATAGGGACAAATGAAGGATTCGCGTACGGTGAGCTTCGTCGATCAGTAAGCCAGAGAGGTGCGAGTTTTGTGAGTGAACCAAGAAGATCAATTAGCAGGCGTGTCGGTAATTTTATTAGTAAATCATTATTTGGGATAAGATCAGGTAGCAGGTCGAATGACTTAAATCCGATTGGGAGATGTAATGCAGTTGAAAGTCATAGTACAGAGCAAATTGGGTCACGACGATCAGTTTCTCATATTTTGGATGTCAGACAATGATGATCTGTGTCCACATTTGCTGATGGTGGGAGAAGGAATATGATGTCACAGATTCAAACTGAAGAACCAGACCAGCGAAATGAGTCGCATAGTAGAAGGGACAGTGATTTATTGGTAGATTCCATACCCGTCAACACTTTAGTTACAAATGCAGACGATGTTATATTATGTACTCAAAGCAGCACGAAACATCACAAAGAGTTGTCCTGTGAGATGGGAGACATGGAGGATGACCCCGATTTTTTATTAAGCAACAATGTCGAATCCGAAGATGATGTTGAGGGGGCCGCTGTGAACATGAGTGGCGAAAGTGGGGATAGTGACAGTGGGGATAGTGACACATCTTCAGCTACACAATATGCGAGTCCTGTAGCATCACTCCATCCCGAAGAGGATACAGGCCATGCTAGGTACAACTTTCCTTCCGAACACTATACCGAAATCGACTTTGATGCTGCACAAGTTGATTTGTCACTAGGAGTTCAGTTTAACTCATGGGATGGAATGTCCAAGTTATCTACTGGTATGTTTTTCAATAGTAAGGATGAAGTTAAATCCAGTGTGAAAAAGTATTCAATTATTAGAAATGTTGACTTCAGAGTTGTCGAATCAAAAGCCAAAACGTGGGTTTTGCGTTGTGCTAATGCTAACGACGGTTGCAATTGGAGGTTAAGGGCTGTTATGAAAGGAAATGGTCCTTTTTGGACGATTACTAGGTACGAGGGACCACATACATGTTGTGACGCACGCCGGATGTCCACTCGGCCGCCCCTATGACCGCCCGCTTGAGGGCGATCGGGTACTTGAGGGTCCGCTGACAGCTTGCAATAAATCGCAAGTGCGTCTATGTTGGGCAACAAGGAGGTTTCATGGAGTCGCCACCCAATAGAACATTGGGAAAGTTTCTCTCGCCTCGGAGAGCCTAAGACTGCGCTTAGTATCCATTTTGGGCCAACCAAAAGGGGGCCCTAAGGAGCCTAGGATTAACGTCAAAGTCTCGTGACACAAGAGGTGTCTTGGAGGGTAAACCTCTCGCCTCTTTGAGCCCAAAGACCAGAGATGGTTCGGGACTTCTCATTTATTCATACCTTAGTTAAGTTAAAATTGAGTTTTGAATTTAAGATTTTATCCCATTTTTCAAACGTTTTAATGCAATAATTAGAGCGCAAGTTGGTCAACCAAGAAAAAACATTAAATGTAAGCATACTTAAAATAAATTGTATAAAAATAAATTACAACAAAACTAGGGGCGGAATACAATCCCCATTGTAAAATAAATGTAAATCATGCATAAAACGGGTTATTTATTAAAGATGAGGACATTGGTCCTCACATGCACAATTAAAGAAAACAATTTTGAAGTGACAATTTATTTGAATAAAAATTAGAACATTGGTCCCACTTTATTAGGAAAAGAAAGTTCCAAGTTAACTTAATAAAAATAGTTTTGTGACTTTTGATTTACGTGCATGAAAAATAAATTTATTACAAATTACATATTAAATAATAAACTACAAATAATGGGAAACAATAAAAATGACAAATTAATTAACTCCCAAATAGCATCTTTAAATCTCCATGGGCTCCCACTTGGAATTGAAAAGGCTCACACATGAAAAATAAGTATTGAAATAAAAACAAATAAAAAATAATGTTAGTAATAAAAAATGAATTTAAACATATAACATGTAAAAATGAATTAAAATAAATATAAACAACATGCATAATGTATGACAAATTAATTAGACGGCAAAATAAAATAAACATATTAACATTTAACATTTAACATGCATAAATAAAATTTATAAAATTTAACATGCATGGAAAACATGAATAATAATAATGATGATGATAAAAATAATAAATTATAATAGACAAAACTAATAAAAAAAATAATAATGATAATAATAATAACAATGATAACAATAATCACAATAATAATAATAATAATGACAAATAATAATGATGATGGTAATATCAAAGAATATGAACAATCCAATTAAACATGCAAGTAATGATAATAAATAATAATAATAATAATAAATCCAAAGAATATGAACAATCAAATTAAATATGCAAGCAATGATAATAAATAATAATAATAATAATAATAATAATAATAATAATAATAATAAAAGAAGACGAACAACATGAACAACATGAACAATTAAATAAAAATAATATGAACAAAAATAATAGCATGAACAATTAAAGAAGAAATAAGAAAAAAAAATAATAGATCTAAAAGAATTTACATGATGATTAATTAAATACAATTAAAAGAATAAGAAAAGAATAAAATTATAGAACTAAAAGAATTTACATGTTAATTAAATAAATAAAAACAAAAGAATGAAATTAAAATTAATTTAAGAAATTGAGCCAAGAATAATTACCCTCAAATTTATCTTGAAGAGATGAAGGTGGATGATCCAATTCCTTGTCTTGATTTGAAAAATGTGATTAGAAAAATAAAATATTGAAAGATGAATTTTTCTCAAGAACAAACAATTAATTTGTTTGTATCAAAGTAGAAAATTGTTTGATTGAAAATAAGAAAATTCTCAAGAACAAAAATAGTTATTTTTTTGCCTTAAGAATTGCTAGAAATTTCTTTTGAAATTGAGAGAATTTGTGCTTAAAAGAAGAAAGAAGAAGAAAAAATATTTTCTCAAGAAAATTCCCCCTCATTCCCACTAAAAAACTCTTTTTATTCTCCTTAAAATTCAGATTTTTTACTTAAGAAATTAAATTAATTTAATTCCCATAATTACAAAAAAACCACTGAATTTATTGGGTTGGAAGATAGAAGGTTTTTTGAATTAAATTTTGCAAAAAAAAAAGAGCTAAAAAGCATTTAAAATGAAGAATTTATGGCCAAAAAGGCCAAAATAGGCAAAACGGACGAACAGGGGCGCGACCGACGGCTAGCCTGTCCCTCGCGCGGAATTTTTTTTTTCTATAAAATATTATAATTTAAAAACTCACTTTTTTTCATCACAAAATAAATTTTAAAATACTTTTGAAATACATTTTTATTAAATTTTAAAACAACAAATCGACAAGGAAATCGTCACTTCCAACTTCATTCTTTTTGCCTATAGATCGGTACACTTAATTTCATCATTGGGTAATCCTGATCTAGGCTGCCTCGGGACCCGGTTTCTACACATGCCTTTCCATTAATATGTCTAAGGATCATAGACAATTGGGGTCCAAAGTTATTAGAAACTGCATTATTGGAATGGTAAGTAAAAATCCCATCATGCCTGTTGATGTAATCTTAGCGTCCATTAAGCAGCAATTTAAATTTGAAGTGTCTTACAAAAAGGCATGGTACGCGAAGATGCGAGCATTGGAGAGCATTTTCGGAAATTATATTGATTCTTACACGAAGCTGCCTAGTTTTTTGTTAGCTCTAGAAACTTACAATCCTGGAACGGTGTACGAGATTAACGTTCAAGATACGACCCTTCCAAATGTGAAGCAATTTCGACGGGTTTTCTGGAGCTTCAAACCGGCTATTGACGGACTTGTTCACTGTAAGCCAATTTTATTGATCGATGGAACTTTCTTAACCGGTAAATTCCAACAAACACTTCTAGTAGCTAGCTCTGTCGATGGCAACAGCATGTTGTTCCCGGTTGCCTTTCCTGTCGTTGAGTCAGAAAACAAATCCAGTTGGACATGGTTCATGCAATTAATCAGAAAGCACATGACGCAACGCCAAGGTCTTGCAGTTATATCGGACAGACATGATGGTATAATGGCTGTATTTTGCGATGAAAGAAGTGGTTGGAAGGAACCACAGTCATTTCACAGAATATGTCTGCGCCACTTCGTCAGCAATTACAACAACCATCATCACTACAAAACAATCAAGGACCTTCTTTATGAGGCTGGTCAGCTGCAATTCTTTATTCGCAGCTTAGTGATTTATTCACATCATATATGTTTATATTTAGTATTATGTACGTTGTAGGTGCATAGTTTCAACCGCCTAAGTTCGTTAAGCATATGGATGATGTTAAGGCGCTTGACATGGATTCTTATAACTGGGCGATGCGGGTGCCATTAGAACGTTGGACATTATCAGCTGATGGTGGACATCGGTATGGTCATCTGACGACAAACATAGCAGAAAGCGTGAACAGTGCTCTTAAGGGTGTATGCATGATGCCTATCACAGCCATTGTAGAACATGTTTTCGGTAGGTTGGTTAAATTCTTCGATATGAGAAGAAACATGTATATGAGCAAAATGGGTGAAGGGTACAGGTTCACCCCAAAATGTGTACAAACAATGAACAAACGTGCTGTTAGTGCTCGGGGCCACATGGTCGTTGATAATGATGGTCGTCATCGGTTGTTTAGCGTCATCGCATGCAGGGCACCTGAAGCTGATACTGAAGTTGATACTTATGCTGTTAGTCTCGATAGGCGGGAGTGCGAGTGTGGCAAGTTCCAGGGGACAAAAATGCCCTGTTCACATGCTATTACTGCGTGCATGCACAAACACATTGACATGTACACGTTTGTTGATGAGTGCTATACTATTACTGAGGCACTTAAGTGCTACGATGGTGAATTCCGGCCCCTAGCACATAGAGCATATTGGCCCATGTGGAATGGTCCGAAGTTGGTCCCCGATATGGAACTGAAGCGAAAGAAAGGCAAGCCAAAAACATCTCGCATACGCAATGAAATGGACAGACATGAGAGAAGCAACGTTGTCCACTGTAGCAAATGTGGAAACAACGGACACAAGAAGAAAACCTGCACTAGTGCGGCAGGACCATCCAATCAGCATTTTTGATATTGGATAATTAGTGACATAAGTATAATATTTTAATGTTGTATGTTTAGACATAATAATATGATAGTAATATTTTGTGCTTAATACGATGTCAAGTAATTTCAATTGCTTAATGTTGTTGGACATCATTTCATTTCGGAACAATATTTTTAAAATATAAATATTGTGGTTTAATGAACAATGTTTTCACCTCAATACAATAGTACAAATTATACAACAAATTCAGAACCTCCTACTGTTCTGGCGAGTACTACGCGATGAACTATCGGCCACATTGTCCTGAGGATCAGACTCATTTGGGTTCGGCTCATGTGGCATATGCAGCACATCATTATAATCGCCACTGTATAGCGGACGATCTCGTAACCCGACTACATTACTAACATTGGGACTGTAAAAAAATTCGTTAATAAAATCATTAGGATGGAGAATCGGATCGACGTGTCCATAGGTGCTATTCGGCGGACGATCACCCTCAGATAAACTGACATTCAAATCCACATTTAGTCTAGAAGGGCCAGCATCAAACTCATAATAATTGGATGGACCGGCTTGAGTTTCATAAAAATGTTGCTGGTCAAATTGTTGTTGATGACTTAAAATAGGAATGTCGAATGAACCTATACTATCAACAGGAAAAAATGGCCATGACATGGGTGGAGGGACCTGATGAACTCCTGGGGGAATAGGAATGGATGCTACTGAGGTGCGCCGCTCTGACATTCCTCTCCTGCTACGCCTGGTGGATCGAAAATCTTCATATGGTGTGGATAGGGGTTGAATCTGTACAGCATGCGGAACTGGCTGTCTGGGGTATTCAACTGATGTCCTTCCTATTTCTCCCAGCAAACCTAAAATGCTTTCCGACGTTAAACGAATTTCACCAGCATCAATTGATGACGAAGCATTGCCCGCATGGTAAATCCGTTCCACCCCATCGGCCTGAATTACAAGCAATATCTGTTTAGAGGAAAAAGAGCAAATGACTCAATCTTCATTGTAGTTAAGTGTCATACCGTTGATCCCATTGAAGCTCCAATCTGGGTTATCCATCGTCGAGTCCGCTGAATGTACCATTGCATGTACTGCGATCTCGGGTGTAGGGGAGTATTCAACAATTGAGTTTCCACGGCCCGATTCCATCTATTTTGCCATTCAAAAATGAAACTGGCGAATTTATCTTCCCAATTCACGTCGTTGTGCCCTCGCAAGTCCACAGAATGCACAGTATCATTATTTTGTGGCGGATATGGAATCGGTTGTTCCATACCGAATTGTCATAAGCACCTATCTGGTTGGTGCCACTCGATAATGTGAAAACACACTAACGGCACTACTGATCGCCAACTATTGACACCGTCTCTACAATGCTCGGGCAATAAGTGGATCACATTGCTATAAGGCTCCCATTCCATCTGCAAAAAATTTACATAGTCAACTAAATATGTTCGACTTTTATTCGCATTCCTAGGTATTAAATAATATTAATTAAGTCTAAAATTAGACAAACCTGATCAGGCCGTTGTAGGTCTAAATCTAAACGATAGTCATTGACATTTTTATTATGGTTGTTTCTCAAATCAATCGAAGATCGCCACCTGACAATGAAAACAAATTATAAATTATTGTACGAAACAATTAATTAAAAATTAATTGTGTGTGTCTGTGTATGTTTAATTAAAAATGTATACATTACCTAAAGCCATATGGTAGGGTCTGATTAATCACAACATTATCCAAAAATGCAGGCCGCAATTGAGTTAGCCTTTCCCATGCCCATAACTGAATCAGTTGCTGATAACCACCTAGTCCATTTGCGCTTGGACGTGTGGCAGGGCATAACTCTCTATAAAGCCATGCAAGACAAGCCAATCCCCAACTATAATTGTTGGCTTGATCTAAATTCTCCAAGAGCGAAAGCCACATTAAGTGTATGTAATTATTCGACTGTCCAGGACATAACAATCCGCCTATACACCGCAGTATCCACGCCCGAGCAAAACATTGTACAGTGTACTCATTTGCCCTCTCAGGTAACAAACTAAAATTTCGACTGAGCCATGTCATTTTAACTTGATGTCCTTTCAGAACATCTTCTGGAGGAACTTGTCCTAACAACCTTCCGCATACATCTGCCCAATTGTACTGCAAATGTCCAGTAACAGCCATTCCTTCAACAGGCAGACCGGTCAGGATTCCAACGTCCTGAAGAGTTATTGTTGCTTCACCTACAGCAAGATGAAACGTGTGTGTCTCCGGTCTCCACCTTTCTACCAGTGAAGTTATTAATTGGCAGTCCACATTTATAACTCCAATTTGAGCAACCCCGTAAAATCCAGCCACTCGAATGTACGACATTATTCTCGGGTCAATATTCCTATAATGGCTCTCCACGCTAGATCGTTGTGCAAACAATACTTGATGTTCAACCTGCAAAATTATTCAATTCCAGTCGCACATCCCTAAACCATTATGTACTTTGTAAATAAATTAAAATATTTTATAAAACTAGTCTCATAGCTATACATACATTATTAGTCCAAACTGCATCTGCACGGTGTTTCCCATGCAACTTCAACAGCTCATCCACAATTGGACCCGGATTTATGTATTGCCGATTTTCAAATTGATTCATTTTTTCCGCCTACGAACAAATGTTACTGTAATTTTTACTAATTCATCAACAAATATTCGAAAATATTAACTATTAATGTATGTTAAAATTTTTAAGCTCCTAAATTACATAATCAACTTTCTATTCAAATACGTAACGTATTAATATTATGCTACTTCGCTACATGCGAACACAAAAATCCGTTCGAATTTAATAAAATAATCTATTAATAATTCCATTCAAAAATACCATTATTCCCCCCCCCCCCCCCCCGACAGCTAAACGATTGCATATTGAAATAATAATACATATAAAAGAACAATAATTATATTATTTGCTACATCTCTATGAGTTAACCAAATTACTATACTATGCCAAAAATTTTAATCCAACTTCACTATTATACACACAAGAAATGATTACTACATTACATTACAAAATTATGTACTGCATTACACACAAAAATTTAGATACGTACCTTCTTCACAGCGTCCTCAAGATCTTCAAAAAAATTCCTTCATAAAATGAAAATTATAATTAAATATTTTTTTCTGCGCACTGTTATTTTCTAAAGTTGGTGGATTAAAAAGAATTAACAGAAATATTTCATTTTTTTCTTTCTAACAAATGACACAAATAATAAGAAATTTATTTTAACAGCTATCATACACATATACAATAATCATATTTTTTCACCCATATTTCTCAAAAATAAATTTTGCTCCAGCCTAATACAATACGTGTAATGTACTATTTATTATTCATGTTCCACAATTGAATTTATTTTCTGCCTATTCTATCAACTTGCATACGTAAGTTTAATATTTACGTTATAATTTTCTAACAACTCCATATTATTTTCTAATGATTTCATATTATTTACGTTATATTTTTTGTCGGATAGAAAAAAATAATATACTACTCTTCAATCATGTTCAATAATTTTTTCCTACTCATTTTTTCCCCCTCTCGCATTTTATTGAACCAAAAAAAATAAAAATTAATAACTTGCCTTTTAGCATTTTCGTGACCAGTACGCTTAAATAAATACCTATAAAATTCAACATTATACAATTACATATTTGCTTTAAAAATTTATCATCACAATAACTATAAAAACATGGAAATACACACTATTATCGCTAAAAAAAAGAAAAACTTACCAAATGTTGTGTACAATCCGACTGAGTATTTTATAAAGGAAGAAGAAGAAGAGAATGATAAATTTTTTTTTTTACGTATAAGGGCACACATCCACCCATTATAAAGGAGTCAGATTTCACCCATTCTTCAATTTTCACTAATTGAAGAATTGGCAGTCACGCATGACACTGTTCACGCGTGACTGCCTTGTTGCAGCCTTGCAGGGAGCAGCTGGGGAGCTGCTCCCTGCCAGCCATATGCCGCGGCATGTAGCTGCGGCATATGACATCAGTTGTCGTAGCTTTTAGCTGCGGCAACTGACACAGATATCGCAGCCTCAAGCTGCGGCATCTGGCCTCAATGCCGCAGGTCAACCCTGCGGCATTGACCTGGACTACCCCCCTCCCAGAAATATTTTCCCCCCAACCCTATTACGGTAATTACATTTTAAAACTGCCACATTCAAATCTTTGTCCCGAATTATGGCCAGGCTATGATAATATGACCTAGTTAGGTTCTATTGCTTGTATATTGAACATAAAATTTGAAGGTCATATTTCTTATTATAGTTCAGATAAAATCCTAGCTTGATATAATGAATCATTGCCTTCGAATCATAAAATGGTTGACAGTTTTTACAATTTAAAGAAGCTTCTTTGGGCCCTTGGTTTGCCAATAGAAAAAAATTGATTGCTCCAGGTTGGGATGTATGAGTTGATGTTGAATTACATGATTGCAAATTTTGTAGTCAACTAAGGTTCAAACCAATAAATGCTAATAGGAAGCATAAATTAGTACCATGGAAGTGAATGTATTATTTTTTGCTAACCCTGAGACTTCAGAGACTATATGCTTCCGATGTTACTGCATATTACATGAGATAGCATAATAAATATGAACAGTCGAATGGAATAATGAGCCATCTATTGGATGCAGTCGCATGGAAATATTTCAATAACATCCACCTCGATTTTACTGCTGATAGTAAAAATGTGAGGCTGAGTTTAAGCACTGATAGTTTTCAGCCATTTGGGCAATCAAGCCAGTAATATTCATCATGGCCAATCATAATAATTCTTTATAATTTGCCTCCATAGATTTTTATGAATAAGGCTTACATGTTCTTGACAGCGATTATGCCTGGGCTATAGAATCCAAATCATAAAATTGATGTATTCCTACAACCATTGATATATGAATTGCCACAACTATGGGAATTCGATCTGTTAACATATAATGTGTCCCTTCAACAGAATTTTATGATAAGAGCAGCATTGATGTGAACAGTTAGTGATTTTTTTGCCTATGCTATGTTATCTGGATGGAGCATGGCTGGAAAATGAGCTTGCCCTTATTGTGGCAATGATTCGGATGCTTTTTATCTTACTAATGAGTGTAAAGTATCTTGGTTTGACAATCACAGAAAATTCCTTCCTCCAAATCACCCATTTAGACGTAATAAATAAAGGTTCATTAAGAATAAAGTTGTCCAAGCACCTCCTCCACCTAATAGATCTGGTGAACAATCTTGCAAGTGATTAATAAATTAGGGTTGCTGAAAGTGACAGAAGCTAAAGCTGAAGAAGTAAATAACAACATTTATAAAAACTTTGGTTGGAGAAAACTTAGCATCTTCTGGGATTTGCCAAGTTAGAAATTGAATTTGATTCGGCATAATTTAGACTAATGTATATAGAAAAAAACATTTTTGACAATATCTTCAAGATTATAATGAATATTAAAAGGAGGACAAAAGATAATTCAAAATCACGTGCTGATTTAAATTGTTTGGCAAAAGAAATGAGTTAGACAAAAATCCTCGAACGAAAAAATATCCAAAAGTGTGTTATACTTTGCATAAGTGACAGAAGGAAGTTTTGTGTAAATGGTTAAAAAGCCTAGAGTTTCCGGATGGTTATGTGTCGAACTTAGTAAGGTGCATGGACATGAGGAAGTATAAATTATTTGGAATGAAAAGTCCTGATTGCCATATATTCATGCAAAGGCTAATGCCAGTTGCTTTTTGAGAATTATTGCCTCTAAAGATGTGGGAAGCTATAACTAAGTTAAGTTTATTTTTCAAAAACTTAACTTCATTCGAGATAAAGTTGGCTGACATGAGAAATTGGAATTAGAAATTCCAGTAATCCTATGCTAATTAAAGAGGATTTTTCCTTCCAGCTTCTTTGACATTATGGAGCATTTACTTGTACATTTAGCAGAGGAGGCAAAACTGGCTAGATGGATGTATCCCTTTAAGAGGTAATTACAAATGGTATTTACATGTATAAACTTGTAGTTTATTATGATTAGTAATTTGAATAACACTTACCATGTAGGTATTTGTATCACTTGAAAAAAAATGTAAAAAACAAAGCCAGAGTTGAAGGTTCAATATGCAATGTGTATTTGGTTGAGGAAGTAAGTACATTTTGTTCCGATTATTTTGAGCCACATGTCCACATAAGACACCGAAAAGTTCCTCATAATGACGACAAGGGTGAAATAAGTGGAAATGATAGAAACTTATCTATTTTGACCTACCCTAGTTGATTACATGGACGTTTAACTAGAAGAATGCTTACAGAACAGGAATTAGAGGCTGCCCATGATTACATCTTGCTGAATTGCTAAGAGGTTCAACCTTTCATGCAGTAAGTTTAACTTATTTTTTTAAATTGATCATTTGATTTATGAGATGAAGGGTGGTATGAACTTATATTGTTGTTGGTTATTGTAGTTTATATGAGGAATGGTTACGGGAGCTAATGCAGAAATAACACAAAATGGCATTAATAAGGAAGTCGAAAAGCACTTTCATAAATCGCTCAACACATATGTAAGTGTTGACTTCAATTATAGTACATGAAAGACATAGTTTTTTCATCACCATGCAAATGACATTAGACAATCTCATTCTATAGGCGTTAGAAAACCCAATTAAGAATAATTTCATTTCTAATCTTGCGAAAGGACCATTGCAGACTGTTAAATCTTTTACGGTGTATTTCGTCAATGGATACAAATTTTATACACAATCTCATGGTCATAATAGGGCAACTATAAATAGTAGGGTTTGTATTCAGGGGGAATTGATGGATTATTATGGTAAAATTATAGAGATACTTGAAATTGAGTACCCCGTATTGCCAATAAAGCGTTGTGTGATATTTAAGTGTGAATGATTTGATCCAACACTTAATGTCAAAACAAAAATGCATAGTAGATACAATATTATTGAAATCAACTAGCGAAGAAGATTTTTTAATTTTGAACCTTTTGCATAGGCAAAGCAAGCAATTCGGGTTTATTATGTCCCTTTTCCTAGCCTAAGACGCGATAAAATAGATTGGTTGGCAGTTTGCAAGGTAAAACCCAGAGGCATTTTTGAAATGAAAGCAATAAGAGAAAATATACCAATTAAAAGCAAAGCCTTTCGAGAAGAAGAAGCAGAGGTTTATGACAAAAATGCAAGTCTGGCATCTAAAGATAATGAACCTTTGAACAATCCAGATAATGAATATGTTGATATTGCATCTGAAGAGGAGGAGGATTCTATAGAGGGCGATACATCTGAAATGGAGCTTGAATTTGATTCTAATTATTCAAAAAATGAAGATGATTGTGATAATGATTTACAACTAACTGATGATAGCGAATAATTCCTTGTACAAATGCAACTATCACGTGAGGAAATTCCTTAATGTAAATACAATTTATTTGTGCATATTTAATTTAAATTACAAATTACAATAAAAATTATTGTATCTAAAAAGTCATGAATAACTAATAATTTATATTTTAGTTTAAGTGTCATTTATTGCTTTAATTGATATCTTTTTGTAGCTAGATATTATCTTAACTTCATTAATTTAGTAATGTAATTTACTGATGTCTAACTATGTTTATCAAGATTTTCAGGTAAAAAAATGCATAATAAGAGGAAGAATTCTAATATGATGCCTCAAATGATGAGGTTGCCTCCATCAGTCTCCCTTACTGTGAGTCCAGCAGAGGGATCACTATCTCCTGCATCTGGCCCTTTAAATATGGGCACAGATTCATCACCATAGAGTTCCCTAAGCCCTACATCTACCACTGCTACTTCATCGACATAAGCTCCTGCAGCAGACAATCCGTTCATACCATCTCAAAGATCAGTGACAGAAACAGTTGAACGTCCTATGCCTGGCGCAATTGGAGTTGATGGATGGATGTATATTACCATTGAAGGAAATCAGTATTAATATATAATTTTATAGTGCTTAATTTGAAAAGATTATGAAATTGCTTGTCTATTAGATTGAGCCCATCTGGAAACTGCTCCAGCATGATAACGGGTACGTTCAAGGAGAAAATTGATTTTAATGGTTATTTATGGAAGAAAGTCTCTCAGGAAACAAAAAAATATTTATTTTCAGGAGTTTCGGGTAAATACAATAATTTATTTAATCTTAATTATTTTATCTAACTCCATATATTAAATACATTCTTAATGTAATATTTTTTTATTGTTGTTGTTTTTTCAATCTCATAAAGCTTTTTATTGGAATTCGGCAATTTATCACCTTATGTATGGTGCATGGGAGAGTCGAACCCGTGTACGACTTGGTCAGCAAGATACACAAAAAAGGTGAACGACCTTGTTTTATAAATGAAGAAATATGGGCAAACTGACTACAGTACTAGACATCAACCGAGGCCCTTTCCATTGCCAAGTGAAATTCTATTAGCAGACGGGGAGGACCGGAGATTAAGTGTTTCCATACATACTGGAGGAACATTGTCCCACCATGAGTATGCTAATAGACTTGTAAGTATTCTAATATTTGACTTTTATATATGATTAAGATTTTTCTTCTATTGTAATAAATCTAACTTTTGATAATTCTCAAAATATTTTATTAAATAAAGGAGGATGGGAAAAATATTGTGTAAGAATTTTGAATTGGAGTTGGATGGCAAGAAAATAGTAATATAGAAGTGTTATTGTGAATTTTATACAGAAAGTTTGTTGCAAATTTAGGGGAAACTCTGCCAAAATTTTAGTAACCTATAAGTTGTTTGTAGGAAACATCTTTGGGCAGGAGACCTACACCACATGAGGTGTTTTTGCACACCCATACATGAAACCATAACGGTGTGACGTTCGTCAACAACCAAGTTAGAGAAGTCCATGTATGTTAATCTTACAATTTATTATTATTTTTTTTATGTCATCTTACTTTAACTTTTGTACTAATTAACATTTGAATTAGTTTTATGACAGGAGCGAGTACGGGAGAGTGTTTAATGTCAGACAGCGGATTTTGAAACCATTGACCAATCTCAAGCATTTTATGAGGCAGTTGGCTGTAGGGACAGCCTTGGATAGGTTTTTGGCTGGGTTCTTTTGCGAACACTTGCTATTCGCATTCCTCCTCATCTAGTACAGTGACGACCAGTCGGTGGGAGGCAACCAATGGTGAAGTCATTGAGCTTCGTAACACAATAGAAATATTGATGAACTGCGTTAATCACTTGGTGGAATTCATTAGCCGAAAATTACCTGATGACACGCCAGCACAGCAGTTTGATCATCCAGATTCGCCCACTACTAAGTGTTTTTACTATTTATACTACTTTTAGTTGTAGTATTGTTATATGTTAAGTTAATACATTATTATTACATTTTCATCAAATTTACTTATTTTAATTAGTACTTTTTTCATTATTTTAATTTTGCCAATTACAATTTTTATATATTTAAAAATAAAAAAAAAATCCATTTAGCATTTAGCGACGAAAATATGATATTCGTCGCTAAAAATATTATTTTTTGTCGCTATTTTTAGCGATGGAAATAAGCTCTCTGTCGTTAGAAATAGCAACAGTTCAATGAGTTCTGTTGCTAAAAATAATGAAGGAAGATTATTTTCGTCGCTAATTTTTGAGTCGAAACATTTTTTTTGCCTTCAAATTTAGTGACAAAATGATTATTTTTGTCATTAAATATATTGATGAAAGCTTACTTTTCGTCGCTAAAAATAGCGACAAAATATGACACAAGCTTACTTTTCGTTGCTAAAAATAGCGACGAAATATTTTCGTCGCTATTTTTAGCAACGGCTTCAATAGTAATGTAAGTTGTCCGTAGTAAAATTTCGTTGCTAATTACTATTAGCGATGGAATTTCGTCGCTATTCAGCTTTTTTCTTATAGTGTGGGACACGTGTCACGCATCCATTGGACACGTCAGCAACACGTGTCCAGCGCTTGAATCAAACGTTTGGTGCATTTTTGCCCCTAATGTTTCCCCAAACGTGCCAATTTGCCCCTAAAATTTGTAAAATGGGAGATTTTTGCCACTGTCTTAATTACCGCTAACTTTGAGCATTAATACATTAGTTGACCACTGACGTGGATCGAGTGGGACACGTGTCATGCATCATTGGACACATCAGCGACACGTGTTTAGGGCATGAATCACACGTTCCTGCCCTTTCTATCGGCCATCGTTTTGTTCTTTATTCAAAAATTCAATCAAAGAAATCGATGGCCGACAATAAAGTAGATTAAAAAAATGCGAGTGAATGCACTAATGGTAAGAGATCCAACAAAACCAAATCTATTTGATATGACAACATTTTCAGGTGAAGCCGGAGCATCAGATGGAAAGTCATATGTAATAAAAGGCAGGAAAGACGAAGGAGAAGGAGGAGAAGCCAGAGGTCTGAATCTCGAAGCCAAACCAAAGGCAGATGGTCTGACTCTCGGAGTAGGAGCAGTGACCGGTGTTCAGCAAGTATATTGAATCGGCTAAGTAATATAGGAAAATATAATTAAGACCCTTAAATATCGAACCCAAGGGATTGAATAAAAAAGCAAATTGATCAATGATAATATGCTAAAGAAGTTCCCAATGTTGATGATTTTTCTGAAATGTTCTATCACTAAAATTATGCAAGTAAAAATGAGAAAATAAATCTTAAAAATGTTGAATTAAGAATTCAAAACATAAATCAAAGTTTAAGATCATCCAGTTAATAAAAATGCTGTTAAGGTACTCTAATCCTCCCCATATCTAATTGTAATTGATTTTAACATAAAAAGTATATGATTAAAATGTGAACAACCTAACTAAATCCAAGTCCCTATTCCGGAGCAAACTATTTTAATTAACTAATATCCTATTCCGGAGCCTATTAATTAACTAGCTTAAGCATGGGTTTAATGTCCTAGACATGAACTAATTTCCCATCCCGAAGCTAATTAGCCCAATATCCATTTGTTCTCCAACTAATTTTGAATTCAATAATGCACAAGCTATAAATCCAAGACCTTCATCCTAGAATCATCCAAAAATTACAGCAAATAACATCATCAAAAATAGAGGATAACCATATCCACAACCTTCAAACATGATAATCATCCATTTACTGAAATGAAATGATAAAACACTCAATAATATGGATAGGAAAATGAGCACAATGAAGAATAAAACATCAAAATCATATATAAATCCAAATAAACTCAAGTTATTACATGGGTATGGGGATTCATAGATCCCTTAAGAAACTAGATTACTACTCACTAAACATTACTAAAAATAAAAGAGAGAGGAAAAAAGAGACCCAGAAACCCATTGAAGTTGATGAAGATTGAATCTGAATCCAAGCTCTTTTTCTCCAAATCTCAACAGAAAATCAACTACAACTCAACTAATTAATGGAAAATAGAGTTTTAATTTAAGCTTTCTATTGAAATAAATTTATAGCAGTGTTTATAGCTCAAGAAAAATGAGCTAAAAACCTTCAAAAAAGAGAAAACAAAAACCTCTAATAAAAAATCTGCTCGTCCTCTCTTTTGCCAAATAAAATTCATCAGCTTAAATATTGGGAGGTTCACGGCTGGCGCCCTTCACTTCCACCTATGAGCTGCCTGAAAGATGTTGAATTTCACGATGAGTCACAATGGGCACACATTTGTCTCCTCCGTGACTTATGCTTCTAGACTAATTTTGCAATTCTTCAAGAGGTCACACCTAGCACTATTCACTACCACCCATGACACATGCCAAAATGCAACTCCTTAATAACTTGAGGGGTCACGGGTGGCACTACTTCTTGTCCATCATGACTTATGATGAAACGCACTGATTTGGTGTAGTTTGAGGGGTCACGGCTGGCACACTTCACTGCCACCTGTGAACTATGCCAAAATCCTACAATGTTAGCATAATTTCTTCAATAAGTTACATTTCAATCAAAAATTCACTAAAAGAATTAATATTTGGCAAAGATCATATAAATGAATAATTTAACCGTAAAACACTAAAAACACAGATAAAATACTAAACAAACTAAGGTAAAAACATGTATAAACTAAACACTAAATTGGAATTATCAAGCAAGCATCAACATCCTCATAGGCGTGGGAGAAGACATTGGTGTGCTGTAGAAACCGGTGATTTCGTCAGGGGAGGAGGAGAGGGAGGGGAAGTGGGATTCCTTATAGGCAGGAATGTGTGATTCACGCTCTAGACACGTGTCATTGATGTGTCCAATGGATACACGACACGTGTCCCACTTAATTCACGTCAGCGATCAACTAATGTATTAACAATCAAAGTTAGCGGCAATTAAGGGTGGGGGCAAAAGACATTAGTATGGTGTAGGAATCGGTGATTTTGCTAGAGGAGGAGGAGAGGGAGGGGAAGTGAGAGTCCTCATAGGCAGAAATGTGCGATTCACGCTCTAGACATGTGTCGTTGATGCGTCCAATGGATGCACGACACAAATCTCCCATTTTACAAACTTTAGGGACAAATTTGCACGTTAACGTTAGGGGTAAAAATGCACCAAACATTTGATTCACGCACTAGACACGTGTCGCTGACGTGTTCAATGGATGCGTGACACGTGTCCCACTCGATACACGTTAGTGGTCAACTAACGGATTAAAGGTCAAAGTTAGCGGCAATTGACGGCGGGGACAAAAATCTCCCATTTTACAAACGTTATAGGCAAATTTATATATTTGTAGAAACGTTATACGCAAAAATGCACGTTTGGCAAAAAAAAAAAATTATATAATACAACTTATTTTTAATTTCTTTGCATTCATATTGAACTTTAATCTCATCTCCGAATAACTTTCTATGAGAAAATGTTATAAAATCCAACTTATAACGAGAATGTAGAATAACTGCAAAGGAAAGAATTACGCTATAGCGGTCCCAATACTTCTCAAACTTATCAAATATTAAAGTAGTCATATCCTTAATACACTGATGTTTACTTCTTCTCCCTTTTAATAACAAGAGATGAATTCTCAAAACTGAAAATTGTTTTAACAAATAAAGTATATTTGATTTTATCGAAAAATGATTTAAATGAAAATTTATTAATTATGTTTTAATTTGATTTAATTTACTTTTAAATTTAATAGTTTTATGTTTTAAATTAAATTGCCTTAAAAAATATTATCAACATGAATAATAATAAAAAATTTTGTATATATTTATATAAAAATAACAAAATTGAAAAAAGTGACCCTGTTGAGTTATTAATAATAAGAGTTATATTAAATATTAAAGTAAAGCTAATATGAATGAATTAATTTTTTGAATGGCCAAAAATGACTTTTAGCCCATAAATAAATATCATGACCAATTGACCATTACTAGCGCCATCACTGGTGCAATAGTATGTTTAAGTCAATATTCCAAAATTGAGGAAGAAGAAAAAGCAAAAGAGTAGTTCTGACACGTTTACGAGAATATGTAATGTGAAAAAGGAATCTTTTATAGCTAGTAAATCAATATAAATTCCACAAACAAGAACAAATATATAGAGCTAAATTTAAAATATAATTTTTAAAGATGATCGTTTCCATCACATAATCAAAGAAAATGCAAACCACAATATTTAGTTTCCAAAAACTAAGTCAAAGTAAAAGAAAAAAAATTGTATTATATTGATCACTTGTTTATTGTAATCTTCGAAAAGAAATATTGAAAAATCTCTTCCAATTTCTTTAAGGAAATATTTGCAAATACTGCATTCCAAATTCTGCTACAAGCCGAACATTCAACATTCTAATACAGTAATACTTAATCAGTGTTGACCTTATTACGACGTTAAAAGTGAAAATTTGAATCCAAAATCTCTTCACTTCCTGTAAAGGTGCTGAAAATCCAACCAATTATCTATGGCTGATTTGATACAATGAACTAAAAAATATTTTTCATAAATGATTATTGTTATGTTCTGATAGAATTTGGATACGCCCATAAATCTAATTTGGATAAAAGTCCAATTCAGATAGAATTAAATAATTCAATCTGATTAAAATTACCAAATTCTATTTCAGAAAGAGTCCGAGTTAAACTAGAATTAGATCTTTAACTTTAAGGATCTCTATAAAAAGATAAGAGATCTCAGCATTTGGTAACGAGAAAATGTATACGCCGCAAGACTGCTCGTTCCCACTCACGCTTATTTTTGTCTTAATCTTTCAGGCGCTTTTAGATTGTGGAATAGCTGTTGTTATCCCGCATGTGGATAAAAGTGAGGCCAGTGACCAAAAACAAATGGAATCCTTGTAAACGCTTCCACAACGAGTTTCTGCACTACAAGAGGTAGCTACCATTTATTAATTTTACCTCCGTATAAATTATATTTGTTATAATTTTTCCCATCATTGGTATCAGATCCGTTGTTTTTGCGTTCTGGCATGTGGCTAAATAGATTTTAAATTTTATGTGTAAAATTATTAGATTTAGGATGTATAAAACACAACAAAAAATTTATTTTTTGTGTTAAAAATATATATGAGTATATATTTTGACTCGAAAATTGTGTATGTGTACACTGCGATTCGAGCAAACGAACATGAGTGTTCAAAACACATAACTAGAAGTCAGAATTTTAAATTTTTGACCTCACCATTAAATTCACAGACCCCTAAAACCCCCCACCAGCCGAAATCGGAGCTCTAGAATCCGTTGGGAAGACGGCGCGTGGACTACACGAGCCACCATATGCTTGGCGCGTGCTCGTGGGCATTGGCTCACACGCGCGTCGCCACGTGTCAGCAGTAATGTGTCACTGCTGACACGTGGCCCAATGACTGAGCGCCACGTGGATGGCAGAGGCCATCCCACATGGCACATGGGAGGGGTGGACACGTGGACAAACCAGAGGGCGACACGTGGATGACTGAGGTCATGCCACGTTTCATGATGACATGTTACACGTGTCCCAACCAGGGGGAGACACATGGACATCTGAGGACGAGCCACGTGTCACGCAATGTGTCAGTGATGACGTGGCATCATTGACACGTGGACCAATGAGACCATGATACGTGTCTGCCATGTGGCCAGTGATGTGTCACTAATGTGCCACATGGTCGATAGGTGGACCAATAGCATTCAGACACGTGGCATGACTGGATGTAGACACGTGGCTCTATGCGGTGTTGCCACGTGGAGGAACCGAGGGAGATGCGCATGGGGCACGTCTGCTCTCCCTTCCTTGGCGCGTGTTGGCACGTGCAGCGTCCTCTGACCACCATATCAGCTCCAATTTTTTGCAAAAATTATTTTTCAAATTATTTTAGATTTTTTGGTCATTTTTTCTAAATTTTTTATTGACCAGAAAATAAATTGTGTATTTTTTTGATATTTAAATGTGTTTAATTTCAAAATAAAATATAAAAAGGTGCAGAAAATGTGTTTTCTGCTTTTGGAAATTTTTAAAAATATTTTGAAAATTTTTTTTGACGTTTTGTCATTAATTATTGATTGAAATGTGTTTCAATTATGTGTGTTTATACATGAGTGTATAAATTTTTTCTGTAATATGCTACAGAAATATTAAATAAGGACACTAGATCTTTCTTAAATTGCGCATAGGTTGCTTTGAGAAATGTAAGAGTGCAATCTATAAGTAACATCAGAATGCGAAGGAAGATTTGAGCTGATAACATTGATGCAATAGTGCATCATAAAGTAAATGTGTGAGAACAAATGCAAGAGTGCATTTGGACTGGTGGTCTGAGTATGAAAATGGAACTTTGGTTAGAGTTGCCAAAAGGAAAGTGTAATGACACTAAGGAATGGATGTAGTGTGCATCGTCCATGGCTTCACCAATTGACTTATGATTTGCTTGATGAATTGATGAAGTCGGTCAAAGAAATAATCCTAATAGCTAAAAAATTTTTATGAAATCTGGACTTCTAGAATAGTTGATATAAGTGTCAATTTGAGTTGGCATTTATTTTTGTTAAATAAGATTTATGTTTCCTATTGATATTTGACATGAGTGTCTTATTTTTGGGATCATTGGATTTTATTTATTGGTTAAATAAATGTGTTTATTTATTATGATGGCATTTAACTTTATAATAAATATGTTTGTTTCCATTGTTAATTGCCCTGCAATATTTTATAAGTAAAATGATTGCATGTTTATTAAGTAGAGGCTTAATAAAAATTCCCTCATAAGTTTGAGAACTTAATAATCCAATAATTCAGATTTATTATGCATGAAATTTTAATCTGTAAGGTTGGATATTAGAACTTAGAGAGTAATTGGATACTATTAGTAACCTTTTCGAATTTGAGCCTAATAGAAAATTTTACTAGGTTATCATTTCAGATGCATAGTAAATTGCATGTGTTGCCTTTTCTCCCTTAAAAATGTGCAATATTGTTCCATTTGAGATCAGAGGATCCTAATGGATACTGCTTCCAAGTCAATTGTTACCAAGCTTAATAAAGATATGAAGCTAAATGCTAACAATTATGAAATCTGGAATACGAAGATCTAGTGTGGGCTTAAAGAGCAAGAGGCTCTTGAACCCTCAAGTTCGGTTATAGTTGAACCTGAGGATGGCACTACAGCCCAGTATAGGTGGGACCGAAATGCTTATGTGGCATGGAAAAAATAAGAATTCCACTACTCATATCATCTTCCTAAGTGCGATGGAAGATGATATCACTAAGCAATTCCGCAAGTATCAAAATGCAATGGATCTATGGATCGCTTTACAGGAAAAGTTCAGATATGTGACTCTGAATAAGCTCCGATCATTAACGATTAAATTTGATACATATCAGAAAAAGTCTGATTATTCGATGCGAAAATATCTAAGAGAGATGAAAAAGAATAAGTGAGTTTAGTGACTTTGGTCATAAGTTGACTGACGAGCAGCAGGTCCAAACTGTTATCCGTTCCTTATCCAAGAGTTGGGAGTATATAAGGATGCAACTAACTCATGTGGATAATGTAAAAGGATTTTGTTTATCATTTGGAGCTTAAAAGGGACCGTTTGGCAGCGACTAAGGTCAATGCCATTGTGCATATGGCACAGTCCCCTTCTAATAGAATGAGTTCTCATTAGAACAACAAAATAAGCTTCAACAATAGGGATAAGGAAAAGGCTCGAGAGCCTGAAAAGTAAAAGGAAAAACGGAATCACTAAAGGTCCAAAGGAAAAAAGGAGGTAAACGTTTTAAGAGTGAAATGTTTCAATTGCCTATAGAAAGGACACTATGCAAGAGGCTGCATTATGCCCAAAAAGATACACTATTCTGACTCAAGAGTGAGTGAAATTTATGTATCTAGTTCTGAATTTCATTCTTTGTGGATGATAGATTCAGAACCAATGGACCGTGTAACAAGGGATCGAGTTGTCTTTGTTATGAAATTTAAGTTCTGTTCTTACCTTATTGAAATTTGTTTTCAATTTATATTTTGAGGATGACAGTGTACGCTTATGCTTGAATGATTTCTACTATGGTTCTAGTTGTGTACTGAACGATTTAATTGTTATGGATGTGGACCATGACTATTTAAGTAAAACTAATTTTTCCTTTAATTTCTTATTTTTCACATTGTTATGAGAATAATGTGAAATTATGGCATGCTAAATTAAACCATATTGGAAAACACCGAATGAGTTGGTTATTCAAAATAGGTTTAATAGGTGATTTAAATAAGGTTGAATTGCCTACGTGCGAGTATTGCCTAAAAGGAAAAACTAGCTAGAAAATCATTCGAAAAAGGCACTAGAGCCAAAAAAAAAAAAAAATTCCATTGCAATAGTTCATTCTGATGTATGTGGTCAAATGAATGTGAGGGTGAGGTATGGGGCCTACTATTTTATAACATTTATAGATGACTATACTAGGTATGGTTATGTCTATTTGTTTTCTCACAAGTCATAAGTATTAAGTTGCTTCAAGACTTATATTAGTTTAGTTGAGAATCAATTAGACAGTGAGATTAAGGCTTTAAGTACTGATCGAGATCGGAAACATCTTTATGATGAATTTAAAGTTTTATGTGATGAAAAAAAGGGATTGAACATCAGTTGTTCATTCCTAAAAATCCACAACAAAACGGTGTTGCGGAAAGAAGAAATAGGACTCTCCTAAATATGGTGGATCTATGATGGTAGAGACAAATTTGCCCATCTCCTATTAGGGAGATATTTTATTGACTGCCACATATGTTCTAAACCGAGTGCCCTCTGAATCTGTCACTTTCACAACTTATGAGTTGTTGACTGGTCGACAAGCTGACCTAAGCCATTTACAACTTTTGGGTTGTAATGCTTGCGTCCATGATACCTCAATTTGGTAAATTTGAGATAAAGAGGTAAAAAGAGTATATATGTGAGATATTCTAAAGTATCAAAAGGATATATTTTCATGGATAAGCAAGAAAATGGCATAATGATAGAATTTGAATCACTAGACGTCATATTCTTAAGAGGATGAATTTTCAAAGTTGGGCGAAGTGAATTAAGATTTCACTTTCGATTAATCTCAGGAAGAGGAACCATCAGGATCACTCTATCCGAGTGGGAGGAATTTAGAGGAAGAAGGTTAAGACCCTCATCCTCCAAATGATCCGAATGTTCGAGACTTGATTCGAGTGGGAGCATTTTTGACTCCAGTGGGAGGAAAGAATATGGTATTCCTGACTCCAGTGGGAGTATGGAATATGGTCCCAGTGGGAGCTTTTTGAATCACGATGAATATACGAGACATGTTTATCAAGATTCAGAACTGTAACAATCTAAAATGATAAGTGTTCCATACCGATGATTTGAAAATCGAAGGCTTGAACGAAACTCTTTTGGTTATCCCATAAGATAAGAAAGAGTATAAAAATATTAAAAAGGCTTTTTCATGCTCATCTAATGAAAAATGAATTAAAGCAATAGAAGAAAAAAATGACAACAATGAGATCAAAATCATGATTGAGAACTGGTTGATCTAGTGGAAGGACACAAATTGAGAATAAATGTATTATCAAAAAATTGAGAATAAATGTATTCTCAAAGTAAAGCGAAAGGCTGATAGAGGTATTGAAAAATATAAGGCTCGGCTAGTCACTAAGGGATTTAGACAACAGGAAGAGATTAACTATGAGTAGACTTTCTCATCTGTTGTAAGATTTATGTCCATAAGGTGGATTCTGGCCATAGTGGCGAGTTTAGACCTAGAGTTTCATCAAATGGATGGGAAGACTGCTTTTCTCAATGGAGAATTGGATAGAACAACCTATAGGTTTCATCGAAAAAGGCAGCGAACATAAGGTTTGCTGATTAATGAGTTCAATTTATGGCCTTAAATAGTCTTCAATACAATAGTACTTGAGACTTCATCATACAAATCATGTAGAATGGGTTCAACATGATTGATGAAGATCATTGTGTTTATAGTAAAAGGTCTAAAGGTAAATTTGTCATTTTGACATTGTATGTATACGACATACTTAAAGTTGAAAATGACAGATAGTGCGTAAATGAAATCAAAGATTGGTTATCGTCCAACTTTGAGATAAAAGATATGGGTCAAACATATTATATTCTTGAAGTTAAGATTTCAAAAAATTGTTTGAGAAGATTGTTGTCTGTTTCTCGAGAGAAATATATCAACAAAAATCTCTAAGGATTTAATATGCAAAACTACAAACACATAGATAACCATACTGCCAGGAATCAGTTTCTTAGTAAAGATGTGTGTTCCAAGATGCAAACAAAAAGAACATATGGGCATGGGTGGAGCTAGTGTAATTGAGGGTGTGCATCAATTTTTATTTTTTTTAAACATGTATATATAAATTAGAATGGTGAACCCCCTCAAAATTTTTAAGTGCCCCCTCTAAAATTTTGCCCTCGATATTTTGGGCGCATAAATAAAAGTAAAAATTTATTTATAAGAGAGTATATTTTTAACACCATTATTCGAATAATGCGGATAGAAAATCTAATATTTATGGGAATATAAAAAAAATCTGCCTCCTTACTCCTAAAACAACGTCATTTTGCTCTTGCATTTCTTTTTTTTTTATTTTTCTTTTCTCTTTTCTTTCCTTCCTTGTCTCCGCTGCTCAACCCACCAGAAATCTATAGTCTTCGATTTTTGCATGCTTAGGGCCATCGTATCTCTCTTTTTCTTCTTAATTGCATGATTCTTAATTTTCTAGCTCTGTATTTATCATCTCTTCCATTTTTAAGGTATGGTTTAATCATTTGAATATCAGTTATGATAATTTGCAATGTTTTTATTTTTTGCTCCTATGTTTATTTGATCATAATAATTTGTTGATTTATTTTTTTCTAGCTGTTGGTTTTCAGATGATTGAATCAACCAAACTATTTAGACCAAATTATAAGGCAGTTTCAACTATTCAAATAAGACATTTTAATTTTCAAACAAAAATATGTACATATGCTTTTTAACTTTTGGATTTTTTTCATTTTATTTCTATCTTTTATTCGTTAATTTATTGAATAAATTGATAATGATGTTAGAATTGTTCAAGTGAATCAATTGGTAGAATTTTTAAAATAATGAGAACATAAATTAATTATAGTTTAGTTAAATTTTGATTGTTTAAAGACAACGAGTTCTTTGTGTTTAGGCATATGTCCACTTAATTCATCAAAATCCTTTTATATATATTGAATTCAAAACTTCTACCAAATGTAGATTATAGCGCCCTATAACCGTATGTGATATAGATACCAAATGCTACAACACTGAACTAACATACACTCTAATACTTTGTTATCTGATTAAATAACTGTTCATTTTAATCCAGTTAACCTAATTAAACTATTCAGGTTATTAAATAGACCATTAATTAAAACCGGTAATTTTTTTTTTTTAATAGTACCGTATACGTGAATAGTATCGTATGTACGAATAGTACTGTATGTATAATACTGTATGAATAGTACTGTATGAATATTCAACATACTTAAGTCTATTAATACTTATTAATTAATTATCAAACTTAATACTTACTATTTTTAATTCACCATTAACTATGCCGATTGACCTAAAACTGTCTAAATTACTATTTATTTAGTCAATATTCCTTTAACTTGAAAATCTATATTTTTATTTTACCAATGGTATTATTAACTTAATTTCTACTAATTATTAGGTATGCCAATCACAATATACTAGAGACAGTTTTAATAGTTTATTACAGACCAAAACCCAAAAGTAGTAATATTATAAGACACATATATGCCAAAATCTTAACATACTTAATTATTCCAAATAATACTCTTCAATACCACTTTCCAAGTGTGAGGTATGCTCTGCTCCCAAACTCCTACGGAGTACCTACATGCAGTCAAGTAAAACTACGTGCTGAGCATTAAATATGCCCAGTGGTGATTGCAATTGCATAAATTTTCACTTAATTTAATTTTTCATGCATAATAATATTCACATAAATAATATCAATTAATATTCATAAGTAAACATTTTTAATTTAATTTCCAACTAGGTATGCAATATTACATGTAATTATTTTTCAATTTCGTAATTGGGCAATTACACAATTAATTCACATAAATAATCTTATTACCATTTTACCCTTAAATTATGGTAATAATTCATTTATACCCTTAAACTTTTTCAAAATAACAAAAGTGCCATTAGTTCAATTATACTTCACCAAAATTACATTTATGCCATTAGTTCATTTTAACTTCATTATATTACCATTATGCCACTAGTTCATTCTAATTTCAATAATATTACAATTATCCCACTATTTTAATTAATTTTACTAACCTTACAATTTTATCATTAATTTACATACCAAATTACAGTTTTATCCTCCAATTATTATTTTCATGCCAAATTACATTTTTACCCATAAAAAGTGGCCAATTTTCATATTTAACCAATTATTTACATTTTTACTCTTATTAATTATTTTTAACACACATATACACAAAATTACAATTTTGCCCTCAAACTTTTTAGATAATAATATTTATGTCATTTTTCCACATAAATATTATTTTAATCACATTTTAACCATTTTAATTTTATTTTTACAATTATGCCCCTGTAACACACTGGCAGACTCTATATACAGGATAAACGAGACGTGAACTCCATAAGTTCACACAGAAATACCAACGGAGTCCTGTGGGACCACCACTGTCTTTTAATACAGAACAGTACACTTCAGATATTCAGATACAGATATTCAGATATTCAGATTTTCAGATACAGAAGTAGGACCATCATTGGCCTACTAAAAAGTGAGTCGCCATGCTCACACCCGCGGTCTTATGTCCCTATGGCATGCCAACATATCCTGAACTAGACTTGGCTACCAGATTACTACACAGTGCAATATTATTTTATTTTTCACCTTATTAATATAATATACTTATTTTTTTATTTTTCTTTTCATGGTATATCATCATAATATTTTATTCGTTTTCATACCATTTCATCATTTCACATGTGATTATCATCATCATATCATCACATGTCATGTAAATTTATTATTTCATCATGGTACACATGCATACATACATACATGCATACGGCCCACATGCCAATTTATTCACATTAATTATTTTTGTCAATTTTATCATTTATTTAAGTCAATTTCATGATGTATAACATCACCATACCATCAATTACCATGAAAACACATCAAAATCATGACTTTACACATGATATACATTCGGCCATACATACATCACATACCATATGATGTTTTCACATGCTCCAACACATACCATTCATTAGTTCACATGCCAAATACCATAGATCCATCATAATTATGCATAAAACATCATGTAAACACATAAAATTCACATGAATACCATTCGGCCAAAGAAAGAACTTTTCACACAAAATTCATTTCTTCAATTTAATCACCCATACTATCATTTTTAACATCCCTAAGCATGAATATCATGTTAATTTTAATTAAACATGCATAAATCACATACTTTCTTCACAAATATAACTTAAATTCATGATTTTACCATGGAATTAAATGGAATTTGCAATCACAAACCTCAAATCCGTGTATTATACTTCTCAATTAACCTTTTCCTTGCCCTTGGCTTGCTTAGAAGTTCCTTCACCTATTGGACATAATTATGTCCAAACACAAAAATTAAGATTTAATCAAATCCAAGGTTCCTTTCAAAAATCAAACTTCATAAATGTCTTATTAACATCGTAGAGTACCCTTAGGAACCTTAAAACCAAATTAAAATCACTTAAATCACTTACCTCAATTTTACACCTAAACTTCAACTCTAGATTTAACCAACTTTCACTTCTCCAAACGAAATTCTGAGACCACCAATGGATTCTAGAGGGGCTGTATTATTTTAGAGAGGCTTGATCTTGAGGTGAGATGAAGAAAAATTGAAAGAAAAATGGTGAGAAAGAGAGGAGAGTGTATTCGGCCAAGAGAGGAAGAAGAGGGAGGCTGAAATAAAAAGGGAATCCAAGGGATTTCCAGAATTTTAAGTCTATTTAATTGGGTCAAATCGGACCCAACCAGGTCCAACCAAAGTGGTTGAGCTGATTTGGTTCGATTTTCACTTTTCGGGTCATTTTCCACTGTTTTGATGAAATTTAATGTTCCCGAATTCATTTTTACTCCAAACCACTTCCATAATTCTTATAATATTAAAATTAGTCTCCCTTCAAAATTTCAGCTCAATCGGAGTTCGTTTTGGGTCCGGTTCACTTAAACCGGTCTAATTCGGTTCAATCCGGTTCTGCCGTAAAATACGATTCTAATACTGTGAAAAATTTCTAAAAATTATTCTAAAACTTTTATCCTCTTACAGTAGACCATTTTATCCACTCTAACTATTTATAAAAATTCGGTCAAATTTCAGTCAAACCTTGGTTCAATTGAACCGAACCAGAGAAACTTCAGACTAAATTTCGGAAGCCTATATGATCTCATTTTTACACCAAAATTATACCATCAAACTACATTTTTCATTCTCTTTCTGATGGTGAAAAAAATATTTTCGGGTACTATTCATCCCGGAGTCACTATTTTGTGGGTCCTACAGTTACTATTCACGGACCCACAGTTACTATTCAAAAAAAAGTCAAAGATGCTATTACTATTCAATGGTACCCAACCAAATGATGATTTTTCTAACCAAATGATTATGTTTCCAACCAAATGATGATGTTCCACTTTAGGGGACATAGTTACTATTCATCATCATGACATTGCTGATGTCATCGCTGATGTCATCATGGTCCCACATTCACTATTCAGTGGACCCCACCTGGGCCCACTTTTACTGTTCAGTGGGTCCCACCTGGACCCACTTTTACTGTTTAGTGGGTCCCACCTGGGCCCACCTTTTACTTTTAAGTGGGTCCCACTTGGTCCCACATTTCATCCGAAGTAAATACTTTTGTTTACTGTTTCACCTATTCCGGACTCGTTTGACCTCCGATTGACATGAAATATGCGCCTACGGACTCGTATTGATGAGCTCTATCCAATGGTCTAATAAAATATTTTTCAATTTCGGAAAAGTACTATTCA
Source organism: Excoecaria cochinchinensis (assembly GCA_947683425.1). Lineage (NCBI taxonomy): Eukaryota > Viridiplantae > Streptophyta > Magnoliopsida > Malpighiales > Euphorbiaceae > Excoecaria > Excoecaria cochinchinensis. The sequence goes on from CANTUQ010000043.1 coordinate 11,412,609, forward strand.
CCCCGAAAATACTATTCACTCTAGAAAAATACTATTTACGACTAACCCGGTATTGGGGCTATTACAATCTCCCCTACCAATTAAAAATTTCGTCCTCGAAATTTACCTGAATTGAAGAGCTGGGGATACTGTTGTCTCATAGTCTCTTCTGGTTCCCACGTTGCTTCCTCGACATTGTGGTGATTCCAGAGAATCTTCACCAGTGGGATCTGTTTGTTTCTAAGCTGCTTCACTTCTCTGGCCAGAATCTTCACTGGACATTCTTCATAAGTCATATCTTGCTGGACTCGAACTTCTTCAGGCCTAATAATATGACTGGGGTCTGAACGGTACCTTCGAAGCATGGAGACGTGAAAGACGTCATGAATCTTCTCTAATTCTTGTGGAAGCTTCAATCTGTAAGCTACTGGTCCAATCCGCTGAATAATCTCATACGGGCCAATGAATCTCGGACTTAGCTTGCCTTTATTTCCAAATCTCAAGATCTTCTTCCATGGAGAAACTTTCAGAAATACTTTATCTCCCACTTGAAACTCTATATCTTTCCTCTTCAGATCTGCATATGACTTCTGTCGATCCATGGCTTCTTTCAATCTATCTTTAATTACTCGAACCTTTTCTTCCGTTTCTTTAATCAGATCTGACCCCACAATCTTGCTCTCACTGACAAAGAGGAGTTCTGCACTTTCTACCATACAAAGCTTCATAAGGAGCCATCTTGATACTAGTCTGATAACTGTTGTTGTAGGCGAATTCTGCTAAAGGCAAATACCGCTCCCAACGGTTACCAAACTCAAGTATACAACATCTCAACATATCTTCCAGAATCTGAATTACACGTTCAGATTGTCCATCAGTCTGAGGGTGGAAAGCTGTGATGAAATGTAATCTGGTTCCTAAAGCTTCCTGAAGTCTTTTCCAAAACTGAGAAGTGAATCTCGGATCACGATCTGAAATGATGGAGGAAGGAACTCCATGCAGTCTTACAATCTCACTAATGTATAACTCTGCCAGCTTGGACAACAAATAATCCATTCTGATAGGCAAAAAGTGAGCTGATTTAGTGAGTCGATCAACAATTACCCAAACTGCATCATGTTTCTTTCTCGAGAGAGGAAACCCCGACACAAAATCCATGGTTATCCTGTCCCATTTCCATTCAGGAATGACAATAGGCTGAAGTAAACCTGAAGGAACTTGATGTTCTGCCTTGACTTGCTGACAAATCAGACACTTACCCACAAACTCTGTCACTTCACGTTTCATGCCTGGCCACCAATAGAGCATCTTCAAATCTTGATACATCTTATTACAACCAGGATGCATAGCGAAGCTACTATGATGAGCTTCTAAGAGAATATCCTTTCTCAGATCAGCCTGATCAGGAACACACAATCTCTGTTTGTAATATAATCCACCATCTGAACCCAATAAATAATCACTGACACGACCATCTTTCACCTGAGACATAATGGTAGACAACCGATCATCTTGCTTCTGAGCATCTTTCACTTGCTGGAGAAAATTTGGCTTAACTTGCATTTCTGCAATCAAAGCTCCATCATCTGATAAGTCTAGAGTAACATTCATAGCTTGTAGAGAAGCCATGAACTTTCTACTGAGAGCATCAGCTACAATGTTAGCTTTACCAGGATGATAGTCGATGAAGCACTCATAGTCTTTGATCAATTCAAGCCAACGTCTTTGCCTCAAGTTAAGCTCCTTCTGAGTAAGCAAATACTTCAGACTCTTATGATCAGTGTAGATGTAGCATTTTTCACCATAGAGATAATGTCTCCAGATTTTTAATGCAAATACAATTGCTGCCAACTCAAGATCATGAGTAGGGTAATTCTTCTCATGAGTCTTAAGCTGTCGGGAGGCATAAGCAATCACCTTGCCTTCCTGCATCAATACACAACCCGATCCATTTCTGGAAGCATCGCTGAAGACCACAAAATCCTTATCAGATTCAGGTTGCACTAACACTGGAGCTTCAGTCAGCATACACTTAAGCTTCTTAAAACTCTCCTGACATTTATCTGACCATTCAAACTTGACATTCTTTTGTAACAATCGAGTCAGAGGAGTTGCAATCAAAGAGAAACCCTTCACGAATCTTCTATAGTAACCGGCCAAGCCAAGAAAATTCCAAACCTCGGTAACACTCCTGGGTGGCTTCCACTGAAGGACCGCTTCAATCTTTTTAGGATCAACTTTAATACCATCTGTTGATACCATGTGACCCAAAAATGATACCTCATCCAGCTAGAATTCACATTTACTGAACTTGGCATAAAGCTGCTTATCTCTCAGAGTCTGTAGAACAATCCATGCTCATCATGCTCCTCTGGAGTCTTCGAATACACCAAAATATCATCAATAAAAATAACCACAAACTGGTCCAAGTAAGGGTGGAAAACTCTATTCATCAGATCCATAAAAGTTGCAGGAGCATTTGTCAATCCAAAAGGCATGACCATGAACTCATAATGACCATATCTGGTGCGAAAAGCTGTATTAGGCACATTTGACTCTTTAATCTTTAGCTGATGGTAGCCAGATCTTAAGTCAATTTTGGAAAACACACCTGCACCTTTTAACTGATCAAACAAATCATCAATCCGAGGCAGTGGATACTTGTTCTTTATGGTGACTTTATTCAGTTGTCTATAATCAATACATAATCGAAGTGACCCATCCTTCTTTTTCACAAAGAGAACTGGTGCTCCCCAAGGTGAAACACTCGGTCTGATGAAGCCTTTATCAATTAATTCTTGCAACTGAATTTTCAATTCTCTCAATTCTGAAGGCGCCATTCTGTAAGGAGCAATAGAGATAGGTGCAGTACCAGGTACTAAGTCAATATTAAACTCTAACTCTCTATTAGGTGGCAAACCTGGAAGTTCTTCAGGAAAAACATCCTGAAACTCTCGAACAGTAGGCACATATGAAGCCTTAAGTTCATCCTTTTTAGTCTCCATTGCATAGCACAAGTAGGCAACACACCCTTTTCTGATAAGTCTCTTAGCTGCAGCAGCTGAAATCACATCAGAAAGAAAATCTGATCTTTCACCCACAATAACAATCTCCTGATCGTCTGCAGTTCTTAAAGTCACTCGTTTCTTCTTACAATCAACATTGGCCTCGTGAGTGGATAACCAGTCCATACCCAATATCACATCAAACTCTCGGAACGGAAGATCAATTAAATCGAAAGAAAACATAAAATTCTGAGCACTAACCGGACAATCTCTATAAACCTTGTTCACTACTACACTATGCCCCAAAGGATTACTCACTAAAATATCCTGGTCTAGCTGACTGTCATGCAACCCTTTATCCCGAGCAATAGCAGTACTAATATAGGAATGCGTAGAACCAGGATCAATCAAGGCATAAATTGAATGAGAAAGCAGTGAGAATTTACCAACAATTACGTCTGGAGCATCATCCTGTTCACGGGCTCTAACAGCATATGCATGTCCAGTGGTACGACCCTGAGGTGGCCGTACTGAGGGGCCTGAAACTGCCTATGGAGGAGCTGCTCCCCTACTACGTCCTCTCTGAGGGGCTGACCCTCCACCCACAGCTGGTGATGCTGCAGTGGACAGTTGGGCCTCAGGACAATCTCTGATCTGGTGTTCCTGGGACCCACATCTGAAACAAGCCCTGTTCATATATCTGCACTCGCCCAGATGAAACTTCTTACAATGAGGGCACTGTGGAATTGGATCTCGTACTCTACTCCTGGGTGCGCTAGCTACTGATGTGACTGGGGAACTGCTGCCGACAAGGTTCCTCCGAATAGTAACAGGTGCTGCTGATGCACGGCTCTGTGAATAAGGAGGCCCTCTAAACTTCTTACTCTGACCAGCTACACCAGAAAACTGACCCAATTTCCTCTTTTGCTTGAACCGGGACTGTCTATCAGCCTCCTCTGAAATAATAGTCTCTGCTCTAAGGGCTTCTTCAACCAAGGACCTCATATCTATATGCCTCTGAGAACCCAAAGCCAATCTGATGTTATTATTCAGACCTCTTTCAAATCTGTGGCATAACTTCTGCCCAGTCATGGACTCATCATCCAGATAGGCACTGAGCCGCTTAAACTCTCTCTCGTACTCTGCAACTGACTTGTTCCCTTGTCTGAGCCTCCAAAAGGCATCTTGCATAGCAGATTTATACTCAGATCCGATGTATTTCTTCTCAAACTGAGTCTGAAAGAACCCCCAAGTAACCTGATCCGTTGGAGTGTGCTTATGAACTGAACTCCACCACGTATAAGCAGGACCCTGAAGCAGAGCCACTGCTCCCTAAAGCATCTCATCCGGCGGACTCTGAGTGGTCTCCAATATCCTCTTTAACTTAAACATCCACTCCTCCGCCTGAACTGGAGTCAAAGGATCTCGACCGTAGAAATCTTCAGCTCCTAACCTCTTAATCTGTTCCAGAATAGGTCTCCGTCTAAGTGGAGCTAGCTGCTGTACAGGACCTTGAGGTTGTTGCTGCGATTGCATAAACTAGTAGAAATTTGCCATCATGTTCATGAACTCAGGCTGCTGCTGAGGAGGAGGAACAATCGACGGAGTAGCCTGATGACGAGGCGACCTCAATCGACTCATACTGACTGATGCGGCACTCTCCACATCACTATCACGACGACCTTCATCTGAAGCCATACTCGCGATTTAACACAAGGAGCAAGCATACATTAGCCTCACATAACTATATTGTCCAAAAATTTATTGGCATGTACATGTACTTATACTAATCCCATTGACCCACTCCGATCTTAGAACCACCTAAACCGGAGTTCTGATACCATTTAACTTGTAGCGCCCTATACCCGTATGCGATACGGATACCAGATGCTACAACACTGAACTAACATACACTCTAATACTTTGTTATCTGATTAAATAACTGTTCATTTTAATCCGGTTAACCTAATTAAACTATTCAGGTTATTAAATAGACCATTAATTAAAACCGGTAAATTTTTTTTTTAATAGTACCGTGAATAGTATCGTATACGTGAATAGTATCATATGTACGAATAGTACCGTATGTATAATACTGTATGAATAGTACTGTATGAATATTCAACGTACTTAAGTCTATTAATACTTATTAATTAATTATCAAACTTAATACTTACGATTTTTAATTCACCATTAACTATGCCGATTGACCTAAAACTGTCTAAATTACTATTTATTTAGTCAATATTCCTTTAACTTGAAAATCTATATTTTTATTTTACCAATGGTATTAACTTAATTTCTACTAATTATTAGGCATGCCAATCAAAATATACTAGAGACAGTTTTAATAGTTTATTACAGACCAAAACCCAAAAGTAGTAATATTATAAGACACATACATGCCAAAATCTTAACATACTTAATTATTCCAAATAATACTCTTCAATACCACTTTCCAAGTGTGAGGTATGCTCTTCTCCCAAACTCCTACGGAGTACCTACACGCAGTCAAGTAAAACTACGTGCTGAGCATTAAATATGCCCAGTGGTGATTGCAATTGCATAAATTTTCACTTAATTTAATTTTTCATGCATAATAATATTCACATAAATAATATCAATTAATATTCATAAGTAAACATTTTTAATTTAATTTCCAACTAGGTATGCAATATTACATGTAATTATTTTTCAATTTCGTAATTGGGCAATTACACAATTAATTCACATAAATAATCTTATTACCATTTTACCCTTAAATTATGGTAATAATTCATTTATACCCTTAAACTTTTTCAAAATAACAAAAGTGCCATTAGTTCAATTATACTTCACCAAAATTACATTTATGCCATTAGTTCATTTTAACTTCATTATATTACCATTATGCCACTAGTTCATTCTAATTTCAATAATATTACAATTATCCCACTATTTTAATTAATTTTACTAACCTTACAATTTTATCATTAATTTACATGCCAAATTACAGTTTTATCCTCCAATTATTATTTTCATGCCAAATTACATTTTTACCCATAAAAAGTGGCCAATTTTCATATTTAACCAATTATTTACAATTTTACTCTTATTAATTATTTTTAACACACATATACACAAAATTACAATTTTGCCCTCAAACTTTTTAGATAATAATATTTATGTCATTTTTCCACATAAATATTATTTTAATCACATTTTAACCATTTTAATTTTATTTTTACAATTATGCCCCTGTAACACACTGGCAGACTCTATATACAGGATAAACGAGACGTGAACTCCATAAGTTCACACAAAAATACCAGCGGAGTCCTATGGGACCACCACTGTCTTTTAATACAGAACAGTACACTTCAGATATTCAGATACAGATATTCAGATATTCAGATTTTCAGATACAGAAGTAGGACCATCATTGGCTTACTAAAAAGTGAGTCGCCATGCTCACACCCGCGGTCTTATGTCACTATGGCATGCCAACATATCCTGAACTAGACTTGACTACCAGATTACTACACAGGGCAATATTATTTTATTTTTCACCTTATTAATATAATATACTTATTTTTTTACTTTTCTTTTCATGGTATATCATCATAATATTTTATTCTTTTTCATACCATTTCATCATTTCACATGTGATTATCATCATCATATCATCACATGTCATGTAAATTTCTTATTTCATCATGGTACACATGCATACATACATACATGCATACGGCCCACATGCCAATTTATTCACATTAATTATTTTTGTCAATTTTATCATTTATTTAGGTCAATTTCATGATGTGTAACATCACCATACCATCAATTACCATGAAAACACATCAAAATCATGACTTTACACATGATATACATTCGGCCATACATACATCACATACCATATGATGTTTTCACATGCTCCAACACATACCATTCATTAGTTCACATGCCAAATACCATAGATCCATCATAATTATGCATAAAACATCATGTAAACACATAAAATTCACATGAATACCATTCGGCCAAAGAAAGAACTTTTCACACAAAATTCATTTCTTCAATTTAATCACCCATACTATCATTTTTAACATCCCTAAGCATGAATATCATGTTAATTTTAATTAAACATGCATAAATCACATACTTTCTTCACAAACATAACTTATTCTTGCTTTTACCATGGAATTAAATGGAATTTGCAATCACAAACCTCAAATCCGTGTATTATACTTCTCAATTAACCTTTTCCTTGCCCTTGGCTTGCTTAGAAGTTCCTTCACCTATTGGACATAATTATGTCCAAACACAAAAATTAAGATTTAATCAAATCCAAGGTTCCTTTCAAAAATCAAACTTCATAAACGTCTTATTAACATCCTAGAGTACCCTTAGGAACCTTAAAATCAAATTAAAATCACTTAAATCACTTACCTCAATTTTACACCTAAACTTCAACTCTAGATTTAACCAACTTTCACTTCTCCAAACGAAATTATGTGACCACCAATGGATTCTAGAGGGGCTGTATTATGTTAGAGAGGCTTGATCTTGAGGTGAGATGAAGAAAAATTGAAAGAAAAATGGTGAGAAAGAGAGGAGAGTGTATTCGGCCAAGAGAGGAAGAAGAGGGAGGCTGAAATAAAAAGGGAATCCAAGGGATTTCCAGAATTTCAAGTCTATTTAATTGGGTCAAATTGGACCCAACTAGTTCCAACCAAAGTGGTTGAGCCGATTTGGTTCGATTTTCACTTTTCGGGTCATTTTCCACTGTTTTGATGAAATTTAATGTTCCCGAATTCATTTTCACTCCAAACCACTTCCATAATTCTTATAATATTAAAATTAGTCTCCCTTCAAAATTTCAGCTCAATCGGAGTCCGTTTTGGATCCGGTTCACTTAAACCGGTCTAATTCAGTTCAATCCGGTTCTGCCGTAAAATACAATTCTAATATTATGAAAAATTTCTAAAAATTATTCTAAGACTTTTATCCTCTTAAAGTAGACCATTTTATCCACTCTAACTATTTATAAAAATTCGGTCAAAGTTCAGTCAAACCTTGTTTCAATTGAACCGAACCAGAGAAACTTCAGATTGAATTTCGGAAGCCTATATGATCTCATTTTTACACCAAAATTATACCATCAAACTATATTTTTCATTCTCTTTCTGATGGTGAAAAAAAGTATTTTCGGGTACTATTCACCCCGGAGTCACTATTTTGTGGGTCCCAAAGTTACTATTTACGGACCAACAGTTAGTATTCAAAGAAAAGTCAAAGATGCTATTACTATTCAATGGGACCCAACCAAATGATGATGTTTCTAACCAAATGATTATGTTTCCAACCAAATGATGATGTTCCACTTTAGGAGACATAGTTACTATTTATCATCATGACATTGCTGATGTCATCATGGTCCCACATTCACTATTCAGTGGACCCCACCTGGGCCCACTTTTACTGTTCAGTGGGTCCCACCTGGACCCACTTTTACTGTTTAGTGGGTCCCACCTGGGCCCACCTTTTACTTTTAAGTGGGTCCCACTTGGGCCCACATTTCATCCGAATTAAATACTTTTGTTTACTATTTCAGCTATTCCGGACTCGTTTGACCTCCGATTGACACGAAATTTGCGCCTACGGACTCGTATTGATGAGCTCTATCCAATGGTCTAATAAAATATTTTTCAATTTCGGAAAAGTACTATTCACCCCGAAAATACTATTCACTCTAGAAAAATACTATTTACGACTAACCCGGTATTGGGGTTATTACATAGATGATATATAGCTATTTGTCTTGCATTGCAATAGTGGTTGAAAATTAAGGATTGAAATAAAAAGAAAAAGGTCTATGCATGAATATAATCTGCTCTTTACTAAGAATTATTGGTTTATAGAGGACTTATAATTAAGACCTTGTCAATAGCATATCTATCTAATTGCATGACTTTAGAACAAACCATTCATACCCATTTCAATCCTCCTACCTTAAGAATGGCTTCTAACGATTTTCCAAGATTTGACATTAGCTTTTTAGAGCCGTATAACACTAGGACACATATGAACAGACACACTAAGTTAGCACCTCCTGAGATAGCCGAGATTAAAGCAAGATACAACTTGCTTGAGGATATTTTTGTGATGGCCTGCCCACTTATGATGTCTATGTCGGAGGGGCTGAATAGGAGATGTTTGGATGAATGATTGTCTAATCACTTATATAGAAAGAGATGTATTTGATTGTATAGATGACAATGAGGTAATTATTCAGCGGTTTCAAAATATGAAATCGCGTCGAGAACAATTGTTAAAGTTATATTTTTATTTTATTTTATTCATTATTATTTTTTAATTTTAAATGAAAAATATTTTTATCGTATAATTTATATGTGTTTTAAATTTTTATTTTTTATAATAAAATTATAATGTAAGGGCGGAGCTACATGGTACCGACAGTGTGCCCCCTCTGACCCTGGGGTCTTGGCTCCGCCCATGCGTATAAGGAACGTTCTATATGCCAGTTCTATGGGTAGTCTTATGTACACGATATTGTGTACAAGACATGATATATTTTATGCAGTGGGCATAGTAAATAGATATCAATCTAACCTAGGCAAAGCACATTGGAAGCAATTAAAAAGATACTTAGATACCTTAAAAGTACAGCAGATTATTCTCTCTATTATCAAGAAAGGGATCTACAAATGAGAGAATACAGAAACGTTGATTGGGCAGGAGATGTGGATGAGAGGAAATCCACCTCAAGTTTATATTCTTGTTGGGCAAGAGTGCTATCTCGTGGAGTAACAAGAAATAAACCTATGTAGCCTTATGGAAGCTAAATTTAATGCTTTCTTAACTGCAGTATAAGAGACAGTTTGGCTAAAATAGTTTGTGAGCCATTTAAGAGTAACTGCCTCAGAGGTAATAGTGACAGTCTATAGTGACAGTCAGTCATTGATAGCTTATAGTAGAGCTAAGCATATCAATATTAAGTATCTATATACGGAATATATTATTGCACGAGGAGAAGTGAACTTACAGTATGTTTCTACGCATGCAGATCCATTGAGTAAACCTATAACGAGAGATGTGTTTTTAGAGACACATTAGATCTCGAGGTTTTCGTATAATTTAATTAGTGCTATTATATTTTATATAATCACTTAACGTTATTATTTGTGAATAATAATGAAAGTTCATTGTTGGCAATACATAAGTGTGAATGTTTATGTGTAAACATTTACTGTTATTTGTACGAGATTGAGCATGTTGGACAGAAAAGTATCCCACTCACAAGAGTGTTTACCTTAGTTTTGTTAATGAGTTGGCAAAGACTAAGATGAGGCGATTTTTGAACATATGAGAATGCTCGAGAGCCTATTCAAAATAAAAGTACCGTCTTGCAGAAATTATAAGATGAGTCTTGTTAAGGTGCGAGATAAAGACATACATAAAATTGTATGCTTTGGATTGAGATCCAAATAAGGATTGTATGGAATCCGATGGTAAGTTATATGTAACTGCCATATTCTGTCTAAAAAGCCAGAAGTAGTCCTTAAGTAAGCGGACTAAAGTTGGATGCTTCAATGCATCGCAACCTTACACTTCTGTATGGTGTTTGATATACACATTATTGAAATGTGTGACATGCGCTCTTTTAAGAGAAGGAAAGAACACCATAACACATGTTTTATACCGTGTGTGCATATGTGACCAAAGGGATAGAAATTTAATAATATCATTGATCTCAACTTTTCCTATTGTGAGACTCTATTTATATTTTGACTCTTAGAACCCTTAACTTATCCCTGAAGTATGGTTCAATGTAGCTAGCTTAGTTAGTTTCCAAGAGGTCCGAGAAAAGTTTAGGCCTGGAGAATCTAACTAGAAAAGCGAGTTTAATCATGATGAATGACATACAGTAAGAGGGAAAGATAGCCTTTTGATCACTTTCATAAGGTTTCGTGGTTCACTAGCTAGCCTATTATAGTTTCTATGAGTAAAAACATAATAGTGAACGCGAAAATTATTTTATGAGATCATGAGTTAAAACAATGAATGTGAGAAGGCAATCTAGGGTTAGGCATACGTGAAAAGGAGGATCTTATTTTTCGAGACGCTATATATCCCTAACAGGTGTATAGCACTAGTGCTCATAAGGTATGCTGGTCACACAATCTATCTACCAGTATAACTGAAGATTAAGATTGAAAGTCATTCCATCGTGTACGAGTGGGAGATGATAGAGTTTGGGTACGCCCATGACTCTAATTTGGATAAAGGTCCAATCCAAATAGAATTAAGTAATTCAATCTGACTAAAATTACCAAATCCTATCTCAGAAAAAGTCTGAGTTAAACTAGAGTTAGGTCTGTAGTTTTAAGGATCTCTATAAATAGATAAGAGATCTCAGTATTTGGTAACGAGAAAACGTATAAGCCGTAAGGATGCTCATTCCCACTCACGCTTATTTTTGTCTTAATGTTTCAATGGCTTTTAAATTGTGGAATAGCTGTTGTTATCCCGCATGTGGATAAAAGTCAGGCCAGTGACCAAAAATAAATGGGATCCTTGTAAACGCTTTCTCAACGAGTTTCTATGCTACAAAAGGTAGGTACCATTTATTAATATTACTTCCGTATAAATTATATTTGTTATAATTTTTCCCATCATGTTCTTTTGATTATGTCATCCCTATCTAGTTATTTTTTTTCAATTTTTTTTATTAATTTTGATGATGTGTCAATGAATTGTTAAAATAAAATTTCAATAAATTATACATTTATTTTTTAAAAAATATTAAAATATATACTCTTAATAATGGAGTAAAATAATAAAAATATTGCCCTTCTGCTCCCGTATCACATCTTTCCAATTTACTTATTATGAGTATTTTTCTGTTCGACGTTTTTTTTTTAATTGGAATTAGAGATTGAAGGATTGTCCATCAGAGATAAAGAGGGGGAATGCTAGTGATGTGGAAGCCATCCAACCAAGGAGTGCAAAGAATTTCTATGATCCCCACTATGTCAATATTCAGTATATATGCATAATCCTCTAGTAGAATTATTGGCATTGATGAAACTTTAGTAAGTATACCGATTAAATAATAATAGTAGACACATAGTATCTGAATATCATCTCACAAGTATCAATTTAATTAATCTATAATTATACTAATATTGCTTATTTTAATGCAAATTAATGTAAGATTTCGATATTAATTTCATACAAATATCATCATAAACATTCATGCCCCATTCAGATCTTGAATATAATAATAATCACATAGAAAAAGTGAATAGATCACTTACCTTGAGCGGAATTCAACATGACCAAGAGAAAATTGACAATCACGAACCTTATAAACCAGTTTCTCTCCCTTAACCCTCTTTATGCAGCAGATGCTTGATGGAAAGCCAAAATACGATCTATATGTATTTTATTTTGTTTGCAAAACTTAATTAGGGTAGAGAGATGACTAGTTTATATACCCTTTTAACTTTAGATCTAGTATGTGCATCAAATACTAATTTAACGGTTAAGATTTAATATACTATTAAATAAAAGAAAAATCCTAATCCTAACTTAATATGGGTTTAAATGTAAATAGAAGTATGAACCAAATAGACTTTTAATCCGGCCACACTTCTTGCATTCTCCCACTTGGACGGATGTTTCATCATTATATTTAATAGTATAACATAAGGCTAGCAAAGATTAAATCTTGTAAACCGTTAACATCATAAACACCTCAACACAATAAATTACATAATGCGGGGCGGTCATACACAGTATAGTCGTATACTCCCTTCCACATACCACTGCATTAAGAACTTATTATGTTAGGGTCATAAGTTGTATATAAACAACATACAGTCCACATACTTGTTATGAAAATACATACAAATTTCTCATTCAAACAATCATGTATACATAAGCACAATGAATAAGAAATATAAAATTCAGAAACATGTCATTATTGAGCTCAAGAGTGTTAAGCATTATTGTCAATCATCAATACAACCAAGACCCATCCTAAGCACATGTTCTTTAAATGTCTTTAGTTGTAAACCTTTAGTTAGAGGATTTGCAATCATAAGATCCGTCCTAATATGTTCTATATACACTCTTTGTTTCTGAATCTCCTCTTTGACAACAAAATACTTTAATTCCATGTGTTTTGCGCCTTTGGAATATTTGTCATTCTTAGAGAAGAAAACTGCTGCAGAATTATCATAATAAATTTTCAGCGGCTTACTTATGGTGTCGACAATCCCAAGCCCTGAAATAAAGTTTTGCAGCCATAATGCATGAATTGTAGCCTCATAACAAGCTACAAATTCTGCTTCCATAGTGGATGAAGCAACAATAGACTATTTGGCACTTTTTCATGAAATTGCTCCTTCAGCTAATAGGAACAAATAGCCAAACGTTGACTTTCTGCTATCAACACAACCAGCAAAATCAGAATCTGAATATCCAATCACATCTAAATGATCAGACCTCTTATAAGTGAGCATGTAATCCTTTGTTCCTTGAAGGTATCTCAACACTTTCTTTGCAGCTTTCCAATGATCAATTCCAAGATTACTTTGATATCTACCCAGCATCCCTACTGCAAAACTGATATCGGGTCTAGTACAAGTTTAAAGGTACATCAAACTGCCCACAATAGAAGCATATAGACTTGCTTCCATTTCCTTACGTTCTACATCATTCTTTGGACATTGCATAAGACTTAATTTATCTCCCTTTTGAATAGGGACAACACCTGCTGAGCACTTGCTCATGTTAAATTTCTCAAGAATTTTCTCAATATAGGCTTTCTGAGACAGTCCTAATAGACCTTCTGATCTCTTACGGAATATTAAAATTTCAATCACATAGGATGCCTCTTCCATATCTTTCATTTCAAAACTCTTAGAAAGAAATTCTTTAGTCTTACGCAATATACCCAAGTCATTAGCAGCAAGCAAAATATCATCAACATACAGAACTAGAAATATAAACTTACTCCCACTGATCTTTCGGTAAATACACAGATCAACAGTAATTTCCTCAAAATTGAAAGAAGTAATGGTATTATTGAACTTAATATACCATTGCCTGGAAGCTTGTTTAAGTCCATATATTGACTTCTTTAATTTACACACCATACTTTCTTTACCTTCAATGGAAAAACCTTCAGGTTGATCCATATAGACTTCCTCCTCAAGATCACCATTCAGAAAGGCTGTTTTCACATCCATTTGATATAACTCTAAATCATAATGAGCTACTAAAGCCAAAATTATTCTCAAAGAATCTTTCTTTGAGACGGGTGAAAAAGTCTTCTTATAATTAACGCCATCTTTCTGAGTGTAACTTTTGGCAACAAGTCTAGCTTTATATCTTTCAACATTGCCATTTGAGTGGCATTTGGTCTTAAAGACCCATTTACAGCCAACCCTTTTAGAACCTTCTGGCAAGTCTACAAGATCCCAGACATTATTTTGAGCCATTGATTCTAACTCTTCTTTCATAGCATCAATCCACTTTTCAGACTTATCACTACCTATGACTTGTGAAAATGAAGCAAGATCATTATCAATGCCATAATCAAAATCTGACTCTTGCAAATAAATCACATAATCATTAGGAATAGCCGATCTTTTAACCCTTACAGGTTTATTTAAAGCTATACCAACTAGTTCATTTATATGAGTTGGTGGGAAGTTAGGTTCTTCATGGGGTGTTTCTTCGTTATCCAAATGTTATTCTTGATTATTTTGGCCTTCCAAATCAGGAACAACATTTGTTGTGGTTGTGGATTTAAAAACGTTTATAGGCAATGGAATATCAACCCTTATTTCATTAATATCCACAATTTGATTTTCAGCACTCCCACTAACTTCACCATTCTCTAAAAATTTGGCATTGGTTGTTTCAATAATTCTAGAACCGTGGTTTGGCCAATAAAACCTGTATCCTTTGGATTTCTCTGGGTAACCAATAAAGTAACCACTAACAGTTCGAGAATCCAATTTTCTTTCATGTGGATTATAAATTCTTGCTTCTGCTGGACAACCCCAAACACACAAGTGTCTTAAACTAGGTTTCCTTCCAGTCCATAATTCAAAAGGAGTTTTAGGAACTGCCTTACTAGGAACCCTATTTAACAAATATACAGCAGTTCTTAATGCATACAGCCACAAACTTTTAGGTGATGACATATTACTTATCATACTCCTAACCATATCCATTAATGTTTTATTTCACCTTTCTGCCACACCATTTTGTTGCGGTGTGCCTGGCATAATATACTATGCACATATGCCATGACTTTTGAGGAACTTGGCAAATGGACCACGACACTGTCCAGATTCATCATACTTTCCATAATACTCACCACCTTTATCTGATCTTATAATTTTCACTTTTCTATCTAATTGCCTCTCAACCTCCTTTACAAACACCTCAAGGGCATTTACAACTTGAGATTTTTTATGCAACAAATAGATATATCCATACAATGAAAAATCATCTATAAAAGTGATGAAGTATTTTTCTCCATTAAAAGACGGAGTATCAAAAGGTTCACAAATATCGGTGTGTATTATTTCAAGAAGCTGACTGCTTCTTGTGGCTCCTTTCTTGCTATGTTTGGTTTGCTTGTCTTTAATGCATTCCACACATAAGCCAAGATCAGTAAAATCTAGATTTGGTAGAATTTCATTCTTTACTAATCTTTCTAATCTTTCTTTGGATATATGACCCAAACGTTTATACCACAAGTAAGCAGAATGTTCATTTGCCAAACTACGTTTTATTCCAATATTATGATTAACATTAAATAGAAATTCAGAAAAAATATCATCAAGTTTCAATTTATATAAACCATCCATAAGAATTCCATAACCAATAAAGGAATTATTCTTATACAAATTGAAACAACCATGTCCACCCTTAAAGGTATATCCACTAGCATCAAGTCTAGAAATAGAAATTAAATTTCTTAAAATCGAAGGTACATAGAGTGTGTTCATTAGATCCAAGTGATGCCCAGTATCTAATGTCAATCGATAAGTCTCTACACCTTCAATTGGGGCCTTCATTCGGTTCCCCATAAACAAAAAGTTGCTAGTTGGGCTTATGGTTTGGATTGAAAAGAATCCCTGCATAATATTAGAAACATGAGTAGTGGCACCAGAATCAAACCACTAAGTATTAGAAGGAACTTCATATAAGTTTGATTCAAAGCATACAGAAGCATAATGTATACCTTTCTTTTCGAACCAAGCTTTACGTTTTATGCAATCTTTCTGATAATGTCCTTGCTTCTTGCAAAAGTGACATTTATCGAATTTTTGTCCCTTCTTTTCATCATTAGCAACCTGTGGAACTTTAGTATGTTCCTTTTTCTTGAAATTATTGGCCTTTGGTTTGAGTCTCTTTCCAGCTCCTTGACCCACTAGGTTAATAGAATGAACTCTTTATTTCTATAATGTCGCTTCCACCTGAATAAGCTTACTGGACAGTTCATCAATGTTCCACTTATCCCTTAATACATTATAATTGATGTGGAACGGTCCATATTCAGTAGGAAGTGAGTTCATGATAAACTACACTAAGAAGGAGTCTTCTACAGTCATACCTAGTGTCTTAAGTCTTGCTGCAATATTGGTCATTTCAAGAACATGTTGCTGCATACTCTTTGACCCATCAAACTTCATGGTCGTGAATTCAGCCATAAGTGTCCCTGCAAGTGTCTTGTCAGCAGAACGAAACTTATCTTCCACTAGCTTAAGAAAATCTTTGGCATTCTGATTTTCAGTGCTAGGAAGAGTAGATTTAATGTTGTTGGCAATTGTCATTCGCATAAAGTTCAAGCATAATCTATTAGACCTTATCCATGCCTTATGGTGTGCCTTTTCAGCCTCTGTACTAGTATCATTAATGTCAGCAGGCTTATTCTCTAATAGGGCTAAGTCAAGATCCAAAGCACGTAAATAGAAAGTGACTTGCTCGTTCCATTCAGAAAAATTCACACCAGTGAACAAAGTAACAGAAGAAGCTTGAGAGTGAAGGCTAATACCTGCAAATATATAAACGCTCACTTATTAATAGATTCAAATAGGAAGCATATACATTAAATATATATTGCAGGTTTCCTTTGGGTAAACTCAACAATACATATCATTACTATCATTAGGGTGCTATTTAAACTTTATGAGAAAATTAAATAAACTTTACCAAATATATATAGCATCTTTGGATAACTATATATATGTGACAATAGTATATAAATTTTCTCCTTAATATTTATTAGTTATAGAACATTGATTTATCTTTGGGTAAATCTCTTAATTTCTATCAACCAATAAATTATTTATAATAACATTTGCTAAAATACATAAATCATATGACTATACATTCAAATTAATTTGACCACTTTGGTGACTAACAAATCAATTTTAATCATAATGTCATACAATATATATTACCCCACATTTCAAAATTAATTTAGCCACTTTGGTGACAAATAAATTAATTTTAATCATAATATCATAAAATAATAATAATATACCCATGAGATAAATTAAGATTGAAGTTTTGATTATAGGTCAAAATAACATTAATATGACCAAATGTAAAAATCAAAACTTTAAAATCAATTTATACAATGTCATTAAACTTTATGGATCAAAAGGTAATTTGCCATAATTAATAATTCCAAACAAAACAAACTTACACTATTATAGGAATTAGAAACATAACATACAATTCAGTCAAATCATGATTGAATTTCATCTTCATTATGCAACAAAATTAATTAATAATTATTATTATAAATTGTTGCCCTAAAATCTTCATAACTAAAACCTTACTGTCCAAATGCATTAGGCGGAAACCTTCTTCCATTATTTTTTATTTTTTATTTTTTATTTGTTTTTTATTTTTTTTATGGCAATATATGGCCATGCATGCTACTTTCCATAACCCTAAAACATGATTTGCACATATACATTAATTAGTGTTTGGGTGGCAACCAAACTCCACTTAACCGGCAGCAAACATTAATTTCCTTTGTTTTATTATGCCGGCCCTAAATTCAATCCTAAGACAACATTATTTACTTCATTAGGATGGTAGGCGGCGATAGAACTTTGATACGGCGACACCAGTAAATATATATTATATATATATATATATTTATATAACGAAAATTAATTTAATTCAAAATTCTAAATTTTATGAACATCAAAATATTCATAATTAACATTATAATTGAAATAATCATCAAATTATAAATCTAAGGATTATTATTTACTCAAAATCACAGCCTCTATACTATATGTAAGATTTCGATATTAATTTTATACAAATATCATCATAAACATTCATACCTCATTCAGATCTTGAATATAATAATAATCAAATAGAAAAAATGAATAAATTACTTATCTTGAGAAGAATTCGACATGACGAAGAGAAAATTGACAATCACGAATCTTATAAACCAGTTTCTCTCCTTTAACCCTCTTTACGCAGCAGATGCTTGATGGAAAGTCCAAATACGATCTATATGTATCTTATTTTGTTTGCAAAACTTAATTAGAGTAGAGAAAAAACTAGTTTATATACCCTTTTAACTTTATATCTAGTACGTTCATCAAATACTAATTTAACGGTTAATATTTAATATACTATTAAATAAAAAAAATCATAATTCTAACTTAATGTGAGTTTAAATGTAAATACAAGTATGAACCAAATAAACTTTTAATCTGGCCATACTTCTTACAATTAATACTAAAGTAATAAAACAATTCAAAGATTTAATCAAGAATTTCAGCTTGTTAATCAGAAAGATATGGAAATCAATCAATTATAATTTTCAATTAAGTTAGAAAACTCATTCATAAACACATTCACCCATTTCCACGAACTAATATTTAAGTTAATTCTAATTCTATTCCAAAAAAATTAAAAATTGACCAGCAAAAATGAGTTTTAAATAATTCTCCTTTTCTGGCACAATTCAAATATTTAATTCTAGCTCAAGCATTCAACCTGAAAATATAAGAGCTAAAATAAGTCTTCGATCTATCTAAAATTAACGAATAACAAGCAAGCAACATTCAGAAACTCAATTTTTCGTCTCGACACACAATCAAGAGTATAAACATGGCTAACAATTCATTCGAGCATTAAGAATTATGTCGAGGAAAAAAAATTGAACTGAAAATTGCATAAGCTTAATTAATCATCCATAACAAGTCCAAGGGTTCAAGAATTCCTTAACAAAAGAAGATCTCCTCTCACATAGTCATAATCACACTAAACAAAGAGTAGAAGATGACTTGCGATGACTAGAGGAATTATTTAGATGAATTGATGTCTAGGAATGGACCATTTCTCAACTTTGCGGTCAATGCGCGTTAAGACAAGTATTTAATAAGAAGGGAATATTTATAACCATTACTAAAATATCATAATAAATAATTAAACTAACCATAATGTTCATTGTTATATGATAACAATATGAACATACAGTGCCGCAGCGTGATCATTTTCCTTGGGGGACGACATGATTCAATTAAGTTCTAGCTACTTTTAAATATTAAAATTTTATTTTATTAATTATGTAAAAAAATAAAGAAAAAATATAGGGACTTTTTTTTTTTAAATAATGTGTTTTAAAAAAATATTTTGAGTTTTGGAATTTTCTAAAAAATTTTTGGCAAAATTGTGTGTTTCACCCATTTTTGCAGCAGTGAGCTACGGAAATGGAACCCCATTTTATTTTTTCTTTGTGTTGGAAAAGCTGCCATCTTTTTTATTTTTTTATTTTTTTTTATTTTGAATAAGAAAAATTCTTAATTTTATTAATACAAGGAAAATATGTTTTTTACTATTTTTTTGTTTTTTTTTTGTTCTGAATGAAAAAAATTCTTAATTTTATTAATACGCGAAAAATATGTTTTTTATCCAATTCGATAAATAGGGTAACCTTTTATTAATATGAAAAAAATATTTTTATTTTACTCAATTTAATAAATAAGATAAAAAAAATTATAGGTTAATAATAATTTATGTAAATTTAAAATTAGTAATATTTGTGCAATAAAAATAATTAAAAATAGAAATAATACATTCATTATATACATAATTAAAATTAAATAATATATATTATTTCACTAATACCAAAATAGAAATAAAAGAAAAAAGTTAAACCTGCCACTTTTTTAATTAAATTTTCGATTCCCAGCTAACTGTATAGAGTTTTTTATTTAATTATATATGAATTTGTGATCAACTCAATTTAATTATAAAAATAATATTTTGGTATTAAAATATAAAATTAGTAATATTTTGTGCAATCAAAATAATTAAAAATAGAAATAATACATTTATTATATAAATAATTAAAATTAAATAATGTATATTATTTTATTAATACCAAAATATTATTTTTATAATTAAATTAAGTTGATCACAAATCCATATATGATTGCACAAAATATTATTAAATTTAGATTTACATAAATTATTTTTAACTTATAATTTTTTTATCTTATTTATCAATTGGGTAAAATAAAAATATTTTTTTATATTAATAAAAGGTTACAATATTTATCAACTTGGGTAAAAAAATATTTTTCTTATATTAATAAAATTAAGAATTTTTCTCATTCAAAACAAAAAAAAAATTAAAACAAAAAAAAAAAATTAAAAATTAAAAAATATATAAAATTAAAATTAATAAAAAAAAAAAAAAATGGCAGCTTTTCCATTTGGGGTTCCATTTCCACAGCTCACTGTTGCAGAATAAGTAAAACATCCCATTTTGCTAAATCTTTTTTAAAAAACCCCAAAACTCAAAATATTTTTTTAAAACACATTATTTAAAAAAAATCCAAAAAATATAATCATATTACTTTTAGATAAATATTTTTACGTGAAACCAACACGATATTCTTTTAAATCTATAAATACATTAAATACTGGGCCTGTTCACTTACAGAAAATTGGTCTAGTTTTTCAGAAAAATTTTTCACAGAAAACAAAAAACAGAGATCATATTTATTTTAGTCAATTTTCTAAAATAGAAAATAGAAAATAGATTTTCCAGTTTTCTAAAATAAAGAAAAGATTGGAAAACTAATAAAATATGTTTTTTAAATTTTCTAAATCATTTTAATACATATATACATGTGTGTGTATATATTCGCACACACATACATATACATGTATGTGCATACATATATATGTGTATATATATGTATGCATAAACATGTATGTATGTATGTATGTACATACATACATATACATATATGTATATACTTATATATGTACATACATACTGTGACGCGTCCGAACCCCGCTCGCGATCCGGATGACCCTCGGGAGTCCGCTTTTAGGACCCGAGATCGGATGGAGGTTCGTTAGAACTCATGAAAGCTGGTCGCTTCGCAATGAACAGGAATATATCCAAATCTATTGTTGGCAATCAACTTACGAGAGCGTCTATTGGGTTATCATAAGGCAGGATCACGGAGTCGCCACCCGATAAAACATCGGGAAATAAATCTAACCTTATGAAGCCCAAAACCAGAGAGAGTTCGGGACCTCACTCTTATTCATACCTTTGGTTAATATTATGTGAATGGATTTTTTTAGGATCAATTATTTTATCTCTTTTCTCACACGATCATGCGATAAATATAAAGCACATTACAAGCATATGTATAAAGCAAAAAATAAATAAAACGATAAGTAAAATATAATTACAGTTATCCAAAATAAATAAATAAGTAAATAAATACAAAAACCATAAAAGTAATAGAATGAAAATACATATATAAATTGGGCTATTCATTTAGGCGGGAACATTGGTTCCCAATTACTTATTTTATGAAAAGAGTTTAGAGCTCTCAAGTTGATTAAACCTTTGCTTTGGAGTGAAAACCAAGACATTGGTCCTATTTTATTAACAAATTTCATTTTGGTAAAAAAAAAAAAAAACATTTGTGTGATGGTTCTTTTTAAGCGCGGTTGAAAATCCTTTATTATTATAGACCATTAGCGAATGAAAGAATAAAATAATAATTACACATTCCGAATAATAAATAAATTCTAATCTACTTGTCCCGACCATACTTGCCTAATTCCACGGGCGGACCACGTGCCACTCGCATCGCGGTAAAGACAGAAAACAATATTGGTTAATAATGAATAAATAAATAATTGAATGAATAAATAAACAAATAAATAATTGAATAAAATAAATTGAGAAAAATAATTAAAGTTAATAATAGATTAAATTAACTTAAATGATAAATAAATGAATAAATAGATAAATAATTAAATAAATAATTGAATGAAATAAATTGAGAGCATTAATGAATGTAAAACACAATGACAATTATAATAATCAAATGCAATAAAACTGATAATGCTAATAATAATAATAATAATAATAATAATAATAATAATAAAGCATAATAATATTAATAATAATAATAATAATAATAGCAATAATGCAAAGTAATAATAATAACATGAATAAAAAATACAATAACTAATAACAAATAAATACAATAATGAATATAATAATAAATAAATAATATTAATAACAATAAAATCAATATAACTCAATAATACTAATAATAGATAAATAAAAATAATAATAACAATAATGACATAATAATAATAATAATGTAAACTAATTAATTAATAATAATAATAATAATAATAATAGTTAGACAGGATAATAAAAATAATAAAATAATAATAATAATTAATTATAAAACAGAATAATAATAATAATAATAATAATAATAAAGAAAATAATATAAAATAGGAGGGGAAGAGAGGCTCACTGGTTTTTCGCCGCCGGAGCCGCTGGTGGTGGGGGTTGGTCGACACCTCCCCCACCGGAAAGTATATGGCTGCCTCGAGGTCTCATCAGTGCTGTCCACGAGCCGGAAAGAAGCCGCCAGTCGCCGGAAAGAAGCCGCCAGTCACCGGAAAACGCTCCCAAAGCTCGCGCCAACCTCCTCGCCGGCGATTGCGGACGATCGGCGACCACCACCGGCTTCGTCCGGGTCTTCTCTCCACCGTAGCGGGGCGCGTGCGGCAATCGGCGGCCGTGGCTGGCCGGCGGAGCCCTCGCCACTTTCCTCTCTTTCTTTCTCCGTTTCCCTTGGTTCCAGCGTTGTTGGTCCCCTCTGTTTTCCCTTCTTTTATTTCTTTTACCTTTTATTCCTTTTTGATTTTGATTCTTTTGCCTTGTTTTCTTATCTTGCTTTTTGCTCCCTTGCTCTCTCTTGCTCTCTCCTTAATTTTTTCCTTTTTATTTTGTTCTTCAGCCGACCCCCTTGCTCTCTCTTGTTCTTCTTTTTTTCTTTATTTTCTTTTCCTTTCAATTTTTATAAATCCAGCCGAGAGAGCCCCCTGTTTCTTACTCATCTCTTTCTTTTTATACCCTCAAATTAGGGTTGATTTTTGGGTAGCCAATAATTTCCTCCATTCTTCCATTTTTTTTTTAATTTTAACTAATTTACTTAACCTAAAACACTAACTAATCAAACACTCTATTAATTAAATACCCTATATTTTTATACCTATTTAATCTAATTAATTTACTTAAATTATCATATCTAATTTATTTAATTAACCCTATATCTATTTCCTTCTTTTCAATTTTAATTACCCAATAATATTAACTAATTAAATTAACCTAACCTTAACTTTTAATTTTTTTTTAATTAATTTTTTTTAATTTTTTTAATTTTTTTAATTTTATTTATTATTTTTTGTATATATATATTTATTATTATTATTATTTTTTTTGAGAGATTTATCAAGGCCCTCTTTGAACCCGCTTTTAGGATTCGAGGGATAGGTTCGCGTCTTTTCCGATCTTAGGTGTTATGAGATATTTTCGGTACCTCATTTCACAATAGAACATTGAAAAGGACTATCCATCACCATAACACCTTTAGGCACTTTTGAGGTATTTTGGAGTCGCCACCCAATTTACAAGAAATTGGAAAAGTTTAACCTCTTATCGGTCTAAACCAGAGACGGTGTCCGGAACTTCACACTTATTGGTGCCTTGGTTAATTATAAATGAGTTTTTAAATTATAAAGTTTCATTTTTCATCTCACACAATTAATGTAGTTTGTTAAAGCGCATATCAATCACATATGAAACGATAAATAAAAATAAAAATAAAGACAAAATTAAATTACAACAAAACTAGGGGCGGAATACAACCCCCATTGTAAATAAAATATAAATCATACATAAAACGGGGTATTTATTAATGTTGAGGACGTTGGTCCTCTCATGCACAATTAAAAAAAATCATTTTAAAGTGACAATTTATTTTGGATGGAAAATTAGGACATTGGTCTCATTTTATTAGAAAACCCAATTTTATTTGTAGAAATATTTTTGTGTGATTTTTGATTAAGCGTGTATAAAATAAATGGTTTAATTAATTATTACATGCCAAATAACTCAATAAAACAAATAAAGGAAAAAATAACAAGTACAATGAAAAATAACAACTCCTTGGATCTCCTCCTTCATTCGTACGGGTGCTCAAACAGGGGAACACAAAGATTTGACATCAAAAATAAACACAAATAAACTTAATGTTAGTAATCAAAGTAAGAAAATCAATTAAACATTTATAACAATACATAAATTAAATAAAACATGCATATTATGGGATAAATAAACTAAATGATATGTTAAAATAAATTAACATATTAATATATCACTATTTAAAACATAAAGCGATAATAATAATAATGATGGTGATAATAATAAATAGACGGTAATAAAAACAACAACGACAACAACAACAACAACAATAATAATAATAATAATAATAATATGTGATGATAAATAATGATAATGGTAATAGTAATAATAATAATACTAATAGTAATAGTAATAATAATAATAATGATAATGAACGATTAAATGAAACAAGGGTGAGAATGAAATTAGAAATGTTAGATCTATGTATAAAAACACATAAAATAAATAAAAACCAAACAAATGTAAAGATTTGCATGGTTAACAATTAAATATAAGTAAAATAAAATAAAAGAAAAATAAAAGACTAAGAGATCAAGCCTAGAATATTTACCCTCAGATTTAAATGATATTGAAGCAAGAAGTTCCAATCTAATCTCTTGTCAAGATCAAAAATAAACTTAAAAAAATATTCAAGAAAATTCTTAAGTTTATGTGTGACGCGCGCCGAACCCGGAAACCCAGCAAGGGCCCTCGCTTTGAATCCGCTTTAGGATTCGAGGTATGAAGGTTCGCGTCTTTTGATCATGGGCGCCATGAGGCATCATCGGTATATCCCTCCCAATAGAACATTGGGGAGAAGTACCTAGCCTATTGACGCCTAAAGGCACCTTTGAGGTATTTGGAGTCGCCACCCAATTTGCAAGAAATTGGGAAAGGGTTTCTCACCTCTAATGGTCTAAACCAGAGATATGGTGTCCGGAACTTCCCTCTTATTTATGCTTTGGTTAAATATAAATGGGTTCTTAACTTCTTAAAATTATATCTCTCATCTCACACGATCAATGCATTTAATTTAAATTGCGCATTTCAAGCACGTAAAGGAAGTAAATAAAAGCGATAAAGCAATAGATAGAGAAAGCGGTAAATGAAAGCGGTAAACACGCAAGCACGCAATTACAAGAGAAATAGGGGCGGAATACAACCCCCATTGGAAGGAAATGAAGCTATAAATGGGACAGAATACAATCCCCATTGAGAGGAATTGAAGCTACTAATGGGATATAATACAATCCCCAAAAATAAATAAAGTTGCCCCAAAATTAATTACAAGGGCCTAAAAATAAATAAACTTAAATTTAAAACACTCACACAAGGTTAAAATGAAAAGACATACATAAATCGGGGCATCATTTTAGGAACCTTGGTTCCTTCGCACTTGTTCAAAATTTAGGAACGTTGGTTCCTTCGTATTAATTTGAAGAGGGTTCGAAAAAGTCATTTTTTATTGTTTGAATTGAAAAACCGGGATGAGTGATCCCATTTTTGTAGAAAAGTTGACTCTTCGTTTTAATTGTGACATTTTTATTGTCGGGCTAAAATAAGGGACATTGGTTCTAATTTTATTAGTGAAAATCCCGATTTAATTATAAAAATATTTTTGTGATTTTTTATCGCACGCGTGCACAAATAAAATAATTATTTATTTACAAATAAACACGTAACACATAAAGAGAGAGTCGAAAAGATCTCACCAAACTGAAGTGACCCTCCACGCGTTGCGACCCATCCGGGGAGTCGCTGGGCGTTCACATGACCCGACTCAAGTTAAATCTCATACAAAAATTGATAAAAACTATTAGTAATGATTCTAAATGAAATTGATCTAATAAAAACAAAATAAATATTGAACACCAGTATATAATGCTAATAATAATGATAATAATAATAATAATAATAATAATAATAATAATAATAATAACAACAACAAAACAAATAAAAAGCAATACTAATAATAATAATGATGCACACATAATGATGACAGTGAATATAAACATTAAAAACCCTAATAATAATAATAATAATAATAATAATAATAATAATAAAGGTAAAAAATATCAGTGCTAATAATAATAATAATAATAATAATAATAATAATAATAATAATAATAATAATAATAATAAATAAATAAATAAATAAATAAATAAATGAATGAATAATAGTAGCACAAATAGTATCACACGATAATGACATAAATAATACTAACATTTAATAAGATTACAATAGTAACTAATAATAATAATAATAATAATAATAATAATAATAATAATAATAATAATAAGAAGAAGAAGAAGAAGAAGAAGAAAAGAAAGAAGATGACGGCAAATACCAAGAATAAAGCTAATAAAAAGGGAAACACAAATTAGACTACAAAATAATAATAATAATAAAAGACCCTAAATGCATTAAACATGACATGAACTCATTAATGAACATAAACACAATAAAAATAATAATGATAGCAAAATATCAAATTGACGCAAGCAAATAATGTATTAATGGTGATATTAACTCATTAAGATGCTAAAAGTACACAATATACATGATAATAATAGCAAAAAATAATATTAACAATAATAAATGCTATACAAAAAAATAAATGAGGATGGGTTCAAGAATGTTTACCCTCAGAATTTTTAGATTGGGGAAACGGTGTCCCGATCGATTTTCCTTGTCGGATTTGTGGTGATAAATATTTGAAGAAAATCTAGAAATTAATATTTTGAAATAAAACCAAAAAAAATACTTTGATGAAAATATTTTTGGTGGATGATTTGAGCAAAAGGAAATTAATTTTCCAAGCCCTAATCACTCAATAAAATGGATTGTGTATTTTTGAAGATCAAATCAAGATTAAAACTTGAGAAAGAAGAGAAAAAGAAAGCCAAAGAGCTAGTTGCTGGAGAGAAAGAGTTGAAAGAAAAACCTTGAAAAAAATAGTTGCCGTCCTTGAAAATGAGGGAAAAATCCTCATTTAAGCTTGTCTTGGCCAAAAATGGCAAAAGACAAAAAATCTTTTATTTTTAGTTAATCCAAAATATCACAAAATGGTGAAACAATGGAAAATGTCAGACTGAAAACAGCGAAAAAAACGGACAGGCGAAGACCAGGTCGCGCGGAGAGGGCAAGGGCGCGCGGCAGGCAGCCTGCTGCGCGCGTGGTGCCCCCGCACCGCGCGCGGCAGGCAGCTGCCTCGCGCGCAGGGGGGCGCGCGGCGCCCCCCGCCTCCCGCGCAGGGGGGGCGCGCGGCGCCCCCCGCCTCGCGCGCAGGGGCTGCGCGCAGGCGCCCCTGGGATCTGGGGCGGCCTGCCGCGCAGGCAGCCCCGCGCTGCCGCAGGCGGCCTCCGCGACCCTTTTTTTTATATATTTATTTTAAATCTTGACACAAAATTAATATATATTTTTTTACTCCATCTTAATTTTAATTTCCCCAAAAATATATTTTTTAATTATTTTCCGAAAAACACATCTTTGACAAGGGAACGATCGATTCTCACATTTCTTGCCGAAAATCGGTCTTCTATCTCATCATCGGGTAATCCTGATCTTGGACCGCCTCGGGACCCGGTGTCTACAGTTGCCCCCAATTTTGGGGAACTTAGAACCTAGGTGCCTAAGTGAGCCAAAATTCAGAAAAGAAAGGAAAGAGGCGCGTACCTGAGGCGGTTGTCTTCCCGAACTGGCTGGAGTTACTGTGGGTTGTTACCGTCTGTTTGTTGACGTGTTAACCCCCGGTTCCTTGGCATCTAACCTGTTGATGCGGATATACTCATGGATTGAAAGGATTTAGAATATTTTGGGAAGAGCTCAATGCTACGAAGGATAACGCTCCGAAAAGACTGAGGATGCCTTGAAAAAAGGACTTAAAGATAATGCTCCGAAGAGACTGAGAATGCCTTGTGATGAAGGACTTAAAGATGACGCTCCGAAGAGACTGAGAATGCTCCGAAGAGACTGAGAATGCCTTGAAAAAGGACTTAAAGATAATGCTCCGAAGAGACTGGGAATGCCTTGAGAAAGGACTTAAAGATAATGCTCCGAAGAGACTGGGAATGATTTGAAAAAATGACTTAAAGATAATGCTCCGAAGAGACTGAGAATGCCTTGAAAAAGGACTTAAAGATAATGCTCCGAAGAGACTGAGAATGCCTTGAGAAAGGACTTAAAGACAATGCTCCGAAGAGACTGAGAATGCCCCGTGAAGGAGGACTTAAAGATAATGCTCCGATGAGACTGAGAATGCCCCGTGAAGGAGGACTTAAAGACAATGCTCCGAAGAGACTGAGAATGCCTTGAAAAAGGACTTAAAGATAATGCTCCGAAGAGACTGAGAATGCTCCGAAGAGACCGAGAATGCCTTGAAAAAGGACTTAAAGATAATGCTCCGAAGAGACTGAGAATGCCCCGTGAAGGAGGACTTAAAGATAATGCTCCGAAGAGACTGAGAATGCCTCGTGAAGGAGGACTTAAAGACAATGCTCCGAAGAGACTGAGAATGCCTTGAAAAAGGACTTAAAGATAATGCTCCGAAGAGACTAAGAATGCCTTGAAAAAGGACTTAAAGATAATGCTCCGAAGAGACTGAGAATGCCCCGTGAAGGAGGACTTAAAGATAATGCTCCGAAGAGACTGAGAATGCCCCGTGAAGGAGGACTTAAAGACAATGCTCCGAAGAGACTGAGAATGCTCCGAAGAGACCGAGAATGCCTTGAAAAAGGACTTAAAGATAATGCTCCGAAGAGACTGAGAATGCCTTGAAAAAGGACTTAAAGATAATGCTCCGAAGAAGCTGAGAATGCCTTTTGAGCAAGGACTTTGAAGATAATATTTTGAAGATATTGAGGATGCCTGTTGGATAAGGACTTAGAGATAATGCTCCGAAGAGACTGAGAATGCCTTGTGAATAAGGACTTGAAGATAAAGTATTTGAGGATGCCTTTTGAAGAAGGACTTAAAGATAGTGTTTTAAAGAGATTGAGGATGCCTGTTAGATAAGGACTTAAGGATAACGGGGAGATTAGATGCACGTGATAAGTGCTTGTGCTAAGCATGTGCAAAGGATTACGTGTTGCAAGTACGCAAAGATCATGGGCACGAAATGCGTACGAAGGATTGCTTATGCAAGATATATAAAAAGTTCATGCATGCGTGAATGCACATTGAGGCATCACCAAATGCCATGCCCGTGAGATGCATATGTATGCAACAATGCAAGATAAGGACTCATCCGAGTGGATTTGGGAGGCGAAAGCCGGTTTGGTCATGATTTGCAGCAGGATCGGTGCCCCCTGGAATTGCTTTTGAATTTCGTGCCTCTGGGGGATTATGAGGTTCTCCTCTGGTACCTGTAGTCATTATTTGAAGGTAGTGCGTCCCTCGTGGATTTTCACACTAGCTTTTCTTAGCGGGAGATGTATCCTTGTCGGATTTTCACATAACCCTGTGCCTTATTTTTTGCCTGGAATGGACCCAACCCAATCCAGCGGCTTTTATTTATTTTATTTTTCGTAAGGCAGACTGCCTGTCGCCAGGTTTTCACCCTGCCCTTCGGCCTAACTTTTGCTTAGAGCGCCAGTCACGGTTTTCATCTCTAATGGCCTCCTTTTTTTTTTTTTTTTTTTTTTTTTTTAGGAAGGTGCTGTAAGGTTGGCTTCACAGTGGGTAGCAAGGTGAATTGACTGAAGTGCCGGGGTGGCGAGAGTGGCAGAGGGTAGTTGGTAACAATGTGCTAGTTTTATGCCGGACTCGGACAATTTTGAGTGTGCAAGATGAGCTGCTCTGGTTACACCCAAACATCTTTGCATAAATGCATATATTTCAATCTAATTTCATAACACATGATCACTATTTGGCATTAACTTGAAGAATATGAGTCTTCACCTAATCTCGGGATAGATCTTGAGAGCATCAAACTCCTGTTATCAATCAGCCCTCGCGGGTTTTCTTGATTGAATATTTTCTCTCCTTTTTCTTTTTTTTTTTTAATTCTTTATTTAGCCTTTGCCATGGACCCTCCTTCAGTTCGTCAATATTGGTTGAATTTGCTTTCATCTTCGTTGGCCGGAGGGACCGTTGCTTCTGAGAGTGGTTCCTCTTGGTACCAAAGTTTTGGTCTTAGCTCTCGTGCAGACTGGTTGAGGTGATGGGTTCCTTATTTGGGGGTTGACTGCGAAGTTCCATGCTTTGCTTTTATTGGCTTTGGCGGTTTGAGCCCTGGAATGGTTGTTCAATGGCTGAGCTAGGGTAACAGGTTGGGCTTGGATGATTTGGGGTACTTTTATTGGCCTTGGTAGTTCAAGCTTTCGAAATGGTTTTCGTCGGCTGGGATTGGATGGATGGCTCGGGGGTTAGCCCTTTTAGTCTTTTTCAGTAGCTAAAAAGAATGGCGATGTGCAGGCATGTGTAGATCAACGGGATTTGAACAAAGCTTGCCCCCCAAATAGCATTCCCTTGCCCTCTATCAATTCTCTCTTTTCTTTACACCCCAATTTTTTTTTTAACCCCAATTTTTTTGCTCCAATTTTATTTTATTTTATTTTTTTTTTACCCCAATTTTTTTTTTTTTGACAAGCTTTGCTCAAGTCCTGAAGTTTACACATACGTGCACTTTTCATTTTAACCACTGGGACCATTGTTGTTCAATTCGGTCGGGCATTAAATTTTGGTAAGAAATTTGGTTATGAGGGTTTTGGATGGTTAAGGGTCAGTCATAATCGGTTTTGGAGTACACATTCCGAATGGGTAGAGAGAAAAAAGGTCATATGGCTCAGTTCTGATGGGTTGCATATTTTCTCATGGTGGTTTTGAGTTTTATTTGTCCGACTTTTGGCGTAACTTTCGAAGCTTGATTTTATTCGGCGACACCATATGTAGCTCAGGTGTTGTGGATGCGAAGAAGTGGCTTTCAAAATTCGGTTCGTCGTCATGTTGGCATGTGGAAGTAGCGTTGGTCTTGAGAGTGTCCTTGTCCATCTTCAGCGTGTCATACTAGGTCCGGGCAAAGGCTCCTTTTTTTTATTATTATCTCTTAAATTTTTATCTCACTTCAGGAGTCATAACAGATGCCATCAAGATTTTATTTGGATTTTCCAAAGTTCCGAGACTAGATAGAGCCATATTAATTGGGTTAATGTCAAAATGAATAGATGCATCGTGATCATGAGAAATGAAATCAAGGAAATATCGCATAAACAAAACAGAAATTGTTCAATCATGTTACAATAACCAAATTGTCCTAAAAGAGTTCTGGAATTGAAAAGTAGTAAGCATTAAAAACATGATCTTCTGCTTGTGGCTTTGGAGGAACATGCCGATGAAGTGGGTCAGGCCCAGTCACATCTCTGGTCGAAGGATTGCATTGTAGTCTACTTCCTTCTTCTTCTCTCTTTTCTCGGGATCCGTGATTTGCTTGGAATCAATGAGGTCCTGAACCCGGTCTCTCAAAGTTCGGCAGTAGTTTGTCAAATGTCCAGTGTGCTGGTGGAATGCACAATATTGATCCGCTCTGTGGTGGGGCTGCCCCTGACTGCTGGCGGGCTTCGCCGGTAATGGCTGCAATAACCCCCTTTTCACTAGCTTCTCAAAAACCCACGACAAGGGTCTACCCAAATCAGAGTAACATCTTTGATTCCTTCTCACTGATGGTTCTCCCGCTTTTTTAACATTGCCCTTACAGCTATCTCGGATATTTAGGTTTGCATTTTTCAGAGCATGCTCTTTCACCAGATCTCCATCCTCCTCAAGCATATTGTCATGTTCCAGAGTAGGCCTCTTACCACCTCCTTGTCCCACTGGTAAATCAAGCGGTTCCTTGCCTCGGGGCTTAGTGGCACTAGGAGATTCCGTGGTTCTCGCTGTATGGGCTATCTCGACAGGGGCCAACTCAACCCGGTTAAAGGTAGCCGCCATCAATCGGGCTTGTAGGACTAGCGCCAGGGCATCTATTCTCTCCTTAATCATTGCTGCCAACCTCCTTTCGAGCTCCTCAAGCCGTCTATCCATCTCTTGGGCCATTAATGCACGAGTCTCCTCGATCTGTCGTGAAAGGCCGACCATACTCAATTCCTGGTTAGAACCCTCTTGTTTTTCACCTTGCTCTTCCTCCTCGCTTTCGCTGCTGGACCAACAGCCTATCATTGCCACAAAGATCTCTCCCTTATCTACCTCAGGGCCAGTAGTAGTGGCATACCCATTTCCATACAAGTCTTGCAGCACATACCATTCCGGTAAGCTCGAACCAATCATGGCACAATGGGCTGACTTCTCTTGACTTTCTCTCTGCCCAGGATTAATAGCCTGTTTGCCATCGATCAAGGCTTGAATTCGGTCCCTTAAAGGACGACAGTAGTCTGTTCTGTGCCCTGTATACTGATGATATGCGCAATACCAGTCCGTCCTATGCTTCGGCTTCCCTTGACTTGGGGCGGGCCCAGCTGGCAAGGGTTGCAACTTTCCTTCCTTGATGAGACGGGTGAAGTGCCAAGATAATGGTCTGCCCGAGATAGTGAGATGTTTGGGAGCCGTCCTTATAGTAGAAACTTCTGCCACCTTATCATTGCCCCCGTTATCGCTGCTGCTTCCCTTATTTTTGCCTGAAGCCACATCTGCAGATCTAGCCACTTTATCTAAATGCTCAGCCTCAACTTCAATGGCTATGTCCTTAAGTGACTCCCAATCTTTGAGTCCCTTCATTTTTAACCCATCCCTCAAATATGGGCTAGCATTTCGGATAAATAACCTGATCTGATCTGAGGTATCAGGCTTTCTCTTTATCTCCATCACTCGATTCCTCCATCGGGTCAAGTACTCATGGAATGATTCCCCTGACTTCTGCTTCAGCACTTCTAAATCTTTCAATGTGACCTCAATCTTGGTACTGCAATCATACTGGCCAAGGAATTCTTCTGTTAACAGATTCCAGTCTTCTTTCGCTCTTCGATCCAGCCCATGGTACCAATCCACTGCTGGGCCAGCTAAGCTGAGACAGAAATAGTCCACTTTTTGCCTCTTAGTCAACCCTGTACCCTTCATGATCAGGGTGTATTGCTTAACATGTGCAGAAGGGTCCGATGTACCGTCAAATTTTGGCAGGTCTGGCATCTTAAACCTCTGGGGCAACAGCTCTCCATCATCCAAATCCACATCTTCAGGGCTCACTCCCTTGCCAGCTGTTAACATGCGGGTGATTGCCTCAATTTGCTGTCTCATACCCCTCATAGCCTCGTCTTCTACCCTGGGTGCTCCACCCCTCACTGTTTGATGGGCTGCTATCTTCTCAACCTCTTCTTCCATTGCGAAATCCTCATCAGGGTTTGGGATCCTTGCTCTTCCGGGTTCAACTGGCACAGCCGTAGCTTTAGGCTCATTTACAGGTTGATGGGCAACAACTCCAGCGAGGGGAGCCTCCCCACCAGTAGGTGGTTCGGCTTGCCCCGGAGGAGGGGCTACCGGCGGTTGTGGAGCAACTGGTGCTTGTGGAGCAGGGGGCTGTGCAAATCTTTCGGCTATGGCACCCATCATGTTCAATATCCTCTGTTCAAAATCCTCCAGTCTCCTGGCGAGGTCTTGGGTGGTTAGGTTTTCGGTCTCTTCTGCCATTGAGGATGATTCGCTACTTGTAGAGAGTGACTCAGAATCCCAAATAGGCACTAGTTCTAGTAATTCAAAGGGCGAGTTTGCCGTCACTAGTCGATCGTCAGAATCTCCAGTCCACTCAGATGAATCTATGATGGCTAAAAAACTCAAATGGTTAGCATGATGCATGGATGACAGTTATAATGCATGATCGTGAGTTATGCAGCATTTCGCAACCACATATAAGCAGATAAATCCTTCCAACCTTAACACTCCCACACGCGAGGTCGTACGGTCTCTTTCCTAGGTGGGCTTCGTCCGAGGGTTAACAGGGAACCCGTCGGACATGTATGGTGCTCGGTGGAAAATCGACAGCATAACAGTCTTAATCTAATGCGCATTCGTATGGGTTTTGGCTATTACGTATTTGGGCAATTCAATTAAACCAAAGTGGGCCCAACGGGGCATGAAAGCCTTTGATGAAGACCATTTGATTTGGTTGATTTTGCTTAATACGTGATGGCCCATATCACAAGCATCGTATTAAGGAGCATGCCCCCTAGGGAAAGTTTCTATTTGCCATTACATGGGCTTTGGTCAAGGTGATGAATTCTTGGTTACCCAAGCATGATCCCTGCCGACGGGTCTAACTCGTCATGAGTATAGCGACCGATCGGATTATCATTTGATATACCAAAAGGTACAAGGCTTGGGCTGGTGATTATCCCTAACACTTCCCTACAATGAGTGAAAGTAGGGTCGTGCTTCGGGAACGCACCGAGGTAAGAAGGGACCAACTAGCGTAATTCTAAGGCTCTAATATGCAATGCAAATTTTTGAAAAGAGATATAATTTTAAGTTTTTTTAAAAATCCAATTATATATTTTAACCAAAGCACTTTCAGAGCAAAGTCTCAAACACAAAGTTCCCCAGTGGAGTCGCCACTGTGACGCGCGCCGAACCCAGAAACCCAGCAAGGGCCCTCGCTTTGAATCCGCTTTAGGATTCGAGGTATGAAGGTTCGCGTCTTTTGATCATGGGCGCCATGAGGCATCATCGGTATATCCCTCCCAATAGAACATTGGGGAGAAGCACCTAGCCTATTGACGCCTAAAGGCACCTTTGAGGTATTTGGAGTCGCCACCCAATTTGCAAGAAATTGGGAAAGGGTTTCTCACCTCTAATGGTCTAAACCAGAGATATGGTGTCCGGAACTTCCCTCTTATTTATGCTTTGGTTAAATATAAATGGGTTCTTAACTTCTTAAAATTATATCTCTCATCTCACACGATCAATGCATTTAATTTAAATTGCGCATTTCAAGCACGTAAAGGAAGTAAATAAAAGTGATAAAGCAATAGATAGAGAAAGCGGTAAATGAAAGCGGTAAACACGCAAGCACGCAATTACAAGAGAAATAGGGGCGGAATACAACCCCCATTGGAAGAAAATGAAGCTATAAATGGGACAGAATACAATCCCCATTGAGAGGAATTGAAGCTACGAATGGGATATAATACAATCCCCAAAAATAAATAAAGTTGCCCCAAAATTAATTACAAGGGCCTAAAAATAAATAAACTTAAATTTAAAACACTCACACAAGGTTAAAATGAAAAGACATACATAAATCGGGGCATCATTTTAGGAACCTTGGTTCCTTCGCACTTGTTCAAAATTTAGGAACGTTGGTTCCTTCGTATTAATTTGAAGAGGGTTCGAAAAAGTCATTTTTTATTGTTTGAATTGAAAAACCGGGATGAGTGATCCCATTTTTGTAGAAAAGTTGACTCTTCGTTTTAATTGTGACATTTTTATTGTCGGGCTAAAATAAGGGACATTGGTTCCAATTTTATTAGTGAAAATCCCGATTTAATTATAAAAATATTTTTGTGATTTTTTATCGCACGCGTGCACAAATAAAATAATTATTTATTTACAAATAAACACGTAACACATAAAGAGAGAGTCGAAAAGATCTCACCAAACTGTAGTGACCCTCCACGCGTTGCGACCCATCCGAGGAGTCGCTGGGCGTTCACATGACCCGACTCAAGTTAAATCTCATACAAAAATTGATAAAAACTATTAGTAATGATTCTAAATGAAATTGATCTAATAAAAACAAAATAAATATTGAACACCGGTATATAATGCTAATAATAATGATAATAATAATAATAATAATAATAATAATAATAATAATAATAATAATAATAATAATAATAATAATAACAAAACAAATAAAAAGCAATACTAATAATAATAATGATGCACACATAATGATGACAGTGAATATAAACATTAAAAACCCTAATAATAATAATAATAATAATAATAATAATAATAAAGGTAAAATATATCAGTGCTAATATTAATATTGATGATAATAATAATAATAATAATAATAATAATAATAATAAATAAATAAATAAATAAATGAATAATAGTAGCACAAATAGTATCACACGATAATGACATAAATAATACTAACATTTAATAAGATTACAATAGTAACTAATAATAATAATAATAATAATAATAATAATAATAATAATAATAATAAGAATAAGAAGAAGAAAAGAAAGAAGATGACGGCAAATACCAAGAATAAAGCTAATAAAAAGGGAAACACAAATTATACTACAAAATAATAATAATAATAAAAGACCCTAAATGCATTAAACATGACATGAACTCATTAATGAACATAAACACAATAAAAATAATAATGATAGCAAAATATCAAATTGACGCAAGCAAATAATGTATTAATGGTGATATTAACTCATTAAGATGCTAAAAGTACACAATATACATGATAATAATAGCAAAAAATAATATTAACAATAATAAATGCTATACAAAAAAATAAATGAGGATGGGTTCAAGAATGTTTACCCTCAGAATTTTTAGATTGGGGAAACGGTGTCCCGATCGATTTTCCTTGTCGGATTTGTGGTGATAAATATTTGAAGAAAATCTAGAAATTAATATTTTGAAATAAAACCAAAAAAAATACTTTGATGAAAATATTTTTGGTGGATGATTTGAGCAAAAGGAAATTAATTTTCCAAGCCCTAATCACTCAATAAAATGGATTGTGTATTTTTGAAGATCAAATCAAGATTAAAACTTGAGAAAGAAGAGAAAAAGAAAGCCAAAGAGCTAGTTGATGGAGAGAAAGAGTTGAAAGAAAAACCTTGAAAAAAATAGTTGCCGTCCTTGAAAATGAGGGAAAAATCCTCATTTAAGCTTGTCTTGGCCAAAAATGGCAAAAGACAAAAAATCTTTTATTTTTAGTTAATCCAAAATATCACAAAATGGTGAAACAATGGAAAATGTCAGACTGAAAAAAATTCAGACTGAAAACAACGAAAAAAACGGACAGGCGCAGACCAGGTCGCGCGGAGAGGGCAAGGGCGCGCGGCAGGCAGCCTGCTGCGCGCGTGGTGCCCCCGCACCGAGCGCGGCAGGCAGCTGCCTCGCGCGCAGGAGCTGCGCGCGAGGCCCGCGCGAGGGGGGCGCGCGGCTCCCCCCGCCTCGCACGCAGGGGCTGCGCGCGAGGCCCCCTGCCTCGCGCGCAGGGGGGCGCGCGGCGCCCCCCGCCTCGCGCACAGGGGCTGCGCGCGAGGCCCCCTGCCTCGCGCGCAGGGGGGGCACGCGGCGGCCCCCGCCTCGCGCGCAGGGGCTGCGCTCGAGGCCCCCTGCCTCGCGCACAGGGGCCTCGTGCGAGGCCCCCTGCCTCGCGCGCAGGCGCCCCTGCGCGCTGGCAGGCCGCCCCGCGCTGCCGCAGGCGGCCTCCGCGACCTTTTTTTTTTATATATATTTATTTTAAATCTTGACACAAAATTAATATATATTTTTTTACTCCATCTTAATTTTAATTTCCCCAAAAATATATTTTTTAATTATTTTCCGAAAAACACATCTTTGACAAGGGAACGATCGATTCTCACATTTCTTGCCGAAAATCGGTCTTCTATCTCATCATCGGGTAATCCTAATCTTGGACCGCCTCGGAACCCGGTGTCTACACTATGTCTCAAAAAACTCAAGAACGCTAATATTTAAAAATGATTTGATTTTTTTTGTATTTGATGTTTGATGAGAAAACTCAAGTTAAGGAATTGATTTTCCATTCTCAAAGTTTTCAAGCTCAATAAAAATTTTTGATGTAAAAAAAAACTAGAATACAATTTAAGAAGAAAATTTTTAGATTTAATAAAAGAGAATTAAAGAGATTGAAGAAAATGATTTTGATTTTTTTGAAAAGAGAAGAACTTCAAGAACAATGAGTTCTTTGTTTTTTCCAGCAAAATCCACTATCTTTGTTTAAGAATCTCCTCCCAAATGACTTAGAAAAAGATGTGTTTTTTAGAGAGAATTTTCTTACTTTTCCCAAAAACCAATTTTCCTCCTCCCCCAAATGAAACTCAATCCTCCGTAAAAACTCCACCCTCTCCCTCTTTCCAGCTGCCTCACAGATTTTTCAAAGATCCCTCTCCCTAATTTCAACCAAAAACACTCAAAAATTCAAAGTAAAAGACCCTAAAGTCCAATATGGACAATTAACATTTTTAATTATTTTTTGTCATTTTTTGACTTTTAATTCCCACCCAATTTAACTAATATTTGTCAAATTTGAATGAAATCTAAAAAAAACACAAGAAAAAATTATTTTTAAGCCTAAAAAATCAAAAAAATGGAAATTGGGGGTTTAGGGGAGCTGTCGGCGAGATTTCTTGTCGATGGGCGAAAAATCTCGCCGAAAGGGCGAGAAATCTCGCCCATCGGGCGAGACGGGCGTGCAGCAGCGTGCTGCCGCAACCGACACTCAAAATATATATATATTTTATTTTTTTTTTAATTTTTTATTTTTTTTGAATATGTCTAAAAAATACTAAAATTAATAAAAATATTTTTAAAAATAATTTTTAAAATATTTTTATTATTCTTTTAATTTTTTATTCAAAAATGCAAAATTTGACAAGAAAATCATCACTTCCAACTATTTTTGCCTGCGAGGGCGTTTTATCATCATTGGGTAACTCCGATTTAGGCTGATTCAAAACCCGGTGTCTACACATACATATACATATATGTATGTATATACTTATATACATATGTATATACATACATACATATACATATATATATATATATATATATGTACATAGACACACACACACACACACATATATACACATATGTATGTACATATATATATATGCACATATACATACTTATACATATATATATATGTGTGTGTGTGTGTGTATATATACATATGTATGTATGTGTGTGTGTATGCGTATACATACACACACACACACACACATGTATATATATATATATATGCATGCACATGCATATGCATATACACATACATGGAAATGCACATGCATATGCATATATATATACATATGCACATGCACATGCATATATATATATATATATATATATATATATATGTGCATGCTATGCATGTATATGTATATACTCTAATTTACCATTTATTGATATGTATGTGCATATGCATATGCATTTATGTATATGTATGTACATACATACACATATATATAGAAAATAATTATTCTAATTTTTCATTTATTGATATGCATACGCATATGCATATGTATATGTATATATACATATATACACATATATGTATGTGTCATTCTAAACTCATTCCTTCTACAAATTTCACCGTTAATGTTTTCCATGTACTAGTTATGCCATCAACTGAATTTAGGGATTTTTGACAGAAAATAGATGAGAATGAAAGGATAGAAGCAGTGTGAGAATTTATTGCAGAGAGAGAGAAACGAAGAAAAGAATTTTGTCGGGAGAAAGAGTTTATTTTTTGCTTTTACATTACTAAATTATGAATAATTTTTTTTTCATAGAGAGAGAAACGAAGAAAAGAATTTTGTCGGGAGAAAGAGTTTTTTTTTGCTTTTACATTACTAAATTATGAATATTTTTTTTTTCGAAGAAAAGAATTTTGTCGGGAGAAAGAGTTTTTTTTTTGCTTTTACATTACTAAATTATGAATAATTTTTTTTTTTCATAGAGAGAGAAACGAAGAAAAGAATTTTGTCGGGAGAAAGAGTTTTTTTTTGCTTTTACATTACTAAATTATGAATAATTTTTTAAAAAAAAAAAATTCTTGTAGGGGCTGTGGGCCCTACTAGTCCCCTTCATTGTGAACATATGCATAAATCACTATGAGAAAAATGGATTTAGCCAAAAGAAAAAACTACTAATGTTTGCGCCAATTTATAATTAAATTTGTAACGTTTCAAACATAGCAATTGGATTTTTAACGTTTTAACTTTTAAGACAATTTTAATTAACCTCCATTAAAACTAGTAGAAAAGTAATATATATATATATATATATATATATCAGTTTTTATTCAATATTTAATATCATTCAAAATTAATAATAAATTTTTAATTATATTTAATGATTAAATTAAGTTACTTTTTTTAAAATTTTCCAACTAAAAATAAAATAATAATTGTTAAATATTTAATTCAAATGTTAAATTAAAATAATAGTCTAAAAACTATAAAAGTATTTTTAGAATATGTCTAAATATTTTTCACAAATTCATTTATATTCTATTGCATTAATTTTTTTATAAAATTTGGGTACGAGTATAACTCCGATATAGATAGAATTTCATATCAAAATAAGATTGAGTGTCTCTATCTCATAAGAATTATATATTTTTATCTCAAAAATAGTTTGAGTTACATTAGAGATTGGTCTTTAATTTTAAAATACTATAAATAGATAATTAGATGTCAGACTTGGAGATGCTTAGCACGTGATGCCAAAAATATGCTTAATGACATTTAAGAGCGTGTAACATAAAACACTCAATACAAATGTCCAAGGGGCATTTAAACCGTGAAAAGTTGATACTATCCTGCAAATGCGTAAAAACCGAGCCAGTGACATAAAAAAGAATCCTTATATTCGTTTCCGCAATCGTTCTGCTCTACAAGAGATAGGTACCATTTTTGTATATAACTTGTATTAATTTCCCTTCAATTTTAGATCTCATATAACATTAGTTTCAAAAAGTAATATAATATTTAAATTTTATTATTTTCATATTTTAGATTGATATTCAATATTTTTTAATTATACTCTTATTTTTTAATTAATTTGTTAGGTTGACTAAAATTAGAGGTGGCAAATTGGGCAGGTTTGAATTGGGTCATAAATGGGCAGATCAGAAAGGGGTCAAATGTCTAAATAGATTGAGCGGGTTTGGTCGACCATAGGCTAAAAATTTGACCAATTTTTTTAATGAAAATAATTTTCGATATAATAATGAAATACTAAAAGCGCTTTTAATATTGGCCTAATTAATGGATAGGGTGATGGCCTAAACAGGCCAAAATGTGGGTCAATTCGTTTGATACATTTTTTTAATGAAAATAACTCCATATAATAACGTGATACTAAAAATCCACAATAAAAATATTATCCCAGATGAATCGCGTGTTGACCCAAATATATCAGATGGGTCAAATGATGGTCTAAACTAGCCAAAATATGTATCAACCAATTTAATCAATTTTTTAACGCAAAATATTTCTCAATATTGGATATATAAAAAGTAACTAATTGTTCATTTCAAAAAAATTATTCTAACAAAAATATTGGATATACAAATAGTAAGTAATTGTTTATTTCAAAAAATTAATCTAACAAAAATATTGGATATACAAATAGTAAGTAATATGCTAATTTATTTTCTGACTTCAACTGTTGACCACTCCACACTTTGATCTGATTTTAAAAATTTAATATCTTTTTCCATGTGATATTGAGACTCCTTCTCAGCTACCATAATAATAAATATCTAATAAAAATATTATAGGAATACACAAAACAACCTATATACACATGTTCAAATAAATAATTGCATTTATTTTACATTCAAATCCAAATAGCCAGCTGCGTGTAGTAATCAAAGCCTCTGCATTTTTATATAACATATATGCCCTCCATTTGTTGAGAATTCTTTCTCCCATCACTACAAAAAAAATTAAAATTAGCGACTGAAATTAGCGACTGTTTTAACATTTAGTCGCTAAATGACATTTTTTATTTTTTTGCGACTAATTTAGTGACTGAAAACAAAAATAGTCGCTAAAATTTTGCGGCAAATTATCGCGCTTTATTTTGCGACTAATTTAGCGACTAAAAATCAGTCGCAAAATTTTGCGACTAAAAAATCAGTCGCTAAAATAGCGACTGCAATTTCAGTCGCTAAATTTGAAAATAATTTATTTGCGACGGATTTAGCGACTACAGTTCTTGTCGCTAAAAAAAACTTAAATTAGCGACGGATTAGCGACGGATATATCTGTCGCTAAAAATTTTCAATTCTTTTACTAAGAAAATATATTCTGGAAATTAAAATGATAAGTTAGCGACGGAAAAATCCGTCGCTATTTTGTCGGTAAAATAAATTATAATTTTGATTAAAACTACGTCGTTTTAAGCCAATATATTTTCTCTACCTTCCCTTCTTTTCCCTATTTCTTTCTTTTCCTTCTCCCTGGTCCCGACCCCCATTTCCAGCCGCCCCCCTTCCCACGATCTGCTCCTCCCTTCCCCGTCACTCCCCTCCGTTCAGCCCCTTCTCCCCCACTATCAGCCGTCGGCGTCGCCCTACTCTCTTTCCCCTCTTCCATGCGCGACGGCAGCAACTTCTGCCTTTCTTCTCAAGCGTTTGTAGTCGGGTTTCAGCCCCACCCGACGCCTCCTTCTCCTCCTCCTTGTCGTCGGCCGCCAGTTGCACCACCAACCCCTTAAAGTGAGTAATTTTAACTCAAAATTTGATAGTTTGAGTAAAAATAATTAAGGACAGATTTTGAGTTAGGGATTTGAAATTCTAATTTTAGGAATTTGATGTTTTAAGTTTAAAATAGGTTAGATTTTTTATTTTTAAGTGAAATAATCAAGTTACAGCAACCTTCTAAGGATAGTCCTGCATTTTCTGGGTCCCATTGTGTGGCATAGTATGCAAATTCCGTGGCGTGTTAGAATTTCCGGTTGGCCTTAGCAACTGAAAATTTCTAATTGAATGTCAATTTATTAGTCTTAGCTGTTGCAAATTACTATATTGGAATGCTTTCATTAATTTATATTGCGTTTATAGGATCTTAATTGTTGTTTGATGTAACGACAACTTCAAAATGAGTAATTAATCAGACATAGAAAGGTATACGGGATAATTTAGACAGAAGGAGAAGGAATCTGCAAATAATACAGGTCGTTTTCATTTCTGAGAATATTATGTCAAGATGTTATTAGATAATTTAGTTAGGATATTGGTATCCTTTTTTTGTGGTCTTGGTTTATGAAGTTTTATCATCAGCAATCAGGAAATTGAATGAGAATATGTTGGCATATCTGGTGAATTATGTGCATATGTAATATCAGGTCTATCTTATATCTTTATAGAGAAATATATCTTTGCTTGCTTCCATATTACTTCTGGAGTATGTGAAGCCAAAATAGTGAATTTTATAACTTCAGCTTGCATATTTTGAAACTGCCCTCTGTCTCTGTGCACATGTTTTGCTTCCTAAAATAAAACGATTGATTGTTTGAGTTAGGGATAGATTTAGAATGCACTAACTCGATATACTTTTTGATATACTTGTAACTTTTAGTAACTTTGCAGTTTAATTGAACTTCTAAAGCAGTTGTGAGATAGTTAACTAGTTAAACTTTGCATATTTAAATTTAATTATTTGTTAAGTTATAAGTGTATTATTTACTGTCATGGAGAATAATTTAACTAGTTAAACAATAATGTATTATTTATTGTCATGGAGAATAATTACAGGAGAACAAGCTGGCCAGTATTTACAATTGTTTGGTGGCAAGTATTAATTTACACTAAAATGTTAGTACTATTGTTCCATTTATTGTCTGCTGGAGGCATGGTTTTTGCAGCCGGCATTTTGAGAGCTTTCAATTTATTGTCGAAACTCAACATCACTGTCTTTGTTAATGAATATTTATAGAGATCTATACTCCAGAGTGTTGCGTAAGATGATCATTTGGCTGCATCAAGGAATATGGAATTTAAATCCATTTTACTTGTGAATATACATTGGTGTGCTGATTGTTCTTTTTATTGCAGATGTTCAAACTGCTGTTGTTGCCAAAGAAGCATTGGAAGGACACTGCATCTATGACGGAGGGTTTTGCAAACTTCACATTTCATATTCACGCCATAATGATCTCAGTATAAAGGTACCTAAACCTTTACTTTGGAAATGCAAGTTGAGGTTGTAAATTATTTTGGCAAGTTGTGTCTTGTTACTGGCCAATCTCTTGAAATCAGTAGGAAAGGTCTTCTATTGCTTGATGTTCTTCCCAAACTCTGTTACTAGTACTTACGATGGCGACATTTGTTGCTTTTTAGAATAATATCTTTCTCAGACAAACTTTCAATCTCTCTTTCTAGAAACTATTTTTTAATTATATATATATATATATATATATATATATATATATATATATATATATTATTTTTTAATAGAATTTCAGCAATTAATGACCTTTTTGAACAGTTCTGAACTATATAGCAATACTAAAATCTATTGAACTACTAATAGTTATATGATTCAAAATCTAATGATTGAAGAAAATAATAGAATGCAAGATTTTTAGATACAGTAAATAGTGCCTTATAAAATTACATACAGTAAATAACAATGTTTGTGAAGCTATCCATGAATAAATAAATAAAAAAAGAAGAATGTGGAGATTGAGCAAAT
This sequence comes from Excoecaria cochinchinensis, assembly GCA_947683425.1. Taxonomy (NCBI): domain Eukaryota; kingdom Viridiplantae; phylum Streptophyta; class Magnoliopsida; order Malpighiales; family Euphorbiaceae; genus Excoecaria; species Excoecaria cochinchinensis. Next base: position 11,457,597 of record CANTUQ010000043.1, read on the forward strand.
GAAGAGAGAGGGGCTCTTTAAAGGCCTTTCTTCGGCTTAGGCTCTTTATTTGGCCACTTTTAAGTGGATATTGGACTTGTTGATTTTAATAAATTGAGTGCAAAGCTTATTTTAGGTGCTGATATATAGGTAATCAGTGGTCTTTTTTACTATGCAATGCACATGTTTATTATTGGCAACTTATCATATTTATTATTGGCTCAATACTTGCTTGGATACTTATTAGATGTACCAGAGCTTCTCAACATGATATGAGACTTTTTAGCAACTTATTAGATAGTGTTACCTATTATTACGGTTAAATTTGATTTATTGCTTTAATTTTATTTTATTTGCTATTTGTTGTTAATTTTAATTATATTTTTCTCATAATTTATAAATTAGGTGGTTCGTGAAATAATTAAAAATTCAAGATGGTGGCGTTCCGTGGATGCTTCAAGATTTTATAATATTTTTTTGTTGTAATTTTTAAATATTTTATAATTGTGGACATGAGTGTATTATTTAACATGGTTTTAATTATATGTAAATTAATTTTTAATTTATTTTATTAAATAAAATTTGGGTATTTTGAGTCAATGATATTATATTTTTTAAATTAATAGTATTATTAATAATATTGTATAATTATTATTTACATAAATTAAATTTTGGATCTAATAATATTAATAAAAAAATTAAAATCAAAATAATAATAAAAAAATTGAATTCAAATTAATAAAAAAATGTAATATTTTTAGCGACGGAATAGCGATGAATTTTCCGTCGCTAATATTTTTTTAAATCTTTATGACGACTATTTAAGGATTAATTTAGCGACGGATATTTTATTTTTAGCGACGGAAATTTCCGTCGCTATTTTTAGCGACGGTTACATGTTTAGTCGCAAATTCCTTGCGACGGCGCCAATAGCGACTATTAGTCGCGGAGTCGCTAAAAGTAATTAGCGACTAAAAATCTAATTTTAGCAACGGAATTGTCCGTCGCTAATTAGCTTTTTTTTTGTAGTGCATACTAATGTTGACTTTGAAACAACTGTAATAATGAGAATTGTCATAATATCTCTAGCCATTATAGAAAGAATGGGATATTTTGGCTCATTGTCCTTCCAGCAAGATAACACATCAAATTTTGGAGTTCTACTTAGTTTTGGATCATTCAAATATGTATCTAACTCGGATTTATCTCCAAAACTATTGCCAATACTTTCAAATTTCTACATAAAAATTATTATAGAAGTTATACAATATATTACTGCAAGAATGTAAATCTTTTATTCTAAAAAAATAAAAATTAAAGGATGAGGAATGCACTTTCATGAAATCGTCATTCAGACTTGGTCTCCTTTCTATTGATGCCTCTGAAGTTGGATTATTAATTGCATATGATGCAAAAAGATTATACAACTTATTCTTAATTTCTTTGCATTCATATTAAACTGCAATCTTATCTCCGAATAACTTTCTATGAGAAAATGTTATGAAATCCAACTTATAATGAGAATCTAGAATAACAGTAAAGGAAAAAATTGCGCTATAGCAGTCCCAGTACTTCTCAAACTTCTCAAACATCAAAGTAGTTATATCCTTAATATTCTGATATTTACTTCTTTTCCCTTCTAATAACAAGAGATGAATTCTCAAAACTGAAAATTGTTTTAACAAATAAAGTGTATTTGATTATATCGAAAATGATTTAAATGAAAGTTTATTGTTTATTTTTTAATTTAATTTAATTTACTTTTAAATTTAATAGTTTTATGTTTTAAATTAAATTGCCTTAAAAAATATTATCAACATGAATAATAATAATAATTTTTTTATATATATTGATATAAAAGTAACAAAATTGAAAAAAAGTGACCCCGTTGAGTTATTAATAATAAGAGTTATATTAAATATTAAAGTAAAGCTAATATGAATTAATTTTTTGAATGGACAAAAATGACTTTTAACCCATAAATAAATATCATGATTCATGACCAATTGACCATTATTAGCGCCATCACTGGTGCAATAGTACGTTTAAGTAAATATTCCAAAATTGACGAAGAAGAAAAAGCAAAAGACTAGTTCTAACACGTTTACCACATATGTAATGTGAAAAAGGAATCTTATATAGCTAGTAAGTCAATATAAATTCCACAAATAAGAACAAATATATAGAGCTAAATTTAAAATATAATTTTTGGAGATGATCGTTTCCATCAAATAATCAAAGTAAATGGAAAAAATATCTGCCACAATTTTTAGTTACCAAAAACTAGCCAAAGTAAAAGAAAAAAATTGTATTATATTGATCACTTGTTTATTGTAATCTTCAAAAAAGAAATATTGAAAAATCTCTTTCAATTTCTTTAAGGAAATATTTGCAAATACCACATTCCAAATTCTATTACAACCCGAGTGTTGGGAAAAATATACACAAATATGCATGGAAGTAATATAATCAAATATAATACCTACCTCTTGTAGCGCATAAACTTTAACGGAAGCGTTTACAAGAATTCGTTTTACGTCACTGGCCCGTCTCTTATACACGTGCGGGATAACAACAACTATACCATGGTCTAAATGCCCATTGGAGATAAAATCGAGCAAGAGGAAAAATCGGCAGAGTTTCGATATAAAGAACTTTTTCTCTTCCCATTCATATTCTTCCTACGCCTATTTATAGAAAGCCTTGTGCTCTAAAATAGGAAACTAATCTATTAAGGAAATGAATATGAAAAAAGAAGTTATCTTTTCCAATTAAGGAATGATAGGGATTTAATATGGAACCGTTTTCATATCCGTTTTATTTCCTTTCTGATATGGATCATTTCCGTATCTCGATAATTTCCATATTGATATGGATCACTATCCATATTGGGAGTTATGGGCGCATCCATACTCCATCACCGAAAATTCAGTATTTTAATACAATAATACTTAATCAGTTGACCTTATTATGACGATAAAATGAAAATTTGAATCCAAAATCTCTTCACTTCAGGTTGACCTTATTATCATGATAAAATGAAAATTTGAATCCAAAATCCAACCTAAAGGGAAATAAATCGAATAAATACGAGGTAATATTAATAATGGTATATACCTCTTATAGCTCAAAAAATGTTGCGGAAACATTTTCAAGGACCCCTTCGTGTTTTTAGTCACTAGCTTAGCTCCTTATCCACTGGCAAGATAACAGCACGTTTCACGATCTAAAAGCCCCGTGGAGATTATCGAGTGGAGTCGCTAATTTTCGGGAGCATTCTTTCACTTATGAGAAAACGCACGTGAGTATATTTTAGCAGCTTTGCGGCGTCACTTTTTGGTGTCACTCTTTCGACCCCAAAATCTGATCTCTCATATCTATTTATAGAGATCCTGATAACTAGAGACCTATCTCTAGTATAACTCCAAATCTTTCTGAGATATGATTAGACAACTCTAATCAGATTAAGATACACAATTTTATCTGGATATGAACGTATCCCAACTCTATCATCCCCCACTCGCACATGACGGAACGATTTCCAGTCGTAATCTCCAGTTATACAGGCAGATAGATCGTGTGATCAGCATACCTTGAGAGCACTAATGCTATACACCGGTTAAGGATATACAACATCTCGAAAAATGAGATCATCCTTTTCATGTATGCCTAACCCTAGACGGCCTTCTCACACTCATTATTTTAACTCGTGATCTTATAAAATATTTTTTGTGTTCACTATTATATTTCTACTTATAGAAAGCATAATAGACATGTCGGTGAACCATGAACTCTTATGAATGTGATCAAAAAACTATCTTTTCCTCTTACTGTATGCCACCCATATGGTTCAATTCGTTTTTCTAGCTAGATCCGCCAAACCTAAATTATTCCATGACCTCTTGGAGACTAACTAAGCTAGCCACATTGAACCATACTTTAGAGATAAATTAAGGGTGCTGAGGGACGAAATATAAATAGGGTCTGACAATAGAAAAAGTTGAGATCAATAATATTAAATTCTCATCCTTTTGGTCATTCAAGCACATACAGTATAAAACATGTGTTATGGTATTCTTTTCTTTCCTTAAAAGAGCCACTAAAAGAAATTACACCTTTTATGACGCAAAAAATTATCATAAAAAGTTCATTTTTCGTCGCTGAAAAGAAAATGTGACGAATTTTTATCGTCACAGAGAACGTAACGGTAGACGTGTAATATAAAAGTTTACGTGACAATTTACTTTTTTGTCACCGTAAGTATCATTTTTTTGTGACGAAAATGATTATCGTCATCTTTAGTTATTACTTTTCATGACAAAAATTATATCATAAATAAAATTATATTTCGTCACATTATATTATTTAACGTCACAAAAGATTGGCATTTTTTATGACAAATTTAAAATTCGTCACGAAATTAAATATTTTTAATGACGAAACCCTGCTTCTAGTTAAAACTATTAAGTATTGGTTACGTAATTATTGTCATAAATAAATATAATTTTCGTCATAAAATATTTAATGTCGTCATTAAATCTAATACTTTAAGTGACGAAAATTAATTTCGTCATTAAATTAATGTATATTAATGATGAATATAAATCATCATATTATTTTATAAATTAGTGATATAAACACGGACAAAAATAATTGTCACAAAAAATAGTTTTAGTGACAATTTTTTATTGTCATTAAATTATATTTTTTTATTACAATATTAATATCGTAATTTTAACATTATATCGTCATTTATGAATTAACAAGTCGACAAATTATGACAAATATACTTGTCATATATGCATTGTATTAAAAATGACACATTTTAAATTTAATGTTATACAATCAATCAAATTTGTAAAGAAAATCTAATATAATGTATTTATTCAAATAAAAGGTTAATTAAATAAAAACATACTATTTAATGCAAAAAAATTAAATTTGTATCCTAAACCAGAAATAAAATCTGTTGAAACTTCAAAATTTGCATCTTATTCCTACAAAAAAAAAAAAATCATATATTAGATAAAAAAAACTCAATCATGTAACACGTTTAACTTATACACACACTACGGTTCCAGCGATACTGCACCATTACTTGATTATTTTAAACTACTCTGAAGATTGAAAACATGTCAAGAAATATGAGAAGCCTAAATGTCCAATTTGGTAAAAGAATGTTTATTTATTCAGCAGTCAAGTCCAATGAGCAATATATAAAAAAGATGCAGGAAAAAAGCAAAAACTGGTGAAAGGGAGGAAAAACTGTGGATATAAGTTTAAAAAAATAAAAAATGAAAATAAAAACTTGTAGTTCACAGCCACAACATTGGAAATCTGAGTTTGTAACTTCACCAATAAACTGAAATTGACTTACTGGCTTAATTGTCAAGAAATCTTTCTCAATTTGAGCTTTTTGTTTGATGGTTTCCCTATATACATAACTTGGAGAAATCATGTCCAATTCATGGTTGCCCCAAAATATCTGCAGATTTTAAACTGAATTTTTTTAGAAAAAGTAGAACTATATGAAAATAGCATTTCAGTTACAGGTTACAAGAAAGACTTTCATTTTGAGGACAACAAATCGCAAATTTGCTTGTCGTGAAATCATACTTCTAGTGACTAGTTTCAGAAAATTGAATCAAACAGTTTAATTATAAAATATTGAATCTCAAAAACCATTTTGATATGACCAATTAGGCTGCTAGTCTTTTGGTTTGGTCATCAGTAATAAGCAAATAAGAAATTGATTCATCCCAGTTGTAAAAATTCTTCTGAACTTGAAATATTTCAAACCTTATAATATACTTAACTAGCAAAATACGAGAAAAGGCAGCAGTTTGATAGAACAATTGTGCACTTTATTAAAATGGAAGCAGCTGCTCATCAAAATGCCATAACTTTTCTTCATTAAACTCTTATTTTCCTCTAAATAAACAACTACCTTCAGTATTCCTTTATTGGGTCATTACATGATAAAAAATATAAATAATAAACAATAAATAATAAAAAAAACCATCACCATTCTACTAAATAAGAGTTATAGTCGAAAGCTACTTGATAAATAAAATCAATCACATGTTAGTTTGATAATAGCCAAGACTTTGCAAGTTAAATATTCTATCATAATACAATTAAGAATCAAATTGGAGAAGCAAGTTCTTACAACTTTTCGAAGAATAGGTTCCAAAGATTAGCAGAGCTTCTACAGACCATTCACTTTAAGAGCTTCTACAATCACACTGCATTTCCCAATTCAATTTGAATTAAAAAAAAAAATCAACCAAATATTCAAATACATAACTTACATATAAATCTGTTTCCAGAATCAAAATGTAGAAAATAAAAACCACATGTCCAATAACTTATGTAATAAATCAATTCAATTCAAGAATAAAGCAAGAAGATCCTTTATTATTAACAATTCACCTAAGGTCTTCTCTTTTCACTTAGGCTGCTAAAGAGAGAATATACCAATGGTCTAGAAAAGGCATCTACTTGAACTTTGCAAGATTATGCAAGTCCCCATTAAATAATTGCCGTCTTGTTGTCAATAATAGTAACAGTTTGTCATTCAAATTTCTTTCTTGGTTAGTAAAAAGAAAAAGGAAGAAGTTTCAAGCTTAATTTATTTGGTTTATGAACCTTTTTCATCATATGTCAGCTTACGTTATTGTTTTCTTATATAGCATTTTCTTGTTATAAAATTCTATGAGTTGTTATAATATTGTTCGCCAACAGTTCAGTTTTATTTTTCTTTTGGTTTAATTGGACTTTGAATGACAAGTCATTGTATTAGTTAATTGTTTAAATAATGATAAACAAAATCATATAAGAGATGTGAAATTTATTTGAATAATCACACAATCAAATTGTATTTTCATCTATTCTATTCTATATACACACAATCAATTTTGAATAAACAACATCATGATTCCTCTTTAATTAATATATATATATGAGTAGTAGCCATTCATTGGCTTTTTATTGAGAAGAGATTGCCACATATTTAGCTGGATTCACACAAAATAAAAGGATTTCTGCATTACCATATTGATTTATACGTACTGCTACTCCAAAGGGAACAAGTTCTATTTTGCATCTAATTTTGGCTTTTTAAAAGCTATAGTCTGAGTTCATCAGAACTGTTATACTTCATCATAAAAACGAAAAATACGTCATCATCTTGAATAAATTTATTAATTTCAATATTTGTAACTTAATTATGTTTGATGACTTTATTTTGATCTTTACAACTTATGTTTGATTTTTATAAATTAGCTTTTTATATTTTAACCGGTATTTTCTGTTCATGGCTTCTATGTGATATAATTAAGAAGTAGCTAGCTAGCTGATAGAGTTGGGATACGCCCATGACTCTATAAAGGATTGAGTTACTATCTAGATTAAATTGAGTTATTTAATCTAAATTAAATTATCAAATCTTATCTAAGAAAGGATTCTGAGTTAGACTAGGGTTAAGACTCTAGCTTTTAGGACCTCTATAAATAGAGGTGAGGTCCTCATAATTTGGTAACGAGAAAACGTACACGCCGCAAGTCTGCTCGTTCCCACTCACAGTTTTTTGTCTTATTTTCAGGGGCATTTAGATTGTGATCTAGCTGCTCTTACCCCGAGTGGGTAAAAGCCAGACCAGTGACCAAAAACAAACGGGATCTTGGTAGATGCTTCCGCAACTAGTTTCTGCGCTACAAGAGGTAGGTACATTTATTTAATGTTACCTCTGCATGTTAATTATATATGTATAATTTTATCCTTCATTGGTATCAGAGCCATTGTTTTTGCGTCCTGTCATGTGGCTAAATGGATCTAAAAATTTTATGTGTAAAATTATTAGATCTGGGATGCATTGGACACAACAAAAATTTGTTTTTTGTGTGAAAAATATATATGCGTGTATATTTCGGCTCGATTCCGTGTACGTGTACACCGAAACCCGAGGGGACGAACATGAGTGTTCTAAACGGCTAGCTAGAAGTTGGGATTTTTTTATTTTTGACCTCACCATTGGATTCACAGACCCTGAAAACCCCCCATCGGCCGGAATCGGAGGACGAAAATCGATCGGCAAGGCGGCGCGTGGACTACACGCGCCGCACTACGTTCGGCGTGTGCGTGTGGGCGGTGGCCCACATGCGCGTTGCCACGTGTCAGCAGTGTTGCGTCACTGCTGACACGTGGCCCAATGGCCGATCGCCACGTGGATGGCAGAGGCCATGCCACGTGGCACAACATGGGACGGACACGTGGGCAAATAAGAGGACGACACGTGGCTGATTGAGGTTATGCCACGTGTCCACATGACGTGTCATGCCATGTGTTATTGATGACGTGGCATCAATGACACGTGGCCCAATCACGGACCGCCACGTGTCAGACCGAGGTCTGCCACGTGGCAATGCTGACCTGTCGCGCGTGACACGTGGACCAATGAGACACCGACACGTGGCGTCGACTGTGCCACGTGGCACCAGCTGGACCAATAGCATTCTGACACGTGGCTTGATTAGATGCCGACACGTGGCACACTGTGGTTGTGACACGTGTCTGGTCGAGTGGGAGGCCGCACGTGTGGCGCGTGAGCGCATCTTCCTCCCCTTGGTCGGCGCGTGCGGTTTCCTTCGGCCACCATATCAGCTCCGTTTTTTGTCAAATTGATTTTTCAAATTATTTCTGATTTTTTGGTCATGTTTTTAAAAATTTTTAATGACCAGAAAATATATTTTGTAATTTTTGATATTTAAATGTGTTTAATTTCAAAATAAAATATTAAAAATTTGTAGAAAATGTGTTTTCTGCTTTCGAAAATTTTTGAAAATATTTTAAAATTTTTTTTTTGGGTTTTGTCCTTATTTATTGATTGATATGCATTTCAATCATGCGTATTTATACATGAGTGTATAAATATTTTCTGTATTATGTTATAGAAAAGTTGAATAAGGACAGCCGATTCTTCCTTAAGAAACGCATAGGTTGCTTTGAGAATTGTAAAAGTGCAATCAATAAGCAAAATGAAAATGCGAAGGAAGATTTGAGCTGATAACATTGATGCAATAGTGCATCATAAAATACATGTGTGAGAACAAATGCAAGAGTGCATTTGAACTGGTGGTCCGAGTATGAAAATAAAATTTTGGTTTGAGTTGCCAAAAGAGGAGTGTTGAGGAGCAACATTCCATCTGTGATGAAATTAAGAAGTAGACGTAAAGTGCATCGTCCATGGCTTCATCAACGAACTTATGAGTTCCCTTATGAATTGATGAAGTTGGTCAAAGAATCAGTCCCTGTGTCTGTGAAGATCTTGAGGAGATCTAGTTTTCTAGATTAATTGACATGAGTGTCAATTATAGTTAGCGTTTGATTTTATAGGATTTATGTTTCCTATTATTATTATTTGACATGTGTGTCTTATTAGAGAATTATTGAATTTATTTATTGGTTGAATGAATGAGTTTATTCTTTATGGCTTTTAATTATTTTTCAATAAATGTGTTTATTTTAAAAATGTTAATTGCCTTAATAAAATAAAAACCAATAAAATATCCCTCAAAAGTTTAAGAACTTAAATAATTCAATAATTCTGATTTACTATACATGAAATCTTAACCTATAAAGTTGGACATTAGAACTTAGAAGGTAATTGGTACTCTAAGTATACTTTCGAATTTGAGTCTAATAGAAAACTTTATTAGGTTATTATTTCAGGTGTATAGTAAATTGCATGTTTTGCTTTATCTCTTTTAAATATGTGCAACATTGTTCCATTTGAGATCAGAGGATTTTAATGGATGCTGCTTCCAAGTTATAATTATGAAATCTGGAATACAAAGATCCAGTATGTGCTTGAAGAGCAAGAGGCTCTTAAATCCTCAAGTTCGGTTATGGCTGAACCTAAGGATGATGCTATATCCCAGCATAAGCAAGACCAAGATGCCTATGTCGCATCACATCACTAAGCAATTTCGCAAGTATCAAAATGCAATGGATCTGTGGATCACTTTGCAGGAGAAGTTCAGAGATGTGACTCTGATTAAGCTCCGGTCATTGTAGATCAAATTTGATATATATCAGAAAAGTCTGATTAATCGATGCAAAAACATCTACGAGAGATGAAAAGAAAAGTGAGCTTAATGAACTCAGTCATAAGTGACTAATGAGTAGAAGGTCCAAACTGTTATCCATTCTTCACCCAAGAGTTGGTAGCATGTGAGGATGCAACTAACTCACATAAATAAGCAAAAAGACATTTGAGGATGTCACTTGTTATTTGAAGCTTAAAAGGGGCCGTCTGACAGTGATTAAGGTCAATGTCATATGGCATAGTCCTGTTCTAATAGAATGAGCTCTTATTAGAACAAGATAATAAGCTTCATCAATAGGGATAAAGAAAAGGCTTAAGAGCCTGAAAAGTAAAAGGAATAGAATCATGTAAGGTCCAAAGGCAAAAAGAAGATAAACTTTTCAAGAGTGAAATGTTACAATTGCCTATAGAAATGACATTATGCAAGAGATGCATTATGCCTAAAAGATACACTATTCTGACTTAAGAGTGAGTGGAATTTATGTATCTAGTTCTGAATTTGATCCTTATGTGGGTGATAGATTTAGAACCAATGGACCGTATAACAAGGGATCAAGATACCTTTGTTATGAAATTTCGGTTCTGTTCTTGCTTTATTGAAATTTGTTTTCAATTTATATTTTGAGAATAACAGTGCACGCTTATGCTTGAATGATTTTATGGTTATGGATGTGGACTATAACTATTTGAGTAAAACTAGTTTGTTATTTTTCACATATTTATGAGAATAATGTGAAATTATGGCATACTATATTAAACCATATTGGACAAAACTGAATGAGTCGGTTAGTCAAAGAAAGTTTAATAGGCGATTTAAATAATGTTGAATTGCTTACATGAGAGTATTGCCTAAAAAATGAAAAACTAGTTAGACAACCATTCGAATGAGGAACTATAGCCACATTTCTATTGCAGTTAGTCCATTCTGACGAAAGTGGTCAAATGAATGCGAGGGTAAGGCATGGGGCCTATTATTTCATCACATTTATATATGACTGTACTAGGTATGGTCATATCTATTTGATTTCTCACGAGTCAGAAGCATCGGGTTGCTTCAAGACTTATATAAGTATAGTTGAGAATTAATTAGATAAGAAGATTAAAGCTTTAAGAACTGACAGAGGTCAATAATATCTTACAAGATAAACTTAAAGTTTCATGTGATGAAAAAGCATTGAATATCAGTTGTTCATTTCTTGAAATCCACAATAAAACGGTGTTGAGGAAAGGAGAAATCAGACTCTCCTATATATATGGTTAGATCTATGATGACAGAGGAAAATTGCCTATCTCCTATTGGGGAGATATTTTATTGACTGTCACATATGTTCTGAACCGTAAGCCCTCTAAATCTGTCATTATCATAACTTATGAGTTGTGGACCGGTCGACAAGTTGACTTAAGCCATTTACAACTTATGGGTTGTAATGCTTGCGTTCATGATACCTCAATTTGGTAAATTTGAGACCAAGAGGTTAAAAGAGTGTCTATGTCAGATATTCTTAAGTATCAAAATGATACATTTTCGTGGGTCAGTAAGAAAATGGCATAATGACAGATTTTGGATCACTAGACGTCATATTCTTAAGAGAATGAATTTCTAAAGTTGGGCGAAGTGATTTAAGATTTCACTTTATATTTCAGGAAGAGACTATCAGGATCACTCCATTCGAGTGGGAGGGAGTTAGAGGAAAAAGGTTAAGACCTTCATCCTCCAAACGATCCGGATGTTCGAGACATGATATGAATGGGAGTATTCTTGACTCCAGTGGGAGGAAAGAATACGGTATTCCTGACTCTAGTGGGAGTATGGAACATAGTCCCAGTGGGAGCATTATGAATTACGATGAATATATGAGACATGTTCATCAAGATTCAGAACTGTAAAAATCTAAAAGGATAAGTGTTCCATGCTGACGATTTAAAATCGAAGGCTAGAATGAAGCCCTTTTAGTTATCCCACATGATAAGAAAGAGCATAATAATATTCAAAAATCTTTTTCATGCCCATATAAGAGAAAAATGGACTAAAGCAGTGGAAAAAGAAATGGCATCCATGAGATCAAATCATGTTTGAGAACTAGTTGATCTATTGGAAGGACACAAATTGAGAATAAATGTATTCTCAAAGTAAAGCGAAAGGCTGATAGAGGTATCGAAAGATATAAGGCTCAGCTAGTCGCTAAGGGGTTTATACAACAGGAAGAGATTGACTGAGTAGACTTTCTCATTTGTTGTAAAATTTACGTCCATAAGGTTCATTCTAGCCATAGTGGTGAGCTTGAATGAAGAGCTTCATCAAAAGGATGAAAAGACTGCTTTTCTCAATGGAGAAATGGATGGACCAACCTTTAGGTTTTATCGGAATAAGGCAGCAAACATAAGGTTTGCTGATTGATGTGTTCAATCTATTGCCTTAGACAGTCTTCAACACAATGGTGCTTGAGAATTCATCATATAGTCATGTCGAACGTGTTTAGCATGATTGATGAAGATCATTGTGTTTATTGTAAAAGCTCTGAAGATGAATTTATCATTTTGGCATTATATGTATACGACATACTTTAAAGCTGAGAATGATAAATGGTACGTAACTGAAATCAAAGATTGGTTACCATCCAACTTTGAGACAAAGCAAATGAGTCATGCATATTACATTCTTGAAGTTAAGATTTCAAGAGATCATTTGAGAAGATTGTTGTCTGTTTCTTGAGAGAAATATATCGACAAAGACCTTGAGCGATTTAATATGCAGAACTCCAAACTCATACATTACCCCGTTGCCAAGAATCAGTTTCTTAACAAAGATCTGTGTTCTATGATGCCAAAATAAATGAACGTATGAGGAACGTTCGATATGCCAGTACCGTGGATAGTATTAGGTATGCAATGTTGTATACCAGACTTGATATATGTTATGCTGTGGGCATGGTAAACATATATCAATATAATCCAAGCAAAGCACATTGGAAGCAATTGAAAGGATACTTATATACCTTAAAGGTACTGCAGCCTATTCTCTCTGTTATTAAGAAAATGATCTGCATTGAGAGAATACATAGATGTTGATTGGGTAGGAGATGTGGATGAGAAGGCATCCACCTCAGGTTTTATATTCTTGTTTGGCAAGAGTGCCATCTCGTGAGATAACAAGAATTAAACTTGTGTAGCCCTATCAATAGTGGAAGTTGAATTTGTCACTTCCTCAATTGCAGTACAGGAGATAGTTTGGCTGAAATGGTTTATGAGCCATTTAAGAGTAACTGTCTTAAAGGTATTAGTGACAGTCTATAGTGACAGTCAGTCGTTGATAGCTTATAGTGGAGCTAAGCATATCGACATTAAGTATTAATAGATGAGAGATATTGTTGCACGAGGAGATGTGAACTTACAGTACGTTTCTACGCATGCAGATCCATTGAGTAAACCTATAACGAGAGATGTGTCTTGAGAGACACATTAGATCTCGAGATTGCGTAGAATTTAATTGGTACTGTTATATTTTATATAATCCCTTAACGTTATTATTTGAGAATAATAACTAAAGTTCATTGTTGGCAATACATGAGTGTGAATGTTTATGTGTAAACATTTACTGTTATTGATATGAGATTGAGCATGTCGGACAGAGAAGTAGCCCACTCATAAGGGTGTTTACCTTAGTTTTGTCAATGAGTTGGCAAAGACTAAGATGAGGCGATTTTTGAACATATGAGAATGCTTGAGAGCCTGTTCAAAATAAAAGTGCCGTCTTGCAGAAATTATAAGATGAGTCTTATTAAGGTGCAAGATAAAGACATACATAAAGTTATATGCTTTGGATTGAGATCCAAATAAGGATTGTATGGAATCCGATGGTAAGTTATATGTAACTACCATATTCTGTCTAAAAAGCCAGAAGTAGTCCTTAAGTAAGCGGACTAAAGTTGGGTGCTTCGGTACATCGCAACCTTACGCTTTTGTATGGTGTTTAATATACACATTATTAAAATATAAGACATGCGCTCCTTTAAGGGAAGGAAAGAATACCATAACACATGTTTTATACCGTGTGTGCTTATGTGACCACAGGGATGGGAATTTAATAATATTACTGATCTCAACTTTCCCTATTGTGAGACCCTATTTATATTTCGACCCTTAGAACCCTTAACTTATCCCTGAAGTATGGTTCAATGTGGCTAGCTTAGTTAGTTTTCAAGAGGTCCGGGAAAAATTTAGGCCTGGCGGATCTAACTAGAAAAGCGAGTTGAATCATGATGGATGGCATATAGTAAGAGGGGAAGATAGCCTTTTGATCACTTTCATAAGGTTTCGTGGTTCACTGGCTAGCCTATTATAGTTTCTATGAGTATAAACATAATAGTGAACACGAAAATTGTTTTATGAGATCATGAGTTAAAACAGTCAATGTGAGAAGGCAATCTAGCGTTAGGCATACATGAAGAAGAGGATCTTGTTTTTCGAGACGCTATATATCCCTAACAGGTGTATAGCACTAGTGCTCCAGAGGTATGCTGGTCACACAATCTATCTGCCAGTATAACTGAAGATTAAGACTGGAATGTGTTCCGTCATGTGCGAGTGGGAGATGATAGAGTTGGGATACGCCCATGACTCTATAAAGGATTGAGTTACTATCTAGATTAAATTGAGTTATTTAATCTAAATTAAATTACCAAATCTTATCTCAGAAAGGATTCTGAGTTAGACTAGGGTTAAGACTCTAGCCTTTATGACCTCTATAAATAGAGGTGAGGTCCTCATAATTTGGTAACGAGAAAACGTACACGCCGCAAGGCTGCTCGTTCCCACTCACAGTTTTTTGTCTTATTTTCAGGGGCATTTAGATTGTGATCTAGCTGCTCTTACCCCGAGTGGGTAAAAGCCAGACCAGTGACCAAAAACAAACGAGATCTTGGTAGATGCTTCTGCAACTAGTTTCTGCGCTACAAGAGGTAGGTACATTTATTTAATGTTACCTCCGCATGTTAATTATATATGTATAATTTTATCCTTCACTAGCATTTAAACTAATTTTGTAGAATTTTTTTTAATGTGTAAATTAACATGCTTGTAAAGTTTTAACGATTAAAGTTCTGTTAAGAAAGTTCATTACTTAATTCTTGGTCTCAGAATTTTCAAGATTTGACTTTCTTTTTTTTTTTGTTGTCATTAAGTATTGTTTAACTGAATTAAGTAATGAACTAAAAAATATATAAAGTCAAGCTTTTGCAAGAAAGAAAGATGGAAATTAACTTGAGAATTTTTATATCCTAATAGCATAATTATAAAAAAGAGCTTGAACCACAACAAGAACACACATAAATTTATGGATGAAGACAGATTGCATAACAACAAGAACACACAAATTAACTTGAGAATTTTAATATCCTAACAACATAATTATCAAAAACAGCTCGAACCACAACAAGAACACACAAAATTTTATAGATGAAGACATATTACGTAACAACAAGAACACACATAAATTTATTGATTCCAATTAAAATGCTCAGCTTTGACACATAAAATCTGCCATTGGTTCAAGCTGTTTTGAAGCTTCATCTCAAGTTCTAAATAATTAAATACTAAAGTAAATAAAACTTCATCTCAAGTTCAAAATAATTAAAAGAAAAAATATCTATTACCTGTTTTGAAGCTTGCCAAAACCAACGACAGATTGCCAAAACCAATGACAGTAGGTCTCTTTCTCAATTGCAGTAACTGAAAATGAAAAATCAAAAATTAGACTAAGTTAAAATAATAAAACCCAATAAATCACTAAATTTATACAAAAACAAATAGGCATTTTGTGAAAAAGAGCTGAAGTTCACAGAGATTTACCGAAGAAATTGAAATCTCAGCAGCAAATTCATGAGATCAGAGGGAGATTGAGGCAGGGAGAGAGGCTGGATGAGAGAGGCAGGGAGATCGGAGTCTGGGTGAAAGAGGCAGGGAGGGCGGCGGCTGGGTGTGAGAGGCAGGGAGAGCAGCTAGGTGAGAGAGGTAGGCAGGAGAGCGGCGGCTGGGTGAGAGGCGCAGAGAGGGGTGAGTGAGAGTCTGAGAGAATTAGGGATTAGATCATTAAAAAGACAGAAAATCAATAATATATATATATATATATATATATATATATATATATATATATTAAATATTTATATTTGGGTGGGGGATCCCCGCGGAGCAGATAGTCCACTCCCCGTCCCCGAATTCTCCCCGGGGACTTTTTTCCCCCATCCCCGCCCCTACGGGGGAAAAATTGGGGATTTCCAGCCCCATTCGGATCAGGTCCCCGACGGGGACGGGGAATCCCCGCCCCGTGAGCATCTCTAGTTACTTCCAGTAATGACTATATATCGCACAAATAATTTTATTTTAACATGTAGTGGTTCCCGTAACTCAATCCGAGTAAAAAATTATGCCCCCTCAAAATTTTCGATTTTTCAGCTGATCGAACCGATTCAAAAAATATTTTGAAATCTATTTCGCATCAAATTTAATTATTTTTTATGATATAATTTCTTTGTCATATATTAACATTACAACTAACTGCGACGAAAAATTATTATTGTCATAAATTTATTGTATTGGTGACGAAATTATATTTCGTCAAAATATATTCATTTTTCGTAACATATTTATTTATCATAAATAACTTTATTGTGACAAAATAATTTTATCGTCACTATTTTATTAAATTGTGACAAAAATAATTCATGTCACAAAAAAATAAATATTTCAAGGCGAATTTATATGTTGCAAATAGTTATTTTTTCGTTATATTTTTTCCCTCCAAAAGAAAATGGTTGGAAATTTTTCTTCCATATCAAAGGTGACGAAATTGTACCTCGTTACAGTATATTTATTTTTTATAATACATTTATTTGTCATAAATAAAATTATTTTTTAAACTAAAATTTTTTGAAAAAATTAATTAATTAGAATTTTTTTTTATATTGATAAGTTATTTGTGACGAAATGATTTTATTATCACTAATTTATTCAATTATGACAAAAATAATTTGTCACAAAAAATAAATATTTTGTGACGATTTTATACGTTGCAATAAGCTATTATTTTGTCACTAAATTTTTTCCCTCCAAAAACAAAGGTGGAAAATTATCTCTCTTAAAAAAACCATGACGAAATATATTTTTCGTCACAAAATTAATTTATTAGTGACGAAAATTAAAATATAAAATGACGTAAAATAATTTTGTCACAATAATAAATAATATGGTGACTTTTTAAAAAATTGGTCGTTGTAAGTTATAATTAGTGACGAAATTTTATGCGTCATTTAAAAATTTGACAAAAAGTAAAATTTCTTGTAGTGAGCGCATGTCTCGTAATTTTGAGTAAAGTATACAACACCATACAGAAGCATAAGGTTGTAATGTACCGAAATACCCAACTTTAGTCCGCTTATTTAAAGACTACTTCTACCTTTTTGGACAGAATATGATAGTTACATGTAACATACCATCGGATTCCATACAATCCTTATTTGGATCTTAATCCAAAGCATACAACCTTATGTATGTCTTTATCTCGCACCTTAACAAGACTCATTTTGTAATTTATGCAAAATGACATTTTTATTTTGAACAGGCTCTCGAGTAATCCCACATGTTCAAAATTCACTTCATTTTAGGTTTTGCCAACTCATTGACAAAACTAAGGTAAACACCCTTGTGAGTGGGCTACTTCTTTGTCCGACATGCTCAATTTCATACAAATAACAATAAATGTTCACACATTAAACATTTACACTCATGTATTGGCAATAATGAATTTGATTATTATTCATAAATAATAATGTTAAGGGATTACAAAAATAAAATAGTTGAAAGGGTTACACAGGTTTGTTTCTTACTACTCCATGAGATGGCATCCTTGCCAAGGAAGAATATGAAACTTGAAGTGGATTTTCTCTCATCTACATCTCCTACCCAATCAGCATCTATGTACCCTCTCAATTATAGATCCTTGCCTTGATAATAGAGAGAATGGGCTGTTGTACCCTTAAGGTATATAAGTATCATCTTAACTGCTTTCCAATGTGCTTCGCCTGGGTTAGATTGATATGTACTTACCATGCACATTGCATAGCATATATCAGGTTTTATACACAATATTACATACATAAGACTATCCACGACACTGGCATATGGAACGTTCCTCATACGTTCATCTTAGGACACATCTCTCTGCTAAGAAATCGATTCTTGGCAATGGGGTTCTCAACGGGTTTGTAGTTCTGCATATTAAATTATTTAAGGATTTTGTTGATATATATCTTTGAGAAAGAGACAACCTTCTTGAACGATCTCTTAAAATCTTAACTCCAAGAATGTAGTCTGCTTAACCCTTATCTTTCATATCAAAGTTAGATGATAAACAATCTTTGATTGATTTACGTATACTTTGTCTTTTTCAGCTATTAGTATGTCATCTATATACAATGTTAAAATGACAAAGTTATTTTTAGAGCTTTTGTTATACACACAAAGGTCTTCATCAATCATATTGAACCTATTCGACATGATTGTATTATGAAATCTCAAATACCATTGTCTTGAAGACTGTTTAAGGCCATAGATTGATCTCGTCAATCGGCAAACCTTATATTTACTGCCTTTTTGGATAAAACCTACTGGTTGTTCCATGTAGATTTTTTCATTCAATTCTCCATTGAGAAAAGTAGTCTTTACATCTATTTGATGTTGCTTTAGGTCCAAACTCGCCACTATGGCAAGAATTAACCTTATGGATGTAAATCTTACAATAGGTGAGAAAGTCTTCTCATAGTCAATCCCTTCCTATTGTGTAAACCCCTTGGCGACTAGCCGAGCCTTAGATCTTTTAATATTTCGATCAGCCTGTTGCTTCACCTTGAGAATCCACTTATTCCCAATTGGTTTAGATCCTTTCGGTAGATAAACCAGTTCCCAAATATGGTTTGATCTTATGAATGCCATTTCTTCTTCCACTGTTTTAATCCATTTTTCCTTAGCCGGGCATAAAAGAGCCTCTTAAATATTTTTAGGCTCTTTTTCATCTTGTGAGGTAACCAAAAGGGCTTCGTTCGAGCCTTCGATCTCAAATCGTCGGCGTGAAACACTTTTCCTTTTAGATTTTTGTGGTTTCAAATCTTGATAAACATATCTCATATATTCATTGTAATTCAAAATGCTCCCACTGGGACCATGTTCCATACTCCCACTAGAGTTAGGAATACTCTCACTCAAATCAGTATTAGTTTTTCTAAACAGAATAATTCAAATAATCGTGCAGCAGAATAAACAAAGCCCAAACAGGATCCATGGGGTCCAATTGATTCAAAAGGAATGGAAAGATTAACCAACATATTGTAGCGAAGAAAAATGAATTAACTCCTTAATTCAATCGGATAATAAGCACTGCTTCAAGGTCGAATGCCCTCTACCAGTATCCACACACAAACGAGATTGAACGGTTCTACTAAGGAGTGCTAGCTCCTCTTCTTGGCAGTTAGGGTTTGCTTTTCTGTATGAGAAAATGTTTTTTTTTCCTTTTTTATTTTTAAATGGCGGCTCTTACCTTTTTAAAAGAATGAATTAGGGCTTATAAAATATATATCTTTATATATATATATACACTTAATTAGTGGTTAACGTGGAGGTAAAATAGGAGAGAACATTCTTTATTCAAAATAAGGAATATCTCCTAATTTCCATAATATCAATTCGAATTTTAATATCTAAAATATTTTAAATTCGAAAGCCCAATTAAAATCCTAGTCTGTTCATTTCGTTCTAAATGTATGACCCAATAGGTTATATTATGTTGCCAGTGGGCCCAATCCTATTCTAATCCTAAAAGTCATAAGTGGCCTCTAGCAAGACATTATGACTATCTAAATAATATAAATATTGATAGTCCGATTATAACCTAACTAATAGTACATGTTACAATCCTTTTGTCACACGATATCTTATTTGATCATAAGTTATAGTTCATGTCAAACTTATATTGTTCAAACATATAGTTCGGAACTTCTCATCTATTTTTACCTCGATCATTTTATGATTAAATTTTAAACTCATTAATTTGCTCTCTCTCCACACGATGCAATTTAATTTAAAGCGCATTTTATTCACGTGTTAAAGCGATAGATAAATAAAGAAATATTAAATTAAAAAAATTACAATAACACTAGGAGCGGAATATAACTCCCATTTATAAATGTGCAATACATACATAAGACGGGAGATTATTTATTTTGAGGACTTTGGTCCTTGCATGCATTTATTATAAAAGTGATGTTTTTATTGTGAATATTTTTCTTTGGATGAAAAATAGGACATTGGGTCCTTGATTTTATGAAAATCTCTCTTTATTAAATATAAAACATTCATCAATTTTTATATTTAGCGAGCTACAAAAGGTATATTCATGTACATAAAATAATTAATAAATAAACAAATGAGTGAAATAACAAACAAGGTTAGAAAACTAAACCGGACGAAATCCTCCGAGCATGGTAGATCGCCCCTCGAGCTCAGGACAGTCCAAAAAATCATATATGCTCACAAAAAGTTAATGGGTGTTAATGTACAAAAAGAGCAATATAAATAAATCTCTAAGACTTGAGAGAGATAGAAAAAGGGAAAAAAAAGGTTTGAAAAATATGGAGACAGAACCCAGGGAAGGCCACTGCCGAGTGACCAACGGGCGTCAGTCAAGGTGACCAATGTGTCCCGTCGCTCACTCGAGAGTGGGTGTCTGTGGGAGGGGTGACCGACGGGCATCGGTGAAATAGATGACCCGTCGGTCATCGCTGTCTCCGAAAGAAACTATTTTTCCAAAGCAAAAAATAGATTTTTACCACAAAAACGAGATGAAAATGATCAAAATAAAGAAAGATAAAAGCAAAAAGTCGAAAAAAGCAAGAATAAGAATAAAGATGAAATAATATGGAGAAGAAATCCGGAATATTTACCCTCAGATAATATTTTGGTTGGAGTTTTGGTGACGATTAAAGTCCCGCACGCTCCACGAGAAGACAAAATGAAAGGTCAAGAATGAGGAAAATAGATTATTTCCTTCTTGAACCTTCAAAAGATTGAATTTTGGAATCAAAGCCTTAGGAAAACTAATTAGATTTAGCTCCTTTTTAATGGTTTGATTCTTAAACTAAAAGAGATTTCTTAAGATTTGTGTTTGTTGGAAGAGAGAGAAAATAAGTGTTAATTTTGACAGAGTTTCCCCTTTAGAAATTTCTCCAACCCCTTTTTAGGTGGGAAATGAAAGCTTTTATAGGCCAGGGATGACCGATGGGCGTCGGTTCCACAGCCGAGCATCGGTTTAATCCTACTGACACAAGGATTCAACCGACGGGCCTGCAATTCTTACCGACAGGCATCGGTTCAATCCTACTGACAGAAGGATTCAACCGACGGGCCTGCAACTCTGACGACAGGCGTCGAAAAGGTCGCGTGTTCCAAGAAATAAGGTTGCGTGCTTCGAAAAATCAGGTCCCTCTGACGGGCATCGAAAAATCACATGGGCCGTCGGTGACCCGCAGCGAGGGACGGTCTTGCCTTTGACAGACGGGCAGACCGCCGGTGGAGAAAAATACACCTTTTGACCCAAAAAAGATCCCCGTTTCCTCCCTCTTTCCTATGAATACTGAAAGAACACATTTCTCGTGAAGCAAGCGACCAAAAACTCCGAATCTCAACCGTTTGTATAGACTCGGACATTGATTCCTCATCGGGTAATCTCTAATCCAGACCGCCTCGGGACACGGTGCTTACACTCACGGTCACAAATGGTTGTGACCATGACTTATGAATTAAGACAAGGGCAGAACTTTGGTCATACCTACCTCACGGTCATAACCAAATGGTTGTGACCGTGACATGTGAATTTATCCAGCAGATTTCATTGAGAAGGTACCTTACGGTGGCAACACTTCTGCTTGTCACCGTGACATGAAATCTTGCAAGACAGAATCAAAGGCTGAGATACCTCATGGTGGCAACAAAATTTATTGCCACCGTGACATAAAGAACTTCCAGACAGTAGCTGAAGTTGAGCATCTCACGGTGGCAACAAAGTTTGTTGCCACCGTAACTCCCTCATGTGCATCCAGCAGATCCATTCCTTCGATAGCCTCATGGTGACAACCATTTGGTTGCCACCGTGACCCATGATACCTCACGGTGGCAAGCACTTCATTGCCACAGTGACCCTCAATATCTATAAATTTAAAATTTGTTTTTGGCTGCCAGGGGGAGTATTTTTAGGAGTCTTTAAAATAAGGTTTTGAGATCTGGAATTTTTCTAAGCTTTTCTATTGTTCTTAATTAGGATTTCATATTTTTTTCTTTATATTTAAATTACAAGTGGAGAGAATTACATAAAAACGCATAGATCAATTTCAATACACAGCAATTTTATTCGGATTTCCATAGTCTCGAGTTATTTTCCATCGAAGATTCAAAGAAGAAGATCGGAGAACGTGGGATTCAATCGGGATTTCTTCCTTAATGAATTTCTGGGTTTATTCTTTCATTTGTCCTCTTGATTTTGTAATGGATTGTGAGTAGTCTCATAGTTGTTTGGGGGATCTTTGAATCCCCTACCCATGATGTGAATTCTGAACATCTTTTGGATTTATTTATATGAATGAAAGTTTTATCTCACTGTTGCTTATTGATTAATTTATGGTGTTTATTTTCTCAAGTTATTTTCTAGCTTTGATGTATGGTTTTTATCATGTATCTTTATTGGATGTTTTGCTTGTGTGGATTGAAGACTATGAATATTTTTGCTCAATTTTTATATCATGTATGCTTTATCTTATGGATGACTATGAAAAGGAAATCTAGATATGCAAGATTTTATGATTTAAATTAGAGGAGGGAGTGAGATAATTGAGTTCTGGGTTGTTTGGCTCCGGAATGGGAAAGTAACCCAAACTTAGGATTTTAGACCCGTGCTTAGGCTAATTGTATGGCTTGCTCTGGATTGGGATGTCGTGCAATTAGAGTAGCTTACTCCGGATTAGGATGCTTGGGTTAAGAGGGTTATCCCGAATTCATTCGTATATGTTTCTTAGATTAAATTAATTCACATTTGGGTACCGGGTGGATAAGTGAACCCGAGCAACGTTTCTTTTATATCAATTTCTCTTACTTGTTATTTCCTTAGCTATTATTATCTCATTTTTTTCCAAAATTACTGTCAGTCTCATTTATTAAATTCTAATTGCATGCTTTGGCTATTTAATTCCATTATTTTAATTAATAGATAACTCATTCACATCAATCAATTGGGAATTCTTTAGCATACATTTGATTTTCATAACTTGAACACACAATCCATTGGGTATGATAACTCGGGGTCTTAATTATACCCCACTTTATTACTTGCCGATTCAGTACACTTGTTGAAATCGCGTCAAGTTTTTGGCTCTTTTTTCTTCTTGGTCCCAATTTACCAAATTTACTTGAGGTATTATGGACATAGTTAATAAAGCATCTCCCCAATAGGAGATTGGCAAATTTACCTCTGCCATAATAGATCTAACCATTTCAAGGATAGTCCTATTTCTCTTTTTCGCAATACCATTTTGTTATGGAGTTTTGGGAATAGACAACTGATATTCAATCCTTTTTTCATCACATAAAGATTTAAATTCATCTAAAAGATATTTTTGATCTTGGTCAGTTCTTAAAGATTTAATCTTTTTGTCTAATTGATTCTTAACTAAATTCATATAAGTCTTGAAGCAATTCAATGCTTCTGACTTTTGAGATATCAAATAGACATGATCATACCTAGTTGTGATGCGCGCCGAAACCCGGGATGCCCCGAACACCCGCTTTTAGGGTGATCGAGAGAGGTTCATAAAACTTGTAAGAAATTATAAGTGCGTCTATTTTGGGCATTACAAGTGCGTCTATTTTGGGCAATAAGGAGGTTTCTTGGAGTCGCCACCGAATAAAACATTGTGAAAGGTCATCTAGCCTTAATGAGCCTAAGACAGCGCTGTTATTGCCATTTTGGGCAAGCCAGAGGTGTCTTGGAAACCCCACCCTAATAGAACATTAGGATGGTCCTCTCGCCTCGTGGAGCTTAGGACTATACAGGTTAGGCCTTTTTCGGGACATAAGAGGTGTCTTGGAGGCCCCACCCCAATAGAACATTGAGGTGGCCCTCTCACCTCGTTGAGCCCAAGACCAGAGATGGTTCGGGACTTCCCATTTATTCATACCTTGGTTAATGTCATAATTGAATTTTGAATCTAGCGTTTCACCCCATTTCTCATTCGATTTAATGCAATTAAATTAAATCGTAGGTTGTCCATCCAAGGGAAGAGATAAATAAAAGCGTAAATAAAGCATATGAAAATAAATTATAACAAAACTAGGGGCGGAATACAACCTCCATTTATAAATAAAATACAAATCATACATAAAACGGGTTATTTATTAAGGATGAGGACATTGGTCCTCGCATGCATACCTTGAAAAAATGAGTTAAAAGTGATGGTTTATTTAGGTGTAAAAAACTAGGACATTGGTCCCATTTTATTAGAAAAAGTTTCAAGTTAATTTAATAGAAATAGTTTGTGATTTTTAATTAATGTGTAAAAAAATAAACTTATTATGGAGATAGAACCCAGGGACGGCCACTGCCGAGTGACCGACGGGCGTCAGTCAAGGTGACCAACGTGTCCCGTCGCTCACTCGAGAGTGGGCATCTGTGGGAGGGGTGACTGACGGGCGTCGGTGAAATAGATGACCCGTCGGTCACTGCTGTCTCCGAAAGAAACTATTTTTCCAAAGCAAAAAATAGATTTTTACCACAAAAATGAGATGAAAATGATCAAAATAAAAAAAAAGATAAAAGCAAAAAGTCGAAAAAAGCAAGAATAAGAATAAAGATGAAATAATACGGAGAAGAAATCCGGAATATTTACCCTCAGATAATATTTTGGTTGGATTTTTGGTGTCGATTAAAGTCCCGCACGCTCCACGAGAAGACAAAATGAAAGGTCAAGAATGAGGAAAATAGATTATTTCCTTCTTGATCCTTCGAAAGACTGAATTTTGGAATCAAAGACTTAGGAAAACTAATTAGATTTAGCTCCTTTTTAATGGTTTGATTCTTAAATTAAAAGAGATTTCTTTAGATTTGTGTTTGTTGGAAGAGAAAGAAAACAAGTGTTAATTTTGACAGAGTTTCCCCTTTAGAAATTTCTCCAACCCCTTTTTACGTGGGAAATGAAAGCTTTTATAGGGCAGGGATGACCGACGGGCGTCGGATCCACAGACGGGCGTCGGTTTAATCCTACTGACACAAGGATTCAACCAACGGGCCTACAATTCTTACCGACGGGCATTGGTTTAATCCTACTGACACAAGAATTCAATCAACGGGCCTGCAACTCTGACCGACGGGCATCGAAAAGGTCGCATGTTCCGGGAAATAAGGTTGCGTGCTCCGAAAAATCAGGTCCCTCCGACGGGCGTCGGAAAATCACATGGGCCGTCGGTGACCCGCTGCGAGTGACGGTCTTGCCTTTGACAGACGGGCAGACCGCCGGTGGACAAAAATACACCTTTTGACCCAAAAAAGATCCCCGTTTCCTCCCTCTTTCCTACGAAAACTGAAAGAACACATTTCTCGTGAAGCAGGGGACCAAAACCTTCGAATCTCATCCGTTTATACAGACTCGGACGTTGATATTCCTTATCGGGTAATCTCTAATCTAGACCGCCTCGGGACACGGTGCTTACAGTTGCCCCCAATTTTGGGGAAAACTAGCGCACGAGTGCCTAGATGATCCAAAATTCAGAGAAAGGAACAAAAAAAGAGGAAGAAAAGCATACCTGTAGCAATTCTTACCTTCCGTGTCCCTCGTCAGGTAGACTTCGTCTCAGTCTGCTCAACGGATGGAAACGTCCCTACCGGTCTCGTCTCGACCTATAAGGTGTTGGTGAGATGCAGCGTTCTCTAGCTACGACCTCAGTGGGAAGAGCAGTGTTCCCTAACTGCAGCTTCAATTGGTGAGATGCGGTACTCTCTGACCACAATCTCGAGGTGAAGTTCCCTTGCTAACCCCCATCCGATCTGCAAGGTGCGTAGCACTCTCTGGCTACCGCGTGAACTGTGAGATGTAGTGCTCTCTGACTACGGTCTCGAGGTGAAGGTCCCTTGCTAATCCCCATCCGATCTGCAAGGTGCGTAGCGCTCTCTGGTTGCCATGTGAACTGTGAGATGCAGTACTCTCTGACTACAATCTCGATTTGTTGGAGTTCCCTTGCTAACCCCCATCCGGTCTGCAAGGTGCGTAGCACTCTCTGGCTGCCGCGTGAACTGTGAGATGTAGCACTCTCTGGCTACAATCTCGATTTGTTGGAGTTCCCTTGCTAAACCCCATCCGATCTATAAGGTGCGTAGCACTCTCTGGCTGCCGCGTGAACTGTGAGATGCAGCACTCTCTGGCTACAATCCCGGTGTGAAGAGTGTTCTCTGGCTGAGTGATTCGGGAGGACATGAAGTTCGATCTATCTGTCCTCAGATTGTGATTGATGTCCGTATTTGGACCGGTGTTAAGCAATGTCCCTGCATGGCAAAGGATTTTTTTAATTCATGTATGAGTTATTCCCTTTCAATATGCTCATAAATGGTTTGGTTTTATTATTTATCATCCTTTTTATCATCTCATTATCACTATTTTCATCATGTTTTGTATCATTTTTCCCCGTCATATGATCATTTTGACTTTGGATATGAATGGGTATAAGAGCATACAATCATCTTTAATGCGAATAAAGCATAAATAAAGATAGAAATAAATAAATAAATATACAAAGCTGGAAATAAAAGTTTTCCACTAACATCAGCTTTTGTACAATGTATATACAATCGCAACAATAATGAACAAAATACAAAAAGAATGTCATCCAAACTCCCTGAATGACTATGATTACGTGTAGTCCGTGAGCTCCTCATCTGGGTCCACTACAAGAATTTTGTAAAATAGCAACGGAATTTCATTTCCGTTGCTGTTTAGCAACGGAAAATTTTTTCCCTTGCTATTTTCTGTCATGTTTCTCAGCTATAGCAACGGAAATTATTTTCGATATTTTCGGTCGCTAAAAGACGAGGGAAAGTTTGGCGCGTAAATTTAGCAACGGCTATTAGCAACGGAATTGAAACCCGTTGCAAAAAATGGCGCGAAAAAAATGCGGGAACAGAAAATAGCAACGTAATTAATTTTCCGTTGCTAATTTAGCAACGGAATACTATTTCCGTTGCTAAATTAGCAATGAAAAATTAATTCCGTTGCTAAATATGTGGGATAAAAAAATTTGGTCATGAAATAGCAAGGGAAATATATTCCGTTGCTAAATAGCAACGGAATCAAGTTTCCGTTGCTATTTTACTAAATTTTTTTATTATTTTCATTTTAATTTTGTACCTCCAATAGTAACGGAATTATGTTCCGTTGCTAATTAGCAACGGAATTAAATTCCGTTGCTATAAATGTGATAGAGGGAAAAAATAGATCCTAAGCTAGCAACGGAATATAATTTCCATTGCTATTTAGCAACGGAATATTTTTTCCGTTGCTAAATAGCAACGGAATACATATTCTGTTGCTATTTAGCAACGGAAAAAATATTCCGTTGCTAGTTTTCTAAATATTTATTATGATATTCATTTGAATTTTATTTTAATTGGGACTGAAAATAGCAAGGGATACACTATTCCGTTGCTATTTAGCAAGGGAATATTTTTTCCGTTGCTATTTATATGTATTCCGTTGCTATTTAGCAACGGAAAAAATATTCCGTTGCTAGTTTTCTAAATATTTATTATGATATTCATTTGAATTTTATTTTAATTGGGACTGAAAATAGCAAGGGATACGCTATTCCGTTGCTATTTAGCAAGGGAATTTGAATTCCGTTGCTATGTAGCAACGGAATATATATTCCCTTGCTAAATAGCAAGGGAAATATATTTCTCTTGCTATATTTTTCATAACATCCGAAATCAATTCACTTTCTGCCTCATTTGCTAATATCTTTGACCTCTCACCGACATCGTCTTCCACCACAGCCGCAGCTCATCCTCACAGCCATCACCTTCCGTTCCGATCCGACGTCGTTAGGGGTCTTGGGAGTTGGGTTATTTTTCAGTCGGGTTGGGTTATCCGAAAGACCATTTTCTTCTTTCTCCGTCTCGATCTCTGTCTCCCTAGCTTGTGCACTGGTTTTCTGTCTCGATCTCTGTCTCCCTAGCTTGACTCGATCTCTGTCTCCCTAGCTTGACTCGATCTCCCTCATCTTTACCCCGATCTCCCTCGTCTTTACCCCAATCTCACCCTCCCTGTCTTGCTCTCGATTTCTGTCAATCTCGCTTTCGCTCTCTGTATATCGATCTCGCTCTCGCTCTCACTCTCCCTCTCCCTCTCCCTCTCCCGAGGCCCTCACTCGGTTTTTTGTCATCAATTAGGTATTTGTTTGAGGTAATTTCAGATCTATGTGTTATTACATATAATTTCTTGACCCCAATCTCATTTTGTTGGTTTTATGCCATTTTCAGCTGATTTCTACAGCCATGTGTTTGAGGAAATCTTGAGATTTCGGGTGCTTCTGAAGAAAAAATCCAGTTTAATACCAGGAAGCCCTACGAACAGCACAGGTGAGAGTTTTAGGTAAAAATTCTACCACTATTTTTATCAGTTCTGCTATTAGGCTTAATAAATAAATTAATGTTCTTCACTGGTTTGCAATTTCCATGCCTGGAATTACATATAAGAAAACTTGCTTTGATTCTTGTACCCTTTTCAGCACAAACACACTTCATTCTTTAATTAAATTAATAGGATAGGAGACAATTAATGTTAATTATAGGGCAGTATCATTTTTAATAAATCTTGCAAGACGGAAATGAAATAGGAAGAGAATTCTTTTCTATTTATCAAATTTTTTGTATTAAGTGGTGTAGTATACAGAAAAAGAAATAATAATTCAAAGAGAAGTAATAAAGTCATAAAGATTCAATTAACTGACCCCTCAAACCTAGGATGGATTCAATTAATTCAACAGATTAAATTCTTGATATATATGTTTTTATGCTTTTCTTAATTTATATGTCTTTTGAGTTTAATTCAATGGTTTTGATTTTGGATGTAATCTTCCCTGCTGTTTTTGGAATTTAACAACAATTATTTTTTTTCTTTTATTGCTCACTAATTTAAGATTAATGTAAGCCTGATGAGTCTGTTAATTTAATAGATGATGACAGAAATCTACTGCATTTTTTTCTACACATTTTTTTAAGTGTTTAGTGATGATAATGTTGGCTTTTGGTTCTGCACAATTGCAATTTAGTCATTCTTCAAATATATATCAGTAGTATAAGGGCATCAATCTTCTTATACAGTGGCTTACTTATATCTCAATTGAATTCATTTGTGGTTATACCTTTTAATGTTGCAGTGCATTTGGATCTAACTTCTCTGGTCCTTTTCCAGCTGAACTAGGGAATTGTATCAAGCTAGAGCAAATGTAAGTTCTGTTCGACTGTTTTAGTTCCAATTTGTCTTGTATAATCTTTTTGTCTTGTCAAAAGGGATTTTGTACAATTTGATTTTTCAGATATAAATAAGCCACTTTTACACTTTGGTATTGAAATGACTTCAAAGTATTATAGTCATAAGTACACTAACCCATATAATTAATAGCAATAAATTCTTGATTCCTTGGTTTTAAAATTTTTAGCTGATACAAACTGAATAATTTGATATGTGAACATAAGATAAAGAATGCAATAATGGTCTTCTGCAGGGAGAGTGAATAATGGCAGGAGAAAAAATATATTTTCAGAAATTATATTTTTTTTTTCATGTCAATTGGGTATAAAAGAACTGAGTTTTTTTTTATATATATATATATCGAATAATTTGTACAATACTCACCCATGAAACAACTTTTAGACCTAATTTAAGTCTAAATTTATTTTCTTCAACTCGATGCTAATCTCAAATTTATAGCTAATCAAACTAATTCGTCATCTTAGGTATTTATGTTAGGAGTATTCCTTGAAATCCATGTATATTATGAATATTTTCTGT
The DNA here is from genome assembly GCA_947683425.1 of Excoecaria cochinchinensis. Classification (NCBI taxonomy): domain Eukaryota; kingdom Viridiplantae; phylum Streptophyta; class Magnoliopsida; order Malpighiales; family Euphorbiaceae; genus Excoecaria; species Excoecaria cochinchinensis. The sequence continues at coordinate 11,487,831 of CANTUQ010000043.1, forward strand.
ATATATAAACTCATCATTAATTATGAGTAGGCACCATTTATTTATTAATGCTATGCTGTGATTACCTCTCGCTTGGTTATATCTTATATTAATAAATGAGATAATTGGTATTAGAAACCAGTGCAAAAGCAATTATGAGATAGATTATGATGTAAGATGCCTATTGCATGCGTGAATAGCTAAATATTTATAGTTATAATTTTGGTGGAAGCTGTTTTTGATTCTATCTCTACGTGGAGGGGGTTTGGTGGAAGCTGGCTTTTGTCATTGGATTTCACTCGCCAAGGTCATGTATCTTTATCCATTTAATTCTATTATTGTATCTTATATCTGCCTGCTCTGATGTAACTTAGCTTGTACACATTGATAACTTGGCTGTTTTTTTGTTTTTTGCCTCTTATTTTCGTATCTTATTCGATAAGGATATTTTAGCACAATTCTTGATTACTATATACACATTGATAACTTCCATATTTATTTTTGTTGCTTTTATCACTGTAGCTTGCATTTTGTTTGTGCCCCTATTGTATCAAGGTATATAGGCTGAAACGATTCGAACTGCGTGCTACTGGTTTCCAAAGGATAACTCGGTTATTATGGTTGAGTGCCACGTACCATGATACAACATAATTTTATGCCATGCTTTAGCTTGATTTTATCTAAAGTATATCATGCTGAAAAATCTGACTTCTTTTGGTAAATTCAATTCACTGCAGTAGCAACAAAGAGGAGGAGGGTGCTGTGTTGAGTTTATTATTTTGTAGTTAAATTTCTCCTTATATTGGACCAATTCCTTTTTTGCATTCTGAAGGTAATTTGTTTGAGATGTCTTTTTAATTTAATATTTTTTTTGCGTTATTGTCAAGTACACTATTTTTATATCAATTAATTAGTTGGCACTGTATATTAGATGATTAAAATAGCCAAATATTTCATTTCTAATATACATGTATTTGTATACATGTTTACGTTGATAGACAATTTGCGTTTATTTAATCCATAAATCTAATTATGAAAATAATTTGTTCGAATAACAGTTTCGCAAGCATGAGTAATGTTGATAGATCTTGGATGTATAGGCGTTTAATGCCAGATGGATTCATTAATCTCGAGTTTGCTGAGGGAGTTCAATCATTTATTGAATATGCAAGTTCGCAGCCTGCATATATGGATGGTCAAAAAATTAGATGTCCATGTAAAAAGTGCAAACACATCCGTTTTCTCCCGACTGATGAAGTCCATCTACATTTGTTGAAAAAAGGGTTTGTTCCTAACTACTTTGAATGGACACGACACGGGGAGCCAATAATTTGCAGCACGTCTAGGGGTAATCAAGTATATTCATCAGTAAATATAGATGGGTCTGAAGGGGGATCTGGAATTGGACAAAATAGTGTGGATGTGAACGAAAATCTTTATGCACAAATGGTTCATGATGCAGCTGGTCATTCCTTTCAAGAAAATATGCAGAATATTGAAGAGGAACCAAACCCAAATGCAAAAAGATTTTTTGACCTATTAGAGTCAGCCGACCAAGAATTATGGCCTAATTGTGAGAAAATGACTCAATTGTCTGCCATTGCTCGAATATTGAATATAAAGTCTGAAGGTCATATTTCCGAACGAAGTTTGGATAAAATTCTCACATGGTACAATGATTCATTGCCTCCTGATCATAAGATGGTTGAGAATTTTTATGAAATGAAGAAGCTTATTCGAGGTCTTGGTTTGCCCGTTGAACGAATAGATTGTTGTAGATTGGGATGTATGCTATTTTGGGGAGAGGATGTGGGATTACAAGAGTGCAAATACTGTGGTCAACCTAGGTTCAAACCGAGAAAACGAACTCGAACGCAGAAATTAGTTCCTTGGAAGCGGATGTATTATTTTCCACTAACTCCGAGACTCCAAAGACTGTATGCCTCTGATGTTACTTCATCTCACATGAGATGGCATAATGAACATGAACAGTATGATGGAAGCATGAGCCATCCATCAGATGCGATAGCATGGAAACATTTCAATGACATCCATACTGAGTTTGCATCGGAAAGTCGAAATGTCAGGCTGGGATTATCCACAGATGGGTTCCAACCTTTTGGTCAATCCGGCCAACAATATTCATCATGGCCAATCATAATTACTCCATATAATTTACCTCCGTGGATGTGTATGGATGAGGCATACATGTTCTTAACAGTGATTGTGCCAGGGCTTACAAATCCAAAGCATAAAATTGATGTATTCTTGCAACCATTGATATCTGAATTGAATAATCTTTGGGAATTTGGTGTTCAAACATATGATGTGTCCTTTAAACAAAATTTTCAGATGAAGGCAGCTTTGATGTGGACTGTCAGTGATTTTCCTACGTATGCTATGTTGTCTGGATGGAGCACAGCTGGGAAATTGGCTTGTCCTTATTGTGGCAATGATTCTGATGCATTTTATCTTCCCAATGGGGGCACGACATCTTGGTTTGATAATCATAGAAAATTTCTTCCTCTAGACCACCCATTCAGGCGCAACAAACAAAAATTCATTAAGAATAGGGTGGTTCAAACACCTCCTCCTCCTAATAAATCTGGTGAAGATATATTACGGGAGATTGATCAGTTAGGGCTTCTGAAAGTTACAGAACTTGAAAGTGAAGAGGTTAATAGTAGCATAAGTTAAAATTTTGGTTGGCGAAAATGGAGTATATTTTGGGATTTGCCATACTGGAAGACACTGTTGATACGTCACAATCTAGATGTGATGCATATTGAAAAAAATATTTTTGACAATCTTTTCAACACAATTATGAACATTGAAGGGAGGACAAAAGACAATGCAAAATCAAGAGCTGATTTGAAAATTTTTTGTATAAGAAGTGAGTTAGATCAAGATCTAAATACGGGGAAATATCTGAAAGCATGTTACACTCTGGACAAAAAGCAGAAGCAAGTTTTGTGTGAATGGTTGAAAAGTCTAAAGTTTCCAGATGGATATGTTTCGAACCTGGCAAGGTGTGTTGACATGAGGAAGTACAAATTATTTGGAATGAAAAGTCATGATTGTCATGTGTTTATGCAGAGGTTAATCCCAATTGCATTCCGTGAGCTCTTACCGAATAATGTTTGGGAAGCTATCACAGAATTAAGTTTATTTTTCAAAAGTTTAACAGCTTCTGAAATACACTTGTCTGATATGGAAAGGCTAGAAAGGGACATTCCTGTTATCTTGTACAAATTAGAGGCTATTTTTCCACCTAGTTTTTTTGATTGCATGGAGCATCTACCTATACATTTAGTACACGAGGCTAGACTTGCTGGCCCAGTTCAATATCGATGGATGTATCCATTTGAGAGGTAATTTTAGTTCAAATTTAACTAGACTTTTTTATAGATTTATACCAACTTCTCAAATATAATTATCCTGGATGTAATGTAGGAATTTGCATCACTTGAAGCAAAATGTCAAAAATAAGGCCAGGGTTGAAGGCTCCATATGCAATGCGTATTTAGTAGAGGAAGCAAGTACATTTTGTTCCCACTATTTTGAGCCGCATGTGATAACTCGAGAAAGGAAAGTTCCTCGTAATGACGATGGGGGTGTGAGGATTGATGATGATAACTTATCTATTTTCAAATATCCTGGCCGACCACATGGACACTCAACAAGAAGAATGTTAACAGAGAAAGAAATGGAGGCTGCCCATGGTTATATTTTATTGAATTGCCAAGAAATTCAATCTTTTTTACAGTAAGTTTAAGTTATATTCGAAATTGTCCAAGTTCTTTTTGTCATGAAATAGTGTTATGCTAAGATAATCTGCATAATTGTAGTGAATACGAGGATTTGTTAAGGGAGGTAATGCCAGGAAAATCACAAGATGACATCAACAAAGAAGTAGATAAAAACTTTCCACGTTGGTTTGCAAACTACGTAAGCTAGCAAAGTGAAATAAATAGAATGCTTTAAGAAATTAATATGAAAAGGACATGTTATATGTATTGATTAAATTTTTCGTTTTATGATGTAGGCTTCTGAAAATAGAATACAAAACAGACTCATGTGTGATCTTGCAAAGGGGCCTTTGCGAACTGTTAAATCATATCCTGTCTACTTCGTAAATGGATACAAATTTCATACAGCAAATCATGGGCATAGCATGGCAACAGTAAATAGTGGGGTTTGCATATAGGGGGAATTGATGGATTATTTTGGCAAAATTATTGAGATCCTTGAAATTGAATATCCCGCATTGCCGATAAAACGGTGTGTGCTTTTTAAGTGTGAGTGGTTTGATCCTACTCCTAGCGTCGGAACAAAAGTACATAGCCGATATAATCTTACCGAAATCAACCAGCGGAGAAGATTTAAACAATTTGAACCATTTGTGTTGGCAATGCAAGCGACTCAGGTGTATTATGTCCCTTATCCCAGCTTAAGAAGGGATAAGTCAGATTGGTTAGCAGTCGTCAAAGTAAAACAAAGAGATGTTTTTCACAGACAGGCAAAGGGCGATAGCAAAACAAATGAAAGTGAAGCATTTCAGGAAGAAGAAGTGGATGTACATGAAATAAATGCATGTTTGGAGAATGAAGTTTTAAATTATCCAAATAATGAATTTGTGGAAATTTTATCTGGAGAGGAGGAAGAATCTGTAGATGGGCAGAATTCTGAAGATGAGACTGACTTTAATTCGGAATTCTCAGAAACAAAGGATGATTTTGATGTGCAATTAAGTGATGATAGCATTTAATTTGTGTACGTGTTATAATCTCATTTTCAAAATGTGTTATTGCATTTATGTAGTATTTTCATAAATGCTTTAATTGTATTGTTCCATTTTAACAAATATGATAACAATTCTTTGATTTTCAGGTTGAGAAAATGCCACCTAAAAGAAAGAAGCCAATGCTGCCACCTAGGCTCAGATTATCATTGACTGATAGCGAAAATGTACAAGTGCACCCATCTCATGTTGTAGGGTCACATTCACATTCTCCCCAGTAGTGTGCAGCATCACCTTCACCAACATCCATCCCTGATGACACTCAAAATCTACCTAGCGGTTCAGCATCCAACAATCCAAATGTTTCCACCTCACAGGAAAATGCATCTACTCCAGCATCAGACCATGACTCTATGCCCACGCATTTACCCGGTTCTGATGTCGAGGATGATGAAGGAGGTCTTCAGCCTGGGGCGAAGGGAGTTGATGGAAGAATTTACATTAAAATCATCAATAACATGTAAGTTAAATTATTAAAATTTTTGTATTATAAGATAATAACACGAGTACATATTGATCGTATGGTAATGTAATATCAAAATTGATTTTAAATTGTTCATGTTAACAGGTTTATTCCATCAGGTGTTTGTTCAAGAAAAATTACATCCAAATTCAAAGAGAAGATCGAAGTTGAGGGTTATGCATGGAAGAAGATCTCTCTGCAGACAAAAGATTTTTATTATCAAGAGTTTGAGGTATACAAAATAAATTGCATTATTTCTTTCAAAATAACTTAGTTCATACATTATAGAAAACATTTTTTTTTACTTCACAATAATAATATTATGTTTTTTTCAGAAAGAATTTTTCTGGAATTCAAAATTTGATGCTATTATCTATGGAGTTTGGGAAAAGCGGGCCCGCCAACGATATGGACAATTTTTGTCTAATTTACGTTCTCAGAGTCAACGACCTACTTATATTTCTGAAGAAATTTGGAATCGTTGGCGGGAGTATTGGGCAACTCCTGATGCAATTGCAGCTTCAGAGAGAAATTCTTCAAACAGACGGGGAGGCTCAGATGGTGAGAGTTTAGCTGTGCACACTGGAGGCACTTTGAGCCATCACGAGCATGCAGAAAATTTAGTAAGTATTTCAAATTTATTCATCAAATGTATAATTTTTATGCATAATGATAGCTTTAATATATGTTTGTTAAATGGATGGGTTTGTTATAAAGATAAATTTTTTGTTTAGCATGTGTTACCACTTTGGAATGGAGATTAAAATTTACATGCAACATTACTTTTTTAATTTATTCATTAAAAACTCATGGATTAGCAATTTTCAAGCATATGGGTATTCTTGAAATAATGTATGACTGACTATTTTTAAGGAAAGAACTCATTATACGACTTGTAAATTATATAATGAAATAAACTGATGGTAATAAGAAAACTCCTCAATTCTTAATTAATATCGCTTTTTAATTGTTGTTATTGCAACAAAAAGACAAAATTATATTTGACGAAGGATCACCTAAGGATGCAATCGCCTAATGCAATCCATTTTTATTGAAGCATGCCTAAATTTTGTCCTTTTTCTAAGATAATATTTTCTACGCAACCATATTAATACCCATTATATAGCATAGCAGCCGGTCCGTTTTTTTTTTGTCCAATATTTTGACATCATTCATGTACTTTTCCATTTCTAAATAATAAAACAAAATGCTTAATTAGTTTATATATATATATATATATATAATTATCCTCGACCTAATCTAATAAAAGAGTTGAAAGTAAAAGTTTGACAGAGGAGAAAATGTTGTAATAATCTTGAACGTCATTATCAAATAGATCCGAGAGCTTTAAAAGCTCCTTTTTTTCCCCTACACCCACTTGAAACAGCTACTTCTTTTTATAGAGCAAGTAATCTCTATGAAATCAACTCTTGCCTCCTCATTTTGATACAAACTCAAAGCCAAAATCTACACGAAGATCATTATTTTCATCTTCTAGTACCTAAATACAACCCTCACCACCACTTCACCAAACCAGAAGATTATCGAAAACGAATTCATGGAAATGGTTTTAAATAGAAAATGATCCACTATGAATATTGTCATAGTAAGACACATGTTTCATGTTTGTACATAATCATTCATACATGGAATATAAGAACATGACAACATCATTTTACATCTTAATATGCAAACTCTTGAAAGAACAAACAGCTTCTGAAGTTTGGTGATTTAGATTAGGTATGGAAGGAGTAAGCCATAGCATGTGTTAATCATGGGACCAGCAGCAAGGGCAATTATGAAGACTTAGATAAATGGATGGATTTTTTATGAAGATAAATTTTTTGTTTAGCTCTCATTAGTTGTATTATTTATCAAGAAGGTACACACATCAGTTGATGTCATGCATTTTGTCTTCACATTTTAATCACAATTTACAAGTAAAATAAGTATTGTATATTTTGTGGCTGTATGATGATCGGCGTTTGGGAAATGTATGGATATAGGATGAATATATTGCTGTGCCCTTGCCGGGGCTGTGGAAATTTCTATTTGCAGGTTTGGGTAGTACATTTTACAAGCCGTCGTAATGCCGAAATTTATACATCACAGTTTGACCTCTAAGAAAGAATATGAGATGATGCTACCATGTACATGGGCCAATATAATGTATCTTATTTTGTGTAGGTGGCAGATGAGTTTTTGTACAAAACTTACATTTATCATAATTTAATAAATGAAACAACATAGCAATCAGGAATCATGATTGGGTGCCTTCGTGATAAGTTTTTATAATGAAATAAGCATTTGCCACTTGCAGGATAGTAATGCCACTTCAATTAAATTATATAACCTCTAACAAAATTGACAATGACTTGCCTCTCTTCCATGGCTTTTTCTTAGATCCTCCAAAATGATATTAAATAACCATGTATGAGTTTTGGATTGGGTGAGAGTGAAAGGCTAGATCTCTCTATAAGCTTAATTCCATATATCATGAAGCAGGAATATATCTCTAGTTCTTCTACTCCTCCTCCTCGGTTGTTAGGTTGTTAGGTTTGTAAATTTTCAAAATAGTGTTAATTAATTAGTATTTGGAACACTTAATTTATACAAGGATTACATTTTTCATTTGTACTAGTTTGGTCTATTTGTTCAAATACTGATTAATAAGTAGTTTAGTTTCAACCATACGCTTAATTGGAATATTATGTGAATATTATATAATGTTGTGGCAGTATTAATTATGCGGAATATATTTCAATAATTGTTTTTAACATGCTCAGCCAACATGTTTCTTAAATTGCTTCTTATGCAGGCAAAGTCTTTGGGTAGGCAGCCTACATATCCTGAATTATTTATGCATACTCACACAAAGAAGCACGATGGGCAGACATTCGTCAATACCCGTTGCAGACAACTCAATGTATGTAAATTTTATACATCAGTATTAATTATTTTAAAAAATTAGAGCTAATTAATTGTAATTATTGTAATGGCAGGATCAACTACAAGATACTCTCACTCAACAGCGGCAGAACTCTGAAAGTGTTGATGAGAGTCGTATATTTCTTGATGCAGTTGGTGGTAAGAATAATCGTGGGAGAATTTTTGGTTTAGGGTCAATTGCAAACACTTGCCATTCAAAGCCCTCTACATCATCCATTCCTGCATGTAGCAAGCGGTGTGAGTCTTCTCAAAGAGTTGTTCAGTTAGAGACCACAGTCGCTATGTTGATGGATTCTTTAACTGCATTAAAGAATCGGGTTCAAGATTTGGAAACAGATCGTGCTCCGCAGTCAGATCGGTCTCCTCCACCTCCACCTCCACCTCCACCTATGTAGTATTTTTAATGTCATTTGTATTGAATTTATATTTGTTTGTAACAGTTTTACTAGTTCTTTTTACTTTACAATGATATTATACTGAATTTAATTTTGTGATATTTTTTTGGATTTTTATTTTATAATATTATAATATATTTTCAGGATTTTAATTATTGTGTATTACAATTTTTATATGAGATTATAAGCATACATTATTAATATATACAGGATTTTAATTATGTAAATTTCACAAATAATTTTTTTCACTCGTAAATAGCAACGGAATTTGTTTTCCGTTGCTAAAAAATAGCAAGGGAAATGTTTTTCCGTTGCTAAAAATAGCAACGGAAAGACATTTCCCTTGCTATTTTTAGCAACGGAATACATTTCCGTTGCTAATTGCACTATATTTATTTACAAATATAATTCCTATACTATTATAAATAGCAACGGAAAACTATTCCTTTGCTACAAAAATTATATTTATTATAAAATACGGAAAACATAGCAAGGGAAAATGATTTTCGTTGCTAAAAATAGCAAGGGAAATCGGTTTCCGTTGCTAAAAATAGCAACGGAATTCAAATTCCGTTGCTGAAATAGCAAGGGAAAACTAATTTTAGCAACGGAAAACGAATTCCCTTGCTATTTTTAGCAATGGAAAAAATTTCCGTTGCTAAATTTAGCGTCGGCCGAAATTGCAACGGAATGTTCCGTTGCTATTTTCCGTTGCTAATTTTGATTAGCAACGGAAATTTATCAAATTTCGTTGCTATTTTCCGTTGCTATTTCTTAATTTTCTTGTAGTGGTCCTCATCATCCGAGAGGTGAATTGGCTCAGGCTGAGATGGAGGGGGAACTGGCTGAGTCAGAGGTGGATGCTGAGGCGCAGATGGTCCGGCTCCAGAAGTGTAAGTCTGTCTGAACCTAACCTGAGCGTAGCCGTCCAGGAAGGGCTAGGCACATGTCCTCATGAAGCTCAAGGTGTCAGAAACTGTCCCCCCTAACTGCTTGAAGGCCTGGCTCATCTGGCTGGTCTGCTCACTGGCGGCCCTCCTCATCCGCTTCAGGCTCTGCTCAGTGTGCTCCCTGAACTCTCTCATGGATTGGGACAGGGGAGAAACGATCCCCTCTATCGCCTGGACCCGAGACCTAAGAGAATCAAGTGACTCATCAATCATCTGCAAAGTCACATCAATCCTCCGAGATGCCTGATCCTGGGACGTCCTCAGATACTGACCAAGCTGCTCTCTGAGCTCTCTCTGTCCCTATACAACCTGCTCCACAAGCCTAGCCTGCTCGTCCCTGACGCTCTCCATAAGCCGGGCCTGCTCTTGAACCATATGGTCAATGAGCTCGACCTGCTCCTGGGTCAGACGCTCAATGACTCCGGACTGCTCCTGGATAGCAGCCTGCTATCTGTCTAGTCTCTCATGGGTAGCCCTATCCCTCTCCTCTAATCGATGCTCAAACGCTGTGAACATGGAGGTCAGAAGCTATGAGATGTCCGGCTGCGGCTGTGATGGCTCTGATGGCTGAGCTGCAAAAGTGGATGCCCCCGGGTCGCTCCCGAAGTAAGGATGAAACCTCTCAGAGGGCTTGAGGGTGGACCGCTGTACTCTGGTGCTCGGTGAGGGAACAGGAGTCGGTGCCCTGGACGCCGGTGAGGCACCGAAAAGCTCGTCCATGGTGAACTCCATGTCGAAATCCGACGGAGTCCTGGGCTGCTCCTGCTGTGGTGGCGGTGGCGCGGTCTGAAGCTAAGGTGGTGCCTGGTGCTGCGGGGACTGTGGAGGCTGAGGAGGTGGTTGCTGCTACTCCTGCTCTGGCTCGGGTCTCAAAGGCGGAAGAGCAAAAAGCTCATCTAGTCTCGTGGATGGTGAGTAGCCTGAAGGCCTCAGGCTACTCCGGCAGCGGCAAGACCATGCCCATCTAAACTGCAGCTGACGCGTCAACATAGATCCCCTCGTCCAAGGGTCCTCTGAGCCTATCTGGGGCGACCCCTAAGCCCAAAAGCAATCTGGTGACAACCCCTCCGACTATCACCACTGGGGCTGACCCCCTGCCTACTCTAACCATGTTAGCCAGGATCTCATGGCTAACATTGAGGCGCTGGCCTGCCACCATAGCCCAGAGGCTCCAGATCTCGGCCGCGTTAAGCGACCCTGGATTACCAGCCCGACCGAGGTACGAGCTGGAAAGCACTCTGTGCAGGTACCGGAGTGCTTGAGAGACCAGTACGGTACTCTTCGCTGTATCGTGATCATACAGCACTCCTGGCAAAGCAATAGCCGCCCAATGGGCACGCCTCACCGCTCTCTGTGGGACTATAACTCCATCACCTGTCGGGAACCCCATCGCCTCCCCGAACCGATGCCTCGTGATACTAAAATGCTGGCCGTCAAACCAGAATTGCACTACGCCCGGCTCGGTGTCCAATCTCTAATACCCTCCATAGTGTAGAGTGGCTAACACCCGTCGTGTAGCCTCGGGGAACGTCTGAAATGTGGGAGTCAGAAAGTCTGTCCATTCAGTACCCTCTATCAGTGCGTCTACCTCGGCGGCCATCCTAGGGCCTCTAAGAATGGCCTAGATATAAAACGGCTAGCCCGAAACTCGACCTGGGCCAGCGCCCTGTATCTCTGGGCGGACTCATCATCCATCCAGCCCGGGACCTCTACCTCGGGCCGGGCCTGGGGAACTCGTCGTCTCAGAGGCATCCTGCAAAAGAAAAGATTATATAAATTAATTTAACCGAGCAGACATTAATAGGCCCAATTTCCAAAACAAAAAGCACATTGGACCTCATCCGGGCGATAGCAGCCCAGGTATGAGGAGAGAAAGATAAAAAATTGAAAATGAAGATAAAATAATTGGGCAGTACCCCGGTAGGGATGTGCCCAACCTCCTGGATGGAAAAACACAAAACAGGCCTCAGGCCCCAACAAAACAATTATATATATATATTCATAAGAAATGGACAACACCCCGGCAAGGGTGTGCCCCACAAAAGGGACAGGCTTCAGGCCCCAGCAACAGCACATATATACCATACTTATATACATTTGCTAGCATGCATAGGAATTCCTATTTCTAAGGGAACATGTTTTATAGGCAATATCATGCAAAGGTTTGACTAATTAGCATGCCAAAATTATATAAAAACTAGCAGCATCTACCCTTAATTTCTAAGGCAAACTAAAGCAATATACTCATTCTAAAAGCAAAAAGAAGAAGAAGAAAAGGAAATAAACCAAAATTAAAAGAGGAAGTGATTGGTTACTTACCTGTAATTTGCAGAAAATTGTAGGAAATAAAGAAAAATACTTCCTTGGATGACCGGTCGAGCGAAAAGGGCCCAAAAACATAAGAAAAATGAAGAAAAAGGAAGAAAAAGAGTGCAGAAACGACAAAAAACGAGAGGGAGAGGAAAAGAGAAAATGGCAAAACTGTTTGTCTGTCGGTCACAAGGCCATTATATAGATTTTGTGACCGACGGGCTAGGCGTCTGTCGCTCCCTATTCCCCATTAAATGCGAAATTAATGCACGTGATGCAATGCTGACATATGCAAGGGTAGGCCGTCTCTCTTGAGGCACGGCCAGGCCGTCTGTGGCGCTTCCCTATATATTTCGTCAACTTTTCTGATTTCTTGTGTCTTCTCATTTTCTCAACATTTCTCTAGCTTTCATCCTTTGATTTTCACAATATGTCATCTCCTCTCCTCCAGAAGATGTACCGCATCTTAGATACAACCGCATTTGGGAAAACGACACTCTTTCTCCTCTTTTCGGCCTGAAACACATGTGCAGGGCTAAGGTAGACCACAACCTTCTTCTGGCTGCAACCCATTTCTGGAATCCCCAGTTTCACATCTTCAAGTTCACGTACCAGGAGTTATGCCCCTACCTGAGGAGTTAGCTGCCATCGTCGGTGCCTGGTATCCCCCTAGCGCTCTGCCTTGTATCCCACGTTGCGATTTACTCCAGACTCAAGATATTGCTCTGTCTCTAGGTATAGCCCCTTCTGAGGCTGCGCAGTTGGTTCCCTCGGGTTCTACCTTCTCTTTGGAGCCGCTGGTCGAGGCTCTAGACAGATTCTCTGACGTCCCCACCTACCGGGTAGGCATCGTATTCTTATTTTGCATGATGAGCTTTTTGACTGTGGCTCCAGGGGGTTTGATCAGAGATCTTTGCCTGTTTGGGGTTTTAGACGATTTCCACCGCGGGCTATCTCCCTTTCTACTTATTCTGGCTGAGACCATTCTGGGCTTAGATGCTGTATGCTCCAAATCCACCCCCACGTTCACGGGAAGCCCCTTAATGCTCTAGGTACATCATTATTTTAAAGGTAGTGCGTCCCTTATGGATTTTCGCATTAGCTTTTCTTGGCGGGAAGCGCGTCCTTTCGGATTTTCACACAACCCTATGCCTTATTTTTGCCTGAAGTAAACCCTACTTACTCCAGCGGCTTTTTTTTTAACAGGTCTGGCTGCAAGAGAAGCTGAGAATGTTGTCAGAGCCACCTCCCCGAGTCATTGCGCTGTACTCCTCGAGACACTTTCTCCCGCGTCGACAGCTGTATACATGCGCCACTGCTGATGAAGGCATTGCCCGATTTAGCGAGCTGTCTGATGATGATACCAGTTTCATGTCTGCCTGGCTCCCTCTGTTCCATGCGATCATTGATGGACCATCGGGGTGTGTTCCCCTCTGTGGGCTCCGTCAGGCTACTTTCCATATCACAGCTCGGTGCGCTCGCCAGCTTGGGATGATCCAGGATGTGGTGAGGGTCCCACTATCTTTTCGGGGAGGAGTTCTTTCTGATGCCTTTGCTTCTCAATATCATGAACTGTGGAGCCGACTACCGGTGAAAACTGTCATTCCTAGGTTCGGAGCTCATTCTGTGGTTTCCACTAGCGAGTACAAGAGATGGGTCCTTAGCCTGGCATCTGACAATAGGACGCGAGGGCTCAAGCATCGGACTGGCGAGAGCAGCAGAAGGACCTAGCTTAATTTAAATAGGTACACTTTTTGAGTATTACATTTCTTTTTAATGCAGAACTAGAAAATGACGGAAATGAGAAGAACAATTCTTATTTTATTTCACGAAATTGTGTGCATTTCCATAGAATTTCAGCATACATGATCAGTTTTGACATTAACTCAACTATGCATGCCCTATGAATACATGAAACCAAATTTTAACAGCATCAACACCTGTTACCAACAGGCCCTTTCGGGTTTTCACGATTGGACATTTTCTCTCATGCTTCTTATTTTTGCACAGGATGCCTTTTTTCGGTTTTCACCCTGCCGAGGCGCCCAATTTTAATAAGGCCGCCTTTTTTCGATTTTCGACTCGCGGGGCATTTTATTCTCTTCTTTTTATTTTTAGTCTTTAGCCATGGAACCTTTTGAGTCTGTCGACATTGATCGGTTCTTTGAACTCATTACCATCGCTATCCGATAAGATTGCAGCTCCTTTGGACAATAACCTCTTGAGGACAAACGGCCCTTCCCAGGTTGGTCTAAATTTTCCTCTGATATCTAGTACACCTGGCCTCATCTGTTTGAACACCGAGTCCCCCTCCTTCAGCGGATGCCTTTTCACCTTCTTCCCAAATGATCTGGCCAACCTCTTCTGATAGATCTGATTATGATAGTAAGCTTTCAGCCTACTCTCATCCAATAAGTTCAAATGCTGTAACCTCTGTTGTGCCCATTCGGCCTCCGGAATCTGAGCTTCCATGACTACTCTCAGGGATTTGAGCTCTACCTCGACTGGCAGCACTGCCTCTGTCCCATAAACCAGAGAGTACGGCGTAGCGCCCATAGATGTCCTGACCGTCGTTCTGTAACCCCACAGTGCAAAGGGTAGCTTCTCTGCCTAGTCTTTGCAGGTTTGGACCATCTTGGCTGGGATCTTCTTCATATTCTTATTGGCGGCCTCTACTGCCCCGTTAGCTTGTGGTTGATAGGGGGAGGATTTATGGTGCTCGATTCCGTACTTCTCAAGAAGCTTCCTGGTTTCCCCCATGAACTGCACCCCGTTATCAGACACTATGTTATGTGGGAGGCCGTATCTGCAGATCAGATTTCTTTCAATGAACTTGGCCATGTCTCTTGCATCGATCTTCTTGAAGGATTTCGCCTCTACCCATTTTGTAAAATAGTCGATTGCGACTATTATGTATCTGTGCTCGTTGGATGCCGTAGGGCGGATTTCTCCAATAATGTCTATTCCCCAAGCAGCGAACGGCCAAGGTGATGTTAGGCTGTGTAGCTCTGACACTGGCAAGTGCCTTAAATTTGCGTACTGCTGGCATAGCTGGCACTGCTTGCATATTTTGAGCAATCGTTGTCCATCGTAAGCCAATAGAAGCCTTGCCTTATGATCTTCTTTGCCAGGGTTAACCCATTCATATGAGCCCCACAAATGCCTGCATGGGTTTCTTCCATCACCCTCCGGGCTTCCCTTTCGTGTAAGCACCTGAGCTGGATACCATCTACCTGCCTTTTGTATAACACCCCGTCTAAGGATATGAACTGAGTGGATAGCCTTCTGATCATCTTCTGATCTTTCTCAGTAGCTTCCTCTGCAAATCTCGCATTTTCCAAATAATTCATGATATCAAAGTACCATGGCTTTCCATCTGCTACTTCTACTTCCATTATTGGTTTGATCTCGAAGCTGGGCCTCTCAGAACTCGAAATCAGGACAGGCTTCATAGCTACCCCTTTAGGATTATCCCATATCGACACCAGAGTTGCCAGTGCATCAGCCAGACGGTTCTCCTCTCTCGGTACGAAGCGGAACGTACAGGTCTCGAACTGCCCACATAGCTCCTTCAGATATTCAACATAAGGTACCAGCCGTTCTTCCTTTACAGCCCACTCACCCCGAATTTGGCTGATTACCAAGGATGAGTCACCAAAAACCTCTACGTTCTTTACCCCCAAGGCAGCTAAGGCTTCTAACCCGAAGGTGCACGCTTCATATTCAGCTTCATTGTTGGTGACCCTGTACCTCAACTTCTTGGCCAACGGGAGCTTTTTATCATCTGGGGTCGTCAAAATGATTCTGACTCCTGCCCCTTTGTTATTTACAGCCCCATCAAAATATAACTGCTATCCCTGGACAGAAATTGTGGCTATGCTCTTATCAGGAAAATTGAATTCAGGTGCGTCGCCCTGAATGGGATGATCAGCAAGAAACTCCGCTACTGCTCGCCCCTTGATAGTTTTGCGAGTGATGTATTCGACATCGAACTCTTGTAGCAATAGCAACCACCTTCCCATCTTACCAAGCAAAGACGACGCTTCTTGCAAATACCTCAAAGGATTCTGCTTTGCCACTACCTGAACTCTGTACGAATGGAAGTAGTGCCTAAGCTTCTTTGACGCCCAAATCACTGCCGGGCAGATCTTCTCTACTTCAGCATATTTTATCTCGTAGGCCAGGAACTTCTTGCTGAGATAGTAAACTGCGAATTCCATCCTGAACTCATCTTCCTGAGCCATCATGGCTCCCACGGAACCATCCTCCACTGCTAGATACAAGATAAGCGGCTTGATCGGTTGCGGTGGCCTCAGCACTGGCAGACTCAACATATATTCCCTGATGCTATCAAAAGCTCTCTGGTAGTCTTCATTCCAAGCCACAGGCTGATCCTTTCTGAGCAACTTGAAGATTGGCTCGCATATCAAAGTGAGCTTCGCAATTAATCGGCTGACATATTGTAGCTTGCCTAGGAAGCTTCTCACCTCCTTCTCTTTTTGTAGCACGGGCATCTCTCTGATGGCCTTCACCTTGTCCGGGTCAATTTCAATTCCCCTCTGGCTGACGACATGCCCCGGTAGCTTTCCTGAAGTTACTCTGAAGATACACTTCTTGGGATTAAGTCGCAGGCTGTACTTATCAATCCTAGTGAAGAACTTCTCTAAAGCTTCGAAATGGCCCTCCCTTGTGGCTGACTTGACCATCATGTCATCTATGTATACCTCCACCTCCCTGTGGATCAAGTCGCTTAGGATCTTCGTTGCCATTCTCTGGTACGTAGCCCCTGCATTCTGTAGGCCGAAAGGCATTACTCTATAGGCGTAGGTCCCCCATTCCATGATGAAAGCTGTTTTAATCCGGTCGACTATCTTGTTAAGGATCTGGTTGTAGCCTACATAACCATCCCCAAAACTGTACATCGCACAGTTAGCGGCACTATCTATCAACACGTCAATGTGGGGTAGCAGGAAATCGTCTTTAGGGCAGGCCTTGTTCAGATCTCGATAATCCACACATACCCTTACCTTTCCGTTCTTCTTGGCTATAGGGACTACATATGCTAGCCATGTAGGATACTGCACTTCAACCAGGAATTTGGCTTCGATCTGCTACCGAATCTCCTCTTTAACCTTGTCTGCCCATTCCAACCTAAGCCTCCTCAACTTCTGTTTTATCGGCTTATGGTCCGGATACGTCGGAATAGCATGCTCTGCGATGTTCTGATCAATTCCTGGCATGTTGTCGTAGGTCCAGGCAAAAGCTTTTTCATATTTTTTTATTATTCTCTCGAATTTTTCTCTCTCATCAGGAGTTATATTCGATGCTATTAAGATTTCCTTCGGATTTTTCGAGGTTCCAAGATTAAAAGGCGTGGTGTCAGTGGAATCAATATCAAAAATGGATGGGATATGATCATGTTCATACATGTTGAGATTATTGGAAACATCGCACAAATAAGCAAAACCATTCATCTTGCTAATAATATTATTATTGTCATTTACATCATAAAAAAGTTCCGGAATAAAAAGACAATCTAAGCTAGCATATTCTTCAGCTTCCGTTGAGGTCAATGCTGCAACAGCTTGTGCCTGGGCTTCCTGGCTTGGCAGAGGCCTTTCAGCTATCCCTGAGGAAATCTTCAAATCCCCAATCTTCAGTTCTGACTCTACCATTTTTTCCTTCCCTTTCAGCCTGGCAGCTAACATCTTCTCGGCGACAACCTCTTCGGGCTCATTCCTACCCCAGGCAATGCATTGGGTCACAACTTCCTCATCCCAGAAGTCCTCGGCCATTTTAATAACTCCTACATCCCAGTCAAAAACATCACTGAAGATCTCAAATCCAGGGACAATCTTTCCATTCACCCACTGTGGCTCATCTTCACCAGTGTAAGCGCATACTGAGGATGCGGGCACAAAGCTTTCTGAAATGTGAGGGATCTTTTTCGTCGTCTTCTTCTTGCCAAGTCCGCCTTTGTATCCCAAGCCCTTCCGATCTTTCTGACCTCGCGTAGTGATTGCGGATTGCGGCCCTTGAGAATTTCTACCAAGACCAGCCCTAGGGAGATAGTGCATCCTCTTCATCATATTAACCACTGGAGGGCTATCCAATGACCTCTGCTCTTCCCCTATTACCGATACGTGAAAACCACTGAATGGCTGATTAGCAATCTCTAGGGCCGATACCTGATTATCCCTAGCCGCCTTAATGGTTACCACCTCGCCTTCATGTGGGAATTTTATCATCTGGTGTAGCGTAGACTGCACTCCCCCTAGTTTATGAAACCAGGGCCTCCCAAGCAATGCCGAGAAGTTGGCCGAAATGGGCAAAACTATAAATTCTGTCTCCGTTTCAATAGGTCCAGCCTTGACCAAAGTCTTGAACGTCCTCGAAGCTTGCCTTCTAGAATTATCGTAAGCTGTAATAGTCAAATCTGACTCGCTAAGCATACCCTCATCCAAACCAAAAGCCTGAAGCGCCACCAGAGGGCAAACATTTATAGATGACCCGTCGTCTACCATAACGCAAGCAGTGTGCTTGCTACTGATTTGTGCCTTAATGTACAGCGGTCGGTTATGATTACGGCCTTCGACTGGCAAGTCGGCATCAGAATACACTAATCTCTCTCCTAATCCCCCTTTTACAAGGTCTAACAATTCTGATGGAGAGATTGTAGTAGCCACAGTTGACTCAGTCAAATCTTCTACCAACTTTTGTCTATGAGAAGGGGACTGCCTCAGAAGATCCCATATATATATTTGAGCCGTGGTCTTCTTCAACTGCTTGACTATCTGATTCTCTTCCAGCTCTTTCTCTGTTGGCGCCTGCGCTGGTTCCGGTGGCCTTTCTATCTCTGGGACTACTCTTCCACTTCTCGTTACAGCTCCTACTTCTTTTCCCTCTTCATCTGACTTCCACAGATCCAAAGATATTCCAACTTCCTCCTCATTTTCTTCACCGCTTTCGCTACTAGACCAACAATCAATTGTCGCTCCAGACATCCTTTCCCCCTAGGCCTCAGGGCGAGTAACAGGAACATACTCATTCCCATACAAGTCCTGCAGCACGTACCATTCTGGTAGGCTTGATCCAATCATGAAGACAGGTGGCGGGACAGCATTATAGCTAGGCTTCTTTTTCTCCTCTCTCCGCTCGGGGTCAGTGATTTGTTTGCTGTCAATCAAATCCTGGATTGAGTGCCTCAGCGCTTTACAATTATCCGTTAAATGGCCCGTATGCTGATGAAAGGCACAATACTCATTATCTTTATGCCCCAGCGTCCCTTGTGTCATAGCAGGCCTGGAAGGCAATGGCTACAACTTCCCTTCTTTCAACAACCTTCTTAAAACCCAAGACAGTGGTCTTCCTAAGTTCAAAAACTTCCTCGGGGTAGTTGCATCAGTAGCAGACACCTCAACCGTTCTTCTTGTGCTACCATTGGGACCGGCTGGCCTATTTGTCCCTTGACTGGTATTAGCTCTCTTGGCATAATTGTCATTGCTCGCCTTTCGGGCTAAGTATTCCCCTTCTGCTTCTATGGCTATGTCCTTCAAAGAATCCCAGTCTTTTAGACCCTTCATCTTCAAACCTTATTTCAAGTACGGGCTCGCGTTCTTGATAAACAAACGTATCTGGTCTTGAGTGTCTGGCTTTCTCCTCATCTCCATTACTCTACTCCGCCAGCGGGTTAGGTAATCATGGAAGGATTCCCCGGCCTTTTACTGAAGCAACTCCAAATCCTTGAGGGTCACCTCCATCCTCGTGTTGCAGTCGTACTACCTTAAAAACTCCTCTGTGAGCATATCCCAATCCTCCTTGGTTCGGCGATCGAGGCTGTGGTACCAGTTTATGGCGGGGCCAGTTAGGCTCAAGCAAAAGTACTCCACTTTCTGCCTCTTGGACAAGGTAGTCCCTTTCATGATCAAGGAATACTGCTTCATATGGGCGGTCGGGTCAGAAGTGCCGTCAAACTTGGGAACATCAGGCATCTTGAAATTGTACGGGATTGGGTCATCTCCCTCCAGCTCCTTATCTTCTGGGTTCATCCCTTGGCCTCTACCCAACATGTTAGCCATAGCCTCAAACTTTTCTTCCATCTTCTTCCAGATGAACTCTTCGGTCTGGGGTGCCTTCCCCCTCTCAGATACAATGCTCATTTTGTCATCTTCATCCTCCCGGTCACCTTCTAACCTCGGCGCTTGTCTCCTTCTCTGGACCCCGGAAGCCACTGATCTCAGATCTATAGGTGGTGGTCGAATCGGTTCCTCCTGTCTTTCTACTCTTTCCTCCTCCCGCTCATTTTATCTCATGGGAGGAGGAGGAGGATTTTGTGGGGCAGCCTGCTGAGCTATTGCAGCTAACATATTCATCATACGGCCTTCGAACTCCTCAAACCTTCTACCCACTTCTTTAGCAATCAAAGCCCTGGTAGCATCATTTTCCCTTGGTGAGTTTGCCATCTCTGATACGATATCACTGGTTTCTGAATGGGTTTCTAGAGGACTCTCTCTTCCTTGCAGCTCAAATACAGAAACTCTGATCAGTCGTCCGATCGGTCCTCTCGTCCACCTGGGTAGATTTATGATGGCTGCATAGATAAGGTGTTAGAATGATGCGTGAAATGCAAATAAAATGCATGGCCGTGATATGCAACATCCACAAATTACAGGCAAGCAGATAGGTCCTTCCACCCTTATTACTCCCACACACGTGGTCGTGCGGTCTCTTTCCTAGGCGGGATTAATCCACGGGTCAGCGAGGAACCCAATGGACACGGATGGTGCGCGGCGAAAAACCGGCAGCATAACACTCCTATGCTAATGCATAAGCGTATGGATAATGATCATCATGTATTTAGACATTCCAAATGTATCGACATGGCCCTACCAGGGCATGGAAGCCTTTGGGTAGGTTACTAAGCAAGACATCTGGATTCACCCAATACATAATGACCCATACAGCAAGCTTGATATTACGGTTCATATCACCTAGGGAGAGTATCTACGGCCATTATATGAGCTTTGGTCGAGGGAGACATAACTTTAAGGCTACCCAAGCACGATCCCTGCCGACGGGTCTAGCTCATCACAAGCATAACGACCGATCGGGTCATCATTTTATATACCAGAAGGTATGAAGCTTGGGCTGGTGATTATCCTTAACATTTCCCCACATTGAGTGAACGTAGGGTTGTGCTTCGGGAATGTACCGAGGTTAAGAAGGGACCAATCTAGCATATTCTAAGGCTCTAATGGGATGTATATGGAAATTAGAGAAAGCGAATTTATGAATTAAACTTTAATCATAAATGTTAACCGAGGTATTTTCAAATTGAAGTCTTGAACAAGTCCCCAGTGGAGTCGCCACTGTGACGCGCGCCGGACCCTGGATGCGCCCCTCTGACCGCCCGCTTGAGGGCGATCGAGGAATTGAGGATCCATTGGCAACTTGTAAAGATGTTCACAAGTGTGTCTATTTTGGGCAATAAGGAGGTTTCATGGAGTCGCCACCCAATAGAACATTGGGAAAGTTTCTCTCGCCTCGGAGAGCCTAAGACTGTGCTTATTATCCATTTTGGGCCAACCAAAGGGGTCTTGGAGGGTGAACCTCTCTCCCTTGGAGCCTAGGATTCATTGATTAAGTCTTTGAAAAGGACATAAGAGGTGTCTTGGAGGTTCCAATGAGTGATCGAAAAGACCTCTCGCCTCGTTGAGCCCAAAGACCAGAGTTAGTTTCGGGGCTTCTCATCTATTTCTACCTCGATCATTTTATGATTAAATTTTGAACTCATTAATTCGCTCTCTCTCCACACAATGCAATTTAATTTAAAGCGCATTTTATTCACGTGTTAAAGCGATAGATAAATAAAGGAATATTAAATTAAAAAAATTACATTAACACTAGGAGCGGAATACAACTCCCATTTATAAATGTGCAATACATACATAAGACGGGAGATTATTTATTTTGAGGACTTTGGTCCTTGCATGCATTTATTATAAAAGTGATGTTTTTATTGTGAATATTTTTCTTTGGATGAAAAATAGGACATTGGGTCCTTGATTTTATGAAAATCTCTCTTTATTAAATATAAAACATTCATCAATTTTTATATTTAGCGAGCTACAAAAGGTATATTCATGTACATAAAATAATTAATAAATAAACAAATGAGTGAAATAACTAAGAAGGTTAGAAAACTAAACCGGACGAAATCCTCCGAGCATGGTAGATCGCCCCTCGAGCTCAGGACAGTCCAAAAAATCATATATGCTCACAAAAAGTTAATGGGTGTTAATGTACAAAAAGAGAAATATAAATAAATCTCTAAGACTTGAGAGAGATAGAAAAAGGAAAAAAAAGGGTTTGAAAAATATGGAGATAGAACCCAGGGACGGCCACTGCCGAGTGACCAACGGGCGTCAGTCAAGGTGACCAACGTGTCACGTCGCTCACTCGAGAGTGGGTGTCTGTGGGAGGGGTGACCGACGGGCGTCGGTGAAATAGATGACCCGTCGGTCATCGCTGTCTCCGAAAGAAACTATTTTTCCAAAGCAAAAAATAGATTTTTACCACAAAAATGAGATGAAAATGATCAAAATAAAGAAAGATAAAAGCAAAAAGTCGAAAAAAGCAAGAATAAGAATAAAGATGAAATAATATGGAGAAGAAATCCGGAATATTTACCCTCAGATAATATTTTGGTTGGATTTTTGGTGTCGATTAAAGTCCCGCATGCTCCACGAGAAGACAAAATGAAAGGTCAAGAATGAGGAAAATAGATTATTTCCTTCTTGATCCTTCAAAAGATTGAATTTTGGAATCAAAGCCTTAGGAAAACTAATTAGATTTAGCTCCTTTTTAATGGTTTGATTCTTAAACTAAAAGAGATTTCTTAAGATTTGTGTTTGTTGGAAGAGAGAGAAAACAAGTGTTAATTTTGACAGAGTTTCCCCTTTAGAAATTTCTCCAACCCCTTTTTAGGTGGGAAATGAAAGCTTTTATAGGCCAGGGATGACCGACGGGCGTCGGTTCCACATCCGAGCGTCGGTTTAATCCTACTGACACAAGGATTCAACCGACGGGCCTGCAATTCTTACCGACGGGCATCGGTTCAATCCTACTGACAGAAGGATTCAACCGACGGGCCTGCAACTCTGACGACGGGCGTCGAAAAGGTCGCGTGTTCCAAGAAATAAGGTTGCGTGCTTCAGAAAATCAGGTCCCTCTGACGAGCATCGAAAAATCACATGGGTCGTCGGTGACCCGCAGCGAGGGACGGTCTTGCCTTTGACAGACGGGCAGACCGCCGATGGAGAAAAATACACCTTTTGACCCAAAAAAGATCCCCGTTTCCTCCCTCTTTCCTACGAATACTGAAAGAACACATTTCTCGTGAAGCAGGGGACCAAAAACTCCAAATCTCAACCGTTTGTATAGACTCGGACGTTGATTCCTCATCGGGTAATCTCTAATCCAGACCGCCTCGGGACACGGTGCTTACACTCACAGTCACAAATGGTTGTGACCATGACATATGAATTAAGACAAGGGCAGAACTTTGGTCATACCTACCTCACGGTCATAACCAAATGGTTGTGACCGTGACATGTGAATTTATCCAGCAGATTTCATTGAGAAGGTACCTTATGGTGGCAACACTTCTGCTTGTCACCGTGACATGAAATCTTGCAAGACAGAATCAAAGGCTGAGATATCTCATGGTGGCAACAAAATTTATTGCCACCGTGACATAAAGAACTTCCAGACAGTAGCTGAAGTTGAGCATCTCACGGTGGCAACAAAGTTGGTTGCCACCGTAACTCCCTCATGTGCATCCAGCAGATCCATTCCTTCGATAGCCTCATGGTGACAACCATTTGGTTGCCACTGTGACCCATGATACCTCACGGTGGCAAGCACTTCATTGCCACAATGACCCTCAAGATCTATAAATTTAAAATTTGTTTTTGGCTGCCAGGGGGGAGTATTTTTAGGAGTCTTTAAAATAAGGTTTTGAGATCTGGAATTTTTCTAAGCTTTTCTATTGTTCTTAATTAGGATTTCATATTTTTTTCTTTATATTTAAATTACAAGTGGAGAGAATTACATAAAAACGCATAGATCAATTTCAATACACAGCAATTTTATTCGGATTTCCATAGTCTTGAGTTATTTTCCATCGAAGATTCGAAGAAGAAGATCGGAGAACGTGGGATTCAATCTGGATTTCTTCCTTAATGAATTTCTGGGTTTATTCTTTCATTTTTCCTCTTGATTTTGTAATGGATTGTGAGTAGTCTCATAGTTGTTTGGGGGATCTTTGAATCCCCTACCCATGATGTGAATTCTGAACATCTTTTGGATTTATTTATATGAATGAAAGTTTTATCTCACTGTTGCTTATTGATTAATTTATGGTGTTTATTTTCTCAAGTTATTTTCTAGCTTTGATGTATGGTTTTTATCATGTATCTTTATTGGATATTTTGCTTGTGTGGATTGAAGACTATGAATATTTTTGCTCAATTTTTATATCATGTATGCTTTATCTTATGGATGACTACGAAAAGGAAATCTAGATATGCAGGATTTTATGATTTAAATTAGAGGAGGGAGTGAGATAATTGAGTTCTGGGTTATTTGGCTCCGGAATGGGAAAGCAACCCAAACTTAGGATTTTAGACCCGTGCTTAGGCTAATTGTATGGCTTGCTCTGGATTGGGATGTCGTGCAATTAGAGTAGCGTACTCCGGATTAGGATGCTTGGGTTAAGAGGGTTATCCCGAATTCATTCGTATATGTTTCTTAGATTAAATTAATTCACATTTGGGTACCGGGTGGATAAGTGAACCCGAGCAACGTTTCTTTTATATTAATTTCTCTTACTTGTTATTTCCTTAGCTATTATTATCTCATTTTTTGCCAAAATTACTGTCAGTCTCATTTATTAAATTCTAATTGCATGCTTTGACTATTTAATTCCATTATTTTAATTAATAGATAACTCATTCACATCAATCAATTGGGAATTCTTTAGCATACATTTGATTTTCATAACTTGCACACACAATCCATTGGGTACGATAACTCGGGGTCTTAATTATACCCCACTTTATTACTTGCCGATTCAGTACACTTGTTGAAATCGCGTCAAGTTTTTGGCTCTTTTTTCTTCTTGGTCCCAATTTACCAAATTTACTTGAGGTATTATAGACATAGTTAATAAAGCATCTCCCCAATAGGAGATTAGCAAATTTACCTCTGCCATAATAGATCTAACCATTTCAAGGATAGTCCTATTTCTCTTTTTCGCAATACCATTTTGTTATGGAGTTTTGGGAATAGACAACTGATATTCAATCCTTTTTTCATCAAATAAAGATTTAAATTCATCTAAAAGATATTTTTGATCTTGGTCAGTTCTTAAAGATTTAATCTTTTTGTCTAATTGATTCTTAACTAAATTCATATAAGTCTTGAAGCAATTCAATGCTTCTGACTTTTGAGATATCAAATAGACATGATCATACCAAGTTGTGATGCGCGCCGAAACCCGGGATGCCCCGAACACCCGCTTTTAGGGTGATTGAGAGAGGTTCATAAAACTTGTAAGAAATTACAAGTGCGTCTATTTTGGGCATTACAAGTGCATCTATTTTGGGCAATAAGGAGGTTTCTTGGAGTCGCCACCGAATAAAACATTGTGAAAGGTCATCTAGCCTCAATGAACCTAAGACAGCGCTGTTATTGCCATTTTGGGCAAGCCAGAGGTGTCTTGGAGACCCCACCCTAATAGAACATTAGGATGGTCCTCTCGCCTCGTGGAGCCTAGGACTATACAGGTTAGGCCTTTTTCGGGACATAAGAGGTGTCTTGGAGGCCCCACCCCAATAGAACATTGAGGTGGCCCTCTCACCTCGTTGAGCCCAAGACCAGAGATGGTTCGAGACTTCCCATTTATTCATACCTTGGTTAAAGTCAAAATTGAATTTTGAATCTAGCGTTTCACTCCATTTCTCATTTGATTTAATGCAATTAAATTAAAGCGTAGGTTGTCCATCCAAGGGAAGAGATAAATAAAAGCGTAAATAAAGCATATGAAAATAAATTATAACAAAACTAGGGGCGGAATACAACCTCCATTTATAAATAAAATACAAATCATACATAAAACGGGCTGTTTATTAAGGATGAGGACATTGGTCCTCGCATGCATACCTTGAAAAATGAGTTAAAAGTGATGGTTTATTTGGGTGTAAAAAACTAGGACATTGGTCCCATTTTATTAGAAAAAGTTTCAAGTTAATTTAATAGAAATAGTTTGTGATTTTTAATTAATGTGTAAAAAAAATAAACTTATTACAAATTACATGATAAAATAAATAAACTCAAAATAATGAAAAACAATAAAAATGATAAATTAACTCCCAAATGGTATCTTCAAATCTCCATGGGCTCCCACTTGCCATTGAAAAAAACTCACACATGAAAAAATAAGTATTGAAATAAAAAAGACAAATAAAAGTGACGCTAGTAATAAAAAAATAAATTTAAACATACAACATAAAAATTAAATAAAGCAAATAAAAAATGCATCATGCGTGACAAATTAATTAAATGAC
Organism: Excoecaria cochinchinensis; assembly: GCA_947683425.1. Lineage (NCBI taxonomy): Eukaryota > Viridiplantae > Streptophyta > Magnoliopsida > Malpighiales > Euphorbiaceae > Excoecaria > Excoecaria cochinchinensis. Next base: position 11,514,305 of record CANTUQ010000043.1, read on the forward strand.
ATAATAAAAATATGCAACATAACAAATTAACAATTCAACATGCATGAAAAAGTATAAAATAATAATAACAATAATACTAGTAACAAGTTATAACAACAAACAAGGATAATAAAAATAATAATAATGATAGTAGTAACAATAAATAATAATAATAATAATAATAATAATAATAATAATAATAATAATAATAATAATAATAATAATAATAATAATAATAATAAAAGTAACAACAAACATAATAATAATAATAATACAAATAATGATAATAATGATAATAATAATACTTAGGATGATAAATCACAATAATAATAATAATAATAAAACACAATAACAACCAAGGAATATGAACAATCAAATAAACATGCAAGAATAATAAGAAATAAATATAAATATAACATATTAAAACATGATAAATAATAATACCAATAAAAATAACAATAATAATATATGAACAACAATGATGATAATGATAATTATAAAAATAGAAACAAAAGATGAATAATCAAATAAAGAGCAAAGGGATAGTAATAATAATAATAATAATAATAATAATAATAATAATAATAATAATAATAATAATAATAATAATAATAATATGAACAATTAAATAAGAACACAAGAAATAAGAAGTAAAAAAATAATAGATCTAAAAGAATTTACATGATAACTATTTAATTGTAAATAAAAATTGAATTAAAAATTAAGCCAAGAATGCTTACCCTCAAAATTTAGCTTGATTAAATGAAGGTAAATGATCCAATTTCTTGTCTTGATTTGTAAGAATAATATTAGAAAAATAAAATATTGAAAAGAAATTTTAACTTAAGAACAAACAATTAATTTATTTGTTTCAAGGTAAAAATTGTTAAATAAAAAGGAAGAAAATTCCCAAAAACAAAAATTGCTCTTTTTGCTTTGAGAATTATCCTAGGAAAATCTTTTAGAAAGTTGAGAGAATTTGTTCTTGAGAAGAAAGAAGAAGAAAATAATTTTTCTCTAAAGAAAATCCCTCCACGGCCGTTGTTGCGCCCAGCGTGCACGCGACGCCCTAGGTGTTGCTCGCATAGCAGAGCGCGCTGGGCGCTGCGCGTCGCTCAGCGCGCGGGCGAGAGCGCTCCGCCTGTGCGTTGGGGCGCTGCCGCGCGCTGTAGCACCCCCGATACTCGCGCTTTTTTTTTATTTTTGCTAAAATACTATAATTTCAAAACATACCCTTTTTGTCTCCAAATAATTTTTTAAAACATTTTTAAAATAATTTTAAAATACATTTTTATTTAGTTTTAATAAATCAAATTCGATAAGAAAATCATCACTTCCAACTTTCATTTTTGCCTATAAATCGGCACACTTAATTTCATCATTGGGTAATCCTGATCTTGACTGCTCGGGACCCGATGTCTACAGTTGCCCACAATTTTGGGGAGGCTAGTGCATGGGTGTCTAGGTGAGCCAAAATTCAGGAAAGGGAAAGAAGCGCGTACCTGAGACTACCTCCTTCCTACTGCCACGAGAATGAAATCATCTCTTTAAGTCACTATATAGACTGCGGAGCGATTTTTATCCTTCTGGGTTGCACCGAGCCTGCTATAGACTGACGAAGTGCGAAGATTGCTCTCCTAAGCTGCACCGCGCTTGCTCCAAGCTTACAAAGTGCGGATGCCATCCTCAAATGACGATGCGCCGAGTCTGCTCTGGACTTAGAAAATGCGAGGAGTGTCCTCATCAGAGGACTACATCGAGTCTGCTCTAGACTACTAAAAGTGCAGGTGCCATCCACAAATAGCGATGCGCCGAGTCGCTGACAAGACTACAAAACGCAGGAAATGTCCTCCTCAGAGGACTGCACCGAGTCTGCTATAGACTACTAAAAGTGCAGGTGCCATCCACAGATAGCGATGCGCCGAGTCACTGACAAGACTATAAAATGCAGGAAATGTCCTCCTCAGAGGACTGCACCGAGTCTGCTACAGACTACTAAAAGTGCAGGTGCCATTCGCAGATAGCGATGCGCCGAGTCGCTGACAAGACTACAAAATGCAGGAAATGTCCTCCTCAGAGGACTGCACCAAGTCTGCTACAGACTACTAAAAGTCCAGGTGCCATCCACAGATAACGATGCGCCGAGTCGCTGACAAGACTACAAAATGCAGGAAATGTCCTCCTCAGAGGACTGCACCGAGTCTGCTACAGACTACTAAAAGTGCAGGCGCCATCCACAGATAACGATGCGTCGAGTCGCTGATAAGACTACAAAATGCAGGAAATGTCCTCCTCAGAGGACTGCACCGAGTCTGCTACAGACTACTAAAAGTGCAGGTGCCATCCGCAGATAGCGATGCGCCGAGTCGCTGATAAGACTAGAAAATGCAGGAAATATCCTCCTTAGAGGACTGCATCGAGTCTGCTACAGACTACTAAAAGTGCAGAAAAAAATAGATTTGTCTCCTAAGAGGAATCAAAAGAAAGAACTTGAGTAGACTTCATCTTGCTCGGGTGAATGTTAATGTTGAGTTGAAATTTTCTTTCACCAGCTTTTGCGTGCGCGACCTTCATTTGGACCTTTCATGCAAAGTTGTGTGCACAAGGAAATATACAATAGATTGTGCATGCAAGTGTAAATGGCCATATGCAGATGTTTGCTAAAGAATGGTATGAAATGCATGCAAAAATGGATAGACCATGTCCTGAGTGGTTAAGGATCCGTTGAGGATATGGCTTGGCCACTCCACCATGCCCCTTGAGGAGCTAGAAATGGCATCTTGGCTTAGGGACTCTGACCCGTAAACTCTTCAGAGAGAACCGTCAGGTGTGCATCTTTGCCTCTCGGTCAATGAGCATACGCTTGGGATTCTGACTCATGTCCTGAATTATGCCTTATTTGGCTGAAGAGAAATCATCCAAAGTAATGTCATCTTATTGCTTCAGGTATCGGAAGTCATTGTTTTAAAGGTAGTACGTCCCTTGTGGATTTTCACACTAGCTTTTCTTTATAAGAAATGCGTCCCCTTAGGGATTTTCACATAACCCTGTGCCTAACTTTTGCCTGGAATGGACCCAACCCAATCCAGTGGCTTTTATTTTTTTCATTATTTTGTAGGGCAGACTGCCTGTTTCTAGGTTTTCACTCTGCCCTTTGGCCTAACTTTTGCTTAAAGAGCCAGTCACGGTTTTCAACTCTAACGGCCTTTTTTTTTAATCTAAAAAGGCTATAAGAGAAGTGAAGGCTATTATTAGAACCTCCCTTAAGGATGACCAGCACAATTTGCTTAGACATCTTCTGACGAAAAACAATTAGAGAATAGTTCAGATGGAATTCAAGATGCTATGAGGCCCCTCCCATCCTTTCCAGATGGCATCTTATCTTCGACTTTCACCTCCAAGTGCCATGGCCTCTGGACCCAACTGCATGTGAAGGCTGTTATACAACTAATCGGAGGTTGCCCCCAAGGATCTAGAAAACTAGTACATGCAAGATACGGGTGCCCAGTCCAGCGGTTGATAATAGGACCCATTAGCTTAAGCGCCTAGCCGGCAAGAGCAAAGTATAGTTATTTAGATTAGATGCATTCAATAATGAATGATGCTTTTCTTTTAATAAAAGAACTAGAAGATAATGAACACATGAGTCTAATTGCCTTTGTTCCATATCTTTTTTGCAAAATTGTGTACATTTCAGTATGATTTCTTTATACATGATCATTATCTAATATAGATTCAAAATGCAAAACTACATTTAATCTCAGAATGGATCTTGAAAGTATCAAAACTCATGTTTCCAATCAGCCCTCTCGGGTTTTCTTGATTGGACATTTTCTCTCAAGCCTCTAATTTTTGCCCAGGATGCCTTTTTTCGGTTTTCATCCTGACAAGGCGCCCAATTTTAGCAAGGTCGCCTTTTTTCAGTTTTCAACCCGCGGGGCTTTTATTCTCTTCTTTTGATTTTTAGTCTTTAGCCATGGAACCTTTTGTATCTTTCGATGCTGACTGGTTTTTTATATTTGCTTCCATCACTGTCTGTCGAAAATGATGCTCCCTTGGGCAATAACTTCTCAAGAACAAATGGGCCTTCCAACATTGGTCTAAATTTGCCTCATCCGTTTGGAATATTTGAACTCATTTGCTTAAAGATTAAATCTTTCTCTTTCAATAGGTGCTTTCTGACTTCCTTCTCGAATGATCGAATAGAGTTTTTCTGATAGATCTGACTGTGATAGTAATCCCACAATCTGTCCTTGTTTGTCGTGTTTAACTGCTACAACCATTGCTGCGCCCAATCAGCTTCCAGAATCTGGGCTTTCACGACTGTCCTTAAAGATTTGAGCTCTACTTTGACCGGCCGTACTGCTTTTGCCCCATGTATCGTGGAATAAAAGGTGACTCCTGTAGAGGTTCCATCAGTGGTTCTCTAGCCATGAAGTGGAAAAGGCCATTTCTCTGCCCAATCCTTATAATTTCGAACCATCTTAACCAATATCTTCTTGTTAGCAGCCTCTCATGGCCCATTGATTTGAGGGCAATACAGAGAGGACTTGTGGTCTTTAATGCCATACCTCTAGAGCAACTCCCTAGCCTTAGCCATAAACTGCCCTTCCATCTTTGGACATAATGTGGTGTGGGAGACCATATCGATAAATTAGATTTCTTTCGATGAACTTGTCCGCTGGAGGCCATAAGTGCACCTCCACTATGATATTTATTCCCCAAGCTCGAGCAATCTGTACCCATTATAGGTCAATAGAACCCTTTCGGTCTTTTCCGGAGGCCAAGAAGAATGGCAAAGTACAGGTATGTGTGAATTAATGGGATTCGAACAAAGCTTATCCTAAAGATGGCTTTTCTTCCTTTCCTTTTTTTTGTTGTTTCATTTTTTTTTTTGCTTTTTTTTTTTTTGCTCTTTTTTTTTTAGACAAGCCTGGTTCAAATCCTGATAGTTCACACATGCACGCACCTGCTTTCTTAACTATTGGGATAACGTTGGCCAACCAAGTCGGGTGTCTCCGATAAAAATTTAGCCTCGCTTCTGCTTGTGGATTTCTTCTTTTTACCTTTTCTAACCATTCTAGCTTGAGTTTTTTGAGCTTCTGTTTGACTGATCCACGATTGGAATATATTGGCATTACGTGTTTGGTGACTTTATGATCATCTCCCGGCCTGTCTGCATAGGTCCAGGTAAAGACTTTTTCATATTTTTTCTATTTTCTCTCTTTTAATCTCTCTTCAGGAGTCACATCAGATGCTATCAAGATTTTCTTTGGGTTTCCAAAGTTTCGAGATTAAATGGAATGGCATCATTTGAATCATTATTAAATATGAATGTGTCATGATCATGTATAGTAAAATCACAAGAAAATATCACACAGATAAGTGAAATCATTCATTTCATTTCATAAAAACTAGAATTAAAAAAATGTCATTATCACATAGTTCAAAAATAAAAAGGAACATCTAAATAGCTATCTTCTTCCTTTCTTGCCAACACGGATGCTGTAGTCTACAGTCTATTGTCATCCCCGGGAACCATCTTCCTCACCTCTCAGCTCCTTATCAATTAAGTATAGAACTTGTCTTCTCAGAGTTCGGCACCCATTAGTCTCATGCCCAGTATGCTGATGGTAGGCACAACATTGATCCGCCCGATGATCGGGTCATCCCTGGCTTCTGGCAGGTTTGGTCGGCATTGGCTATATTTTCCCCTTGTTCATAAAATGAGTGAGGTGCTTAGACAAAGGCTTTTCCAATATAGCATAGAAGCTTTGAGCCATTCTGAAGGTTGAAGCCCTTGTGGCCCCGAAATCTTTCCTATTGCTACCCATGAGCCTTGAGCTCCCATGTTTATCTCTTCGGCATTCAGGATCTGTGATCTGCTTACTATCAATCAGATCTTGAATCTCATGCCTTAGCCTCGCACAATTGTCCGTAACATGCCCAGTGTGCTGGTGGAAGGTATAATACTGATCGGTCTTGTGATTGGGTTGTCCCTGGTTTCTGGCAGGCTTAGCAGGAAGTGGCTGTAGCTTACCTTCCTTCATCAACCTATTGAGTATCCAAGACAAGGATCTGCCCAAATTAGAGTAGTGCCTTTAAGCTGCTTTAGTTGCTGACACTTTCCTTGCCCTTTGGGTACCACTGCTATTATCATTGTAACCAACTCCTATACTTGCGGGGCTAGTAATAGTCTTATTGAGAGGTGCCCGGGTAGTTGCAAGCTTGGACTTCATAATCTCTTCTTCAAGATCAGTTAGCTTCCCTTCAGTGTTCGAGGGAATGAGGAGGCCCATTGACTGTAAAGGCTCTAGTCCCTTTGCTCTTCCCACTAGCTTGATTGGTGAGTCGAGTGGTGCCTTGCCCCTAGGCTCGAGAGTGGATAAAAACATTATAGTCGTCGTTGCAAAATCCTTTTTTACCGTGGCTAGCTCAACCTGGTTAAGGGTAGTCACCATAAGTTGAGCTTGAAGAACTAGCGCCATGGCATCCATCCTTTCCTTAATCGTGGCCAACAACCCCTTTCCAAGCTCCTCGAACCTTCTATCCATCTCCTGGGTCATTAAGGCACGAGTCTCTTCAATCTGTCGTGAAGGATCAGCCATTTATAATGCCTGTGGATATTCTGATAAATACACTAGATCTCTGCCAACCAATTTGAACCCCGTTTGCTCCTCGAGTAACTACGGGGACCCCAAAACCTCCCAAGTAAATGGTCTATAGTGGCTGAAAAAACCAAGGAGTTAGAATGGTGCATGAATGGCATGTAATGTAAGATTGTGCGGTGCAGATGGTCCTCTATGAGTGAAAGATCAATAGTTTACAATGATATGATGCGATGCATGAAAAAATTATACATAGGATGATATGTACATGTGAAAAATAATATGCAGACAAAAGGATATACACACACAAAAATGAAATGCATATGTTTTTTTTAAATATGCATGAATGACACGCGATGCATGAGCATGCTGTGCAGCATCTACAACCACATGCAAGCAGATAGATCCTTCCAACCTTATCGCTCCCACACACGAGGTCATGCGGTCTTTTTCCTAGGGGGGCTTGATCCATGGATTAACAGGGAACCCAATGGACGCAAATGGTGCACGATCAAAAATCGGCAGCATAACATCTCTTGCCTAATGTACATACATATGGGTGTTTGGCCATTATGTATTTAAACAATTCAACTAAATTAAAATGGGCCTACTGGGGCATGAAAGCCTTTGATGAAGACCATTTAATTTAGCTGATTTTATTCAATATATGATGGCCCAGACAGCAAACACGGTATTATGGTACATTTCACCTAGTGAAAGTATCTATTGCCATTACATGAGCTTTGATCAAAGGTGATGATACTTTAGGGCTATCCAAGCATGGTTCCTGCCAATGGGTCTAGCTCATCACAAGCATAACAATCGATTAGGTCTCTATTTGATATACCATAAGGTACGAGGCTTGGGCTGGTGATTATCCTTAACACTTCCCCACATTGAGTGAACGTAGGGTCGTGTTTCGGGAATACACCGAGGCTAAAAAAGGGACCAAACTAGCATAATCTAAGGCTCTAGCATGGATGTAATGCAAGTTTCGAAAAAAGATGAAAATTTTTAAACTAAAACTCAATTGTAAATTTTAACCAAGGTACTTTCGAAGCGAAGTCTCGAGTATGATCCCCAGTGGAGTCGCCACTGTGACGCGCGCCGAACCCCGGGGCGCCCTAAATGCCCGCTTTTAGAGCGATTGAGAGAGGTTCATAAAACTTGTAAGAAATTACAAGTGCGTCTATTTTGGGCAAGTCAGAGGTGTCTTGGAGACCCCACCCTAATAGAACATTAGGATGGTCCTCTCGCCTCATGCAGCATAGGACTATGCAGGTTGGGCCTTTTTTGGGACACAAGAGGTGTCTTGGAGGCCCCACCCCAATAGAACATTAAGGTGGCCCTCTCGCCTCGTTGAGCCCAAGACTAGAGATGGCTCGGGACTTTCCATTTATTCATACCTTGGTTAAAGTTATAATTGAATTTTGAATCTAGCGTTTCACCCCATTTCTCATTCGATTTAATGCAATTTAATTAAAGTGCAGACTGTCCATCCAAGGGAAGAGATAAATAAAAGCATAAATAAAGCATTTGTAAAATAAATTGTAACAAAACTAGGGGCGGAATATAACCCCCATTTGTAAATAAAATACAAATCATGCATAAAACGGGTTGTTTATTAAGGATGAGGACATTGGTCCTCGTATACATACCTTAAAAAAATGTGTTAAAAGTGATGGTTTATTTGGGTGTAAAAAACTAGGACATTGGTTCCATTTTATTAGAAAAAATTTCAAGTTAATTTAATAGAAATAGTTTGTGATTTTTAATTAACATGCAAAAAAAATAAACTTATTACAAATTACATGATAAAATAAATAAACCCAAAATAATGAAAAACAATAAAAATGACAAATTGACTCCCAAATGGTATCTTCAAATCTCCATGGTCTCCCACTTGCCATTGGAAAAAACTCACACATGAAAAAGTAAGTATTGAAATAAAAAAGACAAATAAAAGTGACGTTGGGAATAAAAAAAATGAATTTAAACGTACAATATAAAAATTAAATAAAGCAAATAAAAAATGCACCATGTGTGACAAGTTAATTAAATGATTTAATAAAAATATGCAACTTAACAAATTAACAATTCAACAATTCAACATGCATGAAAAAGTATAAAATAATAATAACAATAATACTAGTAACAAGTTATAACAACAAATAAGGATAATAAAAATAGTAATAATGATCGTAGTAATAATAATAATAATAATAATAATAATAATAATAATAATAATAAAAGTAACAACAAACATAATAATAATAATAATAATAATAATAATAATAATAATAATAATAATAATAATACAAATAATGATAATAATAATACTTAGGATGATAAATGACAACAATAATAATAATAATAAAACACAATAACAACCAAGGAATATGAACAATCAAATAAACATGCAAGAATAAAAAGAAATAAATATAAATATAACATATTAAAACATGATAAATAATAATACCAATAAAAATAACAATAATAATATATGAACAACAATGATGATAATGATAATCATAAAAATAGAAACAAAAGATGAATAATCAAATAAAGAGCAAAGGAATAATAATAATAATAATAATAATAATAATAATAATAATAATAATAATAATAATAATAATAATAATAATAATAATAATAATAATAATATGAACAATTAAATAAGAACACAAGAAATAAGAAGTAAAAAACTAATAGATCTAAAAGAATTTACATGATAACTATTTAATTGTAAATAAAAATTAAATTAAAAATTAAGCCAAAAATGCTTACCCTCAAAATTTAGCTTAATGAAATGAAAGTAAATGATCCAATTTCTTGTCTTGATTTGTAGGAATAATATTAGAAAAATAAAATATTGAAAAGAAATTTTAACTTAAGAACAAACAATTAATTTATTTGTTTCAAGGTAAAAATTGTTAAATAAAAAGGAAGAAAATTTCCAATAACAAAAATTGCTCTTTTTGCTTTGAGAATTGTCCTAGGAAAATCTTTTAGAAAGTTGAGAGAATTTGTTCTTGAGAAGACAGAAGAAGAAAATAATTTTTCTCTAAAGAAAATCTCCCATAATTCTCTCTCCAAAAATGATTTTATACCTCCCAAAAAAATTAGTTTTTTATTAAATTAAATTAAATTAAAATGATTTAATTTCAATAACCACAAAAAACTGAAGAATTTGAAGGGTTTGGAATTTAAAAAGTCTTATAATTAAATTCTACAAAAAAAAACTACGAAAAATCAATTTTTGTGCCCAAAAACGGAAAAAACGGCCAAAACGGGCGAGGGGGCCGCGCTGGGGCGAGCGACGCCCAACGGGCATTACTGCGCCCAGCGCGCGCGCAAGGCTACGTGTGTGACGCCCTGGGCATCGCTCGCGTAGCAGCGCGCGCTGGGCGCTGCGCGTCGCCCAGCGCGCTGCCGCACCCCCGACACTCGCGATTTTTTTTTTTTAAATTTTTGCTAAAATACTATAATTTCAAAACATACCCTTTTTGTCTCAAAATAATTTTTTAAAATATTTTTAAAATACATTTTTATTTAGTTTTAATAAATCAAATTCGACAAGGAAATCATCCTTCCAACTTTCATTTTTGCCTATAAATCGGCACACTTAATTTCATCATTGGTTAATCCTAATCTAGGCTGCTCTGGACCCGGCATCTATACTAGTATAGTCATCTATAAATGTGATGAAGTAGTAGGCCCCATGCCTTGCCCTCACATTCATTGGACCACATGTTTCAAAATGAACTAATTGCAATGAAAAATTGGCTTTAGTTCCTTTTACAAATGATTTTCTAACCAATTTTCCTTTTAGGCAATTCTTACACGTAAGCAATTCAAACTCATTTAAATCACCTAGTAAACCTGTTTTGGCAAACTGACTCATTCGATCTTACCCAATATGGTTTAATCTAGCATGCCATAATTTCACATGATTCTTATAACTATGTGAAGTAGAAGAAATTAAAGAAAAACTAGTTGTAGACACCGGATCCCGAGGTGATCCAAGATCAGGGTTATCCGATGATGAAAATAATGCTTGCTCACAGGCAACGATGTCGAAAGTGATGTTTCTCTTGTCGAAAATTTCATTTTTTCAAGAAAATTCTAATTCGGAAAAAAATCTTTCTTATTTTTATTTCTATTTTTATTTTTATTTATTTTTATTTATTTTTTTCTGGTTTCGTGGGTTTCGATGCTCGGAACGTGGCGCCTGTGTGCGGGGTGCGAGGCGCGCGCTCACGCAAGCTCACAAGCCGTGCACCCGCTTGCGGCCCCCGGTTTGCATGACACGCGGCAGCAAGCGGTCCCCAGGCCGCATGCAGCATGCGCGACATGTGGCCTCCCGTGAGGGGGCAGCATGCCGCACGCCCTCGTGCGGCTCCTAGGCTGCATGCCGCATGTGTCACACCCCAAAATAGCCCTGGTCGGATTGTGCATGCTAAGTCGGGATCGGAAGGGTATTTCAGTAATTTATGCATGAGAATTTGGATAATAAGGACTTAATGGCAATTAATTAGTTAAGTGTGTTAAGAAGAGAAGTGTTAGTGTGTTCTTGTGGTGTATGGAAGTAGGATATAAGTGGGTTATTGGAAATGATTGGGTATGACTCAAGTATGGTACCATGGTTGGAAAGTTTGAGTGGATTTTGTGGTCCAATTGGATGTTGCCAAGTGGCTTGTTAGGTGGGCATTGAAAGAAGAAAAAGAAGAAAGGAAAGAGGAAGAGAGAGGGAACACAGATTGTATTCCCGTTCGTCCCCTCCTCTCATGCTTCCTCTTCCTCTTCTCTTCTCCTTTCTCTGCTTTTTCCTTTCTTTCTCATTTGGCCTGGGTTGTGTTTGGCTTGGATTGTTCTTTGTTTGAAGAGGTAAGTCGGTTTAAGGTTTTCTACGTGCTCCTGTTCTTCTTCATCTTCCTGGTTTTGTCTTCAATTAGGGTTTGAACTAAGGAATGGTGGGTTTTATTTGTGCAAGTGTTTGATGATATGAAGAAGCAAAGTAAAGGCAAGGAAAGGATTGAGGATTGATCTTGAAGCGTGATTTTGGATCGTCATTTCCAGGTTTGGGAGTGTTTTGATTGCATGCTATGTTTGAAGAGCTTCTGTGTTCCTGTCTCTGCCCTAATTCTCACTAGGCTTGTAAATGTGTTTGCATTATCTAATTTCTGGAATTTGTTATGTTTTGAAATGTGTATATGCATGATTATGGAATTTGGTCATTGGCATAATATGATTCCACATGTGTTCCTGACATGCTTTAGTATTATGAGTATTGCTAAAATATGATTGATGGAATTTTCGCATGTTCCAGAATATGACTTGTATGAGGTATGATTGATATTATGCTATGCTATATTTATTTGAATAATATGGTTAATGTCTGAATGCATTGTTATGCTTTAGCCTTGGAACTCATTGTGTTATGTTAAATGTAATTTGGATTATGCATGATTTATACTTAGTTATCCTCACCTAAACGCATGTTTAGGATTATGTTTTGATAATCATTGGTATGGTAGTGTTTCTATACCTGATTCTTGACATGCTTTAGAACATTGTTAAATGTTAAAGTATATTGACTGTATTATGTTTTGCAATGGGAATTGTATGAGATATGACCAAATTTATGAGCATATTTATATGTCTATCATTCTCTAGTTTATGCATGATGTACATATATTTATGCGTTATGCGATTCGAAGCGTGAATTGTTTTATGCATGACCTGCGAGAGTCAGTCTAGTGGATAGTTAGGCATGCCTAATAGAGTCTGTTAGCTGCAGCCCATAGTTCTGTTTGGACCCCGATCAGGTCCCCGTTTGGTTCTTTGCGAACCCTTTTCTGTATTGGATCTTGTTTAAGGTCCCTTTTGAAAATATATGTGAAAGTTAAAGTATAATGGTTTAATCGATTCGTACCCGTAACGTACTGTCTGTAATCGGCTCGTACCCGAAAAGTACTGTCTGTACACTCGTTATCCACTACCTAGAGTCAACAGGTGTTCTTTGAATGTTTATTTGAACTTGTGACGCGCGCCGGATCCCCGCGGCCGCCCGTTCTGACCGCCCGCCCGTGGGCGATCGGGGCATTTGTGGGTCCGTCAACAGCTTGCGATAAATCGCAAGTGCGTCTATGTTGGGCAACAAGGAGGTTTCATGGAGTCGCCACCCAATAGAACATTGGGAAAGTTTCTCTCGCCTCGGAGAGCCTAAGACTTGCGCATTTTATCCATATTGGGCCATGAGGCCTAGGATTAACGTCTAAGTCTCGTGACACAAGAAGTATCTTGGAGGATAACCTCTAACCTCTTGAGCCCAAAGACCAGAGCTGGTTCGGAACTTCTCATTTATTTATACCTTGATTAATATCATAATTAAGTTTTGAATTCATTGTTTCATCAACTTTCCACACAATGCAATTTAAATTAAAGGCGCAATCATTCATATCGAAAGCGGTAAATGTAAGCAAAATCCAAAATAAAACATTTAAAAATAAATTACAATAACACTAGAAGCGGAATACAACTCCCATTTATAAAGGTCAAATACATGCATAAAACGGGTTATTCATTAATAGTGAGAACATTGGTCCTCGCATGCATATTTATTATGAAAAAGTTTTGATGTGATGATTTATTTGGGTATGAAAAATTAGGACATTGGTCCCCTTTTATTTAGAAAAAATGTCAAGTTAATTAATAGAAACGTTTTTGTGATTTTCTTTTTAGCGAGGCTAAATAAATATTTTTACAAGAAAATTATATGGCAAAATTAAATAAAATATTACAAACCAAACGAGCCTTTTTGGACCTCCCCGTGTGCTCGCAAAAACGCCCACGCGGAAAAAATGAGTTTAGACATAAAAACAAATACAAATAAAATAATGTTAGTAATTAAATCAATTAAATTAATTAAACATACAAAATAATGAATAACAAATTAAAATAAAATAAGATGATATGATATGAAAAGAATGATAATGGAATCAAAATGTTAATAAACTAAAATAAATGAAAAACATGCATTATGTATGACAAATGATTAAATGATGTGAATAAAATAAAATATGACATGTTACTTAATTAATATATGTAAAAAATATGAACATGATGAAAAATGATGAAGATAAACGAATCAAAGAATATATAAAATGATAAAGAAAAGAATAATAGATTAAAACAATTAAAGAATGATGAAAACAATTAACTAAACAATATGATTAATTAAATATGTTCACAAATGATATAAACCATTTTCATGGCAAAAAGATCAATTAAAATGAATTTATTAATTACATGTTAAAAATAATGATGAATTAAAGTGAAATAAATTAATTACATGTTAAAATTAATAAACAATCAATATTTATGTGAATAAAAATCATATCATATATAAACAATTAAATGGAACAAATATAAAATCAATACAACAAATTGAATAGATTAAAACAATAAATAGATCAATAAAAACAATAAAATATACATGAATAAATAAAATGAAATAAAATAGAAATTGAAATGGAGCCAAGAATATTTACCCTCAGAATATTGGATTTGATGAAGGAAAAGTGATCGTTGATTTCTTTGTTTGATGATTCACAATATTAGAGTGAAATATTATGAAAATGTTGGAATTTTATTCCAAGAAACATGAAATAAAAATGATCAAAAATTCTTTAAGAACAAAGAATTGATACCTTTGCCTAAAGAAATGATTTTGATCAAAAAAAAGTTTTATTGATTAAAATAAAGAAAAATTGATTGAAGTTTCATCAAATAAAAATTAGATTTTGATGACAAACAATTATTTTATTTGTCTCAAAATCAATTTTTTATCAAAAAGAGATTCAAAACAAAATCAATGAAAAAAGTTTTATTGAACCCAAAATAAAAGAAGAAAAACAATTTTGAGAACAAATAATTATTCTATTTGTCTCAAAAATTAAATCAAACAACAAAACTTCCTCTAAAAAATATGTTTAGAAGAAATTATGTTGGAAAAAGAATGAACATTTGATTTTTATTTTTGATTTTTGGTTGGGAAAAAATCTGGAATTTTAGTGGAAGGAGAAGAAGATGAAGAGAAATTTTTAGGTCTAAAAAATGTGGGGAGGAGGCTCATTTGATTTCATCATAAACTATTTATAAGATAAAATAGGTTGCCCTAATTTAATTAAGGAAAAAACCTATTTTAACCCAAAATTAATTTATTTTTAATGATAAAATCAAGTTTTATTATTTAATTACCTAAAAAAATATTTTAGAATTTAATTTGAAGTCAAAAACCCCAAAAAAATGGGATAAAAAACGGATTTTTGGGTGAAAAAATCGGAAAAAAGGCTGAAAAAGAGGAAAAGGGTATCAGACCCTGTACCGACGGCCAGGAGGCCGTCGCCACAAGGGGCGCCGCCCGTCGCTATAGAGCGCCGGGGACTCACGCGGCGACCAGGCGAGAATCGCGCGAAACCCGCGCGCTGGCGCTCAGCGTGCGCGATGCTGCCGCGCCCGACACTCGCGGTCCGAAAATTTTTTTTTTATTTTTATTTTTTATTTTTTTTCTATTTTTTTTAAATTTTAAATTGACTAAAAAAACCATAATTTTAAGCCCCCATTTTTCAAAATTAATTTTTTAAATCTTTTTTATTATTTTTTAATTTTTCACTCTAAAATGCAAATTTGATGGGAAAACCATCACTTTTAACCTTTTAAGCCTGTGAAGGCAATTATCATCATTGGGTAACTTCGATCTAGGCTTACTCAGGACCCGGTGTCTACAGAACTGCTCTGATCTGATTTGGCTATAAATGGATTATCTGAATGAGTATATCGATGTAGTGTATATCGGATTATTTCTGAATGAATATGATTAGGAAATACTGATTGTATGGCTTTATTATATGAACATGTTTATATGGAGTATGTTTTAGCCTTTGCATATTGTTCTTGTTACTTTGAAATAGCTATCAAAATGTGATATCCGATTGATTATGATAAGGATTTCAGAAATCAGTTTATATGTATATGAATGTGACTAAGGGCTTCAGAATGTATGTCTGTTTTAAGTAAGCATGATTTAATATCTAACATGATTATCCGTACTTGTCATGTGATTTGTTATAAGTTTCTGAATGCTTTGAAATGATTCGATTGATGTATTTAAGTATGTGACTTAAGCATAATTTCGTTATATATATTAGCATGTGAACCGAAGGAGTTGTGACGGTAAGTATGTGATGTTTAACTGTACTTTCTACATGATGATGATATGAATGTAATACTAAGTGGTTATGCCTTCAGTCTCCGCTATCAGAGTGTTTTTGCATGATGCTTAATATTTTAGAGTTGCGCAGCGGTATTGTGATGCTCTAAATGTTATCCTTTGGATATTTGACTAGTGTGTGTGTTTGGCATGTCTAAGTATGCTAAATAGCTAGCACTCTCAACATGATGATTGGGTTGTCAGTTCCTGCATAGGTACTTAGTTATGTCAATTGCATGTGTAAAGCTCATGTGACTCCGCACGGTAAGACGTTGATATTTGCTACCCATGTAGGTTTATGCATGTGATATAGCATGTAGTTCAGCATGTTGATGCTTGTAACGTGTATTGTATTATGTCTGTTTTGGTCTATCCTGGACATGAGTTTATGGTTTGATTGTGAGTATTGAAATGAATGCCTTTATTATGCAAGCCTAATTATTTATATGTTAGGAATATCCGCATTTGCCATTTGAATGTGTTTTGCCTTGGCGACCATTGTGAATGGCCGTCCATACTTTTGCGTGTTCTCCCCACTAAGCGTTTATCGCTTAGCACGGATTTCCTTTCCGTGCAGGTGGCAGGTTTGGTTCTGTTCGAGTCGCGCTTCTGCAAGGTCGGCCACGTAGGAGTTAGAAGTTTTGTATTTTGTTCAGCTTCTGTATTTTAGCTTTTGTAATTCTGTAGTATTGTATATATAATTAATTATGTTTTGATCTTGAGTTTTCTTTTGGGAATGTAATAGTTAGTATGTTTTATGTTTAGTTATTCCTTTGTTTTATTATTTTGATTATGCTTCCGTTGAATGGTTATATGTAAGCTTCTGTGTATGCTTTTGCTTAGTGCCTGCATGTGCGTGGGTTATTGCATGTTCAGTCTGTACCGCAAGGTAAGTCAAGGTAAGTTTTTAATTAACCCGTATTTTCGTATGTATGTTATGTATGAATGTATGCTTCCGCATTGTGCATGTGTATATCTGTATATGTGAGCGTCGTGTAGCGCGTCCGTTGGCGTCCTTCCAACGGGGACGGCGATGGGGGTGTTACAGCATGCGCGACATGCGGCCTCCCATGAGGGGGCAGCATGCTCGACATGCTGCTTCCCGTGAGGGGGCCAAATGCCGCGCGCGTGAGCTTCGGCCCTAAGGCCGCATGCCGCGAGCGCGAGCTGCAGCCCTCCACAGGTAGGCCGCAGCTCGTGCACCCTGCCTGCGGGCCTCCCTCTGCACACTTTTCCCTGTCATGTGCTGTCATTTTCCACCTGCAAAAATAGTAAAACTTCAAACTGAAATAAAGTTTTATTTCATGTTTTTATGTTTTTTTTGGACAATGGAATTAAAAGGAGGTTTTGTCTCTTTCCTTTTTTGGAAGACAGAGGATTTGAAATGAGTGCTTTGTCTTCATTTCAAAGGGGGAGCTGCATTTTTAAAGAAAAAAAGGACAAAGAGTTTTCTCTCAAGAACAATAAGCAGCCGAGAGTTTTTCCAAGCAAAAAACTATTAAGATTTCAAGTTTGAGCTTTTTTCTTCTTCTTTTTTTTTTTAAAAAAAGAATACATTTCATTCTTGGATTGATTTTGAGCAAGGAAAATTAATTTCCTTTGCTCAATCATCCCTGCGAAAATTACTTTTGTGAGTCTTCTTTTTATTTGTTCAAAAATTTAGATTTTCTTAAGTTATTTTGGGTGTTTATCATCTCAAAAACCGATAAGGAGAACGAATCAAGACATCCTATTTTCCGATCTATAAAATCTGTGGTTAAATATTCTTGGACCCATCCTCATGTAATTTTGTATATCATTTATTGTTGTTAATATTATTATTTTGTTTTTATTATCACCATGTCCATCATTTATTTCTAACATTTTATTCTAGCATTTTAATGTGTTTCTTTTGCTACTGAGGGTATATTTTCCATATGATTTTAACTTGATCATTTTCATTTTTATTGACCCCTCCCGTTGACTATTGTTATTATTGTCATTATTACCAATGTCATATTTTTGCATGAAGTTTCTATTATTACTAGTATTGTTGTTTCATTATGCTACTGCTACTATTGTTATATTATTATTATTATTATTATTATTATTATTATTATTATTATTATTATTATTATTATTATTATTATTATTATTATTATTTTGTGTATTATTATTAGTACCATTATTTCATGTTTATTTATATTATCATTATTATTGTTATTATTTTTGTTGTGTAATGTTATCATTATTATTATTATGTTACTATTATTACCATGTTGTTGTTGTTGTTGTTATTATTATTATTATTATTGTCATTTATGTTATTATTAATATTATTATTATTATTATTATTATTATTATTATTATTATTATCATTCTGTTATCATCATTTTATTACTATTGTTATTGTCATTGCTATTTACTTTGACATTTTTTTTATTATTGTTAGTCTTAGGCTTTTGCATGACCCCCTTTTTATTTGCTTTGCGTATAAACTATTTGCTTATTGGATTAGTATGTCTTATATTTATTTGGCATTCTTTTGATTACTTGTTTACAATTATTAATAATATTTTTTAATGTTATTTTTTTTGTTTGGGGATTTAAATGTGAATTTCTTTATGTGAGCGTTCTCGTGACCACGCGGAGGGGTCACTACGCGTAGAAGACCACGTCGATTGGGTGAGATCTTTCCTACCCTACCTTTTGTGTTTGTGCTTGTTTGCAAATAAAATGTTTTCATTTTATGCACATGTGCGATAAAAAATCACAAAACTATTTTATAACTAAATCGGGACCAATGTCCCTCATTTTAGCCAAGGAATGTAAAACGTCACAATAAAACGAAGAGTTGAATTTTCTCCAAAATTGGATCACTCATCTCGGTTTTTTCAAACTATCAATCGAACAACTCTTCGATCCCCTTTTAAATGAGCGTGAAGGAACCAATGTTCCTAAACCAAACGAATGTCCAAATTTATGTATGTTTTTCTTATGTTTGATTTTGTTTGTTTGTTTAAATTTATGTTGATACATTTCGGGCCCTTGTAATCGATTTTGGGGCAATATTATTTAGTTTTTCATTTGGGATTGTATTCCGTCCCAATTTACATTTTTAATCTTCTTTTATTTGAGGTTGTATTCCGCCCCAATTTCTCTTATAATTGTGTGCTTGACGTGTTTATTGCTTTTCTTTATCGCTTTATTTACCGCTTTCTTTACAACTTTTATTTATTTCTTTTTAATGCTTACGATGCACTTTTAATTAAATACATTAATCGTGTGAGATAAGAGGTAGAATTTTAGAAAATCAAAAACTCATTTATAATTAACCAAAACATAAATAAGAGTGAAGTCCCGAACACCATCTCTGGTTTAGACCAATAGAGGTTAGAGACCTTTCCCAATTTCTCGTAAATTGGATGGCGACTCCAAAATACCTCAAAGGTGCCTAAAGGCGCTATAAGGCTAGATGATCCTTTCCAATGTTCTATTGGGAAGGAGGCATCCAAAATATCTCACGGCACCCAAAATCAAAAGACGCGAACCAATCCCTCGAGCCCTTAAAGCGGGTTCAATGAGGGCCTTTACTAGGTTCGGCGCGCGTCACAGTTATATAATTGGGTTCGGCCTTTGCTCTGAAAGTGTTTTGGTTAAAATATATAATTGGGTTTTTAAAACTTAAAATTCTATCACTTTTCAAAATTTGCATTGCATACATTAGAGCCTTAGAACTATGTTAGCTGGTCCCCTATCTTACCCTGGTGCATTCCCGAAGCACGACCCTACTTTCACTCATTGTGGGAAAGTGTTAGGGATAATCACCAGCCCAAGCCTCGTACTATTAAAGGTATATCAAATGGAGACCCGATTAGTCACTATGCTCGTGATGAGCTAGACCCATTGGCAGGGACCATGCTTGGGTAGACCTAAAGTAACATCACCCTTGACCAAAGCCCGTGTAATGGCAAATAAAAACTTCCACTAGGTGACATGTTCCTTAATACGATGCTTGTGACGTGGGCCATTATGTATTAGACAAGATCAAGCAAATTAATTGGTCTTTTATCAAAGGCTTTCATGCCTCGATAGCTTCACTTTAATTTAATTGAAGTGTCCAAATACGTAATGGCCAAAACCCATATGCATGTGTAGACACCGGGTCTTGAGGCAGTCCAGGTCAGAGTTACCCGATGAAGAGATCCACGTTGGTTTCTGGATAAATTGATGGAATTCGGAGATTTTTGTCTTTCGATTTCATAAGGATTAAAATCTTTTTCTCTATAGCGTGAGGTTTTGAAAGAGTTTGGGAAATTTTGGTTGAAATTGAAAGTTTTGCTCCACAGACAGGATGACCGTCTGAGTAGGGACGTCCATCTCTACTTGGAGTGATCCCCGTCTTTAGCTAGGGATGGACACGTGTCTGAGTAGGGACGCCCGTCCCTAGTCCCGCGTTTCGGCCCGGCTGTATCCAAATTTCCACGCGTACCCTTAGTAGGGACGCCCGTCGGTAGTTGTAGGGATGCCCGTCGGTAGTGGATCTGATCAGATAACGCCGGATTTGATAAAATTTAATCTAAAATCTTTCAAATGGAGATGAGGGTTGGTTAAAGATTGAATTTTAAAAACTCCTTTTGAAATTCAAACTTTAAACTAGTGCTTATCTTATTTTATCTCCAAAAATTCTATAAATTGGGAAGAAGAATTCATTTTTAAGGGTTAGAAAAATTTTACAAATTTTTGTGAGGAAAGTGACAAATTTTTGAGAGAATGGATTTTTTTTAGAAAAGATTTATTGTGAGAAATTTACTAAAACAGCTATAAAATCTCTGCTTATTTTCAGAATTTTATTTGATAAAAATTTTTTCAGTTAATTGATTTATTTAAATATTCCTTGCAAATTAAGCCAATTGGAGGTAACGAAATTCATTCGTTTCCATCAATACAGCTAATTCAAACACTCGATCGCTATCAAATTTTCAAAAAGGAAAAAATACAAATTTTCTTACTTTGATCTATTTTTTTTTATCCTTGTGGAGCGTGCGGGGACTTAAACCATTCGATATTCACCCGAAAAGGTAAAATGCGAGGGTAAACATTCTGGATTAATACTTGTGTGATTTAATTAACTTATATTAATTGTTTTACCTTTTTTTATCTTTTAACTCATTTCTTTTAAAAGTTTCCTATTATTTTTCTTTTCTTTACTTTATTCACCAATTTCGACACTGACATGTTTATTCCTATGAGTTTTTTTCTGACAATTTGGACTTGGAGTTGTAAACGATGATGGTCGAGCCGATCTGAGGATTTCCATACGGGTTCTTTCTCCACTCTTGCCTTTTATTCATGTTATTATTAATATTATTTCAATGTCGTTAAAGTGAAAAGGGCCAAATATTTTATAGTAATTAATTTGAAATTTTTCCTAAATAAAAATGGGACCAATGTCTCAATTTTCTCTATCCAAAATAAAATCATCACATCAAAAATATTTTATAATAAATATGCATGCGTGGACCAATGTCCTCATCATTAATGAATACCCCGATTTATGCATGATTTGTATTTTATTTACAATGGGGGTTGTATTCCGCCCCTAGTTTATTGTAATTTATTTTGAGAATATTTATTTTAATAATGCTTTACTTATTGCTTTTGACGTGAATGATTGCGCTTTAATTAAATGCATCGTGTGGAAAGTTGGTGAAACAATGAATTCAAAACTTAATCATAATATTGATCAAGGTATAAATAAATGAGAAGTCTCGAACTCACTCTGGTCTTTGGGGCTCAATGAGGTGAGAGGTCTAGGACTTCCAAGACACCTCTTGAGTCTCACCAAAAGACTTAAATTTACAAATCCTAGGCTCCAGGGGGGAAGAGGCTGAGACCTCCAAGATCTCCCTGGCTTGCCCAAAATGGATATGTATGCGCCGTCTTAGGCTCGCTGAGGCTAGATGACCCTCCCCAATGTTCTATTGGGTGGCGACTCTAAGAAACCTCATTGTTGTCCAAAATAGACGCACTTATAAATACCTTACAAGCTTTATGAACCTTTCCTGATCGCCCTAAAGTGGGCCCTCGGGAGGCTACGAGGTTCGGCG
Source organism: Excoecaria cochinchinensis (assembly GCA_947683425.1). Lineage (NCBI taxonomy): Eukaryota > Viridiplantae > Streptophyta > Magnoliopsida > Malpighiales > Euphorbiaceae > Excoecaria > Excoecaria cochinchinensis. The sequence continues at coordinate 11,536,255 of CANTUQ010000043.1, forward strand.
CGCGTCACAGTAGCGACTCCGCTGGGGAGAATACTCGAGACTTCGATTCGAAAGTACCTTGATTAAAAAATTATAATTGAGTTTTAGCTTAAAAATTTTACCTTCTTTCAAAACTGCATTGCATCTCATTAGAGCCTTAGATCTACGCTAGTTTGGTCCCTCTTTTAGCCCCGGTGCATTCCCGAAGCACGACTCTACATTCACTCAATATAGGGAAGTGTTAAGGATAATCACCAGCCCAAGCCTCGTACCATCATGGTATATTAAATGGTGACCCAATCGGTCGTTACGCTCGCGATGAGCTAGACCCGTTGGCAGGGACCATGCTTGGGTAGCCCTAAAGTAACACCACCTTTTGACTAAAGCTCATGTAATGGAAATAGTTACTTCCCCTAGGTGGTATGAACCTTAATACCTTGCTTGCTATATGGATCATTTTGTATTGGACAAACCCAAATAATCTGATTGGTCACTTAATCAAAGGCTTTCATGTCCTGATAGGCCCATGTCAACTTATTCGAGCTGCCTAAATACATAACAATCATAACCCATGTGCTTGTGCATTAGTTAGGAGAGGTTATGCTGCCGGTTTTCCACCGTGTACCATGCGCATCCATCGGGTTCCCTGTTAACCCATGGATCAATCGCACCTAGGAAAGAGACTATGGCCTCATGTGCGGGAGTAACAAGGTTGGAAGGACCTATGTGCTTGCATGTGGTTTGTAAATGTTGCATAGCACGATCATGCATCTTAGCACATTCATGCATCATCCTGACCCTTTGTGTTTTTCAGCCATTATAGATTCGCCTAGGTGGACAAGAGGGTCTCGGGGGCGACTACACAGAAATCCGTTCTTCGAGTTACCAGAAAGGGTAGAGTATCCAGACACTTCTTCTGAAACCAGCTACGCTACTTCAGCTCAGTTTTCTCTACCCGAAGAAATGGCAAACTCACCAAGAGGGGCAGATGCCACCAGGGCAATGATAGCAGAAGAAGTGGGCCGAAGGCTTGAAGAGTTTGAGAACCGTATGATGGCGATGATGGCCACCTTGGGTCAGCAAGCAGCCCCGCAGAACCCAGCACCTCCTCCAATGAGAAATAATGAAAGGGGGGGAGGTCAGAGAAGACCCCCAAGAGGAAATTCGCATGCCACCAGTAAACCTAAGAGCTACTACCTCAGGGGCACAAAGGGGAAGACCAGTCCCAAGGCTAGATGATGATTGGGAAGATGAAGAATATGAGGAGCGTATGTCTGAGAAAGGGAAAGCCCCTCAAACTGAAGAAGCCATCTGGAAGAAGATAGAGGAGAAATTTGAAGCAATAACAAGAATGCTAACAAAGGGTCGAGGAATGAACCCGGAAGATAAGGAGTTAGAAGGAGAAGATCTAGTCCCAATGAACTATAAAATGCCGGATGTTTCGAAGTTTGACGGCACTTCCGACCCCATGGCACACATAAAGCAGTAGTCGCTGGTGATGAAGGGCACCACTTTGACAAAAAAGCAGAAGATTGAATACTTTTGCTTGAGTTTGATTGGCCCAGCAGTAGATTGGTACCATGGGCTCGATCGCCGAACCAAGGAGGACTGGGATTTATTGACGGAGGAGTTTTTGAGACAGTACTACTGCAGTACAAGGATGGAAGTGACCTTGAAGGACCTAGAGCTGTTACAGCAAAAGGGAGGCGAGTCCTTCCATGAGTATCTAACCCGGTGGAGGAATCGAGTGATAGAAATGAAGAGGAAACCGGATACTCAGGATCAAATACGGCTATTCATTAAAAATACGAGCCCTTATTTGAGAGAAGGATTGAGGATGAAAGGATTGAAGGACTGGGAGTCTCTGAAGGACATCGCCATTGAGGCCGAAGGAGAGTACCTTGTTAAGAGGGCAGCTAATGAGAACTATTCCAAGAGAGGTAGCAGTAGCCAGGGGGCAAATAGACCCACGGGTTTCGCTAGTGGCACGAGGAAAACTGCTGAGGTGTCAACTGCTAATGCTACCCCGAGGCATTTTTCCAATCTTGGAAGGTCTTTATCATGGGTGTTGAGAAGACTAATGAAAGAGGGTAAGTTACAGCCTATGCCGGCCAAACCTGCTAGAACTCAAGGCACGCCAGGACATAAGGATGATGAGTATTGTGCATATCATCAGCATGCCGGACATATAACCGATAACTGCAAGACGTTGAGGCACGCGATTCAAGATTTAATCGACTCAAAGCATATCACAGACCCAGAGAAGAGAGAAGGTCAAAAGAAGGCTGGGTACAACAGTATGCCCCTGCCAGTGAATATGATCAGGTCCAGTTTACCCGAAAAGTTTGTGTTAAATGAATTATACGGCAACGATACCCACACTGCTGTCACGAACCTCCATGAGGGGAGTGAAGAAGGGCTTCCCGCTGTAGTGATCGATTGCTGGTCCACTGATGATAGTGAAACTGAAAATAATGATTCTGAAGTATTTGCCGACCCGTGGGATTTGGAGGAGGATGAAGAAGCAAACAAGCATAAAGTAGGAGCTGTGACCCGGAGCGAAAGGGTAGCCCCAGAAGTTGAGAAGCCCCAGAAGTTGAGAAGCCCCAGGAGCCGGTTGAGGGCAGAAAGGAAAAAGAGCCGGAAGAAGATCCGATTGTCAAACAACTAAAAAAGATGCTGGCTCAGATCTCCATATGGGATCTTTTGAGACAGTTGTCATCGCATAGGCAGAAGGTGGTAGAGGCTTTATGCGAGGCAACTGTGGCAACAACTATCTCGCCTACGGAGCTTCTGGATGTAGTGAAAGGAGGATCAGGAGAAAATGTTGTTTTTACCAGTGCTGATTTGCCGGCGGAAGGCAGCAACCACAATCGCCCTCATACATAAGAGCACATATTAACCAAAAGCACACTGCTTACGTAATGGTAGATGATGGCTCTTCGATAAATGTGTGCCCATGGCGGCTTTTGGGGTAACAGAGGATATGTTAGCCAAATCTGATCTCACCATCACAGCCTATGACAACTCACGTAGACATGCTTCTGGGACATTCACGACAGTAGTGAAGATGGGGCTCGTAGAGTCAGAAGTGGAGCTCGTGGTACTACCTATACCCGCCAATTTCTCAGCTCTTCTAGGTAGACCATGGTTTCATAAGTTGGGTGGAGTCCCCTCTACACTTCACTAGATGGTAAAGATACCTCATAAGGGCCATGTAACACCCCAAAAAGGGCCTAGTCGGAATTTTGCGCGATAAGTCGGGGTATTAAGGGTATTTCCGTAATTTGTGTAAGAGGAAAATTTGGATATTAAGGATTTTGTGCAAGGAAATTAATTAAGTATGTTAAGAGGAGAAATATTAAGGTGTGCAGGTGGTGTATGGATGTAGGGTATGTTAATTGTGATTAATCTAGTGTGTGCTTGTAATGTATGGGAGTAGGATGTAAGTGGGTTTTAAGGAATTATATGGTGTGAGTGGTGTTTGGTGCCTTGAAGATATTTATTCAAGACATGGTTGTGTGTGGTTTGTGTATGGTGCTTTTAGTGGGAAAGTCAAGTGAGTGGATGTTTGGTCCTATAGGAAGTTGACAAGTGGCTTGGTAGGTGGGCAATTAATGGGAAAAGAGTTAAAGGAAAAGAAGAATGAGAGGGAGAGCAGATTTCACGTGGGACTCTCATCTCTCTCTCCCATTCCTTCTCTTCTTCTCTTATTCCCATTTCTTGCGTTTCCTCTCTTGCTTGTGTGGGTTGGAGCTGGTTTTGGAAGTGTATGAGAGCAAGATTAAGAAGGTAAGTGGTTAGATTTTGGATTATTGTGTTTGGATCTTCTTCTTCTTCTAGTTGCTTTTGATTTTGGGAATTTAAGGTTTGGATGGGTAATTTGTGAGTTTTGGTATGTGCAAGTTTTGAGTGACAAGAAGAAGAACAAAGGCAAGGAGAAGGCTCAAGAGTGAAGATCAACTGGGTTTTTGGTCTACAAGAGGTTTGGGAGCTTTGATTTCTTGATTATGTTTGAGTTGTCATTTGCCTAATTCTCCTTGGATCATGAGTATGTGTTTATGTTTGTTTCCAATAATTTGAAGTGCTTTGATATGAGTTTATGCATGATTTAAATTGAGTAAATGTGTTAGTAATCCATGTTATTGAATGAGATGAATGTGTATGTGGGTTGGTATTGAAATGCATGAGTTTGGGGATTTCTTTGAATTTGATGTTTTATGGTAATTTTAGTAATCCTGTTCAGTTCTCTTTTGACCTCCGTTCATTGTTTTTGTCATAGGTGTAGTTATAGAGCTCTAAATTGAGTGATTCTTGCTTCATTAGAACCCTAATTCCCATTTCTTTAAATTCCCTAGAAATAGCCTTGGGCTAATTCTTGCTCTAAGACCCTGAAATCTGATTAAAACCGTAAAGTCTCTTTTTGTGTCGGGTTGTCTGACCAGTTTGGGTTGTGGAGATCATATTTAGAGTTCTAGATGTCCTTTTGATCTGAAATTTGTTTTATTTGAACGCTAACATCCTATGGAACATTTGTTAAGAAGGAAGTTTTGGCTAAAAATGAGGTTTAGAGGTTGTTTTAGGCAATGCAAATCTGGGGCGTTAAACAGTCTTTTGCGGGGTTCTGAGTTGAGCCTCTGTCGCGATCGCGACAAGGGTCGCGACCTCGCGACAGAAAAACCTATTTTAGCCTTTATTTCTTCATTTTTGAGCCCTCGATTGATTCGGATCAATCCCGTACCTTCCCCTCAACTTTTTATGCATGTTTAGGGTAATTAAATGGTTGTATAAGCAATTGTCTTTGGGAGAAACTTAGGAGTATGATTAAGGTTGGTGATTTAGCTAGTAAATAATGATAGATATAACTTTGTGAAGGATGAGGATTAATATGTGTTAATCTTATGAGTAACCTAAGCATGATGTATCACATATTTAAATGCATTTAACATGGGTGCGATTGAGACGAATGACGAATAATGTTGTTGTTATAGATTGTGTATATGGATATTGTTAGTGGTATGTTTTATCGAAATTATTGATACGGATGTTGTGTTTATGTTGTCAATGATGTGTGGCTTGCTGGAGATGTGGTAAGAGACCTTTGGTTATGTTTCGTGTGTTTGTAGGTGAGTATGAGGAAGGAAAGATTCTGCAGAATTCTGTAGATTTTTGGAATCATGACTCTATCGCGATCGCGACACTGTCGCGAGCGCGACAGAGACCGGTGATCCTGATGCTGTGCCATCGCGAGCACGCGACGCTGTCGCGAGCCCGCGATAGCAATAGCTTGTGTGCTCTCTGTCGCGAGCGCGACAACTGTCGCGATCGCGACAGAGCACTTTGTTGGCCTGTGCTATCGCGAGCACGCGACTTGTCGCGACCCCGCGATAGCCATGCTTGCCCTCTGTCGCAATCGCGACAACGTCGCGAGCGCGACAGAGTCAGGCTCTTCTCTCCTTCCCGCGATCGCGAAGTCCGTCGCGCGCGCGCAGCGAAGAGACTATGGTCTCTGTCGCGAGCGCGACAGGCATCGCGAGCGCGACAAATGTGTTGTGCTGAATAAGTTTTCTTTGGTACTTGCAATGTTTGAATTCCGAACTTGTGATGCCTTTAGGTTTATACTTTGACTATTTTATAAAGTATGTCAATATAATTGGATATATTATGCGTATCTATACTTATGATCCCTCTCTAAGATTATTATGTTATGCTTAAGTGTAAATTGTATGCTACATGATTGACTTTATGAACTTATTCATACGTCTCACCTATTGTTGATTATGTATAATGATATAAATTAGGTGATTTGAAATATGATTTGTATTATGCTTGACCTGCGAGAGTCAGTCTAGTGGATAGTTAGGCATGCCTAAAAGAGTCTTCCTGCTGCAGCTTCCGTTATCGTTTGGACCCCGATCAGGTCCCCGTTTGGTTCCTAGCGAACCCCTTTATTGTGTTTGGATCTTGTTTAAGGTCCTTCCGAAAAATGTTTGTGAATGAAAATAGAAATGGTTTTCGACTTGTACCCGTAAGGTACTTTCTGTAATCGGCTTGTACCCGTAAAGTACTTTCTGTATACTCGTTATCCACTATTTTGAGTCAGCAGGTATTCTGTTTGTTTTGCCTAATATGAACAAGAGAATGTGATATTCGATTAAGCATGATTCTGGACACGTGAATCAGTTATGTATCCGCATGTGATTATGAATGTCTGAATGGGTTAAGTGTGACCTAAGCATGTGATCTGGACATAATTATCTGCATATATAGGTATATGCATAACATATTGTGAATGTATGGTATGCTAACGGTTGTGAGTATAGGTACGGGAATTCAGATGTGTGTAACTGTGACCATGATCTTTTGAATGGCATGAGTTCGATTAGTTATATCTATTTTGAATGCTATGATTAGTAAGTATGTGCATAAACGTGATTTTGTACTTTTGGCGGTTATAGTGAATTATATGAATCAAGATACGTAACGAATGTGCTCTTGACCTTGGAATGTATATATATTGTGTTATGTTACGTGCTTCCTCTCTCTAGTTTTCCTATTGTAGTGATTTCAGCGTGTGGGCATGTATTTACATTTTGAGGCATAATAGAAGTATGTTTAGTTAACTAGCATTCTCGGCATGATAATTGGGTGTGTATTTGCCTGATAATTGTATTGCATGTGAATGGGTTTTCCGTTAAATGCATGAGTCCTTGGCATGATAGTCGTATGTGTATGTGAACTTCTGAATGCCTGGCTTTCCTATACAGGCTTATTTATCCATCTATTGTGATTATTTGTAGATGCCATTCGTGTATGTAATTTGTTCTGGCGACCATTGTGAATGGCCGTCCATATTGCTTGTGTGTTCTCCCCACTAAGCGTTTATCGCTTAGCACGGGCTCTTTTCCCGTGCAGGTGGCAGGTTTGGTTCGGTTCGAGTCGTGCATCTGCAAGGTCCGCCACATAGGAGTTAGAAGCGTTTTGTTATTTTGTTCAGCTTCTGTATTTCGGATTCTGTAATTTTGTAGCCTTTTTCTTATGTATTTGGTTATGTAAAGGATATTATTGTAATTAGGTTCTCAGTTATTCCTCAGTCTTATCTTTTGCCTTATGCTTCCGCTGAGTGATTATATGTACGTATGTGAGTTAATGTTTGTTCAGCTTTTGTTTCTTTAAAGTTTTAATTTCCGCTGTATTTTCATATGTATGTTATGTATAAATGTATGTTTCCGCTTAGTGTATGCGTGCATGTATGTAAGTGAGCGTCGGGTAGCGCGCCCGCCGGTGCCCTTCCAACGGGGGCGACGGGTGGGGTGCTACAGGCCAGATTGTGACTATAAGAGCTACACGGGAGAATCAGGTTTCAGTACTGGAGATCGCTAGGCAGGCATTTAGTGGATTTCATGTGACCATGATAGGTAAGGAAGAGCAGAAGGAAGAGAGCCCCCAAGTGCTAAATATGATGAAGAGGATGTCATTTCTCCCCGGTGCAGGATTGGGTAAAAATTCTCAGGGGATACCAACAGCTATTGCTACCAAGGGCCAAAAGGACAGAAGGGGTCTAGGATACACAGGTGTTGTAGAGAAGGGTGAGAAGTCAAAAATGGAAATTCCTTATATCCGGAAGACTTTTGTGATAGCAACCGCACCATGTGCCTATGCAAGGGAAGTTGAACCGCAATGGCTGGGTGGAAAAATTGTACTAGGGTTCGAGGTTTTCAATGATTTCTATGACTGAGACATTGGATTGATCAAGCCAGCAGAGGGCTTTTGGGATGAAGAAATCATGACTAGTAGGACAATTTGGGACTGTGAGACGCCTGAAGAAGTAATGACTGAGAAGATGGTAGCCACCCAGTTGAAAGGGAAAGCAAAGGTAGAGGAAGCCATGCATGAGTTGATTGGGGGACCTCCAAAGTGCCGAAGTGATGCAGGATCATCGACCGTGGTATATACGCCAGCAGAGAAGGAAGAGGAAAATAGTTTAGATTTTCTTTTTGCTCCAGAACTTTTCAATGATGTTAATGACAATTTCAATCTTATTAATAAATTGAATGATTTTGCTTACTTGTGTGATCTTTCCGATGATTTCACTATGCATGATCATGATCATCCATCCATTTTTGATATTGATTCAACTGATGCTACTCCATTTAATCTTGGAACCATAGAGAATCCAAAAGAAATTTTGATAGCATCAAATATAACTCCTGAAGAGCGAGAAAAATTTGAGAGAATCTTAAAAAAATATGAAAAAGTCTTTGCCTGGACCTACGAAGATATGCCGGGAATTGATCAGGAAGTCGCAGAGCATGCTATTCCTACATATCCAGACCATAAACCCGTTAAATAGAAATTGAGAAGGCTTAGGCCAGAATGGGCAGATAAAGTGAAGGAGGAGATTGATCACCAGCAAGTCAAAGCCAAATTTCTAGTTGAGGTGCAGTATCCAACTTGGTTGGCCAATATTGTCCCTGTAGCCAAAAAGAATGGCAAGGTAAGGGTATGCGTAGATTATCGAGACTTGAATAAGGCCTGTCCAAAGGATGACTTTCCATTGCCCCATATAGACGTGTTGATAGACAGTGCCGCTGCTTGCGAGATGTATAGCTTTGGAGATGGTTATGCGGGCTACAATCAAATTCTCAATAAAATAATTGATCGAATTAAGACGACGTTCATCACGGAATGGGGGACCTATGCTTATCGAGTAATGTCTTTTGGCCTGAAAAATGCAGGAGCCACTTATCAAAGGATGACAACAAAAATCTTGAATAACTTGATCCATAAAGAAGTGGAGGTATATGTGGATGACATGATGATCAAGTCAGCCACTAGAGAAGGTCATTTTGGAGCCCTGGAAAAGTTCTTCCTGAGGATAAATAAGTATGATCTGCGGTTAAATCCTAAGAAATGTATCTTTGGTGTTACCTCGGGGAAGCTCCTAGGACACGTGGTTAGCCAGAGAGGTATTGAGATTGACCCGGATAAGGTTAAGGCAATCAGAGAAATGCCAATACCGCAGAAAGAAAAGGACGTGAGAAGCTTTCTGGGTAGGTTGCAATACATCAGTAGGTTTATTGCTAAGCTTACTTCAATCTGCGAACCAATCTTCAAACTACTTAGAAAAGACCAGCCAGTAGTATGGAACGAAAGTTGTCAAAAGGCCTTCGATACTGTCAGAGAGTATCTGCTCAATCCACCGGTGTTGAGACCGCTGCAGCCAATCAAACCCCTGATTCTATACCTGGCCATAGAGGACAGTTCTGTAGGTGCCATGATGGCCCAAGAGGACGAATTTGGAGTGGAGTTTGCTGTTTACTACCTTAGCAAGAAGTTCCTGGCCTATGAGGTTAAGTATATAGAAGTAGAAAAGATTTGCCTTGCGGTAATATGGGCTTCTAAGAAATTAAGGCATTACTTTCATGCCTACAGGGTACAGGCGATAGCTAAGCAAAATCCTTTAAGGTAGGTACTTACAGGAAGCCCCCTCTTTACTCAGGAAAATGGGTAGGTGGTTGTTGTTGCTACAAGAATTCGATGTAGAGTATATTACTCGAAAAACTATCAAAGGGCGTGCAGTAGCTGAATTCCTGGCAGAACACCCAATTCAAGGAGAGTTGTACGAGTTTAACTTTCCAGATGAGGATGTGACAGCTATCGGAGCTCAAGGTTAGCAATTGCACTTTGATGGAGCCGTGAACAACAAGGGGGCGGGAGTAGGGATCATTTTAACAACCCCGGATGATGAGAAGCTCCCTTTGGCCAAGAAATTGAGGTTCAAGGCTGCCAATAATGAAGCTGAGTATGAAGCATGCGCCTTTGGGTTAGAGGCGTTGATAGCCTTGGGAGCAAAAAACGTGGAAGTGTTTGGTGATTCCTCCCTGGTGATCAACCAAATCCGAGGCGAATGGGCCTTTAAAGAAGAGAGGCTAATGCCATACATCAAGCACTTGAGAGACCTGAGTAGTCAATTTGAAGTGTGTACATTTCGTTTTGTTCTGAGGGATGAAAACCAGTTAGCCGACGCGCTTGCTACTTTAGTTAAATGTGGGACAATCCCGAAGGGGTGGTGATGAGGCCAGTTTTGATTTCTAGCTCTGAGAGACCTAGCTTCGAATCTAAATCAGTCATGGAGATAGAAGTAGCGGATGGGAAGCTGTGGTATTATGATATCAAGAACTATCTAGAGAATGTGACGTTTTCGAAGGAAGCTATTGAGAAAGATTAGAGAATGATTCGCAAGCTATCTACCCAGTTCATCTGCATAAATGGAGCGTTGTACAAACGACAGGCGAATGGTATCCAGTTGAGGTGTTTGGATGAGAAAGAGGCCAAGAGGGTGATGGAAGAAACACACGATGGAGTATGCGGAGCCCATATGAACGGGCTGACATTGGCCAAAAAGATTATGAGACAAGGATTCTTCTGGCTCACCATGGATAACGATTGTTTGAAGTATGTAAAGCAGTGTCAGTTATGCCAGCAGTATGCAAATTTAAGGCACCTGCCCATTTCGGAATTGCACAATTTGACATCACCTTGGCCCTTCGCAGCTTGGGGGATTGATATTATTGGAGAGATATGCCCCACGGCCTCTAATGGCCATAGGTACATCATTGTCGCCATCGCCTACTTTACCAAATGGGTAGAAGCTGAGTCCTTTAGGAAAGTTGATGCTCGGGATATGGCGAAATTCATCGAGAAGAACTTGATATGTAGGTATGGCCTTCCACACCATGAGGTATCTGACAACGGGGTCCAGTTCATGGCCGAGACGAAGACGTTACTCCATAAGTATGGTATCGAGCACCATAAGTCTTCTCCGTATTGTCCTTAAGCTAACGGGGCAGTTGAAGCCACCAACAAGAATGTCAAGAGGATCCTGGCTAAGATGGTCCAGAATTATAAAGATTGGGCAGAAAAGTTGCCTTTTGCACTATGGGGTTACAGAACAACCATCAGAACTTTAACGGGAGCCACTCCTTATTCCTTGGTATATGGGACGGAGGCAGTATTGCCAGTCGAGGTCAAACTTAAGTCACTAAGGGTGATAATGGAAGCAGAGATTCCAGAGGCCGAATGGGCGCAGCAGCAGTTGCAACGCTTGAACATGCTGGATGAGAACAGGTTAAAAGCCTACTATCACAACCAGATCTACTAAAAGAGGCTCGCTAGGTCTTTTGGAAAGAAAATAAAGAAACATCCGTTGAAGGAGGGGGATTTGGTATTCAAACAGTTGAGGCTAGGAGCACCGGATATCAGAGGGAAGTTCAGACCAACATGAGGACCGTTTATCCTCAAGAAGTTGCTGTCAAAAGGAGCTGCGATTCTGTCGGATAGCGATGGCAATGAATTCAAAGAACCGATCAATATTGATAGATTCAAAAGGTTCCATGGCTAAAGGCTACAAAATCAAAAAAAGAGAATGAAAACCCCGCGGGTCAAAAACAGAAAAAAGGCGGCCTTGCTAAAATTGGGCGCCTCGCCAGGGTGAAAACCGAAAAAAGGCATCCTGGGCAAAATTTAGAGGCTTGAGAGAAAATATCCAATCATGAAAACCCGAGAGGGCGGATTGGGGACAGGAGTTTGATGCTGTTAGGATTTGGTTCCATGAATGAATGTAGTCTTGCATAATTGAATTAGTGTAAAAAACGATCATGTATTCTGAAATCGTACTGAAATGTGCACAATTTTGTGAAGTAAAATAAGACTTGACTTATTCATTTATATCATTGTCCAATTCTGCTTTAAAAAGAAACATATTGCTCAAAATGCACGTAAAGCTAAACTATGCCCTACTACTATTCTCGCTAGCCAAATGACTCAGTCGCCGTGTTCGGTTATCAGATGACGGGCTAAGTGTCCACCTCTTGTACGCGCTGGTAGAGGTGACAGAGTGGTTCCCGAAGGGAGGTATGATAGTCTTCAGTGGAAGTTGGCTCCAGAGCTCATGATAGCAGGAGGTAAAAGCTGTAGAAAGGACTCCACCTCGAAAGGATAGAGGGAGTCTCACCACATCCTGAGTCATTCCAAGTTGACGAGAGCAGCGGGCTATGCTGTAAAAGGTTGCCTGACGAAGCCCGCATAGGGGAACGCATCCTGAAGATCCATCAATAACTACACTGGATAAGGGAAGCCAAGCATGCATGAAGCTAATATCCTCATCTGATATCTCACTGAAGCTGGTAATGCCTTTGTCAGGGGTTCCGAGTAGGTATAGACGCCGGCGAGGAAGAAAATGCTTCGCTTAGTACTGACTAATGACCCTAGGATGTGGCTCTGACAATAGCTTCAATTTCTCTTGCAACCAAATCTAAAAGAAGAAAAAAAGAAAAAAAGAAAAAAAAATAATAATAATAAAAATAAGAGAAAAGGCAAAGAAAAGCCGCTGGGGTAAGTAGGATTTACTTCAGGCAAAAATTAGGCATAGGGTTGTGTGAAAATCCGAAAGGATGCACTTCCCGCTAAGAAAAGCTAGTGCAAAAATTCACAAGGGACCCACTACCTTTAAAACAATGACGTACCTGGAGTAATAAGGGGCTCCCAGAGAATGAAGTGGTAGGCCTGGCACAGACAGCGTCCAAAACCAAGATAGTCTCGGCCAGAATAAGTGGAAAAGGGGTCAGCTCGTGGAGAAAATCGTCCAAAATTCCAAACAGACGAGGGTCTCCGAGCAGCTCCTCTGAAGTCACAACCAGGTACTTCATCAGACAGAAAAGAAAGATGACGCTTACTATGTATGAAGGGAGATTAGAGAATTCCCCTAGTGCTTCAATCAGAGGTTCTAAGGCAAATACAGAGCCCTGAGGAACTAGACGAGCAGCGTCAGAAGGAGCTATACTTAAGGACAGGGCAATATCCCGAGTTTGAACCAAACCACAGCGGGGAACGCAGGGTAAAGCACTAGGAGGATACCAGCTCCCGACAATGGCAGCAAGTTCCTCAGGCAGGGGGCACATTTCCTGGTAGGTGAACTTAAAAACGTGAAAGCGAGGGTCCCAAAAGTGGGTCGCAGCTAAAAGGAGGTTGTAGTCTATTTTGACTATGCGTAAAAATTTCAGTCCAGAAAGGGGGGCAAGGGTGCTGTTTTCCCAAGTTTGAGCATCATCTAAGATACAGTGCATTTTAGGAAGAAGAGGAGAATTCATTCCTTAGGGGCTAAAATCGAAGCCACTAAAGGAAATAAAGAAGGAAAAAAGGAAAAAACTGAAGAAAGGAACCTGCTATGAAGCTAAAAGGACAGAAAAGGCACGGAATCCAAGAAAATGCTGAATTTTATAGGTTTGACCTACCGACGGCTAGCCCGTCCCTAACTCAGACGGTGATCCCGTCTGTAATTGTCCACCTGGCAGTCTTTGCATCGTGCATATCACACGCATTAATTAGGTAATTAATGAGGGGTAAAAAGCAGAATCCGAAGAGACAGACGGCATGCCCGTCTGTAGCTGTAGGGACGTAAAGCCCGTCGGTGCTTAAATTCTATATAAGGACGCAGGTACCGACAGACAATCGCTTTCTTCTCTCTTTTCTTCACACCGACGCTCTTCCCTTCTTCTTCAGTTACATTTTATTGTTTTTTGCTTTTTCGGTTGATTTTCTTCGCACCAGCGTCTTGTCCTTTGAGTCTCAATTTCCAGGTTAGTAAAATCCTTCTATTTTATTATTAGTTATTTATTTATTTATACTATTATGAGTAATATAATTTTCATTTTTTTTATTAGTGTAATTAGGAGCCTTGTCAATTGATTTTAGTTGTTGCTATTAGAATGCCATGGTTTAGTTAAAGTTATGTTTTTTTTTAGTACTTTAAGCGCATGAATTAACACATAGAATAAATAATATGCTGTTCTTCAGTTGAGATAAAATGCATGAATATATGCTATTTTGAGAACATCTAATGATAGATGCATATTTATTTTTATTGAGTTTTTTTTTAGATATTCAGGCATAGCCTTAGGAATACATGCACTTTGAAACCAATACTAAGAATTAGGAAATAAAGCAAGTGTGAATATGTCGCACTGTATATGTTGCACTGTTGCTTGGGGCCTGTGGCCTGTTTCTTTTTGTTTTCTCATGCAGGAGGTTGGGCACACCCTTGCCGGGGTGCTGCCCAAATTTTTTTAATTTTTTCGGTTTAGACACGACCCCGTCGAAACGCTGCCTAAATTTTTGTTTTTATTTCCTGAGTAAAGTCCGTTTATGACTATGATACCAAACTAATTGTTTACTTTATTTTCAGGATGCCACCGCAACGATATGCTCCGCGCGATCAGCCTGAGCCTCAGGCCCCAGATTGGATGAGTGCCGAGGCCAGACATAGGTATGCAGCGCTGGCTTAGGTGCAGTTCCGAGCTAGCCGCTTTATTTCTAGGCCATTCCTTGAGGCTCTAGCGATGGCCGACGAGGTCGATATTCTGATAGCAGGTGCGGGATGGACTGAGTTTCTGATGCCTGCTTTCCAGACTCACCCAGAGATAGTTCGGCAGTTTTTTGCTACGTTACAGTAAGGGGGGTACCAGAGATCCGACACAGAGGAGGGTGTTATCCAGTTTTGGATCGAGCGCCACCATTATAGCATTACCCGACAGCGGTTTACAGAGGCTATGGGGCTTCCATTCGGGCAGGATGTTATAGTGCCCCATAGTGCAGTTAGATGCCACCATTGGGCTATTATTGCCTTGCCGGGGGTGCCGTATGATCATGATACGGCGAAGAGCACGGTACTCTCATCACAGGCCCTTCGCTATGTTCACAGAGTTTTATCCAGCTCCTATTTGGGACGAGCTGGTAACCCAAGGTCTCTCAACGCCGTTGAGATTTGGAGTTTATGGGCCATGGTGGCAGGCCAGCGGCTCAACATCAGCCATGAGATTTTGGTTAACATGGTGAGAGTATCTAGGGGGGCAGCCCCTGTAGTGTATGTTGGTGGAGTCATTACTAGACTACTTTTGAGTTTGGGTGTTCGTCCAGACATCCTGGGGCATGCCTTGGATGAGAGCATTTATGTGGACGCTCCGGCAGCTATTACGATGGCTATGATATTGCCGATACTGGGTCAGGCCGAGGCGTACAGACTCCGCACCATTCATGAGACCAGACGTGCATTTAGCCTGTCCTCACTAGAGCCAGTAGAGGAGCAGCCTCAGATGGAGCAGCCTCAGGAGCACCCTCAGATGGAGCACCAGCCTCCCGAGCCCCAGCAGCACCAGGAGGAGCATCCGGGTACACCCTCTGACATGGGGATTGAGTTCACCATGGATGAGCTATTTGCTACTCCTCCAGGGCAGAGAGTATAGATTCCTACTCCGCCTCTGCTATCGAGAGTACATCGGACAGCTCCTCGGGCACCTGAGAGGTTCAGTCCATATTCTAGAGCAGGGGACCCGGGGGCATCTACTTCTACAGCTCCACCTCCAGAGCAGGCACCAGAGTCAGCTCCCCCTCCATTCATACCATCGACTCACCCAGCATAGCCAGATTTTTCTGCGATTTTGACCTCTATGTTCGCATCCTTTGAGCACAGACAGGAGGAGAGAGACAGGGCCTTTCTCGAGCAGCTCGGGGAGCGAGATAGAGTCATCTTAGAGCGGCTAGATTAGTAGCAGGGTATTATCCAGGAGCAGGGGAGGCTTATTGATTATTTGAGGCAGGAGCAGGTGTAACACCCCCTACGTCCCCATTGGAAGGACGCCGGAGAGCGCTACCGACGCTCACTCACACACATGCGCACATGCACTAAGTGGAAGTATACATTCATACATAAAAATATACGGAGGTACAGCGGAAATTAAAATTTTAACGAAACAGTAGCTGAACATACAATAACTCACATACATACATACAATCATTTAGCTGAAGCAGAAAGCGAAAGATAAAACAAAAGAATAATTGAAACCTTAATTACAATAAGATCCTTACATATAATTACATATACATAAGACTAGAGAAAAACAAAAGCCAAAATACAGAGGTTGAGCAAAATACAAAACTCCTAACTTCTATGTGGCCAACCTTGCAGATGCGACTCGAACCGGACCATACCTGCCACCTGCAAGGAAAAAGAACCCGTGCTAAGTGATAACGCTTAGTGGGGAAACACACAAGAAATATGGGCAGCCATTCACAATGGTCGCCAAGGCATAACACATGAAAAAGGCATATGCGGACATTCATAACACATATAATATTATACTTTCGTATAAAAGCCGTGCGTTTAGAGGATCATATCCACATTCATATATAATCATTCACTAGTCAATGTCGCATTTTCACGCAAACTAGTTCACATGCTAATCCATAATAGTTAACAGTATAAAATCACATTAGTATGCATACTAATTCACATGCTTATAACCACAATCGATTATATTCAAACGCAGTTACAATACTATATATATGAATAATCGCACATAATATGCATGTTTGAGTCACATTTAACCCATTCAGAGATTCATAATCACATTCGAATTCATAACTGATTCACATGACTGAAATCTTACACATTCGGATATCATATTTTCGTATTCATATCAGACAAAGCAAACCAAAATACCTGCTGACTCAAAATAGTGGATAACGAGTATACGGACATCACCTTACGGGTGCGAATCGAGTATTGACATCACCTTACGGGTGCGAATCGAATACTGACATCAACTTATGGGTGCGAATCGAAAATCAATTTCATTTTCACATTCAAAACATTTTCATTAGGAACCTTAAACAAGATTCAAACACATTAAAGGGTTCGTGAGGAACCAAACGGGGGACCTGATCAGGGTCCAAACGTCCAAAGGGCTGCAGCTAAAAGACTCTATTAGGCATGCCTAACTATCCATTAGACTGACTCTCGCAGGTCTTGCATCATTTAAATCATGTGTCAAATCAGACAGTATATAAATATCATCATACTTAATCCAGAGTATAGTAGACATATAAAGAAATTCATAATATCAGCCATGTATCATACTATTCGTATTACAAAGCATAAAATATAATTCTATCAATATTCAATATTCTAAAATTTATCAGAGTCAAATATGGAAACATTATCAGGCCAATCACTAACTTAACATTCAAACTTTACTTTTAATAACTAACCACTCTTTACAAAAACAGGGTAGGTCACAGTCACAACCAGATTGGTTGTCACCGTGACATACCAAAACTCTCGGCAGAATGCAATCTTGGGGTACCTCACGGTGGTAACCCATTAGGTTGTCACCGTGACATACCCACACACCCAAAACAGAATGCACTTTTGGGGTACCTCACGGTGGTAACCCATTAGGTTGTCACCGTGACATACCCACTGCCCAAAACAGAATGCTATTCCTCACACTTTATCATATCATTCATACCGACTAATTGTACATTTATATAAATACTTACTTACCCGGTTTGCCATATTATGGGTCTCCATTTAAAAGAGGAATCCATAAGCTAAAAGCATTAAATCACATTTATTATTATCATATTATATAATCACTCAAATATCCACATGAACCATAATAGCATAATAGATATCTTGCATACTAATACATTCTAATAACATTTATTATCAATGCATGCATCATATAATATTGTTAGGCAATTACTTCAATCACACATTAACTACTCATATCCCATATATATATATATATATATATTTCATTAAGCAAACTCATTTCATGTGATGTCTTTCATGTGTATATAACTTAGATCTTAATTCATACCTATGCATACTTGTTCATATCATACACGTTTATATAGATTGAAGTATTATAATGCTCAATAATGTCATTAAACTTGACTTGATTTTAATACATACAATTACACATCATTACTTCATTAGTTTGCTATTAATCTTAATCCTATTCATGTTAATTTTCCAAGTGATAACTATTCTTATACTCAGTTAATAGTCCTAAACATGCATCGGATGGATCCTAGAAAGTTTCGGTGTAAAGCGAGTTCAATTCGAGAAGAAAAACACATAAAATGGTCAAGACAGAAGGGGTCACGGTGGTAATGAATTTGGTTGCCACCGTGAGGTCCAAACTAAGCATTCTACCTAGCATTTTCATATGTCATGGTGGTAATGAATTTGGTTGCCACCGTGACCTACCAAAAGTTTGCAAAATAGAAGCCAGGATTCAAGACTGCTTCACAACTCCTTTTTGTTCAGCCTAAACGGGCATCTAACCGACATTTTTAGGCAAAACTTCCTTCTTTACATTTGTTCCCTAAGATGTTAAATTTCAAATACAACAAATTTAATATCAATTGAACATCTATAGCTTCAGATATGATCTAAACAACCTATAGTGCTCCCCTGAACCCGGCTAAAGAAGATAGCTCTACTTCTTGACCACTTTTGGGACACTTAGAGTTAAAATTAGCTCAAACTTATTTCTAAGACATTTGTAGGAATATATCTTAGCTTTCCAAAGGTACTAGTTTCATACTATTTGAAGTTCTACAACTCCCAATACATCTTAATAACCAAAGAAAGGTCAAGTGCATTCTGACACAGTTTTTCACCCAAAATCCTATTCACAAGCACAAATGAACAATTTAAACCAACACTCACTACCATCATCATATATCATCAACAACACATTCAAGAAACTTATATCCCACATGAATATACCAAAATTCATATATATATAATAGAGAGTTTCCCAAACCTCTATGAAGCACAACCCACTATCCTCTTCAAGCTTGAATCCTCAATCTTTTCCTTTGTCCTTCTATCTCACTTCAATCACTTGCAAACAATCAAAACAATAACTCTATTAACCCAAGCAAAACCCCCACAAAACCCATCAAACCCGTGAGAAGGAGAAGAGGAAGAAACCCAAACAAACTTACCTCTTAGAACCCTTCAATACTCAAACCCTAGCTCAAAGCATCCAAAAGCCAGCACATGCAAAGCAAGGGAGAGCAGAAATGGGAAGGAGAAGAGAACGTGAGAGTGAGGGAAAGAGGGCAAGAGCTGATGGCTTATAAGGAAAACCAAAAAAAATCTGCCTTCTCTCTCTCCAATTCCCTTCAAATGCCATTAATGCACTCACCCACCAAATCCACTTGGCAACCATGCATTGGACCCAACAAATCCACTTTGACTTTATGCACTAACACACCATACAACACATGCACCATAGTTGCTCCCTCAAATCAATGACTTAAATTCCATGGCACCAAACTCCACTCACACCTAATAATCTCTTATAAACTTAACATCCTGAGTACCATACTCACAAACCACTAGATCAAACCACAATAAATACCTTACATCAATACATCACATGCACACAAAATAATTTCCCTCACTTAACTTATTTAATTAATTACTTTGCAATTAAGTCCTTATCATCAAATTCACTCATGCACAAATTACCGAAATACCCTTCACTTATCCGACTTAGCTTGCCGTTTCCGACTAGGCCCGATTTGGGGTGTGACAGCAGGAGAGGCTCGTGGGTTAGCTGAGGCAGGAGATGAGGGCCTCCTAGGATGAGGCGACCCAGAGGATAGATGCATCTGTACAGATGGTGGATGAGTCAGTTGAGGCTCTCAAATTCAGGATCTAGGTCCTAGAGGGTGCCATACCTCCCATCGCCCAGTCTATCCGAGAGTTTAGGGAGCATACAGAAGATAGGCTAAAGAGTATGGGGACTACCTCTACAGATCAGACCCTCCGCCTGGCCGGTGCTTTTAGAGAGTTAGGGGGGTCGTCACTGATACGCTGTAGTTCATGACGGTATGCGCACAACCTTTCCTTGATGGATATGCTCAGGTCCAGTTCCAGCAGCAGGATCCAGCAAGAGCGTAGTCATTATCAGTACCAGTGGCTGTACCTCCCAGATACCAGCGACAGGCCAGAGCCTCGGCTGCTCAGTAGGCCGGACCATCAGCCCCTCCCAGGCAGCCATCTACTCCAGATGCGGGACCATCTACTTCTTCATCACGAGGCCAGCCGGTTCACCTATCAGATGATGATGATGATGATCCAGAGGAGCTCTCAGATTATACGCCATTATAGATTGTTCAGGGAGTTCTTCTAGCTTTGTATTTATACTTTTTGTTGTAATCACATCTGTATATTGTACAAAATTCAACCTTTTAGTGGAAAAACATTTATGGCTTAGCCTATTAAATTCGCATGTTATTTTCTTCATGATTTAAATTTCTAAAAAAAAAATAAGAAAAAGAGAGAAAGAAAAGAAGGAAAAAGACAATTGATCATATAGTAAACAGGATGATAAATAATAAAGGGCAACATAAAAACGTTCATAAATCTACCAATCAAGTTAATTTGCGTGAGGATTAACAAGAGTCTCTTACAATACAGGAAAATGGTTTCACACCAATTCGAAAATGACCAGCAGTCAAAAGGAAGGATAAACAGATCAAACATTATGTCCTTTAAGATCGCATTCAATATTAGATGAGAATCAATAGATCAGAATCATACCTTGCCGATTGAATGGAGGTTAAGTAAGGAAAATTCGTGAACTTAAAGCGGGACAGATTAGTCACTGCGCATACTGAGACGAGGACAGCGGGGCGCATTATCATCCGCACTTTGTAAGTCTGGAGCAGACTCGGTGCAGCTCAGAAGAGCAATCCTCATGTTTTGTAAGTCCGGAGCAGACTCGACGTATCACCATCCGCACTTCGTAAGTCTGGAGCAGACTCGGTGTAGCTCAGAAGAGCAATCCTCGCATTTTGTAAATCCGGAGCAGACTCGGCGCATCACCATCCGCACTTCGTAAGTCTGGAGCAGACTCGGTGTAGCTCAGTAGAGTGACCCTCGCGTTTTGTAAGTCTGGAGCAGACTCGGTGCAGCTCAGGAGAGCAACCCTTGAGTTTTGAAAGTCCAGAACAGACTCGGCGCATCACCATCCGCACTTTGTAAGTTTGGAGCAAACTCGGTGCAGCTCAAAAGAGCAATCCTCGCATCTTGTAAGTCCGGAGCAGACTCGGTGCATCACCATCCGCACTTCGTAAGTCTGGAGCAGACTCGGTGCAGCTCGGGAGAGCGACCCTCGCGTTTTGTAAGTCTGAAACGGACTCGACGCATCGCTACTTCCCCGGCAAAAGGTAAGGACTTCCTTAGGTATGCGTCTCTTTCCTTTCTTCTCTAAATTTTGGCTCATCTAGACACTAGTGCACTAGTTTCCCCAAAATTGGGGGCAACTGTAGACACCGGGTCTTGAGGCAGTCCAGGTCAGAGTTACCCGATGAAGAGATTCACGTTGGTTTTCGGATAAATGGATGGAATTTGGAGATTTTTGTCTTTCGGTTTCACAAGGATTAAAATCTTTTTCTCTATAGCATGAGGTTTTGAAAGAGTTTGGAAAATTTTGGTTGAAATTGGAAGTTTTGCTCCACAGATGGGATGACCGTCTGAGTAGGGATGCCCATCTCTACTTGGAGTGATCCCCGTCTGTAGCTAGGGACGGACACGTGTCTGAGTAGGGACGCCCATCCCTAGTCCCGCATTACGGCCTGTCTGTAGCTAGGGACAGACACTCTGAGTAGGGATGCTCGTCCCTAGACCCGTGTTTCAGCCCGGCTGCATCCAAATTTCCACACGTGCCCTTAGTAGGGACGCCCGTCGGTAGTTGCAGGGATGCCCGTCGGTAGTGGATCTGATCAGATAATGCCAAATTTGATAAAATTTAATCAAAAATCTTTCAAATGGAGATGAGGGTTGGTTAAAGATTGAATTTTAAAAACTCCTTTTGAAATTCAAACTTTAAACTAATGCTTATCTTATTTTATCTCCAAAAAATCTATAAATTGGGAAGAAGAATTCATTTTTAAGGGTGAGAAAAATTTTACAAATTTTTGTGAGGAAAGTGACAAATTTTTGAGAGATTATATTTTTTTTAGAAAAGATTTCTTGTGAGCAATTTACTAAAAAAGCTATAAAATCTTTGTTTATTTTCAGAATTATATTTGATAAAAATTCTTTCAGTTAATTGATTTATTTAAATATTGCTTGCGAATTAAGCCAATTTGAGGTAACGAAATTCATTCGTTTCCATCAATACAGCTAAATCAAACACTCGATCGCTATCAAATTTTCAAAAAGGAAAAATACAAATTTTCTTACTTTGATCTATTTTATTTGATCCTTGTGTAGCGTGCGGGGACTTAAACCATTCGATATTCACCCGAAAAGGTAAAATCCGAGGGTAAACATTCTGGATTAATACTTGTGTGATTTAATTAACTTATATTAATTGTTTTACCTTTTTTTATCTTTTAACTCATTTCTTTTAAAAGTTTCCTATTATTTTTCTTTTCTTTACTTTATTCACCAATTTCGACACTGACATATTTATTCCTATGAGTTATTTTCTGACAATTTGGACTTGGAGTTGTAAACGATGATGGTCAAGCCGATCTGAGGATTTCCATACGGGTTCTTTCTCCACTCTTGCCTTTTATTCATGTTATTATTAAGATTATTTCAATGTCGTTAAAGTGAAAAGGGCCAAATAGTTTATAGTAATTAATTTGAAATTTTTCCTAAATAAAAATGGGACCAATGTCTCAATTTTCTCTATCCAAAATAAAATCATCACATCAAAAATATTTTATAATAAAAATGCATGCGAGGTATAATGTCCTCATCATTAATGAATACCCCGATTTATGCATGATTTGTATTTTATTTACAATGGGGGTTGTATTCCGCCCCTAGTTTATTGTAATTTATTTTGAGAATATTTATTTTAATAATGCTTTACTTATTGCTTTTGACGTGAATGATTGCACTTTAATTAAATGCATCATGTGGAAAGTTGGTGAAACAATGAATTCAAAACTTAATCATAATATTGATTAAGTTATAAATAAATGAGAAGTCCCGAACTCACTCTGGTCTTTGTGGCTCAAAGAGGCGAGAGGTTTAGGACTTCCAAGACACCTCTTGAGTCTCACCAAAAGACTTAAATTTACAAATCCTAGGCTCCAGGGGGTAGAGGCTGAGACCTCCAAGATCTCTCTGGCTTGCCCAAAATGGATATTTATGCGTCGTCTTAGGTTCGCTGAGGCTAGACGATCCTCCCCAATGTTCTATTGGGTGGCGACTCCTAGAAACCTCATTGTTGCCCAAAATAGACACACTTGTAAATACCTTACAAGCTTTATGAACCTTTCCTGATCGCCCTAAAGTGGGCTCTCGGGAGGCAACGAGATTCGGCGCGCATCACAGCATTTGCTTTAAATGAACAGTGTTATGCTGCTGGTTTCTCACCATGCACCATACGCGCCCATTGGGTTCCCAATTGACCCATGGGTTAAGCCCACCTAGGAAGAGACTATTTGACCTCGTGTGTGGGAGTAATAAGGTTAGAAGGGTCTACTTGCTCGTATGTGATTGCAAAATGTTGCACAACTCACGATCATGCATTGTACATGTCATCCATGCGTCATTCTAACAATTTAAGCCTTTCAGCCATCATAGATTCATCCAAGTGGACTAGAGGTTCTGACGGTTGACTAGTGAGGACAGACTTGCCCTTTTAATTGCTAGAATTAGTGCCTGTTTGGGATTCTGAGTCATTCTCAACAACTAGTGAATCATCTTTGATGGCAGAAGAGACCGGAGCTCTAACCACTCAAGACCTCACCAGGAGACTGGAGGATTTTGAGTGGAGGATGTTAGAAATGAAGGGCGCCATGGCCAAAAGGATTGCTCATCCTCCTGCCCTACAAGCACATGTCGCTCAACAACCACCAGTAATCCCTCCTCGGCGGCAAGTTGAGCTGCCTGTGGGTGAAGAGGCCCCCATTATAGGTAATGCTGCTCACCAACCTATCAATGAGCCTAAAGCTGCTACTGTGCCCGTTGAGCCAAGAAGTGTAAGGCTCCCAAACCCTGACGAGGATTTTGTGATGGAAGAGGAGGTTGAAGAGATAGCAGCCCATCAAGCTGTGAGGGGTAGAGCACCCAGGGTAGAAGATGAGGCCATGAGAGGAATGAGGCAGCAAATTGAGGCGATCACTCGCCTATTATCAACTGGTAAGGGAATCAACCCCGAGGATAGAGATCTGGGGAATGAAGAGCTATTGCCCCTAAGGTTTAAGATGCCTATACTGCCAAAGTTCGATGGTACTTCAGACCCATCCACGCACATCAAGCAGTACACCCTAGTGATAAAGGGCATAGGGCTGATCAAGAAGCAAAAGGTGGAATATTTCTGCCTCAGCTTGGTGGGTCCGATGGTGGACTGGTATCACGGGTTGGATAGGAGATCCAAGGAGGACTGAGACCTTTTAACTGATAAATTCATGAAGCAGTACGACTACAGCAATAGAATAGAGGTCACCCTGAAGGACCTCGAGCTTCTAAAGCAAAAGAGTGATGAGTCTTTCCACGAATACCTCACTAGGTGGAGAAACAGGGTCATGGAGATGAAGCGAAAACCTGACACTACTGATTAGATCAGGCTATTCATCAGGAACTCCTGACCTTACTTGAGGGACTTGCTCAACTTTAAGGGGCTCAGAGATTGGGAGCCGCTCAAAGACATTGCAGTAGAGGCTGAGGCGGCTTACCTAGCAAAGAAAGCAAGCAGAAATGACTTTATTGGGAAAGGTTTTGGGAACCAATCAGGGTACAGATTAGGCGGAGCTAAAAGCAGTAATGGTAGAAATGGTAAGACAGCCGAGGTTTCAGCCACCGGAGTGGGACAAGGCCAGCGGTACTTTTCTGATTTGGGTCGGCGTCTATCCTAGGTGTTGGAGAGACTAATCAAGGAGGGCAAGCTGCAACCATTGCCACCCAGGCCGACCTTGAGTCAGGGACAGTCGAGGCATAAAAGTGATCAATACTGTGCCTACCATCAACACACTGGGCATTTAACAGATCATTGCCCAATTTTGAGGAGCAAGATCCAGGATCTCATTGACTCGAAAGAGATCAGCGATCCTGAGAACAGAGAGAAGAAGAAGAAGGCAAGCTATAATGCAGTTCCCCCGCCATGTGTTTGATCGGTTCTGGGAAGATGAGTACGTCGCTATCACGCGTCAGGAGATGGTTGAAGAAAGGATCCCGTGGCGGCAGTAGATTGTCAATCCACTAGTGAGAGTGGAGAAGAAGACTATTGTAGACACCAGGTCCGGAGGTAACCCATATCAGAGTTACCCAATGATGATAAGATGCCTTATCACAGGCAAAAAGGTTAAAAGTGGTGATTTCCTTGTAAAATTTGCATTTTAGAGTGAAAAATAAAAAAAATAATAAAAAATGCTTTGAAAATTAGATTTGAAAAATGGGGCTTATAAATTATAGTATTTTTGTTAATTTTAAAATTTAAAAAAAAAGATCGGAGTGTCGGCAGCGCGCAGGCACGCTCGCTGGCACAGCGCGCAGCGCCAGCACGCCACCGACGGGGCGTCGGTTGCCCTGTCTCGCCCATCTGCTGCCAAAATCGCCCAAAATCCAGATTTTTCTGATATTTCACCCAAAATTCCGTTTTTTATCCCATATTTTCAGGTTTTTAAGTATTTATTCAATTTTTAAAATTTAAAATAGGTAATATCTGATTTATTAAGTTTTATCCCTTTAATTAATATTATTTTCCTATTTTCTTAATATAAAAAGAAAGAGATGAAAACCTAGATGAGGGGGATTCTTCTAGGGTTTTTCTCTTCATCTTTTTCTCTTCTTCTTCCTTTCAAACTCTCTAAAAAATTCCAGATTTTTTCCCCAACCAAAGATCAAAAAGAAAAATCAATCTTTCATTCTTTTTCCAACACAATTTCTTCTAAATATATTTTTGGATGAAATTTTGTTGATGGATTTAATTTTGAGACAAATAAATTGATGATTTCCTCTCAAAATTCAGTTTTTTTGTCTTCTCATTTGTTTTCCATTAAACTTTTTCAAGGTTTTTTTTGTTTAATCAATAAAAAGAATTCCTTTGAGCAAAGAAAGTAATTCTTTGTTCTCAAAAAGTTTTTTTGATTAGTTTTTTTTAAAGCCTATTTTTCTTGGAATAAATTTCCAATATTTTCATATCCCAATTCTAATCTTGCAAACTAAAACAAGGAAATCAATCATCATTTTTACCTTCATCGAATCCAAAACTCTGAGGGAAACATTTCGGGCTTGAATCTTTTATTTTCCTTTATTTATTTTGTTTATATTTAATTTATTAACATGTATATTTTCATTATTATTCTCATTTATTTTATTCTATGTCTTGTAGGTTTATTCCATTTAATGTTTATATTATTATGTTTATATAATATTATTGCCATTATTAGTTTATTATCATTCTCTTTCATTATTTTCATTACTGTTGTTGATATTATCATATTATTTTGTTTTTATTCATGTAAATATTGACTGTTTATTATTTTTAACATGTAATTAATTTATTTCACTTTAATTCATCATTATTTTTAACATGTAATTGATTTATTTCACTTTAATTCATCATTATTTTTAACATGTAATTAATAAATTCGTTTTAATTGATATTTTTACCATGTAAATGGTTTATATCATTTGCGAACATATTTAATTAATCATGTCATTCATTTGATTATTTTCATCGTTCTCTTATTCATTTTTATCATTCTTTTTATCATTGTCACATATTTTATTTATTTTTATTTATTTATTTTCATTGTAATTATTATCATGTGCATATTTTCATATATTAATTCATTAACACGTTTTATATTATTTCAATCATATCTTTTAATTCATTTGTCATTTATAATGCATTTTTCCATTTATTTTAGTTTATTAATATTTCAATTCATTTAATCCACTTTTGATGCCATCTCTCTTTATTTTATCTCATTTTATCATTAATTTATTTAATTGATTTAATTACTAACATTATTTCATTTGTATTTTGTTTTTTTGTCAAAACTTATTTTCTTTACTTGGGCATTTTTTGCGAGCACACGAGGAGATCCAGAAGGCTCGTTGGGATTAGATATTTAATTGATTTATTTGTAATATTTCATTTATTTGGCTTTTTCATTTATTTTGCCATGTAATCTTCAATAAAATTGTTTATTTTAGGCACGTTAAAAAGAAAATCACAAAAATATTTCTATTAATTAATTTGGCATCTTTTCTAGATAAAAATGGGACCAATGTCCTAGTTTTTCATACCCAAATAAATCATCACATCAAAGCTGTTTCATAATAAATATGCATGCGAGAACCAATGTCCTTATCATTAATGAATACCTGATTTATGCATGATTTGTATTTTATTTACAATGGGGGTTGTATTTCGTCCCTAGTATTATTATAATGTATTTGCATATACTTTACTTTATGCTTTTGTTTATCGCTTTTCCTTGAGTGGACAACTTGCGCTTTAATTAACTGCATTAAATTGAATGAGGAATTGGATGAAACGATAAATTTAAAACTCGATTATAAACCTAACCAAGGTATAAATAAATGGGGAGTCCCGAACCTACTCTGGTCTTTGGGCTCAATGAGGCGAGAGGGGCCACCTCGTCATTTTATTGGGGTGGAAAACCTCCAAGACACCTCTTGTGTCCCGTAAAAGGATCAAATTTGCACAGTCCTAGGCGCTACGAGGCGAGAGGACCATCTTAATGTTCTATTAAGGTGGATACCTCCAAGACACCTCTGGTTTGCCCAAGCATTAGGCTAGAGGACCATTCTGTCATTAAGGTGGATACCTCCAAGACACCTCCAGCTTGCCTATGATGGACATAGCAGCGCTATCTTAGGCTTACTGAGACTAGATGACCTTTCCCAATGTTCTATTGGTTGGCAACTCTAAGAAACCTCCTTGTTGCCCAACATAGACGCACTTGTAAATACCTTACAAGTTTTCATAAACCTCCACCCGATTGCCCTAAAAGCGGGCCTTCGGGGAGCCCTGGGGTTCGGCGCGCGTCATAGTGGCGACTCCGCTGGGGACAATACTCGAGATTTCACTTCGAAAGTGCCTTGGTTAAAATTTACAATTGAGTTTTAATTTAAAAATTTCATCCTTTTTCGAAACTGCATTGCATCTCATTATAGCCTTAGATCTATGCTAGTTTGGTCCCTCTTTCAACCCCGATGCATTCCCGAAGCACAACCCTACGTTCACTCAATGTAGGGAAGTGTTAAGGATAATTACCAGCCCAAGCCTCATACCATCATGGTATATTAAATGGAGACCCGATCGGTCATTACGCTCGTGATGAGCTAGACCCATTGGCAGGGACCATGCTTGGGTAGCCCTAAAGTAGCATCACCTTTGACCAAAGCTCATGTAATGGCAATAGATACTTTCCCTAAGTGGTATGAACCATAATACTTTGCTTGCTATATGGATCATTTTGTATTGGACAAACCCAAATAATCTGATTGGTCACCTAATCAAAGGCTTTCATGCCCAGATAGGCCCGTGTCAATTTATTCGGACTACCTAAATACACAATGATCATAACTCATGTGCCTGTGCATTAGTTAAGAGAGGTTATACTGCCAGTTTTCCACTGTGCACATGCGCGTCCATCGGGTTCCCTGTTAACCCATGGATCAAGTCTACCTCGGACAGAGATCGCACGACCTCGTGTGTGGGGGCAATAAGGTTGGAAGGATCTATTTGCTTGCATGTGGTTATGGATGATGCATTGCATATTCATGTCATTCATGTACAAATAAAATTTTTTATTTTCTCCCTATGTATACATCTTATTCTTTGCATATAATTATTACATGTACATATCATCCTGTGTATAGTTTTTCACATGTCTCACATGTACTATTATAATCTCTTTTAACCATTGTATACCATTTGTTGCACAGCACGACCATGCATTGCATATTATTCATGCATCATTCTAACTCTTTGCCTTTCAGTCACCGTAGACTATTTGCTTGGGCGGTTTAGGGATCCCGAATAGTTGTTTGAAGAACGATCAGAGGTTGGATTGGCCGATAGAGACCTATCATCCTTACCAGAGCATCTGAAGGTATTAAAACTGGCTGGCCTTTCACAATTGACAGAAGAGACTCGTGCCCTGATTGCCCAGGAGATAGATAAAAGGTTTGAAGAGCTGGAAAAAAGGATGCTGGCTGTGATCAAAGAAAGAATGGATGCCATGGCGCTAGTTCTCCAAGCCCAGCTTATATCAACAGCTATCAACCAAGTGAAGCCGACCACGGTCGAGAAGGCTCATACAGCGATGGCTCTAGTACCTCCTTTTACTTCTGAGACCAGAAGTAAGAGGTCACTTGATTCGCCAGTTGAGCAAGGACGAAATAGGAGGCCTATTTTAGAACATGGCATTATGTCTGAAGAGGATGAAGACCCTGCAATCATGAGTACTCCAAAGAATGAAAGCTCGGGAGGCCTTAACAATAGTAAGGCGAATGCTAAGGCTATAGAAATCCCAGCCAGTAGAGCAGTTTAGTCCCACCTCACTGTTTCGGGTAGGCCATTATCCTAGCACTTCACCCATCTCGTCAGGAAAGGGAAGTTATAACCCTTACCGACCGGGCCTGTCCCAAGTCAAGGACACCCTAGGCATAGGATAGATTGGTACTACGCATATCACCAGTATTTAGGGCATAGAATAGACTACTCCCGTCCTCTAAGAGATCGCATTCAAGAACTGGTGCCAGACCCAAAAAAGGAAAAGATTGTGGAACGCCAACCATGGAGGTGAGACAAAGGTATTTTTCTAATTTGGGCAGATCTTTGTCCTGGGTCCTCAAGAGGCTGATAAAGGAAGGGATATTACAGCCATTGCTAGCTAGGCCAGCTAGAAGCTAGGGACAACCCAATCATAAGGAAGATGAGTATTGCGCCTACCACCAACACACCGGGCATACCACAGATTATTGCAAGGCCTTAAGAGATGCCATTCAAGATCTAATTGATTTCGAAAAGATCTTCGACCCAAACGAGGGGGAAAGAATAAGATGGACTAAGTGCGTAAGTGGAAAGGCAGGACGGTTCTTAGGGATGATGATAGACCATCGACTGTAACAGCTGTGTTGGCAAGAACGGAAGTTGATCAGCTGTTTAGAATGTTCCTTTTATTCTTG
Source organism: Excoecaria cochinchinensis (assembly GCA_947683425.1). Classification (NCBI taxonomy): domain Eukaryota; kingdom Viridiplantae; phylum Streptophyta; class Magnoliopsida; order Malpighiales; family Euphorbiaceae; genus Excoecaria; species Excoecaria cochinchinensis. The sequence goes on from CANTUQ010000043.1 coordinate 11,566,289, forward strand.
AACTATTTAATAGCGACATTTTAGTTTCATTAATAATATGAACGCCTTTGCTTACTTGTGTTATGTCTCTTATGATTTCAATATGCATAATCATGATCATAACTCATTCATATTTGACATTGATTCAATTGATGCTACTCCATTTAATCTCAGAAACTTTGGGAGAACCCAAAGAAAATCTTAATAACATCTATTATAACTCCTGAAGAGAGATCAAATTTTGAGAGAATTAAAACAAAAGGTGAAAAAGTCTTTGCCTGGACCTAGGAAGACAGGCTAGGAGATGATCATGAAGTCATCAAACACACTAGGCTGGCATATCACAATCATAGACCAGTCACACAGAATCTTAGAAGATTGAAGCCGAAAGGGGCAAAAAAGATCAAAAGGAGGAATCCACAAGCAAAAATGAAGCCAAAATGCCAGACTTAGTTGGTCGATGTCGTCCTAAATCGAGAAGAGGAGGAGTGCGTGTATGTGTAAACTATTAGGATTTGAACAAAGCTTATCCTCAAAAGAACAAAGAAAAAAAAGAATAGAAAAAAAAAAGAAAAAGAACAAAAAAAAACATAAAAAAGGGAGAAGGAAGTGATATGAGCTTAAATAGCTCATAATTAAACTATATTTTGTGGTTATAAGTAATGTTTTGAGTGTTTTTATTTGTTGGAATTAGGTATGTTTTATGTGTTTTGTTAGGTTTTGTATGTAGGAGGCAAATGAAGAAAATATGGAGTAAATGGAGAAAAGAAGAAGAAATGAGCCAAGGCAGAAAAGCCTTTGTCGCGATCGCGATAGGCGGCGCGAGCGCGACATAGCGCGCTAAGGGAAGAAGAGAAAAAGAAGAGAAGAGAAGTTGTCGCTACCAAGGTAAGGCGTCGCGAGGTCGCGACAGGGCGCGGAGAAGGCACACGCGAGGAAAGGCGAGCGAAAGGGAAGGCGTGCTCTGTCGCGATCGCGACAGAGGGATCCGTTAGGCACTAAAGTTCAAATTTGAACTTTAAGAGTTGTACCTTTCCACCAACAATTACAACCTTTGTAGAAGGGCATCTGAAGGGGCATGAGCTGATATTATAAATACTATTTTTAACTGTAATTTACATATAGAAAAAGAGAATTGAACATTTGAATAATTTTCTGTAAGTTAGAATAGTTTTCTTTAGTTTTACTTAATTTAAGTTTATGTGTTGAAGAGAAGATAACATACAAGGAAGAGGACTACAATTGGTGACTTGAAAAGGGTTGAGAAATCTCCTTCTTCAATTCTTATCTTTTGATTCTTCTTTGTACTTTTGTGATGTAAATTCTGAACTTAAATGTTAATATCAAGTATTTTATTGTTCATATTAATTTAAGTGTTCTTACTTGTAGAATTCCTCATTAGTACATTATTTATGATCATTATAAGTTTGAGTTTAATTGAGAAATAAATTCATTCTTACATCTAATTGGAAATTCGTCATCAAGATATTGTTTGAGAAATCATAATATTGAAATGGTTGTTATAGGTTGTGGTCTATTCCTAAGATTTGCATGTATAATAATATAGTTCTTAAATGAAAGTTTGGAATTAGACTTATAAGTGTATGTTTTAGGCATTCCTATTTATATTGAGAAAGCAAGTAGGAAATTTATTCAACTTGGCTTGCAAGATAAGAATGTTAAAATCATTAAGAATAATTAATTCAAATTCCATCTTTATACTTAGCATCATTAATTTTTTTTATCTTCTTGGATTCTCATAAATTCGGTTTAATTAGTTTACATGTTAGATTAGTTTAAAATAACTTTTCCATCACTTTATCATTGTAAACAAGATTAAAATCAATTAGTAATAGTGTGTAAAAATGTTCCTCGTGGGATCGACATCTTAAGTACTATTGCGGTACACCATATACTTGCGGTATAATTAGCATCTATAGAAAATGCTCAACAAGTTTTTGGCGCCGTTGCTGGGGAACGGTTGTTTGCCATTATGAAAATTGATTTATGATTTTGGATTACAATATTTTGTTTGTTTTAATTTGTTTGTGTGTTTAAATTAATTTTGTGTTGTGTTTTTGTTTTACAGGATTTAGAAATTCATGCCTAGTACAAGGAGTTCTTTAGAAGAGCTTGAACCCTTAAATCCTGAAATTGAAAGATTCTTGTCAAGTAACCGGAAGTCAAATAGAAAGAAGAACAAAAATAGGAGATCAATTATCATGGCGGAAGAAAATCCACCTAGACTCATGGACTTTGCCACACCTGCTTTGAGTGGTGCTCAACAAGGAGTGGTAAGACTAACGGTAAATGCAAATCAATTTGAGATTAAGCCTTCATTGTTACAAATGATTCAAAATAGTATACAATTCTATGGTTTGGCAAATGAGGATCCAAATGCTCATTTAGCCAACTTTCTTGAAATATGTGATACCTTTAAGATAAATGGGGTTTCGGCTGATGCAATCAAGCTTAGGCTTTTTCCATTCACCTTGAAGCATAAAGCAAAAGCTTGGTTGAATTCCCTAACAAGGGGATCTATAACTACTTGGGACCAATTGGCCCAAGCATTCTTATCAAAATATTTTCCATTGGCCAAAACTGCAAAAATCATAAAGGATATTACTACACTTGTTCAAAATGATAATGAATCATTATATGAGGCTTGGGAAAGATTCAAGGAATTGCAAAGGATGTGTCCACACCATAATTTGCCAAGAGAACTGTTGATGCAAACATTCTATAATGGAGTTAATCCTACCACAAGAGGAACTATTGATGCTGCTGCTGGAGGTTCTTTGATGAGAAAAACTACTGAAGCGGCGTTTGAATTGTTGGAGGAGATGTCCATGAACAACTACATGTGGCCTACCGAGAGAAGTAGAGATTCAAATTCTACTAATGTGAGAGGAGTTCATGCACTTGATTCAGTGGTTGCATTGCAAGCTCAAGTGGAAGCATTGACTCACAAACTCAATAATTTGGGTATGGGAGGTAGTCAATCAAATAGATGCAATATTTGTGGACAACAAGGACATCCAAGTGAGGTATGTAATTTGGGCATAAATAGTACGGAGGAGCAAGTTAGTTTTATCCAAGGGCAAGGAAGAGGTAACCCATTTTCCAATACATATAACCCCGGATGGAGGAACCATCCAAATTTTTCATGGGGGAATAGTAGTAATCAAAATAAAGGAGTAAGTTTTCAACCACCTCAAGATAGGTTTGGGGCCTTGGAGGTTAAAATGGATAGGTTCTTAGAGGGGATTAATATGAAATTTAACTCACAAGAGGAGAACCAAAAGAGGCTGGAAAATAAGTTTGATCAAATCACAAAGAATCAAGCCTCATCCATTCACAACTTAGAAGTGCAAATTGGGCAATTAGCAAAGTCTTTACCCTCAAGATTACAAGGTACTTTACCAAGTAATACGGAGGAGAACCCAAGGGAACATCTAAAAGCCATCAATTTGAGGTCAGGTAAATCTTACACCAGTGAATTTGTTATTACTAACAAGAATGGAGAATTTCAGGAAAATAAAAAGAAGAATGACTCTTTTGTCGCGGTCGCGATAGAGGAGAACCTGACCAATGTTGTAGGCGAGACACCAGGCGCGATACCAGACGCGAGCGCGACAGCAGGAGGAGAGTCTTCTGTCGCGATCGCGACGCCTATCGCGGTCGCGACAGAAGGGGCTTCTAAGGAAAATTTTCCTAAGGCATTTCAACCTTGCCCACCGTTTCCGCAACGCCTAAAGAGACAAAACCAAGATAAGCAATTTCAATCTTTTATTGATAAATTGAAGCATTTGCACATAAATTTGAATTTTATTGAGGCCATATCACAAATTCCTAACTATGCAAAATTTCTTAAAGAATTAATTTCTAAGAAAAGAAGTTGGGAGGATATATCCACTATTGCATTGACTGAAGCATGTAGTTCTATAATCACAAATAATTTGCCTACAAAACTTAAAGATAATGGTAGTTTCACCATTCCATGTACCTTGGGGGATAAAGAGTTTCCTAAGTGCTTATGTGATTTGGGGGCAAGTATTAATCTCATACCTTATTCTATCTTTAAAAAGTTGGGTTTAGATTATGTTAAACCTACTTCCATGGTTTTGCAATTAGCTGATCAATCTATTAAGAAACCATATGGAATAGTTGAAGATGTGCTTGTAAAAGTGGATAAATTTATTTTGCCTACTGATTTTGTCATTTTAGATTTTGCATATGATGAGAAATGTCCCTTAATATTGGGTAGACCTTTCATAAGGACTGGTAGGGCTTTAGTTAATGTCTATGAGGGCACCTTAGTCTTAAGAGTAGGGGATGATAGTGTTGAATATCAAATGAATAAGGCACTAAAATACCCAATGGATGAAAATGTGTGCATGAAAATAGATATCATTGATGCGTGTGTTGTGGAAGTATTAGAAAATGCAGATGAAGAGGAAGTCCAAATGGAAGAGGAAGTTCATGAGGAGGTAGAGCAAGAAAGCTTTAGAAGTGAACCTCTTTATCGTAATAAAGCACCTTTGCCATCTTCAATTGTAAGTCCTCCAAATGTTGATCTAAAGGAGCTACCAAATCATTTGAGGTACGCCTTTCTTGGATTGAATCATACTTTGCCTATTATTATTTCTAATAAACTCAATAAAGAACAAGAGCATGCATTATTAGAAGTTGTTAGAAAAAGGATAAAAAGTATTGGATGGCAAATATCTGATTTGAAGGGTATTAGTCCTAATGTTGTCATGCATAGGATAAATATGGAAGATGACTATCAACCAAAGGCTGATAGACAAAGGAGGCTTAATCCTCATATGAAAGAGGTAGTCAAAAAGGAAGTTATTAAATTGCTTGATGCTGGAATCATTTATCCCATTTCGGATAGTGATTGGGTGAGTCCAATACATTGTGTTCCAAAGAAGGGGGGTATGACAGTAGCAAGAAATGAGAATGGAGATTTAATTCCAACTAGAACCACCACAGGTTGGAGGGTGTGTATAGATTATAGGAAGCTTAATTTGGCCACTATAAAGGATTATTTTTCTTTACCATTCATTGACCAAATGCTAGAAAGAATTGCTGGCCATTCTCATTACTGTTTTCTTGATGGATATTCAGGGTATTTCCAAATTTTTATCTACCCTAGTGACCAAGAGAAAACTACATTTACTTGTCCTTATGGAACCTTTGCTTATAGGCGAATGCCTTTTGGGCTTTGTAATGCACCAGCCACATTTCAAAGATGTATGACTTCAATTTTTGGAGACATGATAGAGGATATAATGGAAGTCTTCATGGATGACTTTTCTGTATATGGGGATTCATTTGAGCTTTGTTTACAAAATTTAGACAAAGTATTGGCTAGGTGTGAAGAAACTAACTTGGTTCTTAATTGGGAGAAATGCCATTTTATGGTAGATGAAGGGATAGTTTTAGGGCACAAAATTTCAAGTAGGGGTATTGAGGTTGATAGAGCAAAAACAGAATTAATTGAGAAGTTACCTCCATCCACTACACTTAAGGGGGTAAGATCTTTTCTTGGACATGCTGGATTTTATAGAAGATTTATAAAGGATTTTTCTTTAATTGCCAAACCTTTAACTAAATTGCTAGTAAAGGATGCTTCTTTTGAATTTTCTAAAGAATGTATGCATGCTTTTGATACTTTGAAGAAGGCCCTTATAAGTTCTCCTATTATTGCTGCTCCTAATTGGGAATTGCCATTTGAGATTATGTGTGATGCAAGCGATCTTGCTGTGGGTTGTGTATTAGGTCAAAGACATGGTAAGAATTTGCATGTGATTTATTATGCTAGTCATACTTTGTCTCCTCCTCAAGTTAATTATACAACAACTTAAAAAGAAATGTTAGCTGTGGTGTATGCATGTGACAAGTTTAGATCTTACTTGTTGGGATCTAAAGTCATAATCTATATTGATCATGCTGCATTGAGGTATTTATTTGCAAAGAAAGATGCTAAACCTAGGTTGATTCGTTGGGTATTGTTATTGCAAGAATTTGACCTTGTAATTAAAGACAACAAGGGAAGTGAAAATCTTGTTACTGACCATTTGTCTAGGTTAGAAAGCAATGAACAAACTTTAGGTGATGGTATTGAAATTAATGAATCATTTTCGGATGAAGCCTTGATGTCAATTTTGAATATGCATGTACCTTGGTATGCTGATTTTGCTAACTATCTTGCTGCTGGAATTGTACCTGAAAATTTGACATGGCAACAAAAGAAGAAATTATTTAGTGATGTTAAAAATTATCTTTGGGAAGAACCTTACTTGTTTAAGATAGGTGGGGATGGTATAATTCGTCGTTGTGTAAGTGAGGAGGATTATCAAAACATCTTGATGCATTGTCATGCTGCATTGTATTCGGGTCATAATGGTGCCAATAAAACTGCATCTAGAGTGCTTAAATGTGGATTCTTTTGGCCAACTTTATTTCATGATGCAAAGATGTATGTAACCAAATGTGATAAATGTCAAAGGGCTGGTAATATTGGGAAAAGAGATGAGATGCCTTTGAATAACATATTGGAAGTTGAAGTATTTGATGTGTGGGGGATTGACTTCATGGGTCCCTTCCCTACTTCTTTTGGTCAAAACTACATTTTGGTTGGAGTTAATTATGTATCAAAATGGGTTGAAGCCAAAGCCACACCTACCAATGATTCAAAGGTGGTGATAAAATTTTTGAAGAAGCTTTTCTCAAGATTTGGAGTGCCAAGAGCCATCATAAGTGATGGAGGTAAGCATTTCATTAACCGTTCTTTTGATTCCTTATTGCATAAATATGGTGTTCATCATAGGGTAGCTACACCATATCACCCACAAACAAGTGGTCAAGTGGAAGTGTCCAATAGGGAGTTAAAGTGGATGTTAGAAAAAACAGTCTCTACTTCTAGAATGGATTGGGCACATAAATTAGATGATGCTTTGTGGGCATATCGCACTGCATTCAAAGCCCCAATTAGTATGACACCATATAGGATGGTTTATGGAAAAGCGTGTCATTTACCTGTGGAGTTAGAGCACAAATCATATTGGGCCATTAGAACTTTGAATTATGATCTTAAAGATGCAAGTGTCAAAAGATGTTTACAATTAAATGAGCTAGATGAATTGAGACTTCTTGCATTTGAAAATGCTAAAATCTATAAAGAAAGGACTAAAAAATGGCATGATGCACGTATACGGATTAAAAATTTTAAAATTGGGGACAAGGTTCTATTGTATAATTCTAGATTGAAACTCTTCCCGGGAAAATTAAGATCTAGATGGAGTGGACCCTTTGAAGTCACCCAAGTTTTTGATTAAGGGTTTTTAGAGCTAAAAAATGGAAAAGGGGAGTTATTTAAAGCCAATGGTCAAAGATGTAAAGTGTATTTGGAGGAAACATTTCATGGAAGGGAGGTTTCATTTCTTTCCTTAAAAATGGTTTGATGGTTACTTGGTTTTATTTTTCTTTTTAATTAATTGTTTTATTATATGTGTGATATTTATATGTACTAATGTCATTCTTTTTGTTCCATAGATGTTTTTAATATGTAAGTTTATTTTATATACCTTCGTGTGACGTTTTTGGAAGGAAAAGAAAATGTGATTTTTCAAAATTCCTTTCTGTCGCGAGCGCGACAGAAAGAGGAAAGTGTATTTTAGACTTCATCGCGACGGCGTGACGGGTAGTGTAATCGCGACAGTTTCTTTCTGATTTTTCAAAATTGTTTTCTGTCGCGAGCGCGACATTATCGCGAGGTCGCGATGGCGAATGGGTTTATTTGTCGCGATGACACGATGTATATCGCGATGTTTAAATTTTTCATTTTGCTTCTGTCGCGACAGAACGCGAAATTTGAAATTTTTGGTCAAACCAACCGTTGGGATCACATTTATTTCCTTAACTCTCCTTTTATCACCCTAATTACTCTTTCTTTCTAATTTCTCTTGCCTTTTCGGTTTTCTTCTCTTTAATTTCTCTTTTCTCTCTCAACATCTTCCTCACGATTCTCTCCAACTTCCTCACGGAAATCACGTATTTCTTCTCTAGTTTCCTGTTCCTCTTCTTTTATTTCTTTCTCATTTTGTTCATCAAGTGGTAAAACAATTTTAAGATGGTAAGAACAAAGCACATGGGAGACAAGAGCAAGGGGAAGCGACCTATGGGGGAGTCCAGCAATCAGGGAGATGAACCAACTCACGCTTCACTCATTTTTCAAAACATGTATGACTGCCCTTTTCCAATTTTTTCTGATGAAGAGGGTGAGAAATTCCAATATTTTGCCAAGAAAACGTATGTGGGTATGTGGGCTCTTGATTTTGCAATTTTAAATACAATAGGCTTGCATGATCAGATTAATAGTTTTCTTAAATATATGAAATGGGAAAATTTATCACTTTCTCATTACCTGTAAGGAAGGATTGGGCTGTAGAATTTTTTGTCACCCTGGATTATGTGGATAAACGTAAGGACTCCATGAAATTTAGACATCAGGGCATAAGTTATACTTTTAGCTATGATGATTTGCATTCTTGGTTTGGTTTTCCATTAAATGAAAAACGATTTGATTCCCATATATTTCAACCTTCACCTGTTTGGAATAAACTGTCTGGATTAGAACATTTTAATAATAAAAATTCCACTAACAAGAAAATTAAAGATAATGCATTGATGCTTTTTTACAAATTTCTTTGTCATGCTATGTATGGGAGGGTAGAGAGTACCAAGGTGCAAACTAAGGATTTGTTTGTTTTAGACTTATTACAATCCCATAAAACCCCTGACTCCATTGATTTCATTTTAGATGGTCTTTATCATGCCTCTATTGCTCGTAGTAAATCAGTGGGGATGTGCCATATGGTGACGGGTATTATTTTGGGGTGTATGGGTGATTTGAATAATTTTGTCTTGGATGAAAATGAATCAATTCCTTTGCTGGATGTTGTCTATTTGCGGAGAGCTAATATTTTAACCAAGGGAGCTTGGCCCCCAAGGTTTGTTGATCGTTTTGCAGGTGGACCTAGTAGGGCTGAACCAAGTATGGCTGGACCGAGTGTGCCACATGAAAGGGCACGTGAATCAGCCTCAGCAGCTGATGCTCATGACTCCTCGGGTGAGGACGAGGCGGCTGCTGGTGTTGATGCTGATGAGAGGAGGACTGATAGTGGCGCTGCTATTGATTTGGAGCCGGTTTTGCAAATATTGGATGGTATTGAGGCCGCAAATCAAAGTATGGCAGCGCGAATGGATGTGCTTGAATCAGATGTGCGGACTGTGCTTAAAAATCAGAAGAGTTTGGGTCGCAAGCTCCTCAGTTTTTTCCGCAAGCAAAATGTGGATCTTTCTCCAACTCCACCAAGCTCCCCTAGTGGGAGTTTTTGAGTTTGTCTCCTTTACTTTTCTTAGTTTTGTTTGTTTTTGTTTTCCTTTGTGTTTTTATGTTAGTTTGTTATTTTAGTTTATTCCTTTTTACACAATGGGGACATTGTGTCCTTCAAGTGTGTGGGGGGGGGGGGGGGGGGGGAGTTCTGTGTTTTGATATTGTTTCACATGTATGTATGTATGGTTATATTTGTCATAAATGAGTAGTGTAGCTTGTGTTTTGCATGAATTGCTAGATTTAGGTATGTATTATTTTAGATTGTTTTAGGTTGTTTTACAATAACATTTTGTTTTGGAGCTTGTATTTGATAATTATTTGGGAATTAGAGCATGTATAGGTTATATATATTTTTTTCCTGCCACTAGCCTAGATAGTAACTATTTGACCGTTTTCATTATTTATTTTACTTTAGCATTCTGTTGTACATAGTGAAGGGTATGACTTAGCAAAACATTTTGGTGTAGGTTCTTTTTGAGTTAGGTATCTTTTTATATGTAAATAAAGATTGTTTTGCCAATTTATTGCCTATGATAGTTTGACCTATAGCCATGTGAGCTTTTGAAGCCTTATACACTAATTTTTCTTAGTATGAGAGCCTTATTATGCCATATCCTCTAGAACTTATTTTTGGTAAATTTCGAGACTGCATTTTAATATGGGATGTACACGGGATATGATAAGGGCAATTAGAATGAACTATTTTTGGCTTACTTTTTAATTCCTTACCTTTTGACTTTAGGTAGCCAACTTTGAGCCAATATCCTGTTTTTCTTGTTTAAACATATAAATAACCCAATCTTTTTGCTTAAACAAGGCCTTATTTCTTGTTAATTACCCTATTGTGGAGGGATTAGGATTGATATAGCATGGGAGATATATTTGTTATTGAAAAGCATGAAATTAGTAAAAATTTGCAATTGGAATTCCCTCCTTTTCAAAGTTAGAGTTACAAATGCTAGTATTAAAAAAAAATAAAAGCAAAGAAAATGAAAAAAAATGGGAATAGCAAGATGTACATCTAAAATTGCTTATGTGTGGGATGGAGCGTAAAACACACCCATACTAAATTCTCTTGCTATCCTTTAAAGAAAAAAAAAAAAAGAAGAAAAATTAGTAAATTAAGAGCTAGCAGAAAATTTGTATTCTTAAGAAGGGAATTAGACTAAAAGTATTATGCTTGTTAATATTCTGATTTGGTTAATTCTCCTATGTTGTATTGATGCTTTTCTCTACACAATACTAGCTACTTAAATCCAAAAGTTTCCTACCCTAACCCAAGCCACATTACAACCCTTTTTAAGACCCTTTAATCCTCTTTACTACTTTATACTAGTAGTGGAGATTTTTACTACTTACAAGCCTATGGTATGTAATGGCATAATTGAGGAATGAGGGAAAACACTAACCTTTATATACTTGAGTGATTGAGTGTTTATGAAAATAAGTGTTGAGTGAAAATTATCTTAGGCAATGCTTTGTGTGAAATAATCTATACATGTGTTAAGATATTTGATTTCTTGAGATCCAACATCATTGTGTTTTGTCATATCAAGGTTTTCCAATTGTGCATAGAGGTTAAAGTTTAATGAATGATGGGAATGATTAAATGGTTGCATATTTTGGCTAGTGTGTTAGAAGGATAAGTCTATGCATGGTATTTTCAAATAATTGTCAAATGTCTAAGTGAGCTCCAAAATATTGTGTTTATTGTGTATTTTATTTTTGTAAGTGTTTTGCTTGGGGACAAGCAAATGTTCAAGTGTGGGGATTTGATATGAGCTTAAATAGCTCATAATTAAACCATATTTTGTGGTTATAAGTAATGTTTTGAGCGTTTTTATTTGTTGGAATTAGGTATGTTTTATGTGTTTTGTTAAGTTTTGTATGTAGGAGGCAAATGAAGAAAATATGGAGTAAATGGAGAAAAGAAGAAGAAATGAGCCAAGGCAGAAAAGCCTCTGTCGCGATAGCGATAGGCGGCGCAAACGCGACAAAGCGCACTAAGGGAAGAAGAGAAAAAGAAGAGAAGAGAAGCTGTCGCTACCAAGGTAAGGCATCGCAAGGTCGCGACAGGGCGCGGAGAAGGCACACGCGAGGAAAGGCGAGCGAAAGGGAAGGCGTGCTCTGTCGCGATCGTGATCGCGACAGAGGGATCCGTTAGGCACTAAAGTTCAAATTTGGACTTTAAGAGTTGTACCTTTCCACCAACAATTACAACCTGTGTAGAAGGGCTTCTTAAGGGGCATGAGCTGATATTATAAATACTATTTTTAACTTTAATTTACATATAGAAAAAGAGAATTGAACATTTGAATAATTTTCTGTAAGGTAGAATAGTTTTCTTTAGTTTTACTTAAGTTAAGTTTATGTGTTGAAGAGAAGATAACATACAAGGAAGCGTGAGAAATCTCCTTCTTCAATTCTTATCTTTTGATTCTTCTTTGTACTTTTGTGATGTAAATTCTGAACTTGAATGTTAATATCAAGTATTTTATTGTTCATATTAATTTAAGTGTTCTTACTTATAGAATTCCTCATTAGTACATTATTTATGATCATTATAAGTTTGAGTTTAATTGAGAAATAAATTCATTCTTACATCTAATTGGAAATTCGTCATCAAGATATTGTTTGAGAAATCATAATATTGAAATGGTTGTTATAGGTTGTGCTCTATTCCTAAGATTTGCATGTATAATAATCTAGTTCTTAAATGAAAGTTTGGAATTAGACTTATAAGTGTATGTTTTAGGCATTCCTATTTATATTGAGAAAGTAAGTAGGAAATTTATTCAACATGGCTTGCAAGATAAGAATGTTAAAATCATTAAGAACAATTAATTCAAATTCCATCTTTATACTTAGCATCATTAATTTTTTTTATCTTCTTGGATTCTCATAAATTCGATTTAATTAGTTTACATGTTAGATTAGTTTAAAATAACTTTTCCATCACTTTATCATTGTAAACAAGATTAAAATCAATTAGTAATAGTGTGTAAAAACGTTCCTCGTGGGATCGACATCTTAAGTACTATTGCAGTGCACCGTATACTTGCGGTATAATTAGCATCTGTAGAAAATGCTCAACAAGTTTTTGGCGCCGTTGCCAGGGAACGGTTGTTTGCCATTATGAAAATTAATTTATGATTTTGGATTACAATATTTTGTTTGTTTTAATTTGTTTGTGTGTTTAAATTAATTTTGTATTGTGTTTTTGTTTTACAGGATTTAGAAGTTCATGCCTAGTACAAGGAGTTCTTTAGAAGAGCTTGAACCCTTAAATCCTAAAATTGAAAGATTCTTGTCAAGTAACCGGAAGTCAAATAGAAAGAAGAACAAAAATAGGAGATCAATTATCATGGCGGAAGAAAATCCACCTAGACTCATGGACTTTGCCACACCTGCTTTGAGTGGTGCTCAACAAGGAGTGGTAAGACTAACGGTAAATGCAAATCAATTTGAGATTAAGCCTTCATTGTTACAAATGATTCAAAATAGTATACAATTCTATGGTTTGGCAAATGAGGATCCAAATGCTCATTTAGCCAACTTTCTTGAAATATGTGATACCTTTAAGATAAATGGGGTTTCGACTGATGCAATCAAGTTTAGGCTTTTTCCATTCACCTTGAAGGATAAAGCAAAAGCTTGGTTGAATTCCCTAACAAGGGGATCTATAACTACTTGGGACCAATTGGCCCAAGCATTCTTATCAAAATATTTTCCATTGGCCAAAACTGCAAAAATCATAAAGGATATTACTACACTTGTTCAAAATGATAATGAATCATTATATGAGGCTTGGGAAAGATTCAAGGAATTGCAAAGGATGTGTCCACACCATAATTTGCCAAGAGAACTGTTGATGCAAACATTCTATAATGGAGTTAATCCTACCACAAGAGGAACTATTGATGCTGCTGCTGGAGGTTCTTTGATGAGAAAAACTACTGAAGTGGTGTTTGAATTGTTGGAGGAGATGTCCATGAACAACTGCATGTGGCCTACCGAGAGAAGTAGAGATTCAAATTCTACTAATGTGAGAGGAGTTCATGCACTTGATTCAGTGGTTGTATTGCAAGCTCAAGTGGAAGCATTGACTCACAAACTCAATAATTTGGGTATGGGAGGTAGTCAATCAAATAGATGCAATATTTGTGGACAACAAGGACATCCAAGTGAGGTATGTAATTTGGGCATAAATAGTACGGAGGAGCAAGTTAGTTTTATCCAAGTGAGGTATGACATTAAAGACCACAAGTTCTCTTTGTATTGCCCTCAAACCAATGGGACAGGATAGGCCACCAGCAAAGAAAATCTTGGTCAAGATGATCTAAAACTACAAAGGTTAGGTAAAGAAGTTGCTTTTTGCATTTCGAAGCTACAAAATGAACCACTGTCGGAACCTCTAAAAGAGTCACCCATTATTCTTCGACACAGGGGGTAGAGGCAGTATAGCCAGTCAAAGTGGAGCTCGAATCTTTGAGGACATTTATGGAAACCCATATTTCAAAGGTCGACAGGACGTAACAACAACAGCAGCAGTTAGACACATCAAACAAGGATAGGTTGTGAGACTACTGCCACGGTCATATCTATCAGTAAACACTCTACTTGATTATCCAGGAAGCAACCATTAAAGAAGAAAGGCTTAGCCCTTAGACAAACGAGTTCAAATGTTCCATACGAATGAGGCAAGTCTAGGCCGAAGTGAGAGGATCCCCTTGTTCTTAAGAAATTATTATCCGAGACGGCAGCAACAGACAACAATGAAGATGGCTTCAAGAATCAATCAACGTCGACAAACTCAAGAGGGTCCATGGCTAAAGACTTAAAAATCAAAAGAAGAGAATAAAAGCCCTACGGGTCGAAAACCGAAAAAAGGCAGCCTTGCTAAAATTGGTCACCTCGTCAGGGTGAAAACCGAAAAAAGGCATCCTGGGCAAAATTAGAGGCTTGAGAGAAAATATCCAACCAAAAAATCCGAGAGGGCTGATTGGAGACAGGAGTTTGATGCTTACAAGATATACTCTGAGATTAGATATAGTTTTGCATTTTGAATCGATGTTAGATAATGATCATGTGTAGAGAAATCATACTGAAATGTACACAATCTTTGTAAATATATGTGTTCATTATTTTCTAGTTTATTTATAAAAAGAGAAATGTTGTTCATTGTTGAATGCATGAAATCTAAATGACTACGCTCTGCTACTACTCTCACTGTCCAGATGTCTAAGTCGATGAGTTCTATTATCAAATGCAAGACTAAGCACCCACCTCTTGAGTGCATTAGGGGAAGTGAAAGAACAACCCCCGATAGATGGCATAATAGTCTTCACCGGCAGCTTGCCTAGAGGCTATGGTATCTGGAGGTAAAAGCCGAAGATAAAGGTCCACTTTGGAAAGATAGGGATGCCTCACTACGTCGTTAATCCCTCTGAACTATTGAACATAATGGGTGGTAGTGTAAAGGGCAACTTCATGAAGCCCTAAAGAACCCGATCCTTATCTGCTACTTCACCCAATCTAGCAACACATTCATCAAGGAAGGCCATGGAATGCAATCGATGCCTAGAGAGAAATGCCTCAAAGAATAATTGCGAATTACTCTAAGAAGGGGGCTTTGATGGCAGCTTCAACTTTTCTTGCAGCCGTACCTAAAAGGCAAGAGAGTCTCAAAAAAAAAAAAGAAAATAAAAGTCGTTAGAGATGAAAACCGTAATAGGCGCTCTAAGCAAAAGTTAAGCCAAAGGGCAGGGTGAAAACCTGAGAACAGGCAGTCTGCCCTTCAAAAAATGAAATGAATAAAAGTCGCCGGATTGGGTTGAGCCCATTCCAGGCAAAACAATTAGGCACAGGGTCTTGTGAAAATCCCTAAAGGGACGCATTTCCCGCTAAGAAAAGCTAGTGTGAAAATTCACAAGGGACGCACTACCTTTAAAACAATGACTTTTGAAGCCTGGAGCGATAAGGCGACATTACCTCCAATAATTCACCTTTAGGCAGATAATGTATAATGCAAATCTTGATTCAGAGTCCTGGGGGCAAAATGTTCATTAACCGGGGGGCAAAGATACGTACGGGTCAGTTCTCCTTGAAAAGATTATGGGTTAGAGTCCGTAAAACCAAGACAACGCTTTTCTAGATCTTTGGGAGCATCAGACAATGCGGGCAGCCGAGCAATACCCTCAACGAATCCCTTAACCACCTAGGATGTGGTTTATTCATTTTTGCATATCACATGCATGTCATGTGCATTTAGTCTTTTACATGTATAGATATGCACACACAACTCTTGTATATTAATCCTTTGCATGTGTTTCTTATATATAGTTTTATATGTATATTTCACACACATAATTCCATACACACACACAGTTTGTTGTATATGTTGTTGTGCATATGACTCAGAAGGAAAGGTCCGAGTAGACCTCATGAGCAAGGATGATCCAAGAGGTAGGTTCAGCTCAACATTATCAGCCACTGTATCCAACATAAAATCAAGCGCGTATGTACAAAGGTGGAACGTCCACAAGGACAAGCTTATCCGGACACACCATGCTCAGGGCAATCCGGGATCACACAAATCTATAGAAAATAAGATCCTTTAAGAAGCCGAACCATCCACACATACTTTAGTCGGAGGCAAATTAGACGCAAAAGTGAGCCAAAGTACAGTTTTGAATCTACATCGATGCTCATCCATGCCGAACAATCGGATCAAGATAAAACCCACACGAGAGAAGAATCTCAAGGACCTGCTCCCAAGAGAGAAAAGAATAAGCCTTTCCATGTGCACCATGCCGGGAGCAAACAGGTAAGTTTCTCTATCATAAGATGTACGCTCACACACATCACATGATCCAGATTCAAATGTATATTGCACACACATGATTCCACACACGTGCACAGTGTTTTGTATATGTACATGGTTCAGATGAAGGGTCCGAATAGACCTCATGCTTAAAGATGATCTAAGAGATGAGTTCAGCTTAACATTGTCAGATTCATGCATGCCATGCCTGGGGCCATCAGGTAAGTTTCTCTATCATAAGATATACGCTCACATACATCACATAGTAAGTGTATCAAATCCAAATTCAAATGTATAAATTCTCAAACAAATGCAAATATACAAAGAATACAAACTCTCAAATGCAAACAACAAAAATAACTCCTCAAACAAAAACACCACAAAAAAAACTCAAGTTCTCCAACAAAATAAGACAAAACAAAAGGAAGAAGATATTTTCAAGGCCTTGAAAATCCAATATACTGTAAAAGTTCAAAAGCGTCCAAAAATGTGAAAACACAAAAGAAACAAAACAAAGAAAAAGCAGAAACAAAAACGAAAACAAAAGAGAAAAATCATCTGTCTGCAGGCAAGCAACAAAATTTCCAATCTAATTTCTTCTTTGAGAAAACTCAAATCTTTTTTTCGCCCTGGAGGCTCAATATCAAATTCTCTCACCCTCTTGAGAAGTATGCAGGTCTTTTCAACAAGGAGGCTGCATTGGAGATGATAGAGGAATCGATATCTGGCATGTCACAGTCAGTGCAATCAAGAAAATGGGGAACAACCAACCGTCCTTCGGGGGCACACTCTAACATTGGCCCCAACAGGTATATACTGCCACAGGTATGCATCTCTTTTATATGCCCTGTACATTTGCTTTTTCCTTGTGGTAGTAAAAAAGAAGAGGTCCAGGATAAGCGCCAGTAAAGAAAGCGACAAATGGTTCACCATATTGACCTAAGGATGGTCGACAGTTGGATAATGTACTAGCTGAATGGGGATTAGCATATCAGATAATGTACTAGCTGAATGGGGGTTAGCAGATCAGATATTATACTGACCAGATGGAGGTTAGCAGATCAGACATTATACTAGCCGGATAGGGGTTAGCAGATCAGACATTGCACTAGCCGGATGGGGGTTATCAGATCAGATAATGTGCTAGCCAGATGGGGGTTAGTAGATCAAAAATTGTACTAGCCAGATGGTAGTTAAAGAACACTACATCTCACAGACAATGAGCTAGCCGAGACGAGGACAGCAGAACACATGCGGTAGAATGGATCACAACTGCAATTGCAGTTAGAGAACACTGCATCTCTCAACGGGATTGTAGTTAGAGAACACTACATCTCACAGACACCGTGCAGGCCGAGATGAGGCTAGCGGATCACTAGCGATAGAAGAGATCACAAACAGAGGTTGTAGTCAGATAGTACTGTATCTCACAGACACCGTACAGGCCGGGATGAGGCTAGCAGATTACCAGCGATATAAGAGATCACAAATAGAGGTCGTAGCTAGAGAGTACTGCATCTCACAGACACCGTGCAGGCCGGGATGAGGCTAGCGGGTCACCAGCGATAGAAGAGATCACAAACAGAGGTTATAGTCAGAGAGTACTGCATCTCACAGATACCGTACAGGCAGGGATGAGGCTAGCGGATCACCAGCGATAGAAGAGATCACAGACAGAGGTTGTAGTCAGAGAGTACTGCATCTCACAGC
Organism: Excoecaria cochinchinensis; assembly: GCA_947683425.1. Taxonomy (NCBI): domain Eukaryota; kingdom Viridiplantae; phylum Streptophyta; class Magnoliopsida; order Malpighiales; family Euphorbiaceae; genus Excoecaria; species Excoecaria cochinchinensis. The sequence continues at coordinate 11,584,207 of CANTUQ010000043.1, forward strand.
CACCATACAGACTGAGATGAGGTTAGTGGGGGACACGCGATAGAACAAATCGCAACAGAGGATGCAGTTAGACAACACTTCACCTCACACCGTGCGAGCCGAGATGAGGCCAGCGGGACAGACCAGCCACCGTGCAAATCGAGATGAGGTTAGTGGAGGACATGCGATAGAATAGATCGTAACAGAGGATGCAGTTAGACAACACTTAACCTCACACCGCGCAGGCCGAGATGAGGCCAGCGGGACAGACCAGCCACCGTGCATGACAAGACAAGGACAGTAGAGCACACGCGATAGAACATATCGCAACGGGATTGTGGTTAGAGGACACCGTATATAACAGACGTCGTGCAAGCCGACCGGAGGCGAGCGGGACAATGCAAAAGAAAAGATTGCAAACGAGCCACAGTCGGATAGCACTACAGCTCAGTAGCGACAAGTCGCAAAATTCAACACGGCAAAAGGTAAGGGCTGTTGTGAGGCGTGCCGAACCCTGGGGTGCCCCGAAGGCCCGCTTTTAGGGCTTTTGACAGAGGTTCATTAAAACTTATAACGAATTACAAGTGCATCTATATTGGGCAACAAGGAGGTTTCTTGGAGTCGCCACCCAATAAAATATTAGGAAGGGTCGTCTAGCCTCAGCGAGTCTAAGACGGCGTATATATATCCATTTTGGGTAAGCCAAGAGGATCTTGGAGATGCCAGCCCAATAGAACATTAGGATGACCCTCTAACCTTGTGGAACCTAGGATTACACAACGCATAAATATCCATTTTGGGCAAACCAGAGGGATCTTGGAGTCGCCACCCAATAGAACATTGGGAAGGGTCATCTAACCTCCTGGAGCCTAGGATTATGTTGATTAGGCCTTTTGGTGGGAAACAAGAGATATTTTGGAGATTCCATCCCAATGAAACATTGAGATGGACCTCTAACCTTATTGAGCCCAAGACCAGAGTGAGTTCGGGACTTCCCATTAATTCATACCTTGGTTAATTTTATAATCGAGTTTTGAATTTATCGTTTCATCTCATTTCTCATTCATTTTAATGCAATTAATTAAAGTGCATGTCAATCACGTAGTGGAAGCGATAAATAAAAGCATAAATAAAATAAAGCATATGTAAAAATATTACAACAAAACTAGGGGCGGAATACAACCCCCATTGTAAATAAAATACAAATCATGCATAAATCGAGATATTCATTAATGATGAGGACATTGGTCCTCGCATGCATATTTATTATAAAATAATTTTGATGTGATGATTTTATTTTGGATGGAGAAAATTGAGATATTGGTCCCATTTTTATTGAGGAAAAATTTCAAATTAATTAATAAAAATGTTTTATGATTTTCTTTCTAGCGTGCCTAAAGTAAACAGTTTTATAAGAAAATTACATGGCAAAATAAATGGAAAAACCAAATAAATAAAATATTACAAATAAAATAAATAAATACTTAATTCCAAACGAGCCTTCTGAATCTCCCCGTGTGCTCGCAAAAATGCCCGAGAGGGAAAATGAGATGTGAAAATAAAATAATATTAGTAATTGAATCAATTAAAATCAATTAAATATAAAATAAATGATAAAATGAGATAAAATTAAATGATCAAAATAACAAATGAATTAACATGTTTACAACTTAAAATAAATGAGAAAAATGTGTTATGAATAACAAATGGATTAAAAGATGTAATTGGAATAAAATACAACATGTTAATTAATTAATATGTAAAAATATGAACATGATAATAATGAAAATAAATAAATGAACAAAATATTAAATATATGATAATGACAATGGAAAAGAATAAAAAATGATTAAATAAATGACATGGTTAATTGATGTATCACAATTAATATAAAACCTTTACATGGTAAAAAAAAAAATCAATTAAAATGAATTTATTAATTACATGTTAAAAATAATGAGAAATCAAAGCAAAATAAATTAATTACATGTTAGGAATTAAAAGAGATCAATATTCACATGAATAAAAATGTAATAATATATATACAAAACAAAATAAATATAACAACAATAGAATAAATAAATAAATAAATGAGAACAATAAAATAAATAAATAATTGAAAATAATAAAAATAAACATGAATAAATTAAATATGAATAAAAAGACTAAGAAGAACAAGCCCGGAATGTTTACCTCAGAGTTTCGGATTCGATAAAGGTAAAAAGGATGATTGATTTCCTTATTTTGGTTTGCAAGATTAGAATTGAGATATGAAAATGTTGGAATTTTATTCCAAGAAAAGTAGGCTTGAAAAAATGAAGAAAGAAAATTAACGATTCTTTAAGAACAAAGAATTAATTTATTTGCCTAAAGAATGATTTTTATTGATTAAAAATAAATAAAAAAAATGATTTTAAAAACAAACAATGATTTTGTTTATCTTAAAATAAAATATTTTTAGAAAATCAAATAAAAAAAATAGATTTTGATAACAAACACTTATTTTGTTTGTATCAAAATTAATTTTCCATCAAAAAGAGATTCAAAATAAAATCAATGAAAAAGGTTTAATTGAACATAAATACAAAAGAAAAAAATGAATTTTGAGAGCAAATAATTGCTGTATTTGTCTCAAAATTAAATCAAACAACAAAACTCCTTCCAAATATATGTTTAGAAGAAATTATATTGGAAAAAGAATGAAAAATGAACTTTTCTCTTTTTATTTTTGCTTGGGGAAAAAACTGGAATTTTTAGAGAGAAATTGAGAGGAAGAAGAAGAAGAGAAAATATGAAAAAGCCCTAGAAAAAATCCTCCCTCCCTTAAGTTTTCTTCTTATTCTTTTTATATGAAGAAAATAGAAAAATAATATTAATTAAAATGATAAAACTTAATAAAATCGGATATTAACAATTTTAAATTTTAGAAATTGAAAAAAACCTGAAAATCCCTTAAAAAAGTAATAAAAAATCGAATTTGGTAGAAAAAAATTGGAAAAAATCAATTTTGGGGCGAAAATGGCAATTTGCGGCGGAACAGGGGCTACGAACGCCCGTCGGTGCACCCGACGAGCGTCCGTAGCGTGCCAGGCGCGCGCGCTGCCGCGCTGCCGACTCTCCGATTTTTTTTTATTTTCTAATTTAACTAAAAATATTGTAATTTCAAGCCCCCATTTTTCAAAACTAATTTTTAAAGTATTTTTTATTATTTTTTATCTTTTCACTCTAAAATGCAAATTTAGACAGGAAATCACCACTTTCAACCTTTTTGCCTATGACAGGGCATCTTATCATCATCGGGTAACTCTGATCTGGGCTGCCTCAAGACCCGGTGTTTACAGTTACCCCCAATTTTGGGGAAACTAGTGCACTAGTGTCTAGATGAGCAGAAATTCAGAGAAGAAGGAAAGAGATGCGTACCTGAGGTAGCCCTTACCTTTTTGCTGTGTGGAATGTTGCGACTTGTTGCCGTTGAGCTGTAGCGCTATTAGACTGTGGCTCGTTTGCAATCTTTTCTATCGCATTGTCCCGCTCGCCTTCGGTCGGGTTGTACGGCGTCTGTGAGATGCAGTGTCCTCTAACCACAATCCCGTTGCGATCTGTTCTATCATGTGTGCCCTGTTGTCCTCGTCTCGGTATGCACGGTGGTTAGTCTGTCCCGCTGGCCTCATCTTGGCTTGCACGGTGTGAGGTGAAGTGTTGTCTAACCGCATCCTCTGTTGCAATCTGTTCTATCGCTGTCCCCTGCTAACCTCATCTTGGTCTGCACGGCGGTTGGTCTGTCCCGCTAGCGTCATCTCGGCCTGCACGGGTGAGGTGAAGTGTTGTCTAACTATATCCTCTATTGCGATCTGTTCTATCGCTGGTGTCCCGCTAGCCTCGTCCCTGCCTGCATGGTGTGAGGTGAAGTGTTATCGAATTGCATCCTCTGTTGCGATTTGTTCTATCACTGGTGATCCGCTAGCCTCGTCCCGGCCTGTACGGTGTCTGTGAGATGCAGTACTCTCTGACTACAACCTCTGTTTGCGATCTCTTCTATCGCTGGTGATCCGCTAGCCTCATCCCGGCCTGCACGGTGTCTGTGAGATGTAGTGCTCTTTAACTACAATCCCAGTTTGCGATCTGTTCTATCGCATGTGATTGAACGTTCTGTCTTGGTAGCCGCTTCTGGGCTTGCACAGCACAACCTTGGTAACCTCCAACCAATCCATGTAACATCCTATCTACTAACCATTATTCGATCAGTGTAATATCTAATCTACTAACCACCATCCGGTCAGTACAATATCTAATCTGCTAACCACCATCCAGCTATTTCAATGTTTGATCTGCTAACCCCCATCTGGCTAGTACAATGTCTGATCTGCTAACCCCCATCCAGCTAGTTCAACGTCTGATCTGCTAACCCCCATCCGATTAGTGCAATGTCTGATCTGCTAACCTACATCCGGCTAGTGCAATGTCTGATCTGCTAACCTACATCCGACTACTGCAATGTTTGATCTACTAACCTATATCCGGCTAGTGCAATGTCTGATTTGCTAACCTACATCCGGCTAATACAATATCTGATCTGCTAACCTACATCCGGCTAGTGCAATGTCTGATCTGCTAACCTACATCCGGCTAGTGCAATGTCTGATCTCCTAACCTACATCCGGCTAGTGCAATGTCTGATCTCCTAACCTACATTCGGCTAGTGCAATGTCTTATCTGCTAACCCCCATCCGGCTAGTATATTATCTGATCTGTCGACCATCCTTAGTCGGTATGGTGAACCATTCGTCACTTTTTTTGCTGGCACTTATCCTGGACCTCTTCTTTTTTACTACAACAAGGGAAAAGCAAATGTACAGGGCATATAAAAGACGCATACCTATGGCAGTACATACCTGTTGGGGCTGATGTCAGAGTGTGCCCTCGAAGGACGGTTGGTTGTTCCCCATTTTCTTGATTGCACTGACTGTAACATGCCAGATATCGATTCCTCTATCATCTCCAATGTAGCCTCCTTGTTGAAAAGAGCTGCATACTTCTCAAGAGGGTGAGAGAATTTGATGCTGAGCCTCCGGGGTGAAAAAAAGATTTGAGCTTTCTCAAAGAAAAAATTAGATTGGAAATTCTGTTGTTTGCCTGCAGGCGGGTGATTTTTCTATTTTGTTTTCGTTTTTGTTTCTATTGTTTCCTTGTTTTGTTTCTTTTGTGTTTTCACATTTTTGGATGCATTTGAACTTTACATTTTGAATGTATTTACAGTATATTGGATTTTCAAGGGCCTTGAAAATGTCTTCTTCTTTTTGTTTTGTTTGTTGTTTTTGTTATTTTGGGAATTTGCATTTTTTGATGTGAGAGTTTGTATTCTTTGTATATTTGCATTTTTTTGAGAATTTGTACATTTGAATTTGGCTTTGATACACTTACTATGCGCTGTGCGTGAGCGTATATCATATGATAGAGAAACTTACCTGATTGCCCCCGGCATGGCGTGCATGAATCTGACAATGTTAAGCTGAACTCATCTCTTGGATCATCTCTAAGCATGAGGTCTATTCAGACCCCTCATTTGAGCCATGTACATATACAAAACAATACGCACGTGTATGGAATCATGTGTGTGTAATATACATACATTTGAATCCGGATTGTGTGAGGTGTGTGAGCATACATCTTACGATAGAAAAACTTACCTGTTGGCTTCCGGCATGGTGTGCATGGAGAGGCCTATTCTTTTAAATGTATTTCCAGGAGTAGATCCTTGAGACTCCATTCTCGTGAGGGCTTTATCTTGATTCGATTGTTCGGCATGGATGAGTGCCGATGTAGAGTCAAAACTGTACCTTGGCCCATTTTTGCATCTGATTTTCCTCCGACTAAAGTATGTGTGGGTAGTCTGACTTCTCAAAGGATCTTCTTTTTTGTAGATTTGTGTGATTTTAGATTGCCCTCAGCATGGTGTGCCTGGATAGGCTTATTTTTCTGGGGGTTCCACCTCTGTACATATTCACCTAATTTCAGGCTGGATACAGTGGCCGATAATGTTGAGCTGAACCTACCTCTTGGATCACCCTTGCTCATGAGGTCTATTTGGAGTAATGCCTCTAAGTCATGTACACAACCACATATACAAAAGATTGTGTGCGTATGGAATTATGTGTGTGAAATATACATACAAAACTATATACATAAAACACATGCAAAGGATTAATGTACAAGAATTGTGTGTGCATATATAAACGTGTAAAAGACTGAATGCACGTGATATGCATGTGATATGCAAAAATGAATAGACCACATCCTAGGTGGTTAAGGGATTCATTGAGGGTGCTGCTCGGCTGCTCACATTGTCTGATGCTTCCAAGGATATAGAAAAGCGTTGTCTTGGCTTTACGGACTCTGACCCAGAATTTTTTCAAGGAGAACTGACTCGTGCGCATCTTTGCCCCCCGATCAATGAGCATTTTTCCCCCAGGACTCTGAATCAATTTCTGCATTATGCACCTCCTGCCTAAAGGAAATTTATTTAGAGTAACGCTGCCTTATCGCTTCCAGGCTTCAAAGGTCATTGTTTTAAAGGTAGTGCGTCCCTTGTGGATTTTCACACTAGCTTTTCTTAGAGAAAAATGCGTCCCTTTAGGGATTTTCACAAGACCCTGTGCCTAATTTTTTCCTGGAATGGACCCAATCCAATCCAGTGGCTTTTATTCATTTTTATTTTTTGAAGGATAAACTGCCTGTTCCCAGGTTTTCACCCTGCCCTTTGGCCTAACTTTTGCTTAGAGAGCGAGTCACGGTTTTCATCTCTAACGGCCTCTCTTTTCTTTTCTTTTCTCTTCTTTTTTGTTTTTTTGTTTTTTTTTTTTGAGACTCTCCTGCCTTTTCGGTATGGTTGCTAGAAAAGTTGAAGCTATTATCAAAGCCCCTTTCTAGGGTAATCAGCAGTTATTCTCTGAGGTATTTCTCTCTAGGCATCAGTTGCATTTCATGGCCTCCCTTGATGAATGTGTTGCTAGATTGGGTGAGGTAGCAGATGAGGATCTGGTTCTTGAAGGCCTCATAAGGCTGCCTTTTACACTAACACCTATTGTGCTTGATAATTCAGAGGGATTAATGATGTAGTGAGACATTCCCTATCCTTTCGAGGCGGGGTCTTATCTTCAGCCTTTGCTTCTCAGCATCATGATCTTTGGACTGAACTACCAGAGAAAACTACTATACTCTTTTCTAGGAATCACTCTGTAACTTCTACCAGCATATATAGAGGATGGACACCTAGCCCTGCAGTTAATAACAGGACCTGGCCAATAAGGCACCCGACCGGCGAGAGCAGTAGTAAGGTCTAGTTCAGATTTGTATGGATTTTAAGCAACATGTTCCTTTTTATAACAGAACTAGGAAATAACATCAATGAATGAATTTAGTTTTATTTCATTTCACAACATTGTGCCCGTTTCAGTACGATTTCAATATACGTGATCACCATTTAACACTAATTTAAAAATGCCAAACTACATTCATTCACAGAGCCAAATCTTGATAGCATCAACTCCTGTTACCAATCAGCCCTCTCGGGTTTTCTTGATTGGATATTTTCTCTCATCCCTCTAATTTTTGCCCAGGATGTCGTTTTTCGGTTTTCACCCTGACGAGGCACGCAATTTTAGCAAGGCCTCCTTTTTTCGATTTTCGACCCGCGGGGTTTTTATTCTCTTCTTTTGATTTTATTGTCTTTAGCCATGGAACCTTTTGAGTCTATCAATATTGATCGGTTCTTTGAATTCGTTAGCATCGCTATCTGACAGAATCGCAGCTCCTTTTGATAATAGCTTCTTGAGGAAGAATGGTCCTTCCCACGTTGGTCTAAACTTTCCTCTGATATCAGGCGCACCTGGTCTCATCTGCTTGAACACCAAGTCCCCTTCCTTCAGGGGATGCTTCTTGACTTTCTTTCCAAAGGATCTAGCAAGCCTCTTCTGATAAATTTGGTTATGGTAATAGGCTCTCAATCTGTTCTTATCCAACATGTTTAAGTGTTGTAACTGTTGTTGTGCCCATTTAGCTTCTGGGATCTGAGCTTCCATGACCATTCTTAGTGACTTGAGATCAACTTCGACTGGCAATACCGCCTCCGTTCCATACACCAAAGAGTACGTTGTGGCTCCTGTAGATGTTCTGGTGGTCGTTCTGTAACCCCAGAGTTCAAAAGGCAGCTTTTTTGCCCAATCTTTATAATTCTGAACTATCTTGGCTAGAATCCTCTTGATACTTTTGTTAGCGGCTTCTATTGCCCCATTGGCTTGAGGGCGGTATGGGGATGACTATGATGCTCAATACCATACTTCTGGAACAATTTCTTCATCTCGGCCATAAACTGGACCCTGATGTCAGATACCACGTGATGTGGGAGGCCGTACCTATATATCAAATTTTTCTCAATGAATTTCACCATATCCCTAGCATCAACTTTTTTGAAAGACTCAGCTTCTACCCATTTGGTAAAATAATCAATGGCGACGATGATGTATCTGTGTCCATTGGAAGCCGTAGGACGAATTTCCCCAATAATATCAATCCCCCAGGCTGCGAACGGCCAAGGCGATGTCAAAATACGCAATTCTGAGACAGGCAAGTGCCTTAAATCTGCATACTATTGGCACAACTGACACTGCTTTACATACTTTGAGCAGTCATTATCCATGGTGAGCCAGAAGAACCCTCGCCTCATAATCTTCTTTGCCAATATCAGCCCGTTTCTTCCATTACCCTCTTGGCCTCTTTCTTATCCAAACATCTCAACTGGATACCATCAGCCTGCCATTTGTATAATATCCCATTTATGCAAATGAACTGGGTAGACAATTTGTGAATCATTTTCTGATCTTTCTCAGTAGCTTCCTCTGGAAAAGCCATATTTTCTAGATAGTTCATAATGTCGTAATACCACGACTTCCCATCCGCTACTTCTATTTCCATGACTGATTTAGATTCGAAGCTAGGTCTCTCAGAGCTAAAAATCAAAATCGGCCTCATAACTACCCCTTCTGGATTGTCCCATATTGACACTAAAGTGGCGAGCGCGTCGGCCAAATGATTTTTCATCCCGTGGAACGAAATGGAATGTACACACTTCAAACTGACTACTCAGGTCTGTCAAGTGCTTAATGTACGGCATTAGCCTTTCTTCTTTAACAGCCCATTCACCTCGAATTTGATTGATCACCAGGGATGAATCACCAAACACTTCCACTTTCTTTGCCCCCAAAGCTATTAACGCTTCCAACCCAAAAGTACATGCTTCATACTCGGCTTCATTATTGGTAGCTTTGAACCTCAGTTTCTTTGCCAAAGGGAGTTTCTCATTATCCTGGGTGGTCAGAATGACTCCTACTCTTGCCCCCTTATTGTTCACAGCCCCATCAAAGTATAGTTGCATCCCTGAACACCGATGGCTGTCACATCCTCATCTGGAAAGTTGAACTCGTATGAGTGTCCTTGAATTGGGTGTTCTGCTATGAATTCTGCCACTGTACGCCCTTTGATAGTTTTTCGAGTAACGTACTCTATATCAAACTCTTGTAGCAACAACAACCACCTACCCATTTTTCTAAGTAAGGATGGAGCCTCTTGCAAGTATCTTAAGGGATTCTGCTTTGCTACCGCCTGTACCTTGTAGGAGTGAAAGTAGTGTCTCAACTTCTTAGAGGCCCAAATTACCGCAAGACAGATCTTTTCTACTTCTGCATACTTAACCTCATAAGCCAGGAACTTCTTGCTAAGGTAGTAAACAATAAATTCTACTCCAAATTCATCTTCCTGGGCCATCATGGCACCTACCGAACTATCTTCTATTGCTAAATACAAAATTAGTGGTTTGACAGGCTACGACGGTCTCAAAATCGGTGGATTCAGCAAATATTCTCTGATAGTATCGAAAGCCTTCTGACAATTTTTGTTCCATACTACTGGTTGGTCTTTTCTGAGTAGTTTGAAGATTGGCTCACAAATCGAAGTTAGTTTTGCGATGAATTTACTGACATATTGCAATCTACCCAAGAAGCTCCTTACATCTTTTTCCTTCTGAGGTGCTGGCATTTCTCTGATGGCTTTAACCTTGTCTGGGTTAATCTCGATTGGCTAACCACATATCCTAGCAGCTTCCCTGACGTGACTCCAAAGATACACTTCTTAGGATTTAATCGCAGATTGTACTTATTTATCCTCTGAAAAAACTTTTCCAGGGCTTTGAAATGACCTTCTCTAGTGGCCGACTTGATCATCATGTCATCCACGTATACCTCCACTTCTTTAAGGATCAAGTCATTTAAGATTTTTGTCGCCATCCTCTGATAAGTGGCTCCTGCATTTTTTAGGCCAAAAGGCATTACTCGGTAAGCATACGTCCCCCATTCTGTGATGAAAGTCGTCTTAATTCGGTCAATTATTTTATTGAGAATTTGATTGTAGCCCACATAACCATCTCCAAAGCTATACATCTTGCAAGTAGCGGCGCTGTTTATCAACACATCTATATGGGGCAGCGGAAAGTTATCTTTCGGACAAGCATTATTCAAGTCCCGATAATCTACGCATACCCTTACCTTGCCATTCTTTTTGGCTACGGGGACAACATTGGCCAACCAAGTTGGATACTGCACCTCAATTAGAAATTTGGCTTTGATTTGCTGACGAATCTCCTATTTTACTTTATCTGCCCATTCCGGCCAAAGCCTTCTCAGTTTCTGTTTAACAGGTTTATTGTCACACCCCAACCTAAACCATGGAGACTTCTACTCGGATCAAGGGAAGAAGGGTCCAGATAGATAGGAGTGTCACATCCCACTAGTACAAATATGAAAACATCGCATACAAAATGACATATCAGGGATAAAGTAAAATTTTAAAAGAAAGAAGAGTGATACTGAACAAAATGAATACTTTATTAGTATACATAAAAGAGGTCTTTACATCTTACAACCGATATAAACAAAACAAATATACAAAAGCCCAAGGTACATTGTTCCAAAGGCCAACAAAAAAACAATATATCTGCTACAAAAGAAAGGAAAGCCTATACTATAAAACCCCGATCTCTAGTTGTGTTGGCCTTCCCGATGCGACATGCCCAGACTATGCGTACTCAACCTTCCACACCTGCACGGTTAAACACCCGTGCTAAGCGAAATCGCTTAGTGGGGAACACAAGATGCATAACCGCCACTCACAGTGACGATAACAGAAACACATGATAATGGTATAATTATAGATATAACATCATACACAGTTAATCTAACTATTCTTCATTAGTTAAGAGTTCCCATAACATATACATATATCATCCAGAATTCATGCACCAAAGACATATTAACATCTTAGCACCTGCTTAATCAAAATGAGTGGATAACGAGTACACATAGATACCCGAGGGTACCGATATCGTATCATGAACACATAGATACCCGAAGGTATCAAAGGTTCTATTGATTTTTTTTTTTGTTCCATTTGCTTTCACATAGAATCTTAAGAAAGATTCGAGCAGAAGGATCGCGAGGATCCGATTGGGGGACCTGATCAGGGTCCAAAAGCGTACACATAGCTGCAGCAACACATAACTCTATTAGGCATGCCTAACTATCCACTTATCCGACATTAACAGGTTACACAGAAGTTTATTAAGTTATCATACATGTTATTCCTTTAAATAAGTGGTCAAAGCTTTAATGAAAGAGTGTATGCAAAAGAACTCAACTCATCAAGCAAAAAGGAGAAGAAACCAAATTTGGAAGTCACGTCTGTCGTGCTCGCGACAACCGTTGCGCTCGCGACAGAAGCCAAAATACTCCTCCCCGCCTCGTTTCGCGATCGCGAGTGACCTCGTGCTCGCGAGAGGACGTAGGTGATGCTCTCTGTCGCGCTCGCGAGGGTTGTCGCGCTCGTGACAGAAGAGAGCCTTGCACATGCTCGGAGATTGAGCACTCTGTCGCGCTCGCGACAGAGAGCTCCCTTCGAGTTCCACGGCGCGACACCTCTCGCGCCGGCGTGAGGGCTGAAACCTCCGCGCTCTGTCGCGCTCGCGATAGTATCGAGATCGCGACAGATACGGGTTTTTCAGCTCTTACGCCCAAAATCTGCAGAATTCTCACACTAAACACATTCAAACTTCCAAAATTGATTCTAAACCTCAAAATTAAGCAACACAAGCATCAACAACTCATAATATAATTAAAACCCAGCTTTATCACCATTTATTTCAATTAATCAAGCCAAATACATGCTCAATTTCAAGAAATCCCAAAACAGCAATTTTAGCAATAACTGCAACTATCCACATGATTTCTTGCAAATTCTTCAAACAATACACACCCTCTAGCATCACATATCATGCTTAATTCAATTTAAGCCATAGTTACCTAACTCATAACTCCACCCAAAGCAAAAATGCAAACATCTAACTCAAATAACAAATATGTACAAAAGACAAACGTTCCCAAACCTGATCTCCTTTGCTCCTACTCGTAAACTCCGCTCCTGCTAGCTATTTCTTTCCCATTTGCCAGTCTAGGAGACTCCTCTGAACCACAAACCCACAATAACCAAGATCAATTCTATAATAACCCACATATACATATATAATTATATAAAACCTAGAGAATAGGAGGAAGAATCTAAGACATCGCTAACCCATACTCACCTTTTGAGCTTTAAAATCACAAGCCAAACAACTCAATTTACTCAAGGAAAGGAAAGGGAGTGCAAAGAAGAAGGAAGAACAAAGAAGTAGAAGAAGGAAAAGGAGAGAATGGCGTGAGAGAGGGAAGAGGAACGGGAATCAAAGGGAATGGCTGCCCTTTCTCTCTCTCTCACCAAACCCATTAAATGCTAACTTATCTTTTATGCCACATGTCATTCTCCCCATAAGACAATTGCCCCATAACACACCCTACTCCCATACACTACTATACACACTAAGTTATCTCTTATTCACACCTTACTTCCATATACCCACTCATACACTAGCCTATCTCCTCTTCTCATACTAATACACATATAAACACATAAATTAAATAAATAATTAAGACAAATAATCCACACATGCAACATATAAAATACACACATACAGACACTGACAGGCTCAAACTACTGGGGTGGTTTTGGGGTGTTATATTTATGGTCTGGATATGTAGGAATAGCGTGCTCTGCAACTTCTTGATCGATTCCTGGCATATCTTCGTAGGTCCAGGCAAAGACCTTTCCGTATTTTATTTTAATTCTCTCAAATTTTCTCACTCTTCAAGAGTTATGTTAGATGCCATCAAGATTTTCGAGGTTCCAAGAATAAACAGAGTAGCATCAATCGAGCTAATGTCAAATATAAATGGATTATGATCATGCATAATGAAATCATAAAAAAATCACACAAGTGAAGGAAATTGTTTGATTTGTTAATAAAACTAAAAAACGTCATTAATCATTATTAAAAAAAAGTTCAGAACTAAGAAGGAAAGTCTAAACTATCATCTTTCTCTCTCTGCCGACGCAGGTGTTGTTGCCGACGGTCCATAATCAACTTTAGGGCCCATCCTTCCTTCCTTTGAGCTCCTTGTCGATGAGGCCTTGAACCTGTTCCCTCAAAGCTCGGCATTCATCAGTGTCATGTCCAGCCTACTGATGATAGACACAATATTGATCTGCCCGATGTCCTGAACGCCCTTGGCTTTTAGAGGGTCTAGCTCGTTTTGATTGCAACTTCCCTTTCTTAATAAAATAGGCAAAATACTTCGACAGAGGCTTTTCTAAGATGATGCGGTCATTTCGGGTCACCTCCGTAGCCGGCATCTTCATGTCTCCACCACTTATTCTGCTGCTATTACTATGACTTGGGCACCCTTCAGTAATTCTAGACGGCTCAAGATTTTAAACCTGCTCCCTTGGGATTTTCCAGTCATCAAATAGACCTGTGGCATACTAATGAAGATCAATTATCCCATAACCCACAGTTGGCTTAGTTAACCTCATCTGAGGGAAAGACTCGCCTAAACCAAAGTAATATTTTCGGGCCCCTCCAGCCACCGGTACTTTTTTGATCTTCTGAATGACGATGGAACTGTCACCTCTGCATAGACCACTTTTTCTCTCCGAGTCCGTAGTACCAAAGGCGAGCCTCTTGTTGGTGGCTTGGGCAGTAGCACGTTTGGATCGCTGAATTGCCTCCTCGAGGACGTCCATTTTTCTCTTGGGGCCACCCATCGTCGTTATCTTAAACCCCTCATTGCAAACATGTCCTTTGCCTTTTTGCCTTGACTGCAGAACATAAGGCATCTTTCCTCTGGACCCGATTCCCGGCATGTATGCTATTACAGCTAAGCCCTATTTGCTCTATGGCATGGCAAAACCAGTATGTTGTGCCTTGGTAGACGGTGTCATCGTGGCAGCAAAGTCTTCCTTCATAGTCTTTATCCTGGCTTTAAATTCTTTCAGCCTGCTCTCTAAGTCCCGTGCTTTCCTATCCATTTCATCAATAATGAGGGCATGGGTTGCACCCGGTCTTCCTAATGGATTGGCCATGTTACTTTCTATTAAATATTATAAAAGGGGACGACTTGTCGTTCTCTGAGCCCACGTATTATGCTCCTCAGAAAGAAAAGACAAATAAATTGCTAATTAATCACCTGTCAGGACCTTTAGACCACCTGGATAGATCTATGATGGCTGCAAAAATACCTGTTAGGATGATGCATTAATGACATATAAGATGCTTGATTATGCTATGCAACATCGACAAATCACATACAAGCACATAGGTCCTTCCAACCTTGTTACTCCCACACATGAGGTCGTGCAGTCTCTGTCCTAGGTGGGATTAGCCCATGGATCAACCGGGAACCCGATGGACACGTATGGTGCACGATGAAAAATCGGCAGCATAACCTCTCTTAGCTAATGTGCATGCGCATGGGTTTTGACCATTATGTATTTAGGCAGTCCGAATAAATCGACATGGGCCTATCGGGGCATGAAAGCCTTTGATTTTGTGACCAATCAAATTATTTGGGTTTGTCCAATACAAAATGATACATATAGCAAGCAAGGTATTATGGTTCATACCATCTAGGGGAAGTATCTATTGCCATTACATGAGCTTTGGTCAAATGTGATGTTACTTTAGGGCCACCCAAGCATGGTCCCTGCCAACGGGTCTAGCTCATCACGAGCGTAACGACCGATCGGGTCTCCATTTAATATACCATGATGGTACAAGGCTTGGGCTGGTGATTATCCTTAATACTTTCCTATATTGAGTGAACATAGGGTTGTGGTTCGGGAATGCACCGGGGTTAAAAGAGGGACCAAACTAGCATAGATCTAAGACTCTAATGAGATGCAATGCAGTTTTGAAAAAGGATGAAATTTTTAAATTAAAACTCAATTGTAAATTTTAATCAAGGCACTTTCGAAGCGAAGTCTCGAGTATTGTCCCCAGCGGAGTCGCCACTGTGACGCGCGCCGAACCCCGGGGCGCCCCGAAGGCCCGCTTTTAGGGCTTTCGAAAGAGTTCATTAAAACTTGTAACGAATTACAAGTGCATCTATATTGGGCAATAAGGAGGTTTCTTGGAGTCGCCACCCAATAGAACATTGGGAAGCGGCGTCTAGCCTCAGCGAGCCTAAGGCGGCGCATATATATCCATCTTGGGTAAGCCAAGAGGATCTTGGAGATGCCAGCCCAATAGAACATTAGGATGACCCTCTAACCTCGTGGAACCTAGGATTACACAGCGCATAAATATCCATTTTGGGCAAATCAGAGGGATCTTGGAGTCGCCACCCAATAGAACATTGGAAAGGGTCATCTAACCTCCTGGAGCCTAGGATTATGTTGATTAGGCCTTTTGGTGGGAAACAAGAGATATTTTGGAGATTCCATCCCAATGAAACATTGAGATGGACCTCTAACCTCATTGAGCGAGTTCGGGACTTCCCATTTATTCATACCTTGGTTAATTTTATAATCGAGTTTTGAATTTATCATTTCATCCCATTTCTCATTCATTTTAATGCAATTAATTAAAGCACATGTCAATCACGTAGTGGAAGCGATAAATAAAAGCGTAAATAAAATAAAGTATATGTAAAAATATTACAACAAAACTAGGGGCAGAATACAACCTCCATTGTAAATAAAATACAAATCATGCATAAATCAGGATATTCATTAATGATGAGGACATTGGTCCTCGCATGCATATTTATTATAAAACAATTTTGATGTGATGATTTTATTTTGGATGGAGAAAATTGAGACATTGGTCCCATTTTTATTTAGGAAAAATTTCAAATTAATTAATAAAAATGCTTTATGATTTTCTTTCTAGCGTGCCTAAAGTAAACAGTTTTATAAGAAAATTACATGGCAAAATAAATAGAAAAGCCAAATAAATAAAATATTACGAATAAAACAAATAAATACTTAATTCCAAACGAGCCTTCTGAATCTCCCCGTATGCTCGCAAAAATGCCCAAGAGGGAAAATGAGATGTGAAATAAAAATAAAACACAAATAAAATAATGTTAGTAATTGAATCAATTAAAATCAATTAAATATAAAATAAATGATAAAATAAAATAAAATGAGATAAAATGAAATGATCAAAATAACAAATGAATTAACATGTTTACAATTTAAAATAAATGAGAAAAATGTGTTATGAATAACAAATGGATTAAAAGATGTAATTGGAATAAAAAACAACATGTTAATTAATTAATATGTAAAAATATGAACATGATAATAATGAAAATGAATAAGTGAACAAAATATTAAATATATGATAATGACAATGGAAAAGAATAAAAAATGATTAAATAAATGATATGGTTAATTGATGTATCACAATTAATATAAAACCTTTACATGGTAAAAAAAATCAATTAAAATGAATTTATTAATTACATGTTAAAAATAATGAGAAATCAAAGCAAAATAAATTAATTATATATTAGGAATTAAAAGAGATCAATATTAACATGAATAAAAATGTAATAATATATATAAATAACAAAATAAATATAACAACAATAGAATAAATAAATAAATGATAACAATAAAATAAATAAATAACTGAAAATAATAAAAATAAACATGAATAAATTAAATATGAACAAAAAGAATAAGAAGAACAAGCCCGGAATGTTTACACTCAGAGTTTCGAATTCGATGAAGGTAAAAATGATGATTGATTTCCTTATTCTGGTTTGCAAAATTAGAATTGATATATGAAAATGTTGTAATTTTATTTCAAGAAAAGTAGGCTTGAAAAAATGAAGAAAGAAAATTAACGATTCTTTAAGAACAAAAAATTTATTTTTTTGCCTAAATAATGATTTTTATTGATTAAAAATAAAATAAAATAAATGATTTTAAAAACAAATAATGATTTTGTTTATCTCAAAATAAAATATTTTTAGAAAATCAAATGAAAAAATTAGATTTTGATAACAAACACTTATTTTGTTTGTATCAAAATTAATTTTCCATCAAAAAAAGATTCAAAATAAAATCAATGAAAAGGTTTTAATTGAACACAAATACAAAAGAAAAAAAATGAATTTTGAGAGCAAATAATTGTTGTATTTGTCTCAAAATTAAATCAAACAAAAAAACTCCTTCCAAATATATGTTTAGAAGAAATTATGTTGGAAAAAGAATGAAAGATGAACTTTTCACTTTTTATTTTTGCTTGGGGAAAAATCTGGAATTTTTAGAGAGAAATTGAGAGGAAGAAGAAGAAGAGAAAAGATGAAAAAACCCTAGAAAAAATCCTCCCTCCCTTAGGTTTTCTTCTTATTCTTTTTATATGAAGAAAATAGGAAAATAATATTAATTAAAGGGATAAAACTTAATAAAATCAGATATTAAAAATTTTAAATTTTAAAATTTGAAAAAAAAACCTGAAAATCCCTTAAAAAAGTAATAAAAAATCGAATTTGGTTGAAAAAAAATCGGAAAAAATCAATTTTGCGGCGAAAATGGCAATTTGCGGCAGAACAGGGGCTACGAACGCCCGTTGGTACGCCCGACGGGCGTCCGTAGCGTGCTAGGCGCACGCATTGCCGCGCGGCCAACGCTCCATTTTTTTTTTCTAATTTAACGAAAAATATTGTAATTTCAAGCCCCCATTTTTCAAAACTAATTTTTAAAATATTTTTTATCTTTTCACTCTAAAATGCAAATTTAAACAGGAAATCACCACTTTCAACTTTTTTGCCTGTGATAAGGCATCTTATTATCATCAGGTAACTTTGATCTGGGTTGTCTCAAGATCCGGTGTCTACAGCTGACTCAGGTACACATCTCTTTCCTTTCTTTTCTGAAATTTGGCTCATCTAGGCACTAGTGCACTAGTTTCCCCAAAATTGGGGGCAACTGTAGACACCAGGTGCTGAGGCAGTCAAGATCAGAGTTACCCAATGATGATATGATGCCTTGTCACACGCAAAAAGGTTAAAAGTGTTGATTTCCTTGTAAAATTTGCATTTTAGAGAGAAAAATAAAAAAAATAATAAAAAATGCTTTGAAAATTAGATTTGAAAAATGGGGCTTATAAATTATTGTATTTTTTGTTAATTTTAAAAATTAAAAAAAAAAAAGATCGAAGTGTCGGCCGCGCGGCAGCGCGCTCGCCAGCACGCCACTGATGGGGCGTCGGTCGCCCTGTCTCGCCCATCTGCTGCCGAAATCGCCCAAAATCCAGATTTTTTCGATTTGTCACCCAAAATTCCGTTTTTTATCCCATTTTTTCAGGTTTTTTAAGTATTTATTCAATTTTTAAAATTCAAAATAGGTAATATCTGATTTATTAAGTTTTATCCCTTTAATTAATATTATTTTCCTATTTTCCCTAGATGAGGGGGATTCTTCTAGGGTTTTTCTCTTCATCTTTTTCTCTTTTTCTTCCTTTCAAACTCTCTAAAAAATTCCAGATTTTTTCCCCAACCAAAGATCAAAAAGAACAATCAATCTTTCATTCTTTTTCCAACACAATTTCTTCTAAATATATTTTTGGATGGACTTTTGTTGATGGATTTAATTTTGAGACAAATAAATTGATGATTTGCTCTCAAAATTCAGTTTTTTTGTCTTCTCATTTGTTTCCCATTAAACTTTTTCAAGGTTTTTTTTGTTTAATCAATAAAAAGAATTCCTTTGCACAAAGAAATTAATTCTTTGTTCTCAAAGAGTTTTTTTGATTAGTTTTTTTTTCAAGCCTATTTTTCTTGGAATAAATTTCTAACATTTTTATATCCCAATTCTAATCTTGCCAACTAAAACAAGGAAATCAATCATCATTTTTACTTTCATCGAATCTGAAACTCTGAATGTAAACATTCCGGGCTTGAATCTTTTATTTTCCTTTATTTATTTTGTTTATATTTAATTTATTAACATGTATATTTTCATTATTATTCTCATTTATTTATTCTATGTCTTGTAGGTTTATTACATTTAATGTTTATATTATTATGTTTATATAATATTATTGCCATTATTAGTTTATTATCATTCTCTTTCATTATTTTCATTACTGTTGTTGATATTATCATATTATTTTGTTTTTATTCATGTAAATATTGACTGCTTATTATTTTTAACATGTAATTAATTTATTTCACTTTAATTCATCATTATTTTTAACATGTAATTAATTTATTTCACTTTAATTCATCATTATTTTTAACATGTAATTGATTTATTTCACTTTAATTCATCATTACTTTTAACATGTAATTAATAAATTCGTTTTAATTGATATTTTTACCATGTAAATGGTTTATATCATTTGCGAACATATTTAATTAATCATGTCATTCATTTGATTATTTTCATCATTCTCTTATTCATTTTTATCATTCTTTTTTATCGTTGTCACATGTTTTATTTATTGTTATTTATTTATTTTCATTGTAATTATTATCATGTGCATATTTTCATATATTAATTCATTAACACGTTTTATATTATTTCAATCATATCTTTTAATTCATTTGTCATTTATAATGCATTTTTCCATTTATTTTAGTTTATTAATATTTCAATTCATTTAATCCATTTTTTATGCCATCTCTCTTTATTTTATCTCATTTTATCATTAATTTATTTAATTGATTTAATTACTAACATTATTTTATTTGTATTTTGTATTTTTGTCAAAATTTATTTTCTTTACTTGGGCATTTTTTGCGAGCACACGAGAAGATCCAGAAGGCTCGTTTAGGTTAGATATTTAATTGCTTTATTTGTAATATTTCATTTATTTGGCTTTTTCATTTATTTTGCCATGTAATCTTCAATAAAATTGTTTATTTTAGGCGCGCTAAAAAGAAAATTACAAAAACATTTCTATTAATTAATTTGGCATCTTTTCTAGATAAAAATGGGCCCAATGTCCTAGTTTTTCATACCCAAATAAATCATCACATCAAAGCTGTTTCATAATAAATATGCATGCGAGGACCAATGTCCTCATCATTAATGAATACCCGACTTATACATGATTTGTATTTTATTTACAATGGGGGTTGTATTGTGCCCCTAATATTATTGTAATGTATTTGCATATACATTACTTTATGCTTTTGTTTATCGCTTTTCCTTGAGTGGATAACCTATGCTTTAATTAACTGCATTAAATTGAATGAGAAATTGGATGAAACGATAAATTCAAAACTCGATTATAAACCTAACCAAAGTATAAATAAATGGGGAGTCCCGAACCTACTCTGGTCTTTGGGCTCAATGAGGCGAGAGGGGCCACCTCGTTATTTTATTGGGGTGAAAAACCTCCAAGACACCTCTTGTGTCCCGTAAAAGGATCAAATTTGCACAGTCCTAGGTGCTATGAGGCGAGAGGACCATCTTAATGTTCTATTAAAGTGGATACCTCCAAGACACCTCTGGTTTGCCCAAGCATGGGGTTAGAGGACCATTCTATCATTAGGGTGGATACCTCTAAGACACCTTCGGCTTGCTTATGATGGACATAGCAGCGCTGTCTTAGGCTCACTGAGGCTAGACGACCTTTTCCAATGTTTTATTGGTTGGCGACTCCAAGAAACCTCCTTGTTGCCCAACATAGACGCAAGTGTAAATACCTTACAAGTTTTCATGAACCTCCACCCGATCGCCTTAAAAGCGGGCCTTCGGGGAGCCTCCGGGTTTGGCGCGCGTCACAACTATGTTTTAGATGCTTTGTTCCTTTTTATTTTAAAAACTTCTTATAACAGTGTTGGTTATTTTAGTATGATGAACAATTTTTCTTATTTGTATGGTGTTTCTAATGATTTCATTTCCTATGATCACGATGCATTCATTCTTTTTTGACATTAACCCAATTAATACAACTTTATCTAATCTGGAACTTTGGGGAATCCAAACAAAATCTTAATAGCATCTGATATAACTCCTAAAGAGAGGAAAATTCATAGACAATGTCAAAAAAAAATAAAAACAAAAGATAAATAGAGCCTTTGCCTGGACCAGGCATGATATGCTGAAAATTGACAAGGACATTGTTGAGACAACGTTGCTTCCACATGCCAACATGACAACAAACAGAATTTCGAAAGCCATTCCTTTGCATCCTCAACATCTAGGATGCGTACGGTGCTGCCAAACAAAATCAAACTCCGAGGGCTACATCAGAAGTTGGACGAATGAAACATAGGACCTTCACAGGGAATATACGGCTCATTAGAATCCAGCCTTATGATTCCTTTCTCCCAACCATTTGAGAAATTCACTACAAAAGCCAATCAAGACTGACCTTTGACCACCTGGGACCCTTATAGCAAAACTTAGAAGGGCAGCACATTACCTTTATAACCTGTAAAAAAAACAAATACAAAAACAAAAAAACAAAAAAAACAACAAAAGAGCGAAAAAAAAACAAACAAACAAAAAAGAGCACAAAAAAAAAGAGAGGAAAAAAACAAAAAAAAATAAACAAACGCACAGTTTTGCCCTAAACCATCTGAGCCTAACCTGTAACCCAATCTCAACCACTAAAGCCTAACTTGTAACCCAGTCTCAACCAATCTCAACCCAATCTCAACCACTATAAGATACTTTATAAATTGAGCCACCAAACCCAGCAAAAGGAATATGCAGACTTTCACGGTCAAGATTCAAGCGAAGAAACTCATTACCTCAGCCAGTTTGCACGAGGGCCAAGAATAAGACCTTGATGCTAAAAAGAATCACTCTCAGAAGAAGCAGCTTCCCGGGCTAACGAAGATGAAAGTAAATTCAATCAACACCGATAAACTGAAGATGGGTCCATGGTAAAAAGAAATGGTCTGAGAGAAAATCTTCAATCGTGAAAACCCGAGAGGGCTGATTGATAATAGGAGTTTGATGCTTTTAGGATTTATCCCAAAATTAGATAAGGTATTGTATTTTTCGAGTTAATGCCAAATAACGATCATGTGTTATGAAATCAAATTGAAATATATGCATTTATGCAATGATATTGATGTGACCAGAGCAGCTCATCTTGCATACTCAAAATTGTCTGGTTCCGGTATAAAATCAGCACATTGTTACCATCTATCCTCTGCTACTCTCGCTACTCAAGCGCTTCAGTCGAATCATCCTGCCACCAACTATGAAGCCAATTCTATAACACCTTTGTGATGAGAATCAAGCTTATACAACCATGATCTGGGATGTAAGCACATGCCAATTACACCTGAAAGATCTTTAGAAACAACTTCAGCCTCTCTTTTAAAAAAAAAAAGCCGTTAGAGATGAAAATCGTATTTGGCGCTCTAAGCCAAAGTTAGGCCAAAGGGCAGGGTGAAAACCTGGAAACAGGCAGTCTGTCCTACAAAAAATAAAATGAATAAAAGCCGCTAGATTGGGTTGGATCCATTCCAGAAAAAAATAAGGCACAGGGTTATGTGAAAATCCGAAAAGGACGCATTTCCCACTAAGAAAAGCTAGTGTGAAAATCCACAAGGGTCGCACTACCTTAAAAGAATGACTACAGGTATTAGAGGAGAACCTCATAATCTCCAAAGGTATAAAATTCAAAAGCAATTCCAAGGGGCACCGATCCTACTACAAATTGCGACCGAAATCGACTTTCGCCCCGGATCCACTTAGACGAATTCTTGTCCTGCATTACTGCATACACATGCATCTCACGTGCATGATCACTATTTTTCCTGCATATTTGGCTTTCTAAGTCTTGCAAAAAGAGAGAATCGATGCGAACGCCGACAAAAAGCGAGTGACGACATCAATCAAAATACCAATCCAACCATCCAAAGACCTCTCAGGGGGCAACTAGTCGAAAACCTCTCAGGGGGCAGCCAGCTAGCCGAAGACCTCTTAAGGGGCGATCAACCGAAGACCTCTCAGGGGGCAACTAATCGAAGACCTCTCAGGGGGCGATCAACCGAAGACCTCTCAGGGGGTGATCAACTGAAGACCTCTCAGGGGGCAACTAATCGAAGACCTCTCAGGGGACGATCAACCAAAGACCTCTTAAGGGGCAATCAACTGAAAACCTCTCAGGGGGCAACCGGCCAGCTAAAGACCTCTTAGGGGGCACCACTTTAGAAAGGATAACGCGCCCACAATATCATCCAGTCTGGAAAAAGCGAACGCCTCAGGTACGTGTTTGTTTCCCTCTTTTCTAAATTTTGGCTCACCCAGGCACCTAAGTTCTAGGTTCCCCAAAATTGGGGGTAACTATAGACACCGGGTCCCAAGGCGGTCTAAGATTAGGGTTACTCGCTTTCTCACAGGCAAGAATGTCAAAAGTTATGTTTCTCTTGTCGAGAATTTCCTTTTTTCAAGAAAATTCTAATTCAAAAAAAATCTTTCTTATTTTTATTTTTTATTTTTCTAGTTTTGGGGGTTTCGGTGCCCGGAGCATGGTGCTTGCGTGAGGACCCGCGCGGCATCGCGCGCGAGGCCGCGAGGTGAGAGTGCGTGCTCGTGCCAGCCTGCAGGCCGCATGCAGCATGCGCGACATGCGGCCTCTCACGAGAGGGCCACATGCCGTATACCCGCATGCGGCCCCCGGGCCACATGCGCGACATGCGGCCTCCCGCGAGGGGCCGCATATCGCGCGCGCGAGCTGCGGCCCTCTGCAGGCAGGCCGCATGCCGCGAGCAGGAGCTGCGGCCCTCCGCAGGCAGGCCGCAGCTCATGCACCCCGCCCGTGGGCCTCCCTCCGCACACGTTTCCTGCCCTGTGCTATCGTTTTCCACTTACAAAAATAGTCAAACTTCAAACTGAAATAAAGTTTTATTTCATGTTTTTATGTTTTTTTTGGACAACGGAATTAAAAGGAGGTTTTGTCTCTTTCCATTTTGGGAAGATAGAGGATTTGAAATGAGGGCTTTGTCTTTATTTCAAAGGAGGAACTGCATTTTTAAAGAAAAAGAGGAAAAAGAGTTTTCTCTCAAGAACAAAGAGCAGCCGAGAGTTTTTCAAAGCAAAAAAATATTAAGATTTCAAGTTTGAGCTTTTTTCCTTCTTCTTTTTTTTTAAAAAAAAAAAAGAAAAAGAATACATTTCATTCTTGGATTGATTTTGAGCAAGGAAAATTAATTTCCTTTGCTCAATCATCCCCGCCAAAATTACTTTCGTGAGTCTTCTTTTTATTTGTTCAAAAATTTAGATTTTCTTAAGTTATTTTGGGTGTTTATCACCTATTTTCCGATCTATAAAATTTGACGGTAAATATTCTTGGACCCGTCCTCATGTAATTTTGTATATCATTTATTGTTGTTAATATTATTATTTTCTTGTTATTATCACCATGTCCATCATCTATTTCTAACATTTTATTCTAGCATTTTAATGTGTTTCTTTCGCTACTGAGGGTATATTTTCCATATGATTTTAACTTGATCATTTTCATTTTTATTGCCCCCTCCCATTGACTATTGTTATTATTATCATTACATTTATTATCATTATTACCAATGTCATATTTTTGCATGAAGTTTCTATTATTACTAGTATTGTTGTTTCATTATGCCACTGCTATTATTATTATTATTATTATTATTATTATTATTATTGTTATTATTATTATTATTTTGTGGTATTATTAGTAGTACCATTATTTCATGTTTATTTATATTATCATTATTATTGTTATTATTTTTGTTGTGTAATGTTATCATTATTATTATTATTATGTTACTATTATTACCATGTTATTGTTATTATTATTGTTATTGTTATTATTATTATTGTAATTTATGTTATTATTATTATTATTATTACCAACATTATCATTATGTTATCATCATTTTATTACTATTGTTATTGTCATTGCTATTTACTTTGACATTTTTTTATTATTATTAGTCTTAGGCTTTTGCATGACCCCCTTTTTATTTACTTTGTGCATAAACTATTTGCTTATTGGATTAGTATGTCTTATATTTATTTGGCATTCTTTTGATTAATTGTTTAGAATTATTACTAATATCTTTTAATGTTATTTTTTTTGTTTGGGGATTTAAATGTGAATTTCCTTATGTGAGCGTTCTCGTGACCACGCGGAGGGGTCACTACGCGTAGAAGACCACGTCGATTGGAAAAGATCTTTCCTACTCTACCTTTTGTGTTTGTGCTTGTTTGCAAATAAAATGTTTTCATTTTGTGCACGTGTGGTAAAAAATCACAAAAATATTTTATAACTAAATCGGGATTTTTATTAATAAAATCGGGACTAATGTCCCTCATTTTAGCCAAAGAATGTAAAATGTCACAATAAAACGAAGAGTTGAATTTTCTCCAAAATGGGATCACTCATCCCGATTTTTTCAAACTAGCAATCGAACAACTCTTCGATCCCCTTTTAAATGAGCGTGAAGGAACTAATGTTCCTAAACCAAACGAATGTCCCGATTTATGTATGTTTTTCTTATGTTTGATTTTGTTTGTTTGTTTAAATTTATGTTCATACATTTCGGGCCCTTGTAATTGATTTTGAGGCAATATTATTTAGTTTTTCATTTGGGATTGTATTCAGTCCCAATTTATATTTTTAATCTTCTTTTATTTAGGGTTGTATTCCGCCCCAATTTCTCTTGTAATTGCGTGCTTGACGTGTTTATTGCTTTTATTTATCACTTTATTTACTGCTTTCTTTACAGTTTTTATTTATTGCTTTTGAATGCTTGCGATGCACTTTTACTTAAATGCATTGATCGTGTGAGATAAGAGGTAGAATTTTAGAAAATTAAAAACTCATTTATAATTAACCAAAATATAAATAAGAGTGAAGTCCCAAACACCATCTCTGGTTTAGACCAATAGAAGTTAGAGACCCTTCCCAATTTCTCGTAAATTGGATGGCGACTCCAAAATACCTCAAAGGTGCCTAAAGGCTCCATGAGGCTAGATGATCCTTTCCAATATTCTATTAGGAAGGAGGCATCCAAAATGTCTCACGTTACCTAAGATCAAAAGACGCGAACCAATCCCTCGAGCCCTAAAAGTGGGTTCAATGAGGGCCTTTGCTAGGTTTGGCGCGTGTCACACTAGTCTTATTCATAAAGTCAGGATCAATATCCATAATAATAAAATTGTTCAAAATAAAACCAAAATCATTCTCTCTATTATTAAGGCAAGGATCTGCAATTTAGAGGATACACTAATGCTAATTGGGCAGGAGATGTGGATGAGAGGAAATCCACTTTAGGTTTCATCTTCTTGCTTAGCAAAGTTGTCATCTCATGGAGTAGCAAGAAATAAACATGTGTAGCCTTATCAATAATGGAAGCAGAATTTATCGCTTCTACAGCTGCAATACAACAGGCTATTTGGCTAAATGGTTATTGGACCATTTAAGAATAACTACCTTAAAGGAACCGGTGACAGTCTATAGTGACAATCAATCATCGATAACTTACACGAAAGATCCAAAATTTCATAGTTGGACTAAGCATATCGATATTAAGTATCAATATACGAGAGAAGTTGTTGCACGAGGAGATGTGAACTTACAATACATTTCTATGCATGATATGATTACAGATTCGTTGACTAAACCTGCAACAAGAGATATGTTTGAGAGGCAGATTAGATCTCAGGGTTTGCGTAGAATTTGATGTGTACTGCTTTATTTTTGTAATCCTTTAACATTATTATTTATGAATAATAATGTAGTTCATTGTTGCCGATACATGAGTGTGAATGTTTAATGTGTGAATATTTATTGTTATTTGTTTGAGATTGAGCATGTCGGACAGAGAAGTAGCCCACTCATAAGTGTGTTCACCTTAGTTTTTTATATGAGTTGGCAAAAACTAAGATGAGGTGAATTTTGAACATATGAGATTACTCGAGAGCCTATTCAAAATAAAAGTGACGTCTTACAGAAATTACAAAATGAGTCTTGTTAAGGTGCGAGATAAAGACGTACATAAAGTTGTATGCTTTGGACTAAGATCCGAATAAGGATTGTATGGAATCCAATGGTTTGTTATATGTAACTATCATGTTCTGTCTAAAAAGCCAGAAGTAGTCCTTGAGTGAGTGGACTAAAGTTGGGTGTTTCGGTGCATTGCAACTTTACGCTTATATATGGTGTTACATATACATATTTTTAAAATGTGAGACATGTGCTTTTTTAAGGGAAGGAAAGAATACCATAACACATGTTTTATACCGTATGTGCTTAAGTGACCAAAGGAATGGGAATGTAATATTCTTCATCTCAACTTTCCTTATTGTGAGCCTTATTTATATTTCGATCGTGAGGACCCTTAACTTATCCTTAAAGTATGGTTCAATGTGTCTAGCTTAGTTAGTATCCAAGAGGTCCAGAAAAAATTTAGGCCTGACGGATTTAACTAGAAAAGCGAGTTGAACTATGATAGATGGCATACAGTAAGAGAGGGAGATAGCCTTTTGATCACATTCATAAGAGTTTGTGGTTCGTCAACATATCTATTATCATTTCTATAAGCAGAAACATAAAATTGAACACGAATATGTTTTATGAGATCATGAGTTAAAACAATGATTGTGAGAAGCCCGTCTAAGGTTAAGGCATACGTGGAAAAGGAGGATCACGTTTTTCGAGACGTTATATATCCCTAACAGATGTATAGTAATTGTGCTCATCAAGGTATGCTGGTCACACAATCTATTAGTCTGTATAACTGAAGATTATGAATGGAATTCGTTCCGTCATGTGCGAGTGGGAGATTATAGAGTTAGGATACGCCTATAACTCTAATTTGGATTAAGTTCCAATCTAAATAGAATTTAGTAATTCAATCCGATTAAGATTACCAAATCCTATCTCAGAAAAAGTCTGAGTTACACTAGAGCGAGAAAACGTATACGCCGCAAGGCTGCTTATTCCCGCTCACAGTTTTTGCTCTTAATCTTTCATGAGCTTTTAGATTGTGAATTAACTGCTCTTATCCCACACGTAGGTAAAATCCAGACTAATGACCAAAAACTAAGGGGATCTTTGTAACGATTTCGCAACGTATTTCTGTGCTACAAGAGGTAGATATCATTATTAATGTTATCTCCTGTGTTTAATTATTTCCCCTTCAATTTCCAAAAATTATTGCCTTTAATAAAAAATTTTGGATAAATTTTTCAATCCTTCTTACAATTTCTATAAAAAAAATTAAAAAAATAAATCTTAGTTATTAAAACAAAGTAATTTTTTCATATTATTTTGTTTAACCTTTTTTTCCATTATCTAAAATTAGTTAATATTAATTTTTAAAAAACTACATATATTTACTTCTAAAGTATAATAAAACAATAATATTTATTGAACAATTAATCAAAATCATTCAACACAAGCAGAGCACTTGCACAAAAACTATTAATTAAAAAAGTACCATAATAAGAATATAAACTTATTGGAGATAATTAGAAATGTTAAGCATATCGTACGCAATAAGGAATAGAAAATGAAAATTAAAAATTTATTTTTTTAATTTTTTATTACAATAGAGATATAAATACCTAATTACATTTCTAAATGTATTTTTATTTTTAATAAAAATCAAATATTAAGTTTTTATAATTCAGGTCAAAACAACCCTTAGTAGTTATATTATTTTTTAGTTTAGTATTTTATTAAAGTTATGTTGAATAAATAAGGATACGCATATTTTTATTAGTAAAACAGGTACGAAATACGATAATTGCTAAAAAATTAGTGCAAGACTACGACCCTAGATGTATCTGAAATTAAGAAATTAAAAAAGAAAAATATGTATCGAATATGTGTCTTATGCGTACCGATACTGAACTGAATATGTACGAGGACAAATACACTACCAAAATAGAACTGCCCATTCTTCCTTGCCTATTTGTTGCGAATCAATACTAAAATTCTATAGTGAAAAATAAAGTTGAGAAAAATTGATAATTACTTAGGCCCTATTTGGTTTTGCCTATCAACATATTTAGTAGCTTATACTGGTAGTTGATACTTATTGTTATTAACCAATTGATAATTAATGTTTAACTGTTTGGTAAAATTATATTATTGTTTGATTGTACATTTACCAAAATGGGTATACTTTTTAATTTAAGAATATGAATAAAATAAATAATAGTATAATATAAAAATTTATAAATTGTTCAAACAATTATTGTAGGAAAAATATTGTTAAGTGCCTAATATTGTTTATGTTGGCTTATTTTTTTTTATTTTTATGCGCTTATTTTTAGCCTGTTTTGAGACTTTTCACTTATTTTGTATCTTTTATCTTCGTAGGACCAAAATGGTGAGAATGGAGCGAATTTGAGCTAAATGGAGTAAACTTGGAGCAGTCATGAAGATTCACAGAAAATTGGGAGCAAATAGCTGAATTTGGAGTTAACCTTGCCCAAGGCTAAGGGCCAAGGGTAAGCAGTTGTCTTGCCCAAGGCTAAAAGATAACGCGTGACAGAGTTCCAGTTTAAGGATTTTAAGTGCAAGGATGCCCTAGCCGCCAACTATTCTCAATCTGATTTTTTTAGGGATAATTAGGCTTTAATTTAGGAGATAAAAGACAGTATTTTTAGGAAAATTAAATTGTATTTAATATTTTTATTTATTTTGAAAATTTGGATAGGAATTAAACACATTAGTAACTTATCTAGGTTTTTATTCTTATATAGCTAAGAAAGAAAAAACGTGGGGGGGATGATCTTTTTCCTCCTGCAATCTCTGCAACTCCATTTCTATAACAGGAAGTACTTTTTACTTTTATTTTATTTTGTGAATTTCTATGGCTATATGTGGCTAGCTTACTCTTTTTCAGTTAAAGATTAATTCAAAGTCAGGTTTTAATTTACCGTGAGATTGTTGTATTTATTTATTGTTCTTAATTTCATATGATGTTGATGTTATTTACTGGTGTTTAGAGAAACCATATCTTGATTGTTATTTACTTTATGTTCAATGAGGCGCCGTTGTTCATTTAAATAAATAACATACTGCTAGTTGAGTTTACTGAATCCGTAATTGTTTAGTGAAGTCAATAACAAGTGGTAATCAGTGTATCTTCCTCACAAGAGCTGTTACATTGAGTAAATGCAAGATTTGGTCTAAATCGGTCTCGAGTGAGGTCGGTTGGCTTAGGTTAGGTCTTTCTATTCCTTAATGCTGTCAATAAATTAAATTCGTATGCGTGTTAAGGGTTGTTTGTTGGCTAGGAATTAATTACAGTCTTATTTGATTGATTCATTAATACGAAAATATTAGGTCGGGAGCGCGAAGCCGATGGCTATAATCGGCCCATTATTTGATTTTTAGATTTACTCTTTCATCAATAATTGGTTGAATTAATCCTGCATTGCGAATATTTTTAACTGGAATTTATCATATATTGAATTTCTTTTGATTAATTTGCTGCTTGTTTGTTTATTATTTTTAATTTAGCATTTTTAAATTTTTGGTTTATGAAAACTTCCCCTTTTTATTTTTATTATTGAAAATCTGGTTATTTTTAGAATCAATTCAGTGCTAGTCTCTGTAGATTTGACCCTTTCTTGCACTATTTATAATTTATTTGATAGAATAATTGAGGTATTTATTTTTTGTGGCTTCGACACCCATCAAATTTTGACGCCGTTGCCGGAGACTAGTCTAACTTGATTTAATTTGTTAATGACCAGTTCTGAAATTTTGAGAGAAATTTTGTTCAATTCGGAAATTGAAAAAACAGCCCGAAAACTAAGAAAGGAGACAAAATTATGCAAGGAACTTGCTGGAACTTCTTCCAAATAGCAGCAAGAGGAAGAGAAAGCTGATTTTACTGAATTTTCAGCCGAATAAGTAGAGGAAAAGATGGCAGAAAGGACTTTAAGAGAGCTACACACTCCACCATTGGACCAACAACCCCTATGCATTACATATCCAGCAGTAGACACAGCTTTTGAGCTGAAATCTGGATTAATTCATCTCTTACCTACTTTTCGTGGTTTGGAGAATGAAGATCCCCATAAGTATCTTAAGGAATTTCATGTTGTTTGTTCAAGAATGAAGCCGCAAGGAGTTACCGAGGAGCAAGTGAAGCTGAGAGCTTTTCCCTTCTCCCTAGCTGACTCGACAAAGGACTGGTTGCTGAATGTACCACTTGGAACCATCACCACATGGACTGACATGCTAAGACTATTCTTAGATAAGTTTTTTCCAGCATCTAGAGCTGCTGCAATTCGCAGGGAAATTAGTGGAATTAGACAAAAAGACATAAAATCTCTTCACGACTACTGGGAAAGGTTTAAGAAACTTTGTGCAAGCTATCCCCAACATGGCATTACTAAGCAGTCCCTTATCCAATATTTTTATGAGGGAATGTTGAGCATGGAGAGAAAAATGATAGATGCAACAAGTGGTGGAAGCCTTAATAACAAAACTCCAACTCAAGCCCTTGAATTAATACAAAATATGGCAGCCACCTCTCAACAGTTCGGAAGATATCAAGACCCCCCAAGAAGATTACATGAGGAAAATTCTTCTTCCATTGAAGATAAACTTAATGCTCTAACTGTTCTTGTGCAAAATATGGCTTTAGGTACATCTTCACAAGCAAGGGTGTATGGAATATGTGCATATGCCAGATATCCAACAGTTATGTGTCCCACACTTCAAGATGACTCATAAGAGCAAGTGAATTAGATGGGTGGATATTCTGGACAACCCTATAGGAAGTATGATCCTTATTCAAACACATACAATCCGGGGTGGCGAGATCATCCCAACTTCAGCTATGGAGTGAGGTAGCAAAATTCACAGCAATAATTTCAACCAAGGCAACCGCAACAGCCCTCTCAACCAGCTCCTAAACAAGGTATGAGTCTTGAAGACATTGTTCATTCTTTAACCACTAATATGCAAGATCTTCAGCAGCACGCAAAGAAATCAGATTCAAAGATTAGGAATTTGGAGACATAAATGAGCCAAATAGCACAATGTTTGAGTAGAATAGAGTCCCAAGGACTTTTTCCCTCACAAACTATAGAGAATCAGAGGCAAAATGCGAGTGCAATTGTTCTAAGGAATGGAAAAGAGCTGGAACAGCCCATACCTAGGGGAGAAAATAAAAAAAAAAAGCTAAGGGAAGTAGAGAGAGGCAAAAATTGAGCAGAAGGTGCAGCACACAGGTAAAAATTCAGAACAGGCCCCTGTTTTAGTTGTGCAGCCCCCATTTCCTAAAAGATTAGCTAAATCTAAAAAGGAAAAAGAGGAAAAAGACATCTTTGAGACATTTCGTAAGGTTGAGGTAAATATTTTTTTGATTGATACAATTAAACAAATACCGAAATATGCAAAATTTCTTAAAAAACTTTATACTAATAAGAAAAAACAGGTTGGCTATGAGAAAATTACTGTGAATGAAAATGTTTCAGCTGTTATTCAAAGGAAAATTCCCAAAAAATGTAAGGATAAATGTATGTTTGCTATTTCCTGTAAAATTGGCAATTTAATTGTTAAAAGAGCTATGTGTAATTTAGGTGCGTCTATAAATGTCATGTCTAAGTCTATTTATACCTCTTTAAATGCTGGACCCTTAGCAGAAACAGGAATCATTATTCAATTGGAAAATAGATTAATAGTTTATCCTGAGGGATTGTTAGAGGATGTGTTGGTTCAAGTTAATGGTATGATTTTTTTTGCTAATTTTTATGTGATCGACATGGAAAATGAAGGAAATTCAGGTGATTCATCTGACATTTTATTAGGTAGACCATTTCTTCAAAAAACTATAACTAAAATTGATCTATACAAAGGTACTCTTATGATGGAATTTGATGGTGAAATAGTGCAATTCAATGTATATGATGCTATGAAATATCCATGTAAGATGTCTTATGTATGTGGAATTGATGTTATTGAATCATTGACTCAAAAAGTGTTTGAAATGAGTGGGACTGACAAGTTGTAGGTTGCTTGAAATGAAAAAATTCATAGGGACAGATTTGATGCAGTGGAAAAAGAGCTGAATATTGAAGAAGAGCTGCAAGAAGCAGTGATAGAGTTGGAGGCTTTGAAACCGATGGTACGTGCGTCTAATCCTTTGGAATTAACTAGCATCAACAAAACACTTTTACTATATGTGTTGCAGGCACTAGAATTAGAGCTTAAGGTGTTGCCTAACCATTTGAAGTACGTTTATTTGGGTGAGGAGAAAACACTTCCAGTGATAATTTCCAATAAGCTGAAGCCTAAGAAAGAGAAGCTACTAATCCAAGCTTTGAGAGAGCATAAGGAGGCAATTGGATGGACCATTGCCGATATAAAAGGCATAAGTCCCTCTACTTGCATGCGCAGGATTCATTTAGAAGAAGACATTAAGCCCAATAGGCAAGCACAAAGAAGGTTGAACCCACCAATGATGGAAGTAGTAAAGAAGGAAATACAAAAGATACTGGATGCAAAGTGATATACCCGATTTTGAACAGTAATTGGGTGAGTCCAGTCCAAGTCGTACCCAAAAAGACAGGAATTACGGCTGTGGAAAACGGATGGAGGGTTTGTATAGACTACAGGAAGTTGAACGCCTGTACTAGAAAAGATCATTTTCCACTTCCTTTTATTGATCAAATGCTAAAAAGACTTGCTGAAAAATCTTTTTACTGTTGTCTTGATGGTTATACAGGTTTTTATCAAATACCGGTGGCACCCGAGGACCAGGAGAAGACCACTTTCACCTGCCCCTTTGGCACATTTGCCTGCCGAAAGATGCCATTTGGACTTTGCAACGCTCCAGCGACTTTTCAACGATGTATGGTAAGCATCTTTTCAGATTATGTTGAGAAAATAATAGAAGCATTTATGGATGATTTTATGGTAATTCATTTCATGAATGTCTGACTAATTTAATCAAGATTTTGAAGAGATGTTTAGAGTCTAATCTGGTTCTTAATTATGAGAAATACCATTTTATGGTAGACCAAGGGTTGATTTTGGGTCACATTGTGTCTTCAAAAGGGATAGAGGTAGACAAAGCTAAAATAGATGTTATTCAATCTCTTTCTTACCCTGTAAGTGTGCGGGAGGTTTGTTCTTTTCTTGGACATGCAGGTTTTTATAGACTCTTCATCAAAGATTTCTCTAAAATCACCCAACCGTTGTGTAAATTGTTGCAAAAGGATGTGGCATTCGAATTTGATCAAGCATGCAAGGATGCATTTGATGAACTAAAAGAAAGGTTGATATCTGCACCCATTATCTAGCCCCCTAACTGGGATTTTTCCTTTGAAATAATGTGTGACGCCAGTAATCATGCAGTATGGGTTGTCCTTTGCCAAAGAATTGGAAAAAATCCACATGTGATTTATTATGCTTCAAGAACACTAGATAGTGCCCAAAGCAACTACTCAACAACTGAGAAAGAACTCTTAGCTATTATTTTTGCTTTAGAAAAATTTAGACAATATTTGTTGGATACTAAAGTAATTGTTTTCTCTGACCATGCGGCTTTGAGGCATTTGCTGAAAAAGAAGGCAACTAAACCCCGTTTAATCCAGTGGATTCTCTTACTGCAGGAATTTAATCTTGAAATTAGAGACAAAAAGGGGTCTGAAAATTTAGTGATTGCTCATCTCAGTAGATTGTTGTTAAATAAGGATGCATTGCCTATAAATGATGATTTTTCGGATGAACATTTATTTGCCATAACAGCTAACAGCCCCTAGTATGCTGGTATCGTGAATTCTTGGTTATAGGTACTGTCCCTGCAGAGTTTTCCAGATTTAAGAAGGACAAGTTGAAGAGAGATGCCAAATATTATGCCTTGGATGAACCCTACTTATGGAAATACTGTTCCGATCAAATTATTTGACGATGTGTTCCTAACAATGAAGTGCAGTCTATCTTGAAATTTTGTCACTCCTAGGCGCATAGGGGTCATTTTGGTCCAAAAAGAACAGCCCGAAAAGTTTTAGAGTGTGGTTTGTTTTGGCCCCATATATTTAAAGACGCATATTTATACTGTAAGTCTTGTGACAAGTGTCAAAGAACAAGTAACCTAGGACACCGAGATCAAATGCCACTCGCACCTATATTAATTTGTGAAATATTTGATGTGTGGGTATTGATTTCATGGGTCCTTTTCCTTGTTCTTTTGGAAATACTTATATTTTACTTGCAGTAGATTATGTTTCTAAATGAGTCGAAACTAAGGCCACACGGACTGATGATGCCAAAACTGTGGTAAATTTTATCAAAAATAATATATTTTGCAGGTTTGACACCCTAAGAGTGCTCATAAGTGATAAAGGGACACACTTTTGTAACAAAATTATGGATGCATTGCTGAAAAATTATGGAGTTACACATCGATTATCGACTGCCTATCACCCCCAGACCAGTGGACAAGCTGAAATTTCCAACCGGGAAGTCAAATCTATATTGGAGAAGACGGTTAATCCAAATAGAAAAGACTGGAGTTTGAAGCTAAAAGACGCTCTTTGGGCTTATAGGACTGCCTACAAGACACCTATCGGTATGTCCCTGTATTGACTGGTGTATGGCAAACCATGTCACTTACCGATAGAGCTAGAGCATAGAGCATTTTGGGCTATAAAGAGATGCAACATGGAGTTAGATGCAGCTGGTGAGAATCGTAAATTAGAGCTCTAGGAACTGGAAGAATTAAGAAATGAAGCATATGAGAGTTCCAAAATTTATAAAGAGAAAACCAAAAGGTTCCATGACAAAATGATTTCTAGGAAAGAATTTCAAATAGGTCAGAAAGTTTTATTATTTTATTCACGTTTGAAATTATTTCCAGGGAAATTAAGGTCCAGATGGTTAGGACCTTTTGTTGTTATTAATGTTTTTGCTCATGGTGCAGTTGAAATACAGAGTTTGGAGAATACAGAGTTTGGAGAATAGCAAAATTTTTAAGGTTAATGGCCATTGCCTCAAACCCTTTTATGATGGGTTTTTAGCTGAAAGAAATGAACAGACTCAGCTGGCTTTGCCTGGAGGAGAGGTTTAAACCCAGGAATGTCTAGCCAAAGAAGTTAAAAAAAGGCGCTTTTGGGAGGCAACCCAATATTTAGCCTTACCCAAGTCTAACGTGTTCCTATTTAGATTTAAATTTTCATATTTAATTTTTTTCACTGCCTTCTTCTTCTTCATTTATTTCTTATGGATAACCTGATTTATCTTTGAACTTACAGGTAATGTTGGCAATTGACCGCCAATTTTGAGGATGGTAGCGTTGAATAACTTTTCAGCAAATTGGATTAAGGGCTATGGCAATCTAACGATTTTTTCATGAGGATTAAGCAGTTAATGCTAGTTTCAATGGCAACTTCGCGGGTTCTTGGTTTAATTTTGTTTAAGCATAGGCTATTTTCGTTATATTTTTGGGTTTAATAGGTTTACTGGGTTAGGTTTTTCTAATTTGTGGGCCTTTACTTTCAAATGGGTTTTAATTCTATTTCACATGTGTTAATTTATTTTTACACATTTCTCATTTACCCTAACAAATTAATTTACAACATTTCTATTTTACCTTAGATAAGTTGAAGCCACCGACCACCAAACACAGCCCGCCGCCGACCATAGCTCACCGCCCATCACCGTCTCTCAGCCATGCCCCACCAGACCTCCGCCCAATGCGACACCGATCCATCAACCATCCGCCGCGCGGAAGACCACGAAGCAGCAGATCCGACTCCCCTCCTTGCACGCGCCACCGGAGCCATCCGATCCACCGTTGCATGTTGATCCCCCCATCAGCCGTCCTCCGAGCCATCACCGTCGCACATCCACCGGCTATCATCGATCACCATCCCGCAAATCGAGAACCCATCGCGCATCAGTGCAAACCAGGAGCCCCACTCTCACTCACAGATCGGGCGATCCTTCCACCGTCGCAAGACACTCCATGTGCCAATCACTCCCAACCTTCATCACTGAAGCCACCATTCTCCGTCGCCAATCGCCATTGCACACACCATGGCCTGATTGAAGAGCCAAGCTCCAGCGAGACCAAGACGTAGTAGATCCGTGACCACCTCAACGTGCGAGGATGAATTGCCTCCCCCAAGCACAGATCAGCAAGCTACTACGACATGTGATGCACGACGATCGACCTCAAAATCAACTGCTCAAAGGAGGAAGGGTTCGATTATAAGTCTAGACAAATTGAAATTCCTGAATCCAGTAGTGACGAGGAGGAAGATCAACCTTCATCACCAGAGTAACCTCAGCAACCAGAGCCAGCAGTACAGACCCAAGAGGACACAGAATTAGTTCGACCACAAAAATGAGCCAGGATAGTTGCAAGTAAAAGTCAATTTCCTCCAACACGGCATGACCTCAAAGGTAATTTAGCATTTGATAAAGAAATTCATCAAACCAGATTTAATTTACTTGAGCATATTGATATAATACCTAGTAGATGTCTTGATGAGCCAACTTTACATGCTTTAAACATTCATGAAGAGGTCTTTGATTTAATTGATGGCATAGGATGGAGGAAATTCTTTACTTTAGATTTTCTTATCTATGATGCATTAGTAAGAGAATTCTATAGCACCTTTGAGTTTGATCACCAGGGACAAACATTTAATCTGACCTCACCCTTTGCAATCACTTATAGTCTGATGGGCCAATTTAAATACTGTTCAGTCACTTCTTTTAATATCGAACTAGGATTCATTGATGAAGATTTTTCTAGGTCACATGAATATCTAGACATGCTGTGTTATTACCCACTGTAGACATCGGGTTCCGAGGCAGTCTAGATCAGGATTACCTAATGATGAAATTAAGTGTGCCTGTTTATAGGCAAAAATGAAGTTGGAAGTGATGATTTCCTTATCGAATTTGATTTATTAGAAATAAATAAAAATGTATTTTAAAAATATTTTAAAAATTATTTTAAGAGGGAAAAAGTAAGTTTTGGAAGTATTGTGTTTTAGCAAAAATTTTAAAAAAATATATATATATTTTGCGAGTGTCGGGGTGCGGCAGTGCCCCAACGTGCGAGCAAAGCGCGTGCGGGGCGCACTCGCCCGCGCACTGGGCGCCGTGCGTGAGCGACGCACTGGGCGTCGCTCGCCCCTGTGCGCGCCCGCGCGTCCCCCGACAGCCCTTTAGGCGTTTTTCTTCATTTCTTTTGTAAAATTTAATTTTAAAACCTTTTGGATTCTAAACCCTTCAAATTCTTCAGTTTTTTGTTGTTATGGAAATTAAATTGATTTAATTTTTTCATTAAAAATCTGAATTTTTTGGGTATAAATTATTTTTTAGAGAGAATTTTGAGGGGAGATTTTTCTTAAGAAAAATATATTTTCTCTCTTTTTCTTCTTCTTCTTCTTTAAGAACAAATTCCCCAAATATTTTGAATTTTTTCTAAGTCAATTTTTGAGACAAATAAATTAATTATTTGTTCTTGTGAATTTTCTTACTTCTTTTTTACAATTTTTTTCCTTAAGACAAATAATTTAATTAGTTATTTTTTGGATAAAATTTTGTTATATATTTTATTTTTATAAATCAAGACAAGGAAATTGATCATCTATCTTTATTCATCACATCAAATTTTGAGAGTAAGCATTTTAGGCTCAATTTTTTTATAATTAATTAGCAATCATGTAAATTTTTTTTGTTGTTTTTGTTGTTTATGTGATTTACTTATGTGATTTAATTTTTTAGAATATTTTATTTTATTCTTACATATTTATTTGATTGTTCATCTTTTGTTTTTATTTTCATTATTATTATTATTATTATCATCACTTTTTTTCATATGTTATTATTATTATTATTAGTATTATTATTTAACATGTTTTAACATTTTTTATTTTTTTTATTTCTTTTATTTTTGCTTGCTTGATTGTTAATCTTTTTTATTATTGATTGTTCATCATCTTTATTATTTATCATTATTATTATTGTTATTGTTATTATTATTATTACTTTTGTTTTATTATTATTACTATTGTGATCATTATTATCATTAGTATTATTATTATCATTATTATATATTATTACTACTATTATTACTATTATTATTTTTATTTTTGTTAGTATTATTTATTATTGTTATCATCATTATTATTATTATTTATATTTTTATGCATGTTAGTTTGTTCATATGTTAAGTTATTTATTTATATCATGCCATTTAATTGGTTTGTCATACATTACGCATGTTGTTTTATTTATTTTAATTAATTTTTACATGTTATATGTTTAAATCCATTTTTTTCATTACTATCATCACTTTCATTTGTATTTTTATTTCAATACTTATTTTTCATGTGTGATTTTTTTCCAATGGCAAGTGGGAGCCCATGGAGATTTGAAAACACCATTTTGGTGGGATTTGTCATATTTTAATATTTTTAGTATTTTCCATTAATTTTCTCTTATTTGTTTTTATTATGTAAATTGTAGTAAGTTTATTTATTTTTTATGCACATTAATTAAAAGTCATAAAAAGTTTTATATTAACAAATTGGGATATTTTTCTAATAAAATGCGACCAATGTCCTAATTTTAACCCATAAAAACTTACTTTTAAAAAGAAGAATTAGTTTTCTCAAAATGGGATCACTCATCCCGATTTTATCGATAAATACTAAAAAATAACTCTTTGACTTTCTAAGTGAAAATGAGGGAGCCAATGTTCCTAATAAACGTCCCGATTTATGTATGATTTCTTTTATTTTATTTTTCTTGTGTAGTATTTATTTTGGACCCTTGTGATTAATTTTAGGGTAGGGGTGTGCATCGGGCGGGTTCGGGCCAACCCGAACCGAACCCGAACAACCCGACACCCGAAATATGCATAAAATCCCACCCCGAACCGACCCTAACTACTAGTAGGGGCCCGAACCGAAAAACCCGAAAAATATCGGGGCCCGAACCGAAAAACCCGATTAATCCGAAATCCATAGACCATTCACATCCACAGAGAAAAAAAAATCTACAATCCATACCCATTAACACAACACAGATTCAATATCTAACAAAGAAAATCATTCGGTATCACAAAATCCATCAACAAGGCTCAAAAAAATCACAAGCAAAAGATGAAATTTATATATCATAAACTAAACTAAAGCAAAAACAGATCTAAAAAAAGAGAACAAATCTGCTAGTATGAGATCAAGTAGATCGGTCTTGATCTTGATCGGAAGAACGTTCCAAAGACTCTAGTGGGTCATCGGAGATCGGTGGATTTAAGTTCTTTCATGGTCTTTCTCCGGCCATGGATTTTCTGTCGAAGAAAATAGATCTAGTAGATCGATCGGTGAGAGAGAGAGAGATGGTGAGCGTGAGGAGAGAGATGAGCGTGAGGAGAGAGATGAGCGTGAGAGATGTTTGAGAAGAAAAGAGAGAGATGGTGAGCGTGAGGAGAAGATGAGCGTGAGAGAGACGGTGAGCGTGAGGAGAAGATGCGTGTGAGAGAGAAGCAGAGAGACAGAGAGAAAGAGAAGGGGGAGCGTGAGAATCTGAGAGAGAAGAGTGTGAATGAATGGGTATGGGTCTGGGTCTGGTTAAAGGAAAAAAAGGTAGTATTTATTGTATGTTGTGTCGGGTTCGGGTTGGTCAAGGTTTTAACCCGACCCGACCCGAACCCGAAATATCACAAATAATAACACCCGACCCGACCCATATAATCCGAATAAACCTACCCGAATAGTTATTTCGGGTCGGATTATTCGGTTTATTCGGGCCGGGTCGGGTTATGCACAGCCCTATTTTAGGGCAATTCTATTCATTTATTTATTTATGCCTTTTTATTTTGGGGGATTGTTCTGTCTCATTTTTTTACTTGTAATTTTTTATTCTTTATTGCTTTTCCAAAAATGCTTGAAGCGCGCTTTAAATTTATTGCATGATCGCGTGAGATGAGAGATGGAATTTCAATTGCTAAAAACTCATTTATAACTTAATTTAAGGTATTAATATGAGTGAAGTTCCGAACACCTTCTCTGGTTTAAGACCCCCGAGGTTAGACGAACTTTCCCAATTTCTTGTAAATTGGGCGACGACTCCAAAATATCTCAAAGGTGCCTAAAGGCTTCATGTGATTATATGATCTTTTCAGTGTTCTGCTGGAAAGAGGTGTCCAAAATATCTCATGATTGCCCAAGATCAAAAGACGCAAACCCCTCTCGGACCCTAAAAGCGGGTTCCCGGGAATCGATCGGGTCCGGTGCACGTCGCAGCGGCGACTCCGCTGGGGACCTTGAAACTTTGCTCTGAAACTGTCTTGGTTAATAACATAATTGGATTTTTTTAAATTAAAATTCTAATTTTTTTTCGAAAAATTGCATTGCATCCATGCTAGAGCCTTAAAATTATGCTAGTTTGGTCCCTTTCTTAATCTCAGTGCGTTCCCGAAGCACGACCCTATGTTCACTCAATGTGAAAAAGTGTTAAGGATAATCACCAGCCCAAGCCTCGTACCTTATGGTATATCAAATGGAGACCCAATCGGTCGTTATGCTCGTGATGAGTTAGATCCGTTGGCAGGGACTATGCTTAGGTAGCCCTAAAGTATCATCACCCTTGACCAAAGGTCATATAATGGCAATAGATACTTCCCCTAGGTGATATGCTCTTTAATACAATGCTTGCTATATGGGCCATTATATATTGAACAAAATCAACCAAATTAAATGGTCTTTTATCAAAGGCTTTCATGCCCCTGTAAGCCCATCT
Organism: Excoecaria cochinchinensis; assembly: GCA_947683425.1. Classification (NCBI taxonomy): domain Eukaryota; kingdom Viridiplantae; phylum Streptophyta; class Magnoliopsida; order Malpighiales; family Euphorbiaceae; genus Excoecaria; species Excoecaria cochinchinensis. The sequence goes on from CANTUQ010000043.1 coordinate 11,626,370, forward strand.
TAATATGGTTGAAATATTTGAATACATAAAGGCCAAAACAAATACGTATGTACAATAGGCAAGAGATATTACGCTGCCGATTTTTCACCGTGCACCGTGCGCGTTCATCGGGTTCCCTATTGACCCATGGACTAAGCCCACATAGGAAAGAGAATACACTACCCCCTGTGTGGGAGCGATAAGGTTGGAAAGACCTACCTGCTTTTATGTGATTGTCCATGCTGCATCAACTCGATCATGCATTGTATATATCATTCATGCATCATCTTAATAGTTCAAATCTTTTCAGCAATCATAGATTCACCTAAGTGGACTAGGAGTTCTGACAGTCAGCTGGTGAGGATAGATCTGCCCCATGGATTGACAGAATTAGTGTCTGACTGGAATTCTGAGCCACTCTCAATGGCCAGGGAATCATCCATAGAATCACCAATGGAAGAGGAGACCGGAGCTTTGATAACTCAAGACCTTGCTAGGAGACTAGAGGATTTTGAGCGAAGAATGTTAGAAATGCTGGGCGCTATGGCCGATAGGATTGCTCATCCTCTTGCTCCACAACCACCAGTTGCTCCACAACCACCAGTTGCTCCACATCCACCAGTTGCTCCACAACCCTTAATGGTCCATGCTGGGGGGCAAGTTGAACTGCCTGCTGGAGGAGAAGCCCCTGTTATAATTAATGCTGCCCGCCAACCTGTCAATGAGCATAGGGCCGCAGTGCCTATTGAGCAAAGAAGGGAAATAATCCCCAATCCCAATGATGATTTTGTGATGGAGGAGGGAGATCAAGAGGCAGTAGCACCTCAATTTGTGGGGGCCAAAGCACCCAGGGTAGTGGATGAGGCAATGAAAGGGATGAGGTAATAGATTGAAGCAATCACCCGCATGCTATCAGCCAGAAAGGGGATCAACCCTGAAGATAGAGATTTGGGGGATGAAGAGCTATTGCCCCAAAGGTTCAAAATGCCTAAGCTGCCGAAGTTTGATGGTACTTCGGATCCATCTGCACATATTAAGCAGTATACACTGGTGATAAAAGGCAAGGGTTGACCAAGAAATAGAAGGTGGAATATTTCTGCCTTAGTCTGGTGGGTCCGGCTGTGGACTGGTACCATGGGTTAAACAGGAGGTCCAAGGAAGATTGGGACCTTTTGACTGAGGAGTTCATGAAGCAGTATGACTGCAGCACCAAAATGGAGGTCACCTTAAAGGACCTCGAGCTTTTACAGCAAAGAAGTGATGAGTCGTTGCATGAATACCTTACAAGATGGAGAAATAGGGTCACGGAGATGAAGAGAAAGCCTGACACTACTGACCAAATTAGGCTATTTATCAGGAACTTTTGCCCTTACTTGAGGGACTTGCTCAGCTTTAAGGGGCTTAGAGACTGGAAGTCGCTTAAGGACATTGTTGTAGAAGCTGAGAGGGCTTACCTAGCAAAGAAACCAAGCCAAAATAACTTTGCTGGAAAAGGTTATGGCAACCAATCAGGGTACAAATCAGGTGGTGCAGGAAGCACTAATAATAAAAGTGGTAAGACGGCCGAGGTTTCAGCCGCCGAGGTTAGACAGGGTCAGAGGTACTACTCTAATTTGGGCTGCTCTCTGTCTTGGGTATTGGAGAAATTGACAAAGGAAGGCAAGCTGAGACCATTGTCACCCAGGCCAGCCATGAATCAAGGAAAGCTGGGGCATAGAGATAATTAATACTGTGCTCACCATCAGTACACTGGGCATTTAACAGACTACTGCCGAACCTTGAGGAATAAAATTCAAGATCTTATTGATTCCAAGGAGATCACTGACCCTGAGAAAAGAGATAAGAAGAAGAGGGTAGGCTATAATGCAGTCCCCCACCATGAATGTGATCGGAGGAGAAGATTACGTTTTTTAGTTGCTTTTTATTCCAAGAACACTTTTTATGACAATATTTGCAATGTTGGTTATTTCAATAAAATGGACAATCTTGTGTGTTTGTATAGTGTCTTTGATGATTTCATTTCTCATGATCACAATGCATTCATTTTTTTTTTTTATATTAATTCAATTAATACGATTACATTTAATCTCAGAACTTTAGAAAACCCAAAGAAAATCTTGATAGCATCTGATATCACTCCTGAAGAGAGAAAAATTCTGAGAGCTGAAAATAAAAATAGGAAAAAGTAGTGAAAAAAAACTAGTTGCAATTAGGGGATTGGATGAAAACTTTCATAAGAGCACTAGCACCTTTTTGACTACCCGTCAAAGCGATCCCTGGATAAGATGGAACCTAGAAAATGATTTAGGCAGCCTTTCTTTGTATAGCTCTCTAAATGACTGTTTTTTACCTTTATTTCGCAATCGCTTGCTAGCCCGTTGAGTCTTTATAGAGGTATGCTAAATGCGTGCCAATTTTATTGTTACACATGTTAAAACGATCCCCTTGCCTAAAATGATTTTTGCCTCCCCTTAGAAGAGTGGCCGCTCTAGAAGGGATGGATGTACGTTTTAACAATACTTTGGGTTATCAAAAATTGCCCTGGTAAGGATGAGTTTACACTTTGGGAAGAGGGTTTAGTCATGCATGAAAGACATGAGCTCGCAAAAAAAAAAAAGAAAAAAAAAATAGGAGAAAAAGCAATGAATAAAAAAAAGAGAAAAAAGAAGTAGAGCTCAAGATAGTAACCCCTTGATGAGTTTCTGTGGTTATCACTTTAACTTAATTGTTATTCTGAGCTTGATGAGCTAAAAGTATTATCAAACCCAAATTCAAGAATACCTTTATAGTGCGCAATTGAGCTAAGAATGGTCCTCCCATCAGTCGAGTAAATATTGCGGCCATTTTTCTCTAGCAACCTGATCCTCCTTTGATAGCCATCTATCTAAGCCTAACGTTACAACCAAAGTAAGACCTTTTGATTCTTGATTTAGTCTTATCTAATCAACGGAGATGACCTTTTAATAAGGTTCGGTACATAGGAAGAGGCATATGGTGTTTCTTGAGCTTCAAGCGGGGAGCCATAAGTGCATTTATGCATTTGAGTTAAGTCTTGTCCCCAACGTTGCATCTAGAATTTGCTTCAGAAAGAAAAATTAAATTAAGGGTAGAGAGAAAATTTTCAACCATGAAAACCCGAGAGGGCTAGTTGATAACAGGAGTTTGATGATTTCAAAATTCATCCCGAGATTATATGAGGTCTTATATTATTTGAGTTAACGCCAAATAATGATCATGTATTACGAAATAAAATTGAAACATATGCATTTATGCAATATTGATGTGGTCAGACCAGTTCATTTTGCATACTCAAACTTGTCTAGTTCCGACATAAAGGTAGTACATTGTTACTATCTTCCTTCTACTTTTCTCGCTACTCAGGCCCTTTAGCTGATGCATTCTTCTATCAACTGTGAAACCAATTCTATAGCACCTTCATGATAAGAATCAACCTCATACAACCATGATCTAAGACGTAAGTACATGTTGATCATGCCTGAAAGTTTTTTTGGCAACAACTTCAGCCTCCTTTACAATTTACAAAAAAAAAGAGCCATTAGAGATGAAAACCATAATTGGCACTCTAAGCAAAAGTTAGGCAAAGGGATAGGGTGAAAACCTGAAAACAAGCAGTCTGTCCTGCAACAAAAAAAAAAGCCGCTGGATTGGGTTGGATCCATTTCAGGCAAAAATAAGGCACAGGGTTATGTGAAAATCTGCAAGAGACATATTTCTCACTAAAAAAATCTAGTGTGAAAATCCACAAGGGACGTACTACCTTCAAAAAATGACTACAGGTATCAGATGAGAACCTTGCAATCCCAAAGGCATAAAATTCAAAAGCAGCTTCCAAAGGGCATCGATCCTATCGCAAATTGCAGCCAGACCGGCTATCATCTCTAAGTCCACCTAGATGAATGCTTATCCTGCATTCCGGCATGACTCATGCATTCCACGTGCATGCTCAGTATTTTTCCTGCATATTTGGTTTTTCAGTTTTGCAGTGAGAGAGGTTCGATGCAGACCCCGAAAAAAGGCGAGTGACGGCATCGGTCAAAATATCATCAAATAATCAACCAAAGACCTCTCAGGGGGCAACCAACCAAAACGACATCAATCAAAACATCAATCCAAACATCAGTTCAAGCATTAATTCAAGCATCAACTAAAGACCTCTCAGGGGGCAACCAATCAAAACGACATCAATCCAGACATCGGTTCAAGCATCAATCCAAGCATCAATGAAAGACTTCTTAGGGAACAATCAACCAAAGGGCTCACAGACAACATCACTTCAAATCTCAGAAGGGTTAGCACGATGGCAGCACTACCACTCCTCGGATGGTTAGCACGACCATGGCACTACTACTTCAAATCTCAGAAGTTAGCACGATGGCGGCACTACCACTCCACGGAGGGTTAGCACGATCACGACACTACCACTTCAAATTTAAGAAGGGTTAGCACGATGGCGGCACTACCATGAGGGTTAACACGATCACGGCACTACCACTTCAGAAGTGTTAGCACAATGGCAGCACTATCACTCCACGGAGGGTTAGCACGATCACGACACTACCACTTCAAATCTAAGAAGGGTTAGCATGATGGCGGCACTATCGTTCCACGAAGGGTTAGCACGATCACGGCACTACCACTTCAGAAGGGTTAGCACGATGGCGGCACTACCACTCCATGGAGGGTTAGCACAATCACGGTACTACCACTTCAAATTTAAGAAGAGTTAGCACGATGGCGGCACTACCATTCTACGGAAGGTTAGCACGATCACGGCACTACCACTTCAGAAGAGTTAGCACAATGGCGGTACTACCACTCCACGGAGGGTTAGCACGACCACAACACTACTACTTCAAATCTCAGAAGGGTTAGCACAATAGCGACACTACCACTCCACGGAGGGTTAGCACGACCACGACACTACTACTTCAAATCTCAGAAGAATTAGCACGATGGCGGCACTACCACTCCACGGACAGTTACCACGATCACGGCACTACCACTTCAAATCTAAGAAGGGTTAGCAAGATGGCGGCACTACCATTCTACGAAAGGTTAGCATGACCACGGCACCACCACTTCAGAAGGGTTAGCACGATAGCGGCGCTACCACTCCATGGAGGGTTAGCACGACCACGGCACTACCGCTTCAAATCTCAGAAGGGTTAGCACGATGGCAGCACTACCACTCTACGGAGGGTTAGCACGACCACGGTACTACCACTTCAGAAGGGTTAGCATGATGAATGCACTACCACTCTACAGTGCACGATCACGGCACTACTGCTTCAACAAAGGATAACACGCCGACAACATGGCGATAACGATCCCAACCGCATCGTCCGGTTAGGAAAGCTGATTGCCTCATGTACGTGTCTCTTTCCTTTTTTTCTGAGTTTAGGCACATCTATACACTAGTGCACTAGTTTTCCCCATATTTGTATCTTTATCTAACTCACTTCTTCTACAAAAAATTTTCAAATCAGCTCTTGATTTTGCATTGTCCTTTGTTCTCCCTTCAATGTTCATGATTGTGTTGAAAAGATTGTCAAAAATATTTTTTTCAATATGCATCACATCTAGATTGTGTATTAGCAGTGTTTTCCAATATGGCAAATCCCAAAATATACTCCATTTTCTCCATCCAAAATTTTGACTTATGCTCCTATTAACCTCTTCACTTTCAAGTTCTGTAACTTTCAAAAGCCCTAACTGATCAATCTCCCGTAATATATCTTCACCAGATTTATTAGGAGGAGGAGGTGTGTGTACCATCCTGTTCTTAATGAATTTTTGTTTATTGCGCCTAAATGGGTGATCCAGAGAAAGAAATTTTCTCTGATTGTCAAACCAAGATGTTTTGCCTCCGTTGGGAAGATAAAATGTATCAGAATCATTGCCACAGTAAGGATAAGCCAATTTCCCTGCTATGCTCCATCCAGACAACATAGCATATGTAGGAAAATCACTCACAGTCCACATCAAAGCTGCCTTCATCTGAAAGTTTTGTTTAAGGGACACATCATATGTTTCAACACCAAATTCCCAAAGATGATTCAATTCAGCTATCAATGGTTGCAAGAATACATCAATTTTATGCTTTGGATTTGTAGGCCCTGGCACAATCACTGTCAAGAACATGTATGCCTCATCCATACACGTCCATGGAGGTAAATTATATGGAGTAATTATGATTGGCCATGATGAATATTGTTGTCCGGATTGACCAAAAGGTTGGAACCCGTCTGTGGATAATCCCAACCTGACATTTTGACTTTCTGCTGCAAACTCAGTATGGGTGTCATTGAAATGTTTCCATGTGAGCGCTGGCATAAATATATATGAAAATGCATTGACAAACTATGAAATGAGTGATAACTTCAATATAGTACTTAGTTTTGATAGTGTTTTCGTATGATTTTTAGGTGTTTAATTGTGTCTTTTTGACATGTTATGTTCCTTTAGGTTCATTTTGCTAATCTTAGTCAAATTGGAATTTTGATGCATTATAGATAGCTTTTTGATGGAGTTTGATTTGTCTTTGCAGGTGTGATTTGAGGTACCTCACGGTCACAACCAAATTGGTTGTGACCGTGACATAAAAAGGAATTGAAAACAGGAGCTGACTTACATGGGTCACGGTCACAACAAAACTCATTGTGACCGTGACATAGAGATCCATCGGACAGAATGCAAGTATGAAGCACCTCATGGTGGCAACCTATTTGGTTGTCACCGTGACATGAAAATCACCAAGGCAGAATCAGTTGAGAAGGTACCTCATAGTGGTAACAAATTTTATTGCCACCGTGACATAAATTTTTCCTGGACAGAAGCTAAAATTGAAGACCTCACGGTGGCAACAGATTTCATTGCCACCGTGACCCCTCTCCTGTGCGCAAAGGCAGATTAACATTCTCGACACCTCACGGTGGCAACATATTTCATTGCCACCGTGACCTCTCTGACACTATATAAACTTATTTTTCTGTTTGGCTAGGGGTTCGAAAATTTTTAGTTTAGTTTTCATATTAGTTTTGAGATTGACAATTTTCTGAGCTTTTCTTCTATTTTGAATTTTAGGTTTCCAATTTTTGTCTTTAGTTTTGAATTAGAAATCAAGAATATTTCATCAGATACACATAATTTATTTTCAAGAGAGTTTTATTTTCGGGTTTCTAGAATTTGAATTTAATTCTCCATTGAAGATCCAAAGAAGAAGATTGAAGAACGTGGGATTTAACCGGGATTTTCGCCTCAATGAATTTCTGGGTTTATTCTTTCCTTTATTCTTTTGATTTTCTAATGGATTGTGAGTAGTATTTTAGTTGTTTAGGGGATCTCTAAATCCCCTACCCATGATGTGAATTATGAACATCTTTTGAATTTATATATATGAATGAATGGTTTATTTCACTTTTTCATATTGTCAATTCGTGGGACTTAATTTCTCAATTCAATTTCCAATTTCACTGAATGATTTAATTCATGTATCTCTGTTGGTTATTGAGTTTGTATGGACTGAATGCCATGAATATTTTTATTCTCAGATTTTCTATCATGTTTAGTGTATCGTTTGGATTGCTCCGGAATGGGAATCTAGATGTACAGGTTTTCGTGGTTTAAGATTGGACTGAGGAGTGAAATAATTAGGTTTTGGGTTGTTTGGCTCTGGAATGGGAAAGCAAACCAAACTTAGGATTTTAGACCCGTGCTTAGGCTAGTTGTATGGCTTACTCCGGAATGGGACGTCATGCAATTAGAATAGCTTGCTTCGGAATGGGACGCTTGGGTTAAGAGGGTTATTCCGATTTCTTTAATATAGGATTCTTAGATTAACTTTATTCACATTTGGATATGGGGTGGATGAGTGAACCTCAGCAACGTTCTTTGCATTCTTGAATTTTTCGCTTGTTTTATTTTGTTATCAGTTTTTGTTATCATTTTTTGCTGTTAGTTTTATTTGTTTACTTTTCACTTGCTTTTTAGCTTTTTAATTCTTTTATTTTTAATCAATAGATTACTAAATCAATTTAAACTTTTGGAAATTCTTTAGCATACATTTAATTTTCTTCATTTACGCACACAATCCCTTGGGTACGATAACTCGGGGTCTTAATTTTATCCCACTGTATTACTTGCTGATTCAGTACACTTGTTGAGGTCGCGTCAAGTTTTTGGCTTCGTTGCCGGGGATTGGCGTTGTTTGTGAGTTTTGATTTTTATTTGCATGTGTTTTTCTTTTGCTTATTTATTTTATTTTATTTTTATTCTTTGTAGGTAGTCGTGGTGCATAAGCAGATTGAGACAAGAACAAATAGCACCCTACGACCCTGAAATCGAGAGGACTTTACATCAGCGAAGGAGAGCCAACAGAGATAACAACATGGAAAATAATCCTCCACCTATTGATGAATTTCCTCCCGAGAATGAACAAGTGTCGAGGGCACAGCAAGAGAATCCGGGAATATACAGAGAAGAGGCCCCTAGGCAGAGAACGATAAGAGACTATGCTGTACCGAGATGGAATGAGGATCATCGGACAATTGTGCTGCCACGGGGAGTACAGTTTGAACTTAAGCCAGCAACCATCAATATGGTACAGAGGAACCAATTTTTGGGTTCAGGAGTGAAAGATCCTGCGCAACACTTGGACATATTTTTGGAGGTTAGTGATACGGTCCAGATTCCATGAGTGACATCTGATTCGGTAAGATTAAAGTTATTTCCTTTCACTTTGATCGGAAAAGCAAGAGAATGTCTGCAAATGTTACCGAGATAGTCAATCAGATCATGGGACCAGTTATAAGAGAGATTTATGATGAGATTCTTTCCTCCTACAAAGACTGCAAACATCCGCAATAGTATTTTGGGTTTCAGCCAAATGAGTGAGGAGCCTTTTCATGAGGCCTAGGAAAGGTTTAGGAGATTGTTGAGAAGTTGTCCGCACCATGAGATAGCAATCTATCATCTGATGACAATACTCTATTCTGGGGTTACACCGCAGACAAAATCTCTTTTGGATGCATCATCAGGAGGTTCATTCATGAATAGGTTGCTGGAGGAAGCTTTCCATCTGCTGGATGAAATGGCAGCAAATGATGCTCGATGGGCTAATCCTAGATCGGTTCCGAAGAGGCAAGGAATACATAATGTAGATGAGGTGTCAATGCTGAAGGCACAAATTGAGTCAATGCGAAAGGAGATGAGTGGTCTGAAAGCGCAAAATGTAGCTTTTGTTGCTCAAGAGAGTGGATGGTACGAAAATGGGCAATATGGTCAAGAGAGTGGAGTAATGGGAGATGTAAATGCTATAGGAGATTACAGAAGAAATGACCCCTACAGTAACACATATAATCCGGGTTGGAGAAATCATCCAAACTTCTCTTGGAAGGATGGAAATCAAAATGCTTCATCCTCTCATTCACAAGTAAGTGCCCCCTTCAACCAAAACACTCATCACAACCAAGGGTAGTCATACCAACCTCCAATATCCACTCAGTATCAAACACCATATCCTCCCCATCACAACCAAGGACAAGGTTGTAATCAATCACAAGCTCAACCATACCACCCACCGAGATACCAACCGAGGCCACCTGTGCAAGAAAAGAAGCCAAACCTTGAAGATATGTTGGCGACTTTCATAAACAGTCAACAGCAATTTGTGAATAGCCAGCAATAGTTTATGGCTAATCAAGAAACAAGGTGGAAATCTCAAGAGCAATGGAACCGGAACCAAGATGCTTCCATGAGGAATTTAGAAACTCAGGTGGGACAGCTTACAAATTCTATATCTCAAAGGCAACCGGGAACGTTTCCCTCGAATGTGGACCGGAATCCAAAGGAAGAAGCTAAAGCGATCACACTGAGAAGTGGCAAGGAAGTGGTACTAAGAGAGGACCAAGGTAAAAATTCTTCATCATCATCAAAAAAGGAGGAGCTGACACGGACGGTGAGTAACTCTAACTCTAGGGTAGAGGTTAATGAGAAAGCTCCTAAAAATGATAAGGGTAAGGGTCTAGTGAATCCTAAAGTAGAGGATCTTGATATTAATAGATTGCCATTTCCTACTGTGGCTAGACAGGAAAAGAAAAATGAGCAAAAGGCTAGGTTTCTAGAGATGTTTAAGAAACTGCACATAAATTTACCATTCACGGAAGCCTTAGCTCACATGCCTAATTATGCAAAATTTATGAAAGAATTATGTTCTAATAAAAAGAAATTAGAAGGGCATGGAATTGTACAGCTCACAAAAAATTGCAGCGCTATAATTATTAACAAGATCCCTGAAAAATTGGAAGATCCAGGTAGCTTTACTTTACCCTGTGAAATTGGTGAGGATTTTTATGGAAATGCTTTGCGTGATTTGGGTGCTAGCATAAATTTGATGCCTTATTCTATTTGCAGGAAGCTTAATCTTGGAGAGCTCAAGGAGACGGGAATGAGACTCCAACTTGCAGATAGGTCAGTGAGGAGACCCAAAGGAGTGCTTGAGGATCTGTTAGTGAAAGTGGGGAAATTTATTTTCCCAGTGGATTTTGTAGTGATGGAGATGGAAGAGGACCGCAAGGTACCACTCATTATGGGTAGGCCATTTTTAAATACAGCCAAGGCGTTGATAGATGTATATGGTCAAACGGTAATCCTAAGGTTCAATGATGAGGAGTTGGTGGCGGACATAAACAAGGCTCAAAAGTATCCATCTGGTGATATGGAGGAGTCTATTTATTTTGTGGATGAAATAGATGAGTGTGTAGAGGAGGTGTAGGAAAAAGTGTGGGGAGCTGATGCAGTGAATGTGAGTTTGATACATTCATTGGAGGATGGAGAGATGGAAGAAGAGATGAAGGGAAAATCGATAGCAGCCGTGGAGATAGAAGATGAAGAAGAGGAATTACAGCAAGAAGAGCTTAATCCGAAAAAGGGGGATTCAAATTTTGAACTTAAACCTCTTCCCTCTCATTTGAAATATGTGTTTTTAGAAAATGAGCAAAAACCAGTAATTATATCTTCTTTATTGTCAGGTGTTGAAGAGAAGATGTTGCTTGAGGTGCTGAAAAAGCACAAGGATGCCATTGGATGGGAGACATCAGATTTGAAGGGGATTAACCCTAGTTACTGCACACACCGAATTCCGATGGAGGAGGAATGCAAGCCGGTAGCTCAGTCTCAAAGGAGACTCAATCCGGCTATGCAAGAGGTGGTAAAGAAGGAGGTACTTAAACTCCTAGACTCAGTTATTATCTACCCTATCTCTGATAGTAAATGGGTTAGCCCAGTGCATGTGTGCCTAAGAAGGGGGGGATAACAGTGGTAAGGAATAAGTTGAATGAATTGATTCTAACTCGTACAGTTACGGGGTGGAGAGTCTGTATCGATTTTAGAAGGTTGAATAATGCCACTAGAAAATACCATTTCCCTTTGCCTTTTATTGACCAAATGCTAGAGAAGCTGGCAAGCAATAGGTTCTACTATTGTTTAGATGGGTACTCGGGATATTTGCAAATCCCTATAGCTCCTGAAGATCAAGAAAAAATAACCTTTACCTGCCCGTATGGCACATTTGCATAGAGGAGAATGCCCTTTGGGTTATGTAATGCACCGGCTACGTTTCAGCGGTGTATGATGGCTATTTTCCATGACTTCATAGAGAAATTTATGGAAGTATTATGGATGACTTCACTATATATGGGGCTGATTTTAAGAGCTGTTTAGAGCATCTCAATTTAGTACTAGGGAGGTGTGAAAAGACCAACCTAGTTTTGAATTGGGAAAAATGTCATTTTAGAGAGGGCATTGTGCTTGGGCACAAAATTTTGGAGAAAGGTATAGAGGTTGATAAGGCCAAAGTTGAAGTGATAGAAAAGTTACCACCTCCGACGAGTGTTAAGGGCATTAGGAGTTTTTTAAGACATGCAGGGTTTTACCGTCGCTTTATCAAAGATTTTTCAAAAATTGCTAAACCCTTGTCTAATTTACTCATGAAAGATGCTGCTTTTAATTTTGATAGTGAATGTATGCTAGCTTTTGAAACTTTGAAGCAACGGCTCATTTTAGCCCCGGTGATTATATCTCCGGATTGGAATCTGCTGTTTGAATTAATGTGTGATGCTAGTGATTATGCAGTTGGAGCAGTGCTTGGATAGCGGCGGGATAAGATATTTTGTGCAGTTTATTATGTCAGTCATACGTTGACGGGGGCACAGGTTAATTACACAACCACTGAGAAAGAGCTTCTTGCAATTGTGTATGCGTTTGAGAAGTTCAGGCCGTATTTGCTGGGTGCAAAAATCGTGGTGTGGTCGGACCATGCAGCCTTGAGGCATTTGTTTGCCAAGAAGGAATCCAAGCCGAGGTTGATTAGATGGGTGCTTCTATTGCAAGAATTCGACTTGGAAATCAAGGACAAGAAGGGAGCGAAAAATTTTGTGGCGGATCATTTGTCACGATTAGAGAATGCTCACATTGAAAAAGGGGAAATTTTAGATTTTTTCCCTGATGAACATATTTGTGCTTTATTTACATGTGATACCTCTGTTCCTTGGTTTGCTAATGTAGCAAATTTTCTTGCAGGAGGCTTTATGCCGAAGGACTTTACATGGCAACAAAGGAAGAAGCTGCGAGCTGATGCCAAACATTACATTTGGGATGATCCGTACCTATTCCGCTTGTGTGCTGATCAAGTTCTAAGGAGGTGCATCTCAGATGAGGAGAAGGGTGAGATTATCATAGCTTGTCATAGTGGGGAGGCTGGTGGACACCATGGGCCAAATAGAACGGTATCGAAAATTTTATCTTCTGGTATTTATTAGCCTACTATGTTTAAGGATGTCCAATTTTTTGTGAAAACTTGTGATAGATTCCAAAGGGTAGGAAATATTTCTAAGAGAGATAAGATGCCCTTGACTAATATGCTTGAGGTAGAACTGTTCGATGTGTGGGGAATAGACTTTATGGGACCTTTTTCAGTTTCATACGGGTTTGAATATATTCTAGTGGCAGTTGATTATGTGAGTAAATGGGTAGAAGCTGTAGCCACTAGAACTTGTGATGCAAAGGTTGTTTTAGAATTTTTGAGAAAAAATATATTCACTCGGTATGGAGCCCCTAGAGCTATTATTAGCGATGGTGGTAAGCATTTCGTTAACCACCAATTTAAGGCTTTATTGAAAAAATTTTGAGTTAGGCATAAGGTCAAGACCCCTTATCATGCTCAAGCTAATGGTCAGGTTGAAGTGTCAAACCGGGAGTTAAAGGCCATTTTAGAAAAGACGGTCAAAGCATCTAGAAAAGATTGGTACCTTAAGTTGGATGACGCTCTATGGGCTTATAGGATAGCATTTAAGACACCGATAGGGATGTCCCCTTTTAGGTTGGTTTATGGGAAGTCCTGTCACCTCCCAGTGGAATTAGAGCATAAGGCTTATTGGGCTACCAAATTTTTGAATTTTGACCTTGAGAATGCAGGAAAGTGCAGGGCCTTGCAGCTGAATGAGTTAGAGGAGCACCGATTTTGGGCATATGATCATGCCATGAAATACAAAGACAATACCAAGAAGTGGCATGATCGAAAGCTGGCAAGGAAGGAACTTGTACCTGGAATGAGAATACTCCTTTATAATAGCAGGTTGCGGTTATTTCCCGGAAAGTTGAAATCGCGATGGAAGGGGCCCTATGAGGTTGTGGCAGTTGATAAGTTTGGAGTGGTGACATTGAAGCACCCGAGGTTTGAGAATGAATTCAAGGTGAATGGACATCGTGTGAAGCCTTATTTTGAGTCTACATTTGATAGTGCTTCCGCAATCGCCACTCTTGCAGATCCTTGATGGTATTTAAAAGTCCAGCTGCGGACTTGTTAAATGCAGAACTTCTTCTTAACTTTGTTATTTTTTTTTCTGTTTATTGATATTTCCTGTAGGTAGTTAGTTTTGTTTAGTTTTGTCAAATTTGTGTTTATTAGTGAAACTATGTTTTTGTTGGAGAGTTTTCAAAGTATTTGTAGCTAGAAGTTTAGAGAGATTGATGAAATTTTTGTAAGTGTGCAGGTGGTCACGGTGGCAATGGATTTGGTTACCACCATGACCAAAGGAAGTTGCATTCTGGATTCTGTTTGGTGCACATGTCACGGTGGCAAGGTATCTGGTTGTCACCGTGACCAGATGAGGAGAGCATTCTGGATTGGTATAAGTGGTATGTCACGGTGACAATGATTTTAGTTGTCACCGTGACCATCGGGTAAGTTACATTCTATTGTGATGAGTGCATATGTCACGGTGGTAATGGTTTTCGTTGTCACCGTGACCAGATGTGGATGACATTCTGTTTTCAAGGGTGGATATGTCACTGTGGCAATGAAATTCATTGTGACCGTGACATGTTGAACTTTCGATTCTGTTTTGAGAGAGTGGTATGTCACGGTGGCAACTGATTTTATTGCCACCGTGACCTCTTGGTGGTCCAATTCTGGAGTACAAATGTTAGGTATGTCACGGTGGCAGCCATTTGGTTACCACCATGACCCCCGCGCAAAAATCTTTTAAAATCCGAGTTTTATTTACGTTATTTCTCACTTTCCCACACAGCACTCACTCTCTCTAATTGCACATCTCGTTTTTCTCTGCTCTATTTGTGCTTCTCGTTTCCTTTTTCGGCTATAATCTTTGAGATTCTATAATAAGTAAGTAATTTTCTCTTTCTTTTACTTTAATTTTATTTTTGTTTTTCTCCTTCTCTCATTCCCTGTTCTCGTTCGTTCTCCATTGTTATGCTACTCTCGCTTGATTTGTCAGAATATTTCAATTTTTTTCTTTTATTGCTCTGAAATCTTGAGGTGAATCCTATCAATTCTTACTTTCCTTCTTAATTTTTAGTCTTATTTCTGAACGTGAATGATTGGGAAGTAGGAGTTTCGGGCGTAATTTGTGCACAACTTAGGGTTGATGATTTTACTAAAATTTTGGTTTGGTTTTGGATTTTATCGATCATCAACTAGTTGTTCTGCAATATATTGTTGCCAGTTGCCAATTGCCAATTTGGGAAGTTATTCTTGCTTTTGGTTCCCATTTACGAGAGTTGAAATGGTGCTTACCACGTGTTTGATAAATTGTCTCCATGAAATGGTTTTCCTATTTTTTCCATTTATTGCCAATTTGAAATGCAGAGATTCTTTCGCCATAGTGTTCAAATGCATTTGTTGCTCTCATTGATCATTTTTGCCTTTTGACAATAGCTGCAACTCTCTTAACTTTCTATTGAGTTTATGCTGATGGTTATTCTTGGTTTAATGCTGAATTTGATCATCACTTTTGCTGAATTGTGCTTATGTCATTTGAATACTTCGTGCATTGATGCATCGTTTATAATCTCAACTTAGATTGGGGAGATTGTTTTAATAGGTTAGCATGAGCTTGAAATAATGCTTTATTTTGAAAGCCATTGCTGTTTGACACACATCGAATGCTATTGAATTTGGTTTTTCCATGTTGTGCAGTGGCCCCTAAGCGAAAAAGCTCTGCTCTAGCCTCGACTTCAATAGGCCAAACATCTAGCCAACCTACTGTTGATATTTCCAATTTGCCTTCTTAGGTTCCAACTAATCAGAAACCTGCATATGCTCTGTTTTCAAAATGCTCGTACATTGCAACAAGTTATTTGGATTTTGGTTGTTGGAGAAGTTGGGAATAAAAAATGAAGTACAACGGCTCATATCTAATATTGGTTGGGAGCAGCTCTTTGCAATTGACGAGAAGGTCTACCCGGGGTTGACAAGAGATTTTGTGTCAACTGTGCAATGCAGGATCAGCAGCGACCCTTCTCAAGATCCTGGAAAAATATCATTTTTTCTGGAAGGAACGAAATATGAGCGGACTTTTGTGGACTTTGCAGAAATGCTTGGTTTCCCTTCCCTAGCCCCAGATTATTTTGAGGATTATGACAAAGATACTGCCTGGGCAACAATTCGAGATTCGGTGACAGCTACGACATATGTATCGGGCAAGACAAAGGCCCACCATCTCGATAATCATGCCATGTGGATCATCCATAGATTTTTCTCACTCTCTTTTCTGAGTCATGTGGACTCACCTGGGCAAGTCAATCTATCGAAGGCCTTATTTTTAGCTTGTATGGTGCGGGGTGTGAGAATTAATGGGGCACCTCATTTATGGCATAAATGGAAGAGATGCAATGGCACCCTAAGAAGGTGAAGAAGATTGCTCTGGGTGGGTTGGTAACAGTTATTGCTAAGGGTGTACATCACCCCTTGAGGAGACCCAAGTCACTTTCATCCACTGCGACCATTGATAAGAAGATGCTGAAGAACATGAAGGTCGTAGTGGATGACGCGACGGCTGCACATGGTTACAGATTGACTACTCGCGCAGAGTATCTTCAGGGAGTCTAGCGAGGTCTAGGAGGCTTGCCCCATGAGCAAGAGGAAGATCCGGAAGCACCTCCAGCCCCAGAGCCCGCACAGTTATCATCTCAGCAGTACGATGCGCTGATGGAGCGCATGGACGCCATCTCCGCATCTCAGGCCAATATTCATTCCCAGATGGACCAGGTGCTCTTGGGACTCTCCTCATTGACTGCGTGCATTGATGCGCATATCTCACCTCCGCCACCTCCAGAGAGTTGGACAGGGAGAAATACTATCTTTTGTTTTTAATTTTAATTTTTGTGTTTTGTATTTATTTAACTTGCTGGAGACAGCAAGGTATTAAGTATGGGGTAGGAGGAGTAACTCCAACAACTTAATATGTAAATAATTATTTTTCTTTTAATTGCATGTTTGATGTTTTATTTTAATTGTATTCGTATATCTTATTGAGTTTTAGTTATTTGAATACTTAATTCTGGTTGTTTGAATTGTTCTTATCTTAGTTTAGCTTGCCTCTAGTTATTCCTGTTGTGAATGTTTTGAACTTTAAGTTGTGAATGGAATTTCTTAAATATTGATCTTAGTGAGAGAGTAGTTGGTAGTTTTAGCAGCAAATTAATTTCAATTAGTCATATATCTTGTAATTTCCTATCTTTTGTGCACTATAAGCTTGTTTGTGAAAAATTTGAAAAATTCCAATGTGTGAAAGTTTTTGAGTAAAGGAATTTTAGGATAGTTAGAACATTCCTCATCACCCTTCGAAACGTTATAACAACTTAAGCAGGTTCAGGATATGATTTAGGCAAAATTTTTCTTTAATAACCACTTTAAATGACTTTTTACCTACCTATTTGCATAATTTCCGTTGCTAGCCCCGTTGAGCTGATTTGGTACGCTAAAAGCGTACTATGCATTTTTCTTTGTTACACTATTATTTTACCATTTAATCTAAATGCCTTTACCTATCCTTTATAAGATTGGCCACTCTAGGATTGGGTTGGGATATCATTGAAAGTTGAATAAAAATATTTACTGCGAATATAATGTGGGA
This sequence comes from Excoecaria cochinchinensis, assembly GCA_947683425.1. Classification (NCBI taxonomy): domain Eukaryota; kingdom Viridiplantae; phylum Streptophyta; class Magnoliopsida; order Malpighiales; family Euphorbiaceae; genus Excoecaria; species Excoecaria cochinchinensis. The sequence goes on from CANTUQ010000043.1 coordinate 11,643,802, forward strand.
GTGAGAAGAATTGTGAAACTTTGGGGTGTTGTCTAGTATATCGTTTAAGTTTTCCTTAATGGAGTCAAAGTTGTGGTAGGAAAATAGAGGCTTTGGGTATCTCATAAAAAAAAAAAAAAGAAAAAGAAGAAGAAGAAGCCGGAAAGAAGAATTTGATAAAAAGTTTGATCATTGTTTTAAATGTTGGAGTTAAGCAGATGTAGAAAAATTCAAGTGTGGGGTACCCTCAATTAGAAGAAGATGTTTTTACATTCAAAAATGATTGGGCTGAGAGAAAAATTTCTTTGGGTAATTTCTTTTCTTTGTTTTCCTGTGGTTTAATGTTTTTAATTTTTTCATGATGGGTAGTTCAGACGAGTTTTGGCAACTGCGGGGGGATTAAAAATAGGTCATGGAAAAATTGTATTCAAATTGGGTAGTGGTGTTTGTAGGTAGAGTGGCTGACTCTTTGTTCAATTCCCTTAACTTCTCTTGTTAGCCACTACCCTATCCTAACATTTCAACCTTGGAATAAGTCCTAATTATCCTGCTCTTAGCTTTAATTGTTTAGTGGAGATGACCCTTGTGGTTCCGGTGCTAAAGGAGAGGCTTATGATTACCCTGAGTTGCAAGTGCGTAACCAATTTGCAATTTATTTGCTTATTCATTTCCTTTGCTCAATTGCTGGAATGCATTGGTTGTTTTGTTTTGAAAAGAGAAAATTTGTTTTGAGCCTAGCACACACACACGTGAAATTACTTGATATAAATTGATTTGAGAATTTGTAACTAAGACCCTTCTGCTTGGTGCTATGACTGTTGTTAAGTTTTCGTAGTCCAAGTTAGAGTTTGAAATTTCAGGAATGTGTATAATTCATTTACTCGAGGACGAGCAAAGTCTAAGTGTGGGGTATTTTGATAACTTCAATATACTACTTAGTTTTGATAGTGTTTTCGTATGATTTTTGGGTGTTTAGTTGTGTTTTTTTGTCATGTTATGTTCCTTTAGGTTAATTTTGCTAATCTTAGTCAAATTGGAATTTTGATGCATTATAAATAGCTTTTTGATGGAGTTTGATTTGTCTTTGCAGGTGTGATTCCTGAGTACCTCACGGTCACAACCAAATTGGTTGTGACCGTGACATAAAAAAGAATTGAAAACAGGAGCTGACTTACATGGGTCACGGTCACAACAAAACTCATTGTGACCGTGACATAGAGATCCATCGGACAGAATGCAAGTATGAAGCACCTCACGGTGGCAACCTATTTGGTTGTCACTGTGACATGAAAATCACCAATGCAGAATCAGTTGAGAAGGTACCTAACAGTGGCAACAAATTTCATTGCCACCGTGACATAAATTTTTCCTGAACATAAGCTAAAATTGAAGATCTCACCGTGGCAATAGATTTCATTGCCACCGTGACCCCTCTCCTGTGTGCAAAGGCAGATTAACGTTTTCGACACCTCAAGGTGGCAACAGATTTCATTGCCACCGTGACCTCTCTGACACTATATAAACTTATTTTAGGTTTTCTTCTGAGCTTTTCTTCTCTTCTGAATTTTAGGTTTCCAATTTTTGTCTTTAGTTTTGAATTAGAAATCAAGAATATTTCATCAGATACACATAATTTATTTTCAAAGAGAGTTTTATTTTTGGGTTTCTAGAATTTGAATTTAATTCTCCATTGAAGATCCAAAGAAGAAGATTGAAGAACGTGGGATTCAACCAGGATTTCCGCCTCAATGAATTTCTGGGGTTATTCTTTCCTTTATTTTTTTTATTTTGTAATGGATCGTGAGTAGTTTTTTAGTTGTTTAGGGGATCTCTGAATCCCCTACCCATGATGTGAATTATGAACATTTTTTGAATTTACATATATGAATGAATGGTTTATTTCACTTTTTCATATTGTCAATTCGTGGGACTTAATTTCTCAATTCAATTTCCAATTTCACTTAATGATTTAATTCATGTATCTCTATTGGTTATTGAGTTTGTATGGACTGAATGCCATGAATATTTTTATTCTCAGATTTTCTATCATGTTTGCTGTATCGTTTGGATTGCTCTGGAATGAGAATCTAGATGTGCAGGTTTTCGTGGTTTAAGATTGGAGTGAGGAGTAAAATAATTAGGTTTTGAATTGTTTGGCTCCGGAATGGGAAAGCAAACCAAACTTAGGATTTTAGACCCGTGCTTAGGCTAGTTGTATGGCTTGCTCCGAAATAGGACGTCATGCAATTAGAATAGCTTGCTCCGGAATGTGACACTTGGGTTAAGATGGTTATTCCGATTTCTTTCATATAGGATTCTTAGATTAACTTTATTCACATTTGGATATGGGGTGGATGAGTAAACCTGAGCAACGTTCTTTTCATTCTTGAATTTTTCGCTTTTTTTATTCTGTTATCAGTTTTTACTGTTAGTTTTATTTGTTTACTTTTCACTTGCCTTTTAGCTGTTTAATTCTTTTGTTTTTAATCAATAGATTACTAAATCAATTCAAACTTTTGGGAATTCTTTAACATACATTTAATTTTCTTCATTTACGCACACAATCCCTTGAGTACGATAACTCGGGGTCTTAATTTTATCCCACTATATTACTTACCGATTCAGTACACTTGCTGCGGTCGCTTCAATGAGATTTGGTTGGAGATTGCAAATGAATCTTGAAATCTCACATAGCAACTGAATTCAAATCATGATTACTAATGATATTTAACAACCAAATGGATACGCCGATAATCATTAGGTTCAAAACTATCTAATTCTATGTTCAACTAGTTCAGGATAAAGAAAATATTGCTCCATCAAGTCTGTCAACAATATAAAACTAATAATAAAAAAAACTTATACAAAGGTAATTCATACTCCCCAAAGATTCCATCAGTAATCCACATAACTAAAACAATAATGGGTTATTAAAATAAAAAGGTTGTTTTGAAGCCATTCATGTGAGATTCCTCTGCTTTGATGCTGTGGTTGTAATTTGTACAGCTTTATCCATTTTGTAATAAATTTCAGAACTTAACAAAACAAGTCAAAACTTCAAGCAAACAACCCAAATATGCAATAAAGCAGAAAATGTAATTAGGCAAGGTAATAAAGCAGAAAATAAGATTTTTTGAAATAAAGATTCCACTAGCAAAAGCAAACCCTGCAGTGTGTATTCACCCACACCTTAACATCATTAATACTGACAGTGAAGTATGAATGCTCATAACATCATTAATACTGACAGTGAAGTGCACAAATTTATCCACCCAGTCGTTGGTAGTTAGATACAAACAACATGATGAGCCACTAATGTGAATAACAATTCCAAAAGCAGAAAAACTGGAGAATGAAATGCTAGGCAACAAAAACTTTCAAAAAGCAGCATATCTACAGCTCCATAATGATAAAATACATTAACAAGCATCCGGAGATGGTAACGTGTATAAAATTCAGTAATATAATCAAATGATCACGTGCCTATCAATTAAGAACACTTCTATTAAATTAACATGATAAAATATTATCAGGTAAGTATACAAAATGGATGAAGCCATACATGTGAGATTCCTCTGCTTTGATGCTGTGGTTGTAATTTGTACAGCTTTATCCATTTTGTAATAAATTTCAGAACTTAACAAAACAAGTCAAAACTTCAAGCAAACAACCCAAATATGCAATAAAGCAGAAAATGTAATTAGGCAAGGTAATAAAGCAGAAAATAAGATTTTTTGAAATAAAGATTCCACTAGCAAAAGCAAACCCTGCAGTGTGTATTCACCCACACCTTAACATCATTAATACTGACAGTGAAGTATGAATGCTCATAACATCATTAATACTGACAGTGAAGTGCACAAATTTATCCACCCAGTCGTTGGTAGTTAGATACAAACAACATGATGAGCCACTAATGTGAATAACAATTCCAAAAGCAGAAAAACTGGAGAATGAAATGCTAGGCAACAAAAACTTTCAAAAAGCAGCATATCTACAGCTCCATAATGATAAAATACATTAACAAGCATCCAGAGATGGTAACGTGTATAAAATTCAGTAATATAATCAAATGATCATGTGCCTATCAATTAAGAACACTTCTATTAAACTAACATGATAAAATATTATCAGGTAAGTATACTAACTGGGGAACTTAATTGTCTAGCGCTTCTGCTGTGCACTTCCAGATATTCTTCATAGGTCTGCAAGAATAAACCAGGAGCAAATGCCATTTAACAGAGTAAGAGGATACAAGCTGAAGAGATTAGAACAATATCACAGCATATATTATCATATTCTTTGCATAAAAAACCATTATCTGTCCCAAAAGATAAGCATAATAATAAACATTTGAAAATTTATAGTTGAGTGTCAACAATAGGAAAACCATTATAGCAGGCACACTAAATAAGCATTATTTTCATGCAGAAGCCATGTTTTGTGCACACACACACATATAAACCATGCATAAATACAAATGTTGTAAAATATCCAATAACTAGTCAACTAGGGAGCTCTGGTAGGCTTATTAATAGTCTTGCAGTCTGCTACATGCTCATGCCCTTATTGAGATGGAGATTTTGGATTAAAATGCCCACTTGGACAAAATTAAGAATAAACTGCAACTTTTAACAAAATCATCTGCTATAATGAATAACTCAATATCCTCTTGCTAATGAGCATATGCGACTACATGTATATTAGAGATCAAATAATGCAAGTAAATAAAACAGTAATCCTCAATTCAACACACACCTTTTATTAGTGCATACATAAAATGATAAACTTGTTTTAGTGAAGGCTAAATTACACATAACACATAATCTATACTTAAAAATGGAGGATCAAAGAGATAGCTGGAAAACATCAAATCAAAAGACCAATAAAAATAAGACTTTTATATAATTCACCTATTAATTAGCACCAATTCAAGCCAACATCTGCATGCGTTTACATATAAATTAGATCAGAATTTTTTATAAAAAAAAAATAATGGGCAAGTAAGAAGCAAATTTGCATATTAGAAAACTAAATTAAGTAAAAATAGGCTGAATATAATAAATTATATATATATATATAATTATGAATACTTTCCTCAAGAGAATCAATTCTGTTTTCCGGATCGATTTTTGATATGTTAACGGTGGATGAGATGATGAATTCTAGCTAGGAAATGCAACTGCAAAAATTAAAAAAGAAAAATGATAGTTTTTTTTTCCAAAAAAATAAATATATATAAATGGTCTGGTAAGAATGAGACAGTAAGTGCAATTTATAGGCAGAAAGGTATGTTGTCTCAAAATCTTGTTTTCCTTTTGAACTAAGATTGAAGTTCAAGGCTACTTCTTAAAAATGAAATAAAAATTAAAATTCAATGCTAGTAGGTTCCGATATATCTGATTGGCAGTTGTGATAATAATGGATTTTCCTTTCTCTTTAATAATTATTGAATAAGTTCCTGAGTAGTGGAAAAAGCCAAACTTTTTAATAAATTAACATAATCTGTTCTGTAAATTATTAATTTTATAAAAAGAATTGTGTAATTTTTCATAAATGCAAAGCAGACAAAATAAAAAAAAAATCTTTTCACAGAAAGGAATGCTTAATTGTTCTTATATATATATATATATATATATATATATATATATATATATATATATATATACACGTAGGTAAAAGAAGCCCATAATGCTATATCAGTAAAAAAAAAATTGTGCAGAGATGTAACTTACTTAAGACGAAAATTTCAATTTCGATGTCGGCCAATTAAGTTGCCCTGTAAACCAAGCAAAGGGAGACATAAAAAAGCATTAGAAACATTCCGAAAAAACTGCCCACGCATCAAATTGAAGAGAGCAATAAATAATCAGAAATATTCAGAAACAAACAGAGAATGGGGGAGTATAGCTTATTATGAAGTTAAGAATCACAAATTAACCACTCACATGCACATAAAAGAGACAGAGAGAGAAGATTAAGTACTAACACAGAATCAATGATACATAAACAGGGGAAATGGGATTAGAAAAACAATTCTCATTTATTGGCTAATAGATGCATAAGCATTCTGAAAACAACCACCTAAAGAATTTTGAGAATCCTATTCAAGACCAATCATTCAGATTCAAGGAAATAGCTCTCCAATACGAAAATCACAAGCAACATATTCCACTATGCTATTAAAAAATAATAAAAACAAATAGCTAAAACCCATAAATAGCGGAAAGGGAAAGAAGGATCACCGGAGTTGAACACTAGCAGCATAATTTTCTTAGAAATTAAAATAAAATTATATAAGTTTTGTCAAATGTGTAAAGACAACTGCAATTCTAAGTTTCCTACACAGACAAAACCTCTAAGTCGTAGATGTGGTTTAAACAAGATAAATCTATTGGGCCAAATGCTTACTAAAACAAAATAAAATTGGGAACTATGTAACAGACTTGGCATCGAAACAGCCTGAGGTTTAGATCAAAGCAGCCAAAATTAAAATACCATTCTTGAGTTTGAGATTAAAATCAATACCTGGAAAATATTCTGCTGATTTGCTACTCAAATACTCGAGAGGCTGCTAGGCGTGGAGGAAGAGTGGGGGAGGTGGAGACCGAGTGAGGAGCACAGGAGGAGCGGAGGGAGGCGATGGGAGTGACGAAGAGTGGCGGATCTGCAAGACGGTGATGGCGGTGAGAGGAATAGGATTTTAGGTATACACAAAAGAGGTCACAAGACGCTGAGTGCGAGAGGGAAAGTGAGGGAAATTAGCAAATGGGGGTAGAAAGTGAGGAAGAGTGAATCAAAATGGTGTGTTTTAATGAAATATGCAAAACGACGTGTTTTGCAACCAATTCTGCGTTCGGTTCAGGTGAACAAATGAAGGAAAACAAATGAATAAAACCCGGAATGAACCCTACCTTTTAGCAACGGAATGAAAATTCCGTTGCTACATTTTGCAACCGAACTCAATTCGGTTGCTAATTTCACATTTAGCAACGGTATGTATATTCCATTGCAAATAACGTTAACTATTAATAAATAGCAACCGAATACCCATTCCGTTGCTAAATATTTAAATATTAGCAACCGAATTTTATTCGGTTGCTATTTTATAGTACAAAAATTTAATTCTTCACATATAGTAACGGAATTATGATCCGTTGCTGAATAGCAACGGTTTAATATTCCGTTGCTATTTTTGCAACCGATTAAATTTCGGATGCTATATTCTAAACATTTAGCAACGGTTTCAATATTCCGTTGCAAAAAAAGTGTTCAGTATTAAAAAATAGCAATTTTAGCAATCGAATTGATATTCGGTTGCTATTATAGAATGAAAAATTTTAATTCTTCCCATTTAGCAACGGAAATAGATTTTCATTGCTATATTTGCAACCGAAATTATTTCAGTTGCTATTCTTGAAAAATTTAGCAATGGAAATATGTTTTCGTTGCTATTTTAGCAACCGAATTATATTCGGTTGCTATTTTTCTCCATTTAGCAACGGAATAGAAATTCCATTGCTAAATTAGCAACCGAAATTCTATTCCGTTGCTATTTTTCGTTCCAAAAGGATTCCCGCTTATCGTTCACGCGATATTTAGCAACGGTTTTTTTATTCCGTTGCTAAAATTCGTTGCTAATTTTACGCGCCAAACATTCCCTCCTCTTTTAACGACCGAAAATAACCAAATATTTTTCGTTGTTATATATTAAAAACTTAACGGAAATTAGCAACGGAAAAATTTTTCCGTTGCTATTTAGCAACGAAAAAAGAAATTCCGTTGCTAAATAGCAACGGAATAGTTTCCGTTGCTATTTTTCTGTTGCTATTTCTTAATTTTCTTGTAGCGTTTTATTTTTCTTGTGTAGTATTTATTTCAAGCCCTTGTAATTAATTTTGGGGCAACTCTATTGATTTATTTATTTATTTATGCCTTTTTATTTTGGGAGATTGTTTTGCCCCATTTTGTTACTTATAATTTTTATTCTTTACTGATTTTCCAAAAATGCTTGAAGTGCGCTTTAAATTTATTACATGATCGCGTGAGATGATAGATGAAATTTCAATTGCTAAAAACTCATTTATAATTTAACTTAAGGCATTAATAAGAGTGAATTTCCGAACACCTTCTCTGGTTTAAGACCCCCGAGGTTAGAAGAACTTTCCCAATTTCTTTTAAATTGGGTGGCGACTCCAAAATACCTCAAAGGTTCCTAAAGACTTCATGGGATTAGATGATCTTTCCAGTGTTCTACTGGAAAGATGTGTCCAAAATATCTCATGATTGCCCAAGATCAAAAGATGCAAACCCCTTTCGGGCCCTAAAAGCGGGTTTCCTAGAACCGATCGGGGCTGACGCGCGTCACACCCACCTGATTTTGATGATGTTGAGGTATATAGATCATTAACTGGTTTATCTGACATTGCATTCATTCCAAGAAAATCTAAGGCATATTTAATTCAAAGTCCTGCTTTGTGCTTGATTCATCGATTTTTGGCCTTTAATTATTCTACCCGAAATAATGACACTACAGTTATAACTAAGGCAGAATTGTTTTTCTTGTGGTGCATGATTCATAATAAAAAACTGAACCTAGGATATTGGATTGCACTTAAGTTTGAGAAGCTCACTCTCAGGCCAAAGAAAATATTTTTGGGCTCTTTAATTACTTCATTGGCTGTCAATGCTGGCTTAGTTGACTTAAGCACCACTAATATGCGTAAATCTTGTGGCATGCCTCCCATGGATTTAATATTTCTAGATAAATTATGCTTGATTCGCTGTGAGAAGGGTGGCACCATTTTATTTGTGGATGCAGGTCGACTTACTAGCTTTAAAGAAAGAGTTTTCAAGAAAGAGACTAGGAAGACACCTGGTGCTTTCACATCTCACACCCCTACAGCCACGTCCTCCACATTGCCTCCAGGTTCTATGGAGCGCTTGGAAAAGATGGAGATAGCATTGGTTCACCTGACCACCACTGTTCAGCAGATGCACGAGAATTTGCATGCTTATTTTCAGCACGTGGGGTTCACACCACCCCACTCAACGCTTCACTGATTGCATACTGCAAACCTTCCCCACAGGGCAGTCTCTCAACTCTCCCTTTTTGTTTATTTTATTCTGTGCCACTCTTCGCCCCACATTGTTGTGTCATTCCGCATTGGGGACAATGCGAGGAGAAAGTGTGGGGGAGGGGTTTGATCTAAAAGTGTTGAGTTTATGATTACTGGTATTGCTTTGTTAATATTACTGTTAATATTATTTTGTTGGTGTGGTGTTATGTGGCCATCTTGATGCCGGTTTTGTTGTTGCTTGAGTAAGGAATTTTAGCTGAATTTTTGACATGAATTGATGTTGCATTACTGTTAATGATTTTAGCTAATTTTGAACTAGTTTTTATTGCTGAAATTATGTTTAATTGGCTGGATTTGTGCAAGGAGTTTATGAATTTTGTGCCAATTTTTGATAAGTGAAAATTCTAATTAGTTCAAAATTTGTGAAAGAGAGAATTCTGTTGGTTGGTTTGAATGATTTGCCCTGTTGTTCTAATGCTTAATTGTTGAATTCCTATGCTGCAATCCTATTTATTTGGTTAATTTTGTGTAAACTCTAGATACATCTACTTCTATGGAGTATTTTTTGTAGCCATCTTGAGCACAATTGTGCATAAGTTTTGGGTTAGAGTTTAATTTGGAGTATTCTAACTTTGCCTAGAAATGGCTTAAATTGATGCATTGGGCATAATTCTGTGCATAAGTGTTGTCATTTTCATCAGAATTTTATCACTTGTCCCCCTGTTCAATTATGCATCCCTCTTGTTCATTAATTTTTATTAAACTTCATTTACAATCCTAGGGAAAAGTATTTGTCTAAAATCAATTGCAAAATCATTTAGTTTTTGACTCATTGATTTGTCAGACAAGTTTGAGTAGTCTTCATAATTATTTACGCTTTTTCATACAATTTATGGTAGTCTTGATTACCTTTTGAATTGGAAATATCAAGGCTTAATTTTTAGGTGAAATATAATTTTTGCATATTCTAAAATTTGATTTTTTGCATTTTAGAAACTTGTTAAGACCTTATTGGACACTTGTTTGATATTATAAGTTTTTAGATTGAAGGACTTGGTTATCAGGAATATATATATATATACATAAAAAAAAAGAAGAAAAAAGAAAAGAAGTGAAATTGCAATAAATTTTACTCTGATGTCCGCTTAAAAGGTGATTATGAGTAGAGCTAGTAGCCACTTTGAATTGTGTGATCTGAGTAACCGGGTGTATGCTGGTCAGAACTGGATATCCTCGCGTAAAAATTGTCTCTACATTCATTGTAAGCATTTTGATCTTTCTTAAGCTGGAAAAATCGGGTGTATGCGGGTCAGAATCGGATACCCTCGCATCGACTACAGTCTAAGTTAAGATAAAATATATATATATGAAATAAATTTCCTGATTTTTCTTGTTCCTTTATCTAATAAAAATGTGAAGTTTGGTGTCTAATTTGGTTTGATAAGTTCTCTTTTATACATTGATGTTAATATTGAAGTGAGACAAAATTCTTGCATACTTAATGTTTATAAACCTTACTGTTTCTAATTTGAAAAGGTAATTGAGAAACCCATATTTTGATATGATTTAGTGGGAAATTATTTTGGATTTCTATCTCTTTTTTGCCTTACATTTTGATTTAGTTGAAACTTATGTGAATTAGAATTTGTTTTTGGGTGAATGAACCTTTGAAAGGATTGTGATTGAGGTTTAATTCATATTTGAGGGCAAATATGGGATAAGTGTGGGGGAATTTGTTAAGTGCCTAATATTGCTTATTTTGGCTTATTTTTTCTTATTTTTATGCGCTTATTTTTAGCCTGTTTTGGGATTTTTCACTTGTTTTGTGTCTTTTATCTTCGTAGGACAAAAATGGTGAGAATGGAGCGAATTTGAGCCAAATGGAGTAAACTTGAAGCAGTCATGAAGATTCACAGAAAATTAGGAGCAAATAGCTGAATTTGGAGTTAACCTTGCCCAAGGTTAAGGGGCAAGGGTAAGCAGTTGTCTTGCCCAAGGCTAATGGATAACGCGTTACAGAGTTCCAGTTTAAGGATTTTAAGTGCAAGGATGCCCTAGCCGCCAGCTATTCTCAATCTGATTTTTTTAGGGATAATTAGGCTTTAATTTAAGAGATAAAAGGTAGTGTTTTTAGGAAGATTAAATTGTATTTAATATTTTTATTTTATTTTGGAAATTTGGATAGGAATTAAACACATTCCTAACTTATCTAGGTTTTTATTCTTATATAACTAGGAAAGAAAAAACGTTGGGGGGATGATCTTTTTCCTCCTGCAATCTCTACAACTCCATTTCTGTAACAGGAAGTACTTTTTACTTTTATTTTATTTTGTGAATTTCTATGGCTATGTGTGGCTAGGTTACTCTTTTTCAATTAAAGATTAATTCAAAGCCAGGTTTTTATTCACCGTGAGATTGTTGTGTTTATTTATTGTTCTTAATTTCATATGATGTTCATGTTATTTACTGATGTTTAGAGAAACCATATCTCGATTGTTATTTACTTTATGTTCAATGAGGCGCCGTTGTTCATTTAAATAAAAAACATACTGCTAGTTGAGTTTGCTGAATCCGTAATTATTTAGTGAAGTCAATAACAAGTGGCAATTAATGTATCTTCCTCACAAGGGCTGTTACATTGAGTAAATACATGATTTGGTCTAAATCGGTCTCGAGTGAGGTCGGTTGGCTTAGGTTAGGTCTTTCTATTTCTTAATGCTGTCAATAAATTAAATTTTTGCGTGTGTTAAGGGTTATTTGTTGGCTAGAAATTAATTACAATCTTACTTGATTGATTCATTAATATGGAAAGATTAGGTCGGGAGCGCGAACCCGACGGCTATAACTGGCCCATTATTTGATTTTTAGATTTACTCTTTCATCAATAATCGGTTGAATTAATCCTGCGTTGCGAATATTTTTAACTGGAATTTATCATATATTGAATTTCTTTTGATTAATTTGCTGCTTGTTTGTTTATTTCTTTTAATTCAGCAATTTTAAATTTTTGGTTCATGAAAACTTCCCCTTTTATTTTTATTGTTGAAAATCTGGTTATTTTTAGAATTAATTCAGTGCTAGTCTCTATGGATTCGACCCTTTCTTACCCTATTTATAATTTATTTGATAGGATAATTGAGTTATTTATTTTTGGTGGCTTTGATACCCATCAAATAGGTTAATCAATAAATATAAATTTTCATAAATGCATGTGTAGATACTAGGTCCCAAAACAACGCAAATCAGGGTTACTCAATAATAAAATTAAATGCCTATTCACAGGTAAAAAGGTTAGAAGTGATGTTTTTCTTATTAAGTTCTCATTTAAATAAAAAATTCAGAGGCTTACGGAAGCTAACGCGCGCCGGGGTCCCACCCCTCGCCAAGCATGCGAGGCGCACAGCGCAAATAGCCTGAGTGCCCCAAGCGCATTGATGTGTGCCCAGGCCACCCCTCGCCACCCGCAAGCTACATAACGCCATTTTCGGCCAAAAATCAGGATTTTTGTGTAAAAATTGATTTTTTATCATTTTTTACGAGATTTTCAAGGGTTTTTCAATGTTTAAACTTAAATAAGAAAGAATTTGATTAAAATACAAATTCTTTTCCTAAATGAACTAGGTTTTTTCTCTAAAAACAAATAAATAGAAAAGAAAAGAGAGAGAAAAAGGGGAGAGATTTTTTGTTGCAATTTTTTCTTTTTTTGTTCAAAAGAAAATTTCTGCATTTTTAGTTCTTCTTCTTTAATAAAATTTCTTCTAAAAAATTTCAGATTGAATTTTCTAAATGAAAAATTTATTTTGAGACAAATAATATATTTTTTTGGTCTTGAGATCCAATTTTCTCATTTGTTTTTTTTTCTCTCTTTAAACAAGTTTTTTGCAATTATTTTTCTAGAGAGAAAGTTTAGATTTTTCTTATTTTTGATTTAATTCTTGCGGATCTTGACAAGAAAATCATTCTTTTTTTTCCTGCATCGAATCTGAACTCTAAGGGTAAATATTCTGGGCTCGATCTTACATATATTTTTTTTTTATTTTTATTTCTTATTTACAATTAATTAATCACTGTAACACCTATATACTCGTAAATAATACAGATACCGGATGTCACAACACTGCACTGACAGTCACTACAAAGCACTCGATAATTCTATAGGAAACTTTTTTTTTTCATCAATAACATTCACAACATACATACACGAAACTATAACAATACACTAACCTACAACTACGTACTTATATCATATACCTTTACCTCTCTTTTCTGCGATTGTATACATGCCATGCCAAAACATCAATCCTTGCTGTCGATTATCTCGTCCGGTCATCACTACATCTTCGGCCACCTCAAAAACTACTATAACCTGTGCGCAGTAACACTCTACACGCTGAGCATTAAAATGCCCAATGGTGGATATATATCCTAAATTTTCCACACTACTACTACATGCATGCACACACACAAACATTTCTCTTTATTTGGATTATGGGAATATTAATTTCTAAGTCTTTTAGACAGTTTTAACCTACTTTTACTGTAATCATTATCTTTACCTTTGTTATTATCACTGTAATCACATTAATCATTATTAATGCTGTTATCAATATTACTATCAATATTACTATCACTATCACTTTCACTATTAACTTTTACGATATTTTACTATTACGTTCTTAATTTTAGTTAATTATCACTATGTCCTTTGTTTGTGTTTCTGTAACTATGCTCTAACATTTTCAATTCAATTATCAATGTCACTATTAATTATATTAAGACTCTTAACATTATAACACTACGATTGGACGGTCAATTAAAAATCGATTTCATTATTATTTTATCTATATTATCACTTGTGGATTCCTTCCTTTTTCCTTAACTTATATACTTAATTACAGTCTTATTTCGGACACTCTAATGTTTACTGTATCACTTATTAGATAGTCATTGATTTCTATGTTAATGACACTGGTTTACTATTATGACTTCCTTTATGTTCCTAACACTTTCTTAACTTTTTTGCATTACACTAACTCTTTGCATTTATATCTTTTCACTATATCAAATCTTTCACTAGTTTATTTAACTTTAATCAATTACGAGTCATTTTATCCTTGAATGGATAATACTACAATTCAATCACTAGCTTACTTGGATGCATATTATTCGATCACTATTTTCTTATTTATTTCTTAATAAATGTTATTTCTATTATTACTGACATTGTCATTACTCCTATTATTTACTTAGAAATCCCATGTTAATTGATTCAATATTACAAATTAAACATTAATCTTAACAATTATCTTAATCCATTTTGTTTTATATTATTATCATTCTTGCAGTTTCATTATTAATACGTACATCCCTTTTCAATTCCATTCACTTATATAATTAACATTATAATGGATCTATTAATTTCTTTTTATATTATCACTTTCTTATTGCTCACACTACAATCTATCATTTTTACCCTTCACTTATTATTTTTCATTATTCTTAATTAAACTCTTTTTATATTTTTACTTAGTAAAACACATCATCAATTTCATTAATCCTTTATAACTTTTATTTAATAATCTTACACCATAATTTAATTCATTGTGGCCCCTTAATAATCTTACCATAACTAATTCACAATTTATTTCTCTATAATTATCACAATTAAAAATTTACCTTTCCATTTCACTTTATTAATATTATTATTATTATCCTCATTATTAAGTTCATTAATTTCTATTATCACTCCCTAATTAACCATCATGTAACTAAATCAATGTTCTTACAATTTCACTTAATAGTCCATTTTTTTATCACTTTACATTTAAGTCCATTCCTTTCCACTTATTTACAATTACTTCATTATCTTAAACCTTATTAAGATACACACACATTCACAATCACTATATACGTATAAATCAATTATAACTATTATTCATTTAATAATTATTCATGCAATAATATTTTATGCTTCTTAAATTATTCATTCACTAATTATCAATTACGCATTTATTACCTAGATCATTGACTAATTTACACTTTAATCCCCTATTTAGCCTCAATATTGTGATTTTACAATTTGGTCCCTAAACTTTATATTAATTTATGATTTTATCCTTAATTGTTTTATATTTGCAAAAGTGCCCCTAATTAATTTCATTATTACCTTAATTTATTACTTAGCATACCAATTACCATCTAGCCATTATCATAATACTCTAAATCAAATTACACTTTAGTCATTGTTTTATCCTTCAATTTCAATATTATCACTCCAATGCACTATAATTACAATTATGACACTAATAAATCTTAATTTCACTTTAAATTATTATTATTATATTATATTAAATCATTAATCATATTTAGCCAATAAATTTATCAATTTAATTACATAATCACTCATTAAATCATATTATTCACTATTTACATTTTAATCCTTTAATTAAACTTATTATTTTATTAATTACATTTTAGTCCTCAATCTTTTTCCTTAATTTCCAATTATACCCTTATCTTTTCTAATAATGACATCTATGTCCCCACTTTTACCATAATTCCATCCACGTCCCTTCTTTTACAATAATTCCATTTATGTCCTCATTTACCTCTTAATTACCAAAATGCCATTACATATACTTAATTTTACACTCTCAACCTCACTGATTCTTAATTTTCATTTTTACCCCTTTTTATTATTTTTAATTACCAATTTACCTTTTTACACTTAAATTCCACTCTTAACCTTATTATTTTACCAAATTACATTTTAGGTCTTTTACATTAAATTACCATTTTAACCTCATATTTTGTCCAAATTACCCTTATAATTACACTTTTTACCTAACTTTACCACTTTTTACCTACTTAGTGTAAATTTACCATTTTACCCTTAAACTTTTCATTTATTCCCATTTTAGTCCCATTTTCACTCATTTTCACATTTATTACTATTTTAATTATTTTTATCACATAATTACCATTCAATCATTTATTTAATTCCTTTTTACACTTTTTCACTATATACCATAATAAATTTCTTTTTTAATCAATTTCTTTCAACTTCTGCCCCTAGTAACATCCAGTAGAAAATCTAGTGATCGGATATG
The DNA here is from genome assembly GCA_947683425.1 of Excoecaria cochinchinensis. Taxonomy (NCBI): domain Eukaryota; kingdom Viridiplantae; phylum Streptophyta; class Magnoliopsida; order Malpighiales; family Euphorbiaceae; genus Excoecaria; species Excoecaria cochinchinensis. Next base: position 11,659,970 of record CANTUQ010000043.1, read on the forward strand.
CTAGACGTGGATCCTATAGATCTACTACACTATAGAATAGTCCTCAAAGGAATCATTCAACACTGCACTACACTACACTAAACACTGAAATCACTGAACACTGCACTGAGATAGACCGTCATTGGCCTATCAATAGCGAGTCACCATGACTCATACCGCGGTATGAAATTCCTATGACTAGCCAATTATATCCTGGACTAGATTTCATTACCAGACAATTACTAAGGGCAAATATAATCATAATTTCACTTGAATTACACATTATGCCAATATACATATTTCAGCATGCACATCATTATCACTTATAATTTTGCATACACACTCACTTATCATTATTTAACCATTTTATACCAAAATATATCATTAAACATCAAAATACACATTAAAATTCCTATGTATCCAATTCGGCCAAGGTACCATCTCTTCACTATGCTCACTTTAATTTCATTTAACCACTCAATTATGAAATTTACATGTTATACTTATTATAATTACCAATTACATGCCTTATTACACAACATATCTCATTATTTCCTTTAATAACCCATTCGGCCAAACCTATATTAATTCATTATATTTGTTTTTCAATCCTTTAATCATTCCACCATACATCACACAAGTTATACACATTATAGTCACCATTTGTATGCCATAAAAGCCTAATATACAATATATTTTCCTTAAGTTTGTATTCGGCCTCACTTACCCTTTTTATACCATAATGTTTGAATTTATTCTAAACATATTTATACTCTTATTTAAGCCCACTAATCATGTTTATAAGGTTTGGTTTAATTATACATGAATAAATCACATACATATAATGTAAACATAACCTTAAATCATGCCTCTTCAATGGAAAAAGAAGGATATTGTATCCACTAACCTTATTTCCTTAATCTCCACTCCTTAGGCTTCCTTTTCATGCCTTTAACCCATGAAACAACTTCCTTCCTATTGAGAACCTAAGGTGACCGAATTCAAACAACACCATAACATCAAATCAATACTTCCTTTTTACAAAATAACTTCATAAATGCACTCTACACACATGAAAACCCCTATAGGAATTAATAAATCCAATTAAAAATACTCAAAACACTTACCTCAATTTCAACCCTAAACTTTGTGCACTTGATTTTCCTCACTTCCAATACTCCAAATGGACTCTAAATACTGTCTTTATGTTATAGAGGGGCTGAAGTTTGTTTAGGAGGTAGAAATTTGGGGAGAGATTGGATGAAAGTGGAAGAAAAATGGAGAAGAAAGTGAAAAATACCATTTGGCCTAGGGAGGAGAAGAAAGAGGCAGTGGCTGCTAGATTTCTCTAGAGAAATCTGGCTTCTTACTTCCTTATATTGGCTAAAATTGAACCAAACCGGTCCAACCGAAGCGATCCAACCGGTTTAAACAAAAAATTTGGTTTTTCGGTAATTTTCCACTATTTCAAAAAATCTATATGTTCCTCAACTTATTTTGACTTCCAACTAATTCCATTGTTCTTAAAATATCAAATATAGTATCCTTGCAAAATTTCAGCTCAATCGGAATTCATTTGGGACCCGGTTCACCTAAACCAGTCCGATTCGACTCAGTTCAATTATGTAGTAAAACAACATTCTAAATCTGTCAAAAGTTACTAAAAATTATTTCAAACTTGTACACTTCCCACATTACACCCTTTAGAGCTCAAAATCATTTTTTAAAAATTTAGTAAAACCTTGGTTCAATTGAACTGAACCAGAGGCCAACTTCAACTTGACTTTTGGAGCCCTATATAATCTCGTTTTCACTCCAAATTATACCGCTGGACTCCTTATCACTTGCACTTTCCAATGGTCTAATAAAATATTTTTTACTACTGATGTAACAACCCAAATAGGGCCTGGTCGGAATTTATGCGATAAGTCGGATAAATAAGGGTATTTGCGTAATTGAGTTTTTGAATAGAAGGAAGTTTAGTGTGTGCTTGTAGTGTAAAGTGGTAGGGTGTAAGTGGACTAAGGGTTTTTATGGTTTGTGTTTAGAGTATGGTGCCATAAGTGGTGTTGTTAAGATGGATGGATTGATCTTCTAAGTTTGTGACAAGTGGCATGAGTTAGTGAGCAATTAATGTAAAGTAAGAGAGAGAAAAGGGAAGGGCAGAAATTGCCTAGCTTCCCGTGGAAGCTAGCTCATTTCTTCCTTCTCCTCTTCATTTCCGTCCTCCTCTCTCTCCTTCTTCCATTTGTGCTGCTCTCATCTCTTTCTTCTTGTGATTTCTTGAGTTTTGAGTGGGAACTTTGAAGGTTTGAGCTGGAAGTGTTGAAGGTAAGTGGTTGAGTTCGGTTTGGGGTTTCTTGTGTTGCTCTTGTTATTTAGATTTCTGGTTTTGGTTGTGATTGGTTTTGATTTAAGTGTATTTGGTTGGATTGTGTAAGAATCGAAAGAGAGAAGGAAGAGCAAGGGCAAGGATATAGTGGATTCGTGAAGAACTTGGTTCGAAGCTTCGTTTTTCCAGGTTTGGGAGTGTATTCTTGAGTGTTTGTTTGGGATTTTGCCTAATTGTGAATGTGTGTAAAATTATGTGTTTATGAGATATTGTGGAAGTTGTTGATTGAGTTATGTTTATATGGTTTATATGCCATGGGTTGGTATTTGGTTGAGTTTAGCTTGTGGTGTTTAGAACTCATTTTATGTTTTTATGTAGTGATGTTGCTCTTAGAATTCATGAGTAAGATTTATTGATGATATGATTCTTTGATGTTTGGATTGAGTTCCTATTGTTATTGGAGTGTGAAATTGCTTGATTGAAGTGAAGGTTATGAGATTTTGGCTTGAAAGACCTGGAAATTGCCCTGAGGAATCCCATCTGGGCATGGGTCACGGTGGCAACCAATCTGGTTACCACCGTGAGCCACGAACCAGATGCATTCTGCCGTGAAGTTTGGTATGTCACGGTGGCAACCAATCTTGTTACCACCGTGAGGTATCCAAACTTTTGATTCTGTCTGGCTGCTTTGGTATGTCACGGTGGCAACCAATCTTGTTACCACCGTGAGGTATCCAAACTTTTGATTCTGTCTGACTGCTTGGTATGTCAGGGTGACAACCATTTTGGTTACCACCGTGAGGTACCCCAGACTTGCTTTCTGCCAAGGATCTCTGGTATGTCACGGTGGCAACCAATCTGATTACCACCGTGACCTACCCTATTTTGCAATAAAATCCTTTCTGTTATGCGTGTCTTATGAATGTTTATTTATGATTTTTAACGCGTGATACCATGTATTCTGGGTTTTGTATTCATCATTTTGCATCTTTCAGTTGATTAGCTTTTATGAATTGTGTTACAATTTGAACACTGTCTTGTATGTCTAATGTCATGTGAGAGTGTGTTGTCGAGCCTGAAGAGTCAAGGTATAGGATAATTAAGCATGCTTAAGAAGGGTTAGTTTACAGCTGTTCTGTCCGCCCCGTTTGGGCGAAGCGGTCGACCTCCGAGATGGTCATTTTCGTGTAGTGATAAAATGTTTTGAGACTCTGGTCTCCCGCGTTACCTTCGGGTATTAAAGTGTTTTTGAGGCTTCGGTCTCCCGTGCCGTGTTCCCGTATCCTCCACCATTGATTTCAGGCTATTGTGTGAACTGTTTGGTATTGGCTTAGCGAAGTGTTCTGATTATTGTGTGACTCTGAGTAGGGTATTGATTCAGTGTTATGTACTATTTATCCTGATTATATATTTATATATCTGTACTCTGATTCTTATTGTTTTATGAATATTAGTGCATGTTTTCGTGTATAGTGCTCTATTGTGTTTGTTTCTCCCCACTAAGCGTTATCGCTTAGCACGGGCTTTTATCCCTTGCAGGTATCGTGAAGGATTTTTGGGAGTTGCTCGTGTCGCACATCTGCAGGCTGGCCACATAGGAGTCGAGTTATTTAGTTTGTCTCCTCCTGTAATTCGTTTTGTATATGTATTCTTTTGTTAGTGGCTTATGTAAATTTTTGTAATGAATCTTTAAAAAAATCTTGTGAGCTATTGTGTATAGTTTTTTTTTTGAACTCTATTTTAATGGCAATGTGGTATATTTTCTATGTTTTCTCTTATTGTTGTGAATGCTTCCGCTTAGCGCATGCATGCTTCTGCGGTTTGTTCCGTCGCGTCGCGAGTGAGCGTCGTGTGGAGCGCCCGCCGGTGCCCTTCCAATGGGGGCGGCGGCGGGGGTGTCACAGGTTGTGGTATCAGAGCCCGGTTTAGGCGGTTCTGGTTGCCTCTGTTTGTTATGTGTTGAGTCTTTGCATGTGAGTCCGTTTTGTGTCGTGGCCTAATGCAGATGTGCCTTGTCTCGTGTAGTGTCTAGATGGAGTCTGATCCAAGTGAGCAAGTGGGCGAGACAGTTGGCAGTGCGAGTGTAGTGAGAGGAGAGCAACCTGCTCCGCAGCGTCAGCAAGAGGAGATTCCGGGTATGGGTTTTGGTCAAGAGAATCCGTTCCTAGTGCAAGGGTTACTTCAGTTGGTAGAGAGGCTGACTACTCCAAAGGCCCCGACTGAGTTGTTAAGAAAAAGAGGAGCCGAGGATTTTCATGGTACTGCTTTGGACCAGTCTGATGTTGCCGAGTTTTGGCTTAAGAGGGTAGGTCGAATTTTGCAAGAGATAAGATGTCCCGCAGATCAGAGGGCACTTTGTGCAGTGTCATTGCTTCAGGGGTCAGCGTATGATTGGTGGGAATTGGTGATGCGAAATCCTCAGCGACCAGCCGTGTTGACTTGGGAATTCTTCAAACAAGAATTTGAGCAGAAATATGTGACGAAGGCTTATCAGGAAGCTAAGTGGAGAGAGTTTATCAGTCTGAGGCAGCGAGGTATGACCGTGAGTGAGTATGATAAGGAATTCAGCCGGTTGAGCAAGTACGTACCTGAAGCTTTATTGACGGATGAGTTTAAAAGTAGGCATTTCCTAGAGGGACTGCGTGAAGTGTTCAGAGGTCCTTTGTCGGCAATGTCAGTCTTGCAACCAGTGGGGTATTATCAGCTTGTGGCAGCGGCAATGAAGATGGAGGAATCCGAGGTGATCAAGCAGAAGGTTGAGAGCAAGAGGAAAGCACCGGATGTTGGGTTCAGTAGTGGCAAGAAGTCGAGAGGAGTTCTGAGTGGCCAAAGTGAGAAGAATTCAGTTCCGGTACGTTCAGAAGTTGATAGTGTAGCGCCACCCTCTAGCAAGGGAGGTGTGATTTCGGAGTGCGAGAATTGTCATAAGCGCCATTGGGGCGTGTGTAGGAGGCTCTCTGGAGCGTGTTTCAGATGTGGCAGCCAAGAACACATGGTGGCGAATTGTCCGGATCGGCGAGAGCTTCAAGATGGACCCGAGAGTAGAGTGAGTGGTCAGCGATCCAGAGGGAACCAGAGTGGTAGGGGAAGCGGCCGTCATTATCAAGCGCCATCAGAGACAGTGCAGAAGCCAATTGAAGGAGTGCCTCCGCGTCCAAGAGTTTATGCGATGCAAGTAGGAGATATAGCAGATCGAGCGGGACCTTCTGGTAAGTTATGTTATTAGTTTTCGGTTAAGTTTCGGTTTGAGTTTTGGGTTGTTGTTTAAGGGATTTAGCGGGGAAATTTCGAGGACGAAATTTCTTAAGGAGGAGTGATTTGTAACAACCCAAATAGGGCCTGGTCGGAATTTATGCGATAAGTCGGATAAATAAGGGTATTTGCGTAATTGAGTTTTTGAATAGAAGGAAGTTTAGTGTGTGCTTGTAGTGTAAAGTGGTAGGGTGTAAGTGGACTAAGGGTTTTTATGGTTTGTGTTTAGAGTATGGTGCCATAAGTGGTGTTGTTAAGATGGATGGATTGATCTTCTAAGTTTGTGACAAGTGGCATGAGTTGGTGAGCAATTAATGTAAAGTAAGAGAGAGAGAAGGGAAGGGCAGAAATTGCCTAGCTTCCCGTGGAAGCTAGCTCATTTCTTCCTTCTCCTCTTCATTTCCGTCCTCCTCTCTCTCCTTCTTCCATTTGTGCTGCTCTCATCTCTTTCTTCTTGTGATTTCTTGAGTTTTGAGTGGGAACTTTGAAGGTTTGAGCTGGAAGTGTTGAAGGTAAGTGGTTGAGTTCGGTTTGGGGTTTCTTGTGTTGCTCTTGTTATTTAGATTTCTGGTTTTGGTTGTGATTGGTTTTGATTTAAGTGTATTTGGTTGGATTGTGTAAGAATCGGAAGAGAGAAGGAAGAGCAAGGGCAAGGATATAGTGGATTCGTGTAGAACTTGGTTCGAAGCTTCGTTTTTCCAGGTTTGGGAGTGTATTCTTGAGTGTTTGTTTGGGATTTTGCCTAATTGTGAATGTGTGTAAAATTATGTGTTTATGAGATATTGTGGAAGTTGTTGATTGAGTTATGTTTATATGGTTTATATGCCATGGGTTGGTATTTGGTTGAGTTTAGCTTGTGGTGTTTAGAACTCATTTTATGTTTTTATGTAGTGATGTTGCTCTTAGAATTCATGAGTAAGATTTATTGATGATATGATTCTTTGATGTTTGGATTGAGTTCCTATTGTTATTGGAGTGTGAAATTGCTTGATTGAAGTGAAGGTTATGAGATTTTGGCTTGAAAGACCTGGAAATTGCCCTGAGGAATCCCATCTGGGCATGGGTCACGGTGGCAACCAATCTGGTTACCACCGTGAGCCACGAACCAGATGCATTCTGCCGTGAAGTTTGGTATGTCACGGTGGCAACCAATCTTGTTACCACCGTGAGGTATCCAAACTTTTGATTCTGTCTGGCTGCTTTGGTATGTCACGGTGGCAACCAATCTTGTTACCACCGTGAGGTATCCAAACTTTTGATTCTGTCTGACTGCTTGGTATGTCACGGTGACAACCATTTTGGTTACCACCGTGAGGTACCCCAGACTTGCTTTCTGCCAAGGATCTCTGGTATGTCACGGTGGCAACCAATCTGATTACCACCGTGACCTACCCTGTTTTGCAATAAAATCCTTTCTGTTATGCGTGTCTTATGAATGTTTATTTATGATTTTTAGCGCGTGATACCATGTATTCTGGGTTTTGTATTCATCATTTTGCATCTTTCAGTTGATTAGCTTTTATGAATTGTGTTACAATTTGAACACTGTCTTGTATGTCTAATGTCATGTGAGAGTGTGTTGTCGAGCCTGAAGAGTCAAGGTATAGGATAATTAAGCATGCTTAAGAAGGGTTAGTTTACAGCTGTTCTGTCCGCCCCGTTTGGGCGAAGCGGTCGACCTCCGAGATGGTCATTTTCGTGTAGTGATAAAATGTTTTGAGACTCTGGTCTCCCGCGTTACCTTCGGGTATTAAAGTGTTTTTGAGGCTTCGGTCTCCCGTGCCGTGTTCCCGTATCCTCCACCATTGATTTCAGGCTATTGTGTGAACTGTTTGGGATTGGCTTAGCGAAGTGTTCTGATTATTGTGTGACTCTGAGTAGGGTATTGATTCAGTGTTATGTACTATTTATCCTGATTATATATTTATATATCTGTACTCTGATTCTTATTGTTTTATGAATATTAGTGCATGTTTTCGTGTATAGTGCTCTATTGTGTTTGTTTCTCCCCACTAAGCGTTATCGCTTAGCACGGGCTTTTATCCCGTGCAGGTATCGTGAAGGATTTTTGGGAGTTGCTCGTGTCGCACATCTGCAGGCTGGCCACATAGGAGTCGAGTTATTTAGTTTGTCTCCTCCTGTAATTCGTTTTGTATATGTATTCTTTTGTTAGTGGCTTATGTAAATTTTTGTAATGAATCTTTAAAGAAATCTTGTGAGCTATTGTGTATAGTTTTTTTTTTAACTCTATTTTAATGGCAATGTGGTATATTTTCTATGTTTTCTCTTATTGTTGTGAATGCTTCCGCTTAGCGCATGTATGCTTCTGCTGTTTGTTCCGTCGCGTCGTGAGTGAGCGTCGTGTGGAGCGCCCGCCGGTGCCCTTCCAACGGGGGCGGCGGCGGGGGTGTCACAGGTTGTGGTATCAAAGCCCGGTTTAGGCGGTTCTGGTTGCCTCTGTTTGTTATGTGTTGAGTCTTTGCATGTGAGTCCATTTTGTGTCGTGGCCTAATGCAGATGTGCCTTGTCTCGTGTAGTGTCTAGATGGAGTCTGATCCAAGTGAGCAAGTGGGCGAGACAGTTGGCAGTGCGAGTGTAGTGAGAGGAGAGCAACCTGCTCCGCAGCGTCAGCAAGAGGAGATTCCTGGTATGGGTTTTGGTCAAGAGAATCCGGTCCTAGTGCAAGGGTTACTTCAGTTGGTAGAGAGGCTGACTACTCCAAAGGCCCCGACTGAGTTGTTAAGAAAGAGAGGAGCCGAGGATTTTCATGGTACTGCTTTGGACCAGTCTGATGTTGCCGAGTTTTGGCTTAAGAGGGTAGGTCGGATTTTGCAAGAGATAAGATGTCCCGCAGATCAGAGGGCACTTTGTGCAGTGTCGTTGCTTCAGGGGTCAGCGTATGATTGGTGGGAATTGGTGATGCGAAATCCTCAGCGACCAGCCGTGTTGACTTGGGAATTCTTCAAACAAGAATTTGAGCAGAAATATGTGACGAAGGCTTATCAGGAAGCTAAGTGGAGAGAGTTTATCAGTCTGAGGCAGCGAGGTATGACCGTGAGTGAGTATGATAAGGAATTCAGCCGGTTGAGCAAGTACGTACCTGAAGCTTTATTGACGGATGAGTTTAGAAGTAGGCATTTCCTAGAGGGACTGCTTGAAGTGTTCAGAGGTCCTTTGTCGGCAATGTCAGTCTTGCAACCAGTGGGGTATTATCAGCTTGTGGCAGCGGCAATGAAGTTGGAGGAATCTGAGGTGATCAAGCAGAAGGTTGAGAGCAAGAGGAAAGCACCGGATGTTGGGTTCAGTAGTGGCAAGAAGTCGAGAGGAGTTCCGAGTGGCCAAAGTGAGAAGAATTCAGTTCCGGTACGTTTAGAAGTTGATAGTGTAGCGCCACCCTCTAGCAAGGGAGGTGTGATTCCGGAGTGCGAGAATTGTCATAAGCGCCATTGGGGCGTGTGTAGGAGGCTCTCTGGAGCGTGTTTCAGATGTGGCAGCCAAGAACACATGGTGGCGAATTGTCCGGATCGGCGAGAGCTTCAAGATGGACCCGAGAGTAGAGTGAGTGGTCAGCGATCCAGAGGGAACCAGCGGCCGTCATTATCAAGCGCCATCAGAGACAGTGCAGAAGCCAACTGAAGGAGTGCCTCCGCGTCCAAGAGTTTATGCGATGCAAGTAGGAGATATAGCAGATCGAGCGGGACCTTCTGGTAAGTTATGTTATTAGTTTTCGGTTAAGTTTCGGTTTGAGTTTTGGGTTGTTGTTTAAGGGATTTAGCGGGGAAATTTCGAGGACGAAATTTCTTAAGGAGGAGTGATTTGTAACAACCCAAATAGGGCCTGGTCGGAATTTATGCGATAAGTCGGATAAATAAGGGTATTTGCGTAATTGAGTTTTTGAATAGAAGGAAGTTTAGTGTGTGCTTGTAGTGTAAAGTGGTAGGGTGTAAGTGGACTAAGGGTTTTTATGGTTTGTGTTTAGAGTATGGTGCCATAAGTGGTGTTGTTAAGATGGATGGATTGATCTTCTAAGTTTGTGACAAGTGGCATGAGTTGGTGAGCAATTAATGTAAAGTAAGAGAGAGAGAAGGGAAGGGCAGAAATTGCCTAGCTTCCCGTGGAAGCTAGCTCATTTCTTCCTTCTCCTCTTCATTTCCGTCCTCCTCTCTCTCCTTCTTCCATTTGTGCTGCTCTCATCTCTTTCTTCTTGTGATTTCTTGAGTTTTGAGTGGGAACTTTGAAGGTTTGAGCTGGAAGTGTTGAAGGTAAGTGGTTGAGTTCGGTTTGGGGTTTCTTGTGTTGCTCTTGTTATTTAGATTTCTGGTTTTGGTTGTGATTGGTTTTGATTTAAGTGTATTTGGTTGGATTGTGTAAGAATCGGAAGAGAGAAGGAAGAGCAAGGGCAAGGATATAGTGGATTCGTGAAGAACTTGGTTCGAAGCTTTGTTTTTCCAGGTTTGGGAGTGTATTCTTGAGTGTTTGTTTGGGATTTTGCCTAATTGTGAATGTGTGTAAAATTATGTGTTTATGAGATATTGTGGAAGTTGTTGATTGAGTTATGTTTATATGGTTTATATGCCATGGGTTGGTATTTGGTTGAGTTTAGCTTGTGGTGTTTAGAACTCATTTTATGTTTTTATGTAGTGATGTTGCTCTTAGAATTCATGAGTAAGATTTATTGATGATATAATTCTTTGATGTTTGGATTGAGTTCCTATTGTTATTGGAGTGTGAAATTGCTTGATTGAAGTGAAGGTTATGAGATTTTGGCTTGAAAGACCTGGAAATTGCCCTGAGGAATCCCATCTGGGCATGGGTCACGGTGGCAACCAATCTGGTTACCACCGTGAGCCACGAACCAGATGCATTCTGCCGTGAAGTTTGGTATGTCACGGTGGCAACCAATCTTGTTACCATCGTGAGGTATCCAAACTTTTGATTCTGTCTGGCTGTTTTGGTATGTCACGGTGGCAACCAATCTTGTTACCACCGTGAGGTATCCAAACTTTTGATTCTGTCTGACTGCTTGGTATGTCACGGTGACAACCATTTTGGTTACCACCGTGAGGTACCCCAGACTTGCTTTCTGCCAAGGATCTCTGGTATGTCACGGTGGCAACCAATCTGATTACCACCGTGACCTACCCTGTTTTGCAATAAAATCCTTTCTGTTATGCGTGTCTTATGAATGTTTATTTATGATTTTTAGCGCGTGATACCATGTATTCTGGGTTTTGTATTCATCATTTTGCATCTTTCAGTTGATTAGCTTTTATGAATTGTGTTACAATTTGAACACTGTCTTGTATGTCTAATGTCATGTGAGAGTGTGTTGTCGAGCCTGAAGAGTCAAGGTATAGGATAATTAAGCATGCTTAAGAAGGATTATATATTTATATATCTGTACTCTGATTCTTATTGTTTTATGAATATTAGTGCATGTTTTCGTGTATAGTGCTCTGTTGTGTTTGTTTCTCCCCACTAAGCGTTATCGCTTAGCACGGGCTTTTATCCCGTGCAGGTATCGTGAAGGATTTTTGGGAGTTGCTCGTGTCGCACATCTGCAGGCTGGCCACATAGGAGTCGAGTTATTTAGTTTGTCTCCTCCTGTAATTCGTTTTGTATATGTATTCTTTTGTTAGTGGCTTATGTAAATTTTTGTAATGAATCTTTAAAGAAATCTTGTGAGCTATTGTGTATAGTTTTTTTTTTTGAACTCTATTTTAATGGCAATGTGGTATATTTTCTATGTTTTCTCTTATTGTTGTGAATGCTTCCGCTTAGCGCATGTATGCTTCTGCTGTTTGTTCCGTCGCGTCGCGAGTGAGCGTCGTGTGGAGCGCCCGCCGGTGCCCTTCCAACGGGGGCGGCGGCGGGGGTGTCACAACTGACTTCCCTGGTGGTCACCCATCAGGAGCTTCTCTAGCCAGGGCACGTTTAACATTTCGCCTCTACTGTCTTTTAGGGCACATTCATTGATATTTTTACCAGAAATTCACACTACACACTCTACAAATTTTATTGATCACTACTGACCCGCTATTTGGGCCATTACAATCACCTTGTAGATTTTTAGATCTATTATGTATTTATTTGTTTTATGTAATTTTATTCATAAATTTAACATTTTTTAACATTTTTTTATTTTATTTTTTATTCTATTTATTTACTTGATAGTTCATCCGCTGTTGTTGTTATTGTTATTATTATTGTTATTATTATTATTATTATTATTATCATCATCATCATCATCATCATCATCATCATCATATCATCATCATCATCATCATTACTTATGTTCTTATGTTGTTAATTTATTAATCTACTAATTTATTGTCTCATTATGTAATTTAATTTATTTGTCATTCATAATGCACTTTATTTCATTCTATTTATTTCTATTCATTTTTTTTATTATTTTATGTGTTTAACTATTTTTTGATTTAATTACTAACATTAATTTTATTTGTTTTTGTTTCTGGTTTCAATACTTGTTTTTTTCTTGTTTGAGCACTCTTGCATGCGAAAGAGGGGATCCAGGAGATTTATTTTGGTTGATTTTGTATTTTTCTTTATTTTGCTTTTTATTTATTTTGTCATATAATTTGTAATAAAATTATTTATTTTATGCATGTTAAAAAGAAAATTACAAAAATATTTTTACTGATAAATTGAGTTTTTCTAATAAAATAGTACCAATTTCCTAATTTTTAGAAAATAAAATCCTACTTTAAAAGAAGAGTTATTTTTTTTCAAAATGGGATCACTCATCCCGTTTTCTCAATAATTACCAAAAATAACTCTTCGATTTTTTAAGTGAGTATAAAGGAACCAACATTCCTATTTCAAATAAATGTCTCGATTTATGTATGCTATTTATTTGTTTATTTAATTTTATATTTTGGGATTGTATTTTTGTCCCAATTTTTATCTTATAATTTATTTTATAGTTTATTTTTACTTTGTTTATTTATTGCTTTCCTTTATCTCTTTCTTCAATGCTTGATGTGCACTTTAATTAAATTGCATGATGTGTGAGAGAGATTGTAACACCCCCATACCCCAGGTAAGGAATATTGGGGCGCTACGTGGACACTTACGTATACATGTACATGCATTAACGGAAGCGATAGCATAAACACATCCATTTAAAAGTAATTAAATACTACACTAGGGCCCACTTGCATTTCATATTAACTACATATACATTTACATGTTCATATTACATCTGTTTCCATTTAGCTTTACATATACATTTACATGTACCTTTACTTGTGATTTTTCTACTTATATTACATAATGATGTTACTCAAAATGTAAAACTCTAACTCTTTCTTATACAAAAAGCTATAGCAAAAACTCCGAGTGGCCTTGACCTGCAGATGCCCGCTCACTAATTCGAACCTGTAAACCTACACAGAAATAAATATCCGTGCTAAACGATAACGCTTAGTGGGGATGAAAAATAATGCAAAGTACTTCTTTACGAAGTCACAGATAAATCACACATTTCATTTGACAAAATCAAATAGTTCATGCATATACCTCTTATACGTATATAGGTAGCATGCTCGATTATCAAGTACTCTGAGCTCACATATAAGTAACATTTACTCTTTCACTTATTCATGTACTCTACAACTTGTACATATCATTTATTCAAATACATGCTATCATGTGTTCACATTCATGTCAACATACTCATGTAATCATACACTTGTATGCAGAACTGTAATGTACTTAAACATTACTCTCATGTAAATCATGTATTCCAATTCATATAAACATATACTTGTATACACCACTATCACGTTTCATTATTCTCATGTACTTTAACTTTTATTGGTAACACTACATACAATCATTTCATGTTCACTATACACTAGCAATAACAATAAGCCTAAATTCCTTTCATGGTGGATACGGGTAACTCTGGATACTGTTTACAGTATCTTACATGTGGAGAATTAACTCAAACTCTATGGAATACATGAGGTATTCCGAACTCTGGGCACAATTAAGGCCAACATGTAGCAGCTGCACTCTAGCCCTTTATAAGCATGCTTATCTATCCACTATAACGGTAATCAGGCTCAACAACAATTCAATTATACGCTACTCTAATGCCAAAGCATAGATTATAACTCAAGTGCACTCATCAATTTTAGAGGCATTTAATTCACTTACAATCTTTATTGATCATGTTCAACAACTAAAAGCATGTAACATTTAAATTCCATGCATTCACTCTTATATAACATCATCATATACATGTATTCAACTCATTACATAAACATATAAATCATGCAAAGCAAGACAGAAGAAAACACTCTCTTCAAAACAAATAAAACAGGATGCGAAGAGGTTCACTGTCGCGATCGCGACAAAAAGTCGCGCTTGCGACAGAAGCCAAGTTCATTGTCACGATCGCGACAAGAGGTCGCGCTCGCGACAGAAGCTAGATTACAAAAAGGCTCTATACTCTATACCAAATGCATTATATAACAATTCCTAAGTTCATACATATTTATCATGTCATTTACTATACTTCCTACAACTATACATTGTTACTTTATTAGTTAAATTACCATCTTTAATTATACTCATATGTATTTTTCCATTAACAACTAATTTGTAATCATTTAGGAGCCCTAACCATGTATAAAACGTTAAGGGGAAAGGCAAGGGGTTTACCCATGCTAACCATGGGCTCAAAATAAAGAAAAAAGAGCTTAATATAGGTTGTTCTGTCGCGAGGTCGCGACCTGTGTCGCGCTCGCGACAGAGGCTCCTCTTTGGTGCCTCACGAGACTGTTTTTTACCCTAAACTTGTATCGTCTAAATGAACCTCTAAACGTAATTTTTAGGCAAAACGTTCTTCTTAACAATTTTTCTCTAAGATGTTAACTTTAAAATGAGATAACTTTCAGGTCATTTGGACATCTATACCAAAAGATATGCTCTATACAAGCTATACTGTTCCAGTGAACCCGCCAGAACAGGGTCACCTATGTTTTAACTACCTTTTGGGATACTTAGGGCCTGAATTAGATCAAGCACCCTCTTAGATATATTTAGATACGGATCTTATATTTCATATGCAATTGGAATCAACCCAATTGGGATCCTATAACTCTACTTATAACAAATACTATACACTGGGGTCTAATAACAAATAAGCAGAATTTTGCAATATCAAACTCTATTATCAACACAAACACTTAAATGATCAAGTTACATACTTTAAACATATATACACTTGTCATGAGCACTGTAAGCAATCAAAATGAACATCTTGAGCTAATTAAAGCTCATTAAGCATCTCTTTATTTCCACATGTCTTTATTCAAGCATTTCTCATATAAACACATGCAAAGTTAACACAGTCACACTCGATCCCTACCTTAGGTGGCTTAACCGCTTCTCTCTAATCGATTCAGAGCTTCTCCCTTTCCCTTCACTAGCCTCTTATCCACATCTTTCACAAATCACATAGAAAACACTTGGGTTACTCTTCTTTTTACTTTAAATCAAAAATAAAGAGAAAAAGGAGGTCAGATCGGAAAACAAATTAAGCTAACCTTCTGAAGAGACCCAACTCTACCCTTCTCTTGCCCTCTTCACACCATTCAAGTGACTCTCTTAAGAAGCAAATACAAATGAAGAAAAAGGCAACCAAAAGATGGAGAGTGGAAGAGCACGGAAAAACCAAATAAAGCAAAAGAATAAAGAAGAGAGAAGGCCCAAAAGTAAGAAAAATAAGATGGGAATAGGTAAGTGGCCGGTCAAACTAAAGGAAATAACAAATTAATTACCCACTAACCACATTAAAAGCCAACCACTTCCTTTAATTCATCCCTATCCTAACCCAAGCCAAGCCAAGCCAAACCAAGCCAAGCCAAGCCAAGCCAAATGTCTCTTCCCTACAATGACACTTGGCACACTCCTACAATGCCACTTGTCAAACTCTTATGCCGCCACTTGTCACTCTTCTATGATGCCACTTGTCACTCCTCTACGATGCCATGTTGTGACGCGCGCCGGGTCCCCGCGGCCGCCCGTCCGGACCGCCCGCACGTGGGCGATCGGGGCAATTGCGGGTCCGTCAACAGCTTGCGATAAATCGCAAGTGCGTCTATGTTGGACAACAAAGAGGTTTCATGGAGTCGCCACCCAATAGAACATTGGGAAAGTTTCTCTCGCCTCGGAGAGCCTAAGACTTGCGCATTTTATCCATATTGGGCCATGAGGCCTAGGATTAACGTCTAAATCTCGTGACACAAGAGGTGTCTTGGAGGATAACCTCTAGCCTCTTGAGCCCAAAGACCAGAGCAGGGTTCGGGACTTCTCATTTATTCGTACCTTGCTTAAGTTTACAATTGAGTTTTGAATTTATTAGTTCGCTCTCTCTCCACACAATGCAAGTTTGGTTAAAGCACAATTTATTCACGTATTTAAAACAATAGATAAACAAATAAATAAAATAATAAAGGATTAAATCAAATAAATTACAATAATACTAGGAGCGGAATATAACTCCCATTTATAAATGTGCTATACATGCATAAAACAGGTTATTCATTTATTTTGAGGACTTTGGTCCCCGCATGGGTTTATTATGGAAAACCATTTTTATGTGATAATTTTATTGGGTAAAAATAGGACATTGGTCCAATTTTATTTAGCAAACATTCTTTTTAGCGGAAAACATTTGTGTGGTGGTTCTTTTAAGCACGGTCGAAAATCATTTTATTATTACAGACCACAAATACATACAATAATATTTACATATTTCTAAATAAATAAATAAATGAATACATAAATAAATAACTAAATTCTAACAATAATCAATAATGATAATAATAATAAAACATAAAATTAAATAATCACAAATCAATTAAATAACAACATCAACATAAAATTAACACAAATTAAACAATAATAATAATAATATCAATGATAATAATAATAATAATATTAACATAATAATATTAAATAAATATAAATAATAACAATAATAAATAATAATAATAATAATTATAATTATAATAACAAAAATTAAATAAATAAATATAATAAAAACAGAAATTAAATAATAATAATAATAATAACAATAATAACAAAAATCAAATAAATATATAATAATAATAATAATAATAATAATAATAATATTAATAAACAGAAATTAAGTAAATAAATATAATAATAATAATAATAATAATAATAATATTAATAATTCAGAAATTAAATAAATATTAATAATAATAATAATAATAAATAAATAATAATATTAATTAATATTAATTAATAATATATTAAAATAAATAAATAAATAATGGGCTTACCGGATTTAGGTCGCCGGAAACTCGCCGGAGCGGCCGTTGGAGACACCGCCAACACCGGACGGTAGATCGGAGCGCCGGGAGTCGAACGACGGTGGTCACGCGCCGGAAGGTCGCCGGAGGAGGCCGGAGCTCGCCTTGAAGCCGCGCGGTTCTTCCTCGCCGATCTCCCTAACGGCGGCGAGTGACGGAGGCCGGTGTATGCCGGCTGGATCGCCCTGCTTCCGGGAGCACGCCGGTGGGGCGCGTGCGGCGGTTCGGCGCGGTGGCTGGCCGGCGGAGGCCTCGCCTCCTTCCCCCTTTTTCTTTCCCTTTTCCGGCGTCGCTTGGTCTGTGGCTGGGTCTGCTCCTCTCTTTTCTTATTTCTTCTTTTATCTCCTCTTTTGTTTCTTTGTTTTGATTTGCTCTCAGTTCTTGCTCTCTATATTTTTTCCTTGGCTTTTCTTTTGGTTTTCTTGGGTTTCCTCTTTGGCCGGCCACCACTCTCTCTTCTTTCCTTTCTTTTTTTTTCTTTTTCTTTCTTTTTTCTTTCTTTTCTTTTTGCTTCCTCTTTTGATCTGCCGGCCTCTCCTTTCATTTTTGCTCTTCTTATTCATTTTATACCCCTAAATTAGGGCTAAGGGCATACAAGTAATTTCCTCAATAATTCCCTCCATTTTCTCATTAGTTTAACTTAATTAAAACTAATACACACACATACACATACTAATTAAACATGCACATATTAATTAAACATTACACATTAATATATTCAATTAATTAAATATTACAATAATTAAACATTACACACATCACATATTAATATAATTAATCTACTCAATATATAATTTATCTAATTAATTAATCCATTACACTAATTAATCCATTTAAATTATCCTATATATTTATCTATTTATCTAATTAATTATACACTTTAAACTTTAATTATACCATAATATTAATTACTCAAGTAACTAATAACAAATTAATTTTACACACACATATATTTATGTATATTTTTTATTTATATTTTCTTTTTGGTTTTTCTTTCGGAGGGAATAATCAAGGATCAAAAATTACCATTGCCATTAAACCCGACTCAGGACCCGGTGTCTACACATGTGTTAACTCCCTACAACTCCAAGTCTCTTAGTCCCACTTATGCACACATCTCGTGAGGGGGTTCTGTCGCGCTTGCGACAGAACGCTCATGCCCGCACCAACCAGCTGAAGTTCGAAAACCGCTGGAGGGCTCTATCGCGTCCGCGACACTTGTCGCGCTCACGACAGAACTCTAGCACATAAACTTACCTTTTTCGAACAAAACTCTGTAATTCTTCTAGGGCCACTTTGGGGTGTGACAGAGATATGAAAATTTAATAATAAAAACTAACTTATAATTAACCAAGGCATTAATAAAATTAGTGAAGTTCCCAATCTTTATCTGGTTTAGACCCCAGAGGTTAGATAAACTTTCCTAATTTTAAATTGGGTGGCGACTCCAAAATACCTCAAAAGTGTGTAAAGGTTTTATGGGATTAGATGAACTTTTCCAATGTTCTATTGGGTAGGGATTTTAAAATATCTCATGTTACCCAATATCTAGACGCGAACTCTCTCGGGCCCTAAAAGCCAGCCTTTCGGAAAAACACATTGCGGGTTCAACGCGCGTCACAGTGGTGACTCCACTGGAGACTTTGAGACTATACTTCTAAAGTGTCTTGATTAATATATACAATTGAGTTAAATTCTATCTCTTTTCGAAAAATTGCATTGCATCCATGCTAGAGCCTTAGAACTATGCTAGATGGTCCCCATTCTCACCCCGGTGCATTCCCGAAGCACGACCCTATGTTTACTCAATGTGGGAAAGTATTAAGCATAATCACCAGCCCAAGCCTCATACCATTATGTTATATTAAATGGAGATTCAATTGGTCATTATGCTCGTGATGGGCTAGACCCGTTGCAGGGACCATACTTGGGTAGCCCTAAAGTATCATCACCTTCGACTAAAACTCATGTAATGGCAATAGAAACTTTCACTAGGTGACACATATCGTAATAATGTGCTTGCTATATGGGTCATTATATATTGGACAAAATCAGCTAAATTAAATGATTTTTTTTATCAAATGATTTCATGCCCCGTTGGGCCCATCTTAATTTGATTGAAGTGTTGGAATATATAAGGCCAAAATCCATACGTATACGCTTTAAATAAAGAGATGTTATTCTACTGATTTTCCACCGTGCACCATACACGTCCATTGGGTTCCTTGTTAGCCCATGGATCAAGCCCACCTAGGAAAGAGATTGCATAACCTCGTGTGTGAGAGAGACAAGGTTGGAATGATCTATTTGCTTGCATGTGGTTGTGGATGTTTCATTGCATGTTCATTCATTATGTGTCATTCATGTAAAAAAAAAATTAATTAGTTTCCTCCGTATGTGTACATTCTATTCTGTGTATATAATCTTCACATGTACATGTCATCCTATGCATAAATTTTTTTCATGCATCACATATATCGTCTTAACTCCCTCTACCTTTCAGCTATCATAAACTGTTTGCCTAGGTGGTTTAGGGATACCGATAGTTGTCTAAAGAGCAATCAAGGTCCGGTTTGGTTGATAGAGGTCTGGCATCCTTACCAGAACATTTATAGGCATTAGAGATGGCCGACCCTTCGCAACAGACTGATGAGACTTGTGGCCTAATTGCCCAAAAGATGGATAGAAGGTTCGAGGAGCTTGAAAAAAGGTTGTTGGCCATGATTAAGGAAACAATGGATGCCATAGCTCTTGTTCTTCAAGCTCAGCATATGGTGACTGCTCTTAACCCGGCCACGATCAGGAAGGCTCATACAATGACGGCTGTAGTGCTTCTATTTGCTTCCGAGCTTAGAGTCAAGGTACCCTTTGTTTCGCCAGTTAAGCAAGCAAGAGGCAAGAAGCCTACTCTAGAGTATGACTTTATTCCTGAAAAGGAAGACGATTCAGTAGTGATGCAAGCTCTGAAGAGTAAAGCATCAAGGGCAGAATATGATTTAAGGTCAGGCTCAAGTCCACGCTTAGGTGAACATCAGACGGGTCTTTGATACGGTTACAAGAGCAAGTAGGAAAGGCAGAAAGACTAGAGCCTTTGCAGTCAATGGACATTCCTAGTTTCTCAAGCATGAAAAAGAAGCTAGCTGATCTTAATGAAGAAATTATGAAGTCCAAGCTTGCAACTACCCAGGCGCCTCTCAATAAGACTATTGCTAGCCCTGCAAGTCTTTGAGTTGGTTGCTATGATAATATTGGTGATACGTGAAGGACAAAGGAAATATCGGCACCTGAAATAACTCAGAGGCATTACTCTAATCTAGGACAACCTTTGTCTTGGGCTTTTATACGGCTCATTAAGGAACGAAAGCTACAACTGTTGCTGTATAGAACAGCCAGAGATCAAGGCTTGCTAGGATATAGATCTGATCAATTATGTGCTTTTCATCAGCACAATGGCCACTTGACAGATGATTGTCAAATCTTAAGGGGTCGGGTCCAGGACATTATCGATAACAAGCAGTTTGTAATCCTTAGAGGGAAAGAAGAATGGACAACAGAAGTCTCAGCCACAGGATTAACTCAGCACCACTTCACCATCTTAGGAAAGCCATTGTCTTAGCACTTCACCCGACTCATCAAGAAAGGGAAGTTACAATCATTGCAAGCGGGGCTTGCCCCAAGCCAAGGGCAGCCTAGACACAGAGCAGATTGGTATTGTGTATATCACCAGTGTAAAGGGCGTAGAATGAATTACTTCCGTCCTCTACAAGACTGCATTCAAGAATTAATGTCGGGCCCAGGGAAAGAAAGAAAGAATTAGAGTTATTATAATGCCATTCTTTTTATGATATAAAGTGTGTTTCTGAACTATGTTATGCACTTGTTTCTCTAGTTATTTTAATAGTATGGGCTTTTCTTCTTTATGCGTTATCATATCTTATCGCATTATGCATAGTAATAATCGTGATTAAGGCATTGGTTCAATAAACACTATTTCATTCAATCTCAAGGAAAAAACATCTTGGCTGCATCTAACCTGACTCCCGAAGTGAGATAAAATTTGAGAGATAAAAGAAAAGAAAATAATAATAATAATAATAATAATAATAATAATAATAATAATAATAATAATAATAATAATAATAATAATAATAAAGAAAAGGCCTTTGCCTGGACCTAGAATGACATGCTGAAAATTGACAATGGCATTGCTACGACAACCTGCTTTAATTTGCCAACCTAACAGCAATTGAAGTTTTAAAAGCCGACGAAAGCAAGGTGCAGGATTTCACAGTCAGGTTCCAAACAAAAAAACTCACTATCTCTGCCAGTTTGCACAATGGGTCAAGATGAAGCATTTGGTGCTAAAAAAAAAGAGAAGGAAAAGAGAAAAGAAAAAAAAATAAAAAAAAACACCATAGTTTTGTCCTAAATTATATGAGGCTAGCTTATAACTCAGTCTCAACCATTAAGGGATTGGGCCACCAAAGCCAACAAAAGCAAGGTGCGGGATTTCACAGTTAGGTTCCAAACAAGAGAACTCACTATCTCTGCCAGTTTGCACAATGGGTCAAGATGAAGCCTTTGGTGCTAAAAAATAGAGGCATTATCAGAAGAAGCAGCCATCCTGGCTAACAATGATGAAAGTAAATTCAAAGGAACAAATAGATGTTGATGGGTGGAAGGAGCTCCCATGGCAAAGGCTAAAAAAAGAAAAGAAAAGAAAAATAAATAAAAAAAGAATAGAACAAGTACCCCACGAGTTGAAAACTGAGAATAGGCGACCTTGCTTAAATTAGGCACCCCGCTAGGGTGAAAACCTGGAAAAGGCACCCTAGTAAAAAATTAGAGGTTGAGAGAAAATATTCAATCAAGAAAACCTGAGAGGGCTAATTGATAACAGGAGTCAAATGTGCTCGAGGTGTTACTCCCTGAGATTCAATAAAACCTGTGTTTTTGCATCACATGTCTAGTCATGATTATTGTTGTTGCTATATGGTGCATATAGATAGGAACACATGCATAAGCTAGGCATAAACATGCTATTGAATGGTCAAGAGAAACATGTGGCATGCATTGGGAGATATGCTGGAGCAAGTCTCAAGGCAGTAATAACAACACTTCATGTGACAAATCCTACCCTTCAAAAAAAAATAAAAAAAAAGGCCGTTAGAGATGAAAACCGTGATTGGCTCTCTAAGCAAAAGTTAGGCCAAAGGATATGGTGAAAACCTGAAAACAGGCAGTCTGCTCTAAAAAAAATAAAATGAATAAAAGCCTCTAAGTGGGTTGGGTCCATTCCAAGCAAAAGTTAGGCACAGGGTTATGTGAAAATCTGCAAAGGAATGTATTTTCCCCAAAGAAAAGCTAGTGTGAAAATTCACAAGGGATGCACTACCTTTAAGGCAGTCCGAATAATCTCCGTTCAAGCAGATAAGGCATAATTCAGGACACGAGTCAAAGTCTTAGGGGCAAAATGTTGTACAGCTTTTAGCAAAATACTCATTTACTGAGGGGTAAAGATGCACACAGGACGGTTCTCTCTGAAAAGATTATGGGTCAGAATTCCTAAGCCAAGATGACACTCTTATAGATCCTCGAGGCATTAAACAATGTGAGCAGCTAAGCCGTATCCTCAATGGACCCCTTAACTACCCAGGATATGGTCTATCCATTTTTGCATGCATTTAATGTCATACAATTTTTTTGCAAATATCTGCATATAACTTTTCACAAATGCACGCACAATCTCTTGTATATATTCCTGTGCACACAACTTTGCAAAAAAAGTTCAGATAAAGACCACATGCACGAAAGCGGGTCAAGGACAACTTCAGCTCAACATTAGCACTCACCCGTGCTGGACAATCAGGTCAAGATGAAGTCCACATAGGTTCAAATCATACAAACCCATAAAGAGGCACAATATCAACTCATCGGTTGTTTAACATGCAGACAAGTTGGCATTAACCAATCACCAACCGTGGTTTAACACGTCAACAATCTGACGTAAACTAGTAAAACATCCAAAGACCTCTTAAGAGGCAAAACATCCAAGGACATCTTAAGAGGCAAAACATCCAAGGACCTCTTAAGAGGCAAAGCATCCAAGGACCTCCTAAGAGGCAAAGCATCCAAAGACCTCTTAAGAGGCAAAATAGCCAAAGACCTCTTAAGAGGCAAAATGTCCAAAGGCCTCTTAAGAGGCAACCAAAGACCTCTTAAGAGGCAAACCAACCAAATACCTCTTAAGAGGCTAAGCATCCAAAGACCTCTTAAGAGGCAAAACATCCAAAGACCTCTTAAAAGACAAAGCAGCCAAAGACCTTTTAAGAGTCAAAGCATCCAAAGACCTCTTAAGAGGCAAAGCATCCAAAGACCTCTTAAGAGGCAAAACAGCCAAAGAACTCTTAAGAGGCAAAACACCCAAAGACCTCTTAAGAGGCAAAACACCCAATGAACTCTTAAGAGGCAAAACAACCAAAGACCTCTTAAGAGGCAAAACATCCAAAGACCTCTTAAGAGGCAAAGCATCCAAAGACCTCTTAAGAGGCAAAAATATCCAAAGACCTCTTTAGAGGCAAAAACACCAATGACTCGGTGCGATCCAAGAGGATAATTTTCGTACTTTGAAAGTCTAGATGATGACTTGGTGTGATTCGAGGATAAAAATCATGATTTAAACTGTCCTTCAAAGGGCGGTAATTCTTCCTTCAAGGGACATCCATTCGTTCTCCAGGGAACATCCGTCCTTCTGGGGGCATTCATCCATTAGTCCTTTAGGGGGCAACCGCTCCTAAGGGAATAACCAACCGTTCTTCAGGGAATAACCAATCGTCCTTCAGAGGGCATTCATCCGACATCAGTTCAACAGGGATGTAACACATCAACAAGGCGATGTTAATTAGCCACCAAGAGCGTAGCTTAACACGTCAACAAGCTAGCTTTAATTAAACCCGCCACAACTCCATCAACACAGCAGGAAAGTGGCAGCGTCAGGCACATGCTTCTTTCCTTTTCTCTGAATTTTGGCTCACCTAGGCACCCATGTACTAGTTTTCCCAAAATAGGGGGCAACTATAGACATTGAGTCTCGAGGTAGCCCAGATCAGGGTTATCCAATGATGAAATTAAATGCCTCTTCATAGGCAATAAGGTTAAAAGTGATGTTTTCCTTGTCAAGTTCCCATTTCATAAATAAAAATTCGGAGGCTTGCGGCTGCCAGTGCATGAAGGCAAGCACCCCTCACGTGCGCGCAACATGCACGGCCTGGGCGCCCCGTCTGTGCTGACGTGCACTCAGGCCACCCCTCTCCTCACCAGGCTGCCCCTCGCCACCCGCGAGCTATAGAACGCCATTTTCGGCCAAAAATCGGGAATTTTGTGTAAAAATTGATTTTTTATCCATTTTTTCCCTAATTTTCAAGGGTTTTTTATTTTTAAACTTAAATAAGGAAGAATTTGATTAAAATACAAATTCTTTTCGTAAATAAACTAGGTTTTTTTCTAAAAACATATAAATAGAAAAGAAAAAAGAGAGAAAAGGGGGAGAGACTTTTGGTTGCAACTTTTTTTCTACAAAAAAAAATTTTATGTGTTTCTAATTCTTCTTCTTCAATAAAATTTCTTTGAAAAATTTTCAGATTGAATTTTTTGAATGAAAATTGATTTTGAGATAAAGAAAATAATTTTTTGCTCTTGAAATCCAATTTTCTCATTTGTTTTTTTTCTCTCTTTAAACAAGCTTTTTGCAATTATTTTTTTAGAGAGAAAGTTTAGATTTTTCTTATTTTTAATTTAATTCTTGCGGATCTTGATAAGGAAATCATTCATTTTCTTTCCTCCATCGAATCCGAATTCTGAGTATAAATATTATGGACTCGATCTTAAATATTTTTTTATTTTTATTTCGTGTTTACAATCAATTAATCACTATGTATATTTTTAGATCTATTATGTATTTATTTGTTTTATGTAATTTTATTAATAGATTTAATATTTTGTAATATTTTTTTATTTTATTTTTTATTCTATTTATTTACTTGATAGTTCATCCGCTGTTATTATTATTATTATTATTATTATTATTATTATTATTATTATTATTATTATTATTATTATTATTATTATTATTTATGTTTTTATGTGTGTTAATTTATTAATCTACTAATTTATTTGTCTCATTGTGTTATTTAATTTATTTGTCATTCATAATACAATTTATTTTATTCTATTTATTTCTATTTTTTTATTATTTTATGTTTTTAATTATTTTTTGATTTAATTACTGACATTAATTTTATTTGTGTTTATTTCTGGTTTCAATACTTATTTTTTTTCTTGTTTGAGCACTTTTGCACGCGAAGAAGGGGGTTCATGAGATTTATTTTTGTTAATTTGTATTTGTATTTTTTTGCTTTCTATTTATTTTGTCATGTAATTTGTAATAAAATTATTTATTTTATGCACGTTAAAAATAAAATCGCAAAAATATTTTTATTGACAAATTGGGTTTTTCTAATAAAATGGGACCAATATCCTAATTTTTAGCCAATAAAATCTTACTTTAAAAGAAGAGTTAATTTTCTCAAAATGGGATCACTCATTTCGTTTTCTCAATAATATCCAAGAATAACTTTTCGATTTTTTAAATGAGCATGAAGGAACCAACGCTTTTAATCCAAATAAATGTACCGATTTATGTATGTTATTTACTTAATCGATTTTATTTAATTAATTTTATATTTTGAGGGATTATATTTTTGTCCCAATTTTCATCTTGTAATTTAATTTATAGTTTATTTTTACTTTGTTTATTTATTGCTTTCCTTTATTGCTTTCTTTAATGGTTGATGTGCACTTTAATTAAATTGAATGACATGTGAGAGAGAGATGAAAATTTAATAATAAAAACTCACTTATAATTAACCAAGATATTAATGAAAGTGAAGTTTCGAATCTTTCTCTGGTTTAAACCACAGAGATTAGACGAAATTTTTCAATTTTAAATTGGGTGGTGACTTCAAAATGCCTAAAGATTTCATGGGATTAGATGAACTTTCCTAATGTTTTATTGGGTAGGAATTCCAAAAGATCTCATGTTATCCAAAATTTAGACGCGAACCCTCTCGGACCCTAAAAGCGGACCTTCCAGGAAAACACATAATGGGTTCGGCGCGCGTCACATCATGTAGTATAAATTTATGAGTTTATAAATTATTATAATAAAATATGTATTAATTTTTCATCTAAAAATATGTATAAATTTAAAAAATTGATGTATTTAGGTGTAAAGAAGAGAATATATGTGTGTGTGTGTAGTTTTATTTTTATATTAATGAATCAACAACAGTTCCTTTAAAAAATTTTAAAAGGTTACATTTTCAGACGTTAAGGGAGCTGTTGGAAAATAAAAGACTACTAGTTCCCTTCCAACAATTAAACTAAACACGCTCTTAATTTAATTATAAGAAAATATATAGAAACAAAAGCCAAATGTGTAAAAATGCCCCTAAAATTTGGCAAAATGTACAAATTTTGCACCTAATATTTACTTTAAAGCAATATTATCCTCGATATTTCAAAATTGAGATAATTTTTTTTAAGATAATTGTTTAAATAATGTTTTTTTTAAAAAAATTTGCAAAACTTGTATTTATTGAAAAGTATTTGCGGATTTGGTGTGAGTAAAAAAATGCAACAACATGTTGCGATTTTAAAACGTGGGACCCACGGCTGTGGAAAAGTATTTTATACTAAAACCGCAACTACCTGTTATAGTTCAGTGTGTCAGAAATCGCAACACTGTGTTGCAATTTCAGACTATATGTCAGAAAAAAAAAGTCACAACTTGTTGTAAAACAAGAAAACAACTGGGTGTAAGTAGGGGTAAGTGGGTGGGTAGAGTTGATATAATCTTTTACTTTAATTTTTAATTTTTTAAAAAATATTTTATTTATATGCTGTAAGAAATTAAACTATCAGACCATCCAAATGTCTGTTTTATGCTGTTAGAAGGTAATTACCATTATTAATCCTAACAAAAAACGTAACACCAAAATGTATATATATATATTTTTTCAATTATAGTGGGTATTTATTAATAGGGAATTAATGCTTTTTATTTATTTATTTATTTATTTATTTTTATAAGAGACGAATATTTTGTTTGAACTTTTATTTTAAAAGAAAAATATGCATAAGGGATTGTTGAAAAGTATTTTTCTTGTATCATCCAATTCTAAAAAAAAAGATTTCTAGTATGACATAAAAAAAAATGTCACCCAACATTATTATTGTTGTTATTATTATTATTGAAAGTCACACATTACTACATTTCTCATATAGATATGGTATTTTTCATAATCAAGCAAGCGAAAATATTATGTAGAAAAAAATATTATTGTTCTTTATCACATTTTAATATTGTATCCATTAACTTGATAATTTTAGGAATTTTTTTTTTTTGTAAGAAGTAAATTTAGGATGACATGTACGTTCTAATCTTTTAAAATAGATTTTAAAAAAAAAAAAAAAAAAGAAATAGTTCATAATTCATATTGATAAATTATTGTCATTTATCAAGTTAGGTGGTTGGAAGCTATTATTGGGCTAACTGTTCATAATTTTTCTTTGAAAAAAAAGTAAAACCCGTCAGACTCGTAGTTGCAAAAGCTACTGGTTTGACAGTTTTTCAGTTTTTTAAATAACATTAGCCATTCTTAAAAAAAAAATTAAAAACTGTCAGAGTCTGAAACTGCAACGTCCTGCTGCAGTTTCAGATGAGTCCGACACAATACTGCATGGGACCCCTATGGTATTGATCTAATTAACCCCCAATCCCGTAAATAGTTTTCAACCTACACCAGTTTTGTAATTTTTTTTAAAAAAACATTAATTAAAAAATTATCCCATTTTACCCATACCAAAATGTATAATTTTGCCCCTAGTGTTAATTTTAGAGCAATATTACCCTCGATATTTTAAAATTATAGCAATTTTATTGGTTAAAGATTCCGTTAATTTTGATTAACTCCGTTTGCTGATGTGGTAGTGGAGTCCAATCACACATAAGATACATTTCATTCTTCCTTTTATAGATATGATAGTGGGATCACATCCAATCAAAACTTAACATGTGTCATTCTCCTACTCACACCTCTCTCATTATGATGACGTGGAAATGGGTCCAATTTTCAACCAATCATCCACTGCCACATATCATCTTCTGCTTTCTCCCTCATTTTCTCTCTCGTTCCTTTTCTCTTTCCTCTCTCCTCCCTCTTCCCTTTTCTCTTTCATCTCTCCTTTCTCTCACACCATTTCTCCCCTCTCTCTCCTTTTCCTTCCCTCTCTGCTCTCTCATCCTCTCTTTCATTTATTATTAACTTAATACAATAAAATAAATTAAAATATCATTTTATTACTTAATAATTAAATAAAATTTTCAAAAAATTGCATTAAATAATATAAATGCTTATATACATGTCTAAAGCTCTTACAAAAATTTTAATTTTTTTTGCACAATATAAGTAAATAATACTATTTTAAATCAATTTAATAATGAAAATAATGAAATAAATAATTTTTAAATCCAATAATTTTGAAATTTTTCAAAAAAATAATAAATTATCTCTATTTTAACACTATAATTTTCTAGAACTCGATTTTTGGTACAAATTTGTTATATAATTTGTATTAATTAATTTATTAAAAATTCATGAAATTCTTTCAACATATGTTGCATATAACTATTACAGTATACAATTTCATATTATTTTCATGATTAGATTATTTTAATGAATTTTTTATTTCATTCATGAATCTTTATATTCTATGCATTATATTTTATTTTGAGTTGTAGAAAATTATAGTATTAAAGTAGAGATAATTTTTTTTTTTTGAAAATTTTTAAAATTTTTGGGTTTATAGATTATTTATTTCATTATTTTTGTTATTAAATTGGTTTAAACAAGTATCATTTACTTCTAATGTGAAAAAATTTAAAATTTTTGTGAGAGTTTTTGACACACACACACACATATATATATAAATTTATATTATTTAATATAATTTTTTAAAATTTTATTTAATTATTGAGTAATAAAATGGTATTTTAATTTATTTTATTTTATTTTATTCAAGTAATAATAAATGAAAGAGAGAAGGGAAAGGAGAGAGAGAAAAGAGAGATGGTGTGAGAGAGAAGGGAAAGGAAGGAGAGAGGAAAAAGAAAAGTAGGGAAAGATAAGAGGATAATACGTAGCAATGGATGATTAGTTGAAAATGGAATTTACTGCGTCGTCATTATAATGAGAGAGATGTCAGTAAAATAGTGACACGTGGTAAGTTTTAATTAGATGTGTGTGGATCTTACTGCCATGTTAGCAAATGAGAAAAAATGAAAGGTGATATGTGGCAATTGATAATTGCATGTGAGTGAATACTACTATCATGTCAGTAAATAAAGTTAATCAAAATTAATGAAATTTTTAAACTGATATAAAATTGATCTAATTTTAAAATATCAAAAATAACATTGTCCAAAGTAAACAATAAAAGTAAAATTACACATTATGGGTATGTTTGGTTTACTGTATTATACATGAGATATTATAATATGGTACAGTCTCCAGCGTCTCCCTTCTCTAGCATCTCCTTGGTCTCCAACAGGTTTCCATCTCTTTTTTTCTTTATTTTTAATTCAATTACTTTGAATTTTTCTTTTGTTCTTCTGTATTCAATAGTTTAATTATTTGTTGGTTGACTTTTGTTCATCACATTCAAGCAAAATTTAAATTTATTTGTTGAAATTCTATTCAATTATTCAATTTTTTGATTTGTTATTATGATTGAAATGTTAAAAATTATTAGCCTAATAAACAAAGAGAGACGAAGAATCTGCCTTGACATTGTTGGGCTGGAAATAGAGGAAGAGGTAATATTCGATCACAAGCCCCAACGAAATCCCAAATCCAAATTCACAAAAACCAAATACTGTATTGAAAAATCCCATGTCTCTTAATTCTTCCAGACTATTTTCCCAAGAACCAAACAATCCTCAATCCATAAATTGTCTTTCCTATATTGTTGAATAAAAACAATCAAAATTCTAAAGAAAATTTCAGGTCCAAATCTTCTCGATTTCTCAGATCATGTATTGATAATGACAAAATGACTGTTATATCCTTTATCGGTCTGCATCGTTGTCATGTTTTTGTGTTTTGAAAAGTCAAACATAGATAGAGAGAGAAAATGAAACACTTTAACTTGTAAAAAAGTGAGTGCGTATTTAATATTTGATAATTCAATACAATTTTTTAAATGATTATTAACCATAGAAAATTCTCATATACTCTTAAACTGAACTATCTATGAAGACCATTTTTCATGTGGAAATTATGTATTTTTTTATCATTTTCTTTTTCTATTCCTTTTAGTTGGAGTACTCGCTATAAAAAAATTGTGACATTGTTGTTGTGAAGTCATGATGTGATTTTACTTCCTAGTCTAGGTCTAATAAAATGCACTTTTTTCGTTTTTTTGAATTCATTTGTAATTATTATTTTTTTTGTGAATTTATTTGTAATTATTATTTTGGTAATAGATACTATGAAAACTTGCAAATGCTTAGATTGATGATGCATTACAAAAATGTTTTCATTCCCTGATTTTTGTTGGTTTCTGAGTATTTTCGATGCTAACAATTTTTATAGCAGATGTCTTAAGGCTAGGTTCACAAGAACATTGTGGTTGTATGATAGGTGTTGTAACGCCCCGAAAATTTCAGCGTTATGAATATTAATTCAGCAAGCCAAGAATTTACAGGAAGTAAACTTTTGATTCGAAAAGATTCAATTTTTTTCTCAAAATCTACGTAATTAAATGCTGAAATAATTATAGTCAAATAAATAGATAAAAAATTTTAATTAAATAGACAAATATAAGATAATATGTACATATAATTACGTAAGTAAATAATAATACATATAAATAATTTTATAAGCCTAGATTCATCTATAACAATTAAGAAAGAGGGAGAAAAATAAAAAGATTGAATGAAGAAAAGAAAAAGAGAAAGAGAAATGGGAAAGACAAAAACACAAGGAAGAACAGGGGAGAGCAAACCGAGAGAGAGAGAGATAGCACGATGACGAACGCGCCCTTCCCTATAATGGCCAGCCCCTCGTCTTTGCCCTCTGTTCTGCCACTCACCTTCGCCGTTCCTACCCCATTTTGGAGAGAGGAGCTAAACGTTCTTTCTCGTTCACCGGTCAGCTCTGACATCGGACTACCACATGCATGTCACCGAATGACATAGAAGAATGAGATGAGTTTTTCGGTACCGGCAGAGGAGTCCCAACATCTAGAGGTTTCTTCCAGTAGAGCTCCGACGAGTCTCTGGTGATCGATAATCCGACCACAATTTAGACAAAATTGAGCAAAAAATTCAGGAAAAGAATCGACTTTAATTTTTGTAAGTGATCTACTAAATTTACTTTTGCCTAATTTTTATGTTTTATGTTGTGTTATAATGATTATAAGCACGAATAATTGATTAAATTAGTTTTAAAAAATGTCAAATTTATTTGAAAATGAGATAAATTGATTAAAAGTAAGTTAAAAAAAAGCATGGTTTGGTGACTTGAGTTGTTAACAGAATCCCTTCATGCTTAATAAGGGTATTTTAGTTGCTTATTTGAATGGAATTGGATGTAATAAATAGAAGCAAATTAGTATTGAAGATGATTAAAGAGTTAAACTTATAAAATGCTAAAATCAAATAAGATGAGTATGTATAATTGTATAAGGTTAGGAACTGTTTGAATTTCCTTCAGTTTAATAATATTCTAACAAATAAAATGGATTGTGAAAATGCTATTTATTAAAATGTGTGGTAGTAGGATAACTATATGTATATAGATACATGTAAGTGGTGGTGTGTATATTTGTTTGAAAGATTGTGCACATTATAGACACTAGGTGTGATGCGCGCTGTCCGAACCCGTCCATAGGCCGGATCCTCAGAAGCCCACTTTTAGGGCCCGGGATGGTTGGCGTCTTTTGATCTTGGGTAACATGAGACATTTTGGAATTCCTTACCCAATAGAACATTGAAAAGTTTATCTACTCCCATGAAACCTTTAGACACCTTTGAGGTATTTTGGAGTCGCAACCCAATTTACAAGAAATCGAAAAAGGTCATCTAACTTCGGGGGTCTAAACCATAAAAGGTGTTCGGAACTTCACTCTTATTAATGCCTTAAGTTAAGTTATAAATGAGTTTTTTAGCAACTGAAATTCCATTTCTCATCTCACGTGATCATACAATAAAATTAAAACGCATTTCAAGCATTCTTAGAAAGCAATAAAGAAAGCAACAAAGAAAATAATAAATAAATTACAAGTGAAAAATAGGACAAAACAATCCCCCAAAATGTAAAAATAAATAAGTAAATAAATGACAAAATCAAATAAATAAACAAGCATACATAAATCGGGACATTTATTCGAAGTAGGAACATTGGTTCTTTCATACACACTTAAAAATCGAACAGTTATTTTTTATGTTTATTGAGAAAATCGGGATGAGTGATCCCATTTTGATAAAAGGGAAACTCTTAAATTACGTGATACTTTGAGAAGAAAATTAGGACATTTGTCCTATTTTATTAAGAAAAAACCAATTTTACTTGTAAAAATCTATTTTATGAGTTTTCATGTTAACAAGTGAAAAGATATTTTTATTATTACAAATCTAAATTAAAAGAGGGCAAAAGTAAAGGAATAAAAAAATAATAAATAAAGTACAAGAAATTGACTACTGTGACCCATGCATCTTAGGCCTCCAAATCTCCATTCATGGGGACAATGCGTCTTTGTGAGGTGATTAGGCTAGAAAAGACAAGAAAATAGATTATTAGAAACATAATAAATAAAGTAAATAAATAGGTAAATCCTGAAAAAAAAGGTAAAATAAAGTGCATGTAAATAACAAAAGGAATGAAATTGCATACTAGAAATTAAAATAAATAATATAACATGAAAATAAATTAATAATATAAAGAAACACATAAATTAACAAATTAATAATAGTAATAAACCAAGATTAGCACTAAGAATGAATAATAACATTACCACAAATAAATAAACAAATAAAATTAAAATGACATTAATAAAATATAATAAAATTACTGGACACTTATACAAGTAGAAAATAAAATATAATGAGTCATGTCATACAAGAAATATATTCATAAAATGATAAATGAAGGAATGAATAGTGAAAACATAAGTGCAGTGTGTGAAACGAAAGTAAACAAAATGAGAAAAGAAAAATACATTTCAATGCATGCATGCAAAATGAAAGAAACCCATTAATATACATGTACAATAGTGGCCCACATAGGAAATTCATGCAAAAATAGGAAATAATAATAATAATAATAATAATAATAATAATAATAATAATAATAATAATAATAATAAATTTAATAAATTATTATGACACACAAAAAATATTCACAAAATAAGAAATGACAATAAAAATAATAAAGTAAAATTTGTATGAAATAAAGAAAATTAAACAAGTAAAAAAGAAAAGAATCTAGAATGCAAGAAGTTAACAATGTTAATAATAATAATAATAATAATAATAATAATAATAATAATAATAATAATAATAATAATAAAAATTGGTAATGAAATCAAACAAGTAGGTGAATGAACAAATGAATAAAATAAACAAATAAATTCAATAGATGTGTGTGTGATAAAGGAAAAGACTAAATTAAACTAAAACATACAAAATGAACTAACAAAGAAAACAAAAATGCAAACCTGCACAAAGTGAAGGGAAATAAGAAAAAGAGAAAATCTGCAGTATGTTGATAGTGGCCAAAACAACAAGAAGTCAACATGCAGGTCATGCAAAAAACAAACAAGAAAAGAATGTAGCATGCATAAGATGGGATTTTAGCCAAGGAAATTGTAGGTAAAGCCTCATTCACGTACAAAAACCTTTGAAACTATCTATCAAATAGACAAACTCAGAAACAAGAACACACACAAAAAAGGAAAACGGGACCACTGCTCAGGGAAGAAGGAGATGAACAGTATTTTTTAATTGGTTTTTCGTTATTTCAACCTTTTTAAACTCATAAAAACAATTGCAAACACTAAGTAAATTAAAGATGAGAAGAATCAGATAATTATTAGATAATATTATCAACTAAAACCCAAGATTGAAAAAATCAAAGATTAACTAAAAACGTGGAGATCTATATATCCAAACATGGTTATTGTCTAGAAGTGCAAGCTTTTGTTTATGTTACCTTCAGATTTTAGACTCAAGATCCAGAGAATTCAAGCTCTTTAGGCTCCCCTTGTTTTTTGCTCTAGGTCTCTCTCAGTTGCCTTTTTCTTCGTTTTTGGGTCTGCTTCTCGGTTTCTCGCTTTTGTCACTCCCTTTTCTTCTTCTTTCTCTGTTTTTCTCTTTTTATTTTGGTTCCTTTTTGGTTATGTCGCTCCTTGTGTCTCTCTTTCTATCTTTTTTTTCTTTGATATGCCGTCCCTCCATTAGGTCTAGGTTATTTTCTTTTTATACCCTAATTTTATTTAAGTTTTGCTCTTGATTTTCTCCCTGATTTCCTCCTTAATTATCCCTAAATATCTACTTATTTCTACTTCTTCTTTCCTCCTTTTTTATTTTAAATTATTTTTGGTTATCATATATTTTCATTAGTTAATCTCTCTACTGATCTTCTAATTTATTTTCTCTTTAACTTTATTATCATACAATATCAATTAATTAATTTAACTTAATCTTAATTTAATTTTATTTTTATTTTTATTTTTATTTTTATTTTTTATTTTATTTTTTAGAGAAATTATTAAATTTGCCTAAAAGACCCAACTAAAATCCTAGTCCATAGAGAGCCAAAGTGCTTTCATTTTCTGTATATTTTTTAATAAATATTATCATTATTAAGTAACTCTGACCAAAACTATTTCAGGACCCGATGTCTACAGTTGCCCCCAAGTTTGGGAAAGCTAGTGCACTAGTGTCTAGGTTAGCCAAAGTTCAGAGAAATGGAAAGAGACACGTACTTGAGGCAGCTATCTTTCCGGATTGGATGATATTGTTAGGATGGTTATCGCTATCTTGTTAGCATGTTATTCTTTGTTAAAACAAGTTACCGTGATCGTGTAAACCCTTGTTGCAGTGGTATTTACCGTCAGCATGTAAATTCTTGTTCAACTGGTAGTGTCATGGTCGTGCCAACCTTCCGTAGAATGGTAGTGCTGCCATCGTGCTAACTCTTGTTGAAGTGGTAGTGTCGTGGTCCTGCTAACCTTTCGTGGAATAGTAGTGCCGCCATCATGCTAACCCTTGTTGAAGTGGTAGTGTCGTGGTCGTGCTAACCTTCTGTAGAATGGTAGTGCCACCATCGTGCTATGAGATTTGAAGTGGTAGTGTCGTGATCGTGCTAACCCTCTGTGGAGTGGTAGTACCGTCATCGTGCTAACCCTCTGTGGAGTGGTAGTGCCGTCATCGTGCTAACCCTTATTGAAGTGGTAGTGCCGTGGTCGTGCTAACCTTCCGTAGATTGGTAGTATCGCCATCGTGCTAACCCTTCTGAGATTTGAAGTGGTAGTACCGTGATCGGGCTAACCGTTCGTGGAGTGGTAGTGTAGTTATCGTGCTAACCCTTCTGAAGTGATAGTGCCGTGGTCGTGCTAACCTTTCATAGAATGGTAGTGCTGCCATCGTGCTAACCCTTCTGAGATTTGAAGTGGTGCCCCCCTGAGAGCCCTTTGGTTGATTGCCCCTTGAGAGGTCTTTGGTTGATTGTTTGGATTGGTGTTTTGACTGATGTCGTCACTCTCCTTTTTTCGGTGTCCGCATCGAATCTCTCTTACTGCAAAACTGGAAAGTTAGATATGTAGGAAAAATAGTGAGCATGCACGTGAAGTGTATGTGTCATACAGAAATACAGAACAAGAATTCATCTAAGTGAGTTTTGGAGGCAATAGCTGGGCTGGTCATAATTTGCCGTAGGACCGATGCTCTTTGAAGCTGCTTTTGAATTTTATGCCTTTGGGGTTGCGAGATTCTCATCTGATACCTGCAGTCATCACTTTTTTTTTAAGGTAGTGCGTCCCTCGTGGATTTTCGCACTAACTTTTCTTGGTGGGAAATGCGTCCCTCTAGGGATTTTCACAAAATCCTGTAACATACTTTTGCCTGGAATGGACCCGACCCAATCTAGCGGCTCCTTTTTTTTTTAAGGACAGACTGCCTATTTTCAAGTTTTTACCCTATCCTTTTGAATAACTTTTGCTTAGAGAGTCAGTTACGATTTTTATCTCTAACAACCTTTTTCTTTTTTGTTTTTTTTTTTTGTGGTGTTGTAGGATTGACTTCACAATTGATAGCAGGATAAATCAGCTGAAGCACCTGAGTGGCAAGAGTAGCAGAGGGCAGGAACTAGATATCTTTGATCATGCAAAATGAACCGTTCTGATCATACCAGTATATCATTGCATAAATGTATATATTTCAATCTGATTTCATAATACATGATCATTATTTGGTATTAATCCTAAAAATATAAGACCCTATCTAATCTCATAATGGATCCTGAAAGTATCAAACTTCTATTATCAATCAGCCCTCTTGGTTTTTCATGATTGAAGATTTTCTCTCAGTCCTTAATTTTTACCAGGATGCCTTTTTTTTTTTACCCTGGCAGGACACCTAATTTTAGCAAGGTCACCTTTTTTCGGTTTTTGACCCGCCGGACATTTATTATTTATTTTTTTTATTTTTTTAGCCTTTGCTATGGAACCTCCCTCAATCCGTCGGCGTTGATTTGTTTCTTTGAACTCTCTTCCATCCTCGTTAGCCGGGAAGGCTGCTCCTTTTGATGGTGTCCCTTCTTTTTTTTTTATTTTACATCCAAAAGTTTCACCTTGGCTCTTGTGCAAACTGAATGAGGTAGTGAGTTTCTTCGCTTGAATCTTAACCGTGAAAGTTTATATCTTCTTTTTGTCTGCTTTTGTAGTTTAATTTCTGAAGTAGCCTTTAATGGTTGAGATGGAGTTGTGCGTTGGTCTCAAATGGTTTAGGACAAAACTATGGTTTTTTTGTTTTTTTATTTTTTATTTTTTGGAAAGGTAATGAGCTCTCCTTCTAAGTTTGGCTATAAGGGTCCATGCTTTACTTATCTTGGTCCTAGATGGTTAAAGGTCAATCTTAATTGGCTTTGGAGTAAATATCTCAAATGGCCTAGAGGAAAGAAATTCTAAGTCTTGGTTCTAATGAGCTATATATTTCTTGTGAATGCCCGAAATTTTATCTATCTAACTTCTGATGTAGCCCTTTAATGATTGAAGTTTGATTTCGTTGGGCTGCGTCGTATGCGTCCTAGACTCTGAGGATGCAAAGGAATGGCTTTTGAAATTCTGCTCGTCGTCGTGCTGGTATATTGAAGCAACGTTGTCCCAACAATGCCCTTGTCATTCCAGGTCTAGGCAAAGGCCCTTTTTTTTCTTCTTTTTTTTATTTTTTTTTATGAATCTCTCATAATCTTCCTCTCTTCAAGAGTTATATCAGATGCTATCAAGATTTCCTTTAGATTTTCCAAAGTCTTGAGATTAAATACAGTCGTATTAGTTAAATTAATGTCAAAATGAATGTATCATGATCATGAGAAATGAAATCATTAGAAACACCATACAAATAAGCAAAAATGTACAATTTATTGGAATAACCAATATTGCAAATATTGTCATAAAAGAGTTCTTAGAATAAAAAGAACAAAACATCTAAAAAACATTATCTTTTTCTCCATTCTCACTAGTGGATCAATAATCTACTCACTCATCTCATGACAGGTGATAGTGACGTAGTCATCTCCATATGGCTCTTGCAACACATGCCACTCGGATAGACCAGACCCGATCATATACATGGTAGAGGGACTGCATTATAGCCTCCCTTCTTCTTCTTCTCTCTCTTCTCAGGGTCAATGATCTCCTTGGAGTCAATAAGATCTTGGATCTTATTTCTCAAAGTCCAGCAATAATCTGTTAAATGCTTAATGTGCTGATGGTAGGCGCAGTCTTATCACCTCTGTGTCCTGACTGTCCTTGATTCATAGCTGGCCTAGGTGGCAATGGTCTCAGCTTGCCCTCCTTTGTCAATCTCTCTAATACCCAGGAAAGAGAGCAGCCCAAATTAGAATAGTACCTCTGACCCTGTCCGACCTCGGTAGCTAAAACCTCGATCGTTTTACCATTTCTGTTATTACTGCTTCCAGCACCGCCTGATCTGTACCCTGACTGGTTCCCAAAATTTTTCCCAGCAAAGCTATTTTGGCTTGCTCTCTTTGCTAGGTAAGCCCCATTAACCTCTACAGCAATGTCCTTAAGTGACTCCCAATCTCTGAGCCCTTTAAAGCTGAGCAAGTCCCTCAAGTAAGGGCAATAGTTCCTGATAAATAGCCTGATTTGGTCAGCAGTGTCAGGCTTCCGCTTCATCTTCATGACCCTATTCCTCCATTTAATGAGGTATTCATGGAATGACTCATTACTCATTTGCTATAAAAGCTCGAGGTCCTTTAAGGTGACCTCCATTCTAGTACTGCAGTCGTATTGCTTCATAAACTCTTCAGTCAAGAGGTCCCAATCCTTACTATAAGAAATTTTACTTTTTGTGACAAATT
The DNA here is from genome assembly GCA_947683425.1 of Excoecaria cochinchinensis. Classification (NCBI taxonomy): domain Eukaryota; kingdom Viridiplantae; phylum Streptophyta; class Magnoliopsida; order Malpighiales; family Euphorbiaceae; genus Excoecaria; species Excoecaria cochinchinensis. Next base: position 11,698,630 of record CANTUQ010000043.1, read on the forward strand.
TTTTAATAACGCATAAAATTTCGTCACAAATTATAACTTACGATGACGAATTTTTTAAAACGTCATCATAATATTTATTACTATGACGAAATTATCTTGCGTCATTTTATATTTTAACTATCGTCACTAAAAGATTAATTTTGTGACGAAAAAATATATTTTGTCATGGTTTATTTAGGAGGAAAAAATTTTCACCTTTTTTTTGGAGGGAAAAAATTTAATGACAAAAAAATAACTTATTGCAACGTACAAAATCGTCACAAAAAATAAATAAATTGTGACGAGGTACAATTTCGTCATCTTTGATATAAAGGAAAAAATTACGATCTTTTTCTTTTGGTGGGAAAAAATTTAATGATAAATAACTATTTGCGATATATAAATTCGTCATGAAATACTTATTTTTTGTGACATAAATTATTTTTGTCACAATTTAATGAATTAGTGACGATAAAATTATTTCGTCACAATAATAAACTCATGAATAATTTTTAACTCATGAATATTACTTTTTGATACGGATTTAAAGATAAAAAATTTAACAGAAATAAATATATACAAATAAGAAATTAAATTAAAATAAATAAATAAATTATTTATAGAGTCCTAAAATTTAATTCATGAAATAAAGAAGGAAAAGAACAAAAAAAAAAGGGAGAGGAGAGCGGAATAATAGAAGCCAAGAAAGGGAGACAAGGTGGGGAGGCAGGGGGAGGACCTTCACCATCGCCGACGACGATCCGGAATCTCCCGCTGGAACGGCTAGCAATGCCGTCATTCGCCGTTCTCCTCCGCCATCTCTGCGTTCATTTTTTTTGCGATTTCTCTCTCCAAACCGAAGATCTTTCTCCCTTTTTTCGGCCACCTCCGACCTCGGGTTGCGACACGGACACTACCACCGAACTCCTGGAGACCTGGAGCTCCTTTCTATGTCCATGGATCAACCTCACTCGCTGACGATGGGTACATCGGCGTTAGGTGTGGCGAGACCTATCGACGATAATTCCAGCGAAAATATCGCTTTATAGGGCGCGCGACCATGGGAATTGAGTCCACAACGCGTTGAACTATGTTTTGGCAGTGACGAATCACCTCTGATGAAGCACTGGCATCGGTGACCAGCGGACAGAACGTGGATTTTGGCCATTTGAACAGAATTTTAAGGATTAAGAAGTTATAACAGTAAGTATCCTACTAAATTTGCTTTTTCCTAAATTCTTATAGTTATGTATGTATGCTTGTGATAGCCGAATTAGAAATTAGTTAGTGTTTTATGGTATTGAAGTTAGAATTACCAAATTAGTTATTATATTAGACAAATTATACGACTAGTTGTCCTGTTAAGATTGTAAAAGTTTATTTCTTGATTTGAATGATTACTATGATCTGGCAACTTTAGGGGATTACTTGATTAATTGGCTAATTAATATGATAAGCATGATTGTAAAACTATAGGAAGTTAAAGGAGATGCCTGATTGAACAAAAATTGAGATTAGTTATGAAATTGGAATTTTGGTCAAATTGTATGAGTCTTTTAAGTGTCTCCAACTTGATAATTTTAGTTAAACTGGCCTAAATGAATGATGTTTAATGGGGAATGTGTGTGTGCAATAGAGAAGTTCATAATATGACTCTGTTTTGTATTGGCTGTGGGTATTGTATATATGTATAAGAGTTCTAGATTAATTAACATTTTGTTTATTAGAGATATAATTATGGTAATTGGAAATACTTTGATAATAATAGGACTTTTAATTTGATAATTGAACTTGTGTTGGTGACTTTTCTCAAATTTTGTTGAGAATATGCACTATGTTAAAATTAGACTTTTGGAATTGCTTACAGTCCGATAAAGTGGGCCTTATGGAATTAAATATAAATTGAAGCTAAATATAAATTGAAGCTAACGGAATATGGTTATTAAATGTAGTTTGATGATTTTACTCAATTTATGCTCATTATGAAAAAGGTGATGTGATATCAGAGCCAGCCAAACTTGAGTCTAAATCACAAGCTTTGCCTGTTTAGCCTCCTGAACCTGTTGGTCATGATCTTAAGATGCTAGATTCAGTTGGCAGTCTTCAGGAGAAAGAGGTTGCAGAAGCAAGGCCTACTGATATTATATGATGCATGCTTAAAAAGGAAAATAAGGTAATTTGATAGAATGTCAATTTGTTATAGTTAGGTTGATTTGTGTGCTTATAACCCTATAGGAACTTTTGTACGCTTTAAATTTCATAATCTATTTAGATTGGCCGGGAGTTGATGCATTTAATATTTTTGATTCTACTTGATTCGAAGTTGAGCAAGTATGATGGCATGTTATATGGGTTTGTTAAATATGCTTGAGTACATATGTGAAACTAAAATGTATAATGTGCTTAATGGCCTACGTGAAAAATTATGTCGTGTTTAGAAATAAATACCTGTTTACTTTATATGCATTTGTTAACTTTTCTGCCGTAATTTATATGTACTTGTGCATTTAGTTTTGAGTTTAATATTTAAAGATAGTTGCAATTTTTTACATTGATTATTATGTTTTGTTGTTTTATTGTTCCAAGTTTTTGGAACATGTGATATTCTTGTGTCTTACTATTATATTCTTCTTGTTCTAATGTTTTGAATATGATTTGTAACACCCTTAATCTATATGCACACTACGGTTCCAACGTTACTTCATGATTACTTGATTGTTTATATATATATATATATATATATATATATTTAGCTGAAAAGTTAACAAATGCATATTAATATCTTAAATTATTTATAACTGATAGTTTTGATTTATTAATATTGTACCTTTGTATTTTGTATAATTAAATTGAGTATTGAAAGTGGATGATATAAGTATATTATAATATATGGTGTGTGTGAGATTGGACCTAAATTGGAGGATGGACAAACTTGTGTTGGAGTTTGAATTGAAGCGGGGTGAATGGATATATGATTATTTGAAGTGTAAAGTTTTTATTGTTTACAGGGAGATAGGCAATATTATAGAGGAAATTCTGCTGAAATTTCGGTAGGATTGACATATTTGTATTTTGATTGAATAAATAGTAAAACTAAATAGCTATAGGGCAAATGGGTATAGTGAAAGGATAAAAAAAATAATTACCCGTATTTCGCAACAATCTTAATAGTAGTTTAAGAGAATCAAGTAATCGTGCAGTAACATTGGAACCATAGTGTGTGTATAGATTAAGGGTATTACATGATTGAGTTTTTTTTTTATCTAATATATGATATTTTTTTTTTGTAGGAACAGGATGCAAATTTTGAAGTTTCAAGAGATTTTATTTTTGGATTAGGATGTAAATTTAATTTTTTGCATTAGGTAGTATGTTTTTATTTAATTAACCTTTTATTTGAATAAATACATTATATTAGATTTTTTTTAGAAATTTAATTGATTGAATAACATTAAATTTAAAATGTGTTATTTTTAATACAACGCATATATGACAAGTATATTTGTCATAATTTGTCGACTTATTAGTTCATAAATGACGATATAATGTTTACATTTACGATATTAATATTGTAATAAAAAAAACATAATCTAATGACAATAAAAAATTGTCACTAAAATTATATTTTGTGATAATTATTTTTGTCTGTATTTATGTCATTAATTTGTAAAATAATATGACGATTTATATTAATCATTAATATACATTAATTTAATGACGAAATCATTTTTCGTCACTTAAAGTATTAGATTTAATGACGATATTAAATATTTTATGACGAAAATTATATTTATTTGTGACGATAATTACGTAACCAATACTTATTGGTTTTAATTAGAAGTAGAGTTTCGTCATTAAAAATGTTTAATTTCGTGACGAATTTTAAATTTGTCATAAAAAAATGTCAATCTTTTGTGACGATAAATAATATAATGTGACGAAACATAATTTTATTTATGACATAATTTTTGTCATGAAAAGTAACAAATAAAGATGACGATAATCATTTTCGTCACAAAAAATGATACATACGGTGACAAATAACTAAATTGTCACATAAACTTTTATGTTACGCGCCTACCGTTACGTTCTCTGTGACGATAAAAATTCGTTACCTTATCTTTTCAGCGACGAAAAATGAATTTTTCATGACAATTTTTTGCGTCATAAAAGGTGTAATTTCTTGTAGTGCCTCCTTGGACCTCTTGTCCAACCCGTGGTACCAGTCTACTGCCGGACCCACCAAACTAAGGTAGAAATATTCCACCTTCTATTTCTTGGTCAACCCTGTGCCCTTTATCACCAGGATATACTGCTTAATGTGTGCATATGGGTCCGAAGAACCATCGAACTTCGGTAGCTCAGGCATCTTGAACCTTTGGGGCAGCAGCTCTTCATCCCCCAAATCTCTATCCTCAGATTCCCTTCCCAGCTGATAACAAGCGGGTGATCACCTCAATCTGCTGTCTCATCCCTCTCATTGCTTCATCTTTTACCCTGGGTGCTCTGGCCCTCATAGCTTGATGGACTATTGGCTCCTCATCTCCCTCCTCCATCACGAAATCCTCATCAGGATTAGGGATCCTTGCCCTTCTTGGTTCCATGGGTGTAGCAGCTCTATGCTTATTAACCATTTGGCGGGCAGCATTACCAATGAGGGGAGCCTCCCCGCCAACAGGTGGTTCAACTTGCCCCCGAGGAGGGACTACCGGTGGTTGTGGAGCGACAGGTGGTTGTGCCACAGGAGGATGAGCAATCCTTTCGGCCATGATGCTCATCATATCTAACATCCTCCGCTCAAAATCCTCTAGTCTCCTGGCAAGGTCATGAGTGGTCAAAACTCCGGTTTCTTCTGCCATTGATGATTTTATAGATGAATCACTGGTCGTTGAGAGTGACTCAGAATCCCAATCAGACACTAACTCCAGCAACTCAAAGAGCAGATTTGTCCTCACCAGCTGACCGTTAGAACCTTTAGTCCACTTAGATGAATCTATGATGGCTGAAAGATTCAAACTGTTAGGATGATGCTTGAATGACATATACAATGCATGATCGTGTGTTATGCAACATTTATAACCACATACAAACAAATAGATCCTTCCAACCTTATCACTCCAAACACGAGGTAATGCGGTCTCTTTCCTAGGTGGGCTTGATCCATGGGTTAACGGGGAACCCAATGGATACGTATGGTACACGGTGGAAAATCGGTAGCATAACATCTCTTACCTAATGCGTATGCATATGGGTTTTGGCCTTTATGTATTTGAACATTTGAACTAAATTAAGATGAACCCACCGGGGTATGAAAGCCTTTAATAAAAGACCATTTAATTTGGTTGATTTCGTTCAATATATAATGGCCCACATAGCAAGCACGGTATTACGATACATGTCACCTAGAGGACATATCTATTGCCATTACATGAGCTTTAGTCAAAGGTGATGATACTTTAGGGCTACCCAAGCATGGTCCCTGCCAATAGGTCTAGCTCATCATGAGTATAACGACCGATCGAGTCTCCATTTGATATACAATTGATGATACAAGGCTTGGGCTGGTGATTATCCTGAGCACTTCCTTACAATGAATGAAAGTAGGATTGTGTTCAAGAATGCATCGGGGTAAAATAAGGGACCAACTAGCATAATTCTAAGGCTCTAATGGATACAATGCAATTTTTTATTAATAGAAATTGAATTTTCAATTTTTAAAAGCTCAATTATAATTTTAACGTAAGTCACTTTCGAAACAAAATTTCGATCATCGCTAGTGGAGTCGCCACTGTGACGAGCACTATCCGAACCCGACAGTAGGTCGGATCCTCGGAAGCCCACTTTTAGGGCCTGGGATGGTTGGCGTCTTTTGATCTTAGGTAACATGAGACATTTTGGAATTCCTTACCCAATAGAATATTGGAAAGTTCATCTACTCCCATGAAACCTTTAGGCACCTTTGAGGTATTTTGGAGTCGTCACCCAATTTATAAGAAATTGAAAAAGGTATCTAACCTCGTGGGTCTAAACCAGAGAAGGTATTCAGAACTTCACTCTTATTAATGCCTTAAGTTAAGTTATAAATGAGTTTTTTAGCAATTGAAATTTCATTTCTTATCTCATGCGATCATACAATAAAATTAACGTGCATTCCAAACATTTTTGGAAAGCAGTAAAGAAACCAATAATGAAAGTAATAAATAAATTATAAGTGAAAAATGGGACAAAATAATCCCCCAAAATGTAAAAATAAAGAAGTAAATAAATGACAAAATCAAATAAATAAACAAGCATACATAAATTGGGACATTTATTCGGAGTAGGAACTTTGGTTCCTTCATGCACACTTAAAAATCGAAGAGTTATTTTTGATGTTTATTGAGGAAATTGGGATGAGTGATCTCATTTTGATAAAAGGGAAACTCTTCAATTACGTGATATTTTGAGAAGAAAATTAGGACATTGGTCCTATTTTATTAAGAAAAAACCAATTTTACTTGTAAAAATCTATTTTGTGAGTTTTCATGTTAACGAGTGAAAAGATCTTTTTATTATTACAAATCTAAATTAAAAAAGGGCAAAAGTAAAGGAATAAAAAAATAATAAATAAAGTACAAGAAATGGACTACTGTGACCTATGCATCTTAGGCCTTTGAATCTCCATTCATGGGGGCAATGCGTGTTTGTGAGGTGATTGGGCCAGAAAAGACAAGAAAATAGATTATTAGAAACACAATAAACAAAGTAAATAAATAGGTAAATCCTAAAAAAGGTAAAATAAAGTGCATATAAATAACAAAACGAATTAAATTGCATACTAGAAATTAAAATAAATAATATAACATGACAAATAAATTAATAATATAAAGAAACACATAAACTAACAAATTAATAATAGTAATAAACCAAGATTAGCACTAAGAATGAATAATAACATTACCACAAATAAATAAACAAATAAAATTAAAATGACATTAATAAAATATAATAAAATTACGGGACACTTATACAAGTAGAAAATAAAATATAATGAATCATGTCCTACAAGAAATATATTCATAAAATGATAAATGAAGGAATGAATAGTGAAAACATAAGTGCAGTGTGTGAAACGAAAGAAAACAAAATGAGAAAAGAAAAATACATTTCCATGCATGCATGCAAAATGAAAAAAACCCATTAATATACATGTACAACAGTGGCCCACGTAGGAAATTCATGCAAAAATAGGAAATAATAATAATAATAATAATAATAATAATAATAAATTTAATAAATTATTATGACACACAAAAAATATTCACAAAATAAGAAATGACAATAAAAATAATAAAGTAAAATTTGTATGAAATAAAGAAAATTAAACAAGTAAAAAAGAAAAGAATCCAGAATGCAAGAAGTTAATAATAAAAATAATAATGGTAATGAAATCAAACAAGCAGGTGAATGAACAAATGAATAAAATAAACAAATAAATTCAATAGACGTGTGTGTGTGATAAAGGGAAAGACTAAATTGAACTAAAACATACAAAATGAACTAACAAAGAAAATAACAATGCAGACCTGCACCAAGTGAAGGGAAATAAGAAAAAGAGAAAATATGCAGTATGTTGACAGTGGCCAAAACAACAAGAAGTCAACATGCAGGTCATGCGAAAAACAAAGAAGAAAAGAATGCAGCATGCATAAGATGGGATTTTGGCTAAGGAAACAGTGGGTAAATCCTCATCCACGTACAAAAACCTTTGAAACTATCTATCAAATAGACAAAAGAATGAACGACTTTATAAAACTCAAAAACAAGAACACATACAAAAAAGGAAAACGGGACCACTGCTTAGGGAAGAAGGAGATGAACAGTATTTTTTTAATTGGTTTTTTGTTATTTCAACCTTTTTAAACTCATAAAAACAATTGCAAACACTAACCCCTTGTTTGGATCAAGGGAACTGGGAGTATTTGAGAGGAAAGTAAATGTGAGTCACTCTACTTTCCATTGTTTGGATTATAAACGGGAAGCAAGCTTGGATGGAAAGTAAGGAAAATGAAATTTCCAAATTTACTCTATATCTAACATTTGATTTCCGTCCGATTTGGGAGGAAAGCAAGGGAAATGAAAGGAAAAATGGGTATAATAGTATGAAATGTCAAAATTAGCCTTCTTGCTTCACCTCCTGCATTTCTTCTTCATCTCCTGCATTTTCTCACCTCCTGTATTATTTCTTCTTCATCTCCTGCATTTTCTCACCTCCTGCAAAAGACAACAACGAAAAATGAAAGGAAAAATGGTTATGGAGGAAAACTATCAACAGAAAAAAAAATTATATTTAATTATTAAATTTTTATATTATGAGGATATAAATGTAAAAATAATAACTAACTAATGGATGGAAATTCAATTTACTCTATGCCGATTTTAGGTTATCCAAACAATGAAAATCGAAAGTAGGGGAAATCAAATTTCTATTACTCCCATTTCCCCTCATTTCTCTTCATTAAAGTAAATACAATTTACTCCCATCCAAACAAAGGGTAAGTAAATTAAAGATGAGAAGAATCAGATAATTATTAGATAATATTTTCAACAAAAACCCAAGATTGAACAAATTAAAGATTAACTAAAAACGTGGAGATCTATATATCCAAACATGGTTATTGTCTAGAAGTGCAAGCTTTTGTTTATGTTACCTTCAGATTTTAGACTCAAGATCCAGAGAATTCAAGCTCTTTAGGCTCCCCTTATTTTTTGCTCTAGGTCTCTCTCAGTTGCCTTTTTCTTCGTTCTTGGGTCTGCTTCTCGGTTTCTCTCTTTTGTCACTCCCTTTTCTTCTTCTTTCTCTATTTTTCTCTTTTTGTTTTGGTTCCTTTTTGGTTATGCCGCTCCCTGTGTCTCTCTTTCTATCTTTTTTTTCTTTGATCTGCCGTCCCTCCATTAGGTCTAGGTTATTTTCTTTTTATACCCTAATTTTATTTAAGTTTTGCTCTTGATTTTCTCCCTGATTTTCTCCTTAATTATCCCTAAATATCTGCTTATTTCTGCTTCATCTTTTCCTCCTTTTTTGTTTTAAATTATTTTTGGTTATCATATATTTTAATTAGTTAATCTCTCTACTTATCTTCTAATTTATTTTCTCTTTAACTTTATTATCCTACAATATCAATTAATTAATTTAACCTAATATTTAATTTTAATTTTATTTTTATTTTTACATTTTATATTTTTATTTTTATTTTTTGTTTTTTGTTTTTGGAAAAATTATTAAATTTGCCTAAAAGACCCAACTGAAGCCCCCAGTCCATAGAGAGCCAAAGTGATTTCATTTTCTGTATATTTTTGAATAAATATTATCAGCATTAAGTAATTCTGACCAAAACTGTCTCAGGATCCGGTGTAGACACCGGGTCTCGAGTCAACTTAGATCAGGATTACCCAATAATGAAATTAGATGCCTGTTCATAGGTAAAAATATTGGAAATAATGGTTTTCTTATCAAAATTTGTAATTTTCAAAAAATAAAAGAAAATATAGAAAAATAAATAAAAAATAGAATAAAATGAATTTGAAAATTATAGTATTTTAGCCAAAATTTTTATTTTTAAACGTTTTGATTTAAAAAAAAAATTCGGCGGGGCATCGCCTGCAATGCGCATGAGCGACGGGCAGGGCGTCACCTGGCGCAGCTCGCGCGCGCCGACGAGCATCGCTTGCCCTGTCGCGCACCCAGCGTCCCCCCGACGCTTCCTTGGGCGTTTTTATGCCAAAATTAAGTTTTTTTCAATTTTTTTATGCAATTTAATTGTAAAACACTTTTTTCTTTTGTCTTTTAAAATTCTTCAATTTTTTTATGTTTTAATGGGTATTAAATTAATATAATTAGTTCCAAAAATCTAATTTTATTTGGAGTAGGGGCGTGCAAAACCGAACCGAACAGATTTTGGTATGTTTGGTTCGGTTTGTTCGGTTTTCGGTTCATTCGGTTCTAAAACGAAATTAAATTTCGGTTAATTCGGTTCGATTCTCAAAATTACAAAACCGAAGAAACCGAACTATATATATATATATATATATATAAACCAAACAATACAGTAACACGATATCTCTGAAACAAAATCAAACAACCAAATATAGATCTACAAAATCAACCAATATATAGATCTAAACAAAAAAACAATACATCTAAAACAAAATCAACCAACCAGGATTTCATCTTGATTTCGTTTTCAAGCTTTGGAATTACTAAGGTAAAGGTAAAGCACCAGGATAAAGAAAAAGCCACCATTTAGACTACGAAATCAAAGGGAAAGACCGGCGGGTAGCAGATCTGCCGAAAGGGGAGAGAGAGAGGGAGAACGGGACGGCGGCAGGGCCTGGGGCGGCACGGTGAGCTCCGATCGGCAGAGGAGACAAAGAACCATAGGAGACGAAGAACCAGAGGAAAAAGAAAGAGAGAGAGAGAGAGAGAGGGAGAAAGGGGCCTCCGGCGGGGGAGGGGGCGACGAGGCGATCTTCAATCGGTAGGGGAGACGAAGAACCAGAAAGAGAGAGAAAGAGAGAGAGAGAGAAAGAGAATGAGAGAAAAAGTATTGTGCATATGTGTTTTAAGGTGGTTTGGTCAAGGAACCGAACCGACCGAAATTAATTTGGTTTCGGTCCTAAAATTTTCGGTCCGCGGTTCGGTTCTAAAATTTTTGATAGTTCGGTTTTCGATCTGTTCGGTTCGGTCCAAAACCGAACCGAACCGAACCGACCATTTGCACACCCCTAATTTGGAGGATATAAAAGAATTTTTTGGAGAGAAAAATGGGGGAATTTTTCTTAAAAAAATATTTTCTTTTTCTTCTTCTTGTTCAAGAACAAATTCTTCTAATATTTTAAGTATTTTTCTAAGTTAATTCTTGAGACAAAAAGAACAGTTTTTTGTTCTTGAAAATTTTCATTTTCTTTTTTAACAATTTTTTCTTGAGGCAAAAAAATTAATTTTTTGTTCTTGAAATAAAATTTTTCTTCTATATTTTATTTTTCTAATCTCATTTTTTGCAGAATCAAGACAAGAAAATTGATCATCTACCTTCATTCATCAAATCAAATTTTGAGGGTAAGTATTCTGTACTCAATTTTTAATTTAAATTTTTTTATAATTTTTATTTATAATTAATTAGTTATCATGTAGATTTTTTTTTTAAATCTATTATTTTATTTTTTGTGTTTATGTGATTTAGTCATAGATTTAATATTTTTAACATATTTTATTTTGTTCTTGTTTATTTATTTGATTGTTCATCTTTTATTATTATTATTATTATTATCATCATCATCATCATCATCATCATCATCATCTTTACTTTTATTTATTATTATTGTTCTTATTATTATTATTATTGGTTATTATTATTATTATCTATACTTACTACTATTGTTATTATTATTGTTATTCTTGTTTATTGTTATAATTATTATTATTTGTTATTGTAGCTATTTTTAGTTTTATTATTATTATTATTATTATTATTATTATTATTATTATTATTATTATTATTATTATTATTTATGTTTTTATGTATGTTGAATTATTAATATATTAAGTTACTTATTTTATTATGTCATTTAATTAGTTTGTCACTCATAATGCATTTTATTTTATTCATTTTTATTCATTTTCATATGTTATTTATTTTAATTCATTTTTCTTATTACTAACATCACTTTTATTTGTGTTTTTTTTTAATACTTTTTTATGTGTGAGTTTTTTCAATGGCAAGTGGGAGCGCATGGAGATTTAAATACACCATTTTGATTTGAATTTGTCATTTTCAGTATTTTTATTATTTTTCATTATTTTGATTTTATTTATTTTTATTATGTAATTTGTAATAAATTTATTTATTTTTATGTACGTTAATTAAAAAATAACATAAAATATTTTATTAATAAATTGGGTTTTTTTTCTAATAAAATGTGACCAATGTCTTAATTTCAACCAATAAAAACTCACTTTAAAAAAGAAGAGTTAATTTTCTCAAAATGTGATCACTCATCCCGATTTTTCTAAGTATACCAAAAATATCTCTTTGATTTTTCAAAGTGAATATGAAGGAATCAACGTTCCTATCTTAAATAACACCCCGATTTATGAATGTTTATTTATTCATTTGATTTTTTATTTATTTATTTATGTTATGTTTTGATTTTATTTAGGGATTGTATTTTTTGTCCCAAATTTTAATACCCTTTTATTTTGGGGGATTGTATTTTGTTCCAATCTTTATCTTTCTTTAGTTTGCTTTATTATTTTATTGCTTACTTTATTGCTTTCTTTACTGCTTGATTTGTGATTTATTTTTTAATGCATGCCCGCGTGAGAAGAGAGGTAAAATTTTTAGAATTAAAAACCCATTTATAATTAACCAAAGCATTAATAAGAATAAAGTTCCGAATCTTTCTCTGGTTTAGACTCCGAGATTAGACGAACTTTCTCAATTTCTTGTAAATTGGGTGGCGACTCCAAAATATCTCAAAGGTGCCAAAAGGTTCCATACGATTAGATAAACTTTCCCAATATTTTATTGGGTAGAGATTCCAAAATATCTCATATTACCCAAGATCAAAAGACGCGAACCCTTTCAGGCCCTAAAAGCAGGTTCCCGAGAATAGGCCGAGTCCGGCGCATGTTATACACATGGAATCATGATTATGGGTAAATAAGTTAAATGAATATTAGTGAACACAAGAATGGAGATGCCAAGATGAAGCATGAATTTGGGAATGTTTATAATCTTAATTAAGCTTGCATAAATGATGAAATATATATAATACAAAGTGAATGAGTTTACTTATTTTGATGAAATATGTCTTCAATATGCTTTGATAAATTTTTTAAATAAAAGACAAAAATGGGTGTCATATATATTACTATGCATATTACTATGAAATTTTAATGTATTATGTGATGACTTTGAGTATGCATGTGTATTTTATATGGTATAACATGTGATTTTATTATGTAAGGCTTAATAAATGAGACTAATGCAATATTAGTAAGTTTTATAAGTTTTACACGAGCATTATAAGTAAATACAAGTTTATACTCATTTATGAACATTAGGTGAAAATGGTCATGAATATGATTATGTGTGCATTGTAAGTGTGAATAAACATTTGATGAAATATGTCATGATCTTGAGCACGAAATGAAAATGAGATGCACATAACGTACCATGAAATATGTAAGTCATATAATATGTAAATGAGAATGATTAAATTGCTGGAAAGGCCATATGGTGCCGTAAAATTAATGAGGAAACTGAAATACAAAAGTGAATTGAATTTAGTAAGATGTAATTATAATTGCGAATGAAAAATGCAGTTGATAAATATGATTGAAAGATCACCAATGCCCTTAGTAAACGATAGGAAACGTGAGTAGGATATAATTGGCCGGGTTTAGGGATGTATTTTCTTTAGAGTGTCGGTTGAATATTGAATATTTATGTAAAGTGTCGGTTGGATATTGAATATTTATGTGGAGCGCAGGATGAAAATTTGATTAATATGTTGGATGATGTATTTGAATATTGTCAATTGGTTTTGTAGGTTATTGAGAACCTACAAATTAGGATTGAAGTGTAGTGCCCGGTATAGGCCACTTCAATCCATAGTCCCGTGTATCCCCTCGATGTTTTACATCGGATTACTTTGGGCAATAACTGTAACAAAATAATCAAATGAAATAAGATATGCTTGGTTATATAGTTTTAAAAAGTTTATAAATTGTAAGTGTAATTGATTTTATGTACAGACTGAGAATTTGCTAATTGGTATGGTTATGGTGAATCTTAAGTTAATTATTTTGCGTTATTATTTATATCAGTATAGTATTTATGCGCTAAGTGATGTGATAAATCTATAATGGAATATTAAACAAGATCCTGATTTTGCTTAGGTTGAACCTTAGTATAACTAATTGTATTCTCATATTGCTGATATTATATATTCATGTATGTTAACTTAGTAAATGGCGAGAACATTGATTTTTATATTAGTTAATTATAAATGATGGACTTCACTTTAAAACTAAAGTTTTTATTTAGATGTTAATATAATATAGAATTGGTCAAGCGATGAACACAATTAAGAATGTTCAACTCATTCTTCGAAATCAGTGTTTATGTATGCTTGTATTTTGATATGTAAAAGGTTATTGTTAACTGAAATTAGATATCAGATAATAATTACTAGTTTTAATTATACTTATAGTCATTTATTTAGAATATATCTTGTTAATTATTTATATTATAGTTGATCACATGGTATTAAAAAAAGTTAAAATTAGTAGAGCACTCTCACTAAGCTTTGTTAAAGAATAACATTCACGTAACGGAAGTGATTAGTTCAGTGGATCTGTATCAAGCGGAAGTCATATAAAATCTGAAAAGGGCATTTGTATTGTATCTTGAATTCTCATTCTTAGACTAGCATGTACATTTTGGAGCATTATTGTAACATGAGTTTTGTATTGAATAGATAGGATATAGTTAACAGATTATGGTGTTCTATGTTGTTTAAGCAGAATATCTTTGTATCTGATGAAATAAATTCTGAAATAAGTGTATTATGTTATAGACATGTATGATTTTTGCTATTTTTGTATTTATATAGTTAAGATAAACTATTGAATGCTAATAGATATGTGAATTGTTTGGAAAAGTATGGATTGATGTGTGTATTAGAGGATGGGAAAATTTTTTGTGGAGATTGTTGAGGAGTTTGGAATTAGATATGTGATCTTTAGAAGTGTAAAAATAATTTTATTTTGCAGGAGGATAGGAAACATTATGGGAAGATTCTGCCGAATTTTTGCAAGATTGGACAATAGTAATTTGGAGAAATATTAACAATTAAAAGGATATTTTGTTATTCAAAAAAAAATTATAGATCATGTGATAGTCTGTAATATTCTTATCCGGCTCGCTTATTAGACCGGATATAGGGTGTTATAGGTGTGTTATTACTTATTACTAGTGATATGCCTTTGCTACTTTTAATTGCTATGTAACATTAGTATGAAGCATTGAATTTTTTTACTTTTTTGAATTGAAGTTAACTATTTTATCTTTTTCTTTTTTCTTTTTTTTTTAATTAAGATTTGTTATCTATTTTTTTAATAGTTTCATTTGTGCCTAATGCTTCTCAAATTTTATTTTTTTGAGTAATTATGGATCAAAGAAATGTTATGTTCTACATAATCATAAGGATATGGCATTTGCATATGATGTGGTTGCTATTGATGATGATGATTCAAATGGAAAATAAGAGGAAAAAGCTTTATAAAAGAAGAAAAATGCTTATATTTAGAAATATTAATAGGGATCAAGTTCGGTATACTTATGTAAATAGTATAATTAAGAATAATGGCTTACAATGTATTAATCGTTTAAGAATGGATAGAAGAAAATTTCAAATATTATGTGACCTATTACGAACTTATGAAAGGATTAAAGATGACGGATCAGTACGATTAGAGGAGCAAGTATGTATGTTTTTACAAATTCTTTCCCACCACATGAAAAATAGTACAATTATTTTTAGATTTTTGAGGTCAGGTGAAACTATTAGTAGATATTTTAATTGTATTTTAAAGGGAGTTTTACGACTACAAATCATCTTGCTCCATGTTCCAAAACCTGTCCAAGGCAGTTGTATTGATGATAGGTGGAAATGGTCTAAGGTTAGTTAACCAAAATTAACTACATACTTTAATTTATCGTCTAAGACCTATTTTTTTTGCATCACTAATAGTTGGCATTTATTTGTTAATTGTTCCATTTAAACATTGGATGGGAATTATATCCAGTTTCGCGTGAATGAAAGTGACAAACCTAGATATCGTACTAGAAATTGAGAGATTGCAACTAATGTATTTGGTGTTTGTTCACATAATATAAGGTTTATATTTGTTTTACCTGGCCGTGAAGGATCTGCATCTAATTCTAGAGTACTTCGAGATGCATTAAGTAGGAAAAATGGATTTAAGGTCCTTATAGGTAAATAAAACCTATATTTAATTATCTTAAAAATATATTAAGAATAAATTTTATATAATTATATATTTTTTTGATTTAGGAAACTATTATCTCTTTGATGGTGGGTACATAAATGGGGAGGGATTTCTTGGGCCATATAGGGGTACTCATTATCATTTATAAGAGTGGAGAAGAGGAAGTCAACTTACTAATTATGAAGAATAGTTTAATATGAGACATGCCTTAGCCATAAATGTAATAAAACGATGTTTTGGCTTGCTTAAGATACGGTAGGCTATATTAAGATGTCCATCTTATATCCTATTAAGATACAATGTCGAATCATTACTGCTTGTTGTTTACTGCATAACCGTATTAAAGGTGAAATGAATGTCAATCCATTAGAGCAAACAATACAAGATTTAGATAATGATGAAGAAAATCAAGACATTGAATTCTTAAGCATAGTTGAATCATCAGATCAATGGACTGCATGAAGGGCTAATTTAGCTATGGAGATGTATGATGAATTGCTCAATAATTTTTTTACATTTATTTATGTACTACCATTTTTTGTAATTTTGACAGCTAGATTATGTATTTTTATTAAATGGATTATGTTTCTATTTAATTGAATATTTTTATTTGCTTGAGTTTGAATATTTTACTCCTGGTCTTCTTTGTGCTTGCATTATATATGAAAAATATTTTATATATTTAAAATTATCATTTAGGAATGGATATTGGACAAAGTTCTCAATCTAAAAGAACAAAACGAATGTGGAATAAGAATTGATAAATCCAAAAATGTCTTTATCTGTAGGAGAGAGGTCGCTCCGATCGGATGAAATAACCCTGCAGTAAGAAGAGCCCGGTCAGACCAGGCGTGAGCACTCCGAAGCTTAAGTTAGTAGCTTAGAGAGAGAATGTGATTTAGAGAGATAATGATGTGAATTCAATACCTGGTGCCATCGTTGGCGGGGCTATTTATAAGAGATAGTCGAGGGGCACTCGAGTGCCTAGGGAGTGATTACTGGCTGTCAGAGTAGGTATCCGGCGACAAGACAGGGAGCAGATGGTAGGCATGGGCGCTACCTTGTGTCAGGCGGCTGATGGGACTGGCGGTCACATCAGCCGATCGGGCATGTGTGCTGCCTAGGAGCTCGTGTCTGATACCTTTAGCTGATGGGCTTTGGGCCTTGCCAGTTTAAATGGGCCGACAGTATGGGCCTTAGAGCAAATGATATTTGCTGGGTTATCACTTGTCCCCCCTCAACAGGTTCGATCGGGCATAGATTTGCCTTTGCCGGTCCGTTCGGATGGAATCAGTTATGGAGATTCCCGATCCGAAGACGCGTACTGGCGCGCTTTTTGAATTTGAAAGGCGCTTTTTCTGAAGCGATGCGCCTGCTGAGACAGCTGTTCTCCTTTAATGCAGTGAGCGTACCGAGGGCGACGCTTCGTTCTTCGCAGAGACATAATGTCCTTTGACACGTGGCGCTTGCTGAATGGCGCGTCGTTCGGCGTTTTTGAGAAGCTTCCGTCTATAAATAGAGGACTTTGTGAATCATTCCTTCTTTACTTTTGAAATCCCTAGCGAAGCTCTGCCAAAATCTTCCTTTGATTCCCAGATTTCTGCAACTACTCTTTACCTCTTCTTCGAATTCCTTCAAGTCTTTTTCATCAAGTAAGTAACTTTTCTTTTTGCTTTCTTTGCAATTTTCCTTTTTCTTCTCACACCCATTTCATTTAGAAAAGAGAGTTGCGCCTTCCCTCCATACTTTTTGTTGAAGATGGCCTCAAGCAGTGCTGAAGCATTAGACACAACTTTTTTGGAGTGGTATGAGAATAAACCAGCCGCTGAGCCGCATTCTCGCCTATCCGCTGCAGAAGTGGCCGAAATCCCCTCTAAATACGGCCTTCCCGAGGAGATATCAGTGCTGGCCTGCCCTGAATCAATGGCGGTGACTGAAGGGCCCTTCGGCAAAGACGGCGGCGAATGGTTCGTATGCCACCTTTGGAGTCTGGATGCAGGCCTGAGGCTCCCGTTGGGCGCCTTTGAGATGGCGATACTGAGGGGGTATGGTCTTGCCCCCAACCAACTACATCTGAACGGCTGGAGATCGGTGGCGTGCTTCAAGATCCTTTGCCAAATAGAAGTGGTGGCGCCGACCTTGGAACTCTTTACCCACTTCTTCTACATCTCGGGCCGGAGCGACGGAACTGAGTACTTCTTCACTAGCCGCCCAAAGAGGAAACTGATGTTCGTCCCCACCTCCATGAAAGGGTACAGGGAACGATATTTCTTGGTGGGCAGGAAAGGTGGGTTTGGAGTACGCCTTACCCGATCGGCCAGGGTCAACATCCTGAAGGATCTAGCCGCCAGTCAGGAAATCTACGAAAGCGATATACAGAAACTGATGGCCGCCGTCAGCAGGAATGAAGGGCCTTACGAGTCCAAATTCCTTTTGCGGACGCTGTTCGGCTCGCCCGATTTTCAAGAGGCTGAGGACGTAGAACGTGAGCGTTAGGATCAGAAAAAACCCAATCATCATGCATCGAAACATTCATTGCACTTTATTAATGTTTCATGAAGAGAATTTGTGTATGAAAACTTATCTTGCTTATTTTCTGTTGTGCAGCTGAGATGGCTGGTGGGAACGAAACCTCCAGACAACTTGGCGATCGGATCCGCCAAAAGCGCGAGGCAGAGAAGAAGGCCCAGGAGCAAAGGAAAAGGAGGAAGTTGATCCTGTCTTCCGAGCTTCAAGCCTCCAAGGGGGCGGTCGGTGCTTCTACGACTACTCCGGCCATCGCTGCTGTACCAATCTCGTCGGCACCCCCAGCTGCTATTACTGCACCTGCCTCCACTGTTGCTGGTCCAATGACTGTGCCTCGAGGAGAGGCCTCCGCTCGGCCGTTACGCCGCCGTCGCCACACTCTTCGGGATGAGTCGGACGAAGATGATCAGCCGATCGGTCCAACTATCCGAGAGGCGGAAGAGGCTGCTAAGAAGAGGGCAGAGGAGGCTGCCAAGAGAAAGGCCGAGGAGGCGGCCAAAAAGAGGGCTGCTGAGCTGATCGCCGAATCAGATGCACGGCTTGCGGCAAGAGGCAAAGCTGTGCAGCACGACGAGTTTCCAAGGCGTTCGTCCGATCGGAGGATCGTCCCTATGAAGGAAGTCCTGAGAGAGAACTTCGGCGATGACTGGTCGGTGGGCCAGGTAGCTAATTACATTTGCCGTGGTCTTCTCCGGGAGGACGATCATCGGGACGCTGGCGACGCCAGTCAGCTCAGCAGGGAAGCCCAAGCCATCGGCCAGCAGCTGATAGATGTAAGTATTTTACTGACTGTTTTCTGGTGCTTGTTTACACCTTTGTGCCTGAGTCTTTTGGTTTTGATTCTGCGTAGGCTGCCAGGAGGACACAGCGGCTGCACATGATGGCCCATTTGTGGAAGGGGAGGGCCGAGTCAGGCGTCGTGGCCAAGGCGGAGGCAACCACGCGCTGCGAGGCGTCCAAAAAGGAAGCTTCCGACCTTCGAACTGAGGTTGTGAAGCTAGAGGAGCGGTATGCTGCCTCTCAATCAGAGACAGTTGCCCTGAGAAAGGAGGCCTACCAGAGTGCCCAGGACCTGAAGGCTCGGCAGAGCGAGGTCGATAAGCTGAAGGGGGAAGTGGCCCGCCTATCTGCGGAGGGTGCCCAGCTAAGGCGGTTCGAAGCAGATGCAACCCGACTGGATGCCGAGTGCAGAGAGTTGGCTGCTGAGAATGCCAGGTTGAAGGTAGAGGGCGAGCAGCTTCGGACAGAAGTGGGGACCTTGAGAAAGTCGGAAGGGGAGAGAGAAGCTTCCTTCACGAAGATTCTTGAACTTGAGCTCGCCAGTCAAAAGGAGCGCCTGATCGATGAGTTGGCAGACGCTCAGGTGGAGCTGTTGTCCCGACTAATTCATGAGGCGGGGCGGCGCTTTCCTGGGGCCGATCTGTCATGGATGGACGACCCGGCATCACTGCCTGTTCCTCCAAACGATGACGACGAAGGCGCTCCCGAGGGGGAAGTCATCGAGAGAACTTCTGGAGAAGGCCTTTCACCTCCGGAGACTGTTCAAGAGGTTCCTTCTAGAACGGAGCCTGCGGCATCTTCTGTCCCCGAAGCCGAAGTGGGGGTTCCTCCTGAGCCTGTTATCGAGCCCACGGTACCTGCCTCCATCGGGCCTGTCTCTGAAGGGGGGGCAACATCTGTACCGTCAGCTGCCGACCCTTCTCAAGCCACTATCGATCCAGTCGCTGAAGAAGTCGCTGATCCTCCTGGCGAAGTGGAGATTGTAGATATAGATAGTTAGTTTAGGAGCTTAGATTAGCTTTCTTCGATTCTTTTATTTCCACTTCTGTAACAATTCTTTACAAATTGTATAATAAAGGCATTTTGCATTAATAAAACAGTATATTTCTGCAAGTCGTTATATACATAAGTTTGTACTAAATTTTGCAATATGATCGAGCTAATTAAAACTCGTTATAAAAATTTGCA
This sequence comes from Excoecaria cochinchinensis, assembly GCA_947683425.1. Classification (NCBI taxonomy): domain Eukaryota; kingdom Viridiplantae; phylum Streptophyta; class Magnoliopsida; order Malpighiales; family Euphorbiaceae; genus Excoecaria; species Excoecaria cochinchinensis. The sequence goes on from CANTUQ010000043.1 coordinate 11,719,160, forward strand.
ATAAACTTCACAAGTATTTCCTGAATTAAAATGATGTCAAAGCATAGTGACCGATCGAGTCAGTCTGGCTTTTCAGATCGCATAAAATTTGCACAATTTAGGCTAAGCGATGCTCATAAAGCTGCATAATAATTGCATAACTGAGCTAGGTGATACTCATAGAGTTGCATAAGAATTGCAAGATCGAGTTTAGTGATACTCGTATAACTGCATGAGAATTGCATAGCCGAGAATACTCGTAGAACTGCATAAAAATTGCATAACCGAGCGAGAGAGATTAGATCCTCTAAAATACAGATAATATTTGGGGGGGAGGTAGGATCCTCCGTAAAGCAAACACTTTAGATTAGTGTATAAGTTACACATGATGCTTCAAAGAAAGAACCTCTTTATTAATCGGGCAATTGCCAAGTTTTAATACATTATGCGACATGGTACTTCTTGAGTACCTCGACATTCCAGCTTCTGGGGATATCTTGCCCGTCCACTGTCCGGAGCCTGTAAGTGCTCGGACTTAGGACTTTAGAAACCTCGTAGGGTCCTTCCCAATTTGGCATCAGCTTCCCAACTCCGGCATTTCCCGAGCCTAGTTCTGCCTTTCTGAGCACCAGATCACCTACATTGAAAGTTCTGGACCTTACTTTAGAATTATGGTATCTGGCCACTCTTTGTTTATAGGCAGCGATCCTGGCGTAGGCGTCCTCCCTCTTTCCTTCGATGAGATCCAGGTCCTGGCATCTCTCCTGAGTGTTCACCCGTTCGGAGTAAAGAGCCGATCGGTAAGAAGGGAGGCCGACCTCCACAGGAATCATTGCTTCGGAGCCGTAAACAAGAGAAAATGGCGTCTGATGAGTGCCTGTCCTGGGGGACGTTCTGTATGTCCACAGGACACTCTGCAGTTCTTCAGTCCAGTTGCCTTTGGCTTGACCCAGTTGCTTCTTCAATCCCTCCAAGATGGTCCGATTAGAGACCTCAGTCATTCCGTTGCTTTGGGGATGAGCGACAGATGTGAACTTTAATTTGATGTTCAAGCCTTGGCAAAAGTTTCTGAAGACGGAGCTGTCAAACTGCTTGCCATTATCTGCAATAAAGACATTGGGTAAGCCATACCTGTAGATGATGTTCTTCCATGTGAAGCTCTTGACCCTCTCGGCTGTGATGGTGGCTACCGGCTCAGCCTCAATCCATTTGGAGAAGTGGTCCACCGCTACGATGAGGAATTTCATCTGCTTTTTGCCTTGGAGAAAGGGTCCTAAGATGTCCATACCCCACTGGTCGAACGGCCACGCGACTCCGATCGGCTGTTGGTCTGCTCCGTGCTGCCTTATAATCCTGCCGTGTATTTGGCACTGCGGGCATATCCTTACTTTCTCCTGGGCATCTTTGAGCATGCTAGGCCAGTAATATCCCGTCTGAAGGGCCTTTCTAGCCATGGCTCAGCTTGCCTCGTGCGCACCGCATATGCCTTCGTGGAGCTCTCTGAGGATGTAGTCCCCCTCTTCCTCCGCCATGCACTTTAGCCAAGGGTGACTGAAAGCTTTTTTGTACAAATCACCGTTAATGACGGAGTAATTGAGAGATTTTCGAGATACCTTTCGAGCTTCGTCCTTGTCCTCGGGCAGTCGTCCTGTCTGGAGGAACTGCATAATTGGGCTCATCCAGGTTTCATTCTCTTGGTCGATCTCCATCATCTCCGGCTCGTCTAGGGAGGAGGAAGTCTGGTCTACAACGGCAATGTTTTCCTCTATAACACTTTGTGCGGAAGCAGACATCTTAGCTAGCCGATCGGCCTCTGTAGTTTGGTCTCTCGGGACTTTCTGTAGCACCCATTTCGATCCAGCCTCTTCCAGTTTTGCGAAGGCAGTTTTGACTTTGGCCAGGTACTGGATCATTGTGGCCTCACGTGCTTCGAAAGTCCCCAAAACTTGACTGGTGACCAGCTGGGAGTCGCTCCTAATGGCCACTGTCTCCGGTCGGATCGCATGGAGCAGTCTCAGCCCTTGAAGGAGCGCCTCATACTCTGCTATATTATTAGAAGCTTTGAAATTAAGCTTTATGGCGTACCTTATTGTGATGCCCAAAGGGCCTTTTATTACTATTCCGACGCCTCCTCGAGTGTCGTTCGCCGCGCCGTCCACTGTCATTTCCCAGCTTTGTGGCTTGGGTTGACTTGGTGGTTCCTCACCCGCAAATTCGGCTATGAAGTCTGCCAAAGCTTGGGCCTTTATAGCTTTTCTGGGCTCATATCTGACATCCCAGGACTGTAGCTTAATCGCCCATCCCACCATTTTGCCTTCCAGATCGGGCGTTTGGAGTATCTTTCTTAGAGGATGACCCGATCGGACGACGATTGTGTGCGCCTCGAAGTAAGGTCTCAACTTCCTTGCACACATCGTGAGGGCAATAATGAGCTGCTCAACCGGTCCCTTCCTCAGATCTGCACCTCTGAGTACTTCACTTACGTAGTACACGGGTAGCTGTTGGGTATCTTCTTCTCGGACCAAAGCACCTGCAACAGCTTCCTTAGAGGTGGCTAAATAGAGGTATAAATTTTCACCTGGTACCGGTCGGCTGAGCAGCGGCGGGTTGGTGAGGAATGCCTTCAGCTCTTCGAAGGCTTGCTGGCAGTCTTCCCCCCAGACAAAAGTTTCGCTCTTTCTTAGCTTCTTGAAAAAAGGCGTACAGCGCTTGGCTGAAGAGGAAATGAATCGTCCCAAGGCTGCTATTCTTCCATTCAGCTTCTGGACGTCTTCTATGCTCCTGGGGGGTTGCATCTCGAGGATGGCCTTTATTTTTTCTGGATTTGCCTCAATCCCTCGTTGAGAGACTAGGAATCCTAAGAATTTTCCTGATGGTACCCCAAAGACGCACTTCTCGGGGTTGAGCTTCATCTGGAACTTATTTAGAGTGTCAAAAACTTTTGCCAGATCGGCTGGATGTTCCTCGGCGCTTCGGCTCTTGACGATCATGTCGTCAACATATACTTCGACATTCTGCCCGATCTGGTCTTTAAAAATCTTGTTCATCAGGCGCTGATATGTGGCCCCAGCATTTTTCAGTCCGAACGGCATCATCCTGTAGCAGAACGTTCCGTCGTCTGTGATGAAGCTGGTTTTCTCCTGATCAAGGAGCCACATCAGAATTTGGTGGTAGCCGGCATATGCATCCAGAAGAGAGTAAATGGCATGGCATGCTGTGGCGTCTACCAATTGGTCTATACTTGGCAAGGGATAGCTGTCTTTGGGGCATGCCTTGTTGAGGTCGATGAAGTCGACACACATTCGCAGCTTGCCAGACTTCTTCTTGACCAACACTACATTAGCCAGCCATTCAGGGTAGTCTACCTCTCGGATAGTTCCGGTCTTGAGTAGCCTATCAATCTCTTCTGAAATGAACTTCCTCCTATCGGGCGCGTGCCTTCTCAACTTTTGGCGGATCGGAGGGAAGCTTGGGTCCACATTTAACTTGTGGGTGATTATTTTGGGGTCCACGCCAGGGATATCTTCTGGCTTCCAGGCAAAAGTCGCTTGATTGATGGTCAAGACGTGCATGATAGCTTCTTCAGTTGTTCTATCCATGCTTGTCCCCACCTGAACATTTTTACCTTTATCTAGCGACCTGGCCTTTGTGGCCTCTGCTGGGTCCATCCTGGGCCTTTCCGCCTGCTCTTGCTGTTCGAGGCCTGGCTCTACGACCATTGCTTCTCGCTGCTGCTTTATCATGGTGATATAAGCCTCCCTGGATGCTTTTTGGTCACCTCTCAAGATGGCGACGCCTCCTGTGGTCGGAATCTTCATCACCATGTATCGGATGGAGGTCACAGCTCCGGTCTGGAAAAGCAGTGGTCTGCCAAAAATGGCATTGTAGGCAAATGTCATGTCAACAACCATGAAAATTACCTTACAAGCATGAGCTATTGCTTCTTGGCCGAGCTCGACAAAAAGCTCTACAGATCCCGCCACGGGGATAGTGGCGTTGCCCAGGCCGATCAGAGGAGTGGCATTCGGCTTGAGCTCTCTGATCGGGAGTCTCATGGCTCGGTATGCTTGGAGAGTTAGGACGTTGACAGCACTGCCATTGCCCACCAGAATTCTCTTCACATTGAAGTTATTTATCCGAGCTCTTACGACGAGAGCGTCCTCATGGGGGAACAGAACGTCTCGCGCGTCTTCGCTGGAAATGGTGACTGAGGCTGGCTGCTCTGCCTGGCGGGAGAGATAGATGCCTTTCCCCTTCCCCTTTTTGGGGAGATCATCTCCATAGGACGACCCTCCGGTGATCACGTTTATCACCCCTGCATAGGGCCTGGCCGGATCGGCGTTTCTGGGGTTCCGGCGCTCATCGTCGTCTGAGTCAGGATCGTCCCTTCTAGGCCTCGGCTGTCTGCAGGGTTCATCCCCTCTGGCCGGGCCTATGAATCTCCTGAGGGCCCCACGGCGTATCAGCCTTTCGATCTCTTTTTTTAGCGAAGTGCACTCGTCGGTTAAATGACCGACGTCTCTGTGGAATTCGCAATATTTGCTCGGGTCTCTTGTATCCTGACTTCTTCCGGAGAGGTCTCTGGGCCAGTTGACTCTGCGGTGCTTCTCTTTGATCCACATTAGCACTGCAGTCGGACTGGCGTTGAGAGGGGTGTATGTCCTCTCTGCCTGGTCGTCTGCACGTGGATTCCGGTCTCTTCCCGATCCTCTTGCTTGGCCTGAATTTCTGGAACTTTGAGCTCCATCTTGGCCTTTACCTGTCCGATCGGAAGCGGGGGCCCTTTGAGTAGAGCGATTGTCCGGATATTGTAGGCGGTCCAGGACGCTGGTCCTTCCTCTGCTTTTGGACCTGAGAGCATCATCCAACTGGATGTGTTGCCTAGCCCTCTCCATTAGCTCGGCGAAGCTGGATGGGGGTCTTGTTGTAAGCGACTCGAAAAGAGGTCGGTCAGTGGTGCCCCCTTGTAAGGCGGTAGTCGCCATCTCCACACTGACGTTTCTTACTTCAGACATGGTAGCCTGAAACCTGTCGATGTAGTCTCGAAGACTTTCATCGGTTCTTTGGTAAAGATTGCACAGGTCGTTCACCGTTTTGGGCGCGCGTGTTTGCACAATGAACCTCATAGTGAACAGCTCCTTTAACTGTCTGAACGACGTAACGGATCCCATGGGCAGCTCATGGAACCATGTCAATGCATCCCCACCCAAAGTGGTGGGAAAAACCCTACAGGCTATTCTTTCGTCATAAGTATAGACCTGTACCTTGGTCAAGTACTCTGCCAAGTGCGTGGCAGGATCTGTTTTGCCTGTGTACCTTTCCATGACCACATCTCGCCACCTGGGGGGGAGCTCAGCATCGGTGATCTCTCTGCAGAAGGGAGAGGCAGTGTTCCCACAAGTATTTCCTTCGAATGTGCCTCTTTTGGGCGCGAGGACACCAAACTGCTTGAGCTTCTGCATAAACCACTGGTCCTGCTTGTTCGACGGATTCTGTTTGCTCAGGGTCGTGGCGGTAGACTCGCCCTTGTGCTTTCTCGTTTGGCCGCGACTTGGGGTGCACATGTAGGACACATAATCCCTCGTAGACAGAGTAGCAGACCTGTTGCTGTAGGGAGAGGCCCTACTTGCAGACACTATCTGCTTCCCCTTGTCGCTCTTGCCTGGGGTTCTGATTGCACTTTTCCTGGTTCCCTGAACTCGGGATTCATTAATAATGACTCCCTTGTTCCTGTTTCTCCTGAAGTCTTCGCCCATGAGGTAATCCTCTTGGGCTCTTTCAGAAGCAATTGGCATCTTACCCTTCTTAAGGGTTTGGACAATGCTTTTTGTAAAATCACTGAGAATAGTGCGCATGTCTCTCGCAGTGATAGGGGTGTCCTCTGGTTGCCTTATCGCGGCATCATTGAATTCGGGAAGGAGGTTGGCCCTTATGGGGGGCCTGGCGGGTGCTTCCCTCCTTCTCGAGGTGCCTGATATGGCACGGGTGTTGTCGTCATGGTCGAGGTCCATGGGGGTCGTATTCTCATTGGATCTTGAGTTTGCCATCTCTCAACGAAAGCACCAAATTATAAATCCAAAAATGTCTTTATCTGTAGGAGAGAGGTCGCTCCGATCGGATGAAATAACCCTGCAGTAAGAAGAGCCCGGTCGAACCAGGCGTGAGCACTCCGAAGCTTAAGTTAGTAGCTTAGAGAGAGAATGTGCTTTAGAGAGATAATGATGTGAATTCAATACCTGGTGCCATCGTTGGCGGGGCTATTTATAAGAGATAGTCGAGGGGCACTCGAGTGCCTAGGGAGTGATTACTGGCTGTCAGAGTAGGTATCCGGCGACAAGACAGGGACCAGATGGTAGGCATGGGCGCTACCTTGTGTCAGGCGGCTGATGGGACTGGCGGTCACATCAGCCGATCGGGCATGTGTGCTGCCTAGGAGCTCGTGTCTGATACCTTTAGCTGATGGACTTTGGGCCTTTCCAGTTTAAATGGGCCGACAGTATGGGCCTTAGAGCAAATGATATTTGCTGGGTTATCAAGAATGAAGAAGAGTCATTATTAAAAATTCTTGAAGAAATAGTTGCTAATGGTGGTAAATGTGAAAATGGTACCTTTAGATCTGGAACCATGAAAGCCATTGAAAAAAAGATGCAAGAGTTACATCCAGATTGTGAATTAAGAGTTAATCCTCATATAGATTCAAAGATAAGTAAATGGAAAAAAGATTATGCAATAGTCTATGACATGACAAATAAGAGCGGTTTTGCTTGAAATGATATAGCTAAATGTATTAAGGTTGATAGCAATGAGGCATGGGAACCTTATATCTAGGTTTAAAACTTAATCATTAGAGTAATTAGTTTTTTCTTAGAACTTAAATCTAACTTACTATACTTTTTGTATTATTGTAGCATAATACAGATGCAGTGGGATGGAGAGGAAAATACTTCCCTATATTTGATCGCTTTGGTAATATACTCAGGAAAGAAAGAGCAACTGATAAAAGACTAGGAAGACCAGCTGATGTGGCAACGACAATTGACTGTGAAGATGAAAATTTAGATAGCATTAATGATGATATTATGCAAGGGACAAATATTGATGAGAATTCACTAATGTCAATTCCAAATATATCTACCAATATATCTCGAACTAGAAAGAGAAAGAAAAACAAGGTAGGTGATTGAATCTGATGATAATAGTATGGAATTATTTAGAGAAATGTTCAAAGAAAGTTGCTATTGTCACTGAAAGGTTTGTGAGAGCAAACGATGACCGTTCTGACATTTCCAAAGAGTTGACGGCAATGGGTCTTTCTCCTGAGGATCATCTTGATGTTTTTCAAACAATAATAGATAACTCTCAATATGTGGCATCATTCAGGTTACTAGAATCTGAAATTAGAAAGTTATTTATTGAAAGGTTACTTAGACAAATAAAGGGTGATTGAGGAAATTTTGAATGTAATAATTATGTTTTAAATTAGGTTGTATCTTTGATAAGGATACATGAACTTTTTGTATTTACTTATATTTGAATTATGCCTAAAATAATCATGGATGAAGTTTATTTATTTTGATTTATTATTGGATTATGTATAAAATTATTAATTGTAGCACATTTGTTAATCATGTATGAAGTTGTTTGTTTGATTATTAATTTATCTATTAATATATATTCATGTTCTAAGAAATTCGTATACTTTATTTAAAAAAATAAAATTGATGTAAATTTTTTTTTTTGTCTAAATCAGTAACATTAAAAATAATTTAATTTTGCATATTTTTTTAAAAAATAACTGTATCAAATACGGTATAAAATATTATACTAACTGATAACCGGACTCTCTATCCAAGAGTTCGGTATCCAACCGGACTCCCAATCTATAAGTTCTGTAACCGGGCTCCCTCGGATATCTACCATATCAGTAGGTCGGTTACCTAAATAGCTCAGAATCAGCATATACAAAGTCATCATTTACGGATATCTTCCAGGTATTAGGCAGATTCTGATCACATAATGATGGAAAGAACATGGAATCATTCAACAAATCCTCACAAATTAGGAATCAAGCACCAATCAAGGAGTCAGAGTGATTTCCTCCTGATAGGGATCCTATTTCCTATTCTGCCTAGGGAAAGAACTCTATATAAAGGAAAGGAACAGGTATGTTCTCCTCTCTCTGGATTTTTTACACAGAAAATATACTTTAATCAATCTACTGACTTAATCGTCGGAACCCCATCGGTTTTCTTGAGTTTTTCAGGTGATTCACTTAAGAGGACACTTAGAGAAATTTCATTGTTATCATTTAGTGCAGTGAGCGTGGAACACTCCAAAGATTTTCAGTCAACAATGGATCTTTTTCCCAACTTGCCTATCTCTGCTGCCCCATCAGCAAACCAGCCCAATACTGCCGCCCAACCTCCGGTCAATCTTCTTGGCCAAACTCTCCATCACTTGCAGCTAGCTTAATCAGAGCAAATTTCTCCATTACCAGCACAACAGCTATTCCTCCAAATACAAATCCATACACCCGTAACACCACAATCCATCACCATCCCAGCAATCCCAGGCCTAACCCCTCAAACAGCCCAAACGCTTCTGACCGCCCTGTCAGCTATGGCAGCTGAAGCACCACCTGTAGCACCTATACCCATCCCTCTGGTACCACCCATAGTTCCTACACACATAACTCCTCAATTCCCCGCACAAACACCACCACCTTTACCGAGCATACTGGCCCTTGGCACAACAATAACCATAACAACCGAACAGTTTGAAAGGATGTTTGAAGAAAGAATTCAAAAATATAAGAACCGCAGTACTTTGCAATATCAGGGAAGTTTTCGACCCCCCCTGTTTAGGGAAATATTGGCTGCCCCTTTCCCCCAGATAAGACTACCAAACCTGCCAAAGTACAATGACAGTACCGACCTTCGAGCTCATTTGGACGAATTCCATCATACCATAATGGTGCATACAACCGAAGATGCTGTCTTGTACAAAATCTTCCCACAAACCCTCACAGAATCTGCGCAAATATGGTTTCGTAATCTACCCGAACACTCTATATATAACTTTGAGCAGTTTAGCGACATGTTCATTGCTAAGTTCGTTGCAGCTATCAGACCAGCGAAAGTTTCGGCAGACCTCACTTTGGTTCACCAGGAGAAGGGAGAATCACTATGAACCTATATAGAACGATTTAATATGGTGGCTATGGACATTCAGAGTTTGAATCTGGAAGTGGCTATCAAGGCTCTCATTCATAACACCAGGTGTCAAGACTTCAGTGACTCTCTCAGCAAAAAGCCACCGAGCAACTTCACCGAGCTCAAGTCTCGGGCCCATAAATATATCCGAATGGATGAAGCTTTCCGACTCAGATATAGTTCTCAGTTCAGAGAATCATATAGAGTTTTTCAAGGAGGTAGTGACAGGAATAACGAAGGGCGAGATGATGCCAGAAATAGAGGATCGGGCAACTCAAACCGAGCTTATGTAGTCACAAAGTTGAGCTCTAGCGATAAATCGGATGAGAGATTGACGCCCTTGACGGCCTTGAGGTCCCAAATCCTGGCATGGATGAAGGAGAATAAGAGGGTTAACTGGCCGCGCCCCATGAGGGAGGATCCTAACAGGGACCAAAGCCTGTACTGTTCTTTTCATAGGGACAAAGGCCATCAAACGAACGATTATCGGCAGCTGAAGCGAGAGATTAAGACTTTAGTTCGGAAGGGTATCGGTTCCCATCACCGCGAAGACAAGACAACAGAGCTAGTTCAAGCAAGAAAGCTCCAACGGGGGTTATCCATGTCATCGCAGGGGGCAAACACTACGATGTCTTCGAGGACTCCAGAAAGCGAAAGGCGAAGGAAGTATTTTCCATGGGGGCTGGTCCGACAGCAAGCGGCTATGAAATAAAGTTCTCTAAGGCAGATGGAGCACATATCTGGACACCTCATACAGATTCACTAATAGTAGAAGTACTGATACATGATTACTTAGTTCAGAGAATCCTAGTAGATACTTGGAGCGCAATCAACCTCATCACCCTCCAAGCATACAGGGCACTGGGAATGTCTACCAATATGCTGGAAGCTGTGTCAGCCCCACTCATCGGTATATCCGGACAACCGGTCAAGGTAGAGGGATCGGTCACTTTAGCACTACAACTCGAAGATGATGAGACTGTTTGCCATTGCAAGAGCTATTTTATGGTGGCGGACATACCGCTTGCATATAATGTGATTTTCGGGCGACTGCTTTTGGTGGGGGTAGATGCTTACATTTCCATGTGCAAGTTGCTATTGAAGATCCCAGTTTTAGGAGGTGAAATGGTACTCCGAGGAAACCAGAAGACAGTACGGGAAATGTATGTGTAAGCATCGTGTCCCGGGACGGTCCAGATCGGAGATTACCCAATGAAGAAATCGATACCTGGTCCCGAATGAGTGGATGGAACTCAGAAATTTTGATCCTCTGGGCTTACGAGAAGTAAAAGGTTTTATAGGAAAAGAGAATTTGGAAATTGGGAGTTTTTAACTTGAAATTTGAGTTTTTGCTCCACGGACGGTCTACCCGTCGGTCGTCAAGATCACCGCCTCTCTTAGGGATGGACAACCCGTCGGTAGTTCACAGACCCGTCGGTCGTTAAGGCGGCCACCGCTTTAACTCGAGAACACGTGTCCCGTCGGTCAGCAGAGACGGACACGTGTCCCATCGGTTGCTCAGGGACGCCCGTCTGTGAGCTTAGGCCTGCTCGTCGGTCATGCCTATAAATAGTAAATCTTTTCATTTTGAAAGGGTTCGAATTTTCTTGGAAAAAAGTCACAAAAAGCAATTTTAAAAGGGAAAATCTTCCTCTTCTCAAGCTTTCTTTTCTTTATCTTTATTTTGATTAAATTCCTATATTTTCTTACTTTTTCTAGAGTTTGGTTTCACTTTCAAGGGGATATATTTTACTTGGAGAAAGCTAAATCCATTAGTTTTCATCCATTTTGTGGATTCAGATATTTCAAAAATTCAGTAAAAATCAAGGAGAAATATAATTTTTTTCCTTCTTGGTTTTTGCTTTCTTCTCGTGAGATGCACAAGGTTCAAGTCAACCGAAGTTTCACTCCAGAAAGGTATAATCCGAGGGTAAATATTCTGGACACTCACTTTATTAATCTATCACATTTATTTCCGCATTTATCGCATCTATTTATCTTTTATTTAGCTTTTATTTGCCTTTATTTTGCCTAAAAGTTGTTTGTTTAAGGAGAAAAGAGAAAAAGAAGTTTTTACACTTTTTTAAAAAAACAGAGGCGACCGACGGGATGTAGCTCGCCGACTCCCGTCTGTCACTCAAGCGACGGGCAATAAACCCGTCTGTCATTTGAGCGACAGCATGAAGCTTATTGTCCGTCGGTCACGTGAGGGACGGCTGTCAGTCGGCCATTAGCCCGTCTCTCGCCTTTGTTGCCTTTGTTGCCTTTTTTCCTCTTTTTCATGTTTATTTTCATTTTCAAAACGTTTTTTAACAATTTCTTTTTTGCTTATTCTATTATTTTCTTTTTCTCTCCATTTACATGTGTATCGCTTTAATTTGTAAATATTAATATTTCTTTTATTTTGTGAGTATTTAATAGTTCTGTTATTTTGTGGGTATTGTATTTTCCTTATTCCTGGATGAATTAAGCCAAGGAAAAGAACCATCATACCATCATGGAAAGCCTATATTTGGTTTAGTTTTCCTATCCCTTTTTATTTATTTTCCTTATTCCTTATCCTATTTTATGTAACTGTTATTTGTTTTATTTTATTCCGCATAAATTAGAATAGATACTTGTTTTATATTAATTAAAATTGAGATTATTTCATAAAATTAAAGGACCCAATGTCCTGTTTTAGCCAATGACAATATCACATAAAAATCGTTTTCATAATAAATGCATGTGAGGACCAAAGTCCTCAAAATAAATGAACTTCCCGTCTTTTTGTATGTATATTTATATCATACCTTTAAAATGGGAGTTGTATTCCGCTCTTAGTTTTATTGTAATTTAATTTCGAGCATTTATTTTATTTACCTTTTTTATGTATATTTACCGCTTTTATGTGGATTTTTGTGCTTTAATTAAAATTTGCATCGCGTGGGGAGAGAAAGCAAATTAATAAATTCAGAATTTGAATGTAAAGTTAAAACAAGGTAGAAATAGATGAGAAGTCCCGAACCCAGCTCTGATCTTTGGGCTCAACGAGGCGAGAGGTCTATCCGATCACTCATTGGAACCTCCAAGACACCTCTTGTGTCCCATCAAAAGGCTTAATTAAAAATCCTAGGCTCCATAGGGTTAGAGGGTCATTCTCAATGTTCTATTGGGATGATTGCCTCCAAGATCCCTTTGGTCTGCCCAAGATGGAAATATGCGCCGTCTTAGGCTCACTGAGGCGAGATGAACTTTTCCAATATTTTATTGGGTGGCGACTCCATGAAACCTCCTTGTTGCCCAAAATAGACGCACTTGTAATTCATTATAAGCTGCTAACGGACCATTAAATGGCCGATCACCCTCAAGCGGGCCCCCACGGGGTCCGGCGCGCGTCACAGTATGTAACAATGCTGAAAGAGGCTAATCAGGCTTTGCCATTGGATGCACTAGATGTCCCAACAGTCCGGAATGTTGAGCCCTTAGACTCACTTCAGGATATGGAGTTCTCATCGGAAAAAGTGGTCAAGATCACTACCAGCAAGATGGGCAAGGAAAAAGAGGCACTGGTAGCAGTACTCTCAGAGTTCGCAAATGTGTTCGCCTGGCAACCTTCGGATATCAAGGGTGTACCTTCCGAGGTAATGTGCCACTCACTTAATGTACAACCTAACTGCAAACCTGTTAAACAGAAGAAGAGGAACCATGCTCCCGAGCGGCAGTTGGCGATGTCGAAAGAAATTAACACACTGTTGAAGAATGGGTTCATAAGGGAAGTGCTATATCCGGATTGGCTGTCAAATGTGGTGCTGGTTAAAAAATCCAATGGAAAGTGGAGGATGTGTGTCGACTTCACGGACCTTAACAAGGCTTGCCCCAAGGATAGCTACCCGCTACCCAACATAAATCTCTTGGTCGACTCCACTTCAAGATTCAAAGAATACGCATTTTTGGATGCCTCTGCGGGATATCACCAGATCCCCATGAACAAAACTGATGAGGAAAAAATAGCTTTTGTCACACACCGGCTACTTATTATTACCAAGTCATGCCATTTGGACTAAAGAATACCGGTGCCACTTATCAGGGATTGATGAACAGGATGTTCGCATATCAACTCGGGAGAAGTGTGAAAGTCTACATGGATGACATGATTGTTAAAAGCAAGATGGCAGAAAGCTTACCAACCGAGCTGGCTGAGACTTTTACAATCTCGAGGAAGTTCGATCTAAAGCTCAACCCAGAGAAGTGTGCTTTCGGGGTGCAATCCGAAAAATTCTTAGGTTTTATGATCTCAAAAAGGGGGATGCAGGCTAACCCGGTGAAAATCCAAGCTATTCTGGAGATGGAACCGCCAAAGTCAGTAAGGGAGGTGTAGAAATTCAATGGAAAGGTAACAGCTCTGGAAGATTCATATCTTGTTCAGCTAAACGATGTCTACCCTTTTACAGCGCTCTAAAAAGGATAAAAAAATTTGAATGGACTCCAGACTACCAGAAAGCATTTGAAGAGTTAAAGCTTTTTCTTAGCACCTCACCGTTGTTAAGTCAGCCTCAATCGGGAGAAACCCTGTATATGTATCTAGCAGTTTCATCCGGAGCAATAGGTTCGGTTTTGATAAGAGAAGAGGGTAGCCAATAGTTCCCCATCTATTACACTAGTAAGGTTCTAAGAGGCACCGAACTAAGATACCCCATACTGGAATAGCTCGCCTTCGCATTGGTTACATCAGCCATCAAACAGCAGCCTTACTTTCAGGCACACACCGTGGCAGTTCGGACAAATTCAAATCTCAAAAAGGTGCTACAAAAGTCGGAGGCATCTGGGAGAATTACTGAATGGGCAGCTTGGTTGGGAGAGTTTGATGTCCGGTATGAGGCATGCCCATCAATGAAGGGTTAGGTCTTAGCTGATTGTGTAGCAGAGTTACATGCACCTCCACCGGAGCCAAGCCCATGTTCTTAGAAGTTGTATATTGATGGAGCCTCTTCATCTGCAGGTGCTGGAGCCGGGGTGATCCTAATCGGACCAGGAAAGATAACAATCTGAGGAATGACTCACATAGCATTTCAGGCATCCAACAATGTTGCGGAGTATGAAGCTCTCAGCTTCGGCCTACAGCTCGCCATCGAGGTAAAACTAGACCTCACTGACTATTTTCTCTGACTCACAGCTGGTTGTTAGCTAGATGCTTGGAAAATTTAAAGCAAAGGACTAGATAATGATTAGATATAAAGAATTAATAGCTGCACTCCTCTCCCAACTAGAGAAACTGGGATGTGCATGGTCCATTGAGAAAATACCTCGTGCAGAGAATGAGGAGGCAGACGCTTTGGCCAAGCAGGCTTGCCTCCAGAGCCAAACATCTATTTCAGACATCATCTGGTCAATTCTATCGGCCCTAAACCACGAAACATCTAAGGTTCACCTGCAGGAACCGATGGATGGATGGCGGCTTCCGATTTATCAATATTTGATCACCGAAGCTCTTCCAAAGAATCAGGTTCAAGCTCGGAAGGTAGTCCGGTAATCTAGTCACTACGCCATCCTAGATGATCAATTACATAGGCGATCTTTTTCAGCTCTATGTGTAAGATACTTAAGCACGGAAGAGGGCGACTATGTACTGAGAGAGATCCATGAAGGCATCTGTGGGGCACATGAGGGGGCACAAGCTATAGCTCAGAAAGCCTTGCTACAAGGGTATTATTGGCCAAGCATGGAGAAAGATGCTAAAGAGCTTGTCCAGAAATGTGATAAATGCCAAAGGTTCGATAATTTGAATCATCAGAAGCCTACCTCTCAGATTCCAATCCACAGTCCTTGGCCATTCGCTTAGTGGGGTATCAACATTCTGGGCCCTTTTCCCTTGGCAACAGGCTAGCGAAAGTTCTTAGTTGTGGCAGTTGACCACTTCACCAAGTGGGTAGAAGCAAAACCCCTAGCTACAATCACACCGGTGAACATTATCAAGTTTGTTCAAAAGTCCATCATCACAAGGTTCGGGATCCCACACTCTATCATCACTAATAATGGCAAGTAGTTTGATTCTGCGGCATTCAGAGGATACTGCTCGGAGTTGAAGATCTAGCTTTGCTTTACTTTTGTGTACCACCTGCAGTCAAACGGCATGAGCGAGGTAACTAACCGAACCATTCTTGTAGGACTGAAGAAAAGACTTGATTCATCAAAAGGCCTCTAGGTAGACATACTTTACAAAGTCTTGTGGGCCTATCGAACATCACCAAGATCGACAATGGGAGAAACCCCTTTCTTGCTCACATATGGGATAGAGGCGGTTATTAATTCCTTGTGAGATCGGTATGCCAAATATCCGAACTTCAAGTTTTGATGTCGAGAAAAATGAAACAAGTCTACTATGTCAACTAGACAGGCTAGAGGAATAGAGAGAGTCTGCTTAAATACAATCTGTCACCTACAAATAAAGAATGTTATCCTACCATGATCGGAATATAAGACCGAGGTCATTCAGAATCAGACAACTTGTTCTCAAGAAGGTAGTTGCTTCACAGACATTTGCAGGAGCTGGAAAGTTAAATCCTAACTGGGAAGGTCCTTACATAATACATGAAGTCAGAGGTGGAGCATACAGGTTGAAGGATTTCTCTGGGAAGATACTTCCTCATTCATGGAACATCTCAAACTTGAAGATCTATTATCAGTAATCTTGGAGTTACAGCTCGGCAGTTTGTCTTAAGCATTAATTATCATTATCAGTTCGGCTTTACATTCTTATCGCTCACATGGCTATCTCGCCATTCGAGCATTTTTAGCTAGTATTTTATTTTGCTTAGCTCGGCTATATCGCCATAAAAGCAATTGTACTAGCTAAATTATCAAAAAAAGAGGTATATTTATGGAAAAACGACGTTTTCTATTATGTTATTAGCAAAAAGTTGCTCCAACTCGGTAATTTCGCCAATGAGCATCCAAACATTATGACAACAACACAGTTCGGCTATACCGCCATCAAGGCATGTATCCTCACATCCAACGATATGATTGGCTATATCGCCATCGAAACACTTATTTTCTATTACTTATTGCTCAGCTCGGCTATATCGCCATTAGAGTATTGGTTCTATTATTTACCATAAAGCTCGCTCGGCAATATCGTCACTAGAGCATCGGTTCTATTAATTACTACTCAATGCGGCTACACAGCCATTCGAGCATTATCCTATAGCTCATCAATCAGTTCAGTTATATTTCCACTTAAGTCGCAGTTTCATCAATTACATTATTAAATGAAAACACTATCAAAACTAAGTACGTTATACTCCTCGGCTTTGATCGCCATTCACTCTGCATTATCGTTTGGATATACATTCAGATTATTATCTCATTCGCGCACGGATGTTAAATTGATTGGACAGTGCGGTTATTTACGATAACAGTTCAAAGCACTCGGTACTTAAATAATTCTCGATTTTATTAAGTCAAAAACAATACAAAGGGGTCTATTCATCTGGGTACACTTCGTCCAACCACGACCAGTCCATATCGGGATATCGCCCTTTGACTACGTTGAAAAGTTTCTGACTGTACGCAAGACGCTTGTCAACGGCTAACTCCAGGGACTTATAATTCAGCTTGGAACATTTCTCCTCTAGTTCGGCTTTCGCCTTGTTAGCCTCCTTGAGCTCAGTCTGGACTTTCTTCAGCTCGGCCTCCGCCTCAGCTTTTTTTCTCTCGTTCATAGCCACTTTTCATTCCGCTTCTGCAACCTTTTTCAGCACATTGGTGGCTTTGACCTCGGCCTCCAAAGCCCTCTTCTCACTATCCTTCAGCTTGGCCTCCATAGTATTAGCTCAGAATCGCGGCCCGGCCACTGATTGCATCTCCTTCTTTTAGGCCATAATCAGCATATTTATTTTAGCAATGACAGCTCCGCCCATAATTAACCCCTGTAACGAAACAGGAGGGAACTCAGAATATATTGTATAATAATCAAAACAGGGCAAAGAAAAAAACCGAGCAAGGGAGCCTACCTCTAACTGATGCCTCTTAATAGCAGTGCTCAACTTCTCAGTACTACTGCGCATTAAAGGTGCAATCCCCTTCGGAGCACAAGCCAGTTGATGCACAAAATCACAGAAGACGGGGTTGTCTTGGGAGTAATCATCCCCTTCCTCCATCCAAATATCACAGACCTCGTCAGCGAGGGCTCTCATATCTCTTTTCCCCGGCTAGGGGTTTGAGGTTCCCGCTCTTGCATGATCCTCAGGAAATAGAGGCCCGGATGTTATCTGATGTTCTGTTGAAAGAGTATCAGTTGCTTGGTTCTGGGGCGGAGTATCAATAGGTGCCAAGCTAGTGGCCGAAGCCGATGTGATTGGGCTATGGGAGGAGGCCGCAGCGAGGGCTAGCATGCATTTTCTGCCTCTTGGCCCTCATCATCTCAGCCATGCTCGGTGTGTCAGTCCTCTTCATCGCTGCAAAAAAACCAAGCAATAAGAGAGTATTAGAACGGAAGAATAACTAAAAGAGTATACCTTTTTTAGCACGCCGAGATGATTCTACTGGGGTCAAGCCCAACATAAGCTGGTCCCTGATATCAATTTTGTTCCTAGCCAGAGCCCTCCACCAGGCTAGAGTTCATTCCTTTTCGTCAGAAAAGTATAAAGGGTTGTCATTTTTATTGACATACCGACCCCAGGTTATTCGGAAACCAAAGTCAGTATCGCTCTCAACAATGAAGAATCGATTCTTCCAATTCCTCAGGGATTCTGGGTTCCCCGTAAATATCCCATAACCGGATCGGGCCTGGACATAGTTGTGATCCTCAGCAGTTACCCTGAGCCCGATCACGTGAGTAGCCTGGAAGAGCTGAAGGGTCAAATCGATGCTATTGTTGGCTGCCCACATCTGTAAGGCCGAGATAGTTCGCCAAGCATTTGGATGGATTTGGCTCATGGTAAAACCATAGTAATTCATGACCTCGACCTCAAAAGGCGTTGGAGGAAGACTCATTCCTGTAACAACCCAAAACAGGCCTGGTCGGAATTTGCATGCCAAGTCGAGAATTTAAGGGTATTTCAATAATTTGTGCATGAGAGAATTGGATAATAAGGATTTAATTGCAAAGTAATTAATTAATAAGTTTAGTGGAGGAATTTTATGGTGTGCTTGTGGTGCATGGAAGTAGGATATAAGTGGGTTAAGAGGTTTTATAGTGTGGGTTTGTAGGTATGGTGCCTTGGATGTAAGTGGGTTTTTAAGAAATGTTATGGTGTGAGTTGAGTATGGTGCCATGGAGATATTATTATAAGAGTTGTTTGGGTGTGTTTTGTGTATGGTAACTAGAGCAAATAAGTTAAAGATGGGATGATGGAACCTTTAGGATGGTGACACATGGCATGGGGTTGGTGAGCATTAATTGGAAAAGGAAAGAGAGAGGTAGGGAGGGCAGAAATTTGTGAAGCTTCCCGTGGAAGCTACCCTCATTTCCTTGCTTCCATTTTTCCATCCCTCTCTTTCTCTCTTACTCCCATTTTCTGCTTCCATCTCCTCTTCCTTGTGTTTTCTTGAGCCTTGAGTTGGAATTCTGAGTTTTGAGTGGGAATCAAGAGGTAAGATCATGGATTTTTATGGCTTCGTCTTCTTCTTATTCTTCTCCTGCGTTTTATGGGTTTTGATTGGGGTTCTCATGGTTTGATTTTGTGTTTTGGCTGGGTTTTGTGTAAGAATCGGAAGGAGGAAGAAAGAGGAAAGGGAAAGAGAAGGTGAGATCGTGAGAGGGCCGAAGTGAAGCTTCAATTCCAGGTTTGGGAGTGTGTTTTGAGTGTGTGCCAATGTTTGGGAGCTTTGATTTCTGCATTTGAAGTTTTGAGTTGTCTTTGCCTAAATCTCCTTGGATCATGAGTTTGTGTTGTGTTTGTTTTTCAGAAATTTGAGTGCTTTGATATGAGTTTATGCATGAATTAATTTGGGTAAATGTATTAGTAATCTATGTTATTGATTGAGATAGATGTCTATGAGGGTTGGCATTGAAATGCATGAGTTTTGGCAATTCTGTTCCGTTTTTATTTGACCTCCGTGTATTGTTTTTGTCATAAGTGGAGTTTTAGACCTCTTAATCGTGTGATTCTTAAGCCATTAGAACCATAATTTCCATTCCTTCAAATGTCTCAGAAATATCCTTGGGCACATTCTTGCTCTAAGACCCTGAAATTGGACAAAAACCGTAGTGTCTCCGTTTGTGTCGGGTTGTTTGAACAGTATGGGTTGTTGAGAGTATATCTAGAGTTATAGATGTCCATTTGACCTGATAACATCCTAGGGAACATTTGTTAAGAAGGAAGGTTTGGCTAAAAATGCGATTTAGAGGTCGGTTTAGGCAATACAAGTTGGGGGCGTAAAGCAGTCTCGTTAGGCTTCAGAGGTGAGCCTCTGTCGCGAGCGCGACAGGGTTGCGACCTCGTGACAGAATAACATGTATAAAGCCTTTTCTTCTATATTTTTGACCCCATTGTTGGTTTGGGCACTTGCCCTCCCTTCCCCTCCTTTAGGTTGAGTATTTTGGGTACGTTTCGGTTCTGAAATGCATCCGAACTTCGTTGTAATTGTCTATAATTTAGTCATTACTTGTTTAGAGTTTGGAGATAGAATAAATGTTTGAGAATGGAATTTTGGTGTTCTTGATGTTCATAATAGTTTAAATGTTATGGGTTTGATTTAGATGATGCATGAAGCCTTGAATGTGAGCTATTGAACTTAGTTGTGTTTTTGATTAAGATGAATGACGAATAGTGCTGATATTGTAGCTTGTGTATATGGATATTGTTAGTGGCATGATTTATTTGGAATTCTTGGTATGGATGTTGTGTTTTATGTTGTCAATAATGTGTGGCTTGTTGGAGATGAGGTAAGTGGATGTTTTGATGTTTGGTTTGTGAAGTTGGGTTTTTCTTTAGATTTCTCGTGTAAGGGTTGGAATTCACGACTCTGTCGCGAGGTCGCGACAGAGCCCGGTGAAAGCAGCCCTCGCACGTGTCCGAGCTCGCTGCCTAGCCGTGCAGCAGAGCCTTTGTCGCGAGCGCGACGTCTGTTGTGAGCACGACAGAGCGCTTGGCTGCCGATCTGATTTGGGCGTTCCTCTGTCGCGAGCGCGAGCGCTACAGATTGGGCTAGCAGCTCACTATTGCGAGCTCGACGCTTGTCGCGAGCGCGACAGTGAGATGTGTATAGTTCCCTCGCGAGATCGCGAAGGTTGCCGTGATTGCGACCTGGGGCAAGTCGCCTCTGTCGCAAGCGCGACATTCGTCACGATCGCGACACTCCTGGTTTCCAAATTGAGTTTTCTTTTGTGATTCCAATGTTTTATTTCCGAACTTATGATGCCTTTAGGTTTATACTTGGACTATTTTATAAAGTATATTAATATAATTGGATGTATTATGCATGGACAATGTTATGAATCATATGAATGTAATATGTTAAATTATGCGCCATGATGTGGGACATGATTTGTATTACGTATTGCCTGCGAGAGTCAGTCTAGTGGATAGTTAGGCATGCCTAATAGAGTTTCTTTAGCTGCAACACCTTTGGACGTTTGGACCCTAATCAGGTCCCCGTTTGGTTCCTCGCGAACCCTTTTTAATGTGTTCGGATCCTCGTGATCCTTTTTAATGCGTTTGGATCTTGTTTAAGATCCCCCTCAGTAAAAAGTGTTTAATGCGATAAAATAAAATGGTTTCCGATTCGTACCCATAAGGTACTGTCTGTAATCGGCTCATACCCGTAAAGTACTGTCCGTTCACTCATTATCCACTATTGTGAGTCAGCAGGTGCCTTGTTGTTTTGTTTTGCTTTGATATAACTATAAGATTGTGACATCCGAATGAGCATGATAATGATTTAACGAATCAATTTATATGTACATGAACGTGGATATGAGCTTTGGAATGTATGCCTTATTCATGCAAGCATGTTCTTTGTATATAAGTATGTAAATTGATATGTTTAAGATTGTGATCTTGGCCTCTCGAATGTTATGAATGTAGTATCATGTTACATCTTTCTTGGGCCTCTGCTACTGTAGTGAATTCCGCATGCTGTTAGGTGTCTATGTTTCTCTGTATGCTGCTACGTGTATTGGGGTAGTAATGTGATGTTACGTTATAATTTCTTGGTCTCTTCTGTTGGGGTGTCTTCGGCATGTTGTCATGTGTTTACGTTCTTGGCATGATATTATATGTATCAGGGTGGCGTAGCGGAAGTGTTGTGCTTTGACTTTGTTAGTTGGTTCTTGGCTAGAACGTGTGTACTATGGCATGATAGTTGTATGTTCTGATCTCTAGTGACCTTGCATGATGTTTGGGTCGCATGTGATTGGGTTTGCAGTTAATGCATGAGTACTTGGCATGATAGTTGCATGTATAATACCTCTTGTGACTATGTACAGTAAGGTACTGATACTTGATACTTCGGTAAGTATATGCATGTGAGATTGTATGTAGTTCTGTATGATAATACTTGTATCGTGTATGGTATTACGTTTGCTTTGGCTTATCTTCGACATAAGTATATGGATATGGATGTGAGTTCTCGAATGAATGCCTTTACTATGCAAGTATGATTATATATGTGTTATGAATATCCGCATTTGCTATTTGAATGTGTTATGCCTTGGCGACCATTGTGAATGGCCGTCCATATTCTTGTGTGTTCTCCCCACTAAGCGTTATCGCTTAGCACGGGTTCTTTTCCCGTGCAGGTGGCAGGTTGGGTTCTGTTCGAGTCGCGCATCTACAAGGTCAGCCACATAGGAGTTAGAAGTTTTGTATTTTGTTTAGCTTCTATATTTTGACTTTTGTATTTCTGTATTTTTGTTTATGTAATTATATATAAGGATCTGAATATAACATTTGGGATATGTAAACGTTAGTATGTTTTTGTATTAAGTCATTCATTTGTTTTATCATTCGCTTTATGCTTCCGCTGAATGATCATATGTATGCATGTGTTTATGCTTCCGCTTAGTGCCTGCGTGTGTGTGAGTTATTGCATGATCAGTCTGTGCCCGCAAGGTAAGTTAAATTTTCAATTACCCCGTATTTTCGTATGTATGATTATGTATGAATGTATGCTTCTGCATAGTGTACGTGTGTATGTTGTGAGTAAGCGTCGGTAGCGCTCTCCGGCGTCCTTCCAACGGGGACGTAGGGGGTGTTACACATTCCAGCCTGAAAATCAGCCTCATAAAAGGTTATGGTCTTCCTTCCCGAAAACTTGATGTTAGCTCGGACACTAGCCCCAGGAGCTCGGATCCTATAACTTTCGGGAATACCCAATCTCTTATGAAGTTCTAACATCTCACTACTCTTCACGACCGAGCTGATGCTTCCTACTTGGGGATTTCTCCTGGGCTCCTTCTTCTTCGACAGATTTGGTTGACTGGTACCGGGAGACTCTGGAATATCATCATGCAAAAGGTCCTCTTCTACTCTAACTCTCTCACTGGAACTCTCAGAAACACTCATGGTAAAAGGAAAGAGAAGCAGTACGAACCTGGAAAGACAGAAATTTGTGGAAGAAATCTGGAATAGTGACAAACAAGAAGACTTGCAGATGAAAATCCATTAACGAAGCAAGGAGGTCTGCAAAGATTCACAACAAGAGAGCTAAGAGTAAACAGAGGATGAAAGAAGAGAAATCTGGGAAAAGAATTGCAGAGAGACAATAGTTTGCGTTAATGGAGCAAAACAAAAATTGGGAGAGGGAGAAAGAAAGAAAATATATAGGCATGGTGAACCACTGACCTTCCGACAAGTGGCAAGAGTCCATTGGGGAATCAGGTAATAATTGCTCCCGCCATCATGTCAATCTCTGGTGTAGCCGTCGAATCCTGCAATGCGAGGCGTCAGTAACCACCTTTCAAGGCACCACGCGCCGATCCGTCTTCAATGCGCCATAGATTGGCATTCACGCGCCTGGTAGGTGTCCCATTCAAGTGTCAGTCGTTTGCCCTAATGACATAATTGTCATCTGCTTGGGGGGGGGGGGGGGGGGGGAACTTATGATAACAGGACTCTCTATCCAAGAGTTCGGTATCCAACCGGACTCCCAATCCATAAGTTCGGTAACCGGACTCTTTCGGATATCCACCATATCAGTAGCTCGGTTACCTAAACAGTTCGGAATCAACATATGAAAAGTCATCATTCACGGATATCTTCCAGGTATTAGGCAGACTCTGATCACATAATGATGGAAAAAACCTGGAACACTCAACAAATCCTCACAAATTAGAAATCAAGTACCAATCAAGGAGTTAGAGTGATTTTCTTCTGATGGGGGTCCTATTTCCTATTCTGCCTAGGGAAAGAACTCTATATAAAGGAAAGGAACACGTATATTCTCCTCTTTCTGGATTTTTTATATAGAAAATACATTTTAATCAATCTACTGATTTGATCGTCGGATCTTCTATCGTCGGAATACCGTCGATTTTCTTGAATTTTTCAGGTAATTCACTTAAAAAAATGATTCGAGAAATTTCATTGTCATCACTAATATAATTTTATACCGGTATAAAATATTACATACTAGATGGTATACAATAATACTATACATATTGATACTAACTAATATAATGAACGGTTTAATTACTTCGGTGGTCACTGAATTTTAAGGATTGTAACGATTTGGTCACTAAACTTTAATTTGTAACAATAAAATAATAAATCTATTATTTTGTAACGAAAAAATCAAAATGATCGGAAATGGCAACCAACACGTGACCTATTAGCAGAATGAACGTTAGATTTTTTGCCACGTCGGATTTGACATGGATCCGACGTGGCTTTATGGTAAAAAAAAAATCAATTTTTACTGTCTTCAAGCAGCTCCCGTTTGCCGCTGAAACTGGATTTTCGATCATTTTGATTTTTTCTTTACAAAATAATATATGTATTATTTTATTGTTACAAATTGAAATTTAGTAACCAAATCGTTGCAACCCTTAAAGTTCAGTGGCCACCGAAATAATTAGCCCTATAATGAACCCTATAACTTCTGAAACCGGAAAAAAAAAAGTGGGGGTATGTTTACTTTTCAACTATTCAACTCAGTCGTCCACACCCTTCTGCCAGAGAAAGTATTATTTTCATTATTTCATCACTGAATTTTTGCATAGATCTCATCTCCCTCTAACATTTCCCATTTTCCATTACCAAATATGGAAAGGCAAACAAAAATCTGAGCAATAAGCCAAAAAAAAAAAAATCCTTTAAAAACCCAAAGACATGCCCTTCTCCTCCTATATGGGCAGCGGCAACACTCGCCGTGGAGGAGGCGGCGGTGGCGGCTGGGCTCAATCACTCCTCCCCTCCACCGCCCCCACCACCAAATCAAAGCACTCATCAAGAAAATCACGCAAACGAACGGCTCTGATCAACTTCTTCCTTACGAACTTCTTCACGATAGCTCTCTCAATTTCTCTCCTCTTTCTCGTAATTACCGTCCTCCATTTCGGGGTCCCAAAGCCCCTTTCCTCTCATTTCAAATCTAGACCTACCCTTAGAGTTCTTAAGCCTCGCAAGACGATTCCTAGAAAACCCATCAGTGATTTTGATAATGAAGAAGGTGTCTTGAGCAGTGTTGTGGATATAACTACTAAGGGTTTGTACGATGAGATCCAGTTCCTGGATATCGATGGCGGGCCATGGAAGCAAGGATGGAGGGTGAAGTATAAAGGAACTGAGTGGGATAGTGAGAATTTAAAGGTTTTTGTGGTGCCTCATTCTCATAATGATCCTGGGTGGAAGCTTACTGTGGAGGAGTATTATGAGAGGCAATCTAGGCACATACTTGACACAATCGTGGAAACACTTTCCAAGGTAATTTATCTTTTGTTTCTGCTCTTTTTTTTTTTTTTTGAGTTCGCTCAGTTGAAAACTTAATTGGTGTATTTTGAAATTTTCTTGAAAAGATGTTCAATGGAGTGAATGCTTAGTTGATTCTGTGTTTCGATTATATATGGGTCAATTATGACATAATTGATACAATATATATATATATATATATATAAATGAATTCTGCCTACCAGGTTTAGGCTGCTTGGCTGTTTTATCATAAATTTATTGTTGCGTAAGATGTAATTTACAGCTATATGAAATATTGTAGTTGAAGTCTAGTTGCTAAAAATGGAATATTACATAGTTTATGCATTACTATAGGTGGGATGCATTACTTTGATTTATGCTAAAGCTGATATTATCCATTCATTTTGAACTATTTATTCATTATGTTAGTCGTTCTTTTTTCATATTTCTTATTTTGAACATAGTAGAATATTATTATTTTTTTTAATGTATAGAATGAGGCATATAAAATCATCCCCTTAACATTGAAGTTTGATACTACATAGCAAAGTTACTTTATCCTCAGAACTCACCCTAGAACATGCTGGCTTTTGTGTCTTTATAATTTCCATATCTTGTTTTTTCCATGCTATAAACCTGCATCTCTTTCATAATATCCTTTGGAAATTAGTCCAGGCGAGACCAATTTTTCTAGATCCCCCAGAGTACATCCCAACTTCGTGATTGGCGGACTATTCATCCTGTCGAATATTGAATCGATTTCAATCGTAGTTTGGCAAGAGCACAACCTTTACTGAAGTTAATCTTTCTCTTGCTTCTATCTTCCACCAGAAAATTTCCCCTTGTTCGAGAAACAACATAAAATGCCAATGTTTGCTTCCCTTACAAGTAACTGTGCAATTTTGTGGTAATATTACCTGTCATGCTGGTTGAGTTTCACTCATGTGCTACCACGTGTCCTCCATTGTGTTTGTCAGTGCAATTTAACGTATCCTTAGGGCTGCTTTAGATGTTGCTTATGCAGTTGCTTTGGGTTTATTTTATTTTATTTTTATTATGGATGTACTTTCTTGCTTGCTAAAAAGTTAAAAACCGAACTGCAGAAGGCCATCAAATTCCATCATTTCTGCTGTCTGTTTTCTTGTATACAAATTTGAACCAAGAATGTAAGGCCATGAATTGACAGAATAATGGTGGATTGGTGAAGTTCATGATTTTAAAATGTGACTTCTGGGTGATATGATTTGATAGAATGGAGAATATCTTGGTCCTTGAGGCCATAGTATGCGAATAGTTTTTCTGGAAAATATATTATTGGTTCAATTTTGAAATAATGCCACCCTATTTAGTTTTGCGGAAAACTGATGGATAAACAAAGAATTTCATGGTAACTTTTAAATTTATCTACTCTCTTTTCTGCTTTCTTTTTCTTAAAGAGAAAATGTTGTGGGCTTGAGGATTATTTCATCCGTATTTCCCATTCTTCCATTTAGAGAAGGCTCTATCTGATCCACCCTAATGGAATCCAACATGTTCTGAACTCAACAAGGAACCCCTATCCTTCCATGATAGCTAGTTGGGGAGTTAAAAAGGGTCTTGAGCTACCTTTATCCATGATTTTGTTGAACAAAAATAAAATGAGACATTCATTTATTATAACTTTGAGTTAGATAAATATGAAACATATTATTCTTTTGAGAAGATTCAATTTACGGTTTCAATTTTGGTATTTTTTATCAATTACTGCATTATATTACATTAGTATAAAAAATTATAATAATAAGATCATAAAACTAAAGCGGGAAGTCCGAACCCACCCTCTTGGCATGCTTTCGTGTTAAGTGGATGATAATTGCAAAACCTGCTCTGCCCACCCTCCAATACTACTCACTCATCCGATTTTTTCCAAAAAGAAATACGATGATAAGAATCTTGACAAACTTTCCTTTTTTCTCATTTCCATTTTTCCTAAACAATGTGTTAAGGTTGGATTTGAAGGACGGTGTGTTATGGTCCCAAATTGTGGATCGGAACACTGGCGATTAATCAAGCTCATCAAAGGGAGCTTGTACCTTCGAGCTCATTAGAGAGAGAAGTCTAGCTTGTACCTTCTAGCTCATTAGAGAGAGTAGTCTTATCTCTTGTACTTTTGTATTGGAAAATTCTGACTTAGTTTTATTAATTAAATTTGCCTCTTTAAATAGAGGTTACAAGATTAGGAATATCTAATACAATTGGAATTATATTCTAACTAGGAAATTATGGATTCCTTCTAATTAGAAAATATTAAAATAGGAAGACTGTAGGAAAATATAGAATTTCTACTGGAAATAAAATATTGCCCAAATAAACCACTAATATAGGAATCCTATTATAAATAAAATATTACCAAACGGACCATAACACTGTGGTTCTATGTGGTAATTTTACCATGTGATATAGGAATAGAACTGAGTGTACTAGCTAAAAGTAGGGATGAGTTGAGCAGTAATCAATTGCAATAGGGATATGTGAGGTGTTATGGCTAAGAATAGTTCTCAAGAAGCTTAGGTGATAAACTAAAATCCTATGAACTGTATTGCAACAATACGGCTGCATTCAGCATTTCACAAAATCATATTCAACTTAATAGAAAAAAACACAAAGTTGTCAAGAAATTTATGAAGGATAAGATAAGAAGTTGTCATTTGTACGACATTCATTCCAACAACACAGAAAATTGCAGATATTCTTAGTGACTCTTGCGGCAGAAATTCGAGTTTCTAGTTAACTTGGCAATGGTAGATATCTATGCACGACAGAGGGAAGTATAGATGAGTTAGGATTTTTATTTAAATGAAGGATTGAATAGTTAGAGTTTTAGAGATTTCAGAATTCTGTTTTATTATTGTTTGGTTAGTTCCTTATTTCTAGGAAGGTTGAGATTCTATTCTCAGCATATATAATCTGTAATTCTTGAAGCAATAAAATAAGAGAAGAATATTTATCCATTATTTCCCATTCCATGTCGCAACTTTCTTTCTAAGATTGCAGAAACTATCAATTACTTTATATTATAATTGTTTGTTTGTCACTCCGTTTCCTACATAGACGCACTATTGAGGAAAAGTTTCCCTGTTCCTTGAGTTTCCTATGCAAGCCTTTGGAATTTGTGTGTCTTAAAAGGCATTGTATACCGGTGTTTTGGCTGTCTAATTTTAATTTTGTACACTTTGTTTGCAAAAAATATAAACCAGGTAACTCTCAAGTAAGTTTTTGGGTGATAATGTTGACCTATTGTATGATAAAGATTGCTTTAATTGAAATTTTAGGATGTTCGGCGGAAGTTCATATGGGAGGAAATGTCCTATCTGGAGAGATGGTGGAAAGATGCGACAGAGGACAAAAAAGAATCTTTTACCAGTTTGGTGAAGAATGGCCAGTTAGAAATTGTTGGAGGTGGCTGGGTAATGAATGATGAGGTATCACAATGAACTTCTAATTACATAGCTTATTATTCCATCATTTGGTGCCAAAAATACTTGTGCATATGTAAATGTTACTTTCTTTTCTTTTCTTCAATGTTATTTTCTTTTACACTCTCCATGGGGTTAGTAGATGGGCCCTATGGTTATCTTTATGGTCTGATATTTCAATTCAGGATTCATTTTCTCGTCCCCTTCTTCCCTCATTTATTTAAATGTTTTTCAATATTTTTTGACTTTTTTATTCACTCAACCAATGTTTGATTTCTTTTCTTGATGCAGGCCAATTCACATTTTTTCTCCATAATTGAGCAGGTACATTCTAGGATCTCCCCTTAACCTGGGTACATGTTTGGTTTATGTTAATGGAAGGCATGTTCCCATAACTTAGTAACCATGACAGGGACTAATTTTTTGTTCTCTTCTTCAACAGTTGTCTAATTATAGGTTTAGGTTAATGAGAACCAGAATTAAGATAAGAAAACCTCCAATTAGTAGTTAGGAAAAGAATAAGTCAACTGTGTCCTTGTCTTGCTTGCCAATAAGTCAATTATGGTGGTTGTTGACATGTAAATTATATTCTGTAATAAATAATGATTATACTTTTTGAATGGCATGCATACGTACATTTGAAGAACATGGGTGCACTTGTAGTTACTATTATTAGGATGACTTGGGGTGTGATTATTTTTTATTTTTTTGCTTTGTGCTATACATGGTTGTGATGTTATTTATTTGCTTACATTTTCAAAGTTAGAGCACCGATGTGTTTCGTTTTACTAGTTATATATGCTTTTGCACTTTGAGCTGATCAGGAAATTGAGGGATTCTTATATTTAGCATGTGCGCAAATTGTGCTTTGATTTTTTAGATATGAACTTGTTTGCATTTCACTGTCAGATAACAGAGGGGAACGTGTGGTTGAATGAGACCATCGGGTTTGTTCCAAAGAATTCTTGGGCTATAGATCCATTTGGTTACTCGTCTACTATGGCATATCTTCTCCGTCGTATGGGTTTTGAGAACATGCTTATCCAGAGAACCCACTATGAGGTGAAGAAGGAGCTTGCACTGCATAAGAATTTAGAATATGTATGGCGTCAGAGCTGGGATGCTGCTGAAACAACTGATATTTTTGTGCACATGATGCCATTCTATTCATACGATATTCCACATACCTGTGGACCAGAGCCTGCTATTTGTTGTCAGTTTGATTTTGCTCGAATGCATGGCTTTTTTTATGAGATGTGCCCTTGGGGGCAACATCCGGTGGAGACCAGCCAGGAAAATGTACAGGAAAGGGCACTGAAGTTATTAGATCAGTACAAAAAGAAGTCAACACTTTACCGGACGAATACTCTTCTTGTTCCTCTTGGAGATGATTTCCGTTATGTCAGTGTTGACGAAGCAGAGGCTCAGTTTCGGAATTACCAAATGTTATTTGACTATATCAACTCTAATCCTAGTTTAAATGCAGAGGCAAAATTTGGTACTTTGGATGATTACTTCCAAACTCTTCGTGAGGAGGCTGATAGAATAAATTATTCACTTCCTGGTGAGGTTGGCTCTGGTCAGATTGGAGGTTTCCCATCTCTATCTGGTGACTTCTTTACTTATGCTGATAGACAACAGGACTACTGGAGTGGCTATTACGTTTCAAGGCCATTCTTTAAGGCTGTAGATCGAGTGCTGGAGCACACACTTCGTGCTACAGAAATAATGATGTCCTTGTTGCTTGGTTATTGTCAGAGAGCACAATGCGAGAAGTTGGCCACAGGATTTGGCTACAAGTTGACTGCTGCCAGGAGGAATTTAGCTCTTTTTCAACACCATGATGGTGTGACTGGTACTGCTAAGGATCATGTTGTGCGGGACTATGGTATTCGGATGCATACTTCGTTGGACGACTTACATATTTTCATGTCTAAAGCTGTTGAATTACTTCTTGGTATCCGCCATGAAAAATCTGATCATAATCCATCCCAACTTGAGGTGGAACAGGTAAGATCTAAATATGATGTTCAGCCGGTGCATAAAGCAATTGCTGCTCATGAAGGGACTTCACAAACAGTGATCCTTTTTAATCCTTTGGAGCAAACTAGAGTAGAAATTGTGATGGTTATTGTTAATAGGCCAGATGTTGCAGTTTTGGACTCAAACTGGACTTGTGTTCCAAGCCAGCTTTCTCCTGAACTGCAGCATGATGAAAGCAAGATTTTCACTGGGAGGCATCGTGCTTATTGGAGGGCTTCTGTTCCTGCCATGGGATTGCAAACATATTATATTGTCAATGGTTTTGCAGGATGTGAAAAAGCCAAACCAGCAAAATTGAATTATTTTGCAGCGTCCAATTCATTTTCATGCCCTACTCCATATGTTTGCTCTAGAGTAGAAGGCGATGTGGCTGAAATTCAAAATGAACTTCTAACTCTCACATTTAATGTAAAGCTTGGCTTGTTGCAGAAGATTGCCAATAAAAATGTCTCTGAGAATGTTGTGGGTGAGGAGATAAGTATGTATTCTAGTCCAGAGAGTGGGGCTTACCTGTTTAAACCAGATGGGAATGCTTCACCTGTTGTTGAAGAAGGTGGAGTCATGGTTATCTCCAAAGGGCCATTAATGCAAGATGTGTACTCTTATCCTAAAACTGCATGGGAAGCATCCCCCATCTCCCATAGTACTAGAATTTATAATGGGGACAATACGGTACAAGGGTTCATCATTGAGAAAGAATATCATGTTGAGCTTCTTTCCAAGGAATTTAATGACAGGGAACTGATAGTTAGATACAAGACTGATCTTGATAATAAAAAAATCTTCTATTCTGATCTAAATGGCTTTCAGATGAGCCGGAGAGAAACTTATAAGAAGATTCCTGTTCAGGGGAACTTCTATCCTATGCCCTCTCTAGCTTTCTTGCAAGGATCCAATGGTCAGAGATTTTCTGTTCATTCTAGACAGTCATTGGGCGTTGCAAGCCTGAAAGATGGTTGGTTAGAGATTATGCTTGACCGCCGTCTGGTAAGGGATGATGGACGTGGTCTTGGCCAAGGAGTGATGGATAACCGTCCAATGAATGTGATCTTTCATATCCTTGTTGAGTCCAACATCTCTTCTACTTCAGATCCTGTTTCAAATCCTTTTCCTCTGAGCCCCTCTCTTCTCTCTCATCGTGTTGGAGCTCACTTGAACTATCCTTTGCATGCATTTATTGCAAAGAACCACCAGGAGTTATCTGTTCAGCCACCCACAAGATCCTTCTCTCCTTTAGCTATTCCATTGCCATGTGACTTGCACATAGTAAATTTTAAAGTTCCTCGGCCATCAAAGTATTCTCAGCAGCTGATAGGAGATTCTAGGTTTGTTCTAATTTTACAGAGGCGGCATTGGGATACTTCATACGACAATAAGGGCAGAGCACAATGTCCTAGTGTTGCAAATGAACCTTTAAATCTTTTCAGCATGTTCAAGGGGCTCGCGGTATTGAATGCAAAACCAGCATCCTTAAATCTTTTGCATGAAGACACGGAAATGCTTGGGTATGCTGAACGGGTTAGAGATGTAGCTCAAGATGGACATGTATTCATCTCTTCTATGGAACTTCAAGCATACAAGTTGGAGTTGCGACCAAACCAGTGAGCACAAAATTTCAATTTAGTTGCATCTTTGGAATGTTGGTATGGCTCAGTGGCAAGATGTCATATGTCAACATAATCAAAGTTCAACAAAATTCATGAGTGCGTGCTTGTGTGATGCCATCTCATGAAACACTGACCTATACAACGAGATATTTGGGCTGACACTCTATGCAGAAGTCGCTGAGACTGGTGGTCAAGTGGTGAAAGGACCAATGAGGCTGTCATTGTTAGCTTTCATGAAAGGTATGTGAACATAACATTTTGGTTGTACAATACCTGTTATCAATTTACGGGATGAAAAATTTTGTATCAGACATTGTATTGTAGGAAACTGGTGTCTGTGTCAGAACCATAGATAACATTGATGGTATTTGAATATAGCCATGTTTTCCTGGTGCCATGGGTTTATTATGATGTACTCTCCATCTGACATATCTTAAACGAAGAACTTTTACAAGAGTAATTGGCTGTTAGGAGTATCTTGTGATTTATTTTTATTAGTAAACTTTGCTTTTGCCTGATTTGGGCCTTAGATAAGCATATTTCAATTGCAGCCAATAGGTTCCACATTTCAGTTTGGAGGTAGAAAGATACCAAATCTTCTGGTTGATGGTTGGATAACTAAATTTCACCTGTTGGGCTGTTTTTAGGTATTTTCTGATGCAAACAAATTTGGTATTGGAATGGGTACTTGGCCATAACTTGCTTCTTCCATAAAGCAACTTCAATGCGTTTGTTAACGAAAATCATTCATCTTTTCAAATGGGTTTAGGCCACACCTAGGCATACAATTGGGTACTCATTTGGCCTGTCCATTTTGTCCAATGATATTTACGGGTTTGGATATATATTTTATTGACATATTTTATTATAGAGGAAATTACTCCAAATACCACTTTTTTAACTTTTTTTAAAAAAATGCAATTGTTTTTTTCACTGTTTCATAAATCTCACTCTTTAAATTTATATTTTCAAAAATACAATTTTTTTCACTCACCCTGCTCTTCTGCCCAAAATAAAATTACCCAGCTAGATTTTCTGTTCTTCTTCCCCTACCACTATCCGTTCTTTTATCCAGCTACCATCGTCGAATTTTGACTCACCGGCCACCGATCAAGGCCTCTATCGCCGACCGGCTTAATTATTTTTTGTTTCTCTTTCTCTTTAGTTTCAATCTTAGATTCATTGGTTTATCTCTTTAGCTTTTTTTAGATTAGTGTTTGTATTTCCTATTTCTACACTGATTCAAGGTGTGTTGTTTTCCTATTTTCTATAGGATTTAGATTTTAACTATTTAACCCAAAGAAATCTGAATCATGGGATTTAGATTTTGGACAAGATTATATTTTTTCTAAATTGTTGTACTATTTTTCTTCAATACTACCATTTCTTGATTTGAAAACCCTATTTCTTATTACCTCTTCCGTTGAATTCTTCTGCAGAATCAATTTAATTACAAATTAATCATATTAATTCCCTTCCTAAGAGGTGTGATTTGTTGCTAGTTAATTTGTCTATGAAGCAGATTTGACATGACATAGAGGCGCTGTAGGATGTTTGCTATTTGAAGCTTATCATATTTATTGGACAGAGCATGTTGTCAAGCATAATAGCCTTCAATGTATTGTGAAAACCTTGAGATTTAAGTTATGTAGTAAAGACGGGGCCGCTTTGGTTCAAATCTTCTTTTGGATTGGCACACTGGATATTGTCAAGTTACAGGTTCACGATGTAAGGGAACTGCACTCTTTTTGAGATGAAAACAGGGACTGCTTAGCATGATATGTATGAATTTGATCTTTTGTTGTCTATCTTTAAGTTACTCAATGGACTTAGGAAGTCATGCTTCCTCATCTCTTTTGATGGAAGCATGTTCGTTGAGTATATTGAACAAGAGATTTTTTTTTTATGTTTCCAGTTTTTTCTAGAGCTCTTTGCCCTGTTTTTTATTTGTGGTTGTTGTTTATTTGATAATTTAGAAAGGGCAACCATTTGGCACCAAATAATTGTCTACCCTTGTAGTTTGGGTTCTTGATTCTTTAGATTTAGGAAATGCTCATAATTTTTTTAAATCATTGCAAGTGATAATGTATAAGAATTTTATTTCATTTCCTATTCATTAAAATGGAGAAATTAGTTATAAAGAAATTTTATCATGATGGAGAGTAAACTTCAATAAATCTGTAATTATTTTGGAGATGTGATGCAGTTATTTTTGAGGCCGATAATAAGGAACTGAAGTGAACCTTCATGGGAGACTGTTGCTATTGTAGATGATATTGTGTTGTTATGTAATCACTTTAGGTTGAAATATTTTGTTCATGTTCTTAGATAAGTAAATAAGGATGCTGACATTTACTTAAAACAAGCAGAACATGGCGAGTATTAAACTTCAAAACACAAAGTTAAGAATAGAAATCCATATGCCTGAGCAACCAGTAACTTGGAAAAAAATATTCCAAGAACTGAAAGGAGAAATAGAAAAAAGATATTTCAACTTTGTAGAGGCAGTAATTTGGTACATTCAGCTTCTTTCTAACTTTCAAATTCGCAAAATTGGTTACTACTGATACTAAGACATGTTCATACGAAACATAAACTTAATACTTTTGCAATGCTTTTGTGACATGAAAATGGAGGTTTGTCAAGTCCTTTCCAGGGCAATAATGGCAGCTTGTAACATTGTTGTTATCATGATATATATCATATATATCTGTTTTTACAAGAAATGGAGCCCAAATTATTGATAGGGTGAGGTTGTGAGCTTTAAAGTGCCATATTTTCGATCTGTATACCACGTTGTGACAAACCTCAATGCCTTATTCCACCTACAGAACATAGAAAAAACTAGAATAACTGATCAAGTACTGTATATGGGACCTATGGTTTCGTTTAATGTCAATCATGGAACATAATGTTTTGGATAACAACATAGAAAATTAAATTGCAAACAGTTAGATCATAATATTAATAGTGACTCAGACCAACATAGAAAAAAAAAAATAAGATGTGACATTCAGGCAGTGGTAGGTCACATATAAATTTTTTATGAAATGGTCAAGCAGTGGGATCTAAAATATATATTCATTCCTTCCATAGTGTATCCGGTTTCTGATTCAGGACCCAAAGCTTTTTGTCTTTTCCTTTTTTTTTTTTCTAGACAGTATATAATACAAATCAAACCATTACTTTCAAACAGGAAATTATTTCGAACAAACCTCTTTATAGCATAATTTTGCAGTTAAAAATTTAACAGGTAACACATAGTATACAAGTAGACGCATAATATACAACAATTAGACATATAGTTCACTGAAGTACACTAACAGTATAAATCAAGTAAATGCACAGTATACATAAAGTAAATGCACAATATACATCAAGTATACACATAGTATACAATAAATACATGTCAAGTATACAATAAGTATACACATAGTATACATCAAAAACACACACAGTACATTGTAAGTACATGTACAAGATACTGAAAGTACACAACAAGTATACATACAGTATACAACAAGTATACATAGCATATAGCAAGTACACGTCAAGTATACACACAATATACAATAAATATATGCACAATATATATTAAATACACACACAATATAAATACGCATAAAAAATGAAAATGATATCCTTACCCAAATAGGAATAAGTAGACATGTAATAAATTGAGATTCAAATCTAATCCAGAATATTACAAAATTATAAATGAGATCTCTGTGTAACTCTTTCTAGGTTTAGTACAACACTTACTTATCTTCTTGCTATTTTTCCCTTTCTAATATGAGAAACCAACCAGTCAATTCAAACAAAGTTCAACAAACAAAAATTGGATGAAATCAAAACCAAAAATTGTCAAAATTTACACGAAAAATCTTAATTTTTAAAGCATAATTGTGCTGTGTGCAATCTATGACAACTACATATGTATAATCTACAACATCAATACTTTAGAGCTTTTACTGAAATGGCTTTTCATAGCAAAAGAAGAGAAAGACAGATGGACTCAAAACACAGATCTGAAAAAAAAGAATACTTAATATATTTACTGTGAGTGAGGTACCTTTTCTCTTGATCTAAATAGAAGAGATTGCTTCTAAATAACAATCTTTCTGCATATAAGTTCATTGCAAAAACATCACCACAACAAAAATTAAAAATATTACAAATAAATTGATTGCCACAAATAAGTAAAAATGATAACACTTGAAAGAACAAATCAAAAAAAAAAAAAAATGAAAAAAATCAGAAAAATGAAACTGACCGAGTGGGAGGGGT
Organism: Excoecaria cochinchinensis; assembly: GCA_947683425.1. Classification (NCBI taxonomy): domain Eukaryota; kingdom Viridiplantae; phylum Streptophyta; class Magnoliopsida; order Malpighiales; family Euphorbiaceae; genus Excoecaria; species Excoecaria cochinchinensis. The sequence goes on from CANTUQ010000043.1 coordinate 11,755,576, forward strand.
CGCGGCGGAAGTGGCATCAGGCGACCAGTAAGGGGCGAGTCGCAGAAGCGGCATGTAATGCCCGCAAATGTGTCCTAATAGTTTTGACCTAATTCGGGGTGTGTGTGTAATTGAATGTGTGTTTTGGGACTTAGTTGTATAGATGAGGGACTTAATTGGAAAGAAGGAGTGGCTAATTGGTAATTATGCATGATTGAATTAATAGTGGGTGAGTGGCTGATTAATTAAGAAAAGTAAGGATTAATTAAAGAATGAAATAATATTAAACTAAGTGAGTGGAGGCAGATTTTTGGTAGTGGAATCTGCTGGCTTACTCTTGAGCTGCCACCTCCACCATGTGATGCATGTGTTCCCTAAAGGAATGTGAATGATTCAATTGTGCATAATTCAGTCAACTTATTTGTTTCTTTCCCTTCTTTCCTGCGTGAGAGTGAGCTTAAGAGAACTAAAGAGTGCATGCTTATTGTTAAGGAGACTAAGAAATTTGATTGCTCAAGAGTTAGTGCAAACTTGAAAAGGGTAAGTGATTAGTATGTAGTGTTCTTATCATCTACTCCTTTCTTCTTGGTTTTGATTGGTTTGAATGGGATAATGTTGGACTGAGTTTAAGTCTGTAAATTTATGTTGTATTGGTAGCTGAGGAAGTGAAGAAGGACAAGGGGAAAGCTATTATCGAAGAGCCAAGTACTCAACGAAAATAGGAGTTGAGACGACAAGGTTTGGGAACAAACCTTAAATGTGTAAATTGTGTTTGCTGATTTATTTGATCATGGTGTGTAATTGATGCACGGATATTTTGATTGAGTATAAATGTTCATATAAGTGTGTATAGAAACTATAGTTTGAATTGGGAGTGTTGGTTTGGTCAAATTGGCTATTTTCAAGCTTTACAAGCTTGATTGTGTAAATCTGTTTTTGGAAGTCTATACTGACCCCCGAGACTTATTTATATTGTAAGTTGAGTTTTACAACTCCAAAAAGGGTGAGACTAATTGTATTAGAACCATAAGATCCGTGTCTTTAAATGTTGTAGAAATAGCTCTGTTGATTTGAGGACTCTAAGGTTATCAAAATTGACCATAACTGTAGTTGCATTTCTGTTGGAGGGCTTCTGGAACCAGTTGTGTTCCTTTAGCCATAACTCCTTCATTTTAAATCCAATTGACCTGAAACTTGTCCCATTTGAAAGATAAGACATAGAGGAAGAAATGTTAAGAAGGGACCTTTGCCTGAAATTGAGTGTAAGATATCGGTTTGGGCTGTACAAAATTGTGGTGTGAACCAGTACCAAAAGTTAGCTTCTGTTTTGCTTAATTTAGTATGTCACGGTCACAACCAATTCATTGTCGCCGTGACCCCCCCTGTTTTGTCTATTTAGGGTGTTTTTCTTCCTGAAATGCACCCGAACTTCACCACGAGTTCCCATAGCTTGTCCAATACATATTTATCATTATAAAATGAGTATTTTAAGCATGATGAACTATGCATGCTAATGTGTACAAATATGTATGAGCTATAAGTGTTCTAAATGTGATGAGTCAAGTATATGAATGTGTATAAATGAGTATGATTAAGATTGGTAATTTAACTAATAAAGTAACGATATATAATTATGTGAAGGATAGCAAATGGAATGACAAATATATGTGTATGAGAGCGATGTTAAGCTCAAGTGATGGGTATGTGCCTATGACATGATGATTCTTAAACTTAACTAAGTATGTAATTAATGACCATGAATAAGTAAACTTGAGAAGTGTAATGTGTATGTAAGTGATGAATGATATATGTGTTATGAAGATTGATCAATGTGAAATGGATGACATAATCAAATAACTTAAGCCTGCGAGTCAAGTAGTGGATAGATAGGCATGCCTATAGGGTCAAAGTGCTGCAGCCCAATGCGTTTAATGTGTCTGATTCCTTGGGAATCATAATGCGATTGTAATGCGTATAATCCTTGCTGAATTTTATTATATGTGGAATGATATTAATGTACCTGAGGGTACCAATGCATAAATGAGATTTTAAATGTGATTATAGTACCTTGGTGGTACCAATGCGAAACCCATTATCCGCGTCTTTGAATTGCAGGCAATTTAATGATAAAATGGAAATAATAATAATACAACCATTATGTATGTTATAATCTGGAATTATGAGATGGGTTGATTAATGCTCTATGTGTATGAGAATGCTAAATAAATCATGACATGCCTAAAATGGTATTTAATGTGATATGGTCATTTAAGTATGATCTCTTGCGTATAATGTATGATGTTCTATTTGTGTGATGTATTACTTGTTATGTGCATGTGTTCCCCACGAAGCGTTATCGCTTAGCACGGGTTTACCTTAATCCGTGTAGGTACGGAAGTGAGGTGATCGAAGGACTCTCCCGCATAATAACGGTCAACATTAGGAGTGCTACCAGTGTAGGTTTTGTGGTTTGTGTTATGGAAATTTTGTATAACTATGTATAAGTTTGGTATAGGTAATGTGTATACGAGTATGTAAAGGCATGTAATAATATGATGACTAAGTATACTAACTTATGGGTTATATATGTATGCTTAGTAAGTATATGTTTATAGTGAATGATCTATAAGTAATTGGCATGAAATGCATGATAATGTGAATGCGAAGTGAGAAATTTTATTGTTCAGGTTTCAATAAGAGTTTGATGATAAGAAAGTGCATGTGTTCTGTGTGTGTAACGGTCATTCCTGACTATATTAGCTGACCTAATATGACAGTTGGGAAGGGGCATCACAAGTTGTGGTATCAGAGCCTAGGTTTAATCTTTTCTGGGCATCGGGTAGATAAGATGTGTATAATTATGTTGACCTAATGTGAAAGTCCTTGTTTAATCTGTGTAGTAACGATGGATCCTGATCGTCAATCTGAAGAAGGAACTGCTGAAAGCATGAACCCTCAAGAAGCTGAGGTGACGAGGTCTGGATAGTCTGGGCCAATTAGATATAGAAATGAGGTTCCAGTGGGGCCTATGGAAGCTATGATGAAAATGACCCAGGATATGGCAATTGTAATGGAGCGTATGATGGCACCAAAGGCTCCAATAGAGTCTTTGGGAAAGCATGGGGCTGAGGAATTTCATGGTACAAGATTAGATGAATCTGAAAAAGCGAAGTATTGGATTGAGAAGGTGGAGAGAATTCTAAAAGAAATACGTTGTCCACAAGACCAGTGGGTTGAATGTGTGGTATCATTGCTTCAAGGCGCCGCGTATGATTGGTGGAAGTTAGTTTTGCAGAATCCGACGCTTCCTGAACAAGTGGATTGGGATTTCTTTGAAAAAGAATTTAAGAATAAGTTTATCACCAAGGCGTACCGAGAAGCGAATTGGAAGAAGTTTTTGAATTTGAGGCAGAGAACCATGACGGTAGAAGAGTATGAGGCAGAATTCTGTCGTCTAAGCAAATATGCTCCAAAGGGGGTATTGACTGATGCATTTCGATGCCAACAGTTTGAAGAAGGGCTGATTGAGGAGATAAAAGCATTGTTGATTTCTTTAACAACGGAGCAGAATGTAAGTTATTATCGAATTGTTCAAGCGGCTTTGAGAGCTGAAAGGACTTTAGGAGCCCAGAGGGAATGGAGACGGAGAAGGAGTTCAAGCAGAGGTGGTTCCAATGTGGGTAAGAGATCACGAGATTCCATCATGGCACCACCAGCTGAATCTGGTATTAGTTCTGCAGTAAGAGGAAAGAAGCGGGGAAATCCCTCAGTATCTAGTCAGAGCCGAGGAACAGCTAGTGGCAGAAATGAGATACATGAGTGTTCTCACTGTGGGAAGAAACATCGAGGTGAATGTTGGAAGGTAACAGGTGCTTGTTTTAGATGTGGAAGCACAGAACATTTTCTTGCTAACTGTCCTAAAGCATATGAGACTATGGGTAGTCAGCAGGAGCAAAGTAGGGGTGGTTTGAATTTGCCTCCAGTTAACAGAGGACGAGGCAGAGGACGTGGTAAAGGAAGTCAATCTAGAGGTGCAGTTGACTCTGAAACAGTGGACAGGCCAAGTGCAACACCCATTCGAGCTTACGCAATGAAGGCTCGGGAGGAGCAGGATGCACCGGAAGTGATAGCAGGTACTTTTCTACTTTACGATGTGGAAATGTTTGCTCTTATAGATCCTGGATCTACTCATCCATATATATGCTCTAAAAAGATAGGCGAAAAGATGCCTAAAGCGGAATTGTCACACCCCAACCTATACCATGGATACTTCTACTGAATTAGAGGGAGAAGGATCCAAGATAGATAGGAGTGTCACATCCCACTAGTGCAAACACGCCAACATCACATACAAAAAGACATCTCAGGAATAAATTAAAACTTTGAAATAAAGAAGAGTGATACAGAACAAAATGAATACTTTCATTAATATACAAAAGAAAGTCTTTACATTTTACATCCGATTACAAAAAAGAGTAAATATACAAAAGCCCAAAATACACTGTTCTGAAGGGCTAACAAAACATTATATATCTGATACAAAAGAAAGGAAAGCCTAGACTATAAAACTTCGATCTCTAGTTGCGTTGGCCTTCCCGATGCGACACGCCCAGACCATGCGTACCAAAACCTTCCACACCTGCACGGATAAACACCCGTGCTAAGCGAAATCGCTTAGTGGGGAAACACAAATGCATAACCGCCACTCATAGTGACGACAACAGAAAGCACATGATAATGATACAATTGTAGATATAGAATCATACATAGTTAATTCCAATATTTATATCATAATCCAAGAAAATATTCTTGTACAAAGACACACTAGCACATGCTTAATCATAAAGAGTGGATAACGAGTACACATAGATACTTGAGAGTATCAATATCGTATTATAAACACATAGATACCCAAAGGTATCAAATCATTCTTTTTATTTTTGTTCCAAATTATTTTCATATAGAATCTTAAGAAAGATTCAAACAGAAGGATCGCGAGGATCCGATCGGGGGACCTGATCAGGGTCCAAAATCGTACACATAGCTGCAGCAACACATAACTCTATTAGGCATGCCTAACTATCCACTTTCCGACATTAGCAGATTATACGAAATCTTGTCAAATTAACATACATATTATTCATTTAAATAAGTATTCAAGGCTTTAATAAAAGAGTGCATGCAAAAGAAATCAAGTCATTAAGCAAAAAGGAGAAGAAATCAAGTTTGGAAGCTACGCCTGTCGCGCTCGCGACGGAAGCCAAAACACACTTCCTCGCCTCATCTCGCGATCGCGAGTGACCTCGTGGTCACGAGAGGACGTGGGTGCTGCTCTCTGTCGCGCTCGCGAGGGTTGTCGCGCTCGCGACAGAATAGAGCCTAGCACATGCTCGGAGATCGAACACTCTGTCGCGCTCGCGACAGAGAGTTTCTTCGAGCTCCTCGGCGCAACACCTCTCGCGCCGGCGCAAGGGCTGGAACCTCCGCGCTCTGTCGCGCTCGCGACAGACACGGGTTTTTCAGCTCTTACGCCCAAAATCTGCAGAAATCTCATACAATTCACATCCAAACTTCCAAAATTGATTCTAAACCTCCAAATTAAGCAACACAAGCATCCACAACTCATAACATAATTAAAAACCCAGCTTTATCACCATTTATTTCAATTAAATCAAGCCAAACACATGCTCAATTCCAAGAAATCCCAAAACAGCAATTTTAACAATAATTACAACTATTCACATGATTTCTTGCAAATCCTTCAACAATAGTCATTCTCTAGCATCACATGTCAAACTAATTTTAATTTAAACTATACATATTCAATTCGTAACTCCAATCAAAGCTAAAAGTGCCAAAAATCCAACTCAAATCACAAATACATATATGAAACAAATGTTCCCAAACCTTATCTCCTTCGCTCCTACTCGTGAGCTCTGCTCCCGCTAGCGATTTCTTTCCCTTTTTCCAGTCTAGGAGACTCCTCTGAACCACAAATCCATACCAACCAAGATTAAATTCTATAATCACCTACATAAACATATATAAATACTTTAACCTAGAGAAGAGGAAGAAGAAGAATCTAAAACATCAATAACCCCTACTCACCTTTGATCTTTAAAATCACAAGCCAATCAACTCTATTCACTCAAGTAAAGAAGAGGGAGCAAGATTATGCAAAGAAAGGAAGAACAAAGAAGAAGAAAAAGAAAAAAAGAGAGTGGCGTGAGGAAAGGAGAAGAAGAACGGGAATCAAAGGGAAGGGCTGCCTTCTCTCTCTCTCCTCCCACCAAACCCATTAATGCTAACTTATCCCATATGCCACATGTCACTCTCTCCATAGGACAAATGCCCCCTAACACACCCTACTCCCATACTCTAACACACACACAAAGTTATTCACTTGCTCACACCCTACCACCATACATTCACTCATACACTAACCTAGCTCCTCTTCTCATACTATTACACCCACACATACTCTATTTAAAAAAAATAATCCAATTTAACACATACATGCAACACATAAAATTACACACATACAGACACGGACAGGCTCAAACTACTGGGGTGGTTTTGGGGTGTTACAGGAATGCTTAGCATATGATATATGTGTAACGAGTCCTTTAGGGAGTAATGTGAATGTGAGTAGAGTGTATAGAAATTGTGCATTAGAGGTTCAGGGTAGTGTATTTCCAGTGGATTTGATTGAACTACCATTTGATGAGTTTGATTTGATATTGGGTATGGATTGGTTGACTAAGTATGATGCAGATGTTAAGTGTAAAAGGAAGATTGTGATACTCAATGATGATAAGGGGAATAAAGTGACAATAAAGGGAAATGGTGCCAATTCACTTGTGAATGTAATATCTGCAATGCAAGCTTGTCGGTGTTTGAGAAAAGGATATGAAGCCTACTTGGCTTTGGTATTGGATGGTAAAAGAGAGTTTGCAAAGATACAAGATATACCAGTAGTAAGAGAATTCCCTGATGTGTTTCCTGAAGAATTGGGTGGTGTGCCACCAATAAGAGAGGTTGAGTTGTCTATTGATGTGATACTGGGAACTGTACCATACAGAATGGCTCCAACCGAGTTGAAGGAATTGAAAGTTCAGTTGCAAGAGTTGTTAGACAAGGGTTTCATTAGACCTAGTGTCTCACCATGGGGAGCACCGGTTTTGTTTGTTAAGAAGAAAGATGGTACGATGAGAATGTGCATAGATTACTGACAGTTGAACAAGGTGACAGTGAAGAATCGGTATCCTTTACCGCGGATTGAGGATTTATTTGATCAGCTTAGAGGAGCAAGTGTATTTTCTAAAATTGATCTGCGGTCTGGGTATTACCAATTGCAAGTGAAGAAAGAAGATATACCCAAGACTGCATTTAGAACTCGATATGGACATTATGAATTCTTAGTAATGCCATTCGGGTTGACTAATGCGCCTGCTGCATTTATGGATTTGATGAATCGGGTATTTAGACCTTATTTGGACCAATTTGTAGTGGTATTCATTGATGACATTCTGGTCTATTCGAAGAATGAAAAGGAGCATGAGCAGCATTTAAGGATTGTGCTTCAGACTTTACGAGAACATCAGTTGTTTGCTAAACTGAGTAAATGCGAGTTCTGGTTGCGAGAGATATCCTTTCTAGGTCATGTGATATCTTCTGAAGGTATTAAGGTGGATCCGGCTAAAATAGAAGCGATTGTGAATTGGAAGCCACCTAAGAATGTGCTTGAAATTCGTAGTTTCTTAGGGTTGGCTGGATATTATAGAAGGTTTGTGAAAGGATTTTCAGTGTTAGCTTCTCCATTGACAAGATTATTGCGAAAGGGAGTTAAGTATGAATGGATAGAAAAGTGTCAGCAGAGTTTTGACCAGTTAAAGAAAACGCTAGTTGAAGCACCGATTCTTACACAGCCTATGACTGGCAAATAGTATGTTCTGTACACAGATGCTTCAGGAGTGGGTGTAGGTTGTGTTCTGATGCAAGATGGAAAAGTGGTAGCATATGCGTCCAGGCAGTTGAAGCCGCATGAGCAGAATTATCCAACACATGATTTGGAATTGGCGGTAGTAGTGTTCGCTTTAAAGATTTGGCGACATTACTTGTATGGAGAGAAGTGTAGAATTTAAACTGATCACAAGAGTTTGAAATATCTGCTTACTCAGAATGAATTGAATCTAAGACAGCGAAGATGGCTTGAGCTGTTTAAAGATTATGACTGTATTGTGCATTATCACCCGGGAAAAGCTAACGTAGTGGCGGATGCATTAAGTAGGAAATCATTTTCAGCATTACAGTTAAAGCAGATTAAGTGGAGATTTTCTGCGGATAGAGCTCTGTTAGCACAGTTAAAAGCGAGACCGGTCTTGAGGGATGAATTGTTAGCCGTACAAAGGAATGATGCAAGGTTACAGCAGATTCTGCAGTCGATCGGTAATGATGATAAGACTGACTATTCAGTGAATGAGCATGGAGTGTTGTTATACAGAAATAGGATATGTGTGGCGGATAATAAAGAATTGAGGAAAAGATTGATGTATGAAGCCCATAACACAGTCTTCACTATGCACCCAGGCGGAAACAAGATGTATCAGGATCTGAAACAGCTGTATTGGTGGCCTGGTATGAAGAAAGATATAGTAGAATATGTGTCCAAGTGCTTGATATGTCAGCAAGTTAAGGAAGAACACCAAGTTCCGCAAGGACTATTGAATCCACTCCCTATTCCACAATGGAAATGGGACAACATCACAATGGATTTTGTTTCTAGTTTACCTTTGACCTCAAAGTAGCAAGATGCAGTGTGGGTTATAGTGGACAGATTCTCAAAGTCAGCTCATTTTATACCAGTTCGGATGGATTACTCGATGGAAAGGTTGGCAGAATTATATGTAAAAGAGATAGTTCGATTATATGGGGTACCCTTATCTATTGTCTCTGATAGGGATCCCAGGTTTACCTCTAAGTTTTGGAAGAGCCTACAAGCTGCAATGGGTACGAAATTGAATTTCAGTACTGCCTTTCATCCACAAACCGATGGACAGTCGGAAAGAAGTATTCATATTCTGGAGGATTTGATGCGAGCTTGTGTTCTGGATTTTTCTAAGAGTTGGGATAAGTATTTTCCACTTATGGAATTTGCTTATAACAACAGCTATCAGACTAGTATTGGCATGGCGCCATATGAAGTATTGTATGGAAGGAAGTATCGCACACCAGTTTGTTGGACAGAATTAAATGAGCACAGTATTGTTGGGCCAGATTTGGTTCGTGATACAGAAGAGAAGGCGAGACTTATTCAGCAAAGATTAAAGGCAGCTAGTGATAGACAGAAGTCCTATGCGAATTTAAAGCGAAGAGATATTGAATTTGAAGTAGGTGACAAAGTGTTTTTGAAGGTGTCTCCTTGGAGAAAAATGCTGAGATTTGGTAAGAAAGGGAAATTGAGTCCAAGGTTTATCGGGCCGTATGAAGTTCTGGAAAGAGTGGGTCCTGTAGCATATCGACTGGCATTGCCTCCGGCATTAGCCAAGCTTCACGATGTGTTTCATGTATCCATGTTGAGAAGGTATAGATCGGATGAATCTCATGTGTTACCTGTGCAAGAAGTAGAAGTACAGCCAGACTTTACCTATGATGAGAAACCGAAAACAATACTAACAAAGGAAGTGAGGCAACTTCGGAACAAGCAAATACCGCTTGTGAAGGTGCTCTGGCAGCATCATGGGGTAAAAGAAGCAACATGGGAGCCAGAAGTCGCTATGCAAAAGCAGCACCCTTATTTGTTTGACACAGGTATGAATTTCGAGGACGAAATTCTTTAAGGAGGGGAGAATTATAATGCCCGCAAATGTGTCCTAATAGTTTTGACCTAATTCGGGGTGTGTGTGTAATTGAATGTGTGTTTTGGGACTTAGTTGTATAGATGAGGGACTTAATTGGAAAGAAGGAGTGGCTAATTGGTAATTATGCATGATTGAATTAATAGTGGGTGAGTGGCTGATTAATTAAGAAAAGTAAGGATTAATTAAAGAATGAAATAATATTAAACTAAGTGAGTGGAGGCAGATTTTTGGTAGTGGAATCTGCTGGCTTACTCTTGAGCTGCCACCTCCACCATGTGATGCATGTGTTCCCTAAAGGAATGTGAATGATTCAATTGTGCATAATTCAGTCAACTTATTTGTTTCTTTCCCTTCTTTCCTGCGTGAGAGTGAGCTTAAGAGAACTAAAGAGTGCATGCTTATTGTTAAGGAGACTAAGAAATTTGATTGCTCAAGAGTTAGTGCAAACTTGAAAAGGGTAAGTGATTAGTATGTAGTGTTCTTATCATCTACTCCTTTCTTCTTGGTTTTGATTGGTTTGAATGGGATAATGTTGGACTGAGTTTAAGTCTGTAAATTTATGTTGTATTGGTAGCTGAGGAAGTGAAGAAGGACAAGGGGAAAGCTATTATCGAAGAGCCAAGTACTCAACGAAAATAGGAGTTGAGACGATAAGGTTTGGGAACAAACCTTAAATGTGTAAATTGTGTTTGCTGATTTATTTGATCATGGTGTGTAATTGATGCACGGATATTTTGATTGAGTATAAATGTTCATATAAGTGTGTATAGAAACTATAGTTTGAATTGGGAGTGTTGGTTTGGTCAAATTGGCTATTTTCAAGCTTTACAAGCTTGATTGTGTAAATCTGTTTTTGGAAGTCTATACTGACCCCCGAGACTTATTTATATTGTAAGTTGAGTTTTACAACTCCAAAAAGGGTGAGACTAATTGTATTAGAACCATAAGATCCGTGTCTTTAAATGTTGTAGAAATAGCTCTGTTGATTTGAGGACTCTAAGGTTATCAAAATTGACCATAACTGTAGTTGCATTTCTGTTGGAGGGCTTCTGGAACCAGTTGTGTTCCTTTAGCCATAACTCCTTCATTTTAAATCCAATTGACCTGAAACTTGTCCCATTTGAAAGATAAGACATAGAGGAAGAAATGTTAAGAAGGGACCTTTGCCTGAAATTGAGTGTAAGATATCGGTTTGGGCTGTACAAAATTGTGGTGTGAACCAGTACCAAAAGTTAGCTTCTGTTTTGCTTAATTTAGTATGTCACGGTCACAACCAATTCATTGTCGCCGTGACCCCCCCTGTTTTGTCTATTTAGGGTGTTTTTCTTCCTGAAATGCACCCGAACTTCACCACGAGTTCCCATAGCTTGTCCAATACATATTTATCATTATAAAATGAGTATTTTAAGCATGATGAACTATGCATGCTAATGTGTACAAATATGTATGAGCTATAAGTGTTCTAAATGTGATGAGTCAAGTATATGAATGTGTATAAATGAGTATGATTAAGATTGGTAATTTAACTAATAAAGTAACGATATATAATTATGTGAAGGATAGCAAATGGAATGACAAATATATGTGTATGAGAGCGATGTTAAGCTCAAGTGATGGGTATGTGCCTATGACATGATGATTCTTAAACTTAACTAAGTATGTAATTAATGACCATGAATAAGTAAACTTGAGAAGTGTAATGTGTATGTAAGTGATGAATGATATATGTGTTATGAAGATTGATCAATGTGAAATGGATGACATAATCAAATAACTTAAGCCTGCGAGTCAAGTAGTGGATAGATAGGCATGCCTATAGGGTCAAAGTGCTGCAGCCCAATGCGTTTAATGTGTCTGATTCCTTGGGAATCATAATGCGATTGTAATGCGTATAATCCTTGCTGAATTTTATTATATGTGGAATGATATTAATGTACCTGAGGGTACCAATGCATAAATGAGATTTTAAATGTGATTATAGTACCTTGGTGGTACCAATGCGAAACCCATTATCCGCGTCTTTGAATTGCAGGCAATTTAATGATAAAATGGAAATAATAATAATACAACCATTATGTATGTTATAATCTGGAATTATGAGATGGGTTGATTAATGCTCTATGTGTATGAGAATGCTAAATAAATCATGACATGCCTAAAATGGTATTTAATGTGATATGGTCATTTAAGTATGATCTCTTGCGTATAATGTATGATGTTCTATTTGTGTGATGTATTACTTGTTATGTGCATGTGTTCCCCACGAAGCGTTATCGCTTAGCACGAGTTTACCTTAATCCGTGTAGGTACGGAAGTGAGGTGATCGAAGGACTCTCCCGCATAATAACGGTCAACATTAGGAGTGCTACCAGTGTAGGTTTTGGGGTTTGTGTTATGGAAATTTTGTATAACTATGTATAAGTTTGGTATAGGTAATGTGTATACGAGTATGTAAAGGCATGTAATAATATGATGACTAAGTATACTAACTTATGGGTTATATATGTATGCTTAGTAAGTATATGTTTATAGTGAATGATCTATAAGTAATTGGCATGAAATGCATGATAATGTGAATGCGAAGTGAGAAATTTTATTGTTCAGGTTTCAATAAGAGTTTGATGATAAGAAAGTGCATGTGTTCTGTGTGTGTAACGATCATTCCTGACTATATTAGCTGACCTAATATGACAGTTGGGAAGGGGCGTCACACGACAGGGGTGAGGGAGGGAGGCAACGCGCGAGGGGGGCCGATCAGCGGGTAGGGGCGACGGCGGAGGGAGTGTGCCACGACATGCGCGATCGGCGGGTGGGGGGGCGCTGGAGGGCAGGTGGGGCAGCAATGAAGGGCGAGCGGTGGAGTGTGGGGGTGACAGTGCATCAGATCTGCAGATCAAGACAGGAGAGGGAGGGAGAGAGAGGAAGAGAGAAAAATGGGAGGGGGTTTACAAATACACAAGAGTAAATAAAAAGTTGTATTTTTTAAAATAAAAATAAAAAAATTGTATATTTATAAATGAAAAGTTGTATAAATAAAATTTAAAATTTAAAATATTGTATAATTGAAATATTGAGAAAAGTGAGTATTTTTTGTTTTTTGTTTTAATGTATAATTTTGTTAAAAGCCCTTTATTATATAAGTTTAGTCCGGTCCGAATCCGTTCAAAGGCCCCTTTTTAGTGGATGAATTTATATTTTGCATATAAATTGCATGTTTAGCCAAGTTAAGTTCAACCTTACATTATTTTTATATCTTTATAATTAATTCTTTCATTAGTTACATAATCTATAACATTTTAAAAAATATAAAAAAATAAAATTTTATAATAAACACTAAATTTTGCACATTTATTAACATATTAAATTATTTTTATTTTAAATTTTTATAATTTTATATAATATAATATATCATTCTCTTGCATAAGAAAAATATACTCCATTTGTACCACTAAATTATTGTTCACTACACAAATCACAAATATTAAATTAATTATTGAATTTGTTAATTTTTATATAAAATTATATTGAATAGATTAAGATGTTTTTTTTTAATTTAGATTATTATAGTAAAGTGTGTAAAAAAAAATATCTATTAAAGTATTAAATATTTTGTTGATATTATATGAGAATAAAATTATAAATGATATATTAGATATTATTTAAATTTATCAAAATAATTATTTGGTGGGATAAATTTTTTATAAAATGTAATAATTTAGTATATCAATTTATACCTTAAATGCTTTTAGGGTAGGTCGATTGTGAATCTCACATTTGTCAATAAACGCCTCGCATTCCTCGGGAAAATTTTACAAAAAATGTTATTTCGGAAACTTATTTGGAAAATGGCAACATAACGAGTAATTATCTGACCGACACTGAAATAGAAAAGACAGATCTGAAAAGTTCAGACATGTCTGGAAAGTGCCCAGATTTTTCTGAAACCGAAGATATAAGTTATAACTCATTATCTACCAGTCAAAGGCATATTGATTTTGCTCTAAAAAGACGATTGATTGTATTCCCAACATTGGGAAAAGAGGACCCGTGAAGAGCAGTTGAATTGGAAAAAAACTGGCTCAATTCAAAGCTTTGTTTGGATGAGGAGCATCATACCCCGATATATAATAACTAACGTGTTCGAAGAGATGATATGATAATATATAATTCAACAAAATTTTGTATGAAAGAAAAAAATTGAAAAATAAAAATATTTTTGATATAGTAAGAGTTTTTAAAATTAAACAAATGTGGTAAAAAAAATAAAAATATAAAAAAAATGATAAAACTATTAATTTAATGATTTAAAAATTTAGGAAAAAGTAAATTAGGGAGTAACTATCAAATACCATACTCATAAATTAAATTTTTTTCCAAATGGCCTCTTTGATAAGTTCAACACCATACTATATTATCATCTAACCATGATAGGACATTTAATGGTTATGCATGAGTGTAATGTTTTACGGTATATTTGTTTAGATATAATATTATTTTATTTGTTTTCCATATGTATGGATTATGTTTTTTTATTTTTTTTTTATGTTCTAATTATTTGTTAGATTACTTTGGGATGGGTTATAGTTGGATTCTCTTTAAGCCATTAGTCATATTTATATTCTATTTTATTTGGCAACAAAATCTTTTACTACCTTCTTCTTCTTCTTCTTATTCCTTTTTTTTTTAAATACATATAAATCCATTTGAATTTGACTTCATTTTAGAAGTGCTAAATGGTCTCGAGTGGATAAATTTGATTCGAGTCATAAATGAGTCATTATTTATAGAACATAAATGGGCCAAAGGCCAAACGAATTGGACAGGTTTGGATCGATTCATAGATTTACTATATGTTGGCCCAAATAAATTGCATGTAGCCAAGATGGATTGCATGGCGGTTTAGATGGAGATCTCCCATTTGACCAATTTTTTAATGAAAATAACTCTTGACATAATAACATTATACTAAAAAAGCTTTAATAAAAATATTTGTGCAAATGGGCCGCATGGTGGCCAAAGTAGGTCGGATGGTACAAACGGGCTAAAATGTGGATCGACCCATTTGACACATGTTTTAACGAAAAATAATTTTTAATATAATAACATGATACTAAAAAGACTACTATAAAAGATATTGGACTAGATGGTCGGGCTATCTCAATGGGTCAGATGACGGCATAAACGGGTCAAAATATGAGTCAATTTATTTGATCCATTTTTAATGAAAAATACATTTTTATATAATTACAAGATACTAAAATGGCTACTATAAAAAGGCTACTCTCATTTTAAGAAAATAAATATTGGATATACAAATAGTAAGTAATTGTTCATTCAAAAAAATTAGTCTAACAATAATATGCTGATATATTTTTCGACTTCAACTAATGATAAATCAACACTTTGATTTGGTTTTGAAATTTTAATATATTTTTCCATATAATCTTAATTCCTTCTTAGCTGCAATAATACTAATATTTAGTAAGAATACTATAAGAATGTGCAAAATAACCTATATACACATGTTCAAATAAAGAAGTGTATTGATTTTACCTTCAAATCAAAATAACCAACTGCGAGTGGTAATTAATATAGATGTCCTCCACTTGTTGAGAATTCTTACTTCCATACTAAATGCTGACTCTGAAATAATTGTAATAATGGAAATTGTCATAATATTTCAAGCCATTATTGAAAGAACAAGATATTTTGCCTCATTGTTTTATAACCAAGATAGCACATCAAATTGTGGAGTTTTACTTAGTCTTTGAGCATTATCTAACTCAGATTTATCTCTAAAAGTATTTTCAAGACTATCAAATTCCTTCATGAAAATTATTATAGAAGTTATACAATATATAATGCAAGAATGTAAATCTTATATTCTAGAAATAAAAATTAAGGATGAGAGATGCACTTTTATGAGATCATCATCCACGCTTGTGTTAGGAGTATGCCCTAGAGCCCATATAGATTAAGGATGTTTTCATGTATATGAACTCATTGTTATTTATGAGAAGGCATCATTCATTTATTAATACTATGTTGTGATTATCTTTGGTTTGGTTTTGTATCTTGAATTAATAAATGTATTCCTTGGTATTATAAACACAGTGCAAATGTAATTATGAAAGAGTTCATGATGTGAGATGCCTATTGCATGTAATTATGTTAATACCTAAATATCTTTAGTCATAGTATTAACAAGATAGGACATTATTAATACGGATAGACTAACAAATGTTATGCTTCTTGAAAGGTTCAAGCAGTGGTGCTTATAATTGTGATCATGGAGATGATTGAAGCCGACATCTGGATGCTTGTTAGAAGAACAAGTACAATAAAGACCTACCATGAGAATCCTCACATGGATATAAAATCTATGCTAGTGACGAATCTCATCATAGCAATGGTGCAAGTATCCTTAAACTTGAGATCATCAAAGTTATCTTAAGTAGTAAGTGGTATACTTTAACTCTGTAACTGCTGACATTCATCAAGGGGTGAACATAGTCAGGAGTATATTATGACCTACTTGAAGATAGTCAAGTGATCAATAAAGGATTTACCATTCCAAATTTATTAAGGGAGTTATTTCACATGTTCTATAATATACTTGTTTAGAGAATCTCTGGCCAAAGTAGAATGCCAATGTGGATGAGATCCACAAGGGGCATTTTAGGAATAATAGTTAAATTATTAGAACAACTATATTTAAGTTTGTATGAGTTGACAAAATCCATACTCAAAATCTAAATGAGATAAAGTAAGATAAAAGGAGTAATTACGCGGTAACTATTCTATAGAAGGGTTCAGTCAAAATCACTTCACTTTTCTATTACTTGGTTAATTATGATGCTTGGCTAGAAGCCTCTCATAATTTGTACACGAACATAAATATAATTATTAATTAGAGAATTAATATAATAATTTAAAAAGTTTAAATCGTACAATACATTAATTGCAAATATGTCTGTACTGCCAAGTGGACTAGAAAACTCAATGGGTCACACACCCATAGTGTAACATACTACTATTTTAACGTACGTTTAACTTATTGTGACAGTCACTAGGCAACCCACGAAATTGTTTAATTATCGGCTTAAATTATAGTCGTAACTTCAAGTAAATTTTCCGCTTTATCATTTAATTACTTAACTTAATCTTTTTCAAAACAAATAACTTCCTTAATCATGTATAACCTATTTCAAATCATAACTATATGGCTTTTTGGTCGATGATTCATTTGGTAAAAATTTCGGTAGTATGACGGCTATAAATTTAACCCACCCAACCTGCAAATCAAACAATCCTCAGCCCACACAGGAGCACAACAATAATACAAGCTTTAATGTAACAATTTATCTATCAAACGCAGTCTCATAGCATCCATGATATTTATAATATCCACATATATGCCAAGTACATGTTCAATTCCATATCATCCAAAACACATATACATATACATGCCATTAATTTTAAACCTACAAAATATCCTTTGTAGTCTTTGCCCAAGCCAGCTCTCAAAATGAAGTATGCTTGCTCCAGCTCCTAGTCCAATCCTACACGCAGTCAATAGAAAATTACGCGCTGAGCATTAAATATGCTTAGTGGTGGTTACAAATCCAAGGATTTCCACTAATCCTAATTATGCACACACATCAAATTAACTATTTAAAATAACTATTTTCAATTATCATTTATTTATTCACTTAATTACCAATTACTCCTTAATTACTCAATTAATCATTCCATTACTTATTCAATTACACTTTAGTCCTTAAATTACTATCATTACGGTCAAATTACAATTTAATCCCTAAACTTTCCTTAATTTATAATTTTACTCTTCTTATATTTTTATTTACAATAATGCCTTTATCTAACCTAATCTTCACATTAATTCATTATTTAGCCTACCAATTACCATTTAGTCCTCAATTTATCATTTTCACTGTAAGATTTCATTTTAGTCCCTAAACTATTATTAGTTCATTTATTTACCAATTAATTCTTATTTTCCTTTATTTAATCTTATTAAATAATTTATTTACATTTTTACCGTTTAGTCCCTAAAACTTTTTAACTTGTTATAATTTAGTCCTTTTTCATTCTTTTTCGCACATTAACCTTTATTTAGTTAATTTTACTCATTTTTACCATTTCGCCTCTAGTATCGATCCGGTAGAAATGTCCGAACCGGATATATGGGACGTGGACCCCCCCATAGATCCACATCATTTAAGAGTAACCCCGAAGGGCCACTCATGCATTTACATTCCATTTTATTTGACATTTTAACATTCATTCATTTTATAGATCGTCATTGGCTTATTAATAGTGAGTCGTCATGACTCACACCGTGGTTTTTGGTGTCCCTATGGCTAGTGTGACGCGCGCCGGCTCCCCGCGGCCGCCCGTCCGGACCGCCCGCACGTGGGCGATCGGGGCAATTGCGGGTCCGTCAACAGCTTGCGATAAATCGCAAGTGCGTCTATGTTGGGCAACAAAGAGGTTTCATGGAGTCGCCACCCAATAGAACATTGGGAAAGTTTCTCTCGCCTCGGAGAGCCTAAGACTTGCGCATTTTATCCATATTGGGCCATGAGGCCTAGGATTAACGTCTAAATCTCGTGACACAAGAGGTGTCTTGGAGGATAACCTCTAACCTCTTGAGCCCAAAGACCAGAGCAGGGGTTCGGGACTTCTCATTTATTCATACCTTACTTAAGTTTACAATTGAGTTTTGAATTTATTAGTTCGCTCTCTCTCCACACAATGCAAGTTTGGTTAAAGCACAATTTATTCACGTATTTAAAACAATAGATAAACAAATAAATAAAATAATAAAGGATTAAATCAAATAAATTACAATAATACTAGGAGCGGAATACAACTCCCATTTATAAATGTGTTATACATGCATAAAACGGGTTATTCATTTATTTTGAGAACTTTGGTCCCCGCGTGTGTTTATTATGGAAAACGATTTTTATGTGATGATTTTATTAGGTAAAAATAGGACATTGGTCCAATTTTATTTAGCAAACATTATTTTTAGCGGGAAACATTTGTGTGGTGGTTCTTTTTAGTAGCGGTCGAAAATCATTTTATTATTACAGACCACAAATACATACAATAATATTTACATATTTCTAAATAAATAAATAAATGAATACATAAATAAATAACTAAATTCTAACAATAATCAATAATGATAATAATAATAATACATAAAATTAAATAATCACAAATCAATTAAATAATAACATCAACATAAAATTAACACAAATTAGACAATAATAATAATAATAATGATAATAATAATAATAATATTAACATAATAATATTAAATAAATATAAATAATAACAATAATAAATAATAATAATAATAATAATAAATCAGAATAATGAATAAATATAATAATAATATTATAATGATAATAATAATAATAATAACAGAAATTAAATAAATAAATATAATAATTATAATAACAATAATATTAATAAAAACAGAAATTAAATAATAATAATAATAATAATAATAATAACAATAATAACAAAAATCAAATAAATATATAATAATAATAATAATAATAATAATAATAATAAACAGAAATTAAGTAAATAAATATAATAATAATAATAATAATAATAATAATAATAATAATAATAATATTAATAATTCAGAAATTAAATAAATATTAATAATAATAATAATAAATAAATAAATAATAATATTAATTAATATTAATTAATAATATATTAAAATAAATAATTAAATAATGGGCTTACCGGATTTAGGTCGCCGGAAACTCGCCGGAGCAGCCGTTGGAGACACCGCCGACACCGGATGGTAGATCGGAGCGCCGGGATCACTCTGCCGTCGGTCACGCGCCGGAAAGGACCCCTCTGTCGCCGGAAAACATCTTGGAAGCCGCACGGTTTTCCCTTCCGATCTCCCTCACGCCGGCGCCGATGGCCTATCGGAGGCTGCCGTTCGGTGCGCCTGGGTCTCCTCTTCACTCCGGCGGGGCGCGTGTGGTGGTCGGTGGCCGGAGCTGGCCGGCGAAGGCGACGCCTCCTCCTTCCCCTTTTTTCTTCTTTTCCTTCTTCTCCGATCCGGCGTCTGGGTCTGCTCCTCTCCTTTCTTCTCTCTTTCTTTTCTTTTCTCTCTTTTTCCTTTCCTTTTCTTTTCTTTGGCCGGCCCTCACTCTTTTCTTTCTTTCTTTTCTTTTCCTTTCCTTTTCTTGGTCTCTTTTCTTTCTTGATCTCTTGATCTGCCGACCCCTCACTCTTTTCTTTCTTCCTTTTCTTTTCCTTTCCTTTTCTTGGTCTCTTTTCTTTCTTGATCTCTTGATCTGCCGACCCCTCCCCTAATTTCCTCATCATTTTCATTTTATACCCCTAAATTAGGGCTAAGGGCACAAGGATAATTTCCCACTCAATTCCCTCCTTTTCTCTTTTCTTAATTAATCTAACTTAATTAAAACTAATACACACACATACTAATTTAATTAAACATTACATATTAATTACATCTTAATATAATTTATCTAATTAATTAAACATTCTACATTTTAACTAATTAATTAACTAATTAATCTTTAATTTTACATGCATCTTAATTAATACAATAATATTAACTAAATAACTAACCAATTAACTAATTAATTAACAGACAACATTAACTAATTAATTTTACACATACACATATTTATATATTATCACATATATTATTTTTTTGGAGGGAATTATCAAGGATCCAAAATTATCACTGACACTTTTATACTTAGCTCGGGACCCGGTGTCTACAGCTAGTCATCTATATCCCGAGCTAGATTTAACTACTAGACTATTATGAAAGGCAAATAAAATATGCCATTACTTAAATTTTCCTTTAGTACTCAAATTATACATTAATATGAATAAGATACCATTCGGTCATCACCATAATTCCACAAATAAATCATTCTTTTCTTACTAAAATATCTTCATTTCACTACTTAAATATTTCTATCACCATTCATGCATATTCATTAAAATACACATTTAGCATGATTTTCAATATAAACATAATGCATTATTTTACTATAAAATATTCATTTATGCTCAATTAATTCCAAATAAATTATCATATACTCAATTTTTATCATATATTCATTTTATGCTAAGATACTTAATAAATAATCAAATTATACATTATTTTTTTCCTATGTTAACCATTCGGCCCAACCTACACAATCATCATTAAGTTTTTCGTTCATTCATGTATCATCAACTAAGTTAGTTTATATCTTAATTTACATGTATACATCATTAATTTGCATTAAAATACCAAGTATACCCTAGTATACCCATGTATTTCATTCGGCCAACACTATGTCACCATCATACAATTTACTTCTTCATGGTTTAAACATTCAAATCATTATTTTTAACATCCTAAATCATGTCTATAAAGTTTATTTCAATTTAACACACTTTTATCACATGCCCACCATACAAACATAACATAAATTCATTCTAAATCAATGGAAATAGGTGGATTTTGTAACCACTAACCTTGGTTTCTTGTTCTATTCTTCTTGGACTTCCTTTCCTTCGCCTTTTCCCTATGGCAAGCTTTCTCCTTCCTTGTTCCCTAATGGAGGCCGAATACACCCATTGAAATTCCATCAAATTCATACTTTATTTTTGAAATATAATTACATAACTACATTGTACATACCCTAAATTACCTATTAGAACCATTAAACCAATTTAAAAACTTAAATTTCTCTTACCTCAATTTGTGCACTAAACTTTGCACACTTGAATTTCCCAATCTATCACTCCAATTGAGATCTAAAGGATGCAATTAGGTTGTAGAGGGGCTGAATTTTGCTAGGGAGGCTTGAATTTAGGGAGAAAGTGGAAGAGAAGAGAAGAGAAGAATTTGATGGAGAGAGGGAGAAGGTGAATTCGGCCAAGAGAGAAAAATGGAGGAGGGTGCAGAATTCTGGAGTTCTCTCCAAAATTTTTGATATTTAAATACCCTGGGTTTTGGGCTGGGCCGGTGTGATGCACGCCGACCCTAACAAAGGCCCTCGTAGGCGAGACCCGCTTTTAGGGCTTGAGGGATTGGTTCGCGTCTTTTGATTTTGGGCAACATGAGACATTTTGGAATTTTTTAACCAATAGAACATTGGAAAGTTCATCTAGTCCCATGAAGCCTTTAGGTACCTTTGAGGCATTTTGGAGTTGCCACCCAATTTACAAGAAATTGGGAAATATCATCTAACCTCTAGGGTCTAAACCAGAGAAGGTTTTCGGAACTTCACTCTTATTTATGCATTGGTTAAACATAAGGGAGTTTTTAGATCTAAAAATTCTATCTCTCTTCTCACGCGATTAGTGCAATTTATTGAAAGCGCATTTCAAGCATCAAAAAAGCGATGAAAGCTGTAAAGAAAGCGGTAAACACGCCATTTACAAAGAAGAAATTGGGACAAATACAATCCCCCAAATGAAAAGAAAAACTGAATAAAATTTAAAATGAAAATTGGGATAGAATACAATCCCCAAGTGAAAGAAAATAAAATTGCCCCAAAAATAATTAATTACAAGGGCCCACAAAATATAAACGTAAATTTAAATAATCACGCAAAATCAATCAAAAGGGGGTAACATACATAATTCGGGATATTTATTTGGTTTTGGAACATTGGTTCCTTCATGCTCACTTAAAAAGGGATCGAAGAGTTATTTTGGTATTTGTTATGAAAATCGGGATGAGTGATCCAATTTTTAATAAAATCAACTTTTCATTTTAGTCCGCGATATTTTTGCATTTTTGGCTAAAATCTAGGACATTGGTCCCAATTTATTAATAAAATTCCAATTTAATTGTACAAGATATTTTTGTGATTTTTTATTTAGCATGCGTATAAAATAAACTTATTTTATTTACAGACAAATTATAGTCACTTAAATAGGGATAGGAAAGGTCTCACCCAACTGATGTAAACTCCTACGTGTCGCGAGGAGTTTGGTCACGATAAATGCTCAAACAAGTAAGTATGACATTTTTAGCCCCAATTAAAAAATAACAATAAAAAAATATTAGCAATAATTCCAAAATCAATTAAAAATAGAAGTAAAGGAAATCTAGTATAAAATTAATACACCAATAGAATATAAAATAAGTTAAATTAAACATATTAATTTAATATACGAACATCACACATAAAAAAATAATAATTAAAAATCATGCAAAGTATGGTAATAATAATAATAATAATAACTATATCATGAAATAACACCATGCGAAATATAATGACAATAATAAAAATAATAATAGTAATAATAATACCAACAACAACAACAACAACAACAACAATAACAATAATAATAATAATAATAATAATAATAATAATAATAATAATAATAATACAATGGAATTAAATAAATAAACAAGAGGAAAGTAAATAAAAAAACGTAATAGAAAATAATATTCAAACTTAAAAATGATTAGCACAAAAATCATACCCAACAAAGAGGAAATCAATAAATCCAATTTTTCAAACCTAAAATAATATATATTTATCCATTTTCATACCAAAAGCAAAATAAAGATTGAAAACTCATGCTAAAAAAATAGATCTCAACTTAAAAATACATATTTATCAATGCAAGAAAAAAGTAAATAAATTAAAATACATAAAATGAAATGAGAAAGAAAAAAAAATGGATTCAAGAATCTTTACCCTTAGAGTTAAGTAATATGTAAGCAAGATGTCTCGATCTATTCTCCTTGTCAAGATTCGAGAATAAACTCGAAAATGTTCAAGAAAATCTTGAGTTTATATCTCAAAAAAACTCAAGAACACTAAAATTCAAAAATGATTTGATTTTTTTTTTATGTTTGCTATTTGATGAGAAAACTCAAGTTAAGGAAATTGATTTTCCTTTCTCAAGTTTTAAAGTTCAATAAAAATTTTTAGATATAAGAAAAACTAGCATGAAATTAAAGAAGAAATTTTTAGATTTAAGAGAAGAAAATTAAGAAGATTAAAGAAAATAATTTTAAATTTTAAGAAAAAGAAGAGATGAACTCTAAGAACAAGAAATTTCTTGTTTTTCCAGCAAAATGCACTCTCTTCCTTAAGACCACCTTCCCAAAATCCCTTGGAAAAAAATTAATTCCCTTAGAGAAATTTTCTTAGCCAAAATCCCTTTTTTTTCTTCCTCCTCTTTCTCTCTCAAAAATCCCTTAGAAAAAATCAATTCCCCCTTTCTCAAATGAAGAATTCTCCCGTTAAAACTCATTGTCCTCTCAATTTAGTCCACCTTCAAAAGGTAAATCCTCCCTAATTTCAACAAAAAACACCCTAAATTCAAAATAAAATCCTAAAAGTCAAATATTTACAATTAATATTTTTATTATTTTTTGACTTTTGATACCCACAAAATCTGACTAACATTTTTCAAATTTCAACAAAATCTGAAAAAATCCCAAGAAAAAATCATTTTTTACCCTAAAAATGTCAAAAAATGGATTTTCAGCGAAAATCGGCGAAAACGGGCAAAGCTGGGTGCGACGGGTGAGGATTCTTGCAGGTGGGGGGCGAGCGCCCTGCATGGATCGGTGAGAAATCTCGCCGATGGGCGAGAAATCTCGCAGATCCGGTGAGATGCCAGGTGCGGAAGCGCACGCGCTGCGCAGCCCCTACGCGTCCGAAAAATTATATATATATATATATATATATATATATTTTAATTTTTTTTAGAAAATAAAATAAAAATCAAGTGCAAATTTGGACAAAATATAAAGATAAAAATAAAAATAAAATAAAAATAAAAATGAGAATAAGAATAAACATTTTAAAAGATTTTTGAGACCAATAAAAGAATCTGACAAAGAGATGATCAATTCCTACTTTTTTGCTTGTGAATTAGTCTTTATTTTCATCATCGGGTAATCCTGATCTTGGACTGCCTCGGGATCCGGTGTCTACAGTTGCCCCCAATTTTGGAGAACTTAGAGCTCGAGTGCCTAAGTGACCCAAAATTCAGAAAAGAAGGAAAGAGACACGTACCAGAGGCGGTCGCTTTTCCAGACTGGAAGAGCTTGTTGGCGTGTTATCTTTACTGAGGTGGTTCCCCCTGAGAGGTCTTCGGTTGATCGGCTGCTCCCTGAGAAGTCTTCGATTGATCGCCCCTTGAGAGGTCTTCGGTTGATCGCCCCCTGGGAGGTCTTCGATTAGCTGGCTGCTCCCTGAGAAGTCTTCGGTTGATCGCCCCCTGGGAGGTCTTCGATTAACTAGCTGCTCACTGAGAAGTCTTCGGTTGATTGCCCCCTGAGAGGTCTTCGATTAGCTGGCTGCTCCCTGAGAAGTCTTCGGTTGATCAGTTGCTCCCTGAGAAGTCTTCGGTTGATCGCCCCCTAAGAGGTCTTCGGTTGATCGCCCCCTGGGAGGTCTTCGATTAGCTAGCTACTCCCTAAGAAGTCTTCGGTTGATCGCTCCCTGGGAGGTCTTCGATTAACTGGTTGCTCCCTGAGAAGTCTTCGGTTGATTGCCCCCTGAGAGGTCTTCGATTAGATGGCTGCTCCCTGAGAGGTCTTCGGTTGATAGCCCCCTGAGAGGTCTTCAATTAGCTGGCTGCTCCCTAAGAAGTCTTCGATTGATTGCCACCCTGAGAGGTCTTCGATTAGCTAGCTGCTCCCTGAGAAGTCTTCGGTTGATCGCCCCCTGAGAGGTCTTTGATTAGCTGGCTGCTCCCTGAGAAGTCTTCGGTTGATCGCCCCCTGAGAGGTCTTCGATTGATCAGCTGCTCCCTGAGAAGTCTTCGGTTGATCGCCCCCTGAGAGGTCTTCGATTGATCGGCTGCTCCCTGAGAAGTCTTTGGTTGATCGCCCCCTGAGAGGTCTTCGGTTGATCGCACCCTGGGAGGTCTTCGATTAGCTGGCTGCTCCCTGAGAAGTCTTCGGTCGATCGCCCCCTGGGAGGTCTTCGATTAGCTGGTTAGTCCCTGAGAAGTCTTCGGTTGATCACCCCCTGAGAGGTCTTCGACTAGCTGGCTGCTCCCTGAGAAGTCTTCGGTTGATCGCCCCCTGAGAGGTCTTTGTACGGTTGGATTGGTGTTTTGATTGATGTCGTCACTCGCCTTTTATCAGCGTTTGCATTGATTCTCCCTTTCTGCAAGACCTCATAAAGCCAAATATGCAGGAAAAATAGTGAGCATGCATGTGAGATGCATATGTATGCAGTAATGCAGTACAAGAATTCATCTAAGTGGATCTGGAGGCGACAGCCGGTTTGGTCGTAATTTGTAGCAGGATCGGTGCCCCCTGGAATTGTTTTTGAATTTATGCCTCTGGGGGATTATGAGGTTTACATCTGAAACCTGTAGTCATTTTTTGAAGGTAGTGCGTCCCTTGTGGATTTTTACACTAGCTTTTGTTAGCGGAAAATGCGTCCTTTTCGGATTTTCATATAACCCTGTGCCTTATTTTTTGCATGGAATGGACCCAACCCAATCTAGCGGCTTTTATTCACTTTATTTTTTTTGTAGGACAGACTGCCTGTTCCCAGTTTTTCACCCTGCCATTTGGCCTAATTTTTGCTTAGAGCGCCAATTACGGTTTTCATCTCTAACGGCCTTTTTTTTTTTTAGATGCTGAAGTTGTTACCAAAGATCTTTCGGATATGATTGGCATGTACTTATGTCTTAGATTATGGTTGTATGAGTTTGATTCCTATCATGAGGATGCTGTAGAATTGGCCTTACAATTGATAGCTGGATGAGTCGACTGAAGTGCTTGAGTAGCGAGAATGGTAGAGGGTAGACAGTAATAATGTGCTGATTCTATGCTAAACCCAGACAACTTTGAGCATGCAAGATGAACTGCTCTGGTCATACCAATACATCTTTGCATAAATGCATATATTTCAATCTGATTTCATAACGCATGATCACTATTTGGCATTAACTCGAAAAATATGAGACCTCATCTAATCTCGGGATAGATCTTGAGAGCATCAAACTCCTATTATCAATCAGCCCTCGCAGGTTTTCTTGATTGAATATTTTCTCTCCTTTCTATTTTTAGCCTTTGCCATGAACCTTCCTTTAGTCCGTCAGTGTTGGTTGAATTTGCTTTCATCTTCGTTGGCCGGAGAGGCTGCTACTTCTAAGAGTGGTTCTTTTTTGTATCAAAGTTTTGTTCTTGGCCCTTGTGCAGACCGGTTAAGGTGATGGGTTCCTTATTTGGGGCTTGGATGTGAAATCTCACACTTCGCTTTTATTGGCTTTGGTGGTTTAAATTCTGAAATGGTTTTCAATGGCTGAGATTGGGGACAGGTTAGGCTTGGCGATCTGGGGCAAAGATTATGTTTTTTTTTATGTTTTTTCTTTTCTCTCTTTTTTTTTTTGTTTTTGTTTTGCTTTGTTTTGTTTTGTTTTTTTTTGCGCGTACGTTTTTCTCTCTTCTTTCCTCTCTTTTTTTTTTCTCTCTTTTTTTTTTGTTTTTGTTTTGTTGTTGAAAGGTAAATAGCTATCCTGCTAAATTTGGCTGTAAGGGTCCCGAATAGTTAAAGGTCAATCTTGATTGATTTTAGGGTTCAAATGGTTGGGAGGAAATGGGTCACACGGTTTGGTTCTAACGAATTATATGTTTCTCGTGAAGGTCCTGACTTTTATTCGTCCAACTTCTGGTGTAGCTTTCGGGGTTTGATTTTATTTGGCAGCACCATATGCAACCCAGATGTTGGGGGTGCAAAGGAATGGCTTTCAAAATCCAGTTCGTCGTCATGTTGGCACGTGGAAGTAGCATTGGTTTCAAGAATGTCCTTTTCAATCTTCAGCATGTCATACCAGGTCTAGGCAAAGGCTCTTTTTTATTTTATTTTTTACATCTCTCAAAATTATCCTCTCTTCAAGAGTTATATCAGATGCTATCAAAATTTTATTTTGACTCCCCAAAGTTTCGAGTTTAGATGGAGTCGTATTAATTGGGTTAATGTGAAAAATGAATGGATGTATCGTGATCATAAGAAATAAAATTATTAGAAATATCATACAAATAAGCAAAACATTGTCCATCACATTGAAATAACTAAACTGTCTTACGGAGTTCTCTAATTAAAAATAAAGCATTTAAAAAACATAGTCTTCATGTAGCGCTTCTGACGAGTGGCAGTAGCGTACTCATCTTGCCAGAACTGATCAAACTCATGGCGGGGGAACTGCATTGTAGCTCATCTTCTTCTTCTTCTTTCTCTTCCCAGGGTCCGTGATCTACTTGGAGTCAACGAGATCCTGGATTTTGCCCCTCAAGATTTGGCAATGGTCTGTTAGATGCCCAGTGTGTTGATGGTAGGCACAATATTGATCACTTTTATGCCCTGACTGTCCCTGACTCACGGCTGGCCTGGACGGCAACGGTTGCAACTTGCCCTTCTTCATTAGCTTTTTAAAAACCCATGACAAAGGTCTGCCCAGATCAGAATAGTGCCTTTGAGCTATCTCAGCTATTGGTACTTTCCCTGTCCTCTTAACATTGCCCTTACTGTTGTTGCGGATACTCGAGCTTTCACTTTTCAGACCATGTAATGTCACTAGATCTCCACCCTCTTCAGGCGTGATATCATATTCTAGAGTAGGCCTCTTACTTCCTCTTCTTCGCTCCACGAGTGAAACAAGTGGGACCTTGCCTTCGGGCTTGGTGGTAAAAGGAGGCATTGAGGTTGTCGCTGTGTAGGCTTTTTCGACAGTGGCCGGCTTAACTTGGTTAAGAGCACTCGCCATAAACTGAGCTTGAAGAACGAGCGCCATGGCATCCATCCTTTCCTTAATTATGGCCAACAACCTCTTTTCAAGCCCCTCGAACCTTCTATCCATCTCTTGGGTCATTAAGGCATGAGCCTTTTGCATAATAGGCAATTCAACTTGTTCAACAGCAGGGGCCACAGGCGGTTGCCTGGCACTTGGTGCCATTCGAGCAGGATATCTTCCATCATGGCCAATATCCTCCTTTCAAAATTCCCAAGCCTCTTATCTAGGTCTTGTACCGTCAAAGCACCAGTCTCCCTTGATAGTTCTGCCATCGAAGATGTAACACCCCTTACCTATACGTAGAGAACTTCACCCTACGAAGAGGATGAAGGTCCCCGGTAGATAAGGGTTGCCAGCCACAGACGCTCAAATAGAATTTATCAATGCACACCAATTACATATACAAATGCATAAATTAAAATTTCATAAGTTATCTGAGAAAAGACCATGGAGCAAAATGTTGCATTTCATTAACATGACAAAAGTGGCTTTACATATTCCAAAAGATACAAAAGTGCCTCAGCACCACAGAATGATTACATATACTAATAACAAAATCATTTATAAAATATCCTTTACATAGGTTCAAAAGTACAAGATTATAATATATATACAAAAAGAATACAAGGCCTAATTACAAAATCTTCTATCCACTAGTTGTGTTGGCCCTGCTGATGTGAAACGCTCGGTTCAACCCTTCAAAACCTTCCACACCTGCATGGATAAAATACCCGTGCTAAGCGAAAATCGCTTAGTGGGGAAACAAAGATGCACAACGACCACTCATAGTGGCGTCAACAAATAATCACAAGCGAATGGCACAGTTAATTGTTAAGATGTCATAAATTAACTTAACGCATAACATCACTATAATCATATTATTTCCAATAAGCAATAATTCAAAAATTCACACATAATCACAAATAACACTATTGCACCTGCTATATCAAATTAGTGGATAGCGAGTATGCGTAGATACCCGAAGGTATTAACAGTATTCTCATAACACATAGATACCCGAGGGTATCAAAACAATCTTTTAATTTTGTTCCAAAATCATTTTCGCGTAGATTCAGTACAAAGGGATCATGAAGATCCAGTCGGGGGACCTGATCAGGGTCCAAATTATACACTAGCTGCAGCAACACTAGCTCTATTAGGCATGCCTAACTATCCACTTATTCGACTCTAGCAGGTCATGCATAATCCAAGACACATTTCAGTTCACAACATATGTTTGCATCAGGTTTTATTAATGATGTAGGAAGCATATAAACACATTATATATATATATATATATATATATATATATATATATATATATATATATATATATATATATATTATACATAATTCTAGAAGTAATATAAATTGGAAAGTTAAGTATTGTAATCATAAAAGAGAAGTCAAAAAGAAAAGCTAGAGGGTGTCGCACTCGCGACATCGTCGCGCTCGCGATAGAGGCGAAGTTGGCCTCCTATCGTGCTCGCGGCGAGCCTCGCGCTTGTGTGGAGATAAAAACAGATCTCACTGTCGCGCCCGCGACAGTGAGTACCCGCAAGAGCTGTCGTGGGCTCGCGCCCAGGTGTGCGCTCGCGACAGAAGCTTGGCCAAATGCTGAGCTCTCTGTTGCGATCACGACGACATTGTGCTCGTGACAGGGAGTCCCCGTTGCGCACGCCCGACCGCTCGCAGCTCGGCACACGCGATGGGACAGAGATCACTGAGCTCTATCGCGATATCGTCGCGCTCGCGACAGTGTCAGGATTTCCACTCCCAACGCCAAAATCTGCAGAAATTCTTTCTCGACTTCCACCCACTCACTCATTTGGTTCCAAAACTCAGTTCTAAGTAAAATCCTTCATTCAAACCATTATACACAACATAAACATGCCCTTTGAACTCATTATTGTCATCAAATCAAGCAAATCACAAAATCAAAATCCAAAAGTTCTCAAACCAACAATTTATAAGAAAATATGCAAAATTCCCACATTTTAACTCCATCCTTCACAACCCATGCTTCTCAACTCAAATTAAACAATACCCATAACTCATAGAAGCCAAAATTCCTAAAATTCCCACATTTTAACTCCATCCTTCACAACCCATGCTTCTCAACTCAAATTAAACAATACCCATAACTCATAGAAGCCAAAACACACAATCCATATCATCAATTCCAATCATAATACAGAAATCATCACAATACACAAAATGTACAAAATACACAAACATTCCCAAACCTCAAAATATGGTGTCTCAATCTCGAGCTCCACTGCCACTCGCGATATCCTTGTCTTTCGTCTCCTTAGGCGAAATCTCTGAACCACAAAACCCAGTAAAACTAGAATTCAACCTCAAACATATACTTAGGTATAAAACTCTCTCAAAGAAAAGAAGAAGGAAGGACACTAAATTACAAACTTTCTAACCAACTCCAACTACCCCAACTCACCACAGCTCACCCGATTCCAACAAAAGAAGAATTATAGAAAGAAAATAAAGAGAAAGAAGAAGAAAATGAAGAAGTAACGGGAAGAGAAGGGGAAAGAAGAAGAAAACGGGATAAGAACAAGGGGAAGAACAACTGTCCCTTTTCTTCTCTCTCCCATACCACATGGCAACTCCCCATTGGGCCACATACTAACTGCACCTAACTCCCGTCCTTCAAGCTACACTCAAGACTAATCTCTTAATCATACACTACTCCCATACACTCACTCACACCTAACTATAGCCCACAACACACACTACTCTAATACACTCACTCACACTAAAACACAACCCAACTAAAGCATAATAACCAATTAATTTAACTAAAAAAATAAACACATGCTCAAAATAAACCACGCATATTTACACGCACACAAGACTCACTCTACTAGCGTGGTTTCGGGGTGTTACAATACTCCCCTCCTTAATAGAATTTCGTCCTCGAAATTCTCACCTGACCCAAATAGTTGAGGATACTGAGTCCTCACTGCCTCCTCCGGTTCCCAGGTCGCTTCCTCAATACCGTGATGTTGCCAAAGCACTTTTACCAACGGTATCTGCTTATTTCGAAGCTGCCTGACTTCTCTAGCCAAGATCTCTTTTGGTTCCTCGTCAAAAGAAAAATCTGATTGAATCCGAATATCTTGCACTTTGAGCACATGTGATGGATCTGATCGGTAGCGACGGAGCATAGATACATGAAAGACATCATGTAACTTGGCTAATTCTGTCAGTAATGCTAACCGATAAGCTACCGGACCTACCTTTTCTAAAATCTCATAGGGTCCGATAAATCGGGGACTCAACTTTCCTTTCTTTCCAAAACGAAGAACTTTTCGCCACGCAGAAACTTTCAGAAAGACCTTGTCACCGACTTCATACTGGATATCTCTACGCTTCAAATTAGCATACGATCGCTGTCTGTCTTTGGCTGCTTTTAGATTCTGTTGCACAATTCTAACTTTCTCTTCCGTGTCTCTTACTATCTCCGGACCTATTATAGCTCTTTCCGATAATTCAGTCCAACACACTGGTGTTCTACATCTTCGCCCATAAAAGACCTCATAAGGGGCCATTCCGATGCTTGCCTGGTGACTATTATTATACGCGAATTCCATCAGAGGCACATATCGATCCCAATTTCCTGAAAATTCCAAAGCACAACCCCGAAGCATGTCTTCAAGAATCTGAATAACTCTCTCAGACTGACCATCGGTCTGGGATAAAACGCTGTACTGAAATTTAGCCGAGTACCCAAAGCTGACTGAAGTTCTTTGCAAAACTTGGATGCAAACCGAGGATCTCGATCAGACACAATGGATAACAGAAAACCATGAAGCCTGACTATCTCACTCACATATATCTGCCAACTTATCCATAGAATAATCCAACCAAACATGCAAGAAATGCGTTGACTTTGACAATCTATCCACTATAACCCATACTGAGTCATGCTTGCGCTGCGTCAATGGCAAGCCAGTCACAAAATCCATCGTAACATCATCCCATTTCCACTGAGGAATGGGTAAGGGGTTAAGCAAGCCCGATGGAACTTGGTGTTCGAATTTCACTTGCTGACACACTAAACACTTGGAGATAAAATCCACTATATCCTTCTTCATACTTGGCCACCAATAATGCTGCTTGAGATCTCGATACATCTTATCTCCACCCAGATGCATAGTAAAAACTGATGAATGGGCCTCATGCAAAAGCTTCTTCTTTACCTCATTCACATCTGGTACACATAACCGATTCCATACTTAAGCACTCCTTTCCCATCTACTGAAAATTCAGTTCGCTTACCATTTTTCATCGCTTGATAAGCACGCTGCAAAATAGGATCACTTAACTGTGCATCCACAATCTCTTGCCTCAAACTCGGTCTAGCTTTTAACTGAGCAATCAATGCGCCTTCTGAATCAAATCTCCACCTCTCTCTGCTAACAGACAAAGTTGAAATTGACTTTCTACTCAGAGCATCCGCCACCACATTTGCTTTACCCGGATGGTAGTCAATAATACAATCATAATCCTTGAATAGTTCTAACCACCTTCGCTGTCTCAAATTTAACTCTTTCTGGGTCAGCAGATACTTCAAACTCTTGTGGTTAGTGAAGATTCTACACTTTTCTCCATACAAATAGTGCCGCCACACCTTAAGTGCAAACACTACCGCCGCTAACTCTAAATCATGCGTCGGGTAATGTTGCTCGTGAGGCTTCAATTGACTAGAGGCATAGGCAATTACCTTGCCATCTTGCATCAGAACACAACCTAAGCCCACTCCAGAAGCATCACTATACATGGTGAATTCCTTACCCGACACAGCTGCGTGAGCACCGGAGCCTTAATCAACATTTCTTTCAACTGATCAAAACTGGTTTGACACTTATCAGACCACACAAACCTCACTTCTTTCCGGAGAAGTCTAGTCAAAGGTGAAGCTAATACTGAAAATCCCTTGACAAAACGCCTGTAATAACCATCCAAACCCAGAAAACTTCTTACTTCTGGCACATTCTTAGGCGGTGACCAACTCACAATCGCCTCTACCTTAGATGGGTCTACCCGAATACCATCAGCTGAAACCACATGTCTAAGGAAGGTCACTTCTTTTAGCCAAAACGCACACTTACTGAGTTTAGCATAAAGCTGATGATCTCTCAACACTTGTAATACCAAACGGAGATGTTCTTCATGTTCCTTTTTATTCTTTGAATAAACAAGGATGTCATCGATGAACACTACCACAAACCGATCCAGATACTGCCTAAAGACCCTGTTCATTAGATCCATAAAGGCTGCAGGCACGTTGGTCAAACCAAATGGCATCACTAAGAATTCATAGTGACCATAACGCGTCCGAAAAGCCATCTTTGCCACATCCGTATCCTTTACCCTCAATTGATAATAACCCGATCTTAGGTCTATCTTGGAGAACACTCCTGCCCTTCTCAACTGATCAAAAAGATCCTCAATCCGCGGTAACGGATACCTATTCTTTACCGTAATCTTTTTAAGCTGCCTGTAGTCGATACACATCCGTAATGTTCCGCCTTTCTTTTTAACGAACAAGGCCGGAGCACCCCACGGAGACACACTAGGCCGGATAAATCCTTTATCCAAAAGTTCTTGCAATTGACTCTTCAGCTCTTTCAGTTCCACTGGAGCCATCCGATACGGAGCCTTAGAAATCGGAGATGCTCCCGGTACAATCTCCACTGACAACTCTACTTCCCTCTTTGGAGGTAGTCCCGGTAACTCTTCTGGAAATACATCTTCAAATTCCCTCACGATCGGAATATCTTGCACTTTAACTTGCCCTCTGCGCGAATCCAGAACTAGTGCCAAGTACGCTTCACATCCCTTCCTTATAAACCTCTTAGCCTTCATTGCTGAAATAACATTATGCAACGAACTACTTCCCTCACCCTTCACAATCACGGATAACTGATCTTTATCTTGAGAATCACAACCTTCCTATGACAATCCACTATAGCTCGATGCTTAGCTAACCAATCCATCCCCAAAATAACATCAAACTCATGAAATGGCAACCGAATCAAATCAACTGCAAACTCTGTACCTTGAATTCTTAAGGGACAATTCCAATAAACTTGATTCACAATAACACTCTGACCCAACGGACTAGACACACAAATCTCATAATCCAATTTTTCCTCACTTCCCAAACTAACACCGAACTTACTAGAACACAAGTAAGAATGAGTAGAACTCGGATCTATCAAAGCATACACTTCAGAATCAAATAATAAAAACTTATCGGCAATTACTTCTGGTGCGTTCTGCTCATCCCTAGCTTTTATGGCATAGGCTCTACCAGCTGTCGGAACGGGGCGGTCCACAGACTCAGATAGTTCTCTCACCCGAGGCCGTCCACCACGACCCCATCCTCTACCTCTACCACGGGTTCCTTGGGGAGCATTAGATCCTGCTCGACTACCTTCTTGTTGACCTGGAGCATTCTCACGCTGATTCGGACAATTAACAAGGAAATGATTCGTACTACCACACCTGAAGCATCCTCCTGTCAGCCACCTACATTCGCCCCAATGGCTCTTACTACAATGAGAGCATTGAGGCATGGCATTGCCTCTACCACCAGAACCTCCTCTAGCCGCGCTTGATCCCCTAGAAGAGTCCTGTCTCCTTCCTCTAGTAGCCAAACTAGTAGGAGACTCACCAACAGTATTCCCTTGAGATTCTCTTGACTTTTCCCTGAGGAAGAACTGCCTCTGGAGGTTTTCTTCCTCAAAGCTTTCTCTCTCAGAACATTCTCAGAGCGCTCCGCTCTCAAAGTCGCCTGAACCAGCTGATAATAGCTAACATTCGGGGCAGACATCAAAGAAACTAGCATTGCCTTCAAAGATTCATTCAAACCCGCCTCAAAATGTTGACACTGAAACTCATCAGTAAGAATTCTTGGTGGTGCATACTTACTAAGTATGTTAAACTCATTCTCATAATCTGCCACAGACATCACCCTCTGCCTGAGACTCAAGAACTGCGCCCATCTGGCATCTTTAAAGGCCTTAGTTACATACTTATCTTGGAACTCCTTCTCAAAGAACTCCCATGACAAAGGCTCGGGAAGCTGGGGCTGACTGAGCACTAACCTCCACCAGTCATAAGCAGAACCTTCCAATAGTGACACTACACATTCCACTTCTCTATCTAGCGGACATCTGACTTCCCTTAACACCCGTTTCACTTTATGGTACCGAAGAAATCCTCAGCTCCATACTTCCTCATATTCTCAATAGGTGCCCTAGGTGCAGTTACTCTCTCCAACACCCTGGCCGTATCTTGGGATATCTTAAGCATCGCTTCAAAAAGAACCGCAGGGGTCTCTGGTGGCACCCTATGAGGTTGAGCCAGACCTGAAACTGATGGATCTTGTCCACGAGTAGACTCCATAGCTACAACACACAAAACACAGTTCGCATTAGGCCAACATAACTCGAACAGACTTTCTATGATACTCTAGCCCAGAAAAGTCTAAACCTATTACTCTGATACCACAAAACGTAACACCCCTTACCTATACATAGAGAACTTTACCCTACTAAGAGGATAAAGGTCCCCGGTAGATAAGGGTTGCCACCCACAGATGTTCAAATAGAATCAATCATTGCACACCAATTACATATACAAATGCATAAATTAAAATTTCATAAGTTATCTGAGAAAAGACCATCACTACAAAAAATTTGACTTTTTGTGACGAATTTTTTAATGACACATAAAATTTCGTCACTAATTGTAACTTACAACGACGAATTTTTTAAAACGTCACCATACTATTTATTACTGTGATGAAATTATCTTGCGTCATTTATGTTTTAATTATCGTCACTAAAAGATTAATTTGGTGACGAAAAAATATATTTCGTCATGGTTTATTTAGGAGAGATAATTTCCCACCATTTTTTTGGAGGGAAAAAATTTAATGACAAAATAATAACTTATTGCAACGTATAAAATCGTCACAAAATATTTATTTTTTGTGACGAATTATTTTTATCATAATTAAATAAATTAATGACAATAAAATCATTTCGTCACAAATAAGATATCGATTATAAAAAAAATTTCTAATTATTTTTTTCGAAAAATTTTAGTTTAAAAATTAATTTTATTTATAAAAAATAAATATGTCACAAAAAATAAATACACTGTGTCAAGATACAATTTCATCACCTTTGATATGGTGGGAAAAAATTCCAACCTTTTTTTTGTGGAAAAAAATATAATGAAAAAATAACTATTTGCGACACAAAAATTCGTCGTGAAATGCTTATTTTTTGTGACATGAATTATATTTGTCACAATTTAATGACGATAAAATTGTTTCGTCACAATAATTTTATTTATCACAAATACATATGTCATAAAAAAGGAATATAGTGTGACGAAATACCGGTACAATCAATTTATGACAATAATAATATTATATCACAATTAGTTGTAATGTTAATATACGACAAATATATTACGTCATAAAATATAAATTCAATTTATGACAAACAATTATGTCACAAAAAAATAATATATAGTTACAAAGTATAAATTTATTACTAATACAATCAGTTTGTGCGATATAATATTTTATCACAATCGACTGTAATAAAAATATACAACTAGATTATGTTATGAATAATTTATTTTATATTATAAATAAAAATGTCTCCAATAAATTTTTTTAATGACCAACAATAGTTTGTCATCTACTTTTTTTTACAAAAATAACTAAATTATATATGAAAGTTAATTAATTAATAATATAATAATAATTTAAAATAAAATATTTTAATGTAAATTAGAAAATTGTAAAAATTGTAACCCTCAAATGCAGAATAAAATTTTTTCCCCCAAGCCCTTCTATTTCTCTCTCTCGCAAAATCGATCTGTCGCTCGATCACTCTCTCTCTCCACCGCGGTCCTCTCTCGGTGACTTCCTCGTCTCCGCCACAGTTCGATCTATATCAGCTGCTGTCTCCGCCGCGTGCCTGTCTCTCTTACTTGCAGTCTCTGCCACACTCCTCTCTCTCAATATCAATCGCCCATTCTTCAATTAGGTTATACCTCTCTCTGTTTGTTAATGAGTTTAATTATTTTCTTTCTTTTTTTGGGTATTGAGTAACTTCTTGTTTGAATAATTTTTTTTGTTAGTGTGGTGCGTCGTTGATCTGTGTTTGCTATGCTTGATCCAGTGCCTCCTTAACACTCCCTTGAAAGGTCAGATTTGCAAAAGTTTTTGTTCTGTAACTATTGTTTGATTTTTTTTTTAAATTTTCTGTTTGTTGATGTTAGTATTTTTTTCAAGTAAAGTAGATGATGTGCTTGGTCATTTGCAACCAAATTTCTGTAACTCTACTCTTTTGCATAACTATGACTCGGCTTCTTTCTCTCTAAGTTCTTCTTTTAATAATTAACTGCAGTATATTTGGTTAATCTTTGTGTGAATTGTGTTAGATTACATTTCTTTGTAATTAGAAGTGGATTGTTTGATGGGTGTTAGATTTGCTGAGTTTTTGAGCTATACAAAAGACGATTTGCATCTCTCATTGTCTCTGTTTTCGATTCATTACTATGAGAAGATGAATTTCAGTAACAGAAGCAGATGAACTGAAATTTTCTTATTGTTATCATTTGACTACATAACTCTGATTTTGTTTTTTATTTTTTTTTTATATGTCTAAATTTGGCTTTTCAATTTTGTTTGTTTATTTTGTTTTTCCTTTTTGTTGTTGTACTTAATCTGGGTTGTTGCTAATTAGATATGTAATCTATAACCTTATTTCAATTCTTGTCTGGTTGCTACCCAAATTTATACTCGGTAAGTGGGAACGTTTCGGATTTTCATTTTTTAGCTCCAATTATCAGGAATTTTTATGGTTTGATGTGAGGAAAGGAATTTTGTATAGAAAATAGGTAAAAATGGGTAGAGAATTTGATTGGGGGAAGAGGAACAAATAGACAAAGCCAAAAGGATCCAGTCGTAATAAATGTCTGCTATTGCCTATCCTCTCTTGCAATAATCTGCCATGACTTAATACCGTAAGAGATAGAAAGAGATTGGGTTTGTTGATGATTATTAGATCAGCAAATGCCAAAGTCCTATCTCATAGGATTGGGTTGTCATTTTTGGAGTCTTTATATTCCTTTTAGAATCCACCCCATGCTTAAATTTATATTTGTGAAATCATAATACTCTATTTTTCACCTCTTTAAATCTCTATACAGTTTGACCTGTAAATCTTGGTACAACCTGTAATTCATCTAGATTTTCCATTAAACCTCAAACTTGCATTTGTTATTATGCACTTATCCCTCAACACTTTACAGTTTAATTTTTTTTGGCTTTTATCTCTTTTCATCTGTAGTTTAGAAGTATTTAATTGCTAAAACTTTTCTCAATTTGGTTATTCCTGTTTTCATATTAGATATTAGAGCATTGGATATATATCACATTGCCTGGCTTGTTAGTTCTTGGATTAGGCCTGATTCAGATAACAATTTCGAGTTTTAAAACAATAATAATCCATTTAGCAGTACACAGAAACCTGGCAAGTTTAGAAGCACTTAATCCCCCTTTGTAATAGTTCTGGGTCAACTTTGATATGAATGTTGGGCAAGTTTAGAACCACTTAATCCCCCTTTGTTAGTTCTTGAATTCCACTTTGATGTGGTACTTTTTCATACTTTCTTGTTGTCATTATATATGTAATATAGATCCAAAGAGCTTAATTAGCAGACCATATTATTATTGTATTTGGCTGGACTTCTTCTATTTATGTATTTTATTTTGAATGTAATAATCGAACTCTAACTTATATCGTCTTATTTATGGAAATTATATATATGTATTGCACATTCATGTAATATTTTATTTTTCTTAGTTTTTGATCAAGTGCTAAATATGAGCAC
The DNA here is from genome assembly GCA_947683425.1 of Excoecaria cochinchinensis. Classification (NCBI taxonomy): domain Eukaryota; kingdom Viridiplantae; phylum Streptophyta; class Magnoliopsida; order Malpighiales; family Euphorbiaceae; genus Excoecaria; species Excoecaria cochinchinensis. The sequence goes on from CANTUQ010000043.1 coordinate 11,795,184, forward strand.
TACATATAACTTAAGAGTACGTATTGCACATTCATGGAATATATATATATATATATATATATATATATATATATATATATATATATATATATATATATATATATAGTTCCCTTGATATATGATAAAGTGTTATATATTCTTAAATTTTGCTTGCATCATAGCAAATGAATGCTTTGATTTATTTGATTGTGTTAAATATATAAATTACATAAGCTGATTATAAAATGAAGCATACTTAATACACGTGTTACACAAACTCACATAACACTTGATAAGCACATGCATTAACTAGATTCTCACTCACTACATTTCAATTTTCAGTACAAAACCTTAATTAATGATTTTGAGCTGATAACAGTACTTTACATAATCATACATCCTGTGCCTGGATCATGTTCTGTAATTGAAGCTTGAGATTCTGCACTAGTAGCTAGAAAGGATATTTAATGGCACTTTTTCATACTTTCTTGTTGTCATTATATATGTAATGTAGATCCAAAGAGGTTAATTAGCAGGCCATATTATTATTGTATTTGGCTGGACTTCTTCTATTTTATGTATTTTATTTTGATTGTGATAATCCAACTATATTTTTAAAGGTGTTCACCAGTGTCAACTTTTCATTATCAGGTTTTTTTCAATTCCGATCTTATAAATTTATAACATTCCTTTGTATGTTGTAATTAGTGTCTTGAAATCTGATTAAATAGTATGTAGATTTTACCCAAAATAGTTTTATATATATATATGTTTTATATTATGTATGATATATGTGGGCTCAATTTGTAATCGTGCAGTATCGTTGGAATCGTAGTGTGTATAAATGAAGGGTGTTACATGAAAATGTATTTTTTTTTATCTAATATAAGATTTTTTTTTTTGCAGGAACATGATGCAAATTTTGAAGTTTCAACAGATTTTATTTCTTGATTAGGATGCAAATTTAATTTTTTTGTATTAGACAGTATGTTTTTTTTTAATTAACCTTTTATTTGAATGAATACATTATATTAGATTTACTTTAGAAATTTAATTGATTGTATGACATTAAATTTAAAATGTGTCATTTTTACTACAATGCATATATGATAAGTATATTTATCATAATTTGTTGACTTATTAGTTCATAAATAACGATATAATGTTTATAATTACGATATTAATATTGTAATAAAAAAATATAATTTAATGACAATAAAAAATTGTCACTAAAACTATTTTTTGTGACAATTATTTTTATCCCTATTTATGTCACTAAAATGTAACGTAATATGACGATTTATATTCATCGTTAATATACATTATTTTAATGACGAAATCATTTTTCGTCACTTAAAGTATTAGATTTAGTGACGAAATTAAATATTTTATGACGAAAATTATATTTATTTATGACGATAATTACGTAACCAATGCTTAATGGTTTTAATCAGAAGCAGAGTTTCGTCATTAAAAATATTTAATTTCGTGACGAATTTTAAATTTGTCATAAAAAATACCAATCTTTAGTGACGATAAACAATATAATGTGACGAAATATAATTTTATTTATGACATAATTTTTGTCATGAAAAGTAAGAACTAAAGATGACGATAATCATTTTCGTCACAAAAAATATACTTACGGTGACAAAAAAGTAAATCGTCACGTAAACTTTAATTTTACGCGCCTACCGTTACGTTCTCTGTGACGATAAAAAATCGTCACTTTATCTTTTCAGCGACGAAAAATGAATTTTTCATGACAAATTTTTGCGTCATAAAAAGTCAAATTTCTTGTAGTGCATGGAGCAAAATGTTGCATTTCATTAACATGACAAAAGTGGCTTTACATATTCCAAAAGATACAAAAGTGCCTCAGCACCACAGAATGATTACATATACTAATAACAAAATCATTTATAAAATATCCTTTCCATAGGTTCAAAAGTACAAGACTATAATATATATACAAAAAGAATACAAGGCCTAATTACAAAATCATCTATCCACTAGTTGTGTTGGCCCTGCTGATGCAAAAACCTCGGTTCAACCCTTCAAAACCTCCCACACCTGCACGGATAAAACACCCATGCTAAACGAAAATCGCTTAGTGGGGAAACAAAGATGCACAACAACCACTCATAGTGGTGTCAACAAATAATCACAAGCGAATGGTACAGTTAATTGTTAAGATGTCATAAATTAACTTAACGCATAACATCACTATAATCATATTATTTCCAATAAGCAATAATTCAGAAATTCACACATAATCAGAAATAACACTATTGCACCTGCTATATCAAAACAGTGGATAACGAGTACGCGTAGATACCCGTAGGTATTAACAGTATTCTCATAACACATAGATACCCGAGGGTATCAAAACAATCTTTTAATTTTGTTCCAAAATCATTTTCGCGTAAATTCAGTACAAAGGGATCATGAAGATCTAGTCGGGGGACCTGATCAGGGTCCAAATCATACACTAGCTGTAGCAACACTAGCTCTATTAGGCATGCCTAACTATCCACTTATTCGACTCTAGCAGGTCATGCATAATCCAAGACACATTTCAGTTCACAACATATGTTTGCATCAGGTTTTATTCATGATGTAGGAAGCATATAAACAAATATATATATATATATATATATATATATATATATATATATATATATATATATATATATATATATATATATATATATATATATATATTATACATAATTCTAGAAGTAATATAAATTGGAAAGTTAAGTATTGTAATCATAAAAGAGAAGTCAAAAAGAAAAGCTAGAGGGTGTCGCGCTGGCGATAGAGGCAAAGTTGGCCTCCTGTCGCGCTCGCAGCGAGCCTCGTGCTTGCGTGGAGATAAAAACAGATCTCACTATCGCGCCCACGACAGTGAGTACCCGTAAGAGCTATCGCGGGCGGCGCGACAATGAGTACCCGCAAGAGCTATCGCGGGCTCGAGCCCAGGTGTGCGTTCGCGACAGAAGCTTGGCCAAACGCTGAGCTCTCTATCGCGATCGCGACGATGTCGTACTCGCGACAGGGAGTCCCCGCTACGTACACCCGGCTGCTCGCAGCTCGGTACGCGCGATGGGACAGAGATCACCGAGCTCTGTCGCGACCTCGCTACACAGTCGGGATTTCCACTCCCAATGCCAAAATCTGCAGAAATTCATTCTCCACTTCCACCCACTCACTCATTTGGTTCCAAAACTCAGTTCTAAGTAAAATCCTTCATTCAAACCATTATACACAACATAAACATGCCCTTTGAACTCATTATTGTCATCAAATCAAGCAAATCACAAAATCAAAATCCAAAAGTTCTCAAACCAACAATTTCTAAGAAAACATGCAAAAGTCCCACATTTTAACTCCATCCTTCACAACCCATGCTTCTCAACTCAAATTAAACAATACCCATAACTCATAGAAGCCAAAATTCCCAAAATTCCCACATTTGAACTCCATCCTTCACAACCCATGCTTCTCAACTCAAATTAAACAATACCCATAACTCATAGAAGCCAAAACACACAATCCATATCATCAATTCCAATCATAATACAGAAATCATCACAATACACAAAATGCACAAAATACACAAACGTTCCCAAACCTCAAAATATGGCGTCTCGATCTCGAGCTCCACTACCACTCGCGATATCCTTGTCTTTCATCTCCTTAGGCAGAATCTCTGAACCACAAAACCCAGCAAAACCCGAATTCAACCTCAAACATACACTTAGGTATAAAACTAACTCAAAGAAAAGAAGAAGGAAGGATACTAAATTACAAACTTACCAACCAACTCCAACTACCCCAACTCACCACAGCTCACCCGATTCCAACAAAAGAAGAATTATAGAAAGAAATAAAGAGAAAGAAGAAGAAAATGAAGAAGTAACGAGAAGAGAAGGGGAAAGAAGAAGAAAACAGGATAAGAATAAGGGGAAGAATAGCTGTCCCTTTTCTTCTCTCTCCCATGCCACATGGCAACTCCCCATTGGGCCACATACTAACTGCACCTAACTCCCATCCTTCAAGCTACACTCAAGACTAATCTCTTAATCATACACTACTCCCATACACTCACTCACACCTAACTATAGCCCACAACACACACTACTCTAATACACTCACTCACACTAAAACACAACCCAACTAAAGCATAATAACAAATTAATTTAACCAAAAAAATAAACACATGCTCAAAATAAACCACACATATTTACACGCACATAAGGCTCACTTTACTAGGGTGGTTTTGGGGTGTTACAGAAGATGATTTACTAGGTGCTGAGAGTGACTCAGAATCCCAAATAGGCACTAATTCTAGCAATCTAAAGGGAGAGTCTGTCCTCACTAGTCGATTGTCAGAACCCCTAGTCCACTTGGATGAATCTATGATAACTGAAAAATTTAAATTGTTAGAATGATGCATGAATGACATGTACAATGCATGATCGTGTGTTATGCAACATTTACAACCACATACCAGCAAGTAGATCCTTCCAACCTTATTACTCCCATACACGAGGTAATGCGGTCTCTTTTCTAGGTGGGCTTGATCCATGGTATGGTGCTCGGCAAAAAAATTAGCAGCATAACATCTCTTAATTAATGCGCATACGTATGAATTTTAACCTTTATGTATTTAAACATTTTAACCATATTAAGATGGGCCCACCGGGGCATGAAAGCTTTTGATATAAGACCATTTAATTTGGTTGATTTTGTTCAATACATAATGGCCCACATAGCAAGCATCGTATTAAGGTACATTTCACCTAAGGGAAGTATCTATTGCCATTACATGAGCTTTGGTCAAGGGTGATGATACTTTAGGGCTACCCAAGCATGTCCCTGCCAATGGGTCTAGCTCATCACGAGCATAACGATCGATTGGGTCTCCATTTAATATACCATAAGGTACTAGGCTTGGGCTGGTGATTATCCTTAACACTTTCCTAAATTGAGTGAAAATAGGGTCGTGCTTCGGGAATGCACCGGGGTAAGAATAGGGACCAAATTAGCATAATTCTAAGGCTCTAAAATGATGCAATGAAATTTTTGAAAAGAGATAGAATTTTAGGTTTTAAAAACTCAATTATATGTTTTAACCAAGACACTTTCAGAGAAAAGTCACAAACGGTCCCTAGTGGAGTCGCCACTGTGACGCGCGCCGAACCTAGCAAAGGCCCTCGTAGGCGAGACCCGCTTTTAGAGTTCAAGGGATTGGTTCCCGTCTTTTGATTTTTGGCAACATGAAACATTTTGGAATTCCTTAACCAATAGAACATTGGAAAGTTCATCTAGTCCCATGAAACCTTTAGGCACCTTTGAGGCATTTTGGAGTCACCACCCAATTTACAAGAAATTGGAAAAGGGCATCTAACCTCTACGGTCTAAACCAGAGAAGGTGTTCAGAACTTCACTCTTATTTATGCCTTGGTTAAACATAAGGGAGTTTTTAGATCTGAAAATTCTATCTCTCTTCTCACGCGATTAGTGCAATTTATTGAAAGCGCATTTCAAGCATCAAGAAAGCGATGAAAGCTGTAAAGAAAGCGATAAACACGCCATTTACAAAGAAGAAATTAGGACAAATACAATCCTCCAAATGAAAAGAAAAGCTGAATAAAATTTAAAATGAAAATTGGGACAGAATACAATCCCCAAGTGAAAGAAAATAAAATTGCCCCAAAAATAATTAATTACAAGGGCCCACAAAATATAAACGTAAATTTAAACAATCACGCAAAATCAATCAAAAGGGGGTAACATACATAAATCGGGATATTTATTTAGTTTTGGAATATTGGTTCCTTTACGCTCACTTAAAAAGGGATCAAAGAGTTATTTTGGTATTTGTTATGAAAATCGGGATGACTGATCACATTTTTAATAAAATCAACTCTTCGTTTTAGTCCGCGGTATTTTTGCATTTTTGGCTAAAATCTAGGACATTGGTCCCAATTTATTAATAAAATCCCAATTTAATTGTAAAAGATATTTTTGTGATTTTTTATTTAGCATGCATATAAAATAAACTTATTTTATTTACAGATAAATTATAGTCACTTAATTAGGGATAGGAAAGGTCTCGCCCAACTGATGTAAACTCCTACGTATCGTGAGAAGTTTGGTCACGATAAATGCTCAAACAAGTAAGCACGACATTTTTAGCCCCAATAAAAAAACAACAATAAAAAAAATATCAGCAATAATTCCAAAATCAATTAAAAATAGAAGTAAAGGAAATCTAGTATAAAATTAATACACCAATAGAATATAAAATAAGGTAAATTAAACACATTAATTTAATATACTAACATCACACATAAAAAATAATAATTAAAAATCATGCAAAGTATGGTAATACAATAATAATAATAACTAAATCATGAAATAACACCATGCAAAATATAATGACAACAACAACAACAACAACAACAACAACAACAACAATAATAATAATAATAATAATAATAATACAATGGAATTAAATAAATAAACAAGAGGAAAGTAAATAAAAAACGTAATAGGAAATAATATTCAAACTTAAAAATGATTACCACAAAAATCATACCCAACAAAGAGGAAATCAATAAATCCAATTTTTCAAACCTAAAATAATATATATTTATCCATTTTCATACCAAAAACAAAATAAAGATTGTAAACTCATGCTAAAAAAATAGATCTCAACTTAAAAACATATATTTATCAATGCAAGAAAAAAGTAAATAAACTAACATACATAAAATGAAATGAGATAGAAAAAAAAATGGATTCAAGAATCTTTACCCTCAGAGTTAAGTAATATGTAAGGAAGATGTCTCGATCTATTCTCATTGTCAAGATTCGAGAATAAGCTCGAAAATGTTCAAGAAAATCTTGAGTTTATGTTTCAAAAAACTCAAGAACACTAAAATTCAAAAATGATTTGATTTTTTTTATGTTTCCTATTTGATGAGAAAACTCAAGTTAAGGAAATTGATTTTCCTTTCTCAAGTTTTCAAGTTCAACAAAAATTTTTAGATATAAGAAAAACTAGCATGAAATTAAAGAATAAAATTTTTAGATTTAAGAGAAGAAAATTAAGAAGATTAAAGAAAATAATTTTAAATTTTGAGAAAAAGAAGAGATGAACTCTAAGAACAAGAAATTTCTTGTTTTTCTAGCAAAATGCACTCTCTTCCTTAAGAACACCTTCCCAAAATCCCTTGGAAAAAAATCAATTCCCTTAGAGAAATTTTCTTAGCCAAAATCCCTTTTTTTTCTTCCTCCTCTTTCTCTCTCAAAAACCCCTTAGAAAAAATCAATTCCCCCTTTCTCCAATGAAGAATTCTCCCTTTAAAACTCATTCCCCTCTCCATTTAGTCCACCTTCAGATTTTTCAAAGGTAAATCATCCCTAATTTCAACAAAAAACACCCTAAATTCAAAATAAAATCCTAAAAGTCAAATATTTACAATTAATATTTTTATTATTTTCTTAATTATTTTTTTAATTTTTTGACTTTTGATACCCATAAAATTTTACTAACATTTGTCAAATTTCAACAAAATCTGAAAAAAATCCCAAGAAAAAATCATTTTTTACCCTAAAAATGTCAAAAAATGGATTTTCGGCGAAAATCGGCGAAAACGAGAGGAGCTGGGCGTGACGGGCGAGGATTCTCGTAGGTGGGGGGCGAGCGCGCTGCACGGATCGACAAGAAATTTCGCTGATGGGCGAGAAATCTCACCGATCGGGAGAGATGCCGCGCGCGGAATCGCGGGCGCTGCGTGCTCCACGTCCGCGGAGCAGCGCTGCGCGCGGCAGCCCCTGCGCGTCCGAAAAATTTTATATATATATATATTTTTTAATTTTTTTTAGAAAATAAAATAAAAATCAATTGTAAATATGGATAAAATATAAAGATACAGATAAAAATAAAATAAAAATAAAAATGAGAATAAGAATAAACATTTTAAAAGATTTTTGAGACTAATAAAAGAATCCGACAAAAAGATGATCAATTCCTACTTTTTTGCTTGTGAATTAGTCTTTATTTTCATAATCGGGTAATCCTGATCTTTGACCGCCTCGGGACCCGGTATCTACAGCTGGTCCAGCCAAGGTTGTTGGACCCAATTTAAGCCCAAATTTGAATTTTGGCCCAACTAATGCGCTCTAAATTATTTCTTTCTCTCCCAATCTCAAATTCATTCAAAATCAATTCCATAATTCTCAAAATAATAAATTAAGTCTCCACAAAAATTTTCAGCTCAATCGGAATCCGTTTCCGAGACTGGTTCACTCTAACCGGTCTAATTCGACAATTTTCAATGTTACCATAAAATTAATTTTTCACTATCAAAAATTTCTAAATATTATTATAAACTTGTTTATATCCTTAAAATAATTTTTGAAACTCATTTACTATTTTTAAAGGCCCGGTTAAACATTGGTCAAACCAGAGTCCGTTATTACGTTTCAGGACTTTTTCTTATTTTTGACTTTTGGAGATCTATTTAATTTCATTTTCACTCCAAATTTTATCCTCGGACTCACCGTGACTAGTATTTTCAGATGGCCAAATAAAATATTTTTCGCTCTCGGATGTAATTTCTACCCCGAGTGCACTATTCACCTTCAGGAAATACTATTCACGGCTAACCTGGTATTGCAGCCTTTACAATTCTCCCTTGCTTATTAAAATTTCATCATCGAAATTTTACCTATATTGAAAAGCTGAGGATACTGTTGTTTCATTGTAGATTTTGGTTCCCACATGGCTTCTTCTACATTGTGGTGGTTTCATAATACTCTCACTAGTGGGATCTGCTTGTTCTGAATCTGTCTGATTTTTCTAGCTAGAATTTTCATTGAATACTCTTCATATGTTAAGTCAGATTGAATTTGGATCTCCTTAGACTTGATAATATGACTAGGATCAGATCGATATCTCCGAAGCATAGACACATGGAAGACATTATGGATCTTTTCTAACTCTTGAGGCAACTTCAATTGATAGGCGACAGGTCCCACTCGCTGAACAATTTCATGCGGGCCTATGAATCTTGGACTCAGCTTATCTTTCTTCCCAAATCTCATTCTTCTAGGGAGATACCATCAGAAATACCTTGTCACCAACCTCAAATTTAATATCTTTTCTCTTTAAATCAGCATATGATTTCTGGTGATCCATAGCTTCCTTCAATCTATCTCTGATCACTCTCTTCAGTTTCTCAAATCAGATCTGCTCCCACTAACTTCTTTTCACTCAATGCTGTCCAACATAAAGGAGTTCTGCATTTTTTTCCATATAATACTTCATATGACACCATTGTAATGCTGGATTGGTAACTGTTGTTGTATGTGAATCCAGTTAAAGGCAGTTACTTTTCCCAGCTGCTTTCAAACTCAAGGACGCAACATCTCAACATGTCCTCAAGTATTTGAATCACTCTCTCAGACTGTCCGTCCGTTTGGGGATGAAATGTTGTGCTGAAGTGAAGCTTTGTTCCCAGTGCTTCTTATAGCTTCTTCTAGAATTGGGAAGTAAATCTCGGATCCATGTCAGAAATAATAGAAGATGGTACCCCATGTAGCCTCACTATCTTATTTATGTAGATTTTCGCCAATCTGGTCAATGGATAATCAATTCTGACGAGAAAGAAATGGGCTGATTTAGTAAGCCTATCAATGATTACCTAGATGGCTTCATGCTTTTTCCGGGTAAGTGGAAGCCCAGCTACAAAATCCATTGTCACTCTGTCCCATTTCCATTTCGGAATTGAGATGGGTTGAAGCAAATCCGATAGTACCTGATGTTCTGCTTTCACCTGCTGACAGATCAAGCACTTGCTTACAAATTCAGCCACGTCTCGCTTTATACCTGGCCACCAGTATTGTGCTTTCAAGTCCCGGTACATCTTGTTACCACTAGGATGCATTGCATAACTGCTGTGATGAGATTCAGTCAAGATATTTTTCTTCAGTTTAGCTTGATCAGGTACACATAATCTCTGCTTGTAGTATAAGCTTCCATATGTTCCCAAGGAATAGTCACCATTATCCTTTATTTAATTTATAATGGAGGATAAACGATTAACTTGTTTCCGGTAGCTTTTACTTCCTGAAGAAAATCTGGTTTCATTTGCATTTTAGCTACCAAAGCTCCATCTTGTGCTACGCCCAATCTGACACTCATAGCCCGAAGGGCTGCACACACAATCTTTAGTCATTTTTACTTTTAACATACAGTAAAGAGAATTATTTGTAACAATAGAATTACTTGCCATAAACTTCCTACTAAGTGCATCAGCCACTACATTCGCCTTTCCTGCGTGATAGTCAATAAGATAATCGTAATCTTTTATGAGTTCAAGCCAGTGCCTTTGTCTTAAGTTGAGTTCCTTTTGAGTAAGCAAGTATTCAAACTTTTATGATCAATGTAGACGTAACATTTTTCACCATATAGGTAATGTCTCCAGATTTTCAGTGCAAATACTATAGCTGTAAGCTCAAGATCATGTGTGACATAGTTTTTCTCATGAGTCTTGAGTTGCCGGGAGGCATAAGTAATCACCTTGCCTTCCTGAATCAATACACAACCTAAACCATTTCTAGAGGCATTACTAACAATCATAAAATCTTTGTCCGGTTCAGGTTGAGTCAATATTGGAGCTTCTGTCAACATACTTTTAAGCTTCTCAAAGCTTTCTTGACATTTATTAGTCCAATTGAACTTGACATTTTTCTGCAGCAGTCGAGTTAGTGGCGGTAGAGTTAGTGGCGTTGCAATGGTGGATTACAAATCTTCTGTAGTACCCTGCTAAACCCAGGAAACTTTTGACTTCTGTAACATTCTTAGGTGTTCTCCACTGTAGAATCGCTTCAATCTTCTTTGGATCAACTTTTATACCTTCAACTGATACTACATGATCCAGGAAGGATACTTCATTTAACCCGAATTCACACTTACTAAACTTTGCAAACAACTGTTTTTCCCTCAGAGTTTGTAGAAGAATCCATAAGTGCTTGTCATGGTCTTCTGGAGTCTTTGAATACAGCAGAATATCATTAATAAATAACACTACGAACTGATCCAAATAAGGGTGAAAAATTCCGTTCATCAAATCCATAAAGGCTGCTGGTGCATTAGTAAGCCCAAATGGCATGACCAAAAAATCTTAATGGCCATATCATGTATGAAAAGCAGTCTTGGGCACATCTGCTTCTTTTACTTTCAATTAATGATAACCCGATCTCAAATCAATCTTGGAAAACACGCCTGCACTTTTCAGTTGATCAAACAAGTCTTTAATTCAAGGAAGTGGATATTTATTCTTGATTGTCAATTTATTCAGCTGTCTATAATCAATGCACAATTTGAGTGACCCATCTTTCTTCTTTACAAACAGTATTGGTGCTCCCTAAGGTGAAACACTAGGCCTAATGAAGCCTTTATCGAATAATTCTTGCAATTGAACTTTTAACTCTTTAAGTTCTGCAGGTGCCATCCTATAGGGAGCAATGGAGATAGGTGCTGTACCTGGAGCTACATCAATAGTAAACTCTACCTCCCTATCAGGTGGTAAACCCGGTAATTCATCAGGAAAGACATCTGGATATTCACACACTGTAGGCACATCAGACATTCGAGGAGCTTCCTTTTTGGCTTCCATTGCATAATACAGATAAGCAACACACTCCTTTCTTATTAATCTTTTTGCAGCAGTAGCAGAAATCACATCAGACAGGAAATCCGACCTTTCACCCATAATCATAATCTCCCGGTTATCTAAAGTTTTAAGCGCCATTCTTTTCTTCTTACAATCTATAGTCGCTTGGTGGGCAGATAACCAATCCATCCCTAGAATAACGTCAAACTCTCGGAAAGGGAGTTCAATTAAATTGGCCAGAAAAACATACCCTGAGCACTAACAGGATAGTTTTTATACACTCTATTCACTACCACACTATGCCCCAAAGGATTGCTCACTAAAATGTCCTAGTCTAATTGTGAATCTCTCAACCCTTTTTCCTGTGTAACATTAGTGTTTATATATGAATGTGTGGAACCAGGATCGATAAGTGCATAAACTGAATCAAATAAGAGCATAAATTTACCTACTATCGCATCTGAGGCATCCTCTTCTTCTCTAGCTCTGACTGCATATGTGCGGCCTGTAGCTCGCCCCTATCCCTGCTGAGGCTGAGCAGTAGGTCTAGATGCAGCTGGATTTAAAGATGATCTTTTGCCTTTGCCTGTAATGGATCCCGAACTTGGTACTGGCAAATTGGCTGTAGAACCGTGCATTTCTGGGTAGTCTTTTAGTTGATGTTCCTTTGACCCGCATCTAAAGCAAGCCCTAGTCAGAAATCTATACTCAACCTGATGGAATCTACCATAATGCTCACACTGCTAAACATACCCCTTCCTCTGACTCTCGGTGCACTGCCTACTGAAGAAACTGGGACACTACCACTAGCTGCATTTTTCTGACTGCGAGATGGTGCCATAGATCCTCGACTCTGAGAAGGAGGTGGCCCTCTGGATTTCTTGCTCTGACTCCCTACACCACTAGATTGACCCGGTTTCCTTTTTTGTTAGAACCAAGTCTGTCTCTCAGCTTCGCCTATCTGAATTGCTTCCACTTTCATAGCAGCTTCAACTAACGACCTCAAATCAGGATGTCTTTGGGCACCAACTATCTGTCGGATGCGGTTATGCAAACCTCGCTCAAATCTCTACCTCAGTCTATCTTCTGTTCTCAAGGTATCATCCAAATAAGCACTCAAGCGCTCGAAATCACGCTCATACTTTGCAACTGTCTTATTGCCTTGTCTAAGCCTCCAGAAAGCATCTTCCATAGAAGCTTTATACTCGGATCCAATATACTTTTTCTCAAACTAGACCAGAAAATACTTCTATGTCAACTGATCTGCTGGAGTGTGCTTCCAAACTGAATCCCACCATATATATGTGGGGCCCTGAAGAAGAGCGACTGTCCCCTCAAACATCTCCTCAGGAGGACTATGAGTGATTTCATACAGTCTCTTTGTTCTGAACAACCATTCCTCCCCTTGTTCTGGGGTCAATAGGTCTTGCCCAAAGAAATCATCTGCTCCCAATCTTTTCAACTGCTCCAATATTGGTTTTCTTTTTGATGGAGCTGGGGGCTGATCAGGCATCTGAGGTAGCCTGCAATCGTTATTGAATGTAGTCTGCCATCAAATTTAAGAAAGGGAAAAGGTACTATTTTGCCCCTGAACTTGTTTGAAAGTAGGTTATATGCCCCTGTCATTTTTTTAAAGCAAAAATGCCCTTCAACTTACAAAATTCAGACAAATTTGCTCTTCCATTTAGCTCCAGTTAACTCGGGTATTAACGGCTCTAACGTGGCATTGACACGTGGCAAAATATGCTACGTCAGTGCCACGTGTATTTTAATCCAAAATAGACAATGTAACACCCTTATACTTGTAAATGATACGGATACCGGATGTCACAGCACTGCACTGATAATCACTACAAAGCACTTGATAATTCTGTAGGAATTTTTTTTTTACAACAACAATATTCACATCCATACACACATACAGTAAATGTAGCAATACACTAACATACAAATCATAAACCCATACCATCTTCCAGTGCTTCTCTCCACTGCGGTCATATACATGCCATGCCACTCCTTCAACCCTTGCCGTCGACCACCCTTCTGTTATTATTATGTCTTCGACCACATCTAAACTAGCATAACCTGCGCGCATAACATTATACGCGCTTAGCATTAAAATGCCCAGTGGTGGATACATATCCTAGGTTACCATACTAATTCTATATATATGCACACGTAACTATTTTCCTTTATTTAGATTATGGGAATATTTATTTTTAAGTCTTTTGGACAGTTTGATCATACTTCTACGGCACTTACTCTCTTTTCTTTTATCACTATCACTGCTATCACTAATCATTATCTTTTACCTTTATCACTATTCTATAATTACATTAATCACTATTATGCCATTATCAATTTCACTATCACTTACACTGTTAACCTTTAAGATATACTATTGTTACATTCTTTTCATTACTTTGAGTGCTAACTATATCGGCCATTTCGTAATTATCTTATAGATATATATTCATTTGTTTATTTTTCTGTAACTGTTACATATCACTTACTTATTCCTTTTCATTTCTATTATTATTATCTTTATCATGTGCACTAATAATTTCAACATTGATTATTTTATCCTTGATCTGTCAATTAATAATCAATTCTATTAACAATTCTTTTTGTTGCTCTATCTATATTATAACTTGTGGATTTCTTGCTTTTTCCTTAACTTTATACTTAATTATAGTCTATAATCGGATATTCTACTGTTTATTAAACCACTTATTAATTAGTCATTATTTTCGATATTAGTGACACTAATTTAACACTATTATTTCCTTTACGTTCCCAAGACTTCCTTTACTTTCTGGCACTACACTAATCCTTTTATATTAATATCTTTATTATATTAAATCTTTTACTGAGTTATTTACTTAAATCGTTTTTGAATCATATTAATTCCCGAATGGTTATCACTATAATTTAATCACTTAGCTTATTGGATTACTTGTTATTTTATCATTATATTCTTATTTTTGCTTTAATCCACACTATCTCTACTGTTATTGACATTGCTATCACTTTTATCTTTCACTCTAGCAGTTCCTTATTAATTATTCACTACTATAAATTTAACATAAATTTTAACAATCATCGAATCCACATTCTTAATCATTGTAGTTCTTATAGATTCATTGATAATACGTAGATTCCTTTTTAATTTTATCCACTTGTATAATTAACATCATAATGGGTTTATTAATTTCTTTTTATTTGACACTTCCTATTAACCACATTACCATTTATCTCTATTCTCCTTATACTCAATATTTTCCATTATATATAAATCAATTACTTTTAGTATTCCAACTTAACAATTTACACAATTAACTTATTGATCCTTTATAGCCTTTCATTCAGAAATGTTACACTATAACTTAGTTCACTAAAGCCTCTTTTTAAAAGCCTTTCTATCACAATTTACAATTTGTCATATGCATTTAACACAATTTCAATTTATCTTCTTATTGCACTTTTATTTATATCATCATCACTATTTATATTGTTAGTTTAATTTCTGCGACATTCCCCTATTTATCAATGTATAGGCAAATCAATATTTTTCTTCACTTCACTTATTAGCAATTTTTTTTCCAATTAATGTTATAGTATTTTTTTTATTTAGTATCCCGTCCTTTATTTAATGTAATATCTGATCCCTACATTAACTCTATCCGAAACCATTACCTTTATTCTCCTCACTTATCATTCATTCACATTAGTGCCACTATTTCATTCTTTTACCGCTGCTTATATCTTATTTACAATCTTATCACTTAATAACCCTAATTAGATTACACACACATATCTAATTATACTTTAGGTCAATTTAAGACCATTACTTAATTATTAATTATTTACATTACAATATTCCGATTTCATCAATTATTTACTCACTAATTATCAAATGAGCAAATAATATCGGTGTCAAATAATAGTTACAATATAATATCCTTTAGTCTTACAATTGTAAATTTACTATTTGGTCCCTATACTTTATATTAATTTACATTCTTACTCTTAATTGTTTCATATTACAAAAATGCCACTATTTAATTTCATTACCATAATTATTTATTATTTTATCATACACTTTATCATTTAACTCTTACTATAACATTTTAATACAAATTACACTTTACTCTTTACTTTACCTTAAATTTCAATTTTACTACTTCAATTTACTATAATTACACTTATGCCACAACTTACTCTTAGTATCACTTTTAATTTGTTATTCTCTCCTATTAAATCCTTAATCATATTTAATCATCAAAAATTATCAATTTAACTATATAAACACTCATTTAAATTATATTATTCATTATTTACATTTTAATCCTTTAATTAAACTTATTTATTCACTAATTACATTTTTGCCCTTAATCTTTTTCCTTGGTTTTCAACTTTATCCTTAACTTTTCTATTAATTACATCATGTCCCTACTTTTACCAAATTACCATCCATGTCCCTTCATTTACACTAATTCCATTTATGTCCTAAATTTTCACTTAATTACCAAAATGCCATTACATATATTTAAATTACACTTCTAACCTTACTTATTCTTATTTTTCACTTTTACCCTTTATCATTTCTTTTAATTACCAATTTACCCCTTTTACACTTAAATTCCACTTTTAACCTTATTAATTTGCCAAATTACATTTAGCTCACTAACTTATCACTTTTTCTCTAAATTACCATTTTAACCTTATATTTTGTCTAAATTACCAAATTACCCTTACATTTACACTTTTTACCTAACTTTACCACTTTTTACATACTTAATATAAATTTACCATTTTACCCCTAAACTTTTTATTTATTACAATTTAGTCCCATTTTCACTCATTTTCACTTCTATCACTATTTTAATCAATTTTATTACTTATTTACCATTATGTCCCTAGTATATATCCGGTAGAAAATCTATCGACCGGATACGCGGGACGTGGACCCCACAGATGCACTACACTATAGAATGACCCCATTAGGACCATTCATCACTACACTGCACTGCATTTATCACTATAAACACTGTATACATTGTACACTGAGATAGAACGTTATTGGCCTATTAATATCGAGTCACCATGACTCGAACCACGGTGTGGAATCCCTATGGCTAGCCAATTATATGCTAGGTGAGATTTTACTACCAAACCACTACTAAGGGCAATATACCATTAAAATTCACTTAGATTTCACATTATGCCAACATACACAATTTGGCCAAGTCATTACTTTCACTTATAATTTCACATACACACTCATTTATCACTATTTATTCATTTTATGCCATATATGTCATTATAAGTCAAAGTACTCATTAGAAATTCCTTAAGTTCAATTCGGCCAACGCACTCACTTTTACTTATGATCACTTTAATTCCATTTAATTATCGCATCATATAATTTTCATATTATACATGTCATAAATACCATTTATATGCCTTAATACACCACATATTCTATTATTCTCCTTACTAATCCATTTGGCCTAACTTATATAAATTCACTATGTTTTCTTTTTAGTCTTACAATTATTCCATCATGCTTTAGACTAATTATACATATTATTATCATCATTTATAAGCCATAAAACTCATTTATACATTATAAATTCCTTAAGTATCCATTCGGTCCACATTAGAAATTTCATATCAATGTGTTTTAATTTATTCTAAGTATGTTTATACACTAATTTAAGTCCACTAATTATGAATATCAAGTTAGTTTCAATTATTCATGCCTAATTCACATGTTCACACTTAGTCATAACCTAAAATACACACATAATCAATGGAAAAAGAAGGATATTGTATCCACTCACCTTAGATCATTGCTTTCCATGCTTAAAGCTGCCTTTTTCATGCCTTCACCCTTTAAAACAACTTCCACCATAAAAGTTCCTATAGTGGCCGAATTCAAAAGTCCACATATCATAAAAACCAAGCTTCCTTTTAACAAAATAAGATCATAAATGAACTCTACACCCTTGAAAATCCCCAAAAGGGATCAATAAATCTAATTAAAAACACCTAAAATAAAAACCCCAAAACTTACCCTAAATCTTGCACACATGATTTTCCTCACTTCCAATGCTCCAAATGAACTCTAATTACTGTTTTTATGTTATAGAGAGGCTGAAATTTGTCCAGGAGGTTAAATTTTGGGGAAAGATTGGAGAAATGAAGAAGAAAAATGAAGGAGAAATGAAGAAAACCCATTCGGCCACGAAAAGAGAAGAGGGAGGCGGTGGCTGCTGGATTTCTCTAGAGAAATCTAGCTTCTTACTTCCTTATATAGGCTGTAATTGAACTGAATCGGTCCAACCGATGTGTTTCGACTGGTTTGAACCAAAATTTCTATTTTTCAGTTCATTTGCACTTTTTCAAAGCATCTCTATGTTCCTCACGTTATTTTCACTTCTAACTAATTCAATTGTTCTTAAAACATCAAAAATAGTCTTTCTGCAAATTTTTAGCTCAATGGGAGTCCATTTGGGCACCGATTCACTTAAATCGGTCCGATTTAACCACTTTTTGTTCTACCTTATAATCCAATTCTAATGCTGTCAAAACTTACAGGAAATTATTCTAAGCCATTGTTCTTCTTACACTACACCTCTTTGAGCAAAATAACCATTTTTAATCATTCAGTAAAATCCCGGTTCAATTCGAACCAGAGGCAAACTTCAGAATGACTTTCGGAGGCCTATTTGACTCCGTTTTCAGCTCAAATTTTACCACTAGACTCATGACGGCCCACAGATCATTTTTGCGAAATAATAATTTTTCTAAAAAATGACAGCCAGGTTCGCTGTATAGCTGCCATGGGGTTACCAATCCTGGAATTGCTATACTTCCGGCACACTTAACACTAAACTTTAACACTGGCAATATCACTCTTTACACTATTCGACGCTGCGATTATCATGAAGACACTGAAAACATGCACTGACAATTCTAGACCGGTATTTGGGCCGCTACAAACAAAGCTACTAAAATGCATC
The DNA here is from genome assembly GCA_947683425.1 of Excoecaria cochinchinensis. Classification (NCBI taxonomy): domain Eukaryota; kingdom Viridiplantae; phylum Streptophyta; class Magnoliopsida; order Malpighiales; family Euphorbiaceae; genus Excoecaria; species Excoecaria cochinchinensis. The sequence continues at coordinate 11,813,887 of CANTUQ010000043.1, forward strand.
TGAAGTTGTCTTCAGGGTACTAAAATGCCCCTTAAGTTGTCTATAGGGTACTAAAATGCCTTTATAGTTAATTTTGGAACAAAAATGCCCCTAATGTTAATAAAAAGATACTAAAATACCCCTAATGTTGTAATGTTAGATAATATGTTAAATTTATATTTATTAGATATTTAAACTAAATTAAATACTATTACTTTGCTAAAATATTCTAATTGATAGATCCTGAGATTTAGTAAGAGATGAGGCCGTTTATGACATTTGAGATTTAGCCGATCGGATGGACTTGTGCTCTGTACCTGGAAAAAAGTGTGCTCGGTCGGACCAGGTATAAGCACTCTGAATCTTAAGTTAGAAGCTTTATAGAGAGAGTAGTGAGAGAAGGTCTCAGATTGTGTTACTTGTGTGTAAAATAACACGGTATTTATATGGACGGAAAGTCCACTTGAGTGTTCTACTTCGGTGTCAGAGTAGGTAGGCAGGTAGCGTGTATCGGTGGACCGTTGGGGGAAGTGCCCTATCAATCCAATCGGAGAGCCCGTTGGCCTAATCTCCTTGGTTCCTGTGTGCGTCCGTGCATTTACACGCCAGGCCTTAGAGGCATTGGGCTTCTAAGACTCTCAGCCCATGCTCCTTGTTGGGTCTTGGGTTGAGCTTGACTTCGGCTCAAAAGAGAAATGATAATTTGAGTATTATCACTAATTAATAAATATTTATGTTTGTAAAAAAAAATATAAATAAAATTAAATATAAAAAATATAAATATTCAAGGGTATTTTAATATCTTTTTATTAATGTTGGGGGTATTTTTGTTCCAAAATTAACTATAGGGGCATTTTAGTACACTGGAGATAACTTCAGGGGAATTTTAGTATTTTTGTCCATTTGGATTATAATACACGTGGCGCTGACGTGGTATATTTTGCCATGTGTCAATGCCACGTCAGCGCCTTTAACACCCGAGTTAACTGAAGCTAAATGGAGGGGCAAATTTGTTCGGGTTTTGTAAGTTGAAGGGCATTTTTGCTCTAAAAAAGACAACAGGGGCATATCAGCTCCTTTCAAACAAGTTGAGCGGCAAAATAGTACCTTCTCCCTTTAAGAAATCTGGCTGAAGTGGAGGAGGCGGTGGCACAACCGATGGAGTACCTTGTAGCTGCGGCGTCTTAGCTCACCCAGCAGTAATGGAAGCAGCACTTTCCAGATCACCCTCACGATGCCCTTCCTCAGATGCCATAACTCACTATAACATAAAGGAGCAAGCATACATTAGTTTAATAACACTTTCCATTCAACATTTGGCATGTATATACATTTAATCAAAACTTAAAAACCCCACTTCGATCTTAGAATCGCCTAAACCGTACTCTGATACCAATAAAATGTAACATACTACTATTTTAATGTATGTTTAACTTATTGTAATAGTCACTAGGCGACCCACGAAATTATTTAATTATCGGCTTAAATTATAGTTGTAATTTCGAGTAAATTTTATCATTTAATTACTTAACTTAATCTTTTTCAAAACAAATAACTTCCTTAATCATGTATAACCTATTTCAAATCATAACTATATGGCTTTTTGGTCGATGACCTATAACTGTCCAGTTTACTATTCATTTGGTAAAAATTTCGATAGTATAACGGCTATAAATTTAACATACCCAACCTACAAATCAAACAATCCTCAGCCCACACAGGGGCACAACAATAATACAAATTTTAATGTAACAATTTATCCATCAAACACAATCTCATAGCATCCACGATATTTATAATATCCACATACATGCCAAGTACACGTTCAATTCCATATCATCTAAAACACATATACATATACATAGGGGTGAGCATGGTCGGTTAACCGGTCCATGAGCCCCAGTCCATTAATATCGGTTTTTTAAAATTTCAGTCCATTAACCAGTCCATTACCATCGATTAACCAGTCAATCGATTTTGGATTTTCGGATCGGTTACCCAATATTTTTCGGTTAATCACTATAATTATAAATATATTCATAATTAAAATTAAAATGTTCAAGGTACTTAAAAATTAAAATTTTTTTCACTATAATATAACATTATTGTTGTTAAAATAAAAATATTTGGTGGATATAAGCAAATTTGTTTTTAAAAATTAATATTTAATAAGTAAATATATTAACCGGTCCATAATCATTTTTAATTAGATAAATTGTTATACTTACTAATAGCCAATTAAAAAAACTTAAAAACTTTAAAATAATTAGTGTAATGAAAAAAAAGTATATGATCACCTTTAATTAGTATAAATTGTTATAAATTATTAATAAATTAGTAAATTAACTAAAAATTCGGTTTCGGTTCGGTTAACCAGTCACATGAGTCAAAAATCATTAACCAGTCCATTAATATCGGTTTTTTCAAAACACTAACTATTAACCAGTCCATTACAATTGGTTAACCAGTCCATCGGTTCGGTTTCGAATTTTTTTTTTCGGTTCACCGAATCCATCGGTTTTTTTGCTCACCCCTACATATACATGCCAGTAATTTTAAATATACAAAATATCCTTTGTAGTCTTTGCCCAAGCCAGCTCCCAAAATGAAGTATGCTTACTCCGGCTCCTTGTCCAAACCTACATGCAGTTAACAGAAAACTACTCTCTGAGCATTAAATATGCTCAGTGGTGGTTACAAATCCAAGGATTTCCACTAATCCTAATTATGCACACACATCAAATTAACTATTTAAAATAACTATTATCAATTATCATTTATTTATTAACTTAATTACTAATTACTCCTTAATTACTCAATTAATCCTTCCATTACTTATTCAATTACACTTTAGTCCTTAAATTAATATCAATATGGTCAAATTACAATTTAATCCCTAAACTTTCCTTAATTTACAATTTTACTTTTCTTTATACTTTTATTTACAATAATGCCTTTATCTAACCTAATCTTCACACTAATTCATTATTTAGCCTACCAATTACCATTTAGTCCTCAATTTATCATTTTCACTGTAAAAGTTCATTTTAGTCCCTAAACTATTATTAGTTCATTTATTTACTAATTAATTCTTATTTTCCTTTATTTAATCTTATTAACTAATTTATTTACATTTTTACCATTTAGTCCCTGAAGCTTTTTAACTTATTACAATTTAGTCCTTTTTCATTCTTTTTCATAGATTAACCCTTATTTAGTTAATTTTACTCATTTTTACCATTTTGCCCCTAGTATCGATCCGGTAGAAATGTCCGAACCGGATATATGGGACGTGGACCCCACAGATCCACATCATTTAAGTTTGACCCCGAAGGACCACACATGCATTTACATTCCATTTCATTTGACATTTTAACATTCATTCATTTTGTAGACCGTCATTTGGCCTACTAATAGTGAGTCGTCATGACTCACACCGTGGTTTTTGGTGTCCCTATGACTAGCTATCTATATCCTGAGCTAGATTTAACTACCAGACTATTACTAAGGGCAAATAAAATATGCCATTACTTAAATTTTCATTTACTACTCAAATTATACATTAATATGAATAAGATACCATTCGGTCATCACCATAATTCCACACATAAATCATCATTTTCTTACTAAAATATCTTCATTTCACTACTTAAATATTTCTATCACCATTCATGCCATAATTTCATTAAAATACACATTTAGCATGATTTTCAATATAAATATAATGCATCATTTTACTCCTAAATATTCATTTATGCTCAATTAATTCCAAATATATTATCATATACTCAATTTTTATCATATATTCTTTTTTTGCTAAGATGCTTAAAAAATAATCAAATTATACATTATTTTTTTCCTATGTTAACCATTCGGCCCAACCTACACAATCATCATTAAGTTTTTTTTTCATTCATATATCATCAACTAAGTTAGTTTACATCTTAATTTACATGTATACATCATTAATTTGCATTAAAACACAAAGTATACCCTAATATACCCATGTATTCCATTCGGCTAACACTATGTCACCATAATACAATTTACTTCTTCATGGTTTAAACATTCAAATCATTATTTTTAACATCCTAAATCATGTCTATAAAGTTTATTTCAATTTAACACACTTTTATCACATACCCACCATGCAAACATAACCTAATTTCATTCTAAATCAATGGAAATAGGTGGATTTTGTAACCACTAACCTTGGTTTCTTATTCTATTCTTCTTGGAATTCCTTTCCCTTGCCTTTTCCCTTTGGTAAGTTTTCTCCTTCCTTGTTCCCTAATGGAGGCCGAATACACACATTTAAATTCCATCAAAATGGTACTCTATTTTTTGCAATATAATTACATAACTACACTCTAAATACCCTAAATTACCTATTAGAACCATTAAATCAATTTAAAAACTTCAATTTCTCTTACCTCAATTTGTGCCCTAAACTTTGCACACTTGAATTTCCCAATTCTATCACTCCAATTGAGCTCTAAAGGATGTAATTAGGTTGTAGAGGGGCTGAATTTTACTAGGGAGGTTTGAATTTGGGGAGAAATTGGAAGAGAAGAGAAAAGTTTGATGGAGAGAGGGAAGGTGAATTCGGCAAAGAGAAAAAAATGGAGGAGGGTGTAGAATTCTGGAGTTTTCTCTAGCATTTTTGATATTTTAGCCCTTAAATACTGTGGTTTTTGAGTTGGGCCGGTCCAACCTAGGTGGTTAGACCCAATTTAAGCCCAAATTTGAAATTTGGAATGCACTCTAAATTATTTCTTTTCTCCCAATCTCAAATTCACTCAAAATCAATTCCATAATTCTCAAAATAATAAATTAATCCTCCACAAAATTTTTAGCTCAATCGAAATCTATTTTCGGGACTGGTTCACTCTAACCGGTCTGATTCGATAATTTTCTGTGTTACCATAAAATTAATTTTTCACTTTAAAATTTTTTTAAATATTGTTTTAAGCTTGTTCATACCCTTAAAATAATTTTTGGAGGCCATTTACTATTTTTAGAGGCCCAATCAAATCTTGGTCAAACCGTGGTTTCTTAATACGGTCCAGGACTTTTTCTTATTTTTGACTTTTGGAGACCTATTTAATATCATTTTCACTTTAAATTTTATCCCCGGACTCACCGTGACTAGTATTTTTCCATGGTCAAATAAAATATTTTTCGCCTGTAGGTGTAATTTCTACCCCAAGTGCACTATTCACCCCCGGGAAATACTGTTCACAGCTAATCCGGTATTGTAGCCATTACACATAGGGAAAAGGATATAGTCGTAAAAAGACAGACAATATTTTATATTATTATGGACAGAAGAAATAAAGAAAGGAATAATTAATTAAAGGAGTTTAATTAATTGTTCATGCGCAGAAAATGTCCATAGAAAAGTTCGCAGAGTTTTCTGTGCATAGTCTGTAATAATGGACCGGGCTGGTCTATTTTGATACAAAATAAAATATTATTGAACTATAAATGTTATTGGATTGAAATAATAATATTGGATCATTTTGAGAATTAATATAAGGCTCAAAATGAAAGTCATCTACGCAGAAGCCCATTGGGAGTGGCTTCTGTGCAGAAGGCTTATAGAAGGCCTTAATAATCTAATTCTTGAATTAAGTCAATTTAAATATAATGTATAAGTGTTATAAATCTTACATATTTAATTTTGTCGGATTTGGAATCCATTGGGTAATTAAATCCAAGTCCACATAGAAAAAGCCCATTAACGGGGCCTCTGCGCATGGCCTATTAAGAATAGGCTTGGATTGGATTTAGTTAAGCTAATTTAATTAATTAATTAAGTGTTAATTATGAATTAATTCTCCATCCACTTTAGAGTTCTATTCCCATTACAATTATACTTTTCACTTGGAGTATATAAGCAGTTGTTTAATGGGAGTAAAATAGAATAATAAAAGAATCAGATTCCTCCTCATTCTCTTCCTCTTTGGTAGAAATTTCTCTCTCTAGTCACAGAGATTTTTGCTGCATTTTATCACCAAATTCTTGGTTCATTTGATCTTTCTCTGGTGTGGATTAGCATTGGAGGTGTTTGCTATTCGACACTGTGGTTTATGATAACCTGCAGCGAAGTAAATCAACTGTTCAATAAAAATCACAAGTGATTTTTCTAAGGCCAAATACATAAATTGACCCCCCTAAACTTAACATTACTTTTCATTTTGACACCCCAAATTAGCAAGTAACATAATAAACACCCGATCTTAGTAAAACATATATGCATAAACCCTTTTTGAATGAGAAATACAGACAATCTTGGTGTGTATACCACAGACGCGCTGATGTGGCATTTAACCAACACAATCTTACCACGTGTATCTCATGCATTGAAGATAGTTGGGTTGAAGGGTGCGATGATGAGTTCACGGTTGTATTACGGGAAAGAAAGGGGAAATCTCAGATAAAAAAAAACCTTAGAAATCGCGTTGTTCTCTATTGCTCCTATTCCTTCGATTTTGAGAGAAGTAAATCGTAGTCACTAAACCGGCAAAAAAAGTTGACATCGGAAAGCGTAGCAAGTAGATAGGCAATTAAGGAGAATCGTTGGCTGAAGATTGGCGAAAGTAGATTTATGTTTGTGATATGTGAGTGAACAAGAACTCGGAGAATCAAGAAATTTATCAATACGCGCTGTGCTTTTCTTTTCTTATAGCTTCCCCTGTTTTGTATTTATTCATCTTTTTGTACTCTTAGCCTCTTTGTAAAGATTTATCCTTTTTTGGTTTTTTTTTGTAAGTTTTTATGATTTGGCTTGCGGGTTTGATTTTTTTGGGGTTTGTGGGATTTATTTTTCTTGTGTTTGAAGAATTCAAGTTTTGTGTTTATGTTTGGTTGCTGAGAAAATGAACCAGAGGAGAAGGATTCCAATGTTTTCACTAATTTTAATGTAGAATTCAATACCTTTTTGCTTTCTTTGTTTATGTACTGATCTTCCTTATCTTTTGATGAGGTTCAGTTGTTTGTGAATGCTTGTAGTTCGTGATTTTATTCGTCCTCTGTTTGGTTGCTGAGAAAGTGTGGAAAAGTTAATCTAATTTTTGATATTTGAAACTGACGTAACTTTGAATTTGAAATTTTAACTTGTAACTCTGGTTGATTTCATGGTAAACTAGAGTGCCAATCACTAAGGAGCATGGAATTAGCATTTCTTTGATCTTTGTTGATATGTCGGGTCTAGATTTCTTATTTTCTAATAACCTTTGCTGAGAAATTAAGCCATTTAATGTTCAGTTTCTTTTGTTTGAAAACACAATAATGTTGGATCTTTATTATCTTAGCTTCAATATTGCATTCAGTGTAACACCCCAATCCCACATGTAGCATGCTGAAAGAAATCATAGGTAGAGTGCTACGGTGAGTGGAGGGTGCTACCAGACGAAGACACTAACTTAGCAATAACAGAAAATCAAATAATATAATAAAATTTCTTTAAATCAAATTAATTTCGATACACATCGCAAACTCGATCAAATATACTTACATCTCTTGCATAGAATACTTGATGTAATCATATCATAATTCATCGATTATTACATACCAACTACTTGTTACAGACACTATAGATAATCTCATTACAAATATCTAGCTTATACTTTATCTAACAAACTATTACAGACTCGTTGGCCGAGACTACTGCGGAATGCCCGATCGATACTTCTATCTCCTTAACCTGCACGGACAAACACCCGTGCTAAGCGCAAAGGCTTAGTAGGGAAAACACATAATATGGACAACCACTTACGAGGGTCGTCAATCAATACATACAATAAAAATATACAATACAATTTCAGATGTATATAAATACATGTTCTAAGCACACATATTGATTTCATTTGATCTTTAAATAAAATAGATCATAAACAAAATATATTAATCGTATTCCTTAACATATTCAAATAGAGTGACAATTAATACATGTTTTTCATGTTTTACTATTCATGCTTCTCATGCTTCACATATAATTATATTCAGCTAATAACCAATTCTCACAATAAAATAATTCCCACCCATTAAGGAGTCATGAGTAAGAAGCTAATAGTGTAAATTCTTATCATAGCATATTAATGCATGTCACACATATAGTTATATTCATTTAATCACTTACTTCAAATCATTCCATTACTTTCGTGTCATTTACTCATATTTATATTCCAAAGGAAATAACAAAACTGGACCTTGTAGGCATTCAAGGGTGTTATCACATTTTTGCATAGGGATCCATACGGGATCCAAAATTGCATAGGTGCACGAAGCACTATCTATAGGCATGCCTAACTATCCACGACTCGACTAATGCAGACTAAACACACAATTATTTTATTTAATGATATACATGTTATTTTAATACTTTTTCAAAAGAACAGACTTTTATTGTAGTCACATAATAATCATACGCATAATTCACTTATAAACCAAAGGAATAGCTCACATAAAATATAACCGACAATAACCTTTTTATTACAATCACATCTTAGTTTTAACATATGCTTAAAAATTCATTTCAACTATAGCTTACATGGTATAACATATCCTAGTTTACACAATATGTCATATGTAAATCATAAGTGAAAACCCATGCCAAGTACTTCAACAACATACATTCGTAGCATAGAAAAGAGTCGCGCTCGCGACCGCGATAGAGAGCTAGATGGCTTTTTTCATGCTCGCGACACCAGTCATGCTCGCGACAGAGCTAAGCATCACGCTCTGCCAACATCCCATCCAAGTCTCAATAATGCCATCAAAACTTAATCACAATTATACTAATTCTCAATTAATACAATTACACATATATACATATTTATTCTTATAATGTTCATATTAATTTTATAAACATTACTTCCACTATTATTCACTAGGAATAGACAATGATTACATACATTTGAATCCTTTATTAATTTTTACTAATCACATAAGTAATATCAGAGTTTCAGCCAATACTATAACTAAGTTTCTATAATTTGGTTTGAACTTGGAATGGCATTCCAAGCTTCCTACGTATCCCAAGGAATTAGGAATTAGAACCCCATCATTCTAAAGGTTCAAGATACAAAATTATAGTATTTCCACTTATAATCCTCTAATATACCATATCATGCCACTCCTGGGTGCAATCGAAGGTGATTGACCCAAAAAGATTTTAAGTATTTTAGTCATTAACTCATTTATATCCTTAGTCACTTATATTTCTAAGTTGCAACCATTCATTTGTTCTTTACAAAACTCTAAACATATGTTGGATAAGTTCCAAAAAGTTCCGGTGAAGTGCGGGTGTGCTTCGGAAGGAAAAATGCACCCAAAATACACATATTAGAGAAAGGTAAAGGTGGGCAATAATCCAAGCTAGCCATGGGGTTCAAATTAAGAGGAAAGACCCTCATCTAGTGTGTTCTTTCATGCTCGCAACAGAACCCCCAATCGGTGCCCTATGAAAAACATGTTAACAAGACAGCTTTTCACCTCCGATTTGTACCGCTTAAACCAACATCTAAACCTTATTTTTTGGAAAAATGTCCTTCTTAAAAAATGATCTCTAGGATGTTAAATTCTAAATGGGACAAATTTTAGTTCATTTTGAGATCTATAACGTGAGATATAGCCTAAATAATCTGAACTGTTCCAGTTAGACACTTTGGTTTTTGCCTTTTTTACGGATTTTAGAGCTAGAATTAGCTCATGATTATTTTGAGAAATTTTTAGGTATATGAGTTAGCTTTCTAATGGCACTAATTTCATACTATTGGGACATCTAAAACTTGACTTATAACTAAAATAATCACCAGAGGTCCAGTGAAATCTGGGCAGAGTTTCCCCTGGAAACTCAAACTCTCTAAATTCAAGCATATCCACACAACCAAATTAACACAAGCAATCCAATTTAACAAAATACATATCAAAACATCAACTCATCCATACACATGTATATTTATACATCAAAGCATATAAATTTCCCAACCCTCCTATAAATCTACTCTTCTTCAAGCTTCAATCTTCTCTTTACTCTTGTCTATCCCATTGCCCATGGATTCTTGCACAAATTAAACCAAACAAAAAACTCTTAACCCAACTTACACATAATTCAAAACCAGAAAAAAATGGGAAGAAGAAGAAATCATTTCTAACCATCACTTACCTTGCCACCACACACCCTTATCCTCCTCAAACCCACCTCAAAGTCCTTGAAGAGCAACCCGAAAGGAGAAAGAAGAAGCAAGAAATGAAGAAAAGAAGAGAAAGAAGATGATGGAGCTGGTTCACGTGGGAAGAGGAGAGGAATGAAAAGCAGAAATCTAAATTTTTCTCTCTCTTCCTAGCTTTTTCTTCTTCTTTTCATGTATTGCTTCAACTACTCCCTCGCTAGGTGTCAACCTCTCATTGGCCTAACTTAAAAATCTTTGTCAAATATCCCTTTAATCCCTTGACCAATTACCACCTACTCACCTAATGAATTTATTTCTTTAATAACTTCTTAATCTTTTCAATTGCATACTTATTTAAATCCATAACTCATGCTATACACTTACTCTTGTGCTCTTATTTATACAATTAACATTGAAATTCTACTAAGGTATAAATCGGGTTGTTACATTCAGTCCTAGAATTGATGTTAACAAGTGTTCTTTCATTGGGTATCTTCATCATACTTATCACAATAAGGGGTGATGATTTTGCTTGGTCAGAAATGTTTAGTTGTATTTATAAAGTACACAAGGCGTTGTGGTTTAGTTTGAATGATTCTAACTACAATTTGACTATATTGATGTTGCAATTTTGCAGTAATTCGTTGGTTGGTTTCGTGAAGAAATGGAGATAGAGAATGAAGCTGCATTGAAGGATGAGAGTGTCATCTTAATGGTGGATCTGCAATTGAGACTTTAGGACAAAACCATTAAATATAACATGGAAGAAGAAAAAGGTAAAGTTATCGTTGCTCAGTATGTTTAATCACTTGTAACGTGCCCTCTTATGCGTGATTTTCACGGTCTATGCCAAGTCATCAAAAAGGGTTTATGCACATGTGTTTTACTAAGATAAGGTGTTTATTATGTCACTTGCTAATTTGGGGTGTCAAAATGAAAAATGATGTCAAGTTCAGGGGTCAATTTATGTATTTGGCCTTTTTCTAATTACCTAGTTAGAACATGTAATTTCATGAAAACTATCTTAATTATTATGGTTAAAATTTTAATTTTTTACTATGTATGAGAAGCTTGTAATTATAGAAAGACCAACACAATATTAGAGCCTAGGTTTTGCCATGAAATTGCAATATGATTATTCCGCGAAATATCTTTTTAATTTATGAGTTATTTAATTTCATGAATTTTTAAAATTTGATTTTGATGTTCATGCATGTTAGATTAAGAAATATTAATTTCTATAATTGTGTGATTAAAATAAGAAAAAAAAAGAGAAAATTGAAATTTTTCTACAGATGAAAGTACTTTGCGTAAAAGAATAGCTAAAAATGGGTTGTTCTAATTTAATTCTTACTTTGATTCATGTAAAAATTATTTTGATGATAATTTATGTTTTTAATATGTGATATTAAGCCATAGGATCAAACAGAATCGAAATCGGTTAAGTTTTGAATGAAAATTAGTTTTACCGAAAAGTTCAGTAAACTATATTCTTCGCGTGTTCTTAATGTGTTCATGTTTAGAATGAGATTTGATCTTAATAATTAGATGCATAAGATGTATTGAAGTTTTTTTTAATTAATTTGATTAATTAAAATGGGCTTTAAATCAATTGCATTGAAACCAGTAAGCTAAAATCGATTAATGGGCTTAATTAAGTCGGCGAGCTTGATTTAAATGAGCAAATGGCTTAGTGGGACCAATGAGCTAATTTAAAATAATATTATAGACTCTAATTAAGATTATTAATGGGTTTTAAGGTTAGAGTGGGCTTGGTACACGCATGACCCAGATGCATAAAACTAGTTTATGTGTGAACACAAGGTTAGGATTTATGGTGTGGATTATAGTCCATCCATAAATTTGAGCCCAAATTATTTTTTAATTATTTTAATATGATTAATTAATTAAATAATTAATTTAATAATCAATGGAATTGATAAATAAGACAAGAACACATGAATGCAAAAAGTTTTATAAAATGAATAGTTTCCTAAATTTGATCACACTAAGACAATAGCTCAAAAAATATTTCAAGAGTTGAAACAATTTAAATATTCCATAGTATAACTCTATTATTATGCATTAGAATTGTATATAAGGGTGTATGTTTGGTATAATGGATAATTATGGACTAAAGCCCAATGTGACTGAGCATAATGCATGTTTCGGCCCATCAAGACTTTTATGTCCCAACTAATTGCTTTTTCTTTGTATTTTTCTACTTGTAATATGTAATTAGATTACATAAAATAGAATTAGAATAATAAAAGAGCACCACAAGGAAACAAGTAAGAAGGGGCGAAATGGAGATCTAAAGAAGATTGAAGATATTGTATCATTCTTTCTTTGTTTAATCATGCATACTACTTAGGTTTGACCTTTTGATCTCCCTTATAGCTCGGAGAGGTCAATGCAGTAAAAGTCCATAACTATACCATATTTTGATGCTTTATATTTATGAGATAGATATAGGATGCATACTAATGTATGCCAACCATGTATGATGAGACCGAATTAACAAAGGCCCTTAAAATTAATACTAAGATAGATAAGCCTTCCATTAATTGGAAGAGAAACGAAGTTCTTTATATTATGAGTTATTAACCAAAGTCAAGCCCATATTATATTGAATATATTTAAATCCAATTAATGGGCTATCTTAGCTAGTCCATTAGCTTGTTAACCAAAGTCAAGGCTAATGGATCTAGAGGCAAGATTGGGGAATGCATATATGATATGCATGCATCAAGAGTTGATTAGTCAATGATCTAATAGTTATGTAGAGACACAATTGCTATAGAGATACCTACCTTTCAAGGGTATGGAATTTGATTTGTTGACAAAAGTTAAGGTTAAATTTCATATTAATGATTAGATATTGTCCCACTAGGAAAACCACCAGGTTTTCTCAGATCATATAGTGAGGGCTATTGATTCACAATAAAATAGTGTGAGTTAAATGGATTAATTAAAGACCTAATTAATGCATACATATACATAATCGTACTCTAATACATTTTCTTTCTTCACATTTAGGATTTCATTATGAGCACTTATCGTATAAACCTACATGTGATAGTGGATAATAAGTTGGTTAACAACAACTACTCAGATTGGATTAGGCAATAAGCAAGTGAGAATTATTCTCAAGGCCGAGAAAATTGATTATATCTTAGATAAAAATCCACCACCACTTCCATTTGATGATGCCAATGATGAGATCGAGGGCATCTAACAAAAATACATGAAGGATAATGCAGCAGCAACATGTGTGATGCTTGGTGCTATGTCCTCAGAGCTTCAGAAGCAACATGAACAAAAGGATGCTATGACCATCATTTTGCACTTAGAGGAGCTTTATGCTTCTCAAGGCAGAAGTGAGCAATATGATATTACTAGAGCTCTCTTTAGCTCAAAATGCTAGAGGGCACTTCAGGTCTTTATGCACTGAAGATGTATGGGTACATAGAACACTTTGGTAGGCTAGGCTATGTTATCGATAATGATCTGTACATAGACTTAATCTTGTACTTGTTGGCTCTAAGTTTTGCACCTTTTGTGCTTAACTTCAACATGAACAAGATTCAAGTCACCATACCCAAGCTTATAATATGCTTAAGATAGCTGATGAATCACTTAAGAAGGATCAAAAATTTGTCATGGTTGTCTTTTCTGCTCATAAGGGTAATAAGTAGAAGAAAAAGGCAACTAAGGTGCAGACCAAGCATGGTGGCGTTTCTAAGAAGAAGACTACAAAGAAGGATAGGATTGCTAAGGGGACTTTGTGATGTGCGCCAAACCTTGGAGGCCCCGAAAACCCGCTTTTAGGGTATTCGTGAAGGGTTCGTAAGACCCGTAAAGATTACGAGGGCATCTATTTTGGGCAACAAGAGGTATTTTGGAGTCATCACTAATAAAATATTAGGAAAGTTCATCTAGCCTCATTGAGCCTAAGACAATGCGTATGTGCCTATTTTGGGCAATAAAGAAGTATTTTGGAATCCCTAATCCTAATAAGACATTAGGAAGGTTCATCTAACCTCGTAAAGCCTAAGACCAGAGAGAGTTTGGGACTTTACTTTTATTCATACCCTGGTTAAGGTTACAAATGAGTTTTTTAGTTAAATTTTTGTCCTTTCCTCATACAAGTATGCAGTTTATTAAAGCGCAATTCAAACAGATAACGAAAAGCAATAAATAATATGATTAAAATAAAGCAAATAAAAGTACATTAGCTTACAATAAAATAGGGGCGGGATACAACCCCAATAAAAGGAAATATAAATTATGCATAAAACGAGACATTTATTCGAGGTGAGGACTCATACATGCTTTAAAAGAATGATTTTTAAGATGAAATTTTTGTTTGGAAGGGAAAGCTAGGACATTGGTCCTATTTTATTAAAGAAAATCTTATTTTATTCGTAGAAATCTTTTGATGCTTTTTATGTTAACAAACACAAAAATAACATTCGTCATAACTAAATAAAGAAAGTCTAATGAGAACCAAACTGAATAAAACCAAAATAGGAGAATAGAAGAGAGTGAACCAAAATGAAGTCACTTATTTAATTTGAGCCCCCTTCTTATCATCCATGTTTCAGGAGTGAAACTCATCAAAACAAAATAACATGTTAGAAAGCATTAAGACAAAGAGTTAAGACAAAGAATTAAATCAAAGTAGATGAAAAAAATGGTAGAAAAATATTAAATATAGCAAGAAATATAATGTAAGAAGAGGGAATTAAAACAAATGAAAATGGACAAAGAAGGGATTAGGGATAGCCAAATAACCGAGGGATGGCCATCCCAAAGGTGACCGACGGGATGAATAAGCATCCCGCGATGACCTGTCATTTGCTTGAGTGACGACTGTCTGTAGGGCCTTCAGTCCGTCGGTCATCTCCAGATCTCAAAAAAAAGAGAGAAAACTGATTAGAATCCAAATTCTCACATTTTTAACCCATTATTTCATGCAATAAATTAATAATGAGGCAAACAAAATGATAAGATAAATTAATTTACATTTTGAAATTAATTCATATGTCTCATGCCAAGGTATTGAAATTAATGCAAGAATGGTTAACCCAGAGTGTTTACCCTCGGAATATTGATCTCTGGAAGGCAAAAAATGTATAGATCTCCCCTTGAATTCTACAAGGTTTTGTTGACAATTGAGCACTATTGAAAACAATTTTTCTCTGCAAAAATTGTTCTTTCAAAATGATCTGAAATCTTAGGAAGGTAAATGAAGAAAAGAGAATTGATTTCCCTTTCTCAAATTCACTTCTATCTTTTGAAATGATTTGGAATCTTAGGAAGTAAATCAAGAGAAGAGAATTGATTTCTCTTTCTCGAATTCACTTTTTAATTCCTTTTTCAATAGATTTCAAAAGAAAATTGATATAAAGAGAAACATTTGTTTATAAAAATTGATTTTTTCCTTTTCAAAAGGTTTTTCAAAAAACTAGAATCCCCTCTTCTCCTTCATTAGCATTCTATTTATAGGCTAATTCTAATTTAGAGATAAAGATAAAATATAAATAAATATCTTTAGAGATAAATACAAAATTTCAAATATCGTTAGAGATAAATATTAAGTTTGATTTATCTCTAAAGATAAATGATATCAAATTATCTTTTTAGAGGATAAAATCAAATATTTCTATTTATCCTTGAAGATAAATATCAAATATTTGATTTATCCATAAAAATAAAGTTATTTCAAAAGTTTGATTTATCTCTCAGGATAAATGATATCAAATTATCTTTTAGAGGATAAAATCAAATATTTCTATTTATCCTTGAAGATAAATATCAAATATTTGATTTATCCATAAAGATAAAGTGATTTCAAATAATCCTTAGATATGAAATCGAATATTTTTACTTTATCCCTGAGGATAAACACTTAAAATTTTGTATTTATCCCCAAACAACTAGTAATTCTCCGCCAGGATCCGACTGATGGGAGTCCCTCATCTGAGGGATGGGTGTCGGTCTATAGGGGATAGCCTCACCTGCGAGCGACGGGCATGCGCTCGTGTGAGAGGGACGGGCGTCCCTTTTGCGCGAACGACGGGCACCTGCTCACTCGAGGGACAGGCATTCCATAGGCGCGAGCGACGGGCACACTGCTCGCACGAGGGACGGGCACCCCTCAGGTGAGAAACGACGATCGATCGTCGTTCGATGCATTCGACGTGCAAAAGATAAATTTTTCCATCCAAAAAGGCTTCTTTCAAAACAAAAGAGACTCAAAAGGATTTTTGGTCATCAATATCCTTAGAATTTGTGAAAATTAGGGGCAAAAACCTACAACCTCACTCCTTTACCTGTGAAACAGGTACCTATATCCTCATTGGATAACTCTGATCTGGGCTATCTCGGGACCCGATGTCTACAGACTTGCTTCTACTATAAAAGGGATGGCCATTGGAAGCAAAACTATAAGGCCTACTTAAATTCTCTTAAGGAGAAAAAAGCAAAATGAAGCTTCAACTATAAGTATTCATATGATTGAAATTTATACTTATTTTATTACTTTTAAGAAATCTTGAGTATTAGATACTAGATGTGGATCTCATTTGTGTAATAATCTGCAGGGACTTAGAAGTAGTAGAAGGATCGAAAAGGCAGAATTATGTCTATAGCCAGCCACTAGCCAGAATATCTCTGCAACAGTTATGGGGACCTATTACTTGCCTTTTTCGAGTGGATTGACGCTAGAACTACATAACTGTTACTAAGTTCCAGCTTTATCTAGAAGTATTATTTTTTTTAGTTGTATTATGAATACTTATGACATTTCTTTAAATAAGGACAAGAGTTGTTCCATATTTAAGAGCAACATATTTTATGTGAATGCAATTATTGAAAATGGTATATTTGTTCTTGATTTATGTAAAAAAGTGCATGATATGAATATTAAGAGAATAAAACAAGATAATCTAAATACCTCTTATTTATGGCACTATCATTTAAGCCATATAAATGAGAAGCACATGACCAAATTACACAAGTTAGGTGATTTGGGATTATTTGATTATGAATTATTTGGTACATGCGATCTTGTTGTTAGGTAAAATGACCAAAGTACCCTTTATTGGTAAAGGAGTATGAACTAGTGAGACATTAGACTTAATACATTTAGATGATGTGGTCCAATGACTATACATGCTAGAGGAGGCTATTCCTACTTCATAACCTTCATAGATGATTACTCCAAATATGGATACGTCTATCTTATGAAGTATAAATTTAAAACTTTTGAAAAGTTCAAAGAATTTAAAAATGAAGTAGAGAAATAAATTTACAAGAGTATTAAGACACTAAGGTCAAATCGAGCTGGAGAATAGTTAAGCCAAGAGTTTCAATATTATCTTAGAGATAATAGGATTTTATCTCAATAGACTCCACCATATACACCATAGCATAATGGCATATTTGAGAGGAGAAATTGAACACTATTGGATATGGTTTAATCCATGATGAGCATCATAGACTTGCCTAAGTCTTTTTAGGGTTATGCACTAGAAACTATTGTATACGCATTAAACACACTTTCAAGTAAATCAGTTGATGTTACTCCATATGAGATCTGGAATAATAAGAAACCCACACTTTCTCATATGAAGGTATGGGGTTGTCTTACTTATTTGAAGAGGACAATGTCAAACAAGTTGGATGCTAAGTTTGAAAAATGCTTATTTGAGGGATATCTAAAAGAAACAATTAGATATTACTTCTATCATCCCTTAGAATAAAAGGTGTTTGTTTCAAGGCATGCTATCTTCTTAGAAAGGGAATTCCTTTTAAGAGAGGACAGAAGGAGTATAATTGAATTTAATGAAGTTCAAGACCCATAACTTGAAGCAGATCAATCGGTTAAAGCCGAGATTGAATCTCATAATGATGAGATTACAATTAAACCTGAATATACACAAGATCCTAGAGGATCTACTGAGATATGTTCTATCCCAATGAGATATGGATTTCTCGTGGACTCAGATAAGAATGTAACTGTAGCAGAGGATAATGAGCGTACAAGCTATCAAGAAGTTTTGAATAATTTAGAATGTGAATTGTGTCTTAAGGCTACGCAGTTCGAAATGGCTTCCATGACTCAACCACCTGAAGGGATAAAACCCATATGGTGCAAATGGGTCTTCAAGAAGAAGACTAACATGGATGGTAATGTAGTTACCTACAAGACTCACTTGGTAGCTAAAGTTTATCATCAAAGAGAAGGAATTGACTTTGATGAAACCTTTTCTCCAGTAGCAATGCTTAAGTCCATCAGAATACTTTTAGCCATTATTGCTCATTATAACTATGAGATTTGGCAAATGGACGTGAAGATAACTTTCCTAAATGAAAATCTGATTTAGGATATGTATATGACACAGCCTAAAGGATTCACATCTAAGAATGATGAAAAGGTATGCAAGCTTTAAAGATCCATTTATGGCTTGAAGCAAGCATCTAGGAGCTGAAATATCCGATTCAATGAGACAATCAAAGAGTTTGGTTTCTAACAGAATAAGGATGAACCTTATATGTATAAGAAGGTCAGTGAGAGTGCATTCATTTTCCTTATTCTATATATGAATGACATATTGATCATGAGTAACAACATTTATGTCCTTCAATCGGTGAAAATTCAGTTATCCACACAATTCTCCATGAAAGACCTTGGAGAAGCATCCTATATTATGGAAATTAGGATCTATAGTGATAGATTCAATAGGTTACTAGGTCTTTTGCAATCTACATACATAAGTAAGGTATTGAAGAGGTTCAATATGGATCTCTCTACGAAAGGGTTTATACCCATGATACAAGGGAAACACCTTTCTAAGTTTATGAGTCCTAAAACACAAGAGGATAAAGAGAACATGAATTGAATACCATATGCATCAATAATTGGTTTTATCATGTATACTATGTTATGTACATGTCGAAAAGTAGCCTTTGCTTTTAGTATCACAGGCAGATTCCAATCCAATTATGGAAAGGAACACTAGAGTGTAGTCAAGAATATCCTTAAGTACTTGAGAAGGACTAAGGATATATTCTTCATATATAGAGAGGGTGATTTACAAGTAAACGAGTATATTAATATCAGCTTTCAATCTGACAAGGATAACGATAAATCACAGTTTGGTTTTGAGCTCGTACTAGGAGGAGGAGCAGTTAGTTGGAAGAGTATGGATCAAAAAGTTCATTACTCAATTAGGAGTGGTCCCTAACATTGTTGATCCAATACCCTTGTAATGTGACAATAATGGAGCCATTGTGCAAGAAAAAGAACCTCAATCTCATCAGCGAACCAAGCATGTTCTCAGTTTTTACTATCTCATTTAGGAGATTATAGTAAGAAATGATGTAAAGGTTTCTACAGATGATAATGTGGCTAATCCTCTCACTAAGGCACTATCCCAAAACAAGTACGATCACTATGTACATAGTATGGGCTTAAGATGTATGAGTGTTTGACTCTAGTGTAAGTGGGAGATTGTTAAGAGTATGCGTTAGAGCCCATGTAGATTAGAGATCTTTTTCATGTATATGAACTCATTGTTGTTTATAAGAAGGAATCATTCATTTATTAATACTATGTTGTGATTACCTCTGGTTTGATTTTATATCTTAAGTTAATAAATGTAGTCCTTGGTATTATAAACACAGTGCAAAGGCAATCATGAAAGAATTCATGATGTGAGATGTCTATTGTATGCAAATGTGTTAATACATAAATATCCCCAGTCATAGTATTAACAAGACAGAACATTTTTAATATATGTAGACTAGCATATGTTATACTTCTTAAAAGGTTTAGTAGTGGTACTCATAACTATGATTATAGAGATGATCAAAGCTAACATATAGATGCTTGTTAGAAGAACAAGTACATTGCAGACTTTCCATGAGAATCCTCACATGGATATTAAATCTATGTTAGTGAGAAATCTCTACATAGTTGTGGTGCAAGTATCCTTGACTTGAAATCACTAAAGTTATTTTAAGTAGTAAATTGTATACTTTAACTCCATAATTGCTTACCTTCATTGATGGGTGAACATAGTTAGGTGGTCGAGTATATCATGACCTACTTGGAGATAGTTGAGTGATAAATAAATGATTCACCATCCTAGATTTATTAAGGGAGTTATCTCATGTGTTTTATAATACCTTTGTTCAGAGAATCTCTAGCCATAATAGAATGCCAATGTGGATGAGATCCACAAGGGGCAATTTGGAAACAGTAGTTAAATTATTAGAACAACTATATTTAGGTTTATATGAGTTGACAAAATCCATACTCAAAACCTATTAAAGTAAGGTGAAAGGAGTAATTATACGGTAACTGTTCTATGGAAGGGTTTAGTTAAAACCACTTGACTTTTCTGTCACTTGGGTAATCATAATACTTGGCTTGAAGCCTCTCATGATTTGTACATGAACATAAATATAAATATTATTTAGAGAATTAATATAATGATTTAAGAGGTTAAATCATGCAAGACATTAATTGCAAATATGTTTGTATTGCTAAGTGGACAATAAAATGCAATGGGTCACACACCCATAGGAAAATGATATAGTGGTAAAAAAGATAGATGCAATAATTTTTGATATTATTATGGATAGAGGAAATAAAAAAAAGGAATAATTAATTAAAAGAGTTTAATTAATTGTTCATGTGCAGAAAAAGTCTATTAATTGTTCATGTGTAGAAAAAGACTGCAGAGCTTTCTGTGCATGGCCTGTAATAATGGACCAGATTCATCCATTTTGATCTATAATAAAATATTATTGGACTATAAATATTATAGAATTAAAATAATAATATTAGATCATTTGGAGAATTAACATAAGGCCTAGAATGAAAGTCATATGGGAGAATTCCACTGGGAGTGGCTTTTGCGCAGAAGGCTTATAGAAGGCCTTAATTGTAACACCCCCCTATAGGTAACCTATCATTCATACCACCTATAATCTAGAACTAGTCAAATAGGGTGTCACACAACAGAATGGGCCTGGCTTGTAAGGACCCAAAATACACCTTAATAGTATTAAGGCATAGTTAGGGTGAAATGGAAATTGAATGCGAATAATTAAGCGACGGAAGTGTTAAAAGGGATGCAACCCTCATTAATTTGAAAGATTCGGCAAGAGCGGTCGTTTGCCATTTTTTTAAAGTATGAGAAATATGTATAAAAGAAATAGTATGGTGGGCCAATGTATGAAATAAAAGTTAAGTTTATGCTAATGCCTAATTAAAGAAAAAGATAAGGATCAAAGAGGACATTTCACAAAAATCTTTAAGCAACCAATGGGAGTTTAATTTGTGTCATTTTTATAGCCACATATGTTAAGTATGTTTGAGAAGGTAGTTGTTATAGTGGGCATTCTATTTGCTTTTGGGACTTTGCCATGAGTCTTAAACTGCATGTTGGACTACTCGAGCAAGATGGTTTAAGCACTTGGGATTCTAGCCTCAGTTACTACGAGTTTTGTGCCTAGAGATTATCTTGTATCCTTAGATGTTCTCTTCGATGCTCTGGATAGATTCACTGATGTCCTATCCTACCAGACTAGAGTGGTCCTACTGACATGCTTTACTCGATTTCTAAAACATAATTTTATTTATTAAGAAACTAATTTTTCTTTGTTTGATTGTTTGATATTTTATGGTTCTTTACGTAAAGAAATTGGAATTTATAAAAAAACTCCTTTTTTATTTGTTTGAAATTTATGGTTTTCTTTTCTTTTATAAAAAAGGTTGAAAGAAAGATTTTTATTCTATCTAGAGTGAATATTATTGGAAAAATATAGACATTATTTTTCTTGTCAATTGGTACCTTGAGATACATGTTTAAAAGGTGGCTCCTTTTCATTTTTACACTACCTAGTTGCTTTCTTTTTTTTTTAAAAAAAAAAATCTCTTATTTCATATTGAAAGCATTATTATTAACATTGACTCCTAATGAATTTCGCTTTTTCATTCACTACAAGAAAATGATAAATTAGCGACGGAAATTTAGCGACGGAGTCATTTCCGTCGCTAAATAGCGACAGATATTAACCTCCGTCGCTATTTAGCGACGGAATTTAATTTCCGTCGCTAATTAGCGACGGAATTTAATTTCCGTCGGTAAATAGCGACGGACAATAAAATCCGTCGCTAAAAATGGTGCCAAAATTTTCCACCAAAATTGCCGACCGATATTTGCGACGGTTTTTATGAACCGTCGCTAAAAATAGCGACGGAAATACTTTTCCGTCGCTGAAAAAAAATAAAAAAAAAACTTAATTGTATTTTTAGCGACGGAATAAAAATCCGTCGCTAAAATAGCGACGGAGTAAAAAAACCGTCGCTAAAATTAGCGACGGTTTGAATATTCCGTCGCTATTTTTAGCGACGGAATAAGCTTTCCGTCGTTAAAGATAAAAAAATTTAATTTCCCTCTCTTTTTAGCAACGGAATATTCTTTCCGTCGCTAAAGATAAAAAATTTAACTTTCCCTCTCTTTTTTTAGCGACGGAAGATGCTTTCCGTCGCTAAAGTTAAATTAAATTTAACTTTTCCTCTTTTTTTTTTCTCTCTCTCTCTCCTCTCTCTTTCTCTCTTCTCCCTCTCCTCGCCCCGTCTCTCCTCCCTCTGCCCAGCCGCCGCCGACCACCGCCCCTCCCCCTCCCTCCGGCGCCGATCGGCCTCCCCTCCCTCCCCTCCCTCCCTCTTTTCCCGCTCCTCCTTCCCTTCTCTCTTTCTCTCTCTCTCTCTCTCTCTCTCTCTCTCTTTCTCTCTCCTCCCTCTCCTCTCCCCGTTTCTGCCCTCTGCCCAGCCGCCGCCGACCACCGCCCCTCCCCCTCCCTCCGGCGCCGATCGGCCTCCCCTCCCTCCCCTCCCTCCCTCTTTTCCCGCTCCTCCTTCCCTTCTCTCTTTCTCTCTCTCTCTCTCTCTCTTTCTCTCTCCTCCCTCTCCTCTCCCCGTTTCTGCCCTCTGCCCAGTCGCCGCCGACCACCACCGACCACCTCTCCTCCTCCTCCGGCGCCAGGTACAGATCTGCCTCTCTCTTTTATTTATTATTATTATTATTATTATTATTATTATTATTATTATTATTATTATTATTATTGTTAATTGGGTATAATAAGAATTATTATTATTATTAATATTATTATTATTTTATTTATGTTAGATGAATATTGGTAAATTGTAATTATTGTTTAAATTTATATTTCTTAAAACTTTATTGTTATTAAATTTATTAATAGAATTTTTCATATTATGATTATTATTGTTAATTAGTGTTAATTTTAGTTATTATTATTATTCAACATATTATTATTATTAAATTATTATTATTATTATTCAACATGTTATTATTATTATGTTAATTTGTATTGTTATTATTATTATTTATTTATGTTATTTGTATTGTTATTATTATTATTTATTTATAATTTGTATTGTTATTATTATTATTTATTTATGTTAATTGTATTGTTATTATTATTATTTATTTATAATTTGTATTGTTATTATTATTATTTATTTATGTTAATTGTATTGTTATTATTATTATTTATTTATAATTTGTATTGTTATTATTTGTATTGTTATTATTATTATTTATTTATAATTTGTATTGTTATTATTATTATTTATTTATGTTAATTGTATTGTTATTATTATTATTTATTTATAATTTGTATTGTTATTATTATTATTTATTTATGTTAATTGTATTGTTATTATTAATTTTTTTTTTAATTTGTAAAATTTCCCGACGGAAATTAAATTTCCGTCGGGAATTCCCGACGGAAAATGATTTTCCGTCGGTAATTACCGACGGAAATTCAATTTCCGTCGGGAAATTTGCCGATGAAAATTGATTTTCCGTCGGTAATTCCCGACGGAAAAAAATTCCGTCGGTAATTTTACCGACGGAAAACAATTTTCCGTCGGTACCGACGGAAAATTGTTTTCCGTCGGTAAAATTACCGACGGAATTTTTTTCCGTCGGGAAATTTGCCTACGACTAAATTGCCGACGGAATTAATTTCCGTCGGCAATTTAGTTTCCCGACAGAAATTCCTTATTTTCCGTCGGGAATTTCCGTCGGGAAATAGTATTTTTCTTGTAGTGAGGTTTTAAAAGACTCCTTGAATAATAGATGAAAAAAAAAAGAAATTTATTTATTGGTTTTCCTTATTTACGGTTCTGTAAAAGGCCATTATTATTATTTTTTATGTGGAATGCGTGAGTTAGATGGATAATTTAGAGGTGTATGGCTTGTTTTTGATGATTTTCTAAAAACACTTTTTTTAAATAACAAATAAAAAATTTTAAAGGTCAAATGACCTTAAACTAAAATCTTTTATTTTATAATAACAATGTTTTTTTTGGTTTATGAAAGAAAGTTCAAACATTTTTTTTTTTAAAAAAAAAATCTTTGGAAAGGAAAGAAAAAAGAACTTGAATAACAAAAGCCATTTTTATTAAGGTATTTTATCAAAAGACTAATTTTTATTAATACTTTTTTTTATGCCCTATAATGAATCGAGTCTTCTAAAGACATGCTAAATATACTCTAGTAAACATTCTTGGACCCAAAATGTAGAATGGCAGTATCTCAAGATGCAACCCATTTTGCTGATAGTTGTAGAATGTTTATTTTGGGTTCTTTTGATGTAAGCATGATATGTAGAAACAAAACATGATATGAGGGAAAAATAATATTAACTACAAAAATGGAGTTGAAGAAGAAAATAAATAGAGTAGAAAACTGTGATCTCTAAGACGTGTAGATATAAAACACAGTTGCGTTTAGAAACAAGTCAAAACTGACTGTTCTATGGGTATTTTGGCCTTATATCTCTGGTAGATCTTAAAAGATGTGCCTAAAATGGCTGAAATTTGACTATCTTTTCTTCAACTGCTACTGTTCATCTTCTCTCCGTTTTGCTACTTATTCAATGTGTTTTCCCAATGTCTCTGTTCAAGTTCAAAGGCTCTCAAGTCTCTTATTTAGAGCATAAAATTTACTATAGCCTACAATGATTAATGGCCATAATTATTTTCTCTGATGGTTAAAAGGGTGGATAACTAAAATGTGTATTGGACGCTTTAAAATATCCTAGAATTTCGGGGACTTAGTTTAAAAATTTCTTGTGCAATCCCTCTAAAATCCATTTTGGTCCCTAAAAAACTTATTACATAATCCAGTTTTAAATTTGAATTACAGTAGTAGTCCATTTTAATTACAAATTAGACCCCCTATTAGAAAGGTAGTTGTAAAGCCTTTTTAATAGAAGGTAGTTATAAACCCATTAAATATGGACTCCTAATAATTGGGCATCGGGAACTATCATGGGCCTTTTGTCAATTGGGCTTCTGTTCAGAATTGGACTCCTAAATTGGGCAATGATGTTTTCCTGAGCCCACCACATCAGTTTCCTTTTATTTTTTGTATTTTTATTTTCATTTAATTATAATATAATTTTTTTATATTCTTGTATATAAAACGTATATTCTTTGTGCCATTAATGAAATAAATAAAACATTTTTGTATTCTTTTATAATTTTTTTGTATTTTGTATTTTGTATTTTTTATATTTTATATTTTCTTACTTAATTGTTCACTACATATATAGAAGAAAAACAAATGATTATAAACTAATCATCTCATGGAAAGAAATTAAAGACAAAATTCTAAAAGGAACTTAGGTGTCATGACAATCTAATACCTTCATAAACAAATGCAAATTAATCATGTTTCATTCACCTATTAGCAGGGATCTCAGATAAAATGCCTATCCACAGTTGCTTAGGATGCCCCTTTTTTTTTTTTTTTTTGCCTTAGGAGGTTGCCTAATTTTTACTAAGATGTTTTTTTTTTCTTTTTTCGGCTTATTAAGCTATATTTTATCTTCTTTTTATTTTTAGTGTTAGCCATACAATCTCTTTAGTCTATTGATATCGATCGATTCCTTGAATCATTGCTATCACTGTAGGTGAGGATCGTCGCTCCTTTGTCCAACAACTTCTTAAGCACAAAAGGTCATTCCCAATTTAGTTTGAACTTGCCTCTTGCATTAGGTACACGGGGTCTCAACTATTTGTATACCAAATCGCCTTCTCTTCCAATCCATTCTCTTTTGATAGAAATAGTAAGCCTTCATTCAATGCTCATCTAATAAGTTCAGCTTTTGCAGCTTACTTTCTTCCCATTTCGATTCTAGAAGCTTGGTCTTTAAAATAACCCTTGTTGGTTTACAAGCATCATACATCTCATGTAATTAGTGAAGATTTAAAACACTTATAAACCTAAAATGTTTGATCTAATCAAAAGAATTGAATTTCCTAAATAAAGTTCAGAACTTTACTGTAGGTGTTTATTGTTCAGTTGAAAAATGTCGCATCGGATTATCGTAAATCACTGGAGTCCTTACTTCAAGGCACCTTTAAGGTATCCACACAAAAAGCTAGGTCTAATAACCTTCTCAAGGGGTAGCAATGGTTGAATAAGGGTTAGGGACTAGTAAATCCTAATATGGCTATAAGAGAGAATGAGAGATGGAGAGAAAAATGAGTTTTGAGTGAACTAGAGTTCTCAACTTGTTCAACTGCTTGAATCCAACTTTAAGGAGTATTTAAACACTTTATAGGTTAGATTAGGGTTATGTCATAATGGCTATAACTGCTAATTATGCTTGGACCATTTGGGTGGGCTTAAGTGACACTCATAAGCCCTACGGTCCATTTTGCGTATAAAACCTATATTGACCGAGCCTGCACATTTGAATGGGCTCTAAACCCATTCAAATATTAATTACAGCATTATAGCATATTAATGAAGCCCCATATTAATTTTTAACTACCCCTGATGCCGTATGGTTCCAGAGAAAAAAATCTCCTCCACGCTCTATGTGCATATTGGGCCTTTTGGGCCATTTCTACGCGTAAGACTCTTTCTCCTCTACTTAAAACCTATATTTTCTCTTACCAACTTATCAAATAAGTTCCCATGGCATCCCATTACATGTTTATATTACCTTTTGGTAACAGCCCGAATTACACCTTAGTAGCATATTGGTTAAATTGTGGTAATTCGGTAAAGTTAATTTGAAGTGTATTTAATTGAGGACTTAAGTGTAAGTGTAATGAGGACCCAATTGAATAATTAAATACCTTTAAGTGGCTGAAGTGGAACTGTGCATGTTTAAGACTAAGTGTGGTTAATTAGTGTTAATAGAATCTAGAATTTTATTATTGGAGATTAAGAAAGTGATAGTGGATTCCGGGTGTCCTCATGAGGGAGTGCCACCTTGTGTAATCCATGCAATAAATAGGCATAAGGTGAGAAAAAGTTCATTTTTTGTATTTCGTCTTCATTTTCTTCGGTTGCTTTTCTCCACTCTTTTCAAGCTTTTTTCTTTTCCATTAGTTAAGATATATAGAATTTTTGCTAAGTGATGAAGTGATCCTAAAGTGCATGTGAATGGTTGGATTTAAGGGTAAGTGGTTAGTACTTGTTTTCTCTTCATCTTTTACTCTTTCTTGTGATAGATATTGGTAATTGATGCTTGGTATCCAATTCTGGAAATTGGACTTGGATTTGTAGTTAAGGAAGTAAAGAGAATCAAAGGAAGAGAGAAGGTGGTTGATCAAGGAACTATGTGATTTCTAAGGAGCTAAGAAGAAGAGGTTTGGGAACTAAATTGCTTTGTGTGTGTGAAATGATTGCTTGTGTACTTAAGTGTGTAAATTATATTATGTGAAGTGTTGAGTTGGAGAAATGAACATGTTGGTATATAATGAATACTATGAGTTTGATTGACTTATGTTTGAACTCTAATTTTGGATGAATGATGGAATTGTTATGTTTATATAAATAAATAAAATGTACTCAGAATTTCCATGTGCCTTGAGGTGTATAATTGAGTTATAAAGGTGTATTTATGATAAATGATATGGAATTGAAGGAATGAGCTTATGTGAGTTGTTTATGCTATATTGTGAGTTCTATAACTCTAAATTGAATGAGACTAATTGGGTTGAATCTGTAATGTCTATGTCTTTAGTTGTTGTGAAAATAGTCTTGTTGTCTAGGGGACTCTAAAGACTCCAAAACTGCTCAAAGTGTAACTAAATTATGTAGGAGGGCCTTTTTGGAGCATGTTATGTTCCTTTGGCCATAACTCCTTGAGTTTTAATTAAATTGAGATGAGAATTGTGTCTTATGCAAGTTAATATATATATATGAATGAATTATTAGGAGAGCATGTTGGATAAAAATGCCATTAAAGTTGAATTTGGAAGTCATATGCACGTAGTAAGAAAAATGTGATTGTAGAGTAAGTTTCTGTGTAGGTCTCCTTTGACCTTTAGTGATTTTTTTACCCATATATTGAGTTTTAATACTCAAAATTGGTTATTTTAAAATTTAGCTAAAACCTAAGACCCACTGATGTGAGCACGACCAAGGAACCAAGAGATGAACTAGCTTTACCAGAAGGCCCAGTGACTAGATCAAGAGCCAAGAAATTCAAGGAGGGTCTCAAAGCCTACATGGGCCGAATGGTGGAAGATATGGACAAGCAAGAGGAGTTGGGGCCGAATCTTCAAGAGGGAACTCAAATGGGCTCATTAATTTGTTTAAAGCCAATGGAATAAGCTTTGGGCAGCCCAAGCATTATGTTAGGCGTGTGGGCTTGTGTTTGGACTCATTAAGTTGTGTTTTGTTATTTATTTAAGCTATTGGATTTAATTTCTTGTTTATTAGGCTTAATTAGCGAAATGGGCTTAAGTTAGCTATGTTTGGCAGCCCATTGTTAAGGCCTTATTCAGTTAGGGTTTCATTTTAATTAGTGGTATAATAACCACGTGATAGGATGTATTAGGGATGATTACTTTGGCCGAATTTACCATTGGAGAGGATTTGTCTTCTTCTATTGCATCAAGAACGATTTTCTTATCAAGGTATTTCATCTTGTGGCGAATTTCTGTTGTTATTCTTCAAATCAATCTATCATAAGCGTTTCCTTTCATTTTTATTGATTGGGGGTTCTTTAGATTGGGGATTTAAATTCTGTTCTTGTTCTTGCCATTTGTGTGTTTGGGGTTTCGGGTTCTACATAGCCTTGGGGTTCCGCATCACCCACGGCTAAAAATGTCTCAGAAATATAGTTGAGCTAATTCTAGCTCTAAGTGTCCCAAAAGTGGCCAAAACAGAGGTGTCTCTATTTTGGCCGGCTCATTTGAGCAGTTATGGTTGTATAACTCATATTTAAGGTTTTATATGTCCAAATGACCTGACACTTGTTCCATTTGAAACTTAACATCCTAGGGAATAATTATTAAGAGGGAGTTTTATCTAAAAATGAGGTTTAGGCATTGGTTTAACCTAAACAAAATAACATAGAGAAGTAGTCCTGAGTTTTGCTTCTGTTTTGCTTATTTTTGGTATGTCACGGTGACAACCAAATCATTTCCACCATGACCCATGCCGAGAGAAGGCATAATTGCATATATTTGGACCTCATAGTCACAACCAAATCATTGCCACCGTGACCCTCCCTAGTTTTGTGTATTTTGTGTGTTTTGCTTCCCGAAATACACCCGAACTTCATTGCAAGTTCTTATAACTTATCCAACTCATGTTTAACATTGTAAATTGAGTATATAAATGTTTGACAATTGAACTCTATGTAAATGATGCTATGGCATAGTAATTTAATAAAGAAATTAAATGTATACATGCTTTTTAATTATTGAACATGACATAGCATGTGATATTAATCATATATGATTGAATCATATTATATTGAGTCTATAGGTAAGCATGATTGTGTGCATACTCGGTTGATGAGTTTGTTAATTTAACAATATTAAATTGGAACTATAGTGTGAATTTATAAAAGAAAATGTGAGCATGATGTAAGCCAATTTGTACTAGTGTATGTTAACTTACACTATGATATAAATCTATGAGATTAATAATACTTGATGAGGAACATATTGTGTAAACCCTAGTGAATAAGTGTAACATGAGAATGTATAATGGAATGATAGTATGTTTATTAAGCCATGTGTGTGTACAAGGCACGATTTGATGCGAGTGTGCTCAATGCAATGATGTTGTTTTAAGAAACTATGTGAATATTTTACTATGTGAACGAACATTACTATGAGAATGAACAATACTATGCAAATGAGTATTACTATGTGAATGAGTAATATTATGCAAATAAATATTGTTATATGAATGAATGATATTGTATACTTGATGATTAAATGGTGTGCTTACAGCATGAATGTACTTTTATTGACTAATAATAGTGTTATACGTGTTATATTGTTTCATGTGGATAAATGAGTGATTATATTTAAGATAATGACAAATGTGATTTATGGTTTTGACCTGATGATTTGTTTAATTATTTAGAGATTAATAATGTGGCAATTTATGTGAATATGAATTTATATATATATATATATATATATATATATATAAGTTGTATGAATCAAATGATGAAGTGTGACATACCTTGAATTTCATTCTACCGAATTGGATTGGTATATCACGGTGACAACCAAATGGTTGCCACCGTGAGGTACCCCTGTTTTACACAATGAACTATAGAACTTGAATAAATGATATATACATGTATAATCAATAATGCAAACATGTCTAACATCATCTAATGTGGATTATTATATGTCAAATGCTATGATTAGGTATGATAAATGAATGTGATTGACGAATGTGGGCTTGCTTGATAAGCCATGTGAATGTGTAAATTACAGTTTATACTATGTTGCTTTATACATTATTATATGAATAAGATAAAGTTGGATCAAATGAACAAATAATCGGATTAATAATTTAGCATGCGAGTCAAGTAGTGGATAGATAGGCATGCCTATAGGGTCTAAGTGTTGCAGCCCAATGCGTCCGATTCCTCTTGAATCACAATGTGATTTAAATATTTACTGGATTTCTCAATGTGAAATTATGTTGATATTTTGTACCTTAGGGTGCCAATGCGAATGTGAGCTATCCACGGCTACCAATGTGATTATTGTACCTATGGGGTACCAATGCGATACCCGTTATCCGCATCATTGAATTGCAGGCAAGGCTAATGAAAATGTTGAACATTTATAAAGAATGTTATATTATTGGAAATGTGAATGCGATGCGTTAAAGTCTAACTTGTGATACAACCATATGAACATGATTCATTAGTAAGGCTATGTGTAAATCAAGATGTGTAATATGCTATGTTTATAATAAGATGATCCCAAAGTGTATGTATGTTCAGATATATATGTGAAAGAGGTACTCTTGTGTGCATGGTAAATATCATCATCCATTTCTAAGAATAATGGAAACAAAGTATAGAATGAATATTATGTTGTGAAAATAGCAATGTAAGTCTATGCATATGCAAGTGCTAATGGTTATTTTGTTGTATATATATATGAATTTGTATATGTGATGCAAGTAAAGATAAGACTTATAGAATCGAAATGAATGACTTTGATGATATTGATAATTACTTGTTATGTAGTCATTGATGGTTAATCTGAAATTATGTATGTGTGTTGATATATGATCACTTAGATGTGATAGATGATATATTATATGTATGTGATAATGCAAGGCCTGTTCAAGATTTGATGTAATGGCTATTATGTATGATTATGTTATTATATGTTGTATTTTGTTTCCCACTAAGCATTATCGCTTAGCATGGATGTTTTATCCATGCAGTTATTTGAAGATAGTGTTTTGGAAGATAGTCCTACATCGCTAATGGCCAACACACTAGGGTCCGCTATGTAATATGTGTCTTTTGTAATTTGTAATATGCATAATGTAACTATTAGATTTGTCTTGTAAGAGAAATGATATAACAACTAAATACTGTATGAGAGTATAAGATAGCAGTATGTATATTTATATGAGTTTTGAAGAGTATTTCTGCTGTATGTGAAAAATTTATTAATTCTGAACTTTGTATGGAATACTGATTTATGCGTATGTGTTTCTGTTGTGACACTCCGCAGTCACCATAGTAAAGCTCTACGGGTGGTTAGGGGGTGTAACAGTTAGTGGTATCAGAGCATAGGTTTAGTCGTTTCCGGGCTAGAGTAGAATAGAAATGCATATAGTTTTGTGTTGGCCTAATGCGGATGTCTTCGTTTTCTTTAGAATGTCAAGGGATTCTTCTCCTGAAGCAATGAAAGAGATTTCTGGAAGTGTTAGTCCTACAGATTCACGTATTAAAGTGTGTATTGAATATCTTAATTGTGATGTGTAAGTAATTGGTCCTTCGGGACATAGTGTGAATGTGTATAATGCGTATGAGAATAGTTTCTAAGTGATTTAAAGTAAAAAGTTATCTATCAATTTGATTGAAGTGTTATCCCATGCTGGGTATGGATAGTTTTGGAATCTAGAATGATGTGGAATGTAAAGGAAAGTGGTGACACTTGTACGCCTGTCAGCTATCTCGTTGAAATCATTTAAACATTAGCATATTAAAACATGGGGATGGGAAAAGTGCATTAATATTGCATAAACTGCATTATTGCATCATCTCGCATACATATAACATCATATAATCATTCGCATCCCTTGATAATGTGTGCAAAACATTGTGTATGTGACTCATTCGAAGAGAAAAGCTGACAGGATGTACATATAAAGTTTGGTGTTGGAAAAGAGAATTATTGAGAAAGAGATAAGTGTTTAACAACGAAAGTATAAAGTATGAGTAATTAAAGTTAAAAGGAGGAGGTTATTTGTGAAGTTTATATAAGTTAACGCAAATAGGATTTCAGAATGAAGAATGAATAGCATGAGTGAAGAAGGTAACAAGCGTATTCCATGAAATTAATGCGTCCAGGAATTTTTCAATAAGATAATAAAGGTATAAGTGGCTAAACAGGAAGTATATGCATTTGGATTTTCGAATAGTGATAAAGTTTTCGGGAAGTGCATCGATAGAGGGAAGTTAAGAATTCTCTTTTATACATCGGGTTTGAATTTCGCGGACAAAATTCTTATTAGGAGGGGAGAGTTGTAACAGCCCGAATTACACCCTAGTAGCATATTAGTTAAATTGTGGTAATTCGGTAAAGTTAATTTAAAGTGTATTTAATTGAGGACTTAAGTGTAAGTGTAAAATAACTTTAAGTGGCTGAAGTAGAACTGTGCATGTTTAAAACTAAGTGTGGTTAATTAGTGTTAAAAGAATCCAGAACTTTATTATTGGAGATTAAAAAAGTGATAATGGATTCCGGGTGTGCTCATGAGGGAGTTCCACCTTATGTAATCCATGCAATAAATAGGCATAAGGTGAGAGAAAGTTCATTTTCTGTATTTGGTCTTCATTTTCTTCGGTTGCTCTTCTCCACTCTTTTCAAGCTTTCTTCTTTTCCATTAGTTAAGATATACAGAATTTTTGCTAAGTGGTGAAGTGATCCTAAAGTGCATGTGAATGGTGGGCTTTAAGGGTAAGTGGTTAGCACTTGTTTTCTCTTCATCTTCTACTCTTTCTTGTGATGGATATTGGTAATTGATGCTTGGTATCCAATTCTATAAATTGGACTTGGATTTATAGTTGAGGAAGTAAAGAGAATCAAAGGAAGAGAGAAGGTGGTTGATCAAGGAACTATGTGATTTCTAAGGAGCTAAGAAAAAGAGGTTTGGGAACTAAATTGCTTTGTGTGTGTTAAATGATTGCTTGTGTACTTAAGTATGTAAATTAAATTATGTGAAGTGTTAAGTTGGAGAAATGAACATGTTGGTATATAATGAATACTATGAGTTTGATTGACTTATGTTTGAACTCTAATTTTGGATGAATGATGGAATTGTTATGTTTATATAAATAAATGTCACACCCCAAATCGGGCCTAGTCGGATTCGACTAGCTAAGTCGGATAAGTGAAGAGCATTTTGGTAATTTTGTTCATGAGGAAATTGGATAATAAGGACTTAAGTGCAAAGTAATTAATTAATTATGTTAAGAGGGGAAAATTATAAGGTGTGCATGTGTGTATGGAAGTAGGATATAAGTGGGCTAAGAGTTTTTATTGTGTGGTTATGTGTATATGGTGCCTTGGATGTAAGTGATTTATTGGAGATTATTAGGTGTGAGTGGTGTATGGTGCAAGAAGTGATTAAGTCTTAAGTGGATTGTTGGGTCCTATAGTGACTTGACACATGGAAGGGGTAGGTAGGAGCATTGATTGAAGAGTGAGGAAAGGAGAGAGGAGAGAAAAGGGCAGATTTTCTACTCTTTCCTCACGTCTCTCCCTTCTCTCTTTTCCCTATTCTTTCATTTTTTTCTGCTCTAGTTACTCTCTTGTGTGTGCTCAACGTGGGTTTTCAAGATTGGAGTTGGATTTCTAAGTTGTGAGCTGAGTTCAAGAGGTAAGATCATGGGTATTTGTGGCTTCTTCTTCTTCCTCTTTTTTTCTCCTGCATTTTCTGGGTTTTGAAAGGGGTTCTCATGGTTTGATTTTGTGTTTTGGCTGGGCTTTGTACAAGATTTGGAGGAGAAGGCAAAGAGAAGGTTGGATTTTGAAGTGATCGGTTTGAAGCTTGGATTTCCAGGTTTGGGAGCTATGTGTCATATAATCTTGATGTATAAATGATACATGATTATGTATTGGATGATTGTGCATGAATTTTGGATGTGTTAGATTGTTCATATAATTTTTGGTGTGTAAAGTATGATGTTGGGGAAATTCTGTTTAGTTTTTGCCAGACCTTTGTTCATTGTTTTTGTAATAGGTCGAGTTATAGACCTTCAAAATGAGTAATTCCAGTTCCATTTGAAAGCTAAGACATAGATCTAAAATTATCTCTGAAGGACCAGGAGCCATTTCTGGCTCTAAGATCCTTGAATATGTTAAAATCTGAAGTGTTTCTGGTTGGGTCGGGTCACTGGAACAGTGTGGATTGTTTAGCTCATATCTGGAGTTTTAGATGTCAAAATTACCTGAAATTTGTCCCATTGTAAACTTAACATCCTAAGAAATAAATGTTAATAAGGAATGTTTGCCTAAAAATGTCATTTAGATGTCCTTTTAGGCTGAACAAAAATGAGTTGTGAAGCAGTCCTGAATCGTAGCTTCTGTTTTGCAAGTTTTTGGTAGGTCACGGTGGTAACCAAATTCATTACCACCATGACATATGTAAATCCTAGACAGAATGCTTAGTTTGGGATCTCACGGTGGTAACCAAATTCATTACCACCGTGACCCCTTCTGTCTTGACCACTTTATGTGTTTTTCTTCCCGAATTGCACCCGTTTTGCACCGAAACTCCCTAGGATCCATCCAATGCATGTTTAGGACTATTAAATGAGTATAATAATAGTTTTCACTTTGAAAATAAACATGAATAGGATTAAGATTAATACAAACGAATGAAATAATTAGGTGTAATTGTATGATTAGAATCTAGTCCAGTTAAATGACATTTAAGGGTTGTAATACCTTAATCTGTATGAGCATGTGTAACATGATTAAGTTATACACATTTAAAGGATATCGAATGAATTGGGGTTACTTGATATGATTTATTAATGTTAGTTGTTGTGGGTGGTATCGTATATCGCCATCTGAAATTGAGTGAGTTATGAATGCCAATTTCATGGTTGTTCATCTTGAACATGTAATATTGGATGTGAAAGGTATTATGCATATCTGAACTTATGATCCTCCTCCAAGAATATTATGCTATGCTTAAGTGTAAATTGTATCATTGCATGATTAAGACTTTGCATTGTTAAGTATTGGCATAATAATGTTCCCCTACTTGACCCTGGTGCTATAGAATAAAGAATTGGGTATAGTGTGTTGGCATGAATTATATTATACGCTTTGCAATATGAATTGTATGATGCATGACTGATTTAATGATATTTGAATGGTTTAATTTTATTATTGAGGTGAGACTATGCTTTTTGATGTGTGAATTGTGGGATTTTGGGCTTGAAAATCGGGAAGTTTGCCTTCAGGAATCGCATCTGTGTGTGGGTCACGGTGGCAACCAACTTAGTTACCACCGTGAGCCATGAACCAAATGCATTCTGCCCAGAGTTTGAACATGTCACGGTGGCAACCAATCTGGTCACCACCGTGAGGTATCCAAACTTTAGATTCTGTCTGGGCAGTGGGTATGTCACGGTGGCAACCCATTTCGTTACCACCGTGAGGTACCCCATAGATACTTTCTGTTTTGAGGTCTGGGTATGTCACGGTGGCAACCCATTTCGTTACCACCGTGAGGTACCCCAGACATACATTCTGCCAAGGATCCCTGGTATGTCACGGTGGCAACCAATCTGATTACCACCGTGACCTGCCCTGTTTGTGCAATAAAATCCTTTTATCACGCACGTTTTAGGAATGCTTAATTATGGATTTTTAGCACGCAATACCATGTGTTTTGAGCTATAAGTATGTATGTTCTGATTATCATAGAATGTGAATTCTCTGCTTGTCGTAATTAAACTACGGCCATTAACTGTGTAATTCTCCGCCTGCAAGAGTCAGTCTAGTGGATAGTTAGGCATGCCTAATAGAGTCTTTGCTGCAGCTTCTGTTTCGTTTCCGTTTGGACCCCGATCAGGTCCCCGTTTGGTTCCTCGCGAACTTTCTGTAATGTGGTTGGATCTTATTTAAGATCCCCCATAAAAATGTCTGTGAATGAAAAGTAAAATAGTTTGCGATTTGTACCCGTAAGGTACTTTCTGTAATCGGCTTGTACCCGTAAAGTACTTTCTGTATACTCGTTATCCACTATTTTGAGTCAGCAGGTATTCTGTTCGCTTTGTCTGATATGAATATGAGAATATGATAACTGAATGGGTAAGATTTCAGTAATGTGAATCAGCCATCTTTCTGAATAAGATTATGAATTCCTGAGTGGGCCGAATGTGACTCAATATGTATTTTGTATCTGTTTTCCCGTATATATATATATATATCGTATTGGGAATATGTTTGATTTCATTGGTTAGAATTGTAAGCATGTGAACTAATATGTATAAGTACACTAATTTGAATCATTGAATGTTAAGGTTAAATGTGTGAATGAGTATATGTACTATTATGATGCAATGCATGTGGGTCGACGTCCGGTAAGAGCATGTGCCATAATTTAATGATATGTTATATGTCCTTTGAACTCAGTCACCGTGGTGTCTTCGGTACGTTGTTATATGTTTGCAGTTCATAACATGATATTGTATGGTTTAGAGTTGCGCAGTGGAAGTGTGGTGGTTTGATGCTATGCCCTAGGTTTCATTTTGTGTATGCGCCTTGTGGCATGATAAAAATATGTTTTGATACCTAGTGTTCTCAGCATGATAATTGGGTTCGTTACTGCCTGATAATTGTATTGCATGTGAATATGAACTTCCGAATGCATGGCTTTCATATGCAGGATTGTATATCCATCTGTTGTGATTATTTGCATATGTCATTTGTGTACGTGTTATGCCTTAACGATCATTGTGAATGGTCGTCCATATTACTTGTGTGTTCTCCCCACTAAGCGTTTATCGCTTAGCACGGGCTCTTTTCCCGTGCAGGTGGCAGGTTGTGTTCGGATCGAGTTGCGCATCTGCAAGGTCGGCCACATAGGAGTTAGAAGTTTTGTAATTTGTTCAGCTTATGTATTTTAGCTTTTGTATTTCTGTATTATGGTATTTGTAATTAAGCTTTCAGTTATTCCTTCGTTTTGTCTTTCGCTTTAAGCTTCCGCTGAATGATCATATGTATACATGTGTATATGTTTCTGCTTAGTGCCTGCGTGGGTGTGAGTTAACGTATATGTCCAGTTTTGTTTCTCAAGATAAGTTTTTAATTTCCCCGTGTTTTAGATAAATGTATGCTTCCGCATAGTGTATGTGTGCTTATTTGTGAGTGAGCATCGGTTAGCACTCTCCGGCGTCCTTCCAATGGGGACATTGGGGGTGTTACAATAAATAAAATGTACTCGGAATTTCCATGTGCCTTGAGGTGTATAATTGAGTTATAAAGGTGTATTTGTGATAAATGATATGGAATTGAAGGAATGAGCTTATGTGCGTTGTTTATGCTATATTGTGAGTTCCATAACTCTAAATTGAATGAGACTAATTGGGTTGAATCTGTAATGTCTATGTCTTTAGTTGTTGTGAAAATAGTCTTGTTGTCTAGGGGACTCTAAAGACTCCAAAACTGCTCAAAGTGTAACTAAATTCTGTAGGAGGGCCTTTTTGGAGCATGTTATGTTCCTTTGGCCATAACTCCTTGAGTTTTAATTAAATTGAGATGAGAATTGTGTCTTATGTAAGTTAACATATATATGAATGAATGATTAGGAGAGCATGTTGGATAAAAATGCCATTAAAGTTGAATTTGGAAGTTATATGCATGTGGTAGGAAAAATGTGATTGTAGAGTAAGTTTCTGTGTAGGTCTCCTTTGACCTTTAGTGATTGTTTTACCCATAGATCGAGTTTTAATACTCCAAATTGGTTTCTTCCATATGGAGCTG
This sequence comes from Excoecaria cochinchinensis, assembly GCA_947683425.1. NCBI lineage: Eukaryota > Viridiplantae > Streptophyta > Magnoliopsida > Malpighiales > Euphorbiaceae > Excoecaria > Excoecaria cochinchinensis. The sequence goes on from CANTUQ010000043.1 coordinate 11,852,629, forward strand.
AAACCTAAGACCCACGGATAAAAATGTCTCTGAAATATGGTTGAGCTAATTATATCTCTAAGTATCCCAAAAGTGGCCAAAACAGAGGTGTCTCTACTTTGGCCGGCTCATTTGAGCAGTTATGGTTGTATAACTCATATTTAACGTTTTAGATGTCCAAATGACCTGAAACTTGTTCCATTTGAAACTTAGCAACCTAGGGAATAATTGTTTAGAAGGGAGTTTTATCTAAAAATGAGGTTTAGATGTTGGTTTAACCTAAACAAAATAGCATAGAGAAGCAGTCTTGAGTTTTGCTTCTGTTTTGCTTATTTTTTGTATGTCACGGTGACAACCAAATCATTGAGACCATGACCAATGCCAAGAGAAGGCAGAATTGCATATATTTGGACCTCACGGTCACAACCAAATCATTGCCACCGTGACCCTCCCCAGTTTTGTGTATTTTGTGTTTTTTTCTTCCCGAAATGCACCCGAACTTCATTGCAAGTTCTTATAACTTATCCAACTCATGTTTAACATTGTAAATTGAGTATATAAATTTTTGACAATTGAGCTCTATGTAAATGATGCTATGGCATTCAAATGATGAAAGCTATGTAAATTTATGTTTAGGAATGTATGAATTCATGAGAACAGTGTTGTGAAATTGAAGATTGGCTTTGGGAGAAGAGAATATTAATAGTAATTAGTGATAATTTAAGGACTCTGAATGTTTAATTGGATAATGTGATGCCTAATTGAGTTATTTTTAGGTTAGTCAACATGTTTTAATTAAGGAATTTAGGTATGAATAGGGTTTGGGATAACAAATATTATGTTATTATTATTCCTTTAAGTAGTGATTGGGCTATGATACATAAATAATTGGAATCTTAAACTTATAAATCCTCTTACTTCTAATTTATATGTATTATGCGAAAGGTTGAATTTCTCATAAGCTTGACTAATTGACCTAATTAGTATAACTAATATGCCTCTAACAATTAATTGAGATACGTAATTTACGAACAAAAATAGAAGCATAAGCCTTGATTAAAATGTTGGTATCTAACAATTCGATTATGTAGTTATAATAATAAGAAATAAAATCCTTAAATAAAGACTTGAACTATAAGAAATTTAATGAAATATAATGATGAGTGTATTTAGATTTAAAAAGTAAATATTGTGGAAATATATTCAGTTAGTTATTCTAAATAAGTTACGTAAGTTATTTTCACTGAATTTGTTTGCTTAAGCTTATGAAATAGATAGGAATTTGTGTATTTTTTTGACCTTAATTGGAAAAATAAAATTTGGTAATATATTGTGTAACTTAACTTGAGACTTGAAAACTAACCGTATGTTCGAATGACTAATAAAGAAAATAAAATATGAACCTAAAATATATAAAAAAAATAGGAGAAGAAATTGGTTTAGCTATAGTGATCTAATAAAGATTCAATTTAGGTGAACGGTTAATGATTAGTTGAGTTTTTGACTCGGTCATTTATGCATAAATTGTTAATTCTTCCTAATATGGTTAGATACGTATATTGTGTTTAAATTAAATTTATGCATGTATGAGATTGTATTATAAAATGAATGCATGAAGGGTACATTCTGTCATAATTGTAATACTTATACATATGAATGAATGCATATAAATGTGAATAGTATGGGTTAATTGGAATTAAGTGTATAAATGTGAAATTAAGACTAATACAAAACATATAAAAGAGGAAAAATCAAAGGAAAATGATGTAGGTGATGAAGTAACTATAAAGAACGCATTATATAAGTAGGTGAACAATATATATATATATATATATATATATGTTCTAAAGGAACTAATGGCATAATTTAGTAACAAATAATTTAAGAATGCAGTAGAAGTAAATGGTAGCAAGATTGTGAGTAATTTAAGTGAAGCTGAGTTGTAGGGTTAAATTATGCATGACATGAAGTTTGAAATTTTGGCATGAATACTGAATTAATTTTGATAATAAATAAGTAGTAATGAATAACAAAATAAGAAAGAGATTTAGAAATGTAATTTTAAGCAATCGCCAAATTCCATGTATATGGTAAATATTATGAAATGTTACATGTATGAGTTTTATAATTATGCATGAAGAGTAAATGCATGTTTTACGTGAATACTTTGGAATTTGGATTAATAAATGAATATGATATTTTGTTACATATAAGCATGCAATAGGTATTTTAAATTGTAAGATAAACTTATGGTGTACGATAAGTAAGTGTGCTTTTATATTTTATACATGTTAACTAGCAAAGAATTTATGAGGAACTAGATTTTAAAGAGAATAAATATATATACTAATGATTGATGACTATTGGGAATTAGAAGCATATGTACGTATATGTTTGACGAGTGTGCATGAATAAATGTGTGCACAATTTCGGGCATATGAATATAGAAATGTGTTGGTTTATAGGGTATAGAAATGCATGGAACTATACAAATAAGTATTGAACAAGAATACAATAAAAAAGATATGATAGTGTGTGAATAATGTAAATGTGAAGAATAAGTGAAAAATGTATATTGCCCTTAGTATTCTGGTAGTAAATCTAGTTCAGGATATAGTTGGCTAGCCATATAGGCAACCGTATTGTGGTAGCGAGTCGTGGCGACTCATATCTGTAGGCCAATGATGGTCTACTACTGTTACTGATTCTACCACTGCTACTGGCAATGTTGCTATTACTGTAGTGGGCCTATGGGATCCACATTTCATGTATCCGGTTCAGAGATTTCTATCGGATATTATTAGGGGCAAAATAGTAAATTAGAAGATAAAGTGGTGAATGTAAAATAAATATGTGAATTAAAGAAACAAATGATAGAGTGAAAGTGGTAAATAAGTATAAAAGGTTAAATTAGTGAATTTAAATAACAAATTAGTAAATCCAAATTAAATGTATAGATTAAGGATCTAAATGGTAATCACGTAAGTAAAATATGGATTTAAAGGAACAGAAAGTAATTCAATGATAAAAAAGGGAAGTTAAATAGCAAAATGATAAATTTAAGAACAGGATATTAATTAATAGTTAATAAAGGAAAATTAAAATATAGAATCCATATTTAACTAAAAAGATAAATACATGTTAACACTTTAGATTAGTAAATAAAATGACAGTTTTGTGATAAAAATTTAATTTAATTAAATGATATTGGTAAATGACCTTATTAAACTAATGGCATGATGAAGTGGCTTTGTGTATGCATATGAATTTCATATCCAACAATGTGTATAACGTACATGCATATATGTTGATGATAATTTTAGGATAAGATGAAAGATGAAATAATTAAATGATATGTTAGATGCACATTGACTGTTTAAGAATCCATGGAATTAGTATGGGTACATATGATAAGCATGTTTTATATATGATCGAAATGTAATGAGAGTTTAGGTTATTGATTTGGAAACTCTATCATAAATGTTTTATGAAGTTTCGGTTGTGGTTTTTGGATGTTAAATATATTGCATGAATGTTGGTTTACTTTATGAGGTGTTCATGTTTATTATAGAGCTAATATAAATAATTTACATTTGAATACTAATTAGTATATTGACTATGTATTGTTTATTATGAAAAGAGATGTAATTGAATGTTTATACCACTAAAGAAAATAAGATGTGTGAATACCACGAAGTAGAAATTAGCGATCTTAATACAAAAACATAATCATATATGTTTATTTGTTTTGTATATGTATACCTAATATTTTATGCATTGGATAAGTAAATTTGGTAGTCACCACTAAGCGTAAAGCTTAGCGAGTGGAATGGGAAACAGGTCAAGATGACAATAAAGATGAAGCTATTGGAAATGGACATACATTTTGTAACTTAAGTTCCATATTTGGTTGGCATGTACACTACATGGAAGTGTTTTTGTAACGAAGAGTTTGTATCAAACAATTGTCTTAAAGTTAATATTTCCTGATGTATTAATATTATTTTATAAGTGACGTTTGCATTTAAGGTAACTGATTTTGAAATAAGCATGTTAAATTATAGACAGCGACATTATTAATTCTTTGAATTTTGTACAGTTGAAATATCTATCGAGAGTTGATATATGTAAATTATGTTATATGATATGTGTGGTTGAATCTAAAGTGGAGGATGGGAAAACTGTGTTGGAGTGTGAATTTAAAGTATGGTGATGATTATGTGATTCTAGAAGTGTCAAAAGAGTTTTTCTTTTCAGGGGGTTAGGCAATAATATGGAGGAGATTTTGCCAAAATTTCTGTAAATTTAATAGTACTAATTAGAGTTATTTGTAATTGTTGAAGAAAAATTTTAAGACACGTGTATTATGGACTTTAAAATAATCTGTAACATTCTTATGCAGCTTATACATCAAATCGGGTATAGGGTGTTACATTAAGTGTCTTAGAGAAGCAAGAAGAAGATTGTGGTATCCAGATTTAGTGCAAAATGTGAATATAGAGCTATGTCACAATTGGCTTATGAGATTTTGTGGATTCATCATTTGTTAGCTGAAATTGGCTTGAATTTTTCATTACCAGCAAAACTATGGTGTGATAATAAGGCTGCTTTCCATATTGCTTCTAATCTAGTGTATTATGAACTGACTAAGAATATTAAAGTTAAATGTCACTTTATTCATGAAAAGATTCAAGACTATTATTTCAATTGGATATGTGAAGACAGGAGAACAATTAAGTGATCTGTTTACAAAATCACTCAATGGATCTCGAGTGGAATATTTGTGTAACAAGCTGGGCATGATTAATATCTATGCTCCAGCTTGAGGGGGAGTGTTACAGAATAGAAATGTTAGAATAGAAAATTACAGAATAGGAAATGTATTTAATTGATTAGCGGTATATTCCTAATTGATTTAGTTTCCATAGATGTTAGAAATATACTTGTATATATATCCTTGTAATTCTTGAGAAAAAAACACAATCTTTTTCCATTGTATTTTGTTACACCCTCAAACTATGGGAAAGGGTGTGAAAATACCGTCAAACTTTTTTATCAGTTTTTATTCCTAAAGTCACTTTAATGGATATAAAATGCCCTCATTTTGGATGGAACGTCGAGCTGGCAAATAGGATTAACGACAGCAAATCATGTATTGACACGTCATCATACACGTGGCAAGTATCTTTCTTGGTCAAATTAAAAAAATGTAAATGCCGATTTGGAAATTTGATCGATCTCTCTCTCTCTCTTTACAAATCAATGGTAGTTCCTAAACCCAGCTATCTCTCTCTCTCTATAAATCAATGACAGTTCCTAAACCCATATATTAGAAACCTATCCATGGTAACTGAGAAAAATAACACTAGCAATGAAATCAATTTGGAATTGGTGGTCATCATCTCTAAACAAGCACAACCATTGGCTTTTAATTTAGCAGTTGCCATTCTATTGACTGCTCTTTTCTTTATATTGAACCCAATTTAGACCATACTTTTGTTGATAAATCTAAAATCATAATTCCATCGATATCACCCATTATAGTTGATAAATCTAAGGCACCTTCTCCTCTTGATATTTAAGAGTTAAACCCACCTGTTGATTTTGACATTCCAAAGATAAATCTTTCTGTAGCTATGAGCCAAACTGATTTTAAACCACCTGCTGATTGTGTTTGCTCTAAATTTGGTTTTTGTTGATTTTTCTTTTAATTTGAGGTGAATGTCTTTAATCAAGAACTATATGCTATGTTATATGTGTTTGAGACTAGTAGCTTGAGATCTAAACAGTACAAATAAATTTTTTGGACTTGAAAAATGACATTTTGAGCTAGTTTAATTACTAGGTTTTGGCAGATCTAGCATTATGTATTGTGCATTTCAATTTTTGTTCTTTATGTGGTAGTTTGGTTTTTGGTTTTACAGAAGTAAATGAAGGAAAATGTGATATTTTTGTTGGGGATTGGGCTCCTGATTCATCTAGGCCTTTTTACACAAATGCCACCTACTCTTTGATTAAGGGTCACTAGAATTGTATGAGGAATAGGAGACCGGATTTAGGTTATCTATACTGGAAGTAGAATTCGCGAAGCTGTGAATTACCTCCATTTGATGCACAAAGATTTCTTGAGTTAATGAGGATTAAAACATGGGCACTGATTGGTGAATTAATATATCACAACCATGTGTAGTCATTGCTAATGGGAAGGATTTTAATATCTTTACGAACTATCATTATAAGGACCCAAAATGTACCCTAGATGGATTCGCACATGTCTAGGGCGTTATGGTGGCCGAAAATGTGTAATTGGTTATTTGAAATGGTTAAGTGTAGTTAAGGACGTATTAGGTATTAATTAAAAAGTTGAGGAAAAATTAGTAATTTGATACCTAAGGACTTCAATGCATGAAATGAGTTATTTGGTATGCTAATGTATGAATACAATTTAATTAATAGGTGAATGTACGAATGAAAGAAAGAAGAAGGATCAATTTGGGAATTAGTATAAAAATTAAAGATGGACCAATAAGCACTTGACATTTAGCAATACGGATAAGTCATGAAGATTAGCCATATTTGAGGGCCATAGTTGGCTAGCCAAAGGGGAAAGGAGAGCAGCATTTTCTTCTCCATTTTTTTTTGTCAAAATTATCCTTTCTTACATGCACAAATAATTCATGAGGGGAAAGGAGCTCAATTCTAGTGTAATCGAGTCAAGGTAAGGAAAACATTATATTTATTACCTTCTCTAATTGATTAAGTAGAGAAATTATGTGATGAGAAAGTAATTGTGTGTGTGAATTGTGATGTAAATGGTTGAGAGAAACAAGCCATAGAGGAAGGGAGAGGAGGAAGTGCAAGTGGAAGCAAGCATGTAGGAAAATGAGCAAGTTTAAGGTTTGGGAACTCAACATTTGTGTGCATATCTTGATATTGAATTGTATTGGTTTATAAGTATATATTGATGATAAAGGTTGATTTGAATGTGTTCGAGGTTGTGGAATTGACTAAAAAAATGATTTATGGTATCTAGAGTTTATAGGGGGAATTCTATTTAAAGTGTCACTTGACCCCGAGTTGGTTTTTGGGCTATAAATTGAGTTATAGAACTCCAAATTAGATGATTCTAATTGGAAATAAAACTTACAACCCATATCTAGAAATATCTGAAGAGGTTAGGAGCTGAATCTTGCTCTAACACCCTCAAAATTGAGCCTAACATTAGTGTACCTGTTCTGCTTGGGTAATAGGAGTAGGTTCTGTTCTCAAGGCCATTTCTGGAATTATAGTGATCCGAATGTTGTGAATGAAAATTATACTTAAACTAGACATCTCGAGGAGTAACTTTCATGGAGAGACCATGATCTGATTATGTCCCTACTATTCCCAACAATTTTTCTAAGTTAGGACACAATTCTATCCCTGAAAATATTGTTAAAATAGTCTATAATGTTAAGGCCATATCTCCTAGTATATAAGTTTAAATGACATGATTTTTATGCCATTTTAAACTTAAGACATAGATAAATAAATTTCTAGAGGAAGTTTTGCCTAGAAATGCCTTTAGCTTGGTGAAAAACTTGTTGCAAGTTTGGACCTAAAATCTGCTTGGAATCTAGCCTGTGCAATATTGGGAAGAATGGGTTTTCACATCTGGTAGGGATTCCTGCCCGTTATGTAAAGGCATTCTACCACTTAAAAACCTATTTTTATCACCCCACAAATGTCTGCCCTCCGCATGACCTCAATTTTCAGCCTATATTGTATATTTTTCTTCCGGAATCAAATCTGAACTTCACCAAAACTTATCCAACACATATCTAAGGCTATATAATGAGTATATGAATGGTTACCACTTGGAAATATAAGTGATTAAATTCATGTCAATGAATATTTAATGAGGTGGTAAAATGTATAACTAGCTATAAATTTACCGAATAAGGCTAAAATGACTTGGCATGTTATATTAATCCTTTCGAGCATTATAATTTTGTTGGAATTACTTATTGACATGTTATGCATGGGTATGGTATTATTGGTATTGTGATAGTGTGGTAGGGAGTGTATAAATATAGACAATGCTATGAATGTTATAAAAATTAATAAGTGGTAATAGGAGCTAGACACGAATTCAGGGCTATGCATAAATGACTATGAATGAATGAATTGTGAATTCACTAGTATGCTTTGAATAACATGAAAAAGTAAGTATATGTGTACATGATAAATATATATAAATATATGTGTGTGTAATTTACATGTGACTGTGTATGAACTTAATAAAAGATTATGAAATGAATTCAGCAATGTTATGGAATGTTCAATAGAATTACGTTAATACATTATTTGAGACTGTAATAAGTGCTATGAAGGATTTAATAAATATTTAAAAGGATTATTCGTTTAATTATTGAACATTGAAATTGTTATATGTTAACCACGTATGATGAATTTGAAAGTGTAACGATCATTGCATGATCATAATAAGTATTTGTGAATATGATGACTATATTAGTGATATGAATACTATGTGAAATGATACATAAATATGAGTATAAGCTTGCGTTAATCGAGTCGTGGATAGATAGACATGACTATAGGGACCATAAATGTTACAGCCTACTATTATGTTCTATTAGCCCCGTTTGGGTCATTATTTCGGCCTCATTTGGGTCATTATTTCAGCCCTGTTTGGTTAACCTTCTATCACATAAATATAAATAATTAATTAAAATAAATTGTACCTACAGGTACATACTATTCTGTACTCTCATTATCCACTTCCTTAGAAAAAATAGCCCTTTAATGACTGTCATGTGTTAAATAAATAATACAGAAAATATGTTCATGAAAGATATATGATGTGCCTATTTAGTGTTGTGAATTACCATGTTTAAAATAATTATATAGTACTTGTCTTAAATTAATTATCTAAGTTTATGTAGTAAGTATAGAGTTAAAGTTGTTTATGTGATGCATTAGAAAGTTAGCTGGTCTTCTTTACTTAAACATGCTTTGAGTGTGAAAATATATGCCTTATGAATAGATGAGTATTTATGGGGTATCCATTAAGTGGCAAATAATGAAATGTTTAATTGAATATGGATGAAATATGATAAGCAATATAGGTAATGAGAATTTTTTTAACGTGGAAAGAATATGTTTAGGAAATCATTCACATGAAAGTGTGATTTATTCCAAATTGTGTAAAATACATGCATATAATTAAGAAAGACAATAATTTCGGTTAAATATTATAAGCATGTCTCTAAAGAATTATATATGATCTACATTGATTTGTATGCATACATGCTTTCTATGTATAAATTGCAACCACTTGGGTTTGGATGGGTTTCCCTTTGACTTGGGAAGCGGATGCTTAAGAATCTATTATTTATGAAATTACGTGATTATTTATATGCTCCATATGTGTGAATCTACATCGACGACTGTTGTGAGTGGTCGTCCATCACATGATTGTTCCCCATTAAGCAATTGTGGTTAGCACAGGTATTTCATCCGTGCAGGTATTGAAGATAAATGTGTTGCCAAGGACATTTTGCATTCGTCAAGGCCAACAAGTTTATAGAAGTTTTTGTATAGGCTTTGTATTGTATGTGTTAATATATATATATTATAAACATTTGTTGTAATTATATGACTTAATTATGTATTATAATCAATGTATTAGGAAAATGATTTTAAAGAGTGAGGTATATATATGTGTATTGCCTATGTGAAGTTAAAATGTGAATTATGCCAAATGTGTAATGGAATTCATAGTATTGCAATGAAAAGAAATTTTATATTTTTGATTTTTGTTATTTATTATTGTTATAAATGTGTTTAGTCCGGTGACATCCTTCACCTGTTGTTGCAAACCAGTCATGTTATGATACGGTTTATTACACATGGGGTAAGGGGTGTTCAGTCATTGATTTGCAGAGAAAGAGAAAGAGAGAGAGAGAGAGAGATCAAATTTCCAAATCAGCATTTACATTTTTTTAATCTGACTAGGAAAGATGTTTGCCACGTGTATGATGATGTTCGACATGTGATTGGCTGCCGTTAATCCCATTTGCCAGCTAGATTTTTCGTATAAAATGAGGGCATTTTTCATCCATTAAAGTGATTTCAGGAGTAAAAACTAACCAAAAAATAGTTTGAGGGCATTTTCACATCCTTTTTCATAGTTTGAGGGTTAAAAAAAACCCCCATATCCCTATATGATAAGAGTAATTATTAAATAACTCGACATAAAAAAAAGTAAAGAAAGCATAATAGAGAAAAGCATATATATAAACTACCACTGGTCTAATATCACTAGACAAATGGCTCTAATACTATATTAAAAAAAATGAATTTGGAACTAATTCTATAACACCCCCATAAGCCTTAAGAGGAATTGGGTGTGCTACCTTATACCTATACTAATAACTAATTAATTGACAAGTTCAATTAATTATTACCGACCATTCTATTTCAATTTACAAAAATCAACTATTCACTTTATCGTTCATTTTACTTTATTACCTAAACAAGTTAGATTATGCTTTGTTATTCTCTTATAACATTTACATACTTTTCTTACCTTATCATGTAAGATCTCAATTTACTATTAAAGCTAAATCTCATCTAGCATTATCTAGTATTTACTTCCTTACATTATGTAATATTCAAATTATTATTACAATTTATTACATTATGTCATTTTAATAATGATAATCAAGTGGAAACTCATATCAGGTTATATTCACATTGCTACTTAAACTCCTATATACCTGTTAGTTCACTATGATCTGGTTCTAACACATTCGCTTATTACTTAATTAAAGTTTAAATATACTATTAGTTTTCAATGATTTGGCTCGGACTTGGAATAGAATTCCAAGCTTCTTACGTATCCTTATAATTTTGAAAATCTGAATCACGTAGTTCTACATACTCTATTACATTACACACTGTTATTTACATGTTAACACATAATTCAATAGTAATATTATATAAATAATATTCACATGCATTTCTCAAAAACATTAGCTCACCTTGACATGCTTTCATACATTAACTATCTAATAATTTATACCACTTAAGGTTCATGGTATCATTTAATATCTTTGAAACATTAATAACATATAAATCAATCAATCATTTTTATAAACTTTATTATTGAACACAATCATTTCAGATGGTATTGGCATTGATCAATACATTACTATTTCACTATATCATATTCATCTCATAGCAATATTTTAACAACTCATATGTTGCCTGAATCATGTTTAAAAATGGATAACGGGAGCATGGGATACTAAAAATAGTATCAAATGTGGGATACCAAAATGGTATCAAACGAGGGATACTGAATAAATAGTATCAAATGAGGGATACTGAATAAATCGGACTTTTTTATATTTAATGTGTTTTTAAAACTTATTTTAATTTTTGGGGTGTTTTGAAAAGTATTTGGGGAATTGGAGTGTTTGGTTTATTTCCGCAGGGAATGGTTGTGGAAATGAGAATGTGTTTACATGGATTATGAGGCACCCATGTGGTGTTGTCAGAAAGCCAACCATTTTCGCAATGGTCTTTTGCAGAAATGGCATGGCAGAAGACCACCCATTTCTGCAAAAGACCATTGCGGAAATGGGTGTTGTCCTAACACCCGACACACCCACCACCCACCCCAATTAATTGCATAGCCCCTTATATATATTTCCTTTCCTCTGTTCTACTAATTTCCTGCGTAAGTGGTAAGTGGTAAGTTTTAGTTTTAAGTTTTTCTTTATTCTATTTTTCATTTATTCGACGTTTTCTTCAGGTTTTCATTTGAGTTTGAAGAATAGCATTGTAAAGATTTACTCCAAATATTATTGAGGTAGTTAAACTAACAAATATATATATATATATATGCATGAATAATTTTATTTATTTAACAAGTTTTATAATAAATTTATTGTAAAGTTGTAGATATAAATTGTCCAAAATTTCGATGAATTAGAAAGATTAAGGTAAATTTTTAATTTTATTTTTATGTAAATATGTCAAATTTATTCTTAATAGATAATACTTTTTGTGAGTAATAATATAAAATATTACAATAATAATTTTAATTTATAATAAAAATAAATGACATTTATATATATATTTATTTATGAAATTTGATGTGTTGGTGAAAAAATAAAAAATTGTAAGTTAAATTAAATTCATATTTATATTTACATATATGTAACACCCCCACCGCCGCCCCCGTTGGAAGGGCACTGGCGGGCGCGCTACAGCACGACACTCACTCACGACACGACAAAGCGTACAGCGGAAGCATACATGCGCTAAGCGGAAGTATACAATAACCATATAATAGAAATATACTTCAACAATTAAGATATAGGGTTATAAATACAATATCCCAAAAGGTTACAATTTTAAAATCCTTACAAAAATAATACATATACAAAAAGAATTACATGAGGAAACAAAAGAAATAATAAACTCGACTCCTATGTGGCCTGCCTGCAGATGCACGACTCGAGCATTCCCAAAATCCTTCACGCTACCTGCACGGGATAAAAGCCTGTGCTAAGCGATAACGCTTAGTGGGGAGAAACAAACACAACAGAACACTATGCAAGGAAACATGCACTAATATACATAAATCATTAAGCATCAGAGTACAGAGATATAAATAAATATATATATATATATATTCAGGGTAAATAATACAATGCACTAAGCCAATACACTATTCGAAAAAAATTACACTTTGATCAGAACACTCACTTTATCAATACAAGACAATTCACACAATAGCCTGAAATCAATGGTTGAGGATACGGGAACACGGCACGGGAGACCGAAGCCTCAAAAACACTTTAATACCCGAAGGCAGCGCGGGAGACCGGAGTCTCAAAACATTTTATCACTACACGATAGATGACCATCTCGGAGGTCGACCGCTTCGCTCAAACGGGGCGGACAGAACAGCTGTACACTAACCCTTCTTAAGCATGCTTAATTATCCTATACCTTGACACTTCAGACTCGACAACACATTAACTCGCAAGATATTGCATAAACAAAACAATACTCAAATTAAAACTCTCATATTAAATAAATCCGTAACAAGGACACTAGCACATTAATATCACGAGTCAAAGGCACACACATATTCCATGCAATAGTGAGAAACCGTGCAAAGTGGAATAAAAGAAACACATTCAGAAAATAAGGCAAGCAGGAAGGGTCTCTGTCGCGATCGCGACAGATGTCGCGCTCGCAACAGAGCACGGGGTACTTCCTCGCGAGGTCGCGCCAAGGGGCCTACTCGCGACGAAGCACTCGCGGTAGAATTCACGGGGCCGGGCTCTGTCGCGCTCGCGACAAGCGTCGCGATCGCGATAGTGACCAGTTCCTTCCTCCTCGCGCGCACACTCGACAGCACGCCCGCGCGGAGGTTTCTACGACCGAGCTCTCTGTCGCGCTCGCGGCAATGTCACGATCGCGACAGAGGGCTCTTCAAGAACAAGGGGCCAAATCCGCCTTCTGTCGCGATCGCGGTACTTGTCGCAATCGCGACAGAACCCAGATTTACCCAATTCTGCACTTTTCCTACTCTTTTCACACACAACTCATCATTCATGCACACAACATGTTCAAAACACTTACCTCTCGCCTCCAGCACATCACCGCATCACTTTCAAGCCACATACACATATTTTACACAATAATCAAATATATATTCAAATGAAATCACTCACAACAAAACTCAAACACACTATATGGCATGTTCAAATTCCGAAAACACATAATATCTTCACTACATCACTAACACTTCACTACATCACTACTCCAATTAAACATGCATTTATAAAACACTCAAGATTACAAATGACATGCAATCACCACTTAGAGTTGATCCAAGGAGGAAATTAGGGAAAAACCATAATCCACAACACAGCTCACAACACTTACATGCACTTAAACCCAATTCCAAATCAACACTCAAGAACACAGCTCCCATACCTGGAAAACGAAGCTTCAACCGAACTCCTCACGAATCCACTTTATCCTTGCCCTTGCTCTTCCTTCTCTCTTCCGATTCTTGCACAACCCAACCAAATACACTTAATTCAAACTCAATCACAAACAAAACCAGAAATCAAAGAACAAGAATCATCATAAGAACCTCAAACCGAACACAACCACTTACCCTTAACACTCCAGCTCAAACCTTCAAAGATCCCTCTCAAAACTCAAGAAATCACAAGAGAAGAGAGATGAGAGTAGAAGAATGAAAACAAGAGAGAGGGGAGGACGGGAAATGAAGAAGAAATGAAGGAAAATGAGATAGCTTCCACGGGAAGCCTCACCCAAAAGCTGCCCCTCCCTTCCTCTCTCCTACTTTACATTAATTACTCACCAACCCTTGCCACTTGTCACAATCTTAGAGAATCAAGCCATCAATCTTAACTCATCCACTCTTGGCACCATACACTAACCACACTCAAGCCTTATTCTTACACAAATATCATCTATGCACCATACACTCACTCACACCATATCCATTCCAATAAATCCACTTTACATCCAAGGCACCATGCACTAAAACCACACAATAAAAGCCTTTTGTCCACTTACACCCTACAACCATACACTACAAGCACACACTAATATTTTCTTTAATTCACTTAACACATAATTAATTAGTTCCTTTAACACAAAATTCTTAAATGTCCAAAATTCTTCTTACCCAAATTACGAAAATACCCTCACTTATCCGACTTAAAGCACAGATTCCGACCAGGCCCTATTTGGGTTGTTACAATATATGTGTGTAATTTTATTAATTTGTTTTTATTATGTTGGAATATAGGTTATTTAAAAAATGGATCACAGAATCAACAATACATAAATCCAGGACTAGTTGTTGATGATTTTTTAACATTAAAAGGAAAACATCGCGCAGAAGCAGTATGGTGCAACAATGTAATTATATTTTTACCATTTATTTAATATCTATTTATTTATATGGGGCTATATATAGACGGATAGCAAAATATAAATACATTTGTATAACAGTTATTTTATATGTGTCAGGTTTCACATAATGTATTATTTGTGAGGAGAGCCAGTATGGAGGCTCACTATGCAAATATAGACCAAAGAATTATACCATATTTGAGGTTGGTAGGTGTGACATGCTGAAACCAGCTTTTGTTCCCGGATGACCCGCTTTTAGGGTCTAAGAAGGGTTCGAGTCTAGATTTTGGGTAACACGAGATCTTTTGGAATTCCTTATCCGATAGAACATTGGGAAGTTCATCTAACCTCATGAAACTTTTAGGCACTTTTGAAGTATTTTGGAGTCTCCACCCAATTTACAAGAATTTGGGAAATGTCATCTAACCTCGGGGGTCTTAAACCAGAAAAGGTGTTCGGAACTTCACTCTTATTAATGCCTTAAATTAAGTTATAAATGAGTTTTTTAGCAATTGAAATTTCATCTCTCATTCATGCAATAAAATTAAAGCGCATTTCAAGCATTTTCGGAAAGCAGTAAAGAAAACAATAAAGAAAGCGATAAATAAATTACAAGTGAAAAATGGGACAGAACAATCCCCCAAAATAAAAAAAACATGAAAAAATGAATAAAATTGCCCCAAAATTAATTACAAGGACCCAAAATTAAATAATTACACAAAAAATAATAAAATAAAATACATAATACATAAATTCGGACATTTATTAGACTTTAGGAATATTGGTTGCCTTGTGTTAACTTAAAAATCTGGGAGTTATTTTGGGCAATAAAAATATGGGATAATTGGATCCCATTTGATGAAAATTAATCCCCTTTTGAGAATGAAAGTTTATTGGCTAAAATCAGGACATTGGTCCTATTTTATTAACAAAAATATCGATTTGTATTATTGTAAAAAACATGAATTTCTCTAAAATAACACATCTAGATTTTTGTTATTGTCAAAAACATGAATTTCTCTAAAATAATGCATGTAAATACCATTTTGCATAAAACATACAAAAAACAATAAAATAAGGGAAACACAGGAATTAAAATTCAAACCAAACTTTGAAGGCTCCTAATCCCTTGATCCTCCAGTGTGCTCGGAACATTACTCAAAGTGAAATAAATAAGTTTGGCAAACGATTAAAATAAGAAAAAAAATAATGTTAGCAAATTAAATAGAATATAATATAATAGAAATAAGCAATTAAGTGAAGCAAATATAACAAATAATTCTAATTGAGGAAAATATTTATAATCACTACGGAAGAATAATGTTTGATGAAAAGCACTGTAAATTAGCAAAGTGGATTAATTACTGAAAGTAGAATTAAATGAAAATCAATACTAGATATCCTATAGATTCAACTTACGTTCCATGCTTCATACCAATAATTTGATTAAATTAATCCAATTTCATGTTAATTACAACAAACAACAATGCATAAATTAATAGTAATTTACAGTGGGGAAAATAAATATACTTCACAAAGCAAGGAAAAAGAGAGGATGGGCTCTAACCCCGTGAATTTACCCTCAGAGGTTTGATTCTGGCTACAAAAGAAGAAGGATTGATTTCCTCGTATGATTGTTTGAAAAAAAAGTAAAGAAAACTTGAAGCAAAGCTTCCTGTAACTCAAAATTTGAAGTTAAAAACTCTTATTTTTTGAAGAAAACAGATGATGAGAATTTAACGTTAAACGCAAAGAATTAATCGCTTTGGCTCAAGAACAATTAGAATTTTCCAAAGAAACCTTAGCTCTCAAAAATCTTATTTTTCAGAATTTTTGTGTCGTCGTTCTAAAATGCTCCCCGACCCTCCCCTAGTGTTTTGTTCTAACTTTTCCTTTTCATATCATCCTTGAAAAATTAGGTTTTAGGAGTTTTAATCTTATTCAAAGTCTTTAATTATCCTTAAAAATCAAGTTTTATCCTTTTTAAAATAGAAAAAAAAGAGTTTGAGTTTAATTCTAACTCAAAACCAGAGAAATCCAGAAAAAAAAGAAAAAATGAAGTCCCGGCAAGGTAGGAGACGCACGAGGTACGACCTCGCACAAGAGGCCATGCGTCGCAGGGTCTCGGGTTGGGAGGCTGCACTTCGCTCACTGGGGCAGCGCCTCACAGGCGTGAAGTGCGCGGCCTTGCGAAGAGTGCGGCCTCGCGAAAGAGGCCATGCCTCACACTGCTCGAGGTGCGGCCGCGTGTTGTGCGAGGCGAGGCCCTGCGCGCGGTGCCTCGCATATGCTGCCAACAGGTACCACGTTTTGCGCGCGCTGTATAGGTCATGCAATGGCAGGCCACCAAAAACCCCTAAAAACCGAAGAAAAAATAACTATTATTTAAAAAGAAGGTTTCGATAAGGAAATCATCACTTCTTACCCTTTTGCCTATGAACAAGCATCAATTTTTATTACTGGATAACCTTAGTCTGGGCTGTCTCTGGACCCGGTGTCTATAGTTGCCCCTAGTTTTGGGGAACGTAGTGCATGGGTGCCTGGGTGAACTAAAACTCAAAGAAAGAAGGAAGAGACATGTACCTGAGGTAGCTGTCTTTTCGGTCTGAATGAAGCTGTGGGGGGTAGTTATCGTCAAATTGTTGACATGTCAACCCTTGTCGTTTTGGCATCTAACCCGTGCGGTGTCTAGGTTTTGCCATTGTGATCTGTAATCAACTTTGATGCGGTGTCTAACCTCCTTCGTTGCGGAATCTAACTTGTATAGTGTATAGCCCCAGCTGTGTCGGTATTTAACCTGTTGATATGATATTTAACCTCATTCGTTGTGGCATCTAACCTGTGCGGTGTATAGCCCCAGTCGTGTCGGTATCTAACCTATCGATGTGGTAGTGCTGTGGTCGTGCTAACCTTCCATAGAATGGTAGTGCCGCCATCGTGCTAACCCTTCCAAGATTTGAAGTGGTGCCCTCTAAGATCCCTTTGGTTAATTGCCCCCCCTAAGAGGTCTTTGGTTAATTTCCCCTGAGATGTCTTTGGTTGATTACCCCCTGAGTGGTCTTTGGTTGATTGCCCCCTGAGAGGTCTTTGGTTGATTGTTTGGACTAGTGCCTCTGAGAGGACTTTCGAGATTTGCCTCGTAAGAGGACTTAGAGAATTTGCCTCTTAAGAGGACTTTGAAGGGTTTGCCTCTTAAGAGGACTTTAAAGGGTTTGCCTCTTAAGAGGACTTAGAGATTTGAACCTGTGTAGACTTCATCTTGGTTTGATTGTCCAGTACGGGTGAGTGCCTATGTTGTGTTGAAGTTGTCCTCGACCCGTTTTCGTGAGTGTGGTCTTTATTTGGACTTTTCCTACAAAGTTATGTGCACATAAATATGTACAAAAGACTGTGTGTGCATGTGAAAAGTTATATGCAGATGTTTGCCAAAGAATTGTATGACATGAAATGCATGCAAAAAATGAATTGACCGTGTGTTGAGTGGTTAAGGGGCCGTCGAGGCTACAACTTGGCCGCTCACATTGTTTGAAGACTTTCAAAGACCTAAAGGAGTGTCATCTTGGCTTAAGAGCTCTGTCCCATAATTTTTTCAAAGAGAACCGACCCGTGCGCATCTTTGCCCACCGGTCACTGAGCATTTTGTCCTCAAGACTTTAACACGTGCCTTAAATTATCCATTATTTGCTTAAAGGGAAACTATTTGAGCCGCCTTATCGCTCTATGTACTGTTGGTCATTTATTAAAGGTAGTGCGTCCCTTGTGGATTTTCATACTACCTTTTCTTTGCAGGAAATACGTCCCTTTGGGGATTTTCACATAACCCTATGCCTAACTTTTGCCTGGAATGGGCCCAACCCACTACCTGTTTTCATGTTTTCACCCTGCCTTTTGGCCTAACTTTTGCTTAGAGAGCCAGTTACGGTTTTCATCTCTAACGGCCTTCTTCTTCTTCTTCTTCTTCTTCTTCTTCTTTTTTTGCGGTTGTATGGATTTCAATTTTTTTCATGAAGGTATTGCATGATTAGCTCAAGATAATGACGGGCAAATCAGCTGAAATGTCAGGATGATGATAGCAATGGAGGCCATATGGGAAAAGAGAAACAATGTACTACTTTTTATTCTAGAACTTAAACAATTTTGAGTATGCGAGATAAGGTGCTCTGTTTATATTAATATATTACAGCATAAATGAGTATGTTCCAATTTGATTTCATAACACATGATCATTATTTGGCATTAACTCGAAAAATACAAGACCTCATTTAATCTCGAAATAAATCCTGTGAGCATCAAACTCCTATTATCAATTAGCCCTCTCGGGTTTTCATGATTGAAGATTTTCTCTCAGCCCTTAATTTTTGCCCAAGATGCATTTTTTCGGTTTTTACCCTAGCAGGGCGCCCAATTTTAGCATGATCACCTTTTTTTCGGTTTTCGACCTGCGGGGCGTTTATTTTTTATTTCTCCTTCCTGTTTTTTTAGCCTTTGCCATGGAACCTCGCTTAGTTTGTCAGCATCTATTGGTTTCTTTGAACTTACTTCCATCATCGTTAGTCGGGAAGGCTGCTTCTTTTAACAGTGCCTCCTTTTTAGCATCAAAGGCTTCATCTTGACCCTTGTGCAAACTGGCTGAAATGGTGAGTTCTCCATTTAGAACTTGAATATGAAATCCTGCATCTTGTTTTTGTCGGCTTTGGTGGCTGTGACGCGTGTCGGATCCCGAGCGCCGCCCTTTCGGACCGCCCGCACGTGGGCGATCGGGGCATTTGCGGGTCCATTGACAGCTTGCGATGAATCGTAAGTGCGTCTATGTTGAGCAACATGGAGGTTTCATGGAGTTGCCACCCAATAGAACATTGGGAAAGTTTCTCTTGCCTCGGAGAGCCTAAGACTGCGCTTGGTATCCATTTTGGGCCAGCCAGAGGGATCATGGAAGGTAAACTCCTCACCCTAAGGAGCCTAGGATTAGCGCTAAAGCCTCGTGACTCAAGAAGTATCTTGAAGGATGACCTCTAACCTCTTGAGCCCAAAGACCAGAGCTGGGTCCGGGATTTCTCATCTATTTCTACCTCAATTATTTTATGATCAAATTTTAATATCATTAATTCTCTCTCTCTCCACACTATGCAGTTTGATTAAAAGGCGCATTTATTCACATCTTGAAAGCGATACATGATCAAATAGATAATGAAAGCAATAGATTACAATAATACAAGGAGCGGAATACAACTCCCTTTCGTAAATGTGCAGATCATGCATAAATCGGGGCATTGCTTATTTTGAGGACTTTGGTCCTCACATGCATGATTATTAAAATTGGGGATTTTTATTTGTGATGATCTTTTTTGGATGGAAATAGGGCATTGGACCCTTGTTTTTGTGTAAACCTCATTTTATTAAATATAAAAACATTGAGTCATTTTTGTACATCAACGGGATATGAAAGGAGTACATCCATATACATAAGATAATCAATGAAAGAAATAAAACAAGAGGATTAGGAAACTAAACCGGACGAGATCCTCCAAATATGGTAGATAGCCGCTCAAGCTTGGGATAGTCCAGGAGAATCAATATACACTCATAAAAAGTTAAGAGATGGCAATATACACAAAATTAATATGTGGGAAGCCAAAAGGACTTGAAAAAGATGGAAAATGATTTAAAAAGAGGGAGACAGAGCCCACCGACGGCCTTCCTTAGCTGACCGACGGGCGTCGGTTAAGGTAACCGAGGCGTCCGTTTGTCACTCAAGGAGGGGCGTCTGTAGGGGAGTGACCGACGGGCGTCGGTGATAAAGATGACCCGTCGGTCACCTCTGTCTCCGAAAAAACAGAATGAAGAGAAACCTTTTCAAAGTCAAGAAAAGTGGGTTTTATCCCAAAAGGAGATAGGAGAGTCAAAATAAAAGAAAGTAATGACAGATATTCAAAAAATTCTAAAAAATAAGAAATAAATATGAGATGAAATGGAGAAAGGATCCGGAATATTTACCCTCAGATAATAGCTTCGGGTGAGATTCTTGTGTAGGTTAGAGCCCCGCGCGTTCCACGAGAAGCAAAGATGAAAGATTAAAGAGAGAAAATGAGATATTTCTTCTTCAATCCCTCAGAAAATCGATTTTGGAGTCAAAATCTAAAGAAAACTAATTAGCTTTTAGTTCCTTTTGACTGATTTGATCCTTGGTTAAATAGATTTCCTTAGAAAATGTGTTTTGTTGGAAGAGAGAGAAAATTTGCTTGAAATTGGGCAGAGTTTCCTCCTTTGAAAATTTTTCCAACCCTTTTCAAATGAAAATTCGGAGCTTTTATAGCCAGACACGACCGACGGGCGTCGGTGTATAGGGGCGGGCATCGGAAGAATCCTTCTGACACAAGGATTCATCCGACGGCCCTGCCACATCCACCGACGGGCGTCGGAAGGGTTGCGTGCTCCGGGAAACTAGGCGGCATTCTAACAGGGATGGTGATTTTCCGACGGGCGTCGAAAAATACCACAAGCCGTCGGTGACTCGAAGCGATGGGCCGACTTCACAGACGGGCGGGCCGTCTGTGGAGGACAAAAAGTCTTTTGACTCAAAAAAAAGCTCTGTTTTCTCCCCCTCTGCCCAGGAATTGTAAAAAGCCTCATTTCTCATGGAACGCGGGACTAAAACCTCCAAATCCAGCCCCTCATACAGGCTCGGACATTGATTTCATCATAGGGTAACCTCTGATCCGGACCGCTCCGGGACACGGTGCTTACAGTTGCCCCCAGTTTTGGGGAAACTAGTGCACAAGCGCCTAGATAAGCCAAAACTCAGAGAAAGGTCGAAAAGGAAGCGTACCTGCGACGGCTTTTCACCCCCCGTGCCTTTTGCCGGGTGGACCTCGTCTCGATCCGATCGGCGATGCTAAGATACTTTCATCGATCTTATCTCGATCTGTAGGTATTCGGTGAGATGCAGCAGCTCTGGCTGCAACCTCGATCTAGTGAAGTGTGGTATGCTCTGACCGCGACTTCGATTGGGTGAGATGCAGCAAGCTTTGGCTACGACCTCGATCTGGTGAGATGCAGCAAGCTTTGGCTACGACCTCGATCTGTTGAGATGCAGCAAGCTTTGGCTACGACCTCGATCTGGTGAAGTGCGGTATGCTTTGACCACAGCTCCGATTTATGAGATGCAGCATGCTTTGGCTATAGTCTCGATCTGGTGAAGAGCAGTGTTTCTTCAACTACAGCTTCGATCTGTGAGATGCAACATGCTTTGGCTACAACCTCGATTTGGTGAAGAGCAGTGTTTCTTCAACTGCAGCTTCGATCTGGTGAGATGCAGCAAGCTTTGGCTACGACCTCGATCTGGTGAGATGAGGAAACCCCGTCGGGTTCCTTGTTCCAAAAGAGATCTTTTTAATCGACGTCGATGTTTAGATCGGTATTCCTCTATACCTGTGTGATAAAAGATTTTGTTAGCTCGCGCTTGAGTGGTCATCTTTTAACCTGTCTATTGATGGCGTGATCTTGCTTTATTTGCTATGCTATGTTTCATCTTTTATCCATTTTTTCTTATTGAGCTGTTATTGATCATCATTTTTTTTTGTTATATTGTCATTTTTATCGACATATAAGCAAATATGAGAACATACACTTTCTGTGATGTGATTAAACAATTAATAATCGAAGGATCATGCAATAACGAAGCAAAAGTTTTCACTAGAAATTGTCATTTTTGTACAGTGCATATACAAAATATAAATATACAAAAGATACAAAAATAACTCCCTGAAGATCAGAGAGGTGTGTAGTCTGAGGGCTCATCGGGATCCTCGTTATCCGATATATGCACGGTCCCTGGCGGAGGTGGAGGTGGAGCTGTGGAGGGTCCTGCCTCGCGATCATGGGCCCGCCTGAAACGGATTTGAGCGTAACCATCCAAGAAGGGCTGGGTATAGGTGCTCATAAACCCTAAAGTCTCAGAAACCTTGTCTCCCAACTTCTTGAAGGCTTGGCTCAACTGAATGGTCTGCTCGCTGGCGGCTTTTCTCCTCTGCTCCGTCTGCTCCCTAAACTCCCTCATGGTCTGAGAAAGAGGGGGGAGAATCCCCTCCATCGCCTGGACGCGGGATCTCAGAGAGTCAAGTGACTCATCAATCATCTGTAGGGTCATATCGACCCTCTGAGACGCCTGGTCCTGTGACGTCCTCAAATCATGAGCGAGCTGCTGCCTCAACTCCCTCTGCCCCTGAGCAACCTGCTCAATCATCCTCATCTACTCCCCTCTAAAAGCCTCCAGGACCCGAGCCTGCTCATCCCTAAAGGCATCCATGGCCCGAGTCTGCTCCCGAGCCGTATGCTCCATGTAGCCGGCCTGCTCTTGAGCCATGCGCTCCACCGACTGGGACTGCTCCAGAATGGCAGCCTGCTGGCGATCTAACCTCTCGTGGATAGCCCTGTCCCTCTCATCCTGTCGCCGCTCCAAGGCTGTGAACATGGAGGTGAGGAGCTGAGAGAAGTCCGGCTGCACAGGCTGCTGCGGTGCTGGCTCTGGTGGTGGTGGCGAGGAGGTGGATGCCCCTGGGTCGCCTCGGGAGTACGGATGGTATCTCTCGGAGGGCCCATGGATAGACCTCTGTACCCTGGTGCTAGGTGATGGGACTGGAGTCGGCGCTCTGGATGCCGGTGAAGCAGCAAAGAGGTCATCCATCGTGATCTCGAAGTCGAAGTCCGAGGGGGTCCTAGGTGGCTCCTGCTGCTGTGGTGGAGGCACCGTCTGCGGCTGAGGAGGCTGAGGCTGGGGCTCTGGCTGAGGCTGGGGCTGTGGCTGAGGCTCTGGCTGAGGCTGGGGCTCTGGCTCGAGCTGTGGAGGCTGCTCCTCCGGGTGCTCCGGGTGATCAAGATCCGCACCCAAGGGTGGAAGCGAGAACAGCTGCCGGGTCTCATGGATGGTCAACACCCTGTAGGCCTCCGCCTGGCCTAGAATCTGGGAGATCATCCCCATCTGAACTGCCGCTGCGGCGTCTACATGGATCCCCTCCGGCAAGGGTCCTCTCAACCTCTCGGGGTTAACCCCCAATCTCAAAAGCAAACGGGTGATGACTCCTCCTACCATCACCACCGGCATCATCCCTCTGCTGACTCTGGTCAAGTTGGCCAAGATCTCGTGGCTAATGTTGAGACACTGGCCTGCCACCATAGCCCAGAGGCTCTAGATCTCGGCCGCGTTAAGCGACCCTGGATTACCAGCTCGACCGAGGTACGAACTGGAAAGCACTCTGTGCAAATACCGGAGTGCCTGAGACTACAGTACGGTGCTCTTCGCTGTATCGTGATCGTACAGCACTCCTGGTATGGCAATGGCCGCCCAATGGGCGCGTCTCACCGCTCGCCGCGGGATCTCGACCCCCTCCTCTCTAGGGAGCCCCATGGCCTGAGCAAACCTCTGCCTGGTGATGCTGAAATGGTCGCCGTCAAACCAAAACTGAATCACCCCTGGGTCGGTATCTGCACTCTAAAAGCCGGCATAGCGGAGAGTGGCCAAGACCTGGTGGGTAGCCTCTGGAAAAGTCTGGAAGGAGGGCTCAAGGAACTCCATCCAACCAGCACCCTCGGCAAGTAGATCAAACTCTGGGGCCAACCCTAGGGCCTCTAGAAATGGGCGAGATACAAAACGGCTGGCCCGAAACTCTACCTGAGCCAACGCTCTATACCTCTGAGCCGACTCATCATCCATCCAATCCGGAGCTACAAGCTCGGGCTGGGCCTGCGGCGCTCTACGTCTAGGAGGCATCCTGCAAAAGGGAAGAGATTAAACATCGAAAATTGGGCAAAACAAATATTTTTAAACTTATTTTCAAAGCGGAGGCCAATTTGGGCCTCACCGGGGCAATAGCAGCCCAAAACAAGATAAAAAAAATGATAAGGATACAAAAAAAGAGAAGAGCAAACATCCAGTCTAAGGAAGTGTCTTAAAGTGGCTCGCACGCATCATGGCAAAAACAAACATGCAACTAGCGTGAAAATAATTAACGTGAATAAGAATGGGCCTTCTAGGTCCCAGGATATGCATTATACAAGAAAAAAAAATTCAATTCTTGAGCAAATGATAAAAATTTGGGCAGCATCCCGGCAGGGGTATGCCCAACCTCCTGCATAAAAAGGCAAAAACATAGGCCTCAGGCCTCAACAATAATACACGCATGTAAATGGGGCGCACCCCGGCAAGAGTGTGCCCCCAATAACACAAAATAATGGCCTCAGGCCGCAAAAGCAGTATATGCACATAATGGTGCGCTAAAGAGATGTAGTTCTAAAGCACCAAAATTATTAAAAAATTCTATTTCTATGTAATCATGCAGAAATCAGGTTTAATTGCACTAAAAAAAATGGGCAGCATTCCCCCTAAATTCCTAAAGCATTTGGAATTTTCTAAAGTTGAAAGGAGAAGAAATGAATTAATGAATTAAACAAAACTAAAAAGAAAGTAATTATTTACTTACTTGTAGTCGCGAGAAGTGTAGAAACTGGAGAAAATATGAATATCAAAGCGCCCGGTGAGTAGAAAATGCGAAAATATGAAGAAATCGCGAAAAAAAATGAAGAAATGCTTGAAAAAATGCCAAAAAACGCAAAGAAAAACGGTTTGGGAGAAGAAATGAAAGGGACAGCAGCGTTTGCACCGTCTGTCACTCGCCCTTATATAGAATTTCTTTACCGACGGGCAGGGCGTCTGTACAAGCGACCGACGGGCTGGCCGTCTGTCATGCGATAAATGCGCGTTAATGCGCGTGATGAATGCAATGCTGACGTATGCGTCTGCCAGGTGGATTTCCTTCCGACGGGTAGGCCGGCCCTTTGGAGAGGCGGGCAGGCCGTCTCTTTGTAGAGGCGGGCAGACCGTCTCTGTAGAGAGGCGGGTAGGCCATCGGTGACACTTCCCTCTAAAAACTTACAAAATTTTTGCTCTTTTTGTCTTTTCATTTTCCAACATCTTGAGCCTTTCATCTTTCTCAAAATGTCTTCCCCTCTTGCCCAAAGGATGCACCGCATCTTAGATGACAAACACACTTGGGGAGAAGGCGCCCTCTCCTCTCTGTCTGGGCTGAAATATCTGTGCCGGGTGAAAATCGACCAGAACCTCCTCCTGGCGGCGACCCATTTCTGGAACCCCCGGTTTCACGTCTTCCAGTTCACCTATCAGGAACTGTGCCCTTTGCCTGAAGAGTTAGCTTCCATTCTGGGAGCCCGGTTCCCTCCTAGCGCTCTGCCTTGCGTCCCCCGCTGCGGCTTATTCCAGACCCAGAATGTAGCCATGGCTCTGGGCATACCTTCTTCCGAGGCCATCCGGCTGATTCCTCCGGGCTCTTCCTTTTCTTTGGGGCCACTGATCGAGGCTCTGGATCGGTTCACTGACATCCCCACATATCGGGTAAGCATCACATTCTTATTCTGCATGGTGAACTTCCTTACTGTTGTTCCAGGAGGTTTGACAGGTGACTCTCGTCTGTTCAGAATCTTGAGCGACTTTCATCTGGGACTGTCACCCCTACCACTTGTCCTGGCTGAAACTATTCTGGGTTTGGACGCTGTGAGCTTTGGGTCCACTACAACCTTTACCGGCAGCCCCTTATTGCTCCAGGTACGTCATTATTTTAAAGGTAGTGCGTCCCTTATGGATTTTCACACTAGCTTTTCTTAGCGGGAGGTGCATCCTTTCGGATTTTCACACAACCCTGCGCCTTATTTTTGCCTGAAGTAAATCCTACTTACTCCAGCGGCTTTTTCTCTTTTTTTTTCTTTTTTTCTTTTTTCTTTTCTTTTTTTTCTTTTTTTTTTTCAGATCGGCTGCAAGAAAAACTGAAGATGCTGTCTGAACCACCCCCTCGCGTTACTCCCCAGTACTCGCCGAGCCATTTCCTGCCTCGTCGACGACTGTATGGGTGTGTCACTGCTAGTGAAGGCATTACCAGGTTTGGCGAGCTGTCAGATGACGATATCAACTTCACGTCTGCCTGGCTCCCACTGTCTCATGTGGTCATCGACGGGCAATCGGGTTGTGTTCCTCTCTGCGGCCTCCGTCAAGCCACCTTCTGCATCACCTCTCGATGTACACGACAGCTCGGGACGACCCAGGATATAGTGAGGGTTCCCCTATCTTTCCGAGGAGGAGCTCTCTCGGCCACGTTTGCTTCTCGGTATCATGAGCTGTGGGGTAGACTACCCGTGAAGACTGTTATCCCGAGGTTTGGTAATCATTATGCGTCTTCGACTAGCGAGTACAAGAAGTGGATCCTTACCCCAGCGTCTGATAACAGGACTCGAGGGCTCAAACATCTGGTCGGCGAGAGCAGCAGCAGGACTTAGCTTAGCCTATATATGTATTTCTTTTAGTGCTATATTTCTTTTTAATGCAGAACTATGGAATGACGAAAATGAAAAAAATAATATTCATTCTATTTCAGGAATCTGCGTACATTTTCATATAATTTCAGCATATATGATCAGTTTTGGCATTTACTCAGCTGCTTACGCGCTGTCAATACATGAAACCAAATTTTAACAGCATCAACTCCTGTTACCAATCGGCCCTCTCGGGTTTTCACGATCGGACATTTTCTCTCATGCCTCTAATTTTTGCACAGGATGCCTTTTTTCGGTTTTCACCCTGTCGAGGCGCCCAATTTTAGCATAGCCGCCTTTTTTCGGTTTTCGACTTGCAGGGCATTTTATTCTCTTCTTTTTATTTTGGTCTTTAGCCGTGGAACCTTTTGAGTCTGTCGACATTGATCGGTTCTTTGAATTCGTTCCCATCGCTATCTGACAAGATTGCAGCTCCTTTGGACAGCAGCTTCTTAAGGATATACGGCCCTTCCCAGGTAGGTCTGAATTTCCCCCTGATGTCTGGTATCCCTGGCCTCATCTGTTTGAACACCAAGTCCCCTTCTTTCAGTGGATGCTTCCTCACTTTCTTCCCGAAAGTTCTTGCCAATCTCTTCTGGTAAATCTGATTATGATAATAAGCTCTCAGCCTACTCTCATCCAGTAAGTTCAAGTGCTGTAACCTCTGCTGCGCCCATTCGGCTTCCGGGATTTGGGCCTCCATGACCACCCTTAGCGATTTAAGTTCTATCTCTACTGGCAATACTGCTTCTGTTCCGTATACTAGGAAAAATGGTGTAGCGCCTGTAGATGCCCTTACCGTCGTTCTGTATCCCCATAGGGCAAAGGGTAACTTCTCAGCCCAGTCCTTGTAGGTTTGGACCATCTTGGACAGGATCTTCTTCACATTCTTATTTGCGGCCTCTACTGCTCCATTCGCTTGCGGTCGGTAGGGAGAGGATTTATGATGCTCGACACCATACTTCTCGAGAAGTTTTCTGGTTTCTCCCATGAACTGCACCCCATTATCAGACACTATGTGATGAGGGAGGCCATATCTGCAGATCAAATTCCTCTCTATGAACTTGGCCATGTCCCTTGCGTCAATTTTCTTGAAGGATTCTGCCTCGACCCATTTGGTGAAATAGTCGATCGCGACTATGATGTATCTGTGCCCATTGGACGCCGTAGGGCGAATCTCTCCAATGATATCTATCCCCCAAGCAGCAAACGACCAAGGTGATGTCAGGTTATGTAGTTCTGATACCGGCAGGTGTCTCAGGTCTGCGTACTGTTGGCACAACTGACATTGTTTGACATACTTTGAGCAATCACTGTCTATCGTAAGCCAATAAAAGCCTTGTCTCATGATCTTCTTGGCCAAGGTCAAACCATTCATGTGGGCCCCACAGACACCTGCATGGGTTTCCTCCATTATCTTGCGGGCTTCTCCTTCATTTCAAATATCTTAACGGATTTTGCTTGGCCACTGCTTGAACTTTGTATGAGTGGAAGTAATGTCTCAGCTTCTTTGATGCCCAAATCACTGCGAGGCAGATCTTCTCTACTTCAGCATATTTTATTTCATAAGCCAGGAACTTCTTGCTGAGGTAATAAATCGCAAACTCCACCCCAAATTCATCCTCTTGAGCCATCATGGCGCCCACTGAACCGTCCTCTACTGCCAGGTACAGAATAAGCGGTTTGACCGGTTGCGGAGGCCTTAGCACTGGCGGATTCAACAGATATTCCCTGATATTATCAAAGGCTCTTTGGCAGTCTTCATTCCAGACTACAGGCTGATTCTTTCTAAGCAGCTTAAAAATAGGCTCGCATATCGAAGTGAGCTTGGCAATAAACCGGCTGACATACTGCAGCTTGCCCAGGAAACTCCTTACATCCCCTCTGGCTGACGACATGTCCCAATAGCTTTCCTGAAGTCACTCCGAAAATGCACTTCTTGGGGTTACGTCGCAGATTATACTTATCGATCCTGGTGAAGAACTTCTCTAGAGCTTCAAAGTGTCCCTCTCGGGTGGCTGATTTGACCATCATGTCATCGACATACACTTCCACTTCTTTATGAATCAGGTCACTTAAGATCTTGGTCGCCATTCTCTGATATGTGGCCCCTGCATTCTTCAGGCCGAAAAGCATGACCCGATAGGCATAGGTCCCCCACTCTGTGGTAAAGGTAGTTTTAACCCGATCAGCTATCTTGTTCAGGATCTGGTTGTAGCCCATATAACCATCTCCAAAGCTGTACATCGCGCAATTGGCGGCACTGTCTATCAATACATCAATATGGGGTAGTGGAAAATCATCTTTAGGGCAGGCTTTGTTAAGATCTAGATAATCCACCCTGACCTTTCCGTTCTTCTTTGCTACAGGGACCACATTTGCCAGCCATGTAGGATACTGCACTTCTATGAGGAACTTGGCTTCAATCTGCTGTCGAATTTCCTCCTTAACCTTGTCAGCCCATTCTGGTCTTAGCCTTCTCAACTTCTGCTTCACAGGCTTGCAATCTGGGTAAGTTGGGATGGCATGTTCCGCCACGTCTAGGTCAATTCCCGGCATGTCCTCGTAGGTCCAGGCAAAGACTTTTTCATGTTTTCTTATTATTCTCTCAAAATTTTTTCTCTCCTCAGGAGTTATGCTTAATGCTATTAGAATTTCTCTCGGATTTTCCGAGGTTCCAAGATTACAAGGCGTTGTGCCAGCGGAGTCAATGTAAAAAATTGATGGAATATGATCATGTTCATGCATGTTGAAATCATTAGAAACATCGCACAAATAAGTGAAATTGTTTATCTTATTAATAATATTATAGTTATCATTTACATCATAAAAGAGTTCTGGAATAAAAAGACAGTCTAAACTAGAGTCTTCTTCTGCCACTCCCGAGGTTGATGCTGTTGCAGCTTGCTCACTAGCTTCCTGATTTAGCAGAGGCCCCTCAGGCGTGTCGGAGGAAATCCTCAAATCTCCCATCTTTAGCTCTAATTCTGCTATCTTCTCCTTCCCTTTCAACCTGGCAGCTACCATCTTTTCAGTAACGACCTCCTCAAGCTCGCATTTGTCCCAAGTGATACCCTGGGTCATAACCTCTTCATCCCAAAAGTCTTTGACAGTCTTGACAAACCCGACATGCCAGTCATACACATCGTTAAAGATTTCGAAGCCAGGGACGATCCTCCCCTCTACCCAGTGCGGCTCATCTTCGCCCGCATATGCACAAACTAAGGATGCCGGTACGAAGCTCTCTGTTATGTGGGGGATTTTACCCGGTACCCTCTTCTTGCCGAAGCCACCTCTATACCCCAGACCTTTCCGGCTCCTTTGCCCTTGAGTAGTGATCGCGATTTGCAGTCCTTTGGAGCTTTTGCCTAGACCAGCCCCAGGAAGATAATGCATCCTCTTCATCATATTAACCACAGCCGGGCTATCCACTGACCCACGCTCTTCCCTTATCATGGACACGTGGAAGCCACTAAATGGCTGATTGGCTATTTCCAGTGCTGAGACCTGGTTTTCCCTGGCCGCTTTGATAGTTACCACCTCCCCTTCGTGTGGGAACTTTATCATCTGATGCAGTGTGGATGGCACTCCCCCTAATTTATGGAACCAGGGTCTCCCGAGTAAAGCTGAGAAGTTAGCAGGTATGGGCAGAACTACAAATTCAACCTCCACTTCAATAGGTCCTGTCTTGACCAAAGTCTTAAAGGTTCCTGAGGCTTGCCTCCTCGAGTTGTCGTAGGCTGTGATAGTCAGATCTGATCTACTGAGCATATCTTCGTTTAAACCAAAAGCTTGCAAAGCTATCGAAGGGCACACATTGATAGAAGACACGTCGTCCACCATAACGCAAGCAGTGTGCTTATCGTTAATTTGCACTTTAATGTACAAGGGTCGGTTGTGGTTGCGGCCTTCAACAGGTAGGTCGGCGTCAGAAAAGACCAATCTCTCCTCGGATCCTCCCTTAATTAAACCCAAAAGTTCTGACGGGGAAATAGTGCTGGCGACTGTGGCCTTAACCAAAGCTTCTACTACCTTCTGCCTATGAGAGGGGGATTGCCTCAACAGATCCCATATGGATATTTGAGCCGCAGTTTTCTTCAACTGTCTGACAATCTGCCCCTCCTCTGGCTCTTTCTCTGCTGATGGCTGTACCGGCTTAGGTAGCCTCGTAATCTCAGGGATCACCCTTCCACTCCTCGTCACAGCCCTTATCTCTCCTTCGTCTCCATCGGAGCCCCACAAATCAAGGTTTATCCCCTCTTCATCCTCGGCTTCTCCATCGCTTTCACTGCTAGACCAGCAATCAAGGGTCGCCACAACTGCTTTCTCCTCTCTATCCTCGGAATTACCAGCAGTGAACTTCTCACTGCCATACAGATCTTATAGCACGTACCACTCTGGCAGGCTAGATTGGATCATAAACACGGGTGGTGGTACGGCATTATAACCGGGCTTCTTCTCAGGGTCAGAGATCTGCTTGCTATCAATCAAGTCTTGGATAGAGTGCCGGAGCGCTTTGCATTTATCAGTGATATGGCCTGAGTGCTGGTGGAATGCACAGAATTCGTTATCTTTATGTCCTAGTTTCCCTTGCGTCAAAGCTGGCCTAGGAGCCAGAGGGTGCAATTTTCCCTCCTTCATCAACCTCCTCAGGACCCAGGATAATGGTCTTCCTAAGTTGGAAAACTTCCTCTGGGTGGTTACCTCAGTAGCAGACACTTCACCCATTCTTCTAGTGCTGTTACTGGGACCCGCCGGCCTGCTGGTTCCATGACCGGGGTTAGCCCTTTTTGCAAAATTGTCATTATTAGCTTTCCGGGTTAAGAACTCTCCCTCTGCTTTGATGGCTATATCTTTGAGAGACTCCCAGTCCTTCAACCCCTTCATCCTCAATCCCTTTTTTAAGTACGGGCTTGCGTTCTTAATGAATAGACGAATTTGATCCTGGGTGTCAGGCTTTCGGCGCATCTCCATTACTCGGTTCCGCCATCGGGTAAGATAATCATGGAAAGACTCCCCGGTCTTTTGCTAAAGTAGCTCAAGATCTTTCAGAGTCACCTCCATTCTGGTATTACAGTCATACTGCTTCAAAAACTCCTCAGTGAGCAGATCCCAATCTTCTTTAGTGCGGCGGTCAAGGCCATGATACCAGTCTATGGCATGAGAGGTCAGACTCAGACAAAAGTATTCCACTTTTTGCTTCTTGGACAACGTGGTCCCCTTCATGACCAGAGAATATTACTTCACATGTGCGGTGGGGTCAGAAGTACCATCAAACTTCGGCACATCCGGCATTTTGAAGTTATAAGGGATCGGGTCCTCTCCGTCCAACTCCCTATCCTCCGGATTCATCCTATGAGCTCTGCCTATCATACGAGCCATAGCCTCGAACCTCTCTTCCATCTTCTTTAAAATAAAGTCATCGGTTTGAGGCGCCTTCCCCTTCTCAGATGCCATGCTCAACCTATCATCCTCGATATCTCTATCGTCATCAATTATCAATACTGGCCTTCTTCTCAGCTCTCCCGAGGCCACTGATCTTAACTCTACTGGCGGCGGCCTAATGGGCTCTTCTCGCCTTTCAACCCTTTCTTCATCAGGCTCATTATGTCTCATTGGAGGAGGAGGAGGATTCTGTGGAGCATTCTGCTGAGCGTTCTGCTGCGCCAAGGCGGTCAACATATTCATCATCCTACCCTCGAATTCCTCAAAGCGGCGGCCCACTTCTTCCGCAATCATGGCCCTGGTGGCGTCTTCCCCCCTAGGCGAGTTTGCCATCTGAGATACTGTACCACTGATTTCTGATAAGATTTCCGGTAGGCCCTCTCTATCTGACAGCTCGGGAGTAAGAACTCGGATCAGTCGCCCGGTTGGTGATCTAGTCCACCTGGGCAGATCTATGATGGCTGCAGGGACAAAAGTTAGAATGATGCATGGAATGCAGGTATAATGCATGATCGTGATATGCAACACTTACAGAGCACAAGCAAGCAAGCGAGACATTTGGACTCACCCAATACATGAGGATCCATACAGCAAGCATGAAATTAAGGTTCATTTCACCTATGGAAAGTAACTACAGACATTACATGAGCTTTGGTCAAGGGAGATGTTTCTTCAAGGCTACCCAAGCATGATCCCTGCCGACGGGTCTAGCTCATCACGAGCATAGCGACCGATCGGGTCATCATTTTGATATACCATTAAGGTACGTGGCTTGGGCTGGTGATTATCCTTAACACTTCCCCAAATTGAGTGAAAATGAGGAGGTACTTCAGGAACGCACCGGGGCTAAAAGAGGGACCAAACTAGCGTATTCTAAGGCTCTAATGATATGCGAATGCAATTTTGAGAGAAAGTGAATTTATGAATTAAATTTTAATCATAAATGTTAAAAGAGGTATTTTCAAATCGAAACCTTGAACCATAAACGTCCCCAGTGGAGTCGCCACTGTGACGCGTGCCGGATCCCGAGCGCCGCCCTTTCGGACCGCCCGCACGTGGGCTATCGGGGCATGTTCGGGTCCGTTGACAGCTTGCGATGAATCGCAAGTGCGTCTATGTTGAGCAACACGGAGGTTTCATGGAGTCGCCACCCAATAGAACATTAGGAAAGTTTCTCTCGCCTCGGAGAGCCTAAGACTGCGCTTGGTATCCATTTTGGGCCAGCCAGAGGGATCATGGAAGGTGAACTCCTCACCCTAAGGAGCCTAGGATTAGCGCTAAAGCCTCGTGACTCAAGAAGTATCTTAAAGGATGACCTCTAACCTCTTGAGCCCAAAGACCAGAGCTGGGTCCGGGATTTCTCATCTATTTCTACCTCAATTATTTTATGATCAAATTTTAATATCATTAATTCTCTCTCTCTCCACACTATGCAGTTTGATTAAAAGGCGCATTTATTCACATCTTGAAAGCGATAAATGATCAAATAGATAATGAAAGCGATAGATTACAATAATACAAGGAGCGGAATACAACTCCCTTTCGTAAATGTGCAGATCATGCATAAATCGGGGCATTGCTTATTTTGAGGACTTTGGTCCTCACATGCATCGTTATTAAAATTGGGGATTTTTATTTGTGATGATCTTTTTTGGATGGAAATAGGGCATTTGACCCTTGTTTTTGTGTAAACCTCATTTTATTAAATATAAAAACATTGAGTCATTTTTGTACATCAACGGGATATGAAAGGAGTACATCCATATACATAAGATAATCAATGAAAGAAATAAAACAAGAGGATTAGGAAACTAAACCGGACGAGATCCTCCAAATATGGTAGATAGCCGCTCAAGCTCGGGATAGTCCAGGAGAATCAATATACACTCATAAAAAGTTAAGAGATGGCAATATACACAAAATCAATATGTGGGAAGCCAAAAGGACTTGAAAAAGATGGAAAATGATTTAAAAAGAGGGAGACAGAGCCCACCGACGGCCTTCCTTAGCTGACCGACGGGCGTCGGTTAAGGTAACCGAGGCGTCCGTTTGTCACTCAAGGAGGGGCGTCTGTAGGGGAGTGACCGACGGGCGTCAGTGATAAAGATGACCCGTCGGTCACCTCTGTCTCCGAAAAAACAGAATGAAGAGAAACCTTTTCAAAGTCAAGAAAAGTGGGTTTTATCCCAAAAGGAGATAGGAGAGTCAAAATAAAAGAAAGTAATGACAGATATTCAAAAAATTCTAAAAAATAAGAAATAAATATGAGATGAAATGGAGAAAGGATCCGGAATATTTACCCTCAGATAATAGCTTCGGGTGAGATTCTTGTGTAGGTTAGAGCCCCGCGCGTTCCACGAGAAGCAAAGATGAAAGATTAAAGAGAGAAAATGGGACATTTCTTCTTCAATCCCTCAGAAAATCGATTTTGTAGTCAAAATCTAAAGAAAACTAATTAGCTTTTAGTTCCTTTTGACTGATTTGATCCTTGGTTAAATAGATTTCCTTAGAAAATGTGTTTTGTTGGAAGAGAGAGAAAATTTGCTTGAAATTGGGCAGAGTTTCCTCCTTTGAAAATTTTTCCAACCCTTTTCAAATGAAAATTCGGAGCTTTTATAGCCAGACACGACCGACGGGCGTCAGTGTATAGGGGCGGGCATCGGAAGAATCCTTCTGACACAAGGATTCATCCGACGGCCCTGCCACATCCACCGACGGGCGTCGGAAGGGTTACGTGCTCCGGGAAACCAGGCGGCATTCTGACAGTGGCGGTGATTTTTCGACGGGCGTCGGAAATACCACAAGCCGTCGGTGACTCGAAGCGACGGGCCGACTTCACAGACGGGCGGGCCGTCTATGGAGGACAAAAAGTCTTTTGACTCGAAAAAAACCTCTGTTTTCTCCCCCTCTGCCCAGGAATTGTAAAAAGACTCATTTCTCATGGAACGCGGGACTAAAACCTCCAAATCCAGCCCCTCATACAGGCTCGGACATTGATTTCATCATAGGGTAACCTCTGATCCGGACCGCTCCGGGACACGGTGCTTACAGTTGCCCCCAGTTTTGGGGAAACTAGTGCACAAGCGCCTAGATAAGCCAAAACTCAGAGAAAGGTCGGAAAGGAAGCGTACCTGCGACGGGTTTTCACCCCCCGTGCCTTTTGCCGGGTGGACCTCGCCTCAATCCGATCGGCGATGCTAAGATACTTTCATCGATCTTATCTCGATCTGTAGGTATTCGGTGAGATGCAGCAGCTCTGGCTGCAACCTCGATCTAGTGAACTGTGGTATGCTCTGACCGCGACTTCGATTGGGTGAGATGCAGCAAGCTTTGGCTAAGACCTCGATCTGGTGAGATGCAGCAAGCTTTGGCTACGACCTCGATCTGTTGAGATGCAGCAAGCTTTGGCTACGACCTCGATCTGGTGAAGTGCGGTATGCTTTGACCACGACCTCGATCTGGTGAAGTGCGGTATGCTTTGACCACAGCTCCGATTTATGAGATGCAGCATGCTTTGGCTACAGTCTCGATCTGGTGAAGAGCAGTGTTTCTTCAACTGCAGCTTCGATCTGTGAGATGCAACATGCTTTGGCTACAACCTCGATTTGGTGAAGAGCAGTGTTTCTTCAACTGCAGCTTCGATCTGGTGAGATGCAGCAAGCTTTGGCTACGACCTCGATCTGGTGAGATGAGGAAACCCCGTCGGGTTCCTTGTTCCAAAAGAGATCTTTTTAATCGACGTCGATATTTAGATCGGTATTCCTCTATACCTGTGTGATAAAAGATTTTGTTAGCTCGCGCTTGAGAGGTCATCTTTTTACCTGTCTATTGATGGCGTGATCTTGCTTTATTTGCTATGCTATGTTTCATCTTTTATCAATTTTTTCTTATTGAGCTGTTATTGATCATCATTTTTTTTTGTTATATTGTCATTTTTATCGACATATAAGCAAATATGAGAACATACACTTTCTGTGATGTGATTAAACAATTAATAATCGAAGGATCATGCAATAACGAAGCAAAAGTTTTCACTAGAAATTGTCATTTTTGTACAGTGCATATACAAAATATAAATATACAAAAGATACAAAAATAACTCCCTGAAGATCAGAGAGGTGTGTAGTCTGAGGGCTCATCGGGATCCTCGTTATCCGATATATGCACGGTCCCTGGCGGAGGTGGAGGTGGAGCTGTGGAGGGTCCTGCCTCGCGATCATGGGCCCGCCTGAAACGGATCTGAGCGTAACCATCCAAGAAGGGCTGGGTATAGGTGCTCATAAACCCTAAAGTCTCAGAAACCTTGTCTCCCAACTTCTTGAAGGCTTGGCTCAACTGAATGGTCTGCTCGCTGGCGGCTTTTCTCCTCTGCTCCGTCTGCTCCCTAAACTCCCTCATGGTCTGAGAAAGAGGGGGGAGAATCCCCTCTATCGCCTGGACGCGGGATCTCAGAGAGTCAAGTGACTCATCAATCATCTGTAGGGTCATATCGACCCTCTGAGACGCCTGGTCCTGTGACGTCCTCAAATCTTGAGCGAGTTGCTGCCTCAACTCCCTCTGCCCCTGAGCAACCTGCTCAATCATCCTCATCTACTCCCCTCTAAAAGCCTCCAGGACCCGAGCCTGCTCATCCCTAAAGGCATCCATGGCCCGAGTCTGCTCCTGAGCCGTATGCTCCATGTAGCCGGCCTGCTCTCGAGCCATGCGCTCCACCGACTGGGACTGCTCCAGAATGGCAGCCTGCTGGCGATCTAACCTCTCGTGGATAGCCCTGTCCCTCTCATCCTGTCGCCGCTCCAAGGATGTGAACATGGAGGTGAGGAGCTGAGAGAAGTCCGGCTGCACAGGCTGCTGCGGTGCTGGCTCTGGTGGTGGTGGCGAGGAGGTGGATGCCCCTGGGTCGCCTCGGGAGTACGGATGGTATCTCTCGGAGGGCCCATGGATAGACCTCTGTACCCTGGTGCTAGGTGATGGGACTGGAGTCGGCGCTCTGGATGCCGGTGAAGCAGCAAAGAGGTCGTCCATCGTGATCTCGAAGTCGAAGTCCGAGGGGGTCCTAGGTGGCTCCTGCTGCTGTGGTGGAGGCACCGTCTGCGGCTGAGGAGGCTAAGGCTGGGGCTCTGGCTGAGGCTGGGGCTCTGGCTGAGGCTGGGGCTCTAGCTCGGGCTGTGGAGGCTGCTCCTCCGGGTGCTCCGGATCCGCACCCAAGGGTGGAAGCGAGAACAGCTGCCGGGTCTCATGGATGGTCAACACCCTGTAGGCCTCCGCCTGGCCTGGAATCTGGGAGATCATCCCCATCTGAACTGCCGCTGCGGCGTCTACATGGATCCCCTCCGGCAAGGGTCCTCTCAACCTCTCGGGGTTAACCCCCAATCTCAAAAGCAAATGGGTGATGACTCCTCCTACCATCACCACCGGCATCATCCCTCTGCTGACTCTGGTCAAGTTAACCAAGATCTCGTGGCTAATGTTGAGACACTGGCCTGCCACCATAGCCCAGAGGCTCTAGATCTCGGTCGCGTTAAGCGACCCTGGATTACCAGCTCGACCGAGGTACGAATTGGAAAGCACTCTGTGCAAATACCGGAGTGCCTGAGACACCAGTACGGTGCTCTTCGCTGTATCGTGATCGTACAGCACTCCTGGTATGGCAATGGCCGCCCAATGGGCGCGTCTCACCGTTCGTCGCGGGATCTCGACCCCCTCCTCTCTAGGGAGCCCCATGGCCTGAGCAAACCTCTGCTTGGTGATGCTGAAATGGTCGCCGTCAAACCAAAACTGAATCACCCCTGGGTCGGTATCTGCACTCTAAAAGCCGGCATAGCGGAGAGTGGCCAAGACCTGGCGGGTAGCCTTTGGAAAAGTCTGGAAGGAGGGCTCAAGGAACTTCGTCCAACCAGCACCCTCGGCAAGTAGATCAAACTCTGGGGCCAACCCTAGGGCCTCTAGAAATGGGCGAGATACAAAACGGCTGGCCCGAAACTCTACCTGAGCCAACGCTCTATACCTCTGAGCCGACTCATCATCCATCCAATCCGGAGCTACAAGCTCGGGCTGGGCCTGCGGCGCTCTACGTCTAGGAGGCATCCTGCAAAAGGGAAGAGAGTAAACATCGAAAATTGGGCAAAACAAATATTTTTAAACTTATTTTCAAAGCGAAGGCCAATTTGGGCCTCACCGGGGCAATAGCAGCCCAAAACAAGATAAAAAAATGATAAGGATACAAAAAAAGAGAAGAGCAAACATCCAGTCTAAGGAAGTGTCTTAAAGTGGCTCGCACGCATCATGGCAAAAGCAAACATGCAACTAGCGTGAAAATAATTAATGTGAATAAGAATGGGCCTTCTAGGTCCCAGGATATGCATTATACAAGAAAAAAAAATTCAATTCTTGAGCAAATGATAAAAATTTGGGCAGCATCCCGGCAGGGGTATGCCCAACCTCCTGCATAAAAAGGCAAAAACATAGGCCTCAGGCCTCAACAATAATACACGCATGTAAATGGGGCGCACCCCGGCAAGAGTGTGCCCCCAATAACACAAAATAATGGCCTCAGGCCGCAAAAGCAGTATATGCACATAATGGTGCGCTAAAGAGATGTAGTTCTAAAGCACCAAAATTATAGAAAAATTCTATTTCTATGTAATCATGCAGAAATCAGGTTTAATTGCACTAAAAAAAATGGGCAGCATTCCCCCTAAATTCCTAAAGCATTTGGAATTTTCTAAAGTTGAAAGGAGAAGAAATGAATTAATGAATTAAACAAAACTCAAAAGAAAGTAATTATTTACTTACTTGTAGTCGCGGGAAGTGTAGAAACTGGAGAAAATATGAATATCAAAGCGCCCGGTGAGTAGAAAATGCGAAAATATGAAGAAATCGCGAAAAAAATGAAGAAATGCTTGAAAAAATGCCAAAAAACGCAAAGAAAAACGGTTTGGGAGAAGAAATGAAAGGGACAGCAGCGTTTGCACCGTCTGTCACTCGCCCTTATATAGAATTTCTTTACCGACGGGCAGGGCGTCTGTACAAGCGACCGACGGGCTGGCCGTCTGTCATGCGATAAATGCGAGTTAATGCGCGTGATGAATGCAATGCTGACATATGCGTCTGCCAGGTAGATTTCCTTCCGACGGGCAGGCCGTCCCTTTGGAGAGGCGGGCAGGCCGTCTCTTTGTAGAGGCGGGCAGGCCGTCTCTTTGTAGAGGCGGGCAGACCGTCTCTGTAGAGAGGCGGGTAGGCCATCGGTGACACTTCCCTATAAAAACTTACAAAATTTTTGCTCTTTTTGTCTTTTCATTTTCCAACATCTTGAGCCTTTCATCTTTCTCAAAATGTCTTCCCCTCTTGCCCAAAGGATGCACCGCATCTTAGATGACAAACACACTTGGGGAGAAGGCGCCCTCTCCTCTCTGTCTGGGCTAAAATATCTGTGCCGGGTGAAAATCGACCAGAACCTCCTCCTGGCGGCGACCCATTTCTGGAACCCCCGGTTTCACGTCTTCCAGTTCACCTATCAGGAACTGTGCCCTTTGCCTGAAGAGTTAGCTTCCATTCTGGGAGCCCGGTTCCCTCCTAGCGCTCTGCCTTGCATCCCCCGCTGCGGCTTATTCCAGACCCGGGATGTAGCCATGGCTCTGGGCATACCTTCTTCCGAGGCCATCCGGCTGATTCCTCCGGGCTCTTCCTTTTCTTTGGGGCCACTGATCGAGGCTCTGGATCGGTTCACTGACATCCCCACATATCGGGTAAGCATCACATTCTTATTCTGCATGGTGAACTTCCTTACTGTTGTTCCAGGAGGTTTGACAGGTGACTCTCGTCTGTTCAGAATCTTGAGCGACTTTCATCTGGGACTGTCACCCCTACGACTTGTCCTGGCTGAAACTATTCTGGGTTTGGACGCTGTGAGCTTTGGGTCCACTACAACCTTTACCGGCAGCCCCTTATTGCTCCAGGTACGTCATTATTTTAAAGGTAGTGCGTCCCTTATGGATTTTCACACTAGCTTTTCTTAGCGGGAGGTGCATCCTTTCGGATTTTCACACAACCCTGCGCCTTATTTTTGCCTGAAGTAAATCCTACTTACTCCAGCGGCTTTTTCTCTTTTTTTTTTTCTTTTTTTCTTTTTTCTTTTCTTTTTTTTCTTTTTTTTTTCAGATCTGGCTGCAAGAAAAACTGAAGATGCTGTCTGAACCACCCCCTCGCGTTACTCCCCAGTACTCGCCGAGCCATTTCCTGCCTCGTCGACGACTGTATGGGTGTGTCACTGCTGGTGAAGGCATTACCTGGTTTCGCGAGCTGTCAGATGACGATATCAACTTCACGTCTGCCTGGCTCCCACTGTCTCATGTGGTCATCGACGGGCCATCGGGTTGTGTTCCTCTCTGCGGCCTCCATCAAGCCAGCTTCTGCATCACCTCTCGATGTACACGACAGCTCGGGACGACCTAGGATATAGTGAGGGTTCCCCTATCTTTCCGAGGAGGAGCTCTCTCGGCCACATTTGCTTCTCGGTATCATGAGCTGTGGGGTAGACTACCTGTGAAGACTGTTATCCCGAGGTTTGGTAATCATTCTGCGTCTTCGACTAGCGAGTACAAGAAGTGGATCCTTACCCCAGCGTCTGATAACAGGACTCGAGGGCTCAAACATCTGGTCGGCGAGAGCAGCAGCAGGACTTAGCTTAGCCTATATATGTATTTCTTTTGGTGCTACATTTCTTTTTAATGCAGAACTAGGGAATGACGAAAATGAAAAAAATAATATTCATTCTATTTCAGGAATCTGCGTACATTTTCATATAATTTCAGCATATATGATCAGTTTTGGCATTTACTCAGCTGCTTACGCGCTGTCAATACATGAAACCAAATTTTAACAGCATCAACTCCTGTTACCAATCGGCCCTCTCGGGTTTTCACGATCGGACATTTTCTCTCATGCCTCTAATTTTTGCACCGGATGCCTTTTTTCGGTTTTCACCCTGTCGAGGCGCCCAATTTTAGCATAGCCGCCTTTTTTCGGTTTTCGACTTGCAGGGCATTTTATTCTCTTCTTTTTATTTTGGTCTTTAGCCGTGGAACCTTTTGAGTCTGTCGACATTGATCGGTTCTTTGAATTCGTTCCCATCACTATCTGACAAGATTGCAGCTCCTTTGGACAGCAGCTTCTTAAGGATATACGGCCCTTCCCAGGTAGGTCTGAATTTCCCCCTGATGTCTGGTATCCCTGGCCTCATCTATTTGAACACCAAGTCCCCTTCTTTCAGTGGATGCTTCCTCACTTTCTTCCCGAAAGTTCTTGCCAATCTCTTCTGGTAAATCTGATTATGATAATAAGCTCTCAGCCTACTCTCATCCAGTAAGTTCAAGTGCTGTAACCTCTGCTGCGCCCATTCGGCTTCCGGGATTTGGGCCTCCATGACCACCCTTAGCGATTTAAGTTCTATCTCTACTGGCAATACTGCTTCTGTTCCGTATACTAGGAAAAATGGTGTAGCGCCTGTAGATGCCCTTACTGTCGTTCTGTATCCCCACAGGGCAAAGGGTAACTTCTCAGCCCAGTCCTTGTAGGTTTTGACCATCTTGGACAGGATCTTCTTCACATTCTTATTTGTGGCCTCTACTGCTCCATTCGCTTGCGGTCGGTAGGGAGAGGATTTATGATGCTCGACACCATACTTCTCGAGAAGTTTTCTGGTTTCTCCCATGAACTGCACCCCATTATCAGACACTATGTGATGAGGGAGGCCATATCTGCAGATCAAATTCCTCTCTATGAACTTGGCCATGTCCCTTGCGTCAATTTTCTTGAAGGATTCTGCCTCGACCCATTTGGTGAAATAGTCGATCGCGACTATGATGTATCTGTGCCCATTGGACGCCGTAGGGCGAATCTCTCCAATGATATCTATCCCCCAAGCAGCAAACGGCCAAGGTGATGTCAGGTTATGTAGTTCTGATACCGGCAGGTGTCTCAGGTCTGCGTACTGTTGGCACAACTGACATTGTTTGACATACTTTGAGCAATCACTGTCTATCGTAAGCCAATAAAAGCCTTGTCTCATGATCTTCTTGGCCAAGGTCAAACCATTCATGTGGGCCCCATAGACACCTGCATGGGTTTCCTCCATTATCTTGCGGGCTTCTCCTTCATTTCAAATATCTTAACGGATTTTGCTTGGCCACTGCTTGAACTTTGTATGAGTGGAAGTAATGTCTCAGCTTCTTTGATGCCCAAATCACTGCGAGGCAGATCTTCTCTACTTCAGCATATTTTATTTCATAAGCCAGGAACTTCTTGCTGAGGTAATAAATCGCAAACTCCACCCCAAATTCATCCTCTTGAGCCATCATGGCGCCCACTGAACCGTCCTCTACTGCCAGGTACAGAATAAGCGGTTTGACTGGTTGCGGAGGCCTTAGCACTGGCGGATTCAACAGATATTCCCTGATATTATCAAAGGCTCTTTGGCAGTCTTCGTTCCAGACTACAGGCTGATTCTTTCTAAGCAGCTTAAAAATAGGCTCGCATATCGAAGTGAGCTTGGCAATAAACCGGCTGACATACTGCAGCTTGCCCAGGAAACTCCTTACATCCCCTCTGGCTGACGACATGTCCCAATAGCTTTCCTGAAGTCACTCCGAAAATGCACTTCTTGGGGTTACGTCGCAGATTATACTTATCGATCCTGGTGAAGAACTTCTCTAGAGCTTCAAAGTGTCCCTCTCGGGTGGCTGATTTGACCATCATGTCATCGACATACACTTCCACTTCTTTATGAATCAGGTCGCTTAAGATCTTGGTCGCCATTCTCTGATATGTGGCCCCTGCATTCTTCAGGCCGAAAGGCATGACCCGATAGGCATAGGTCCCCCACTCTGTGGTAAAGGTAGTTTTAACCCGATCAGCTATCTTGTTCAGGATCTGGTTGTAGCCCATATAACCATCTCCAAAGCTGTACATCGCGCAATTGGCAGCACTGTCTATCAATACATCAATATGGGGTAGTGGAAAATCATCTTTAGGGCAGGCTTTGTTAAGATCTAGATAATCCACCCTGACCTTTCCGTTCTTCTTTGCTACAGGGACCACATTTGCCAGCCATGTAGGATACTGCACTTCTATGAGGAACTTGGCTTCAATCTGCTGTCGAATTTCCTCCTTAACCTTGTCAGCCCATTCTGGTCTTAGCCTTCTCAACTTCTGCTTCACAGGCTTGCAATCTGGGTAAGTTGGGATGGCATGTTCCGCCACGTCTCGGTCAATTCCCGGCATGTCCTCGTAGGTCCAGGCAAAGACTTTTTCATGTTTTCTTATTATTCTCTCAAAATTTTTTCTCTCCTCAGGAGTTATGCTTAATGCTATTTGAATTTCTCTCGGATTTTCCGAGGTTCCAAGATTACAAGGCGTTGTGCCAGCGGAGTCAATGTAAAAAATTGATGGAATATGATCATGTTCATGCATGTTGAAATCATTAGAAACATCGCACAAATAAGTGAAATTGTTTATCTTATTAATAATATTATAGTTATCATTTACATCATAAAAGAGTTCTGGAATAAAAAGACAGTCTAAACTAGAGTCTTCTTCTGCCACTCCCGAGGTTGATGCTGTTGCAGCTTGCTCACTAGCTTCCTAATTTAGCAGAGGCCCCTCAGGCGTGTCGGAGGAAATCCTCAAATCTCCCATCTTTAGCTCTAATTCTGCTATCTTCTCCTTCCCTTTCAACCTGGCAGCTACCATCTTTTCAGTAACGACCTCCTCAAGCTCGCATTTGTCCCAAGTGATACCCTGGGTCATAACCTCTTCATCCCAAAAGTCTTTGACAGTCTTGACAAACCCAACATGCCAGTCATACACATCGTTAAAGATTTCGAAGCCAGGGACGATCCTCCCCTCTACCCAGTGCGGCTCATCTTCGCCCGCATATGCACAAACTAAGGATGCCGGTACGAAGCTCTCTGTTATGTGGGGGATTTTACCCGGTACCCTCTTCTTGCCGAAGCCACCTCTATACCCCAGACCTTTCCGGCTCCTTTGCCCTTGAGTAGTGATCGCGATTTGCAGTCCTTTGGAGCTTTTGCCTAGACCAGCCCCAGGAAGATAATGCATCCTCTTCATCATATTAACCACAGCCGGGCTATCCACTGACCCACGCTCTTCCCTTATCATGGACACGTGGAAGCCACTAAATGGCTGATTGGCTATTTCC
Source organism: Excoecaria cochinchinensis (assembly GCA_947683425.1). Taxonomy (NCBI): domain Eukaryota; kingdom Viridiplantae; phylum Streptophyta; class Magnoliopsida; order Malpighiales; family Euphorbiaceae; genus Excoecaria; species Excoecaria cochinchinensis. The sequence continues at coordinate 11,897,624 of CANTUQ010000043.1, forward strand.
AGTGCTGAAACCTGGTTTTCCCTGGCCGCTTTGATAGTTACCACCTCCCCTTCGTGTGGGAACTTTATCATCTGATGCAGTGTGGATGGCACTCGCCCTAATTTATGGAACCAGGGTCTCCCGAGTAAAGCTGAGAAGTTAGCAGGTATGGGCAGAACTACAAATTCAACCTCCACTTCAATAGGTCCTATCTTGACCAAAGTCTTAAAGGTTCCTGAGGCTTGCCTCCTCGAGTTGTCGTAGGCTGTGATAGTCAGATCTGATCTACTGAGCATATCTTCGTTTAAACCAAAAGCTTGCAAAGCTATCAAAGGGCACACATTGATAGAAGACCCGTCGTCCACCATAACGCAAGCAGTGTGCTTATCGTTAATCTGCACTTTAATGTACAAGGGTCGGTTGTGGTTGCGGCCTTCAACAGGTAGGTCGGCGTCAGAAAAGACCAATCTCTCCTCGGATCCTCCCTTAATTAAACCCAAAAGTTCTGACGGGGAAATAGTGGTGGCGACTGTGGCCTCAACCAAAGCTTCTACTACCTTCTGCCTATGAGAGGGGGATTGCCTCAACAGATCCCATATGGATATTTGAGCCGCAGTTTTCTTCAACTGTCTGACAATCTGCCCCTCCTCTGGCTCTTTCTCTGCTGATGGCTGTACCGGCTTAGGTAGCCTCATAATCTCGGGGATCACCCTTCCACTCCTCGTCACAGCCCTTATCTCTCCTTCGTCTCCATCGGAGCCCCACAAATCAAGGTTTATCCCCTCTTCATCCTCTGCTTCTCCACCGCTTTCACTGCTAGACCAGCAATCAAGGGTCGCCACAACTGCTTTCTCCTCTCTATCCTTGGAATTACCAGCAGTGAACTTCTCACTGCCATACAGATCTTATAGCACGTACCACTCTAGCAGGCTAGATTGGATCATAAACACGGGTGGTGGTACGGCATTATAACCGGGCTTCTTCTCAGGGTCAGAGATCTGCTTGCTATCAATCAAGTCTTGGATAGAGTGCCGGAGCGCTTTGCATTTATCAGTGATATGGCCTGAGTGCTGGTGGAATGCACAGAATTCGTTATCTTTATGTCCTAGTTTCCCTTGCGTCAAAGCTGGCCTAGGAGCCAGAGGGTGCAATTTTCCCTCCTTCATCAACCTCCTCAGGACCCAGGATAATGGTCTTCCCAAGTTCGAAAACTTCCTCTGGGTGGTTACCTCAGTAGCAGACACTTCACCCATTATTCTAGTGCTGTTACTGGGACCCGCCGGCCTGCTGGTTCCATGACCAGGGTTAGCCCTTTTGGCAAAATTGTCATTGTTAGCTTTCCGGGTTAAGAACTCTCCCTCTGCTTTGATGGCTATATCTTTGAGAGACTCCCAGTCCTTCAACCCCTTCATCCTCAATCCCTTTTTTAAGTACGGGCTTGCGTTCTTAATGAATAGACGAATCTGATCCTGGGTGTCAGGCTTTCGGCGCATCTCCATTACTCGGTTCCGCCATCGGGTAAGATAATCATGGAAAGACTCCCCGGTCTTCTGTTAAAGTAGCTCAAGATCTTTCAGAGTCACCTCCATTCTGGTATTACAGTCATACTGCTTCAAAAACTCCTCAGTGAGCAGATCCCAATCTTCTTTAGTGCGGCGGTTAAGGCCATGATACCAGTCTATGGCATGAGAGGTCAGACTCAGACAAAAGTATTCCACTTTCTGCTTCTTCGACAACGTGGTCCCCTTCATGACCAGAGAATATTGCTTCACATGTGCGGTGGGGTCAGAAGTACCATCAAACTTCGGCACATCCGGCATTTTGAAGTTATAAGGGATCGGGTTCTCTCCGTCCAACTCCCTATCCTCCGGATTCATCCCATGAGCTCTGCCTATCATACGAGCCATAGCCTCGAACCTCTCTTCCATCTTCTTTAAAATAAAGTCATCGGTTTGAGGAGCCTTCCCCTTCTTAGATGCCATGCTCAACCTATCATCCTCGATATCTCTATCGTCATCAATTATCAATACTGGCCTTCTTCTCAGCTCTCCCGAGGCCACTGATCTTAACTCTACTGGCGGCGGCCTAATGGGCTCTTCTCGCCTTTCAACCCTTTCTTCATCAGGCTCATTATGTCTCACTGGAGGAGGAGGAGGATTCTGTGGAGCATTCTGCTGAGCGTTCTGCTGCGCCAAGGCGGTCAACATATTCATCATCCTACCCTCGAATTCCTTAAAGCGGCAGCCCACTTCTTCCGCAATCATGGCCCTGGTGGCGTCTTCCCCCCTAGGCGAGTTTTCCATCTGAGATACTGTACCACTGATTTCTGATAAGATTTCCGGTAGGCCCTCTCTATCTGACAGCTCGGGAGTAAGAACTCGGATCAGTCGCCCGGTTGGTGATCTAGTCCACCTGGGCAGATCTATGATGGCTGCAGGGACAAAAGTTAGAATGATGCATGGAATGCAGGTATAATGCATGATCGTGATATGCAACACTTACAGAGCACAAGCAAGCAAGTAGGTCCTTCCACTCTTATTTCTCCCACACACGTGGTCGTGCAGTATCTTTCCTAGGTGGGATTAGCCCAAGGGTCAACGAGGGACCCGATGGACGCGTATGGTGCGCGGCGAAAAACCGGCAGCATAACACTCCTATGCTAATGTACAAGCGGATGGACAATGATCGTCACGTATTTGGACGTTCCATAAATTTCGACATGGCCCTACCGGGGCATGATAGCCTTTGGCTAGGTTACCAAGCGAGACATTTGGACTCACCCAATACATGAGGATCCATACAGCAAGCATGAAATTAAGGTTCATTTCACCTATGGAAAGTAACTACAGACATTACATGAGCTTTGGTCAAGGGAGATGTTTCTTCAAGGCTACCCAAGCATGATCCCTGCCGACGGGTCTAGCTCATCACGAGCATAGCGACCGATCGGGTCATCATTTTGATATACCATTAAGGTACGTGGCTTGGGCTGGTGATTATCCTTAACACTTCTCCAAATTGAGTGAAAATGAGGAGGTACTTCAGGAACGCACCGGGGCTAAAAGAGGGACCAAACTAGCGTATTCTAAGGCTCTAATGATATGCGAATGCAATTTTGAGAGAAAGTGAATTTATGAATTAAATTTTAATCATAAATGTTAAAAGAGGTATTTTCAAATCGAAACCTTGAACCATAAACGTCCCCAGTGGAGTCGCCACTGTGACGCGCGCCGGATCCCGAGCGCCGCCCTTTCGGACCGCCCGCACGTGGGCTATCGGGGCATGTTCGGGTCCGTTGACAGCTTGCGATGAATCGCAAGTGCGTCTATGTTGAGCAACACGGAGGTTTCATGGAGTCGCCACCCAATAGAACATTAGGAAAGTTTCTCTCGCCTCGGAGAGCCTAAGACTGCGCTTGGTATCCATTTTGGGCCAGCCAGAGGGATCATGGAAGGTGAACTCCTCACCCTAAGGAGCCTAGGATTAGCGCTAAAGCCTCGTGACTCAAGAAGTATCTTGAAGGATGACCTCTAACCTCTTGAGCCCAATGACCAGAGCTGGGTCCGGGATTTCTCATCTATTTCTACCTCAATTATTTTATGATCAAATTTTAATATCATTAATTCTCTCTCTCTCCACACTATGCAGTTTGATTAAAAGGCGCATTTATTCACATCTTGAAAGAGATAAATGATCAAATAGATAATGAAAGCGATAGATTACAATAATACAAGGAGCGGAATACAACTCCCTTTCGTAAATGTGCAGATCATGCATAAATCGGGGCATTGCTTATTTTGAGGACTTTGGTCCTCACATGCATCGTTATTAAAATTGGGGATTTTTATTTGTGATGATCTTTTTTGGATGGAAATAGGGCATTTGACCCTTGTTTTTGTGTAAACCTCATTTTATTAAATATAAAAACATTGAGTCATTTTTGTACATCAACGGGATATGAAAGGAGTACATCCATATACATAAGATAATCAATGAAAGAAATAAAACAAGAGGATTAGGAAACTAAACCGGACGAGATCCTCCAAATATGGTAGATAGCCGCTCAAGCTCGGGATAGTCCAGGAGAATCAATATACACTCATAAAAAGTTAAGAGATGGCAATATACACAAAATCAATATGTGGGAAGCCAAAAGGACTTGAAAAAGATGGAAAATGATTTAAAAAGAGGGAGACAGAGCCCACCGACGGCCTTCCTTAGCTGACCGACGGGCGTCGGTTAAGGTAACCGAGGCGTCCGTTTGTCACTCAAGGAGGGGCGTCTGTAGGGGAGTGACCGACGGGCGTCAGTGATAAAGATGACCCGTCGGTCACCTCTGTCTCCGAAAAAACAGAATGAAGAGAAACCTTTTCAAAGTCAAGAAAAGTGGGTTTTATCCCAAAAGGAGATAGGAGAGTCAAAATAAAAGAAAGTAATGACAGATATTCAAAAAATTCTAAAAAATAAGAAATAAATATGAGATGAAATGGAGAAAGGATCCGGAATATTTACCCTCAGATAATAGCTTCGGGTGAGATTCTTGTGTAGGTTAGAGCCCAGCGCGTTCCACGAGAAGCAAAGATGAAAGATTAAAGAGAGAAAATGGGACATTTCTTCTTCAATCCCTCAGAAAATCGATTTTGTAGTCAAAATCTAAAGAAAACTAATTAGCTTTTAGTTCCTTTTGACTGATTTGATCCTTGGTTAAATAGATTTCCTTAGAAAATGTGTTTTGTTGGAAGAGAGAGAAAATTTGCTTGAAATTGGGCAGAGTTTCCTCCTTTGAAAATTTTTCCAACCCTTTTCAAATGAAAATTCGGAGCTTTTATAGCCAGACACGACCGACGGGCGTCAGTGTATAGGGGCGGGCGTCGAAAGAATCCTTCTGACACAAGGATTCATCCGACGGCCCTGCCACATCCACCGACGGGCGTCGGAAGGGTTACGTGCTCCGGGAAACCAGGCGGCATTCTGACAGTGGCGGTGATTTTTCGACGGGCGTCGGAAATACCACAAGCCGTCGGTGACTCGAAGCGACGGGCCGACTTCACAGACGGGCGGGCCGTCTGTGGAGGACAAAAAGTCTTTTGACTCGAAAAAAACCTCTGTTTTCTCCCCCTCTGCCCAGGAATTGTAAAAAGCCTCATTTCTCATGGAACGCGGGACTAAAACCTCCAAATCCAGCCCCTCATACAGGCTCGGACATTGATTTCATCATAGGGTAACCTCTGATCCGGACCGCTCCGGGACACGGTGCTTACAGTTGCCCCCAGTTTTGGGGAAACTAGTGCACAAGCGCCTAGATAAGCCAAAACTCAGAGAAAGGTCGGAAAGGAAGCGTACCTGCGACGGGTTTTCACCCCCCGTGCCTTTTGCCGGGTGGACCTCGCCTCGATCCGATCGGCGATGCTAAGATACTTTCATCGATCTTATCTCGATCTGTAGGTATTCGGTGAGATGCAGCAGCTCTGGCTGCAACCTCGATCTAGTGAAGTGTGGTATGCTCTGACCGCGACTTCGATTGGGTGAGATGCAGCAAGCTTTGGCTAAGACCTCGATCTGGTGAGATGCAGCAAGCTTTGGCTACGTCCTCGATCTGTTGAGATGCAGCAAGCTTTGGCTACGACCTCGATCTGGTGAAGTGCGGTATGCTTTGACCACGACCTCGATCTGGTGAAGTGCGGTATGCTTTGACCACAGCTCCGATTTATGAGATGCAGCATGCTTTGGCTACAGTCTCGATCTGGTGAAGAGCAGTGTTTCTTCAACTGCAGCTTCGATCTGTGAGATGCAACATGCTTTGGCTACAACCTCGATTTGGTGAAGAGCAGTGTTTCTTCAACTGCAGCTTCGATCTGGTGAGATGCAGCAAGCTTTGGCTACGACCTCGATGTGGTGAGATGAGGAAACCCTGTCGGGTTCCTTGTTCCAAAAGAGATCTTTTTAATCGACGTCGATGTTTAGATCGGTATTCCTCTATACCTGTGTGATAAAAGATTTTGTTAGCTCGCGCTTGAGAGGTCATCTTTTAACCTGTCTATTGATGGCGTGATCTTGCTTTATTTGCTATGCTATGTTTCATCTTTTATCCATTTTTTCTTATTGAGCTGTTATTGATCATCATTTTTTTTTTGTTATATTGTCATTTTTATCGACATATAAGCAAATATGAGAACATACACTTTCTGTGATGTGATTAAACAATTAATAATCGAAGGATCATGCAATAACGAAGCAAAAGTTTTCACTAGAAATTGTCATTTTTGTACAGTGCATATACAAAATATAAATATACAAAGGATACAAAAATAACTCCCTGAAGATCAGAGAGGTGTGTAGTCTGAGGGCTCATCGGGATCCTCGTTATCCGATATATGCACGGTCCCTGGCGGAGGTGGAGGTGGAGCTGTGGAGGGTCCTGCCTCGCGATCATGGGCCCGCCTGAAACGGATCTGAGTGTAACCATCCAAGAAGGGCTGGGTATAGGTGCTCATAAACCCTAAAGTCTCAGAAACCTTGTCTCCCAACTTCTTGAAGGCTTGGCTCAGCTGAATGGTCTGCTCGCTGGCGGCTTTTCTCCTCTGCTCCGTCTGCTCCCTAAACTCCCTCATGGTCTGAGAAAGAGGGGGGAGAATCCCCTCTATCGCCTGGACGCGGGATCTCAGAGAGTCAAGTGACTCATCAATCATCTGTAGGGTCATATCGACCCTCTGAGACGCCTGGTCCTGTGACGTCCTCAAATCTTGAGCGAGTTGCTGCCTCAACTCCCTCTGCCCCTGAGCAACCTGCTCAATCATCCTCATCTACTCCCCTCTAAAAGCCTCCAGGACCCGAGCCTGCTCATCCCTAAAGGCATCCATGGCCCGAGTCTGCTCCCGAGCCGTATGCTCCATGTAGCCGGCCTGCTCTCGAGCCATGCGCTCCACCGACTGGGAATGCTCCAGAATGGCAGCCTGCTGGCGATCTAACCTCTTGTGGATAGCCCTGTCCCTCTCATCCTGTCGCCGCTCCAAGGATGTGAACATGGAGGTGAGGAGCTGAGAGAAGTCCGGCTGCACAGGCTGCTGCGGTGCTGGCTCTGGTGGTGGTGGCGAGGAGGTGGATGCCCCTGGGTCGCCTCGGGAGTACGGATGGTATCTCTCGGAGGGCCCATGGATAGACCTCTGTACCCTGGTGCTAGGTGATGGGACTGGAGTCGGCGCTCTGGATGCCGGTGAAGCAGCAAAGAGGTCGTCCATCGTGATCTCGAAGTCGAAGTCCGAGGGGGTCCTAGGTGGCTCCTGCTGCTGTGGTGGAGGCACCGTCTGCGGCTGAGGAGGCTAAGGCTGGGGCTCTGGCTGAGGCTGGGGCTGTGGCTGAGGCTGGGGCTCTAGCTCGGGCTGTGGAGGCTGCTCCTCCGGGTGCTCCGGATCCGCACCCAGGGGTGGAAGCGAGAACAGCTGCCGGGTCTCATGGATGGTCAACACCCTGTAGGCCTCCGCCTGGCCTGGAATCTGGGAGATCATCCCCATCTGAACTGCCGCTGCGGCGTCTACATGGATCCCCTCCGGCAAGGGTCCTCTCAACCTCTCGGGGTTAACCCCCAATCTCAAAAGCAAATGGGTGATGACTCCTCCTACCATCACCACCGGCATCATCCCTCTGCTGACTCTGGTCAAGTTAACCAAGATCTCGTGGCTAATGTTGAGACACTGGCCTGCCACCGTAGCCCAGAGGCTCTAGATCTCGGTCGCGTTAAGCGACCCTGGATTACCAGCTCGACCGAGGTACGAATTGGAAAGCACTCTGTGCAAATACCGGAGTGCCTGAGACACCAGTACGGTGCTCTTCGCTGTATCGTGATCGTACAGCACTCCTGGTATGGCAATGGCCGCCCAATGGGCGCGTCTCACCGTTCGTCGCGGGATCTCGACCCCCTCCTCTCTAGGGAGCCCCATGGCCTGAGCAAACCTCTGCTTGGTGATGCTGAAATGGTCGCCGTCAAACCAAAACTGAATCACCCCTGGGTCGGTATCTGCACTCTAAAAGCCGGCATAGCGGAGAGTGGCCAAGACCTGGTGGGTAGCCTTTGGAAAAGTCTGGAAGGAGGGCTCAAGGAACTTCGTCCAACCAGCACCCTCGGCAAGTAGATCAAACTCTGGGGCCAACCCTAGGGCCTCTAGAAATGGGCGAGATACAAAACGGCTGGCCCGAAACTCTACCTGAGCCAACGCTCTATACCTCTGAGCCGACTCATCATCCATCCAATCCGGAGCTACAAGCTCGGGCTGGGCCTGCGGCGCTCTACGTCTAGGAGGCATCCTGCAAAAGGGAAGAGAGTAAACATCGAAAATTGGGCAAAACAAATATTTTTAAACTTATTTTCAAAGCGAAGGCCAATTTGGGCCTCACCGGGGCAATAGCAGCCCAAAACAAGATAAAAAAAATGATAAGGATACAAAAAAAGAGAAGAGCAAACATCCAGTCTAAGGAAGTGTCTTAAAGTGGCTCGCACGCATCATGGCAAAAGCAAACATGCAACTAGCGTGAAAATAATTAATGTGAATAAGAATGGGCCTTCTAGGTCCCAGGATATGCATTATACAAGAAAAAAAAATTCAATTCTTGAGCAAATGATAAAAATTTGGGCAGCATCCCGGCAGGGGTATGCCCAACCTCCTGCATAAAAAGGCAAAAACATAGGCCTCAGGCCTCAACAATAATACACGCATGTAAATGGGGCGCACCCCGGCAAGAGTGTGCCCCCAATAACACAAAATAATGGCCTCAGGCCGCAAAAGCAGTATATGCACATAATGGTGCGCTAAAGAGATGTAGTTCTAAAGCACCAAAATTATAGAAAAATTCTATTTCTATGTAATCATGCAGAAATCAGGTTTAATTGCACTAAAAAAAATGGGCAGCATTCCCCCTAAATTCCTAAAGCATTTGGAATTTTCTAAAGTTGAAAGGAGAAGAAATGAATTAATGAATTAAACAAAACTCAAAAGAAAGTAATTATTTACTTACTTGTAGTCGCGGGAAGTGTAGAAACTGGAGAAAATATGAATATCAAAGCGCCCGGTGAGTAGAAAATGCGAAAATATGAAGAAATCGCGAAAAAAATGAAGAAATGCTTGAAAAAATGCCAAAAAACGCAAAGAAAAACGGTTTGGGAGAAGAAATGAAAGGGACAGCAGCGTTTGCACCGTCTGTCACTCGCCCTTATATAGAATTTCTTTACCGACGGGCAGGGCGTCTGTACAAGCGACCGACGGGCTGGCCGTCTGTCATGCGATAAATGCGAGTTAATGCGCGTGATGAATGCAATGCTGACGTATGCGTCTGCCAGGTAGATTTCCTTCCGACGGGCAGGCCGTCCCTTTGGAGAGGCGGGCAGGCCGTCTCTTTGTAGAGGCGGGCAGACCGTCTCTGTAGAGAGGCGGGTAGGCCATCGGTGACACTTCCCTATAAAAACTTACAAAATTTTTGCTCTTTTTGTCTTTTCATTTTCCAACATCTTGAGCCTTTCATCTTTCTCAAAATGTCTTCCCCTCTTGCCCAAAGGATGCACCGCATCTTAGATGACAAACACACTTGGGGAGAAGGCGCCCTCTCCTCTCTGTCTGGGCTGAAATATCTGTGCCGGGTGAAAATCGACCAGAACCTCCTCCTGGCGGCGACCCATTTCTGGAACCCCCGGTTTCACGTCTTCCAGTTCACCTATCAGGAACTGTGCCCTTTGCCTGAAGAGTTAGCTTCCATTCTGGGAGCCCGGTTCCCTCCTAGCGCTCTGCCTTGCATCCCCCGCTGCGGCTTATTCCAGACCCGGGATGTAGCCATGGCTCTGGGCATACCTTCTTCCGAGGCCATCCGGCTGATTCCTCCGGGCTCTTCCTTTTCTTTGGGGCCACTGATCGAGGCTCTGGATCGGTTCACTGACATCCCCACATATCGGGTAAGCATCACATTCTTATTCTGCATGGTGAACTTCCTTACTGTTGTTCTAGGAGGTTTGACAGGTGACTCTCGTCTGTTCAGAATCTTGAGCGACTTTCATCTGGGACTGTCACCCCTACCACTTGTCCTGGCTGAAACTATTCTGGGTTTGGACGCTGTGAGCTTTGGGTCCACTACAACCTTTACCGGCAGCCCCTTATTGCTCCAGGTACGTCATTATTTTAAAGGTAGTGCATCCCTTATGGATTTTCACACTAGCTTTTCTTAGCGGGAGGTGCATCCTTTCGGATTTTCACACAACCCTGCGCCTTATTTTTGCCTGAAGTAAATCCTACTTACTCCAGCAGATTTTTCTCTTTTTTTTTTTCTTTTTTTCTTTTTTCTTTTCTTTTTTTTCTTTTTTTTTGGATCTGGCTGCAAGAAAAACTGAAGATGCTGTCTGAACCACCCCCTCGCGTTACTCCCCAGTACTCGCCGAGCCATTTCCTGCCTCGTCGACGACTGTATGGGTGTGTCACTGCTGGTGAAGGCATTACCTGGTTTAGCGAGCTGTCAGATGACGATATCAACTTCACGTCTGCCTGGCTCCCACTGTCTCATGTGGTCATCGACGGGCCATCGGGTTGTGTTCCTCTCTGCGGCCTCCGTCAAGCCACCTTCTGCATCACCTCTCGATGTACACGACAGCTCGGGACGACCCAGGATATAGTGAGGGTTCCCCTATCTTTCCGAGGAGGAGCTCTCTCGGCCACGTTTGCTTCTCGGTATCATGAGTTGTGGGGTAGACTACCCGTGAAGACTGTTATCCCGAGGTTTGGTAATCATTCTGCGTCTTCGACTAGCGAGTACAAGAAGTGGATCCTTACCCCAGCGTCTGATAACAGGACTCGAGGGCTCAAACATCTGGTCGGCGAGAGCAGCAGCAGGACTTAGCTTAGCCTATATATGTATTTCTTTTGGTGCTACATTTCTTTTTAATGCAGAACTAGGGAATGACGAAAATGAAAAAAATAATATTCATTCTATTTCAGGAATCTGCGTACATTTTCATATAATTTCAGCATATATGATCAGTTTTGGCATTTACTCAGCTGCTTACGCGCTGTCAATACATGAAACCAAATTTTAACAGCATCAACTCCTGTTACCAATCGGCCCTCTCGGGTTTTCTCGATCGGACATTTTCTCTCATGCCTCTAATTTTTGCACAGGATGCCTTTTTTCGGTTTTCACCCTGTCGAGGCGCCCAATTTTAGCATAGCCGCCTTTTTTCGGTTTTCGACTTGCAGGGCATTTTATTCTCTTCTTTTTATTTTGGTCTTTAGCCGTGGAACCTTTTGAGTCTGTCGACATTGATCGGTTCTTTGAATTCGTTCCCATCGCTATCTGACAAGATTGCAGCTCCTTTGGACAGCAGCTTCTTAAGGATATACGGCCCTTCCTAGGTAGGTCTGAATTTCCCCCTGATGTCTGGTATCCCTGGCCTCATCTGTTTGAACACCAAGTCCCCTTCTTTCAGTGGATGCTTCCTCACTTTCTTCCCGAAAGTTCTTGCCAATCTCTTCTGGTAAATCTGATTATGATAATAAGCTCTCAGCCTACTCTCATCCAGTAAGTTCAAGTGCTGTAACCTCTGCTGCGCCCATTCGGCTTCCGGGATTTGGGCCTCCATGACCACCCTTAGCGATTTAAGTTCTATCTCTACTGGCAATACTGCTTCTGTTCCGTATACTAGGAAAAATGGTGTAGCGCCTGTAGATGCCCTTACTGTCGTTCTGTATCCCCACAGGGCAAAGGGTAACTTCTCAGCCCAGTCCTTGTAGGTTTGGACCATCTTGGACAGGATCTTCTTCACATTCTTATTTGCGGCCTCTACTGCTCCATTCGCTTGCGGTCGGTAGGGAGAGGATTTATGATGCTCGACACCATACTTCTCGAGAAGTTTTCTGGTTTCTCCCATGAACTGCACCCCATTATCAGACACTATGTGATGAGGGAGGCCATATCTGCAGATCAAATTCCTCTCTATGAACTTGGCCATGTCCCTTGCGTCAATTTTCTTGAAGGATTCTGCCTCGACCCATTTGGTGAAATAGTCGATCGCGACTATGATGTATCTGTGCCCATTGGACGCCGTAGGGCGAATCTCTCCAATGATATCTATCCCCCAAGCAGCAAACGACCAAGGTGATGTCAGGTTATGTAGTTCTGATACCGGCAGGTGTCTCAGGTCTGCGTACTGTTGGCACAACTGACATTGTTTGACATACTTTGAGCAATCACTGTCTATCGTAAGCCAATAAAAGCCTTGTCTCATGATCTTCTTGGCCAAGGTCAAACCATTCATGTGGGCCCCATAGACACCTGCATGGGTTTCCTCCATTATCTTGCGGGCTTCTCCTTCATTTCAAATATCTTAACGGATTTTGCTTGGCCACTGCTTGAACTTTGTATGAGTGGAAGTAATGTCTCAGCTTCTTTGATGCCCAAATCACTGCGAGGCAGATCTTCTCTACTTCAGCATATTTTATTTCATAAGCCAGGAACTTCTTGCTGAGGTAATAAATCGCAAACTCCACCCCAAATTCATCCTCTTGAGCCATCATGGCGCCCACTGAACCGTCCTCTACTGCCAGGTACAGAATAAGCGGTTTGACCGGTTGCGGAGGCCTTAGCACTGGCGGATTCAACAGATATTCCCTGATATTATCAAAGGCTCTTTGGCAGTCTTCGTTCCAGACTACAGGCTGATTCTTTCTAAGAAGCTTAAAAATAGGCTCGCATATCGAAGTGAGCTTGGCAATAAACCGGCTGACATACTGCAGCTTGCCCAGGAAACTCCTTACATCCCCTCTGGCTGACGACATGTCCCAATAGCTTTCCTGAAGTCACTCCGAAAATGCACTTCTTGGGGTTACGTCGCAGATTATACTTATCGATCCTGGTGAAGAACTTCTCTAGAGCTTCAAAGTGTCCCTCTCGGGTGGCTGATTTGACCATCATGTCATCGACATACACTTCCACTTCTTTATGAATCAGGTCGCTTAAGATCTTGGTCGCCATTCTCTGATATGTGGCCCCTGCATTCTTCAGGCCGAAAGGCATGACCCGATAGGCATAGGTCCCCCACTCTGTGGTAAAGGTAGTTTTAACCCGATCAGCTATCTTGTTCAGGATCTGGTTGTAGCCCATATAACCATCTCCAAAGCTGTACATCGCGCAATTGGCAGCACTGTCTATCAATACATCAATATGGGGTAGTGGAAAATCATCTTTAGGGCAGGCTTTGTTAAGATCTAGATAATCCACCCTGACCTTTCCGTTCTTCTTTGCTACAGGGACCACATTTGCCAGCCATGTAGGATACTGCACTTCTATGAGGAACTTGGCTTCAATCTGCTGTCGAATTTCCTCCTTAACCTTGTCAGCCCATTCTGGTCTTAGCCTTCTCAACTTCTGCTTCACAGGCTTGCAATCTGGGTAAGTTGGGATGGCATGTTCCGCCACGTCTCGGTCAATTCCCGGCATGTCCTCGTAGGTCCAGGCAAAGACTTTTTCATGTTTTCTTATTATTCTCTCAAAATTTTTTCTCTCCTCAGGAGTTATGCTTAATGCTATTAGAATTTCTCTCGGATTTTCCGAGGTTCCAAGATTACAAGGCGTTGTGCCAGCGGAGTCAATGTAAAAAATTGATGGAATATGATCATGTTCATGCATGTTGAAATCATTAGAAACATCGCACAAATAAGTGAAATTGTTTATCTTATTAATAATATTATAGTTATCATTTACATCATAAAAGAGTTCTGGAATAAAAAGACAGTCTAAACTAGAGTCTTCTTCTGCCACTCCCGAGGTTGATGCTGTTGCAGCTTGCTCACTAGCTTCCTAATTTAGCAGAGGCCCCTCAGGCGTGTCGGAGGAAATCCTCAAATCTCCCATCTTTAGCTCTAATTCTGCTATCTTCTCCTTCCCTTTCAACCTGGCAGCTACCATCTTTTCAGTAACGACCTCCTCAAGCTCGCATTTGTCCCAAGTGATACCCTGGGTCATAACCTCTTCATCCCAAAAGTCTTTGACAGTCTTGACAAACCCGACATGCCAGTCATACACATCGTTAAAGATTTCGAAGCCAGGGATGATCCTCCCCTCTACCCAGTGCGGCTTATCTTCGCCCGCATATGCACAAACTAAGGATGCCGGTACGAAGCTCCCTGTTATGTGGGGGATTTTACCCGGTACCCTCTTCTTGCCGAAGCCACCTCTATACCCCAGACCTTTCCGGCTCCTTTGCCCTTGAGTAGTGATCGCGATTTGCAGTCCTTTGGAGCTTTTGCCTAGACCAGCCCCAGGAAGATAATGCATCCTCTTCATCATATTAACCACAGCCGGGCTATCCACTGACCCACGCTCTTCCCTTATCATGGACACGTGGAAGCCACTAAATGGCTGATTGGCTATTTCCAGTGCTGAGACCTGGTTTTCCCTGGCCGCTTTGATAGTTACCACCTCCCCTTCGTGTGGGAACTTTATCATCTGATGCAGTGTGGATGGCACTCCCCCTAATTTATGGAACCAGGGTCTCTCGAGTAAAGCTGAGAAGTTAGCAGGTATGGGCAGAACTACAAATTCAACCTCCACTTCAATAGGTCCTGTCTTGACCAAAGTCTTAAAGGTTCCTGAGGCTTGCCTCCTCGAGTTGTCGTAGGCTGTGATAGTCAGATCTGATCTACTGAGCATATCTTCGTTTAAACCAAAAGCTTGCAAAGCTATCAAAGGGCACACATTGATAGAAGACCCGTCGTCCACCATAACGCAAGCAGTGTGCTTATCGTTAATCTGCACTTTAATGTACAAGGGTCGGTTGTGGTTGCGGCCTTTAACAGGTAGGTCGGCGTCAGAAAAGACCAATCTCTCCTCGGATCCTCCCTTAATTAAACCCAAAAGTTCTGACGGGGAAATAGTGGTGGCGACTGTGGCCTCAACCAAAGCTTCTACTACCTTCTGCCTATGAGAGGGGGATTGCCTCAACAGATCCCATATGGATATTTGAGCCGCAGTTTTCTTCAACTGTCTGACAATCTGCCCCTCCTCTGGCTCTTTCTCTGCTGATGGCTGTACCGGCTTAGGTAGCCTCGTAATCTCGGGGATCACCCTTCCACTCCTCGTCACAGCCCTTATCTCTCCTTCGTCTCCATCGGAGCCCCACAAATCAAGGTTTATCCCCTCTTCATCCTCGGCTTCTCCACCGCTTTCACTGCTAGACCAGCAATCAAGGGTCGCCACAACTGCTTTCTCCTCTCTATCCTTGGAATTACCAGCAGTGAACTTCTCACTGCCATACAGATCTTATAGCACGTACCACTCTAGCAGGCTAGATTGGATGATAAACACGGGTGGTGGTACGGCATTATAACCGGGCTTCTTCTCAGGGTCAGAGATCTGCTTGCTATCAATCAAGTCTTGGATAGAGTGCCGGAGCGCTTTGCATTTATCAGTGATATGGCCTGAGTGCTGGTGGAATGCACAGAATTCGTTATCTTTATGTCCTAGTTTCCCTTGCGTCAAAGCTGGCCTAGGAGCCAGAGGGTGCAATTTTCCCTCCTTCATCAACCTCCTCAGGACCCAGGATAATGGTCTTCCCAAGTTCAAAAACTTCCTCTGGGTGGTTACCTCAGTAGCAGACCCTTCACCCATTCTTCTAGTGCTGTTACTGGGACCCGCCGGCCTGCTGGTTCCATGACTAGGGTTAGCCCTTTTGGCAAAATTGTCATTGTTAGCTTTCCGGGTTAAGAACTCTCCCTCTGCTTTGATGGCTATATCTTTGAGAGACTCCCAGTCCTTCAACCCCTTCATCCTCAATCCCTTTTTTAAGTACGGGCTTGCGTTCTTAATGAATAGACGAATCTGATCCTGGGTGTCAGGCTTTCGGCGCATCTCCATTACTCGGTTTCGCCATCGGGTAAGATAATCATGGAAAGACTCCCCGGTCTTCTGCTAAAGTAGCTCAAGATCTTTCAGAGTCACCTCCATTCTGGTATTACAGTCATACTGCTTCAAAAACTCCTCAGTGAGCAGATCCCAATCTTCTTTAGTGCGGCGGTCAAGGCCATGATACCAGTCTATGGCATGAGAGGTCAGACTCAGACAAAAGTATTCCACTTTCTGCTTCTTGGACAACGTGGTCCCCTTCATGACCAGAGAATATTGCTTCACATGTGCGGTGGGGTCAGAAGTACCATCAAACTTCGGCACATCCGGCATTTTGAAGTTATAAGGGATCGGGTCCTCTCCGTCCAACTCCCTATCCTCCGGATTCATCCCATGAGCTCTGCCTATCATACGAGCCATAGCCTCGAACCTCTCTTCCATCTTCTTTAAAATAAAGTCATCGGTTTGAGGAGCCTTCCCCTTCTCAGATGCCATGCTCAACCTATCATCCTCGATATCTCTATCGTCATCAATTATCAATACTGGCCTTCTTCTCAGCTCTCCCGAGGCCACTGATCTTAACTCTACTGGCGGCGGCCTAATGGGCTCTTCTCGCCTTTCAACCCTTTCTTCATCAGGCTCATTATGTCTCACTGGAGGAGGAGGAGGATTCTGTGGAGGATTCTGTGGAGCATTCTGCTGAGCGTTCTGCTGTGCCAAGGCGGTCAACATATTCATCATCCTACCCTCGAATTCCTCAAAGCGGCGGCCCACTTCTTCCGCAATCATGGCCCTGGTGGCGTCTTCCCCCCTAGGCGAGTTTTCCATCTGAGATACTGTACCACTGATTTCTGATAAGATTTCCGGTAGGCCCTCTCTATCTGACAGCTCGGGAGTAAGAACTCGGATCAGTCGCCCGGTTGGTGATCTAGTCCACCTGGGCAGATCTATGATGGCTGCAGGGACAAAAGTTAGAATGATGCATGGAATGCAGGTATAATGCATGATCGTGATATGCAACACTTACAGAGCACAAGCAAGCAAGTAGGTCCTTCCACTCTTATTTCTCCCACACACGTGGTCGTGCAGTATCTTTCCTAGGTGGGATTAGCCCAAGGGTCAACGAGGGACCCGATGGACGCGTATGGTGCGCGGCGAAAAACCGGCAGCATAACACTCCTATGCTAATGTACAAGCGGATGGACAATGATCGTCACGTATTTGGACGTTCCATAAATTTCGACATGGCCCTACCGGGGCATGATAGCCTTTGGCTAGGTTACCAAGCGAGACATTTGGACTCACCCAATACATGAGGATCCATACAGCAAGCATGAAATTAAGGTTCATTTCACCTATGGAAAGTAACTACAGACATTACATGAGCTTTGGTCAAGGGAGATGTTTCTTCAAGGCTACCCAAGCATGATCCCTGCCGACGGGTCTAGCTCATCACGAGCATAGCGACCGATCGGGTCATCATTTTGATATACCATTAAGGTACGTGGCTTGGGCTGGTGATTATCCTTAACACTTCCCCAAATTGAGTGAAAATGAGGAGGTACTTCAGGAACGCACCGGGGCTAAAAGAGGGACCAAACTAGCGTATTCTAAGGCTCTAATGATATGCGAATGCAATTTTGAGAGAAAGTGAATTTATGAATTAAATTTTAATCATAAATGTTAAAAGAGGTATTTTCAAATCGAAACCTTGAACCATAAACGTCCCCAGTGGAGTCGCCACTGTGACGCGCGCCGGATCCCGAGCGCCGCCCTTTCGGACCGCCCGCATGTGGGCTATCGGGGCATGTTCGGGTCCGTTGACAGCTTGCGATGAATCGCAAGTGCGTCTATGTTGAGCAACACGGAGGTTTCATGGAGTCGCCACCCAATAGAACATTAGGAAAGTTTCTCTCGCCTCGGAGAGCCTAAGACTGCGCTTGGTATCCATTTTGGGCCAGCCAGAGGGATCATGGAAGGTGAACTCCTCACCCTAAGGAGCCTAGGATTAGCGCTAAAGCCTCGTGACTCAAGAAGTATCTTGAAGGATGACCTCTAACCTCTTGAGCCCAAAGACCAGAGCTGGGTCCGGGATTTCTCATCTATTTCTACCTCAATTATTTTATGATCAAATTTTAATATCATTAATTCTCTCTCTCTCCACACTATGCAGTTTGATTAAAAGGCGCATTTATTCACATCTTGAAAGCGATAAATGATCAAATAGATAATGAAAGCGATAGATTACAATAATACAAGGAGCGGAATACAACTCCCTTTCGTAAATGTGCAGATCATGCATAAATCGGGGCATTGCTTATTTTGAGGACTTTGGTCCTCACATGCATCGTTATTAAAATTGGGGATTTTTATTTGTGATGATCTTTTTTGGATGGAAATAGGGCATTTGACCCTTGTTTTTGTGTAAACCTCATTTTATTAAATATAAAAACATTGAGTCATTTTTGTACATCAACGGGATATGAAAGGAGTACATCCATATACATAAGATAATCAATGAAAGAAATAAAACAAGAGGATTAGGAAACTAAACCGGACGAGATCCTCCAAATATGGTAAATAGCCGCTTAAGCTCGGGATAGTCCAGGAGAATCAATATACACTCATAAAAAGTTAAGAGATGGCAATATACACAAAATCAATATGTGGGAAGCCAAAAGGACTTGAAAAAGATGGAAAATGATTTAAAAAGAGGGAGACAGAGCCCACCGACGGCCTTCCTTAGCTGACCGACGGGCGTCGGTTAAGGTAACCGAGGCGTCCGTTTATCACTCAAGGAGGGGCGTCTGTAGGGGAGTGACCGACGGGCGTCAGTGATAAAGATGACCCGTCGGTCACCTCTGTCTCCGAAAAAACAGAATGAAGAGAAACCTTTTCAAAGTCAAGAAAAGTGGGTTTTATCCCAAAAGGAGATAGGAGAGTCAAAATAAAAGAAAGTAATGACAGATATTCAAAAAAATCTAAAAAATAAGAAATAAATATGAGATGAAATGGAGAAAGGATCCGGAATATTTACCCTCAGATAATAGCTTCGGCTGAGATTCTTGTGTAGGTTAGAGCCCCGCGCGTTCCACGAGAAGCAAAGATGAAAGATTAAAGAGAGAAAATGGGATATTTCTTCTTCAATCCCTCAGAAAATCGATTTTGTAGTCAAAATCTAAAGAAAACTAATTAGCTTTTAGTTCCTTTTGACTGATTTGATCCTTGGTTAAATAGATTTCCTTAGAAAATGTGTTTTGTTGGAAGAGAGAGAAAATTTGCTTGAAATTGGGCAGAGTTTCCTCCTTTGAAAATTTTTCCAACCCTTTTCAAATGAAAATTCGGAGCTTTTATAGCCAGACACGACCGACGGGCGTCAGTGTATAGGGGCGGGCGTCGGAAGAATCCTTCTGACACAAGGATTCATCCGACGGCCCTGCCACATCCACCGACGGGCGTCGGAAGGGTTACGTGCTCCGGGAAACCAGGCGGCATTCTGACAGTGGCGGTGATTTTTCGACGGGCGTCGGAAAATACCACAAGCCGTCAGTGACTCGAAGCGACGGGCCAACTTCACAGACGGGCGGGCCGTCTGTGGAGGACAAAAAGTCTTTTGACTCGAAAAAAACCTCTGTTTTCTCCCCCTCTGCCCAGGAATTGTAAAAAGCCTCATTTCTCATGGAACGCGGGACTAAAACCTCCAAATTCAGCCCCTCATACAGGCTCGGACATTGATTTCATCATAGGGTAACCTCTGATCCGGACCGCTCTGGGACACGGTGCTTACAGTGGCTCAATTTTTGAAATAGCCTTTGATGGTTGAGATTAGGTTGCAAGTTAGCCTCATGTGGTTTAGGGCAAAACTGCGATTTTTTCCTTCTTTTTTTTTTGGTTTATTCTTTCTTATTTCTTTTTTGTAGAGGTAAGGCTTTTTTTTTTAAGGTATAAAGTTTCACTTGTCTTGAATTTGATGTTGCTCCTTAATGATCGGAGTTTAATTTTGTTGGATTGCATCATGTGCGTCTTAAATGTTGAGGGGGCAAAGGAATAGCTTTTGAAATTTTGCTCATCATGTTGGCATATTGAAGCAATAATGTCCTAACAATGCCCTTGTCAATTTTTAGCATTCCAGGTCCATGCAAAGGCCGTTTCTTTTTTCCCTTTTTTTATTATTATTATCTCTCAGAACTTTTCTCTCTTCAGAAGTGATATCAGATGTCGATGGGATCTCGAGATTGAATAAGGCAGTATTCATTAAATTAATATCAAATGTAAATGACTTGTGGTTACGATCATGTATAGTGAAATCATGAGAGACATAAGCAAAAAGTCATTAATATGATTAATGTAAACAATAATGCACAGATAAAGATTGAAATGTTCAATAATAAAATGAAAAGCACATCTAATAGAAAGTCTTATCTCCTACTTTTTACTGTGCAGTAGCCACCTTCTAGGATTCTTTACTAGTGTCCTAAAATCCCTTTACGCCTTATTCTTTTTCTCTCTCTTCTCAGGGTCAGTGATCTCCTCGGAGTCAATAAGATCTTGGATCTTGTTTCTCAAAGTTCGACAATAATCAGTTAGGTGCCCAGTGTGCTAATGGTAGGCACAGTACTGATCATCTATGTGCCCTGGCTGTCCCTGATTCATGGTTGATCTGGGTGGTAATGGTCTCAGCTTACCCTCCTTTGTCAATCTCTCCAATACTCAGGACAGAGAGCCGCCTAAATTAGAATAGTACCTCTGACCTTGTCCATCTTCGGTGGCTGAAACCTCGACCATCTTTCCATCCTTGTTATTACTGCTTCCAGCACCACCCGACTTGTATCCTGATTGGTTCCCATAACCTTTCCCAGTAAAGTTATTTTGGTTTGCTTTCTTCGCTAGTGTAGACATCGGGTTCTGAAACAGCCCAGATCAGAGTTATCCAATGATGATAAGATGCCTTGTCACAGGCAAAAAGGTTGAAAGTGGTGATTTCCTGTTTAAATTTGCATTTTAGAGTGAAAAGATAAAAAAAATAATAAAAAATATTTTAAAAATTAGTTTTGAAATATGGGGGCTTGAAATTACAATATTTTTAGTTAAATTAGAAAAAAAAAATCGGAGCGTCGGCCGCGGCGGCGCCTTGCGACAACGCGGAGCGCCATCGCGCAGCGCTCCGCGCATAGCCCGGGCGGCGCGCACGATGCACGATTGTCCGTGCGACGCCGCACGTAGTGTCGTGTGCACGTTGGGGGAGTGCTCTCGCCCAACGTGTGCTACGGACACCCGTCGAGCGCACCGACGAGCATCCGTAGCCCCTGTTCCGCCGCAAATTGCCATTTTCGCCCCAAAATTGATTTTTTTCGATTTTTTTCCACCAAATTCGATTTTTTATTACTTTTTAAAGGGATTTTCAGGTTTTTTTCAATTATTAAAATTTAAAATTGTTAATATCTGATTTTGTTAAGTTTTATCCCTTTAATTAATATTATTTTCCTATTTTCTTCATATAAAAAGAATAATAAGAAAATCTAAATGGGGGGATTCTTCTAGGGTTTTTTCTCTTCATCTTTTTCTCTTTTTCTTCCTTTCAAACTCTCTAAAAAATTTCAGATTTTTCCCCAACCAAAGATCAAAAAGAAAAATCAATCTTTCATTCTTTTTCCAACACAATTTCTTCTAAATATATTTTTGGATGGAATTTTGATGATGGATTTAATTTTGAGACAAATAAATTGATGATTTGCTCTCAAAATTCAGTTTTTTGTCTTCTCATTTGTTTTCCATTAAACTTTTTCAAGGTTTTGTTTTTTATTTAATCAATAAAAAGAATTCCTTTGAGCAAAGAAATTAATTCTTTGTTCTCAAAAAGTTTTTTTTTATTAGTTTTTTTCAAGCCTATTTTTCTTGGAATAAATTTCCAACATTTTCATATCCCAATTCTAATCTTGCAAACTAAAACAAGGAAATCAATCATCATTTTTACCTTCATCGAATCCGAAACTCTGAGGGTAAACATTCCAGGCTTGAATCGGGGCATTGCTTATTTTGAGGACTTTGGTCCTCGTATGCATCATTATTTAAATGGGTATTTTTATTGTGATGATTTTTATTGGATAAAGAATAGGACATTAGGTCCTTGATTTTATGAAGAGTTCAGCTTATTAAATATAAAACGTTTGGCCGATTTTTATGTTAGCGAGAAATACAACCATTTTGTCATATATAGGAGGAACAATAAACAAATCCATGAAGTACAAATGAGAGGAGGATAGGAAACTAAACAAGATGAACTTTTCGAATGCGTGAGAACTCCCTCGGGCTCCAACCAATCCAAGAAGCAAAAACATATTCTCACAAAACAAGTCAAAGGGATGTTAAAATACTGAAGAAAAGTTATAAATAAACATAAAAATTTGAATGAACAAAAAAGGGGGAAAAGAAAAGATTTGAAAATGTGGGACATAACCCACCGACGGGCTATGTTGGATGACCGACGGGCGTCAGTTAGGGTGACCCATATGGCCCGTCCCTCACTCGAAGGAAGCCGTCTGTGGGGGGTGACCGACGGGTTATGCTAAAAGGTGACCGACGGGCGTCGGTCACAATAGATGACCCGTCGGTCACCTCTGTCCCAGAAAACAGAAGTTTTACCAAAATCAAAAAGCAAGTTTTACACAAAACTCAAGAAAAATAATAGCAAGAAATGAAAATAAAGGCAAAAGCAAGTATAATATTGAAAATGAAGCTAAAACAAGGACAGAAAAGGGTCCAGAATATTTACCCTCAGAATAACCTTTTTGGTTGGATTCCTTGTTGTTGTATGGCTTCCCGCACGCTCCACAAGAAAATAAGATAAAAATCAAGAATGAGGAAAATAGATTGTTTCCTTCTTGATTTTCTTTGAAAACCGAAATTTTGGAATCAAAACCTTAGGAAAACCAATTAAATTTAGCTCCTTTTAATGGTTTGATTCTTGAATCAATTAAATCTTTTAGAAATGTGTTTATTGGAAGAGAGAGAAAACACACACGAATTTTAGCAGAGTTTCCCCTTTAAAAATTTTTCCAACCCCCTCTATGAGAAAATTCAAAGCTTTTATAAGCTAGGCACGACCGACGGGCGTTTGTGGTGGCGACGGGCGTCGGAAGAATCCTACTGACACAAGGATTCGTCCGACGGCCCTACCACTTTGACCGACAGGCATCGGAAGAATCCTACTGACACAAGGATTCATCCGACGGCCCTGCCAATTTGGCCGACGGGCGTCGGAAGAATCCTTTTAACACAAGGATTCATCCGACGGACCGACCTCCGACCGACGGGTTTGCCGCTTACCAACGGGCTAGCCGTCTCTTGAGAAAAACATGCTTTTTGGACTTTAAAAACTCCCCGTTTTCCCCCTTCTGCCTACAAAAGGTAAAAAGACTCGTTTCTCGTGGAACATGGGACTAAAGCCTCCAAATCCAAACCATTTATACAGGCTCGAATACCGATTTCATCACAGGGTAATCTCTGATCCGGACCGCTCCAGGACACGGTGCTCGCAGTTGCCCCCAGTTTTGGGAAAACTAGAGCACAAGCGCCTAGACGAGCCAAAACTCAGAGAAAGGACAGAAAGGAAGAAAGCGTACCTGTGGTGGTTCTTACCTTTCGTGCCTTTTATCGGGTAGACCTCGTCCCAGTCTATTCGGTAGGTGGAGATATCCCTATCGGTCTCGTTTCGACCTATAGGTGTTGGTGAGATGCAGCATTCTCTAGCCACGACCTCGATATGAAGAGCAGTGTTTCTTTAACCACAACTTCTGCTTCTGTTGGCCTCGTCTCGGCTTGCGCAGTGTTGAGGAGATGTAGTACCTTCTGACTACAAACTCGGTGTGAAGAGCAGTGTTTCCCTAACCACAGCTTCTGCTTTTGTTGGCCTTGTCTCGGCTTGCGCAGGGTTGAGGAGATGTAGCACTCTCTGACTACAAACTCGATGTGAAGAGCAATGTTTCTCTAACCGCAGCTTCTGCTTCTGCTGGCCTCGTCTCAGCTTGCGCAGGGTTGAGGAGACGTAGTACTCTCTGACTACAAACTCGATGTGAAGAGCAGTGTTTCTCTAACCACAGCTTCTGTTTCTGCTGGCCTCATCTCGGCTTGCGCAGGGTTGAGGAGATGTAGTACTCTCTGACTACAAACTCGATGTGAAGAGCAGTGTTTCCCTAACCGCAGCTTCAATGGGTGAGAAGCGGTACTTTCTGACCACAGTCTCGAGGTGAAGAGTAGTGTTCTCTATCTACAACTTCGATTGTTGAGAAGCGGTACTCTCTGACCATAGTTTTGATTTTGTGGAGGAGGAGACCTCGCTGGGTTCCTTTTTTGAGAAGACACGAATCTTAGGTGCTCATGTTCGGACTTTTGATCAACGCTTGTGTCCGGATCAAGGTTTCCCTTTACCTATGTGATAAAAGGTTTTGTTAATTCGTGTTTGAGTTGTTATCTTTTAACATGTCTATGAATGGCGTGGTTTTGTTTTATTTACCATGTCATGTTTCAGTTATATTCTTTTTATTGAGTTGTCATTTTTTGTTGTTTTTTTGTTTGCTATGTCGTCATCATTTTGGAATATAAGTAAATGTGAAAACATATATTTATCTATAATATGAATAAATCATAAATGACTGAATAAATGTATAAAACTGAAAACAAAAGTTTTTCACTAGAAATATCCTTTTGTACAATGTATATACAAAGTGAAAATGTACAAGAATACAAAAAATGACTCCCTGAACATCAGAGGGGCGTGTAGTCGGAGGGATCCTCGTCGAGATCCTCATCATCTGATATATGCACTGTCCCCGGCTGAGGTGGAGGTGGAGCTGGCTGTGTCGGGGGTGGAGGCTGAGCCGTGGAGGGTCCTGCCTCAGCATCATGGGCCTGTCTAAACCTGATCTAAGCATAGCCATCCAAGAAGGGCTGGGTGCAAGTCCTCATGAACTCCAAAGTCTCTGAGACTGTGCCTCCTAACTTCTTGAATGCTTGGCTCATCTGAGTAGTCTGCTCGCCGGCGGCCCTCCTCATCTGATCTAGGCGCTGCTCTGTCTACTCCCTAAACTCCCTCATGGTCTGGGAAAAGGGAGGAAGGATCCCCTCTATCACCTGGACCCGGGATCTCAAGGAATCGAGTGACTCATCGATCATCTGTAGAGTCATATCAACTCTCTGAGACGCCTGATCCTGGGACGTCCTCAGATCATGAGCGAGTTGCTGCCTAAGCTCCCTCTAGCCCTGGGCGATCTGCTCTACCAGCCTCGCCTGCTCGTCCCTAAAGGTCTCCACGACCTGAGCCTGCTCCCGTACTACGTGCTCAATAAAGCCGGCCTGCTCTTGGGCCAACCGCTCTATCATCCGAGACTGCTCCTGGATAGCAGCTTGCTGACGGTCCAACCTCTCCTGTAAAGTTTTGTCTCTCTCATCCTGTCGTCGTCAAAGGCTACGAACATAGCAGTGAGGAGCTGGGAGAAATCAGGCTGTGCTGGCTCTGGCGGTGGGGCCGTGGAGGAAGATGCCCCCGGGTCGCCCCGGAAATATGGGTCATACCTCTCGGGGGGCCTGAAAGTGGACCTCTGCACCCTGGTGCTCGGTGACGGAGCAGGGTCGGCACCCTGGATGCCAGTGAAGAACCGAACAGCTCGTCTATAGTGAACTCCACGTCGAAATCCAACTGAGTCCGGGGCGGCTCCTGCTCGGGCTGTGGCTGCGGCTGAGTCTGCTGAGGAGGCTGACGCTCTGGCTGAGAAGGCTGAGGCTCTAGCTCTGGATGAGCAGGCTGCTGCTTTGGCTGAGGAGGCTGAGGAGGCTCCTACTCTGGCTGCTCCGGATCTTGACCCAAAGGCGGAAGGGAGAAGACCCGCCTGGTCTCGTGGATAGATAGCAGCCTGAAGGCCTCTACCTGCCCTGACAGCTACGAAATCATCCCCATCTGTACCGCTGTGGAGGCATCCACATGTATCCCCTCATCCAGGGGTCCTCTCAGCCTATCCGAGGCAACTCCTAACCCCAAAAGCAGACGAGTGATGACTCCTCCTACTATCACCACTGGTGTCAGTCCTCTGCCAACTCTGACCAAGTTAGCCAAGATCTCATGGCTAACGTTGAGGCACTGGCCTACCACCATAGCCCAGAGGCTCCAGATCTCGGCCGCGTTAAGCGACCCTAGATTAGCAGCTAGACCGAGGTACGAGCTGGATAGCACTCTGTGCAAGTACCGGAGTGCCTGAGATACCAGTACGGTGCTCTTCGCTGTATCGTGGTCATACAGCACTCCTGGTAAGGCAATGGTCGCCCAGTGGGTGCGTCTCACCGTTCGCCGTGGGATCTCGACCCCCTCCTCTTTGGGAAGCCCCATGGCCTACGCGAACCTCTGCCTGGTGATGCTGAAATGCTGGCCGTCGAACATAAATAGTACCACCCCCGGCTCTGTATCTGATCTCTGAAAACCGTCGTATCGCAGGGTGGCTAGCACCTGTCGGGTGGCCTTAGGGAAGGTCTGGAAAGCAGGGTCAAGGAACTCTGTCCATCCGGCGCCCTCAATAAGCATGTCGATCTCCGGGGCCATCCCTAGGGGCCGAGACACAAAACGGCTAGCCCGGATCTCCACCTGAGCCAGCGCCCTGTACCTCTGGGCTGACTCACCGTCCATCCATCCCGGAACCTCGACCTCAGGCTGGGCCTGTGGTACTCTATGCCTAGGAGGCATCCTGCAAAAGAAAAGTTAGATAACGAAAATTTGAGGAAAAAAAGACGTTATTAAGCTCATTCTCGAGGTGAAACAAAATAGATAAACAAATGAAAATGGGCTTCACACACATCAAAAGCAGAAAAAAATATGCAACCGGCATAAAAAGAATTAAAGATTAATGAAAATGGGCAGCGCCCCGACAAGGGTGTGCCCCATTTTGGCGTAAGGAAAAAAAGATATTTTGAAAACGAATAAAAGTGGGCTTATCAGGCCCTAAGACATGCATTATACATGAAAATATTCAATTTTAGAATAAAAAGAAAATTTGGGCAGCACCCCGGCAAGGGTGTGCCCAACCTGCTGCATAAAAAGGCATCAAAACAGGCCTCAGGCCTCAACAATAACAATAATATATATAAACGGGACGCACCCCGGCAAGAGTGTGCCCCCAACAACACAATATAATGGCCTCAGGCCTCAACAACACAAAATATGCGCCAGAAAGTTTATTTCTAATGTGACAAGGATATAGAAAAGTCTTATTTCTATGTGATCATGCAAAGACTCAAATTAATTGCACTAAAAACTAAAAAAAAATGGGCAGCATTCTCCTTAGACATTTAAAGCATCTAAATCATCCTAACCATTCTTAAGGCTAGAAGAAGAAGAAATAAAGAAAGAATAAAATAAAATAAAATAAATTAAAAGGTAAAGTAGTTATTTTACTTACTTGTAGTCGCGAAAAGTGTAGAAAAACTGAAGAAATATGAATGTCCGAGCGTCCGTTGAGTGGAGAACGCGAAAAGATAAAGAAATTGCAAGAAAAAGGAGAAGAAATGCTTAAAAATGCAGAAAAAATGAAAAAAAAAACCCGTTTTTGAGAGGGGGAGTGAAAGTGACAGCGCCGCTGGTCCGTCTGTCACTCACCCTTATATAGAGTTTCGTGACCGACGGGCTGGGCGTCGCTAGGAGAGACCGACGGGCTGGCCGTCTGTCGTTCCCCATTCCCCAATTAATGCTCATTTAATGCTCGTGATAAATGCAATGCTGACGTATGCATCTGCCAGGTGGATTTTTACCGACGGGCAGGCCGTCTCTTGTGAGAGGCGGGTAGGCCGTCGGTGGCGCTTCTCTATAAATTCCTCCAAAAATTTGCTTTTCTGTGTCTTTTCATTTTCCCAACATCTTGAGCTCCTCATTCTTCTCAAAAATGTCTTCCCCTTTTCTCCAAAGAATGCACCGCATCTTAGATGACATACACACTTGGGAAAAAGGCGCCCTGTCTTCCCTTTCTGGGCTAAAATATCTTCGTCGGGTCAAAATTGATCAGAACCTTCTTCTGGCGGTGACCCACTTCTGGAACCCTCGGTTTTACGTCTTTCGGTTCACTTACCAGGAGTTGTGCCCCCTACCCGAGGAACCTGCTGCCATTCTTGGAGCCTGGTACCCCCCTAACGTTCTGCCCTGCATCCCCCGCTGCGGTCTACTCCAGACTCGGGATATAGCTATGGCTCTTGGCATACCCCCTTCTGAGGCCGCTCAACTAGTTTCTCCGGGCTCTTCCTTTACTTTGGGGCCTCTGATCGATGCTCTTGATCGGTTCACTGGTGTCCCTACATGCCGGGTAAGCATCATATTTCTGTTTTGCATGACGAACTTTCTCACTGTTGTTCCAAGGGGTATGACAGGCGATCCTCGCCTGTTTGGGATTCTGAGCGACTTTCATCAGGGATCATCACCCTTCCCACTCATTCTAGCTGAAACCATTCTGGGCTTGGACTCCGTGAGCTCTGGATCCACCACTACTTTCACCGGTAGCCCCTTAT
The DNA here is from genome assembly GCA_947683425.1 of Excoecaria cochinchinensis. Lineage (NCBI taxonomy): Eukaryota > Viridiplantae > Streptophyta > Magnoliopsida > Malpighiales > Euphorbiaceae > Excoecaria > Excoecaria cochinchinensis. Next base: position 11,926,010 of record CANTUQ010000043.1, read on the forward strand.
TGCTCCAGGTACGTCATTATTTTAAAGGTAGTGCGTCCCTTATGGATTTTCACACTAGCTTTTCTTAGCGGGAGGTGCGTCCTTTTGGATTTTCACACAACCCTTCGCCTTACTTTTGCCTGAAGTAAACCCTACTTACTCCAGCGGCTTTTTTTTTTTCAGGTCTGGCTGCAAGAGAAACTGAGGATGCTGTCTGAGCCACCTCCTCGAGTCATTCCACAGTACTCGCCGAGCCATTTCCTTCTGCGTCGACGACTGTGTGAGTGTGCCACTGCTGGTAAAGGCATTACCAGATTCGGCGGACTGTCAGATGACAACATCAGTTTCACGTCTGCCTGGCTCCCACTGTCTCATGTGGTCATTGATGGGCCATCGGGGTGTGTTCCCCTCTGTGGGCTCCGTCAAGCCACCTTCTGCATCATTTCTCGATGTGCACGTCAGCTCGGGATGACCCAGGATGTGGTGAGAGTTCCCTTATCTTTTCGGGGAGGAGCTTTTTCGGCTGCGTTCGCCTCTAGATATCATGAGCTGTGGAGCAAACAACCAGTGAAGACTGTTATTCCGAGGTTCGGCGATCACTCTGAGGCTTCAACCAGCGAGTATAAGAGATGGGTCCTCAGCCCAGCATCTGATAATAGGACACGAGGGCTCAAGCATCTGGTCGGCGAGAGCAGTGGCAGGACTTAGCTTAGCTTACATATGTATTTCTTTTGGTGTTACATTTCTTTTTAATGCAGAACTAGAAAATGACGAAAATGAAAAGAATAATATTTGTTCTATTTCACGAAATTGTGTACATTTCCATGTAATTTCAGCATACATGATCAGTTTTGACATTAACTCGACCGTGTACGCCCTATTAATACACGAAACCAAATTTTAACAGCATCAACTCCAGTTACCAATCGGCCCTCTCGGGTTTTCACGATTGGACATTTTCTCTCGTGCCTCTTATTTTTGCACAGGATGCCTTTTTTCGGTTTTCACCCTGTCGAGGCGCCCAATTTTAGCACGGCCGCCTTTTTTCGGTTTTCAACCTGCAGGGCATTTTATTCTCTTCTTTTTATTTTTGTCTTTAGCCATGGAACCTTTTGAGTCTGTTGACATTGATCGGTTCTTTGAATTCATTTCCATCGCTATCCGACAAGATTGCAGCTCCTTTGGACAACAGCTTTTTAAGGATATACGGCCCCTCCTAGGTTGGTCTGAATTTTCTCCTGATATCCGGTATACCTGGTCTCATCTGCTTGAACACTAAGTCCCCTTCCTTTAGCGGATGCTTTCTCACCTTCTTCCTAAATGTCCTGGCCAACCTCTTCTGGTAGATCTGATTGTGATAATAAGCCTTCAGCCTACTCTCATCCAGTAAGTTTAAGTGCTGTTCAGCCTCCGAAATTTGGGCTTCCATAATCACCCTCAATGATCGGAGCTCTATCTCAACTGGCAATACTGCCTCACTCCCGTATACTAGAGAATATGGCATGGCGCCCATAGATGTCCTTACCGTTGTCCTGTATCCCCACAGTGCGAAGGGTAGCTTCTCTGCCCAGTCTTTGTAAGTTTTGACCATCTTGGATAGGATCCTCTTCACATTTTTGTTGGCGGCCTCTACTGCCCCGTTAGCTTGTGGTCAGTAGGGAGAGGATCTATGGTGCTTGATACCATATTTCTCAAGGAGCTTCCTGGTTTCCCCCATGAACTGCACCCCGTTGTCAGAAACTATGTGGTGAGGGAGGCCATATCTGCAAATCAGATTTCTTTCTATGAACCTGGCCATATCCCTTGCGTCAATCTTTTTGAAGGATTCTGCCTCTACCTATTTGGTAAAATAGTCAATTGCGACTACGATGTATCTGTGCCCATTGGAGGCCGTAGGGTGAACCTCTCCAATAATATCTATCCCCCAAGCAGCGAAAGGCCAAGGCGATGTCAGGTTGTGTAGCTCTAATACTGGTAGATGTCTCAAATTTGCGTACTGTTGGCATAACTGGCATTGCTTGACATACCTTGAGCAGTCATTGTCCATTGTAAGCCAATAGAAGCCTTGCCTCATGATCTTCTTTACCAAAGTTAAACCGTTCATGTGAGCCCCACAGATGCCTGCATGGGTCTCCTCCATTACGTTGCGGGCTTCTTTTTCATTTAAGCACCTAAGCTGAATCCTGTCTGCCTATCTTTTATACAATACTCCTTCCAAGGATATGAACTGAGTAGATAGCTTCCGGATCATTCTCTGGTCTTTCTCGGTAGCTTCCTCTGGAAACCTAGCGTTTTCCAAATAATTCATAATGTCAAAGTACCATGGTTTCCCATCCGCCACTTCTACTTCCATTACTGGCTTGACATCAAAGCTGGGCTTCTCAGAACTCAAAATCAGCACTGGTTTCATAGCTACTCCTTTAGGATTATCCCACATCGACACTAGGGTTGCCAACGCATCAGCTAGACGTTCTCATCTCTTGGCACGAAATGGAAAGTGCAGGTTTCAAACTGTCCACACATCTCCTTCAGATATTCAACATAGGGTACCAGCCGCTCTTCCTTTATAGCCCACTCACCTCGGATCTGGTTAATCACCAAGGATGAGTCACCAAAGACTTCTACATTTTTTGCCCCCAAAGCAGCTAAAGCTTCTAACCCGAAAGTGCATGCTTCATATTCGGCTTCATTGTTGGTTGCTTTGTACCTCAGTTTCTTGGCTAGAGGGAGTTTCTCATTATCTGGGGTTGTCAAAATAATTCCAACTCCGGCCCCCTTGTTATTCACTGCCCCGTCGAAGTGTAACTGCCATCCTTGGACAGAAATCGCGACTATGCTCTCATCAGGAAAGGTGAACTCGGGAGTGTCTTCTTGAATAGGATGCTCAGTAAGAAATTCAGCTACGGCTTGCCCTTTAATAGTTTTACGAGTGATGTATTCAACATCAAACTCCTCTAGCAAAAGCAGCCACCTCCCCATCTTACCAAGCAAAGACGGCACTTCTTGCAAATATCTCAACGGATTCTGCTTGGCCACTGCCTGAACTTTGTACGAATGGAAATAATGCCTCAGCTTCTTTGTTGCCCAAATCACTGCGAGGCAGATCTTCTCTACCTCAGCATATTTTATCTCATAAGCCAGGAACTTCTTACTGAGGTAATAAACTGCGAATTCCACCCCAAATTCATCCTCCTGAGCCATCATGGCACCCACAGAACTGCCTTCCACTGCCAGATACAGGATAAGCGGTTTGACTGGTTGCGGCTTCCTTAACACTGGCGGATTCAACAGATATTCCCTGATGATGTCAAAGGCTTTCTGGCAGTCTTCATTCCAGACCACAGGCTGATTCTTTCTAAGTAGCTTAAAAACTGGCTCGCATATCGAAGTGAGCTTGGCAATGAATCGGCTGACATACTGCAGCTTGCCCAGGAAGCTCCGTACATCCTTCTCCTTTTGCGGCACGGGCATGTCCCTAATGGTCTTTACCTTGTCTGGGTCAATTTCTATTCCCCTCTGGCTGACGACATGTCCCAACAGTTTTCCTGAGGTTACTCCGAAGATACACTTCTTGGGGTTAAGTCGCAGATTGTACTTATCAATCCTGGTGAAGAACTTCTCTAGAGCTTCAAAGTGGCCCTCTCGGGTGGCTGACTTAACCATCATGTCATCGATATACACCTCTACCTCCTTGTGGATCAGGTCGCTTAGAATCTTGGTCGCCATCCTCTGGTATGTGGCCCCTGCATTTTTCAGGCCAAAAGGCATGACTCGATAGGTGTAGGTCCCCCACTCTATGATGAAAGCGGTCTTAACCCGGTCAGCTATCTTGTTTAGGATGTTGTTAGCCCACATAACCATCCCCAAAGTTGTACATCCCGCAGTTGGCAGCACTGTCTATCAGCACATCAATGTGGGGTAGTGGAAAATCATCTTTAGGGCAAGCCTTGTTCAGATCTCGATAATCCACACATACCCTGACCTTCCCATTTTTCTTCGCTACAGGGACTACATTGGCCAACTATGTAGGATACTACACTTCAACAAGGAATTTGGCCTCGATCTGCTGTCGAATCTCCTCCTTGACCTTATCTGCCCATTCTGGCCTGAGCCTTCTCAACTTCTGTTTTACGGGCTTATAATCTGGATAAGTCGAGATGGCATGTTCTGCTATGTCTCGATCGATCCCTGGCATGTCTTCATAGGTCCAGGCAAAGACTTTTTCATGTTTTCTTATTATTCTCTCAAATTTTTCTCTCTCATCAGGAGTTATATTTGATGCTATTAGAATTTCTTTCGGATTTTCTGAGGTTCCGAGATTAAACGGCGTTGTATCAGTGGAATCAATATCAAAAATTGATGGAATATGATCATGTTCATGCATGTTGAAATCATTAGAAACATCACACAAGTAAGAGAAATCATTTGCCTTATTAATAATATTATAATTGTCATTTACATCATAAAAAAGTTTTGAAATAAAAAGACAATCTAAGCTAGAGTCTTCTTCTGCCTCCCTAGAGGTTGATGCTGTCGCAACTTGCTCATCGGCTTCTTGGTTCAGCAGAGGCCCTTCCGGCGTGCCTGAGGAAATTTTTAAATCCCCAATCTTCAGTTCTGTTTCTGCCATCTTCTCTTTCCCTTTCAGCCTGGCAAACAACATCTTCTCGGTGACAACCTCTTCGGGCTCACATCTGTCCCAAGCAATGCACTGAGTCATGACCTCTTCATCCCAGAAGTTCTCAGCGGTTTTGATAACCCCGACATCCCAATCAAATACATCGTTGAAGATTTCAAATCCGGGGACAATCCTCCCATTCACCCATTGAGGCTTGACGGGTCCTCGGCAAGTGTACCGAATCGACAAGTAATAAAGTGGGGTATAGTTAGGACCCCGAGTTATCGTACCCAAGGGAAAAAGGATTGTTCAGTTAAATATCTATGGTTGAGTGAATTTGAGATGTCCCCGGTGTGATTGGTGGAGAAGATTAAACTAAACCAGAAAATAAATTAACAATTGAAAATAAAATTGTTCATCAAGAAATTATTCAAAGATGAAATTAAATACTTGGGAAATTCTATCCTCATATATGTAACTGAAAATTGGTAAAATAATATAACATGAAATTCTGGATAACCTATCTAAACCCAAGCCTACCTTTCGGATTCAGCTATTCTAATTAATGAACCTACCTTTCGGATTCAGCACATATATTAGCATTATCACATGTTTGTAAGTTCTAAGTCAGATAATCCTACCAGTTCGGATTCAGTTATCAAACTCATTTATCTTCCACCATTCTGAACCTATTAAAATAAACATTCACAGATTTAAATACCAATTCGGATTCATCAAACCAATGAAAGTTGATTAAAATAGAACAGAGCATATGTATGTATTTATGAACTGATTACAATCAAAGTTTATCCTGGTAGATCTCCCCTTAACTTGCATTCAATTCAGCAACAACAGATAATTTCAGAGAAGATAAAACTGAACTATATGTATAATATGACCAATTCCTAGATCTAAGACAACCTACCATCCCGGATTTAGTTATCTAAAACCTATTTATTCCTCACAATTCTTAATCTAATAACATTAACACCCACAAACCAACCTACCATATCCATGGATTAAGCTGGAAAGATAAATATCAATATTAAAAGAACAGAGCATTTGCACAAACAATAATTTTCGGATTTAGCTCCAATCATCATTATAATTGCAAAACAATATATAACAAGAAGAATAAAAGAAAACATGAAAATATTTATTAAATCCAAATTTCCAGAATAAACATATGATTCAAGAACTCCCAAGTATGAACAACTACCTTAACATCAAGAATATAAATATAAAATATGAAAAATTAAGTTTAGAATACACCCTTGATGAAAAGAGAAAATGGATCTTGAAGTTCTTGTTCATCCACCGTTGAATTTCCTTAAATCCCAAAATACAAAATTAAAATAAAAATAATCTAAATTAAATTGGAATAAAAGTGCAATTTGAAATGAAATCTAAGCTAAAACAAAGTTTTAAAAGAAGAATTAAAACATGGAAATTAAATAAAATATTGCTGGAATTTAATGGAAAATAAATCTAAGTCTCCCCTAAGGAGAAGAGAGAAAAATACAATTAAAACTAAACCTAAAAAAAAACTACCAGCTCTCTTGTGGAATGCGGCGTTCTTTTCTTTTAATACTGGATAAAAGCACAGCTGTGCTTTGAGAAGCACAGCTGTGTTTTAGGCTAGGGCGTCGTGGTTCACAGCGTGGCACAGCTGTGCTTTACACGAAAGCACGGCTGTGCTTCTGGGCGTTAGTCGTGCGTCGTCGCTCCTCATCCGCGCGCGCCTCATGCGTTACACGGCTGTGCTCTGCGAGGAAGCACGGCTGTGCTTCTGGGGGAGAGAGCCGATATTTGCATCGTCAAGCTCCGTGCGCGCGCCTTCATTTGCGTGACACAGCTGTGCCTTGCACCTGCATAGCTGTGCAATCCGAAAGCACAGCTGTGCAATTCGAAAGCACGGCTGTGCAATAGGCAAATCTGCCTCTTTTTGCCTTAATTCTTCTAAATTCACCCCACAACCTCCAATTTAGCTCCGATTAATAATATAACACCTGAAAACATTCCAAACTTATTAAAAATTATAAAAATACTATAAATTAATAAAAATACAAAAACTCATTAATTATTATTAAAATTAAATAAATAAAACATATAATTAGGCCAATAATTAATCTAAAATATTAATATAATTGCAACTTATCAACTACCCCAAACTCAAACCTTTACTCGTCCTCGAGTAAACTGAATGAACCACATTCTCAATCATTTCAATCTCAACAACAGAAAATAAGGAGTCATTCTCAATTAAGGAACAAGAAAATAGGTTTGCAAATACCAATACTCACTAAATAACAAATAAACACAAGAACATACTAAACAATTTCTGTGTGTGTGTGCAACAGGCCAAAACAGAATTTTTATCATTTAAAAACAAAACTTCTAGATACAATGTTGGGAAAATGAATCAACTCGAATGCATGAATGCACTCATGGCTTTTCACTCAAAGCTCAAGAAACACCATATGCCTCTTCTTACGTACCAAACCTTACTAAAAGGTCATCTCCACTGAATAGAATAAGACAAAACAAAGAATCAAGAGATCTTACATTTTGGTTGTAACGTTAGGCTTAGGTAAATTAGCTAACAAAGAAAGATCAAGTCACTAGAGAAAAATAGCCACTACCTAAACAAAACACAATCACCCAACTGTACTAATAAATATTCCCAACTCAATTGCATATAATCAAAATAAAATTGGCCTAAAAGACACCTTAGCATCATCAAACTCAACTCACAATAACAAATGCCACATAATATGCAACCCCAATTTTCACAAGGCACTAGTTCAAGTCTCACTAAATTTTGTACCCCAAACTCACATTTTGCCCAATTAACTAGGAAAAACTTACAATGCTTCTTCTTTTTCAAATTTTTTTTTTATTTTTTTTTTATTTTTTTAATTTTTTTTTTTTATTATTATTATTTTTTTTTTATTAGAAGCATAAAAACCAACTAGCCATTAACAATAAATAAAGTACTTAATTCGTCTATAAATCCCAACAAGAACTAAACTTGAGCTCTAATTTTTAAAAGACCAATAAACCACTTAAATCACATGCCTCTTTATCATCCCCAAACTCATTTCTTTAAATGGGCTCAACTCTCCATTACACACACCAATCAATTCTCAAATAGAAATTTACACCAAGAATTGACAAAATCTAAACTCCTTTTTACCCAAAATACAAACCCAACCTTACTAGAGTGGCCACTCTTCTAAGGGGAGGCAAAAATCATTTAAGGCTAAAGGTAGTTTTAATATGTGTAACAATAAAGCAAGGACGCATTTAGCATACTAAATTGATAGGCTCAACGGGCTAACAAGAGATAATGAAATTAAGGTAGGAAAAGTCATTTAAAGTAGCTATACAAGAAAGGTTGCCTAAATCATTTTCAAAGTTGTGTCTCATCTAAGGTCGCTTCGATGGGTAATCAGAAAGGTTCTAGTGCTCTTAGTGAGTTTTCATCTAATCCCCTAATTGCAACTAGATTTTACTCAATTTTTTTTTTTTTTTTTTTTAAAACAGGCCCAAAGTGCTCAAAATTTAGAAATTGCAAAGTATAATCAAGGTTTACATGCAGTCTAACAAACAAAGATATAAACATAACTATTTCTCACTCAACTTAATATTGAATGAAACACAAATTTCTAAACCTGAGATCAAAATCATTCACAATTGAGAACTATTAGAACGAAATAAAAATTTAAATCGAAGGAAAATCAAAACGAAACAACCATAAAAATATTTAGACACAAACTTGGCACAAACACGCCACAAACAAAGCAAACTAACTAACAACTACTCAAATGCAACAAACTAAAAAGACAATAAAACAAAACAAATCTGGTTTTGGTTTGAAAAATTGAAATGGTACTCCACCCCAAACTCAAAATGTCGCACTGTCCTCAGTGCAAGAAAGTGAAGCACACAGATATTTTTTAAAAAAAATTTCCCCTATGTTGTGCTAAAACTCATTGCAATTTAAAATCAATTGCAAGTATCTCAAAAATGGCAAACATAAAATAATTACTGTGCAAAATTAACAACCATACAAAATTTCTGCATGCCACCTGTGCAAAATGAAGAAAATTCAAAACCTGTGCAAGAATCCAATAATCACTGTGCAAAATGAAATACTCTGAAATCTGTGAAATTCATAGCCAACACAAATAATATCTATCCTATCACACGGCATTGGCTCAGCCACACAATTCAAGAATATAATAAAGTAAATAAAATCATACATTGCCTGACTTCATCAATTTCATTAACTAAAATAAATAAATAAATATATACAGAATCTGTTGTGTACGAATCACTTCCTGAAATATATACAATAGTTTACTGTGGTGGTCGTCTCAGATGTGGAGGAAACACAGTGGAAACAGGAGTGAAAAATCCACGAATCTCAACGCTCAACCTGTCCAACTGTGTCATAATCCTGTGCTGGAAGGATCCCAAAAATGCATCTCTCTGCTCAGCTCCCAGGACCATATCTCGGCGCACCTGCTCCAGCTGAGTCTCAATAGAAGCCAGTCGCTCCCAAGCTCGCTGTACCGATAAGTCCATGCCAGAGATCATCTGGTCACTCTGAGCGGTAGCTGCCCTGACCTCCGCCAACTCTCTGCTCAATGTATCCAGTCTCTCCCACACCCTCTCCTGGAAGACTGCCTGCTCCCTCCTCGACTCACTGAATGACTCCTGAAGCGTGCCAATCGCAGTCTCAAACCTCATCATCATAGCAGTCATGGACCGCATCTCCGAGATCAATGTCTGGACCTGCGAGGCATCTAACGATGGAGCTGAGGGTGGAGGTGCTGTGGAAGATGACGGCTCGTCATGTGCCTGAGCATATCGACTCATGTCTGGAGGGGAGAACGGTACATCAATCCTCTGTCTCACCCTCCTACTGTATGTACGGAATACCGGTCCCTGTGGCGGTGGTGGTGGTGGAGCATCATCATGATCAACTGGCGCTGGGCGTCATCAGAATCACCCTCTCCAGCATCACCCAAGTCCTGAGCCTCCTCCTCCGCTCTCCTAACTCTATAGCCACACTCAGAAGAGGGATCCTCTACAGCTATCCTACATCTAAGCACTACCTCCTCATCAATAAAATAAGACGACGTCAAGTGTCCGCCCATGTCGGCAGTAGGTAGATGCAGGGCCCTCATAATAACGGTGATCAACCCACCGATCCCAATCCTCTTTCCTGAGGTGGCTGCAGCTCTCTTCAGCTGCTTACACAACCAGGGTACTGCATTCACTCGTACCCCAGCCTCCATAGCATATACAAAAAATAGGTCAGATGTACTCACATTGCTAGGGCACTCTGGTCGCATAAACGCTGATGATGTCATAACTCTATGCAAGTACTGATATACCGGAGAGCGGAGTTTGGTAGACTTGGTGTTTCGCGCATTAAATTCCATGTTGGGTTTCCCAACAATAGCCCAGTGCGCAGTTGATTCACCCACAACATGTACCTCCCCATCCACTGGCAATCTCAAGTATCTCGCCAGGTCAGAAATCGATAGAAAATAAGGGATATTGCGCACTCTAAACTGAATGGTATTCCGATCATCCAGAGATAACCTAGGAGAGTACTGAAACGTACTAAGGAACTCCAATGTTATCTCAGGATAAGTCGGACCATTCAGAGAAAAGAACTCCTCCCATCCAATGTTCCTCAGCAGAGATAATACCCTCTCTTGAATGCCCAGGTCAATGAGTGTCTTCATACTCATGAACCTACTCGAAATAATAATCTTCGCAGCCAGCTTGTTGAACAGGGTGCGCTGCGCTGGAGTCAACCAATCAGGAGGCTGAATGGGCGCTGATGGTTGCTCCTCTCTGTTGCGAACCATGGTTCCTGAAAAAGAAAGTAAACACTTTGTTCAAAACATTCTTGGTTTCATTAAGTGCATACCACATCTATAACTAAATTGGAAGAATAATATCAAAACTCACCAACACGTCACAACAGAATTTGCGAAATAAATATACTTTCTAGCTAATGATGATGCAAAAATTGAAAAATTAAGCATAAAGCAAATGTATAAACATATTGAAGTACAGAGTCTATGCACAAAATAGTAACTATTGGAAGATTGCACAAATTAGAATTTAACGAAATTGAAAATGAAAAGCACACGGTGTAAAAGAGAAATAAGCACAAGTAATCAATTCTTGAAGTGTACATGCCAAAATAAAATAAATGCAATTATTGGAGAATAACAGAGAAATGCAAAGTTTACTTAATCACTGCTTCATTCACAGCAAAAATATGTAGGAAAAATTCAAAGTTGCATAAAAATGTAACAAATTGGCATCCAAAACAACTCATCCTAATCCCATCAAGTCGGGAACTAGCAAACATGCATTTGACTCAATTCAATCAGCATAATATAAATTGCATCTAAATTAAAAACTAAAGCAACAACAATATCATTAAAACAAAATAAATACCAAGCACAATCTCAAGCAATTTGAATTTAACTTGCAAAATTTTCTTTCCATATTCATACACTGCATAATTGCCCCAATTATCTCAAAGCAATGCCAATTCAGAATTTTTAAGTCCAAACTCCCCATTTCCAGCAGCTATATTTCAAGACAGAAACACAAGAAAATAACCCCTCTAACACAAAAATTGTTAAGCTCAAATTCAATTATAACTTCACCTGGCAACTCCACACTGTCATAAGAGCAATTTAGCATAAACGTGTATATGAAATCAGGCTCAAAGTGTGAGTGCTCAGTATAACAAATACTAAGATAAATTCCACAGTTAAAAGCTCCAAATCAGCAGTGAGTACACAACCTGATTTATGCAAAATAAATCTGAAATTATCCTTAACAAATCATATTGACAGAGCTGGGCAAAATAAATTGATACACATGTTGCATTAATCACATGATCAGTCCATTAATTTACATGCATTTCTCATTCAGGCATTTCATCAAACAGTTGGTGAGCATGATTCTAACTAGATTTTTAAGCACAATCTTTTCAATCCTAATTACCCATTTTTGTTCACGTTGGCCCGAAGAAGGAACACACATCAAAATTCACAATTAACACAACAAAATTTCCATTTAAGAATCAAACCCAGTCAATTAAAATGAGAAAATAAAAATGCGAAGAGTGAGGAAATTAAATACCTGGAAATGTTGAATTTAGCTACTGACTTAAGGAAATTGGAAGATAAATAACGGAAAAGAGAGAGAGAACTCTTAATTCTTTTAACCCAAAGAAATCTGGAATTTATTGCATAAATTGGGAAGAAAATCAGAATCGGAACAAGAAAGGAAAAATGCAGAAATGAGATGAAAAGAATTCCATTCAAGCTCTAAGAAAATGCATAAAACTAAAAATTACCTGAGATGCTTGGATTATCAGTGAAGATCAAAGAGGAATTGAGAGAAAAATTTTGATTTTTTAAGAACAGGGGGGAAAAAAGGAAAAGAAAAGAGAAAGGAAGAAGAAAGAGGGAGCACAGCGTGTTTAATGGGCTGTGCGAAAACGCACAGCTGTGCTTTTGAAATAAGCACAGCTGTGCTTTTCCCAGCGCTGCGTTTCGGCGTGCTTTTTAAATGAAAGCACAGCTGTGCTTTTGATTGAAGCACAGCCGTGCTTTACACTCAGCGTTTCGCACTGGCGTGTTTTAAATGAAAGCACAGCTGTGCTTTTGTAGAAGCACAGCTGTGTCTTTTGCACTATACCTGATGCTACTGCCCTGTTCCATTTTTTTTTTTCACTTCTTGCTCCTTTTGAATTTTTCTTCCTTCTCAACTGTTAATTTCCAAAACAATTAAACAAATCAAAACCAAATACACAAAATTAAATCCAACAAATTAAACATTAAAAATAACAAATTAACATTCTAACACACTAAAAATTTAAGGAATATTATTTTATAAAAATATATATAATAATTTTATTTTATTATTATTATTATTGTTATTTTTTTTTCTTTCTTTTTTTTTATTATTATTATTTTTTATTATTATTTATTTTTATTTTTATTTTTATTTATTTTTATTTTTATTTTTATTTTTATTTTTATTTTTTTTTTATTTTTTTAAGAAAAATAAAAATACAAATACAAACAACTAGTACTTAAAATTTAAAACATAAACACAGAAAAATGACAGAAAATTAAATAGGAAGGGTTAAGAAAAATAAAAGTTCTGGTTTATTGAGTCCCAGCTCGACTCATTTCACTCTCAGGTGGACGAGCTTGTGAACCAAATAATGGTCTTTCCGGTTTTTGCTCTTCATTTTCCCCCATCAGTAGGAGAAAATCATCGAAAGCTACCAAGGTGGGAAATTCCATGTCTTCGATGAAGTATGACTCCACCTTGGGTTCACTGTAAATGAACTCCACCGGCTCTTCAGGCCTAAATAAATCCTTCAAATGGACTGAATTCAGTGTTTCCATTTGAGAATCATTCAACTCTTGCTCCTTTGGTGCACTATCCTGCACAGAAAAATTGAAATCAGTTTCCAAAAAAACACAAGATTTTTCTTCAACAATAATTGGCTCCTTTTCTTCTTCATGCAACCCATCCTCAAAAATTTCAATATTCTCATTAATCTCTATAGGTGCATGACTCAATTCACCACCATCTTTTTGATCACTCGGAGAGACAATTAAAATTTCTAACTTGGATTCCAAATTTTGGATCTCCAATGCTTGACTCTTTAATAAATCCCCTTGAGCCTTGATCCTTTCCTCTTGAAAGTTGATTGTAGCCTGCAACTCTCTCCTTTCTGCTTGGTATTCCCTCTCTCTACAATAATTGTAGTTTGAAAGACGTTCGATATGGAAAAAGTGATACTCTTGTGATACACATGAAGAGTGAGGATCTTCAAAAGACGGTGAATAGGTGACTGGTGAAGTTGAATACATTTGTCGTAACTCTTGCATCTCCCTCATCATATCATTCACTTGTTCTCGCAAAAGGAACAACTCATAATCTTGATCACTATCTTGCATCCTTTTGAAAATGTCTCAAAATTTTCCTGCAAAAATAAACACCAAATTAAAATAAAAAGAAAAATAAAAACCTCAAACTAATTCAACTAAAGATATAAAACAAACAACACCGTATTCCCCGGCAACGGCGCCAAAAACTTGACGGGTCCTCGGCAAGTGTACCGAATCGACAAGTAATAAAGTGGGGTATAGTTAGGACCCCGAGTTATCGTACCCAAGGGAAAAAGGATTGTTCAGTTAAATATCTATGGTTGAGTGAATTTGAGATGTCCCCGGTGTGATTGGTGGAGAAGATTAAACTAAACCAGAAAATAAATTAACAATTGAAAATAAAATTGTTCATCAAGAAATTATTCAAAGATGAAATTAAATACTTGGGAAATTCTATCCTCATATATGTAACTAAAAATTGGTAAAATAATATAACATGAAATTCTGGATAACCTATCTAAACCCAAGCCTACCTTTCGGATTCAGCTATTCTAATTAATGAACCTACCTTTCGGATTCAGCACATATATTAGCATTATCACATGTTTGTAAGTTCTAAGTCAGATAATCCTACCAGTTCGGATTCAGTTATCAAACTCATTTATCTTCCACCATTCTGAACCTATTAAAATAAACATTCACAGATTTAAATACCAATTCGGATTCATCAAACCAATGAAAGTTGATTAAAATAGAACAGAGCATATGTATGTATTTATGAACTGATTACAATCAAAGTTTATCCTGGTAGATCTCCCCTTAACTTGCATTCAATTCAGCAACAACAGATAATTTCATAGAAGATAAAACTGAACTATATGTATAATATGACCAATTCCTAGATCTAAGACAACCTACCATCCCGGATTTAGTTATCTAAAACCTATTTATTCCTCACAATTCTTAATCTAATAACATTAACACCCACAAACCAACCTACCATATCCATGGATTAAGCTGGAAAGATAAATATCAATATTAAAAGAACAGAGCATTTGCACAAACAATAATTTTCGGATTTAGCTCCAATCATCATTATAATTGCAAAACAATATATAACAAGAAGAATAAAAGAAAACATGAAAATATTTATTAAATCCAAATTTCCAGAATAAACATATGATTCAAGAACTCCCAAGTATGAACAACTACCTTAACATCAAGAATATAAATATAAAATATGAAAAATTAAGTTTAGAATACACCCTTGATGAAAAGAGAAAATGGATCTTGAAGTTCTTGTTCATCCACCGTTGAATTTCCTTAAATCCCAAAATACAAAATTAAAATAAAAATAATCTAAATTAAATTGGAATAAAAGTGCAATTTGAAATGAAATCTAAGCTAAAACAAAGTTTTAAAAGAAGAATTAAAACATGGAAATTAAATAAAATATTGCTGGAATTTAATGGAAAATAAATCTAAGTCTCCCCTAAGGAGAAGAGAGAAAAATACAATTAAAACTAAACCTAAAAAAAAACTACCAGCTCTCTTGTGGAATGCGGCGTTCTTTTCTTTTAATACTGGATAAAAGCACAGCTGTGCTTTGAGAAGCACAGCTGTGTTTTAGGCTAGGGCGTCGTGGTTCACAGCGTGGCACAGCTGTGCTTTACACGAAAGCACGGCTGTGCTTCTGGGCGTTAGTCGTGCGTCGTCGCTCCTCATCCGCGCGCGCCTCATGCGTTACACGGCTGTGCTCTGCGAGGAAGCACGGCTGTGCTTCTGGGGGAGAGAGGCGATATTTGCGTCGTCAAGCTCCGTGCGCGCGCCTTCATTTGCGTGACACAGCTGTGCCTTGCACCTGCATAGCTGTGCAATCCGAAAGCACAGCTGTGCAATTCGAAAGCACGGCTGTGCAATAGGCAAATCTGCCTCTTTTTGCCTTAATTCTTCTAAATTCACCCCACAACCTCCAATTTAGCTCCGATTAATAATATAACACCTGAAAACATTCCAAACTTATTAAAAATTATAAAAATACTATAAATTAATAAAAATACAAAAACTCATTAATTATTATTAAAATTAAATAAATAAAACATATAATTAGGCCAATAATTAATCTAAAATATTAATATAATTGCAACTTATCAAGGCTCATCTTCACCTGTATAAGCGCATACTGAGGATGCTGTTACAAAGCTTTTCGAGATGTGAGGGATCTTATCTGCCATCTTCTTCTTGCCGAAACCGCCTCTGTACCCCAGACCCTTCCGGTTCTTCTGACTTTGAGTGGTGATCGCAGTCTGCAGCCCCTGAGAGTTTCTACCCAAACCAGCCCCAGGGAGATAGTGCATCTTCTTCATCATGTTAACTACCGCTGGGTTATCCATTGGTCCGTGCTCTTCTCCTATCATTGACATGTGGAAGCCGCTGAAAGGCTGATTAGCAATTTCAAGAGCTGACACCTGATTCTCCCTGGCTGCCTTAATAGTCACCACCTCCCCTTCGTGTGGGAACTTTATCATTTGGTGCAGTGTGGATGGTACTCCTCCTAATCTGTGAAACCAAGGCCTCCCAAGCAGGGCTGAGAAATTAGCTGGGATGGGCAGCACCACGAACTCTACTTCTACCTCAATGGGTCCCGTCTTGACCAGGGTCTTGAATGTTCCCGAGGCTTGTCTTCTTGAATTATCATAGGCTGTAATCCTCAAATCTGATTCTCTGAGCATATCCTCACTCAGTCCAAAAGCCTGAAGGGCTATCAGAGGGCAAACATTGATAGAAGATCCATCATCTACCATAACACAAGTGGTGTGCTTGTCGTTAATCTGCGCTTTGATGTACAGGGGTCGGTTATGATCGTGGCCCTCGACTGGCAGGTCAGCATCGGAAAAAACCAATCTCTCCCCCAATCCTCCTTTAACTAGACCCAAAAGCTCTGATGGGGAAATTGTGGTGGCAACAGTGGACTTGGTCAAAGTCTCTACCACTTTCTGCCTGTGAGAAGGGGACTGTCTTAATAGATCCCAGATGGATATCTGAGCCGAGGTCTTTTTTAACTGCTTGACAATCTGGTTCTCCTTTGGCTCTTTTTCCGTCGATGGCTGCGCTGGTTCCGGTACCCTTGTAATCTCAGGGACCACTCTCCCACTTCTTATTACAGCTCCTACCTCTTCTTCATCCTCATCAGATCTCCACAAATCAGAGTTCATCTCTCCTTCCTCTTCGGCCTCTCCACCTCTCTCACTGCTCGACCAACAATCAATGGTTGCCACTACTGCTCTTTCTTCTTTGTCCATAGAACAAACAACAGCAATACCCTTGCTCCCAAATAAATCCTGCAGTACGTACCACTCTGGCAAGCTGGATCCAATCATAAAAACTGGTGGCGGTACGGCATTGTAACCAGGCTTCTTGTCCTCCCTCTTCTCAGGGTCGGAAATCTGCTTGTCATTAATCAAATCTTGAATAGAGTGCCTCAGCGCCTTGCACTTGTCTATTAGATGGCCTGTGTGCTGATTAAATGCACAGTATTCATTGTCCTTGTGACCTGGCTTCCCTTACATCATAGTAGGCCTAGGAGCCAGGGGTTGCAACTTTCATTCCTTCATCAACCTTCTTAAGACCCGAGACAGTGGCCTTCCTAAGTTCAAAAACTTCCTCGGGGTAGTTGCGTCAGTAGCAGACACCTCAACTGTTCTTCTGGTGCTACCATTGGGACCGGTTGGTCTACTGGTTCCCTGACCGGTGTTAGTCCTTTTTGCAAAACTATCATTGCTAGCTTTTCGAGCCAAAGAACTCTCCTTCCGCTTCAATGGCTATGTCTTTCAGAGACTCCCAATCCTTCAACCCTTCCATCTTCAGACCATCCTTCAAATACGGGCTTGCATTCTTGATAAACAAACGGATCTGGTCTTGGGTGTCTGGCTTTCTTCGCATTTCCATTACCCTATTCCGCCAGCGGGTGAGATAATCGTAAAAAGATTCCCCGGCCTTCTGCTGGAGCAATTCAAGATCTTTAAGAGTCACCTCCATCCTGGTGTTGCAATCGTATTGCCTCAAAAACTCCTCTATGAGTCGATCCCAATCTTCCTTAGTTCGACGATCGAGGCTATGATACCAGTCGATAGCAGAGCCAGTCAGACTCAAGCAAAAGTACTCCACCTTCTGCCTCTTAAACAAAGTGGTGCCTTTCATGACCAGAGAATACTGCTTCACATGAGCAGTCGGGTCAGACGTACCGTCAAATTTTAGCACATCAGGCATCTTGAAGTTTTAAGGAATCGAATCTTCTCCCTCCAGTTCTTTGTCCTCTTGATTCATCCCCTGACCTCTACTCAGCATACGGGCCATGGCTTCAAACCTCTCTTCCATCTTTTTCAGAATGAACTCATCAGTCCGGGGTGCCTTCCCCCTCTCAGATGCAATACTCATTTTGTCATCTTCGTCATCCCTGTCATCATCTATCCTCAGCGCTGGTCTTTTTCTCTGACCTCCCAAAGCTACTGACCTCAGCTCTATTGGTGGCGGCCGAATAGGTTCTTCTTGCCTCTCAGCTCTTTCCTCTTCTCACTCATTCTGTCTCTCGGGAGGAGGAGGTGGTGGATTCTGCGGAGCATTCTGTTGTGCCAAAGCAGTTAGCATGTTCATCATTCTGCCCTCAAATTCCTCAAACCGTCGGCCCACTTCTTCTGCAATCATGGCCCTGGTGGCATCATTTCCCCTCGGTGAGTTTGCCATCTCAGATACGGTACAGCTGACTTCTGGCAAGATCTCTAGAAGGCCTTCTCTATCTAGCAGTTCAGATGCAGGAACTCGGATCAGCCGTCCGATAGGCGATCTAGTCCACCTGGGCAGATCTATGATGGCTGCAGGGACAAGGCGTTAGATGTGATGCATGGAATGCAGATGCAATGCGTGGTCATGATATGCAACACCCACAAAACACAAGCAAGTAGGTAGGTCCTTCCACCCTTATTTCTCCCACACACGTGGTCGTGCAGTCTCTTTCCTAGGCGGGATTAGCCCAAGGGTCAGCAGGGGACCCAGTGGATGCGCATGGTATACGGCAAAAAATCGGCAGCATGACACTCCTATGCTAATGTACAAGCGAATGGATAATGATCATCATGTATTTGGACATTCCAAAAATTTCGACATGGCCCTGCCGGGGCATGAAAGCCTTTGGCTAGGTTACCGAGCAAGACATCTGGACTCGTCCAATACATAAGGATCCATACAGCAAGCATGGAATTACGGTTCATATCACCTATGGAAAGTAGCTACGGCCATTACATGAGCTTTGGACAAGGGAGATGTTACTTTAGGGCTACCCAAGCATGATCCCTGCCGACAGGTCTAGCTCATCACGAGCATAACGACCGATCGGGTCATCATTTGATATACCGTTAGGTACGAAGCTTGGGCTGGTGATTATCCTTAACACTTCCTCACATTGAGTGAACGTAGGGTTGTGCTTCAGGAATGCACCGAGGCTAAAAAGGGACCAATCTAGCATATTCTAAGGCTCTAATGGGATGCAAATGCAAATGAGAGAAAGAGAATTTATGAATTAAACTTTAATCATAAATGTTAAATGAGGTATTTTCAAATCGAAGTCTCGAACCAAAAGTTTCCCTAGTGGAGTCGCCACTGTGACGCGTGCCGGACCCTGCGGCCGCCCCTCTGACCGCCCGCTTGAGGGTGATCGGGCAATTGAGGATCCGTTGGCAACTTGCAATGAATTGCGAGTGCGTCTATTTTGGGCAACAAGGAGGTTTCATGGAGTCGCCACCCAATAAAACATTGGGAAAGTTTCTCTCGCCTCGGAGAGCCTAAGACTACGCTTAGTATCCATTTTGGGCCAACCAAAGGGGTCTTGGAGGGTAAACCTCTTACCCTAAGGAGCCTAGGATTAACGTCAAAGTCTCGTGACACAAGAGGTGTCTTGGAGGTCATAATTCCAATGAGTGATCGGATAGACCTCTTGCCTCTTTGAGCCCAAAGACCAGAGCTGGGTTCGGGACTTCTCATCTATTTCTACCTTGATTATTTTATAATTAAATTTTAATATTCGTTAATTCGCTCTCTCTCCACACGATGCAATTGGATCAAAGCGCATTTATTCACATTCGAAAAGTGGTAAATGTACAAATAATGAAAGCGATAAATTACAATAACACAAGGAGCGGAATATAACTCCCTTTTATAAATGTGCGATACATACACGAATCGGGGCATTGCTTATTTTGAGGACTTTGGTCCTCGCATGCATCATTATTTAAATGGGTATTTTTATTGTGATGATTTTTATTGGATAAAGAATAGGACATTGGGTCCTTGATTTTATGAAGAGTTCAGTTTATTAAATATAAAACGTTTGGCCGATTTTTACGTTAGCAAGAAATACAACCATTTTGTCATATATAGGAGGAACAATAAACAAATACATGAAGTACAAAAGAGAGGAGGATAGGAAACTAAACCAGACGAACTTTTCGAATGTGTGAGAACTCCCTCGGGCTCTAACCAATCCAAGAAGCAAAAACATATTCTCACAAAACAAGTCAAAGGGATGTTAAAATACTGAAGAAAAGTTATAAATAAACATAAAAATTTGAATGAACAAAAAAGGGGGAAAAAAGATTTGAAAATGTGGGACAGAACCCACCAACAGGCTATGCTGGATGACCAATGGGCGTCGTTTAGGGTGACCCATACGGCCCGTCCCTCACTCGAAGGAAGCCGTCTGTGGGGGGTGACCGACGGGTTATGCTAAAAGGTGACCGACGGGCTTCGGTCACAACAGATGACCCGTCGGTCACCTCTGTCCTAGAAAACAGAAGTTTTCCCAAAATCAAAAAGCAAGTTTTACAAAAAAACTCAAGAAAAATAATAGCAAGAAATGAAAATAAAGGCAAAAGCAAGTATAATATTGAAAATAAAGCTAAAATAAGGACAGAAAAGGGTCCAGAATATTTACCCTCAGAATAACATTTTTGGTTGGATTCCTTATTGTTGTATGGCTTCCCGCACGCTCCACGAGAAAACAAGATAAAAATCAAGAATGAGGAAAATAGGTTGTTTCCTTCTTGATATTCTTTGAAAACCGAATTTTTGGAATCAAAACCTTATGAAAACCAATTAAATTTAGCTCCTTTTAATGGTTTGATTCTTGAATCAATTAAATCTTTTAGAAACGTGTTTATTAGAAGAGAGAGAAAACACACACGAATTTTGGCAGAGTTTCCCCTTTAAAAATTTTTCCAACCCCCTCTATGAGAAATTCAAAGCTTTTATAAGCTAGGCACGATCGACGGGCGTCTGTGGTGGCGACGGGGGTCAGAAGAATCCTACTGACACAAGGATTTGTTCGACGGCCCTGCCACTTTGACCGACGGGCGTCGAAAGAATCCTATTGACACAAGGATTCATCCAACGGCCCTGCCAATTTGGCCGACGGGCGTCGAAAGAATCCTTCTGACACAAGGATTCATCCGACTGGCCGACCTCCGACCGACGGGTTTGCCGCTTACCGATGGGCTGGCCGTTTCTTGAGAAAAACATGCTTTTTGGACTTTAAAAACTCCCCGTTTTCCCCCTTCTGCCTACAAAAGGTAAAAAGACTCGTTTCTCGTGGAACATGGGACTAAAGCCTCCAAATCCAAACCGTTTATACAGGCTCGGATATCGATTTTATCACAGGGTAATCTCTGATCCGGACCGCTCCGGGACACGGTGCTCACAGGTTATTACTGAGAGGCTGATGACTACTCGAGTGAAGGGGAAAGCGAAGGTGGAAGACAAAGCCGCAGAGACGCAGAGTGAAGTCATGCAGGTGGTTGCTGCAGCACCTCCGAAACGTCAGCTTGATCTAGAACCATCAATTGCAACATTTGTACCGATGAAAGAAGAAGAAGAAAATAGTTTAGATTTTCTTTTTACACCTGAACTTTTTAATAATATTGATGACATTTCCAGTTCTATCAATAATATGAATAATTTTGCTTACTTGTGCGATGTTTCTGATGATTTCATTATGCATAATCATGATCACGATTCATTTATATTTGATATTGATTCAACCGATGCTACTCCATTTAATCATGGAACTTCGAAAAACCCGAAAGAGATCTTGATAGCATCTGACATAACTCTTGAAGAGAGAGAGAAAATTAAGAGAATTTTAAGAAAACACGAAAAAGTCTTTGCCTGGACCTATGAAGATATGCCAAGAGTAGACCGCGAGATCGCAGAGCACGCCATCCCGACATACCCAGACCATAAGCCAGTCAAGCAGAAACTTAGGAGGCTCAAGCCAAAATGGGCAAATAAGGTGAAGGAGGAAATTCATAAACAGATTGAAGCCAAGTTCTTGATTGAAATACAATATCCAACTTGGTTGGCCAATGTCATTCCAGTACCCAAGAAGAACGGCAAGGTGCGCGTGTGTGTGGACTATCGAGATCTGAATAAGTCTTGTCCAAAAGATGACTTTCCGTTGCCTCACATAGACGTGTTAGTAGACAGTGCTGCTGCTTGCATGATGTATAGCTTCGTGGATGGTTATGCAGGCTATAATCAAATCCTTAACAAAATAGCCGATCGGATCAAAACAACCTTTATCACTAAATGGGGGACGTTTGCTTATAGGGTGATGCCATTCGGTTTGAAGAACGCAGGCGTAACTTATCAGAGAATGGCAATAAGGATTCTAGATGATTTGATCCACAAGGAGGTAGAGGTGTACGTGGATAACATGATGATCAAGTCAGCCACCAGATAAGGTCATTTTGAGGCTTTGGAAAAGTTCTTTCAAAGGATCGGTAAGTACGATCTGCGATTGGACCCCAAGAAATGCATATTTGGTGTCACTTCAGGAAAACTATTAGGATATGTAGTCAGCCAAAAGGGGATTGAGATTGACCTGGACAAGGTCAAGGCCATTCGAGAAATGCCGGTGCCTCAGAAGGAAAAGGACATCCAAAGTTTTTTTGGGTAAATTGCAGTATGTCGGCAGATTTATCGCCAAAATTACTTCAATTTGCAAGCCAATCTTCAAGTTGCTCAGAAAAAACTAGCCTATAGTATGGAATGAAGACTGTCAGAAAGCCTTTGATACTATCAAAGAATACTTACTAAATCCACCAGTTCTGAGACCGCCACAACTAGTCAAGCCGCTTATTCTCTATTTGGCTATAGAAGATAGTTCTTTAGGCTCCATGATGGCTCAGGAGGATGAGTTCGGGGTGGAATTTGCAGTATATTACCTTAGTAAGAAGTTCATTTCCTATGAGGTCAAGTATGTAGAAGTAGAAAAGATTTGCCTCGCGATAATCTGGGCCTCCAAGAAGTTGAGACACTACTTTCACTCTTACAAGGTACAAGCGGTGGCAAAACAAAATCCTCCTGCAGGAGGCTCCATCTTTGCTAGGGAAAATGGGGAGGTGGTTGTTATTATTACAGGAATTCAACATTGAGTACATCACCTGGAAGACTATCAAAGGGTGCGCAGTAGCAGAGTTTCTAGCTAAACACCCGATCCAAGGAGATTTGTATGAGTTCAATTTCTCGGACGAGGATATGGCAGCTATTACAGTACAAGGTTGGCAACTGCACTTTGATGGGGTTGTAAATAGCAGAGGGGCAGGAGTAGGAATTATTCTAACAACCCCGGATGACGAAAAATTCCCATTGGCTAAGACACTAAGATATAAGGCCACCAACAATGAAGTCGAATACGAAGCCTGCACTTTCGGATTAGAAGCCTTAATAGCCCTAGGGGCAAAGAATGTGGAGGTGTTTGGAGATTCATTGCTAGTAATCAATTAGATTCAGGGTGAGTGGGCTGTGAAGGAACAACGGCTGATACCATATGTAAAGCACTTGAGGGATCTAAGCCATCAGTTTGAAGAATGCACATTCCGCTTTATTCCGAGGGATGAGAATCAGTTAACCGATGCGCTTGCAACTTTAGTGTCAATATGGGATAATCCGGAGGGAGTATTTATGAAGCTTGTGCTGATTTCTAGTTTCGAGAGGCCTAGCTTTGAGTCCAACCCTGTAATGGAAATAGAAGTTGTCAATGGAAGGTCGTGGTACCACGATATCAAAAATTACCTAGAGAACACAACGCTCCCAGAAAAGGCCACCGAAAAAAATCAGAGGTCAATTCGCAGGTTATCTACTCAATTCATCTGCGTTGATGGGGTATTGTATAAGCGACAAGTCGACAGTATCCAATTAAGGTGCCTGGATGAAAAGAGGCTGAAAGGGTGATGGAAGAAACTCATGCTAGTGTTTGTGGGGCCCACATAAATTGTTTAATGCTGGCCAAGAAGATCATGAGGCAAGGGTTCTACTGGCTCACCATGGATACGGACTGCTCGAAGTACGTAAAGCAATGTCAGTTGTGTTAGCAGTATGCAGATTTGAGGCACTTGCCGATTTCGGAACTACACAGTTTGATGTCGCCTTGGCCGTTCGCAGCTTGGGGGATAGATATTATCGGAGAGATACACCCCATAGCCTCCAATGGACATTGATTCATCATAGTCGCTATCAACTATTTTACTAAATGGATAGAGGCCGAATTTAAGAAGGTCGATGCTCGAGATATGGCCAGATTCATTGAAAATAACCTGATATGTAGATATGGTCTCCCACATCACGTTGTATCCAATAATGTGGTCTAATTCATGGAAAAAATGAAGAAGTTACTTCAAAAATATGGCATCGAACATCACAAGTCCTTTCCGTATCGCCCACAAGCCAATGGGGCAGTAAAAGCCACCAACAAAAATGTCAAGAAAATCCTGGCCAAGATGGTTCAGAACTATAAGGCTGGGCGAAAAAGTTGCCTTTTGCACTTTCGGGTTATAGAACTACCGTCAGAACTTCTACAAGAGCCACGCCGTATTCCTTAGTGTATGGGATGGAAGTAGTACAGCCAGTTGAGATAGAACTCAAATCATTGAGGGTAGTCATGGAGGCCTATTACCACAATCAGATTTATCAAAAAAGGCTCGCCAGGTTATTCAGAAAGAAAGTCAAGAAACACCCGCTGAAGGAGGGAGATTTGGTATTCAAACAATTGAGACCGGGTGCGCCAGATATAAGGGGAAAATTCAGACCGACATGGGAAGGTCCTTTCATCCTTAAAAACTGTTGTCAAAATGAGATGGCAATTTTGGCAAATAGCGATGGTAACGAGTTCAAAGAGCCGATCAACATTGACAGACTCAAGAGGTTCCATGGATAAAGGCCAAAAATCAAAATAAGGGAAATAAAAGCTCCGCAGGTCGAAAATCGGAAAAAGGCAGCCTTACTAAAATTGGGCACCTCATCAGGGTGAAAGCCAAAAAAAAGGCATCCTGGGCAAAAATTAGAGACTTAAGAGAAAATAAAAAAACCCGAGAGGGCTGATTAGTAATGGGAGTTTGATGCTATTAGGATTTGTTCCAGGAATGAATGTAGTTTTGCATTTTGAATTAGTGTTAAATGATGATCATGTATATTGAAATCATACTGAAATGTACACAATTTTGCGAAATGAAATAAAACTGAATTTATGCATTTACATTATTTTCTAATTCTATTTTAAAAAGAAACACATGGCTCAAAATGCATGTAAAACTGAACTATACTCTATCACTACTCTCGCCGACCAGATGTTTGAGTCGTCGAGTCCTCTTATCAACTGCGGGGCTGAGCACCCATCTCTTATATGCACTGGATAAAGTGACAGAATGATTTTTGAAGGAGGGTATGACAGTCTTCAATGGTAACTCGACCCAGAGATCATGATATCGAGAAACAAAGGCTGAAGATAGAACTCCACCTCAAAAAGATAGAGGGAGTCTCACCACATCCTGGGTCATCCCAAGCTATCGAGCGCAGGGGGTTGTGATGTAAAAAGTGGCTTCGCGAAGCTCACACAGAGGAATACACCCCGAAGAGCCATCAACTATCGCGGCAGAGAGAGGAAGCCAAGCATTCATGAAATCGATATCCACGCCTGTTACCTCGCTAAGTTTGGTAATGCCCTCGTCGAGAGTCCCGAATGAGTACAGTCACTGACGGGGAAGGAAGTGCCTCGGGCAATATTGATTGATAACCCTGGGAGGAGGTTCTGACAGCAGTTTCAGCTTTTTTTGTAGCCATATCTGAAAAAAATAATAATAATATAGCAAAAGAAAAATCAAGCAAAAATAAAATAAGAAAAATAAAGCATAAAAGCCGCTAGAGTGAGTTGGATTCACCCTAGGCAAATGTAAGGCATAGGATTGTGTGAAAATTCAAAAATGACGCATTTCTCGCTAAGAAAATGTAACCCCCCCCCCCCCCCCCCCCCCCCTCCCGTTAGCCCTGTTGGAAGGATGCCGGAGCGTCACGCGCACAACTCACATAAACGCGTACATATACTCAAAGCATGCTAAGGAAAACAAATACATTTAATCAAGATATAACATATCCATACACACATAATCATAATGTCATATCGTTTTACAAAATGAGTTTTGTAAATAAATACATATACAAAATTATCCTTTACAAAATATAGCGAAAGACAAAATAACTCAAATTCTAGACTTCTAGTAGCCGACCTGCAGATGTCCGACTCCCAAGAAGAACCTGCCACCTACACGGGAAAGGAGCCCGTGCTAAGCGATAACGCTTAGTGGGGAGGAACAACGCATGCATGTACATATAATCGCAATAACATATATATATATATAAACTTAATAATAATAATAAAGCATAAAAGCATATACTACTCAAGTCTATAACAATCGTCATCGTACTTAAGTATATTGGGAAAATACACCATTCAAATTCGAATACAAGTGTTACATCTCATCATGTCATAACGCATATACATAGACATGTAACATATATTCATTTCATATAACCATTAGCTTCATAAAACAATCGCATGTACTAAACTCAAGTAATAGCCTGAATATTCGTTAATTAGTGGATACGGGTACTAATGATACTGATAGGACACAGTATCCCAAGCATATGGAGATATGAGTCTCAAAACATGTTATAATCATGTATACCCGAAGGTATACCGGAGACCGAGGCCTCAAACAGCTTATATGACCCAAACGGGGTCCACATGTAACAAATGACATATAGCAGCTGCACTCACACTCTGACCCTGGATAAGCGCTTATATATCCACTAACTATGACTACAAGGCTCAAAGGCACTAATAAAACAATAAATACATATATCCATTTCTTTTCACTATAAAGGTATAAACTAACAAAGTATTCAAGTAACTTAACCACACATATACATAGATCAGAAATAAAGTCATATAAATCATTCACAGGTAAAATCGACATACCACCCTCAAATGGATAACTCATACATATATACCATTTAACATGCTATGAAAACTTATTTAGATATGTTAACCCATTTATGAAAGTCAATATTCTATATAAGTAACATTTGAGAATGTAAAAAGGAGAAAACTTTACATGTTGAAGATACCTCACGGTGGTAACCAAAGTGGTTGCCACTGTGACATGCATATCACTCAAAACAGAATGCAAGACTGTGATACCTCACGATGGCAACCAAAGTGGTTGTCACCGTGACATACCCAAACAGGCGGCCATAATGCAATTCTAACCTACCTCACGGTGGCAACCAACTTGGTTGTCACCGTGACCTATGTAAAATTTCAATTCTACAGAACCCAAACATATAACCAAGCCTTTCCAAACCTCCACAACCCTAAAATCATACATAGATCATTCATTCCTATATCATATCTTTAACATAAACCATAATGAACTCATAACCATGCTGCAATTATCATGCTTATAACAACAACATTCAATTACACAACAAGTACACAAATCACTTATGCATAATCATATACAAAAACACACAACCAAAAAGAATATATAACTCAAATCATGATCCAAAAGATGGTGTAAAAACACTCCCAAACATATAACCAAGAAAACTCCCAAATCTGAAATGGAGCTCAAATCTTCACTTGCTTTAGTCAACAACTTTTCCTTTCCCTCTATCCTTTCTCTTTTCTTCAGCTTCTTGCAACCAAACAAAACAATAACTCCATTAACTCAAGAACATAACCTTTAAAAACACATTCAATCCTGTAAAATGAGAAGAAGAATAATAATACCCAAAGCAAAACAGCCACTTACCTCTTTTAGAACCTTCAAAGCTCAAACCCTAGACCAAAGGTGGAAGAAAACCCACATGAAAGGAAGAGAGAGCAGAAATGTAGATGGGAAAGTGAGAGAGAGAGGCGTGGGAAAGGGAAGGCAACACTCCAAATGGCTTCTACGAGAAGCTACTCTCTCCTTCCCTCTCTCTTCTCCTTTCAAATCCCATTCAATGCTCCCACCAACCATTACACATGTCACTCCACTATTGGTCCCTTAATCTCATCTTTGACTAACAATCCATGGCACCAAACTCAACTCACACCATATAACCTCCAATAAATCACTTTTACATCCAAGTTACCATGCACAAATACCACTAGATTATGCCAAAACTAAAAGTACCCTACATCCATACATCACATATATACCATATAATTCCTTCAATTAACTTAACTAATTAATTCCTTGTAAAAAAAAATCCTTATTATCCAAATTTTCTTTTGCTAGCATTACCGAACGCTCTAAATATTCCGACTTACCATGCAGATTTCGATTAGGCCTATTTTGGGTTGTTACAGAAAAGCTAGTGTGAAAATCCACGAGGGACACATTACCTTCTAAAATAATGACGTACTTGGAGTAATAAGGGGCTCCCGGAGAAGGTAGTAAAAGACTCAGCATGGACAGAATCCAAGCCCATAATGGTCTCGAAGTGGGAAAGGGCTTAGCCCACAATGAAAATCATCCCCAATCCCGAATAAACAAAGATCACCGGTAAACTCCTCTGAAGTCACAGTCAGATACCTCATGAGATAAAACAGGAAAATGACACCCATATGGAATGGGGGAACATCAGAGAAGTCCTCCAATGCCTCAATCAGTGGCTCTAAAGCAAAAGCAGAACCCTGAGGGATCAATAGGGTGGCATCAGAAGAAGGAATGCTCAAGGCCAGTGCAATGTCCCGGGAATGAATCAGGCCACAAGGGGGAATACAGGGTAAGGCACTAGGAGGATACCAGGCCCCAATGATGGCAGCAAACTCTTCAAGCAAGGGGCATAGTTCCTGATAAGTGAATCTGAAGACATGAAAATAGGGGTCCTAGAAGAAGACTACAGCTAGAAGGAGGTTGTGATCTATCCTAACTCTTCTCATGAATCTCAAGCCAGAAACTGGAGAAAGGGCGATGTTTTCCCAAGTTCGAGGGTTATCCAGAACTCAGTGCATCTTGGTGATAACAGACACAGTCATTTCCCAAGTGTTGTAGCTGAGAAATTAAAATTGACAAAGAAATTAAAGTAAAGAAGAAAAGAGAGAAAAACCTAAAAAATAAGCTTTGGCTGAGACTCGAAGTGTTGAAAGTGCATAAAGTTCAAGGAAAAAAGGGATATTTAAAGGAAAATGCCAGCCGACGGGGTGCCCGTCTGTTGGTATTCCAATGGGAAGCCCGTCGATCAACCTATATGACTCTTGGGAGATCTATTTTCTTGCATATTCCATGCATGTCACACTCATAAAATAATTTTTGCATATTTCTATTATCCTCGCAACATGACATAGACCTGACACAGAAATTGTAGCAAGATATTCAGGGAGTATTTAAGAAAAAAAAAAAGGCAATGCATTTAATGAGCTAATTAATCAATTAATTAGCTAATTAATGAAGGGGGCGAAAACGAAGCGGAAAACAAAATTTTTAACGACCGACGGGATGCCCGTCACTCGGTGTTCAGACGGGCAGCCTGTCGGTCATGAAAAGGTATAAAAGGATCGTCCAGCAATGCCCCTTCAATTTTCTTTCTTCTTATTCCTTTTCTCTCTCAAAAAATCGACACCCCCTTGCGGTTTTTTGCCCTTTTCTCACTCATTTTTAATCCATTTTGCGCACCACTTGCACCAAAATGACCCTTGCACCGTCGCACAGCTTTAGGATTACTTTTTTCGCACTTTTGTCAAGTTTTTTTTTTAGTACATTTGGTCAAATACCAGGTTAGTTTGTCTTATTTTTCTACTCTTTTCTACTACTTTTTTAAGTAATTTGCATGTAAAATGTATGTCTAGTATATTTTAGCAAAATGTAGGACTAAATTCTGCCCATTTATGCTTAGCCTTTTGGACTGTATACAAAGCATAGCCATGAGAATATGAATATGCATGGACAAATAAAAATTATGAATGAAAAAAGAGAACTATGGACTTGGAAACTTGCCCTCGTATAACTCGATTTTAGGACTAGTTTGGACTAAATGAAATGCGTAAATGGCATGCAATAATTGTTGCTTGGGGCCTGTCCCATTATTCTGTTTTTTTGTGCAGGGAGTTGGGAATATCCTTACCGGGATGTTGCCCAAATATTTAAGATTTTCTGGGTAGGTACATCCTTACCGGGATGCTGCCGAATCTTTCTGGTAGGCATATTTCAGCCAAAATGCTGTCGGAATTTACAGAATTTTAATCTTATGATCAACTTGCTTGCGGTAACAATGAAAGATTAATTTTTCTTCTTTTCTTTTCAGGATGCCTCCGCGACACAACATTCACCACGACTAGGCTGAGCCTCAGGCTCCTATATGGATGAGCGATGAGGCCAGGGAGAGATTCCGAGCGTTGGCTCATGTACAGTTCAGAGCCAGCTATTTTGTCTCCAGACCATTCTTGCAGAGTATGGGGATGCTGGAGGAGGTGGATGCTTTAGTCGCAGCTGCAGGATGGATAGAGTTCTTGTGGCCGTCATTTCAGACTCATCTCGAGGTCATCCGGGAGTTTTTGGCTACCCTCCATTACTGGGGATTCTAGAGATCAGACACTAAGGAGGGGGTCATCCAGTTCTGGGTCAGAGGACACCACCACAACATCATGCACTAGAGATTTTCTGAGGCCATGGGGCTGCCATATGGGGATGATATCATGATTCCCCAGAGAGATGTTAGGAGACAGCATTAGGAGATGATTGCCATGCCGGGAGTGTCGTATGACCATGATACGGCGAAGAAGAATACAGTGCTCTTGTTGCAGGCACTGAGATATATACACAGAGTGCTCTCCAGTTCTTATTTAGGTCAGGCAGGTAATCTTAGTTCTGTGAACGGAGCTGAGATCTGGAGCCTAGGGGCGATGGTAGCTGGCCGGCGCCTCAACATTAGCCACAAGATTGTGGCTAATCTAGTCCGAGTCTCACGGGGAGCAGCCCCTATGGTATGGGTAGGAGGAGTGGTGACCAGATTGCTGCTACACTTGGGAGTCGACGCAGACAGTTTCGGGCCTCCACTGGATGAGAGTGTGTATGTGGATGCTTCAGCAGCTCTGACCATAGGTATCATTGCATCGGTGGGTGATCGGGCGAAGGAGTATCGGTTGCTATCTATACATGAGACTAGGCATATGTTTGGCCTTCCTTCACTCCAGCCGATAGAGGAGGAGCCTCAGATGCAGGAGTAGCCTCCACAGTAGCCGGAGTACTAGGAGCCATAACCCATGTAGATGCCCCCACAGCAGTCTCAGCCAAAGGAGGAGCAGCCTCAGACGCCATTTAATATGGGCATTGAGTTCAGCATGGATGAGCTGATAGTCACTCCTCCGGCGCAGAGGGTTCAGAGCCCTACTCCACCTCCACCATCACGGGTCCAGCGGTCAGTACTCCGAGAGACTGAGAGGTTCCACCCGTATAGGAAATCAGGACACCTGGGAGCATCTACCTCTATGGTACCTCCCCCAGAGCACAGAGCAGAGCCATCACCTTTCGCTCTATCGCCACCACCTCATCCAACCTAGCCTAACCTCATTGCAGCTGTGACCTCTATCCTCACCGCCATGGAGCATCGACAGGAGGAGAGAGACCCAGCCCTCCTTCAGCATCTTGATCGGTATGAGGAGAGGGATTGGATCATGTTAGAGCAGTTGGGCAAGCAGGAGAGAGTTATACAGGAGCAGGGGAGGCTCATTGAGGACCTACGGTGGAGTTTGAGTGCCTCCCATGATGCAGCAGCTCAGAGAGTAGACACAGCTATCCAGATGATGGATGAGTCTGTCAGCGCCCTCAGGTTTCGGATAGAGATTTTGAAGGGTGCTATACCACTTATATCTGCATCCATCAGGGAGTTCCAGGAGCAGACGGAGACCAGGCTCAAGAACATCAGGGACACGGCTAGGGATCAGACCACAAGACTGTCGAGGGCCTTCATAGAGCTGGGGGGGATAGTCAGAGATACCTTGGAGTTCATCGGAGTTTACACTCAGCCCTTTCTGGATAGATATGCTCAGGTCCAATTCCAGCAGGCCACCCCAGCAGCGGGACAGCTAGTATCCACACCAGTCGTCGTCCCTCCGCATTTTCACCCAGAGACCAGACCCTCAGCACCTCCCAGTCGGCCTTCTACTTCTAGAGCCAGGCCGTCCGCATCTTCATCTCGTAATCAGGAGGAGGACCCAGAGGAGCCCTCAGACTATTTTCCTCTGTAGTGTGTTCAGGGAGTTTATGTTATTGTACTTGTATACAAAATTTGGATTTTATTAGTGAAATTTCATTTTTGTTAAATTTACATTTCATTATGTATATTTATATTGCTGCTAATATCTTACATGCACTTTCCAAATGTTTGATAACACGATAAGTAAGAAAAAGAAAATAAATAATAACATAAAAATTGTTTATGTTTACAAAATGAATTGACTCACAATGAATTAATAAAATCTCTTATGAACCATAGGAACATAACGCCGCGCCGACCCGAGGATTGTCGATAGTTAAGCACTAGGCTAACCAGATGGTGGTTAGCAAATTAGATGCTACGTTATTCAGATGATGGTTGATATGCAGATCGGATGGGGGTCAGCATATCAAAAATCATACCTTACAGATCGGATGGGGGTCAGCAAATCAAAAATCACATCTTGCAGATCGAATGGGGGTCAGCAAATCGAAAATCATATCTTACAGATCAGATGGGGGTTAGCAAGATCATGTCGTGCAGGCTTGAAAGCGGCTGGTAAGGCAAAATACTCAATCACAGACACCGTACAAGTCGAGACAAGGTTAGCGGGATGCATGCGATAGAACAAATCGCAACCGAGTTGTAGTTAGATAACACTACCTCTCACAACATCCAGGCACCGTGCAAGCCGAGACGAGGCTAGTGGGGCACACGTGATAGAACAAATCTCAACCGAGTTGTAGTTAGATTACACTACCTCTCATAACATTCAAGCACCGTGCAGGCTGGGATGAGGCCAGCAGTGCACATGCAACAGAACAAATTGCAATCGGGTTGTAGTTGGATAACACTACCTCTCACGACAATCAGGCATCGTGCAGGTCGAGACGAGGCCCGCAGAATGAAGGTGGTCGGACGAATCATCAAACGGTTGTGGTAAAGTACACTACAATTCTGCAGCAAGGAGTCCCCAGCTTGAACACAACAGCGAAAAGGTAAGGACTGCCTCAGGTATGCATTTCTTCCCTTTCTTCTCTGAATTTTAGCTGATCTAGACAGTAGTGCACTAGTTTTTCCAAAAATTGGGGGTAACTGTAGACACCAGGTCCTAAGATAGTCCAGATCAGAGTTACCCGATGAAGATATCAATGTCTGTTTCCAGGCAAATGGATGAAAGTTGTGAGTATTCATTCTCCGATTCTACAAGGATTGAGGATTCTTCTTAGTGATAGGGGAATTCCATACGTCTGGAAAAGTTCCTATTTTGAAAATCTGGACTTTGCTCCACCGACGGGTATTCCGTCGGTCATAGCGATGCCCGTCGCTCATTCCTAAGAACAGCCTGTGACGAGCGACGAACCCCAGGGCGCCCCGAAAGCCCGCTTTTAGGGCTTTTGAGAGACGTTCTTTAAAACTTATAAGAGATTACAAGTGCGCCTATATTGGGCAACAAGGAGGTTTCTTGGAGTTGCCACCCAATAGAACATTGAGAAAGGTCGTCTAGCCTCAGTGAGCCTAAGACAGCGCATATGCATCCATTTTGGGCAAGCCGGAGATATTTTGGAGGTCCCACCCCAATAGAACTTTGGAGTGATCCTCTAACCTTGTGGAGCCTAGGATTATGCAAATTGGGCCTTTTTGTGGGCAACAAGAGATATTTGGAGACTCTATCCTAATAGAACATAGAGATAGTCCTCTAACCTCGTTGATCCTAAGACCAGAGTAGGTTCGGGACTTCTCATTTATTCATACCTTGGTTAATATTATAACTGATTTTTGAATTTATCATCTCATCCAATTTCTCATTCAATGCAATTAATTAAAGTGCAAGTAATCCATACAAGGAAAGCAGTAAATGGGTGTAAAATAGAAAATTATGAACATAAATTACAACAAAACTAGGGGCAGAATACAACTCCCACTGTAAATAACGTGCACGTCATACACAAATTGGGAAATTCATTAAAGATGAAGACATTGGTCCTCGCATGCACATTTATTAAAAACAAGCTTAAAATGACAATTTTATTTAGCTAAAAAATAGGACATTGGTCCTCAGTTAGTAATGAAAATCCCAATTCAATTACTATAAAATATTTGGCCATTTTATTTTAGCGGGATTAAAATAATATTTACAACGATAATAAATAAATATGATAAAAAAGGATAAGGTTGAAGAATGAACTCGGGTGAGGATCCTCAGATCATTGTAATAGCCATCATTTAACAATCCTAGATCCACCAAAAATAGTCAAATAAAACTCACAAAAAATGGAAACCATGTTAGTGTCAAAATTAAGAGCAAAATAAAATGCTAGAAGTTAAATATCAATAAAAAATGTGAAATAGCCATGAAAACCATAGGAGAATAAGTAAAAAAAGAGAAAGAAAAGATTTAGGGGAGAAAAGGCCCAGGGACGGCCCAACACTCGTGACCGACGGGCATCCCTTGGTTGACCGGCGGGCGAAAGCAATAACCATCGACGGCCTATCGCTCGCATGAGCGACGGCCGTCGGTGGTTTTTCCACCCGTCGGTCACCCCTGATTCTGAAATTAAAATGGAAAAAAGTCCAAAAATTGATTTTAATATTTAATAAATGAAAATTCTATTTATAAAGTTAGTGTAAAATAATTAAACTGCACAAATGATAAATCCAGAATGTTTACCCTCGGATTTTACCTTTAAAGGTGAACGTTGAGTGATTTCAGGTCCTCGAGTTCTACAAGGACTGATCCGTGATTGCATGATTTCAGGAGATTTTTTATTACAAAAATCGTATTTCGAAAATGAATCAAAAAAAGAAAATTATATTTTTCTTTCTCGAACTTTTGACAGCAATTAAATGTCGGGAATAGCTAAATCGGATAGAAACGAATGGATTCGTTACCTCGAATTAGCTTAATTCGGACATAAAAAATGAGAGAAAGAAGAAATTTTGAAAGAGAATTCTTTTATAAAATGCGAAAATAAAATCTCTGTGAAAAACTGCTAAGATTTAGTTTTCTTCCAAAATTTCTAACCTCGAATATTTTTTTTTAATGACGTTTTATCCCCTATTTATAGAGTTTAGAAAATAATTCAAATAAATTTAAATTTAAGATTTAAATTTGAAAAAGATTTCTAAAATCAAATCAAAACCGAATCGATTTCCAAAATATTTGCAAAATCAAATCTAATATTCAAAAATATTTGAAAATATTTAGAGGATTTTGATAAGATTTAGAAAATATATGATAAATCTAAGAAATCTTAACAAAATCCCGTGAAAATAACTGAAAGATCACCGACCGATGGGCGTCTGTGGGCTATCAACGGGCGTCTGTTGGAGGGGTACACTAGGTCTTTTGACAGGCGGTCCACCCATGAGACTCGAAAGTGAGCGATGCCTGTCTCTCGCGAGGAGCGGGCATCCCTCGAACGAGCGACGGGCACCGTTCAATCGCGAGAGATGGGCCCCACTGCCGAGCGATAGCCGGCGCTCGACACGAGAGACGGGTCTCTCGTGCGAGCGACGGGCTTCCCACCACCGACAGGTCTCCCATCGGTTGACCAAGATTTCCATTTTCAAAGTTTTGACCATCCGAAACCTCCTGTTACTGAGAAAAATCCTCAATCCTTGTAAAACCGAAAAATGAAAACTCCTGATTTCCATCTATTTGTCTGAAAATAGAAGTTAGTCTCTTCATCGGGTAACTCTGATCTGGACTATCTCAGGACCCAGTGTCTACAGTTGCCCTCAATTTTGGGGAAACTAGTACACCAGTGTCTAGACGAGCCAAAATTCAGAAAAGAGAGGAAAAAATGCATACCTGAGGCAGTCCTTACCTTCTCGATGTTGCATGAAAGCTAGTGATTTCTCATCTCCATCCGGCAAGCCTCGTCTCAGCTTGATCGGTGTTTGAGTGTTCTGGAAGGCAGTGTTATCCAACTGTAACCCATTTGCAATTTGTTCTATTGTAAATGCACTGCTTACCTCTTTTTGGCTTGCACGGTGTCTGAGTGTTCTGGGAAGTAGTGTTCTCTAACTATAACCCACTTGCGATCTATTCTATCGCGTGTGTCCCGCTGGTCTCATCTCGGCTTGCACGTTGTTTGTGAGATGCAGTGTTCTCTAACTATAACCTTTGTTATAATCTATTCTATCGCTGGTGTCCCACGGGCCTCGTTTTGGCTTACACGGTGTCTGTGAGATGCAATGTTCTCTAACTACAACCTCTGTTGCGATCTGTTCTATCGCTGGTGCCCCGCTGGCCTCATCTCGGCTTGCACAGTGTCTGTGAGATGCAGTGTTATCTAACCACAATCCCGTTGCAATCCATTCTATCATAGGTGTCCCCTGGCCTCATCTCGGCTTGCACGGTATCCTCGCTAAACTCGATCCGATCTGCAAGATGCGTGATTGAATATTCTATTTTGCTGGCCTCTTCCGGGCACGACATGATCTTGCTAACTCCCATCCAATTTGCAAGACGTGTGATTTTCAATTTTTTGACCCCCGTCTGACCTACAAGGTGCGAGTTTTGATTTGCTAACCCCCATCCGATCTACAAGACGTGTCTTTTGATTTACTAACCACCATCCGGCTAGCAAGGTATGACTTTTGATTGAATATGATCTGAGCGATGTAGTGTTTGATTTGCTAATCATTACTTAATTATCGACCATCCTCGTGTTGGTTGGAAAATCATGTTCCTTTGTTCATAAAAGATTTTTGTTAATTTATTGTGAGTTGACCTAATTTGTAGATTAATAAATATCTTTTATGTTGTCATTCATTTTTCCCCTTTTTTTTATCATATCATCAAATGTTCATCAAGAGGAAGCAAGATAATAACAAGATAAATATACAAAATGAAATGTAAATTTAACAAAACATAAAATGTGAGTTCCACTAGCAAAATATCAATTTTGTACAATGCATATACAAATATGACAAAATAAAAATTCAAAATACAGTCTAACAAGCTCCCTGAATAAGCTAGAGAGGACGGTTGTCTGAGGGCTCCTCCTCTGGGTCCTCATCGTCTTTTGATATGTGCATCGGCTGGCTCTACGACGAAGATGCGGAGGATCCAGCTCTCGAGGTAGAGGGCTGACGAGGCGGCGCTGAGGGACCAGGCCGTGGCTGGTAACAAGGTGGAACAGCGACCGGCGTAAATAATGGCTCTCCTCTCGCAGGGTCCCCCTGCTAGAATTGTACCTGGGCGTACCCGTCGAGGAAGGGCTGAGCACACACTGCCATAAACTCCAATGAATCCCTAACCACTCTGCCTAACTCTGTGAAGGCCGTGGACAGTCTAAGAGTCTGGTCCCTAGCTGCATCCCTGATGCGCCCGAGCCTCTCATCTGTCTGCTCCCTAAACTCTCTGATGGACTAGGAGATGGGTGGTATAGCACCCACCAGCACCTCAACCCTAAACCAAAGAGCGCCGACTGACTCATCCACCATCTGGATGACTGCATCTGTCCTTTGAGCCACGACATCATGGGAGGTGCTCAAACTCAGCCTCAGCTCCTCAATGAGCCACCCATGATCCCGTATGACCCTATCCTGATGATCTAGCCGCTCCAGAATCATCCTATCTTGCTCCTCCTGCCTTCGCTCCATGGAGGTCAAGAGGGAGGTCACTGCTGCTACTAGATCTGGCTGAACCGGCTGGGGCAACGAAGATAGTACGGGAGGCACTGGCTCTGTTGTCTGCTCAGCAGGTGGTGTCGTAGATGTAGATGTCCCCGAATGTCCTGCCCTACTATATGGGTGGAACCTCTCGGGAACCCGAGGTACTGACCGATGTACCCGTGATGGAGGAGGAGGGGTGGGACTCTGCACCCTCTGTGCTAGAAGAGTCACGATCAACTCGTCCACACTAAACTCTATCCCCATATCAAGTGGGGTCTGTGGCTGATCCTCATCTGCCTGCTGCTGTGGAGGCTGGCCCTTCTGGAACTCTGGCTGCTAGGGAGGCTGGGCCTCCTAATAGTCTGGGTGCTAGGGAGGCTGCTCCTCCATCTGAGGCTCCTCCTCTGCTGGCTGAAGAGAAGGAAGGCCGAAGGCCTGTCTGGTCTCGTGAATAGTGTGTAGCCTATACTCCTCAGCCTATCCTGGCAATTGAACTATCATCCTTATAGTCAGGGCCGACAAGGCATCCACATTAAAACTCTCATTCAAAGGTGGGCCCAAAACTGTCTGGTCGAGCCCCCAACTATAGCAATAATCGGGTCACCACCCCTCCTGCAAATACTATAGGGGCTACGCCCCTAGATACCCTAACCAAATTAGCCACGATCTCGTGGCTAATATTGAAACGATGTCTTACAGCCATCGTCCAAAGACTCCAAATCTCGGCTGCGTTCAGCGAACTCGGGTTACCAACCCGTCCCAAGTAGGAACTGGAAAGTACTCTGTGAACGTACCGAAGAGCCTGCGATGAGAGCACCGTACTCTTCGCCATATTGTAGTCATACGGCACTCCCGACAAAGCTATAATCTCCCAATACTGGAGCCTAACAGCCCTCTGAGGCACTATGACGTTGGGCCTAAATGGTAATCCCATGGCCTCAGCAAATCTCTGGCGAGTGATGTTGTACTAATAACCACGGACCCAAAATTGAATCACCCCCTACTCTGTATCTGACCTCTGAAACCCTCCGTAATGTAGAGTGGCCAAAAACTCCCAGACAACCTCGGGATGCATATGAAATGAAGGCCACAGAAACTCTGTCCATCCCGCAGCCGCAACTAATGCGTCCACCTCCTCTAGCATCCCCATGGCGTCTAGGAAGGGTCTGGAGACGAAGCGGCTGGCCCGGAACTACACTCAAGCCAAGGCTCTAAATCTCTCTGTAGCCTCATCAATCATCCAGAGTGGAGCCTGAGGCTCATGCTGGTCACGTGGAATATGACGTCGCGGAGGCATCCTGAAAAGAAAATAAAAAAAAAATAGCTTTACATTATGGCAGCAGACAGGCCTACCGAAAGGCATAAATTTCGTAAATTTTCGGCCATATTTCGACTGGAATATGTCTACCAAAATCTCTGCAATACCCAGGCAAGGATGTGCCTACCTAGAAAATTTAAAAAAAAAATTGGGCAGCACCCCGGCAAGGATATGCCTACTCAGAGGAATAAAAATAAAAAAATTTGGGCAGCATCCCGGCAAGGATGTGCCTACCCAAAAAAATTAAAAAAATTTGGGCAGCATCCCGGTAAGGATGTGCCCAACTTCCTGTATAAAAAACAACAATTAGACAGGCCTCAGGCCCTAAGCAACATTTCACTCTATTTGACTTATTCAGTTCGTGCTAGTCCTAAAAACTAAGTCAAATAGAGTCAACTGCACAAGTTCAACAGTTTTTTTTATTGGTCTAGTGTGCATGCATTTCTATAACTATATTTTATACACAGTCTAAAGAAATTCAGTAGAGATAGGCAGAAAATACTACATTTTACAAAAACACGCATTCTTCATGCAAATTATTTAGAAATAAATAAAGAAAGGAGTCGAAAAATTGACAAACTAACCTGTAAGTTGACGAAAATAAAACTCAACAAAACACCAAAATAATTACTATTAAATGTGCGTGAAGGTGTGGGGATCGTTTTGGTGCAAACGGCGCGTAAAATGGATGAAAAATAAAGAAGAAATGAGCCAAAACCCGAAAGGAAGCGTCGGTTGGTGAGGAGAAGAAGAAAAGAAATGAAAGTCCGTCGGTTGCCCGCGCTTTTTACAGATTTGGCTGACTGACGGGCTGCCCGTCTAAAGCACCGAGCGACGGGTAGCCCGTCTGTCGTTCAAAATTCCGAACTGATCCCTCATTAATTACACAATTAATTTCTAATTAATTACTAACTCATTTAATGCTTTTTTTTCCTCCCTGAATTTTTTTCGACTTGCGCATCCGGTGTGTATCCCTATCAAATTGATAAAGCAATAGAAATATGTGAAAATTATTTTATGCACGTGACATACATGAAAATATGCAGGGAATAGATCTGCCAGTGGTCAACTAGTTTGATCGACGGGCTTGCCGTCGAAAGAATCCCGTCGGTCATGTCCTGCTTATAAATTGCTCCTTTTTCTTGGATTTCATGCCATTTCATCACTCCAAGCCTACATCCAAGCTTCTTTCTCAGGTTTTTTCCCTTCTTCTTCCTTATTTCCTTTGCTGATTTAGATTTTTGATTATAGCACTTGAAAAATGTCTTCCCCTAAAGAATTTGCTGCCATTGTCGGGGCCTGGTATCCTCCCAGCGCCTTGCCCTGCACTCCTCGCTGTGGTCTGATTCACACTCGGGATGTTGCCTTAGCCTTAAGCATAGCTCCTTCCGATGCAGCTCGCTTGGTTCCCCAGGGTCCTACATTCACCTTAGAGCCACTGATCTAGGCACTGGACGGATTTTTTGACGTTCCACCGTACCGTGCGAGTGTCATCTTCTTATTCTATCTGATAAGATACTTGACTGTGACTTCAGAGGAGCTGATCGGTGACTCTCATCTGTTTGGGATTCTAGATGACTTTCATCGCGGGCTGACCCCCCGTCCCACTGATCCTTGCTGAGACTATCCTAGGTCTGGATTCTGTTCGTGCCGGGTCTTCTGCCTCCTTCTCCGGGAGCCCCTTATTACTCCTGGTAAGTCATTATTTTAAAGGTAGTACATCCCTTGTGGATTTTCACACTAGCTTTTCTTAGCGGGAAGTGCGTCCTTTTCGGATTTTCACACAACCTTATGCCTTACTTTTGCTTGAAGTGAACCCAACCCACTCCAGTAGCTTTTATTATTATTATTAATTTGTTTTTTTATTTTCTCTTTTTTCATATTTTCTTTTGTTCTCTTTTTAGATATAGCTGCAAGAGAAGTTGAAATTGCTGTCAAAACCACCTCCCTGGTTTATCGGTCAATATTCTTCGAGTCATTTTCTTCCCCTTCAGCGACTGTACTCATTCGCAACTCTCGCTGAGGGCATCATCAGATTCGGTGAAGTAACAGACGAGGATATTATCTTCATGAGCATTTGACTCCTCTTATCTGCTGCAATAGTTGATGGCTCTTTAGGATGTGTTCCCTTATGTGGGCTTCGTGAGGCTACCTTTTACATCACGGTACAATGCTCCCGACAGCTCGGGATGACTCAAGACGTGGTGAGAGTCTCTCTATCTTTCCGAGGCAGAGTTTTGTCTGCAGCTTTTGCCTCCCGGTATCATGATCTTTGGGCCGAACTACCAGTGAAGACTGTCATTCCCTCTTTTGGAAATCACTCTGACGCTTCTAACAGCGCATACAAGAGATGGGTGCTTAGCCCTACCATTGACAATAGGACTTGACGACTCAGACATTTGGCCGGCGAGAGTAGTAGTAGGGTTTATTTCAGATTTGTATGCATTTTGAGCAATATGTTTCTTTTTAGAATGGAACTAGAAAATAATATAAATAAATGAATTCAGTTTTATTTCATTTCACAAAATTGTGTACATCTCAGTATGATTTCAATATACATGATCATTATTTAACACTAATTCAAAAATGTAAAACTACATTCATTCATGGAACCAAACCTTGATAGCATCAACTCTTGTTACCAATCAGCCCTCTCGGATTTTCTTGATTGGACATTTTCTCTCAAGCCTCTAATTTTTGACCAGGGTTCCTTTTTTTCGGTTTTCACCTTGATAAGGCACCCAATTTTAGCAAGGCCGCCTTTTTTCGATTTTCGACCCGTAAGGCTTTTATTTTCTTCTTTTGATTTCATTGTCTTTAGCCATGGAACCTCTTGAGCCTATCAATGTTGATCGGCTCCTTGAATTCATTGCCATCGCTATCTGATAGAATCGTCGCTCCTTTTGACAACAGTTTCTTGAGGATGAAAGGCCCTTCCCATGTCGGTCTGAATTTCCCTCTGATATCGGGCACGCCTGGTCTCATTTGTTTGAATACCAAGTCCCCTTCCTTCAATGGGTGTTTCTTGACCTTCTTTCCGAATGACCTGGCAAGCATTTTTTGATAGACCTGATTATGATAGTAAGCTCTTAATCTGGTCTCATCTAGCATGTTCAAATGTTGCAGCCGCTGTTGTGTCCACTCAGTTTCCAGAATCTGAGCTTCCATGACTACCCTCAATGATTTTAGCTCTATCTCGACTGGTAGTACTGCTTCCGTCCCATATACCAAGGAATACGGTGTGGCTCCCGTAGAAGTTTTGACGGTCGTTTTGTACCCCCAGAGTGCAAAAGCCAACTTGTCAGCCCAATCCCTATAGTTCTAAACCATCTTGGCCAGGATTCTCTTGACATTCTTATTGGCGGCTTCTACTACTCCATTAGCCTGTGGAC
Organism: Excoecaria cochinchinensis; assembly: GCA_947683425.1. Taxonomy (NCBI): domain Eukaryota; kingdom Viridiplantae; phylum Streptophyta; class Magnoliopsida; order Malpighiales; family Euphorbiaceae; genus Excoecaria; species Excoecaria cochinchinensis. Next base: position 11,968,481 of record CANTUQ010000043.1, read on the forward strand.
GATAAGGAGAAGATTTGTGATGCTCAATGTCGTATCTCTGGCGTAACTTCTTCGTTTTAGCCATTAATTGGACTCCATTGTCGGATATGACATGATACAGAAGGCCATATCTGCATATCAGGTTCTTTTTGATGAATTTGGCCATATCCCGAGCATCAACCTTTTTGAAAGATTCCGCCTCTACCCATTTTGTAAAGTAGTCAATGGTGACTATGACAAATCTATGTCCATTGGAGGCCGTGGGACGTATTTCTCCAATAATATCGATTCCCCAAGCTGCGAACGGCCAAGGTAATGTCAAACCGTGTAACTCTGAAACTGATAAATGCCTCAAATCTGCGAATTGCTGACACAATTGACATTATTTTACGTATTTTGAGCAGTCCGTGTAACACCCCCTACTCATACGTAGGCGATCCCATCCGATAAGGAGTGAGATACCGTATGGGTAAAGGTGCCACCACGCAAATACAGAATATACATACATTCATACACAAACATACATACCTAAATACAGGGTAATTAAAAACTTTACAAAATCGTTCATGAAGGAAGCTGATCATGCATTAATATAACGGAAAACATTACATTACTGTTTGATCAACCAACAGGTACAAAAGATAATTATATACCCAAAAATACACTTATACATATGCGGAAGCTGTTACAAAATTAACATAAGAGAGTTCTATACAAAAAGAATCATCAAGCTACAAAATTAAGCCCTACACTAAAACCCAGCTGTGTTGGCCTGGCTGCGACGACTCTCCCAAGGCAACTCCTTCCACACCTGCACGGGTAAACACACCGTGCTAAGCGATAAACGCTTAGTGGGGAAAACACAAATCAAATGGATGGCCATTCACAATGGTCGTCAAGCAAAACACATACAGATGGCATAATCAAAAATACACATTAGATAAGAGTATAAACGTACGAACATATAGAGTCATACATTTGATATAACATAGCTGTCTTCAATATATCACAATAATAACCATATTTGGATAATAAATTCTCATAATTAGCTAAACAATTCCAAACAGCAAAGCACCTGCTGACTCAAAGTAGTGGATAATGAGTGAACGGACAGTACTTTACGGGTACGAACCGATTAAAAATAGTACCTTACGGGTACGAATCGAAAACCAATTTACTTTATCATTTGCAAAATGTTTAATAAAGGGACCTTAAACAAGATCCAAACACATAAAAGGGTTCGCGAGGAACCAAACCGGACCTGAACGGGGTCCAAACTGAACTGAGGCTGCAGCTATAAGACTATATTAGGCATGCCTAACTATCCACTGAACTGACTCTAGCAAGTTATGCATAATCCATTCAATTCATTCCATAATATCCCAAATCACATATATACATATTTGCATACATATAGGCAAGTTCATATCATGGATTCGCATTCGTATAATTCATAAGTTAACAGATATAAGGCTTATAGTTACCAAAAGAAACTGAAGTTCAAAACCACACACGCACCAAGGGAAAACTTATTAAGCATAACAAGGCTGTCGTGCTCGCGACGTCTGTTGCGCTCGCGACAGAGACCATAGTCTCTTCGTTGCGCGCACGCAACGGACTTCATGATTGCGGGGAGGGGGAAAAGCCTGACTCTATCGCGCTCGCAACTCTGTCACGATCGCGACAGAGAGTCAAAATATCTCTATCGCGGGATCGTGATAGATCGCGTGCTCGCGACAGCACAGGCCAGCATTGTGCTCTGTCGCGATTGCAACACCGTCGCGCTCGCGACAGAGAGCACACAACAACCTCTGCTATCGCGAGCTCGCGACAGCACAGCCCAAGATCACTGGTCTCTGTCGCGCTCGTGACAGTGTCGCGATCACGACAGAGTCGGGGTTCCCAAAATCTGCAGAATTCCTCCTCTCCTAAAACTCACACACAAACACACAAATCACATCCAATAGCCTCTTACCTCAAATCCAGCCACCCGTTAACATCCACAATATAACATTTAACAACAAGTAATTTCACACCAAACATCAATTCAAACTCACTATCCCAAAAATTATCAATACCCATAAATTTGCAGCAAAAACCCATCAATCCTCACAATCACTGCAATAATCCCATGCTCATGCAAAATTACCCTACCCAAACAAAAACCCATAACATACATACCATATCAAGAGCATATCACAACCCAATTTCCAGAAATCACCAAGAACACATACATGAACATATTTACATACAAAAACAAGAAATTTCCTAAACCTTGAAATCCTTTGCTCCTAATGCTTCGATCCACTATATCCCGCCTTCTCTTTACCCTTCGGTTCACGAGGAGGCTCAACTAAGCACAACCCAACAAAACCCACAACAAAGTAACTCTAGATTAAAACCCAAATCCAGAAAATACGAAGAAGATGATGAACCAATTGAAGAAAAGGAGAACAAATGCAATAGACTTACCTCTAAAATGCTAAAGAATGATCAATTCCCACCAATTAAGCCTTGATTCCAAGCTAGGGTTCTTAGAGGAAGAGAAAAGGAAGAAGAAGAGAGTGAGGGGAAGGGAAAACGGGAAATGGAGGCAGCCACCGCCCATTCCACTCTTCTCTTTCCTTTTTCTTTTTCTTTTCCTAACCCTAGACAAGTGTCACTTCCTGGTTAGTGGGATTTGATCACTCACACGCAAAACACATGCATCACATACACACAAGACTCTCCCAACTAATGCATACCCTACAAATGTGTGAACACACACATTCTAGCACAGCCCAACAAGCACATCCTACAAACATATGAGTAAACACACCCAAGTGCAACCTAACTAATTCACACCCTAATACCACACATGCACCCACATGCTAACAAAACTCTTAAAACATGCATTTCTACCCAAAATGCCGCCAAAACTCACACAATACACATGCAAAAACATGGCTCATTCTACTAGGGGGCAAACGGGGTGTGACAACTCTCCCCTACTAACAGGAATTTCGTCTTCGAAATTCTCACCTGAACTGAACAAATGCGCGTACTGGATTCTCATTGACTCTTCTGGTTCCCAAGTCGCTTCCTGAACCCCATGGTGATTCCACAACACTTTAACTAGCGGAATCTATTTGCTTCTCAGCTGTCTCACTTCCCGGGCTAGAATAGCTCTTGGTTCTTCATCATAAGAGAAATCAGGCTGAACTTGCACATCTTATACTGACAGAACGTGCGATGGATCCGATCGGTACTGGCGAAGCATCGAAACATGAAACACATCATGCAACTTCGATAACTCTATTGGCAAAGCCAATCTATAAGCCACCGGACCAACTCTGGCTAAAACCTCATACGGACCAATGAAGCGAGGACTAAGCTTCCCCTTCTTTCCAAACCGAAGTACCTTTCTCCAAGGCGACACTTTAAGGAAAACCTTGTCCCCGACTTCAAACCGCACATCTATCCTCTTCAAATTGGCATAAGACTTTTGTCGATCCTTAGCTGCCTTTAAATTTCGCTGCACAACTCTGATCTTTTCCTCTGTATCTCTAACCAATTCTGGCCCAATCACTAATCACTCGGATAGCTCGGTCCAACAAATCGGAGTCCTACACTACCGACCATACAAAGCCTCATACGGTGCCATACCGATACTCGACTGATAACTGTTATTGTAGGCAAACTCCATAAGCGACACATATCGGTCCTAACTACCCGAAAAGTCCAAGACACAAGCTCGCAGCATATCCTCCAAAATCTGTATAACTCGTTCGGACTGACCATCTGTCTGAGGATGGAATGCTGTACTAAAGTTAAACTTAGTACCCAAAGCTCTCTACAACTCTTTCCAAAACTTAGATGTAAACATTGGATCCCGACCTGAAACTATGGACAACGACACTCCATGCAACCGAACTATCTCATCCACATAGATACTGGCCAACCCGTCCATCGAATAATCCACTCTCACTGGCAAGAAGTGAGCTGACTTCGTAAGCTGATCCACTATCACCCAAACTGAGTCGTGCTTCTTCTGAGTCAAAGGCAACCCAAAAACAAAATCCATGGCGATGTGATGCCACTTCCACTCAGGAACGGATAGAGGCATGAGCAATCCCGAAGGGACTTGGTGCTCAGCCTTTACTTGCTGACACGTCAGGCACTTGGACACAAAATCCACTATGTCTCTTTTCATGCCGGACCACCAATAGAACTGTCTCATATCCCGATACATCTTCTCACTACCAGGATGCATAGTGAAAATTGTGCTATGCGCCTCTTTCAAAAGCTGTCTTCTTCACTCTTCATTATTCAGTACACACAAACGGTTTCTAAATAAAAGAACCCCATCCTGAACCGAGAACTCTGACTGCTTGCCCAAACTAACTTCTTGCACAATCCGTTGAAGCCTTTCATCATTCCTCTGAGCATCAACTATCCTCTGTCTCAAGGTAGGCCTCACTCTCAAAGGAGCCATCAAAGCTCCATCTGAACCAAACCTCCATCTAAACCGCCTCGAAAATAAAGCAGAAATCGATTTTTGGCTCAAAGCATCCGCGAATACATTGGCCTTACCCGGATGGTAATCCACAATGCAGTCGTAATCCTTAAACAACTTGAGCCAACGACGCTGCCTCATATTCAACTCCTTCTGCGTGAGGAGGTACTTTAAACTCTTGTGATCCGTAAATATCCTACATCTCTCCCTATACAGATAATAGCGCCAAATCTTCAAAGCAAAGATCACGGCCGCCAACTCTAAATCATGCGTCGGATAATTCCTCTCGTGCGGCTTCAACTGGCGAGAAGCATAAGCTACCACCTTACCATCTTGCATTAGAACACATCCAAGGCCAACACCAGAAGCATCACTATACATAACAAACTACTTACCCGATATGGGTTGAGTCAGTATAGGAGCTTCAACTAACAACTTCTTCAACTGCTCAAAACAAGTCTGACATATGTCTGCCCACTCAAACCTAACTCCTTTCCTCAACAACCTAGTCAACGGAGCGGCAATCACTGAGAAACCTTTAACAAACTGACGGTAATAACCCGCTAAACTGAGAAAACTCCGCACTTCCTGAACATTCCTAGGCGCTTTCCAATCAACTATCGCCTCAATCATGGCTGGATCCACTTGGATACCCTTAGCTGAAACTATATGACCCAAAAATGACACTTCTCGAAGCCAAAAATCACACTTACTAAGCTTAGCAAATAGCCGATGCTCTCTCAAAACTTGCAAAACTAACCGAAGATACTCCTCATGCTCATTCTCATCCTTGGAATACACCAAGATATCATCTATAAACACCACCACAAACCGGTCTAAGTATGGCCTAAATACTCTGTTCATCAAATCCATGAATGCTGCTGGAGCATTGGTCAAACTAAACGGTATGACAAGGAACTCATAGTGGCCATACCGAGTCCGGAATGCAGTCTTAACCACATCCTCATCCTTAACCCGAAGCTAATAATACCCCGACCGAAGATCTATCTTGGAAAACACACCTGCACCCTGAAGCTGATCGAACAAATCCTCGACTCTAGGCAACGGATACTTATTCTTCACTGTAACCTTATTGATCTGCCTGTAGTCAATACACATCCTCAAGGATCCATCCTTTTTCTTAACAAACAAAACAGGAGCTCCCCATGGAGATATGCTGGGTCGAATAAACCCTTTATCCAATAGCTCTTGTAGTTGAGTTTTAAGTTCCCTTAACTCTACAGGAGCCATCAAATAAGGTGCTTTCGATACAGGTGCGGTACCCGACATAATCTCTATGGACAACTCAACTTCTCTCTCTGGGGGCAACCCAGGCAATTCACTCGGGAAAACATCACTAAACTCCCACACAACAGGGATATCCTCAATCCTAACTTGATCCCTCTTGGAATCCAAAACCACAGCTAGGAAAGCCTCACAACCCTTCCTAATACATCTCTTGGCTTGCATCGCTGAGATCACATTATTCACAGAACTAGCACCCAAACCTCTTACAAACACTGGAAATCTGTCCTATCCCGAAGCACAAAGGTCTTCCTATGGCAATCAACCACTGCCCGATGCTTACCCAACCAATCCAAACCCAAAATCAGATCAAACTCTTTAAAAGGCAACTCTATCAAGTCCGCAGGAAACTCAACTCCCTCAACCAACAAGGGACAATTCCTAAAAACTCTACTCACATTGACACTATGCCCTAATGGATTGGTCACACATATCTCATAGTCTAACTGATCTACCATATGCAACTTATCAATAATCTTATATGTGCACAAATATGAGTTTGTGGAACCAGGGTCTATTAGACCATACAATTCAGTGTCATGGAGTAGGAACTTACCAGCAATCACATCAGGGGCATCCTGCTCCTCTCTAGTTCTCACAGCATAAGCTCTGGCTGCGACTGGTGGAGGACGCTTAACTGTCTCCGAAACAGCTCCATCTCTAGGTCGACCGCCTCGACCTCTGCCTCGGCCTCTACCACGGGCAGCCTGCGTAGCATTAGATCCAAATCCACTAGCCCCTCTCTAGGGACCTGAATCCTCACTCAACTGTGGACAATTAGCCAGATGGTGCTCGGTGCTCCCACATCTAAAACACCCACCAGTGAGCCACCTACACTCACCCTAGTGAGCCTACTACAGTGCGAACAAATAGGTATAGCCTCTGATCTACCACCCCTGCCAGAACCAGACTCAGCTGCTGAACCCTGCCTTCTACCCCTCGTGGCTGAACCGGATGATGACTGATCTGATGGATCCCTCGCTCTCTTACCCAAAGACGAAGAAGAAGAACCACCCCGAGACTGATTCCTCCTCTGAGTTCTCTCTCTCAGCACCGACTCTAACCTTTCAGCCCTCATGGCAGCATCTGCAATCTGATAGTAGCTAACCCCTGGCGTACTCATCAAGGAGATCAAAGCTACTCTTAAGGACTCATTCAACCCAGCCTCAAAATGCTTGCATCGGAAATCATCTGTCATGACCCCTAGCGGAGCATATCGGGATAACCGATTAAACTCTTTCTCATAATCCGAAATCGACATAGCCCTTTGCTTCAAACTTAGAAACTGCGCCCATCTCGCATCCTTGTAGGTCTAAGTTACATACTTCTTCGTGAATTCCTCAACAAAGAATTCCCATGTAACAGGATCGAGCATCTGAGGTTGTCTGCACACTAGCTCCCACCATTCATACGCCGACCCTTGAAGCAAGGCCACAGCACATTCTACTTACAACTCCGGAGGACACCTAACTTCTCTCAAAGCCCTCTTCACCTTATCTAACCACCTCTCTGCTACCTCTGATTCATCCAACCCTGTTCCATAAAAGTCTTCGGTCCTAGCTTTTCTTAAGTTCCCCATGGGAGGCCTGGGGGCAACCACTCTCTCCAAGACCCTCGCCATATCCTATGACAGCCTAAACATGGCTTCAAAAGGCATGGCAGCGACCTCGGGCTGGACCCTAGCAGCTTGAGCCGACACCATAATAGAAGGATCCCTAGCTTGAGGGTTCACACTTTCAGCGGACTCCTCAAGTGATCCACGAGCAGAATTAGAAGCCATCTAAGCAAACAAGGAAAACCGCATCAGCCAACACAGCTCTAGACGTAGACACATCTATACACAGCATCACGTTAACAACACCCAGAAATGCCTAAACCGAGCTCTGATACCACAACTTGTAACACCCCCTACTCATACGTAGGCGATCCCATCCGATAAGGAGTGAGATGCCGTATGGGTAAAGGTGCCACCACGCAGATACAGAATATACATACATTCATACACAAACATACATACCTAAATACAGGGTAATTAAAAACTTTACAAAATCGTTCATGAAGGAAGCTGATCATGCACTAATATAACGAAAAACTTTACATTACTGTTTGATCAACCAACAGGTACAAAAGATAATTACATATCCAAAAATACACTTATACAAGTTGTTACAAAATTAACATAAGAGAGTTCTATACAAAAAGAATCGTCAAGCTACAAAATTAAGCCCTACACTAAAACCCAGCTGTGTTGACCTGGCTGCGATGACTCTCTCAAGGCAACTCCTTCCACACCTGCACGGGTAAACACACCGTGCTAAGCGATAAACGCCTAATGGGGAAACACACAAATCAAATGGACGGCCATTCACAATGGTCGTCAAGCAAAACACATACAGATGGCATAATAAAAAATACACATTAGATAAGAGTATAAACGTACGAACATATAGAGTCATACATTTGATATAACATAACTGTCTTCAATATATCACAATAACAACCATATTCGGATAATACATTCTCATAATTAGCAAAACAATTCCAAACAACAAAGCACCTGCTGACTCAAAGGAGTGGATAACGAGTGAACGAATAGTACTTTACGGGTACGAGCCGATTACAGACAGTACCTTACGGGTACGAATCGAAAACCAATTTACTTTATCATTTGCAAAACGTTTAATAAATGGACCTTAAACAAGATCCAAACACATAAAAGGGTTCGCGAGGAACCAAACCGGACCTGATCGGGGTCCAAACTGAACTGAGGCTGCAGCTATAAGACTCTATTAGGCATGCCTAACTATCCACTGAAATGACTTTAGCAGGTTATGCATAATCCATTCAATTCATTCCATAATATCCCAAATCACATATATACATATTTGCATACATATAGGCAAGTTCATATCATGGATTCGCATTCATATAATTCATAAGTTAACAGATATAAGGCTTATAGTTACCAAAAGAAACTGGAGTTCAAAACCACACACACACCAAGGGAAAACTTATTCAGCATAACAAGGTTGTCGCGCTCGTAACGTTTGTCGCGCTCGCGACAGAGACCATAGTCTCTTTGCTGCGCACGCACGACGGACTTCACGATCGCGGGGAGGGGGAAATGCCTAACTCTGTCGCAATCCAAAACATCGCTATCGCGGGCTCGCGATAGATCGCGTGCTCGCGACAGCACAGGCCAGCATTGCGCTCTGTCGCGATCACGACACCGTCGCGCTCGCGACAGAGAGCACACAACAACCTCTGCTATTGCGAGCTCACGACGGGGTCGCGTGCTCACGACAGCACAGCCCAAGATCACCGGTCTCTGTCGCGCTCGCGACAGAGTCGGCGTTCCCAAAATCTGCAGAATTCTTCCTCTCTCAAAACTCCCACACAAACACACAAATCACATCCAATAGCCTCTTACCTCAAATCCAGCCACCCATTAACATCAATACCCACAATATAACATTTAACAAGTAATTTCACACCAAACATCAATTCAAGCTCACTATCCCAAAAATTATCAATACCCATAAATTTGCAGTAAAAACCCATCAATCCTCACAATCACTAAAATAATCCCATGCTCGTGCAAAATTACCCTACCTAAACAAAAACCCATAATATACATACCATATCAAGAGCATATCACAACCCAATTTCTAAAAATCACCAAGAACACATACATGAACATATTTACATACAAAAACAAGAAATTTCCCAAACCTTGAAATCCTTTGCTCCTAATGCTTAGATCCACTAGATCCCGCCTTCTCTTTACCCTTCGGTTCATGAGGAGGCTCAACTAAGCACAACCCAACAAAACCCACAACAAAGTAACTCTAGATTAAAACCCAAATCCAGAAAATACGAAGAAGATAATGAACCAATTAAAGAAAAGGAGAACAAATGCAATAGACTTACCTCTAAAATGCTAAAGAATTATCAATTACCACCAATTAAGCCTTGATTCCAAGCTAGGGTTCTTAGAGGAAGAGAAAAGGAAGAAGAAGAGAGTGAGGGGAAGGGAAAACGGGAAATGGAGGCAGCCACCACCCATCCCACTCTTCTCTTTCCTTTTTCTTTTTCTTTTCCTAACCCTAGACAAGTGTCACTTCCTGGTTAGTGGGATTTGATCACTCACACGCAAAACACATGCATCACATGCACACAAGACTCTCCCAACTAATGCATACCCTACAAATGTGTGAACACACACATTCTAGCACATCCTACAAACATATGAGTAAACACACCCAAGTGCAACCCAACTAATTCACACCCTAACACCACACATGCATCCACATGCTAACAAAACTCTTAAAATATGCATTTCTATCCAAAATGCCCTTTACACATGTCAAAACTCACACAATACACATGCACAAACATGGCTCATTCTACTAGGGGGCAAACGGGGTGTGACAGTCCGTGTCCATAGTGAGCTAGTAGAACCCTTGTCTCATGATCTTTTTGGCCAGCATTAAGCCATTCATATGGGCTCCGCACACCCCAGCATGGGTTTCCTCCATCACCTTTTCAGCTTCTTTCTCATCCAGACACCTCAACTGAATGCCGTCAGCTTCTCATTTGTACAATACCCCTTTCATACAGATGAATTGAGTGGAGAGCTTGCGAATCAACTTCTGATCCTTCTCGGTAGCTTCTTCTGGGAAAGTCGCGTTCTCTAGATAACTTCTGATATCATGATACCATGGCTTTCCGTCTGCTACTTCTATTTCCATCACTGGCTTGGACTCAAAGCTAGGCCTCTCAGAACTAGAAATCAAAATCGGGTTCATAACCACCCCCTCTAAGTTATCCCATATTGACACTAGAGTTACGAGTGCATCGGCTAATTGATTTTCATCCCTTGGAACAAAGTTGAATGTACATACTTCGAACTAATTGCTCAAATCCTTCAAGTGTTTGACGTACGGCATCAACCGCTCTTCTTTAATGGCCTACTCACCCGAATCTGATTAATGACCAGAGATGAATCTCCGAATATGTAACACCCCCATACCCCCAGGAAGGAATATAGGGGTGCCACAAGCCAAACACACACATACTCGTACACATGCATACACAAAGGCGGAAGCGATAACAATAAATAAATATAAGAACATTCTTTTAGGCCAAATGTATACTATTAATAATATGTAAAGTGTACATATTACAAAAGTTTTATACTTGTTACATATTCACTTTCAAGACATATACAAACAGTTAACATATACACTATGATACTATGCTTCTATAAACATAATGATGTTACTCAAAACATTAGAAACTCTATCTAGTACAAAAATATTTTCATCAATCTCCTAGTGGCCATGACCTACAGATGCAAACTCTCTAATCATATCCTGAAAACCTACACGGAAAAACACCCATGCTAAGCGATAACTCTTAGTGGGGATAAACAGAAGTAAAAGACTTTGAACGAAGTCACAAATATATCACATGCATATCAATAGTCATGTCATAAACAAATAATCATATACCCATCCTTGTAAGCAAATACCATCCTGCTTTAATCCATTCATGTACAAAAATTCCAAATATGGCAAACGATATTGGTAACATTTCATACTATGTTCATATACATATACAAGTCTCTACTTCATCTCTTGTACACTACAAAATATATATATATATTTATATATATATTCGCTTGAATTCTCAACAATGGTGGATATGGGCACTATGGGTACTAGTTAATTGTATTAAACTCTAGAGAACTAACTCAATTGCGTTGAATACATTAGGTATTCATCAAGTAAACACAATTAAGGTCACTGTTGCAGCCGCCTCTAACCCTTTATAAGCATGCTTATCTATCCACTACATTGACACTTCAGGCTCAACTCACACATTCGGAACATAACACTATCCATAATCACTTATTCAAGTATACATATTATCAATTCATTGCATAAACATATAAATCATGTATAGACCTTTTTATCACGTGCATATAACTTGTATAACCGCGAAAGTATTAAACAAATGCATATTCAAAAGTGATTGAAGTAAAAGAATCATGCAAGAAATTCAAAGAAACATTTGGGAGAAAACAGGACTTACATGGTAGCATGCAAATCCCTCATAGCCATTTAACATTTCAAAACCAAAATCTCAAAACAGAAGGGAGTTACACGCCTTACCGCCGTGTAAGCCACCCCACACGGGGGTAAGGAAAGGCCCTTACCGCCATATAACGAAGCCAACAATTAAAAGGAACAGAAGCAAGTTACACGGCGGTATGCCTTTTCCTTACACGGCGGTATGGAACGTTCTTACCGCCGTATGACAGGACGGGAAAGCAAAACACAAGGCAGAATAGGTTTATACGGCAGTATGCCATCCCTTACCGCCGTGTAAAACACCCAGAACCCAGAATTTTCAGCAGATAACACTTGTTTACATGCCAAATTTAATTCACACTCAACAATAACTCATACAATCATGCATTCCACTTCAAATTTACTAGCACATGCATGCTAAACATGTTCATGATTAATTATAAACATATATTACACCATTTAATTTAACTCAATTCTTCATGCACAAAGCCAAACTCACATCACTTTAACATCCCATACAAACCATCACTATAACACACACTCAAATGATCAAGTCACATAATCATAAACATATATACACATATATCATAAACATATATACACATATATCATGAAAACACCGCAAGCAATCAAAATGAACAAAAATTAAAATCACACACGATCCCGACCTCTAGGTATCTTGATCTCTGTTCTCTACTCAGTCCTGACCTTCTCTTTGCCCTTGTTCAACTTCTTGTCCACAGCTTCAACAAAATCATACAAATACAATCCAAGAATTAATCCTTGTTTTTCACTTTAAATCAAAAATAAAACCCAGAAGAAGAAGACCACTACTAACAGAAATCAAACCACTTATCTCTTTTCAAGAACCAACTCAAACCTTCACAATACTCTCTTCAAACCAATCCAAGTAACTCACTTAAGGAGCAATCAAAAGAGATGAAAAGAGGTAAAAGAAAGAAGAGAGAGTTGGCAAGGCAAAGGGGCACGGCAAAGCCAAGAACAAAGAAAGAAAATGAAAGGTAAAAGGAAACCAAAAGCAGAAATGAAGAGGGAAGTAAAAAGTGGCCGGTCAACCCTCATCCAAAGCTAACTAAACCCAATTAATGCCACTAACCTCATTAAACACATTAATTCATCAATTATCTTAAGCCAAGCCAAGTGTCTCTTCCCTACAATGCCACTTATCACACTAATTTAGGCAACACAATTAAGTCTCTTGCCAAGTGTCACACTCTCAAGCTGCCATGTGTCATTCTCCTACGATGCCACATGTCAAAATTCCAATTAAACTGACTATCCGCTGGAGGGTTCTGTCGCGCTCGCGATAGAACTCTCTCACACACAATCACTCTTAAACTTGATACAATCCAAAAAAAATTTAACCAAAACTTCTAGGGTATTTTTGGGCTGTTACAGAATACCTCCATGTTCTTTCCCCCCCAAAGCTATCAATGCTTCCAACCCGAAGGTGCATGCTTCATACTCGGCTTCATTGTTAGTGGTATTATATCTGAACTTCTTAGCCAAAGGGAGTTTCTCATCATCTGGGGTTGTTAGAATAATTCCTACTCCTGCCGCCTTGCTGTTTACAACCCCGTCAAAATGTAACTGCCAACTTTGAAACGTGATAGCTGCCACGTCCTCATCTGGGAAGTTGAATTCATATGAGTCTCCTTGAATTAGGTGTTCAGCTAGGAATTTTTCCACTGCCCGCCCCTTAATAGTCTTTCGAGTAATGTACTCAACGTCAAACCCCTGTAACAGCAACAACACCTCCCCATTTTTCCATGTAAGGATGGAGCTTCCTACAAGTATCTTAAAGGATTCTGTTTTGTCACTGCTTGTACCCTGTAAGAGTGGAAGTAGTGTCTCAACTTCTTAGAGGCCCAAATTACCGCAAGGCAAATCTTTTTTACTTCTGCATACTTGACTTCATAAGCTAGGAACTTCTTACTGACGTAATAGACTGCAAATTCTACCCCGAGCTCATCCTCTTGAGCCATCATGGCACCTACAGAACTATCTTCAATGGCCAAATATAGAATAAGTGGCTTGATTGGCTGTGGCGGTCTCAGAACCGGTGGACTCAGCAAATATTCTCTGATAGTATCAAAAGCTCTCTAACAATCTTCGTTCCACACTACAGGTTGGTTTTTTCTGAGTAGCTTAAAGATCGGCTCGCAAATCGAAGTAAGCTTGGTGATAAACCTGCTGACATACTGCAACTTACCTAGAAAGCTTCTGACATCCTTTTCCTTCTGAGGCACTGGCATCTCTCGGATGACCTTGACATTATCTGGGTCAATTTCAATTCCTCTCTGGCTGACTATGTGTCCTAACAGCTTCCCTAAGGTGACGCCAAAGATACACTTCTTGGGGTTTAACCGTAAGTTGTACTTACCAATTCTCTGAAAGAACTTTTCTAGAGCCTCGAAGTGACCTTCTCTGGTGGCTGACTTGATCATCATATCATCCACATAAACTTCTACCTCCTTGTGGATTAAGTCATCTAGAATCCTTATTGCCATTCTTTGATAAGTCATGCCTGTGTTCTTCAAACTGAAAGGAATTACCCTATAAGAAAATGTCCCCCACTCTGTGATGAAAGCTGTTTTAATCCGATCGGCTATCTTATTGAGAATCAGATTGTAGCCTGCATAACCGTCCATGAAACTGTACATCATACAAGCAGTTGCGTTGTCTATTAGCACGTCTATATGGGGCAATGGAAAGTCATCATTTGGACAAGCCTTATTCAAGTCTCGATAGTCTACGCATACCCTTACCTTATCGTTTTTCTTGGCTACCGAGACAACATTGGCCAGCCAGGATGGGTACTGTACCTCCATTAGGAACTTGGCTTCGATCTGCTTGTGAATCTCCTCTTTCACCTTATCTGCCCATTCTGGCCTGAGCCTCCTCAACTTCTGTTTGACAGGTTTACAATTTGGGTACGTTGGGATGGCGTGTTCTGCGATTTCTCGGTCTACTCCTGGCATATCTTTATAGGTCCAGGCAAAGACTTTTTCATGTTTTCTTAATATTCTCTCAAACTTTTCTTGCTCTTCAGGAGTTATGTTAGATGCTATCAAGATTTCTTTCGGATTTTCCAAGGCTCCAAGATTAAATGGAGTAGCATCAGTTGAATCAATATCAAATATAAATGGATTATGATCATGACCATGCATAATGAAATCATCAGAAATATCGCACAAGTAAGCAAAATTGTTCACTTTATTGATAGAACTAAAAATTTCATTAACATTATTAAAAAGTTCTGGAGTAAAAAGAAAATCTAAACTATTCTCTTTTCCTTCTTCCGCTTGCTCAACTGTTGAAGCAAATGACTCTGCATTAATCTGGCTTTTTGGAGGCTCTGCAGTGATCTCCTGTGTGGCTTCTTCTACCATGGCCTTCCCCTTCAGCTAGGTAGTCACCAACCTCTCAGTGATAACTTCCTCGGGCACTTCTCGGTCCCAAACTGTTTCCCTGGTCATGATTTCTTCAACCCAAAAGCCCTCTGCTGGCTTGATCAATCCGATATCCCAATTGAAAACATCATTAAAGACCTCAAATCCCGATATAATCCTTCCATCGACCCATTAAGGCTCTGCTTCCCCTGTGTAGGCACATACTGTAGTGGTTGGTACAAAGTTCTTCCTGATATGGGGCACTTCACCCACTGGCTTCTTTCCCTTCTTTAAGGTACCCTTATCTCCGAGGCCCCTCCTATCCTTTTGATCTCCAATAGCAATGGTCGTAGGTGATCCCTGAGAGTTCTTGCCCAGACCTGCGCTAGGGAGGAATGACATCCTCTTCATCATATTTAGCACCTGGGGACTTCCTTCCTCCTGCTCCTCCCCATCTATCACAGCGATGTGGAACCCACTAAAAGGTTGCCTGGCAATCTCCAAGATAGAGACCTGGTTCTCCCTTGCAGCCTTTATGGTCACAACTTGCCCCTCTTGAGGAATCTTGACCATCTGATGTATAGTAGAGAGGACCCCTCCCAGCTTATAGAACTATGGCCTTCCCAAAAGGGCTAAAAAGTTAGCAAGCATAGGCAAGACTACAAACTCCACTTCTGTTTCCACTGGTCTGATCTTGACTACAGCTTTGAATGTCCTGAAAGCCTACCTTTGTGAATTGTCATAAGCCGTGATCGTTAGGTCAAACTTAGCCAGCATATCCTCATTCACCCCGAAAGCTACCATCGCCACTAATGGGTACACATTAATTGATGAACCATCATCCACCATGACACAAGTCGTGTGCTTTTGATTGATCTGTGCCCATATGTACAAGGGGCGATTATGGTTGCGACCTTCTGCCGGCAGGTCAGCGCTTGTGAAAACCACATTTTTCCCAGCTCCTCCTTTCAGCACGTCTAGCAGTTCTGTGGGCAAGATAGTTGTGGCCACTTTTGTCTCACACAAAGCCTCCACTAATTTCTGCCTGTGGGATGGAGACTGTCTCAAAAGATCCCATATCGAAATTTGAGCCGGCGTCTTTTTTAGCTGCTTCAAGATTGGATCATCTTCCGGCTCTTTTCCTTTTTGGCCAACTGTCGGATCCTGTGGCCTTTCTACCTCTGGAGCTACCCTTCCACTCCGGGTCACAGCTCCTACCCTCTTCTTCTTCTTCTTCCTCTTTTCTTCTTCCTCCTCCTCTTAACCCCAAGGGTCGGGAAATACTTCATCCTCAGAATTGTTATCATGTTCATTTCCACTGTCGTCAGTGGACCAGCAGTCGATCACTACCTCGGGAAGCCCTTCTTCACTTACCTTATGGAGGCTTATGATAGCAGTGTTTGCATCGATGGCGTATAAGTCTCTCAATACAAATTGTTCGGGCAGACTAGACCCGATCATAAATACTAGCGGGGGCACATTGTTTGATTCCCTCTCTTCTCTGGGTCTGTGATCTATTTTGAATCAATTAAGTCCTGAATCGCATGTCTCAGTGCCTTGCAGTTATCAGTTATGTGTTCGGTGTGCTGATGATATGCGCAGTACTCATTGTCCTTGTGCCCTGGGATAACCTGAGTCCTGGCTGGTCGAGCTGGCAAAGGCTGCAACTTCCCTTCCTTCATCAGCCTTTGAAGTACCCATGACAGAGACCTTCCTAAATTTGAAAAATGCCTTGGGGCAGTGTTGGTGGCTGAAACTTCTACTGTCTTCCTCGTGCCACTATTGGGGCCTGCTGACCTACCTGCCCCTTGACTACTACTGCCCTTTTTGGTAAAGCTTTCATTGTTCACCCTTCTCGAAAGGTACTCTCCCTCAGCCTCAATGGCGATGTCTTTCAAAGACTCCCAGTCTCTCAGTCCCTTCATCTTTAGTCCATCTTTCAGATACGGGCTCGCATTTTTAATGAACAACCGTATCTGATCTTGACTATCCGGTTTTCTTTTCATTTCCATTACTCGGTTCCTCCATTGGGTTAAATACTCATGGAAAGACTCGCCCGCCTTCTGCTGCAGCAACTCCAGGTCCTTTAAAGTCACCTCCATTCTCGTACTACAGTCGTACTGTCTGAGAAACTCTTCTGTGAGTAAATCCCAATCTTGCTTTGTCCTCCGATCCAACCCATGATACCAATCCACCACTGGGCCAGTATTCAATCTTTTGTCTCTTTGTTAAAGTAGTACCCTTCATCACTAGCGAGTACTGCTTTATATGCGCTGTGGGATCGGAAGTGCCATCGAATTTGGGGACGTCCGGCATCTTAAAATTCATCGGGATCAGATCTTCTCCTTCTAACTCCTTATCCTCAAGGTTCATCCCTCGCCCCCTCATCAATATCCTTGCCATCACTTCAAATTTCTCTTCCATCTTCTTCCAGATGTCTTTTTCATTCTGAGCTGCCTTCCCTTTCCCTGACACTGTTTCTTCATACTCATCCTCTTCCCAGCCATCATCTATCCTCTGGGCTGGCCTTCTCCTCTATGCCCCTGCTATGGTATCTCTTAAGTCTACTAGTGGTGGGCGCATCTCTTCTTACGAGTCTTGTCTAACCTCCTCCTGTTCATTATTTCTCATAGGAGGAGGTGGTGGGTTTTGTAGAGCTGGTGGCTGAGCCATGTTGGCCATTATAGCCGTCATCCTATTCTTGAACTCTTCGAACCTTCTGCCTACTTCCTCAGCTATTAAGGCCCTGGTGGCATCTGTCCCTCTTGGTGAGTTTGCTATTTGTTCATGCAGAGAGAACTGAGATGAAGTAGCGTAGCTGGTTACTGAAGGAGTGTCTGGATACTCCACCCTTTCTAGTAGCTCAAAAAAAGGATTCCTGACTAGCCGCCCCTAAGAACCTCTTGATCACTTAGGCAGATCTATAATGGCTACAGAACATATCGGGTCAGGATGATGCATGAATGCCATAAAATGCATGATCGTGCTATGCAACATCCACAAATCACATGCAAGCACATAGGTCCTTCTAACCTTATTACTCCTGCACACGAGGTCATAGTCTCTTTCCTAAGCGGGATTAGACCAGGGGTTAACAGGGAACCCAATGGACACGTATGGTTCGCGGTGGAAAACTGGCAGCATAACCTCTCCTAACTAATGCACAGACGCATGGGCTATGATCATTGCGTATTTAGGCAGTCCAAAAATTGACATGGGCCTATCGGGGCATGACAGCCTTTGATTAAGTGACCAATCAAATTATCTGGATTTGTCCAATATACATTGATCCATACAGCAAGCATAGTATTAAGGTTCATACCGCTTAGGGGAAGTAACCATTTCCATTACATGAGTTTTGGCCAAGGTAATGATATTTTCAGGCTACCCAAGCATGGTCCCTGCCAACGGGTCTAGCTCATCATGAGCGTAATGACCGGTTGGGTCTCCATTTGATATACCAAACAGTATGAGGCTTGGGCTGGTGATTATCCTTAATACTTCCCTACAATGAGTGAACGTAGGGTCGTGCTTCGGGAATGCACCGGGGTTGATAGAGGGACCAAACTAGCATAGATCTAAGACTCTAATGAGATGTAATGCAGTTTTGAAAGAGGATGGAATTTTTAAATTAAAATTCAATTATAATTTTTACCTAAGGAATTTTTGAGTCGAAGTCTCAAGTATTTCTCCCCAGTGGAGTCGCCACTGTGACATGTGCCGAACCCCGGGGTGCCCCGAAAGCCCGCTTTTAGGGCTTTCGGGAGAGGTTCTTTAAAACTTGTAAGAGATTACAAGTGTGTTTATGTTGGGCAACAAGGAGGTTTCTTGGAGTCGCCACCCAATAGAACATTGGAAAAGGTCATCTATCCTCAGTGAGCCTAAGACAGCGCATATGCATCCATTTTGGGCAAGTCGGAGATATTTTGGAGGCCCCACCCTAATAGAACTTTGGAGTGATCCTCTAACCTCGTGGAGCCTAGGATTATGCAAATTGGGCCTTTTTGTGGACAACAAGAGATATTTTGGAGACCCCATCCCAATGGAACATTGAGATGGTCCTCTAACCTCGTTGAGCCTAAGACCAGAGTAAGTTCAGGACTTCTCATTTATTCATACCTTGGTTAATATTATAACCGATTTTTGAATTCATCGTCTCATCCAATTTCTCATTCAATGTAGTTAATTAAAGCGTAAGTCATCCATGCAAGGAAAGCAGTAAATAGGAGTAAAATACAAAATTATGAACATAAATTACAACAAAACTAGGGGCGGAATACAACCCCCACTGTAAATAACGTGCGAGTCATACACAAATCGGGAAATTCATTAAAGATGAAGACATTGGTCCTCGCATGCACATTTATTAAAAACAAGTTTAAAATGCCAATTTTATTTGGCTAAAAAATAGGACATTGGTCCTCAGTTAGTAATGAAAATCCCAATTCAATTACTATAAAATATTTGGCCATTTTATGTTAGCGGGATTAAAATAATATTTACAACGATAATAAATAAATATGATAAAAAAGGATAAGGTTGAAGAATGAACCCGGGTGAGGATCCTCAGATCATTGTAATAGCCATCATTTAACAATCCCAAATCCACAAAAAATAGTCAAATAAAACTCACCAAAAATGGAAACCATGTTAGTGTCAAAATTAAGAGCAAAATAAAATGCTAGAAGTTAAATATCAATAAAAAAAAATGTGAAATAGCCATGAAAACCATAGGAGAATAAGTAAAAAAAAAAAGAAAGAAAAGATGTAGGGGAGAAAAGGCCCAGGGACAGCCCAACACTCGTGATCGACGGGCGTCCTTGGGTTGACCGGCGGGCGGAAGCAATAACCATCAACGGCCCGTCGCTCGCGTGAGCGACGGCCGTTGGTGGTTTTTCCACCCTTGGTCACCTCTGATTCTGAAATTAAAATGGAAAAAAGTCAAAAATTTGATTTTAATCTTTAATAAATGAAAATTCTATTTATAAAATTAGTGTAAAATAATTAAACTGCACAAATGATAAATCCAGAATGTTTACCCTCGAATTTTACCTTTAAAGGTGAACGTTGAGTGATTTTGGTTCCTTGAGTTCTACAAGAACTGATCCGTGATTGCGTGATTTCAGGAGATTTTTTATTACAAAAATTGTATTTCGAAAATGAATCAAGAAAAGAAAATTATATTTTTCTTTCTCGAACTTTTGACAGCAATTAAATGTCGGGAATAGCTAAATCGGATAGAAACGAATGGATTTTGTTACCTCGGATTCGCTTAATTCAAACATAAAAAAAGAGAGAAAGAATAAATTTTGAAAGAGAATTCTTTTATAAAATGCGAAAATAAAATCTCTGTGAAAAACTGCTAAGATTTAGTTTTCTTCCAAAATTTCTAACCTCGAATTTTTTTTTTAATGAGGTTTTATCCCCTATTTATATAATTTAGAAAATAATTCAAATAAATTTAAATTTAAGATTTAAATTTGAAAAAGATTTCTGAAATCAAATCAAAACCAAATCAATTTCCAGAATATTCGCAAAATCAAATCTAATATTCAAAAATATTTGAAAAGATTTAGAGGATTTGGATAAGATTTAGAAAATATTTGATAAATCTAGGAAATCTTAACAAAATCTCGAAAAATCCCGTGAGAATAACTGAAAGATCACCGACCGACGGGCGTCTATGGGCTACCGACGGTGTCACACCCCAACCTATACCAAGGAGACTTCCATACAGATTGGAGGAGAGGCCTCCCTGGATAGATAGGAGTGTCACACCCCACTAGTACAAACATGCAAACATTACATATATAGAGCGACATATCGGAGATAATTAAAAACTTCAATACAAAGAAGAATGATTTTGAACAAAATGTATACCTTATTAATATACCAAAAGAAGGTCTTTACATATTACATCAGATTACAAAAAGAAACAATTTACAAAAGCCCAATATACACTGTTCAAAAGGGCTAACGAAACATTACATCTATTACAAAAATAAAGGAAAGCCTATACTATAAAACTTCAGAACTCTAATTGCGTTGGCCTTCCCGATGCGACACGCCCAACCCAAGGCAATCGAAAACCTTCCACACCTGCACGGATAAACACCCGTGCTAAGCGAAATCGCTTAGTGGGGAAACACACAATGCATGACCATCACTCACAGTGACGGTGACAGAAAACGCATGAAAACAATACAATTATGAGCATATAATCATACATAGTTAATTCAGATATTAGCATTCTCATCCAAAGATTCTTGTACAAAATACAATGACACCTGCTTAATCACAATGAGTGGATAACGAGTACATATAGATACTTGAAAGTATCGACATCATCACATATACATATAGATACCCGAAGGCATCAAATCATTCTTTTTATTTTGTTTCTAAATTCTTATTATGTGGAATCTTAAGAAAGATTCAGACAGAGGGATCGCGAGGATCCATTCGTGGGACCTGATCAGGGTCCAAGTCGTACATATAGCTGCAGCGGCACATAACTCTATTAGGCATGCCTAACTATCCACTTATCCGACATTAGCAGGTTATGCAAAATCTTATCACGTTTACATGTATATATTATTAGGCAAAAGATAGTCAAAGCTTAATGAAAACTGCATGCAAAAGAATTTAAGTCATTAAGCAAAAAGGAGAAGAAATCAAATTTGGAAGTCACGTCTGTTGCGCTCGCGATAGAAGCCAAGCTACACTTCCCCGCCTCGTCTCGCGATCGCGAGAGATCTCGTGGTCGCGAGAGGACGTAGGGATTGCTCTTCTGTTGCGCTCGCGAGGCTTGTCGCGCTCGCGATAGAAGAGAACCTCGCACAAGCTCGGAGCTCGAGCACTCTGTCGCGCTCGCGACAATTGTCGCGCTCGAGACAGAGAGCTCCCTCGAGTTCTTTGGCGCGACACTTCTCGCGCCGGCGCGAGGGCCGAAACCTCCGCGCTCTGTCGCGCTCGCGACAGTGTCGCGATCGCGACAGACACGGGTTTTTCAGCTCTTACGCCCAAATTCTGCAGAATTCACACAAAATTCACTTCTAAACTTCCAAAATGGATTCCAAAACTCAAAATTCAGCAATCCAAGCATTCACAACTCATAACATAAATAAAAACCCAACTTTGTCACCATTTATCTCAATTAAATCGAGTCAATTACATGTCCAATTCTAAGAATTTTTAAAACAGCAATTTTGACAACAATTATAACTATTCACATAATTTCCCATCAATCCTTCAACAATATTCATTCTTTCACATCACATATCACACAAATTTCAATTCAAGTTATCACAACACAACTCATAATCCCAATCAAAACAAAAACACATTTATCAAACTCAAATCACAAAAATGCACAAAAAGATGAACAATCCCCAAACCTTCTCTCCTTAGCTCCTAATCGCGAGCTCCGCTTCCGCTTGCGATTCCTTTCCCTTTATCAGGTCTAGGAGTCTCCTCTGAACCATAAACCCATAACAATCAAGATCAATTTTACAACTACCCACAAATGAATTTACAAATATTTAAACCTAGAGAAGAGGAAGAGAAAGAATCTAAAACATCAATAACTCCTACTCACCTCTAAGCTTCCAAAATCCCCAAGCTAATCAACTCTAATTACTCAATTAAGGAGGTGGGAGCAAGATTGTGCAAAGAAAAAGGAAGAACAACGAAAGAAGAAGAAGAAACGAAGAAGATAGCGTGAGGAAGGAAGAAGAACGGGAAAACAAGGGGAAAATGGCTGCCTTCTCTCTCTCTCTCACCAAACTCATAAATGCCCACTTATCCTCTTTGCCACATGTCATTCTCTCCAAAAGACATATGTCCTAAATCACACCCTACTCTCATACCTTAACATACACATTAAGCTATCCCTTATTCACACTTTATTTCCATACACCCACTTATACTATATCCTAACTCCTCTTCTCAAACTAATATACATAAATTAAATAAATAAACCAATTTAACACACACATGTAACACATAAAATACACACATTCCGACACGGACAGGCTCAAACTACTGGGGTGGTTTTGGGGTGTTACAATACTCCCCCACTTAACAGAATTTTGTCCTCGAAATTCATACCTGTTCCGAATAACTGAGGGTATTGTAATCTCATAGCTTCCTCTGGTTCCCATGTAGCTTCTTCAATACCGTGATGTTGCCATAGAACTTTGACTAACGGTATCTGCTTATTCCGAAGCTGTCTGATTTCTCTATCCAAAATCCTCTTCGGTTCTTCATCAAAAGAAAAGTCTGACTGAATCCGAATATCTTGCACTGGTAGCACATGCGAAGGATCTGACCGATATCTCCTGAGCATAGATACATGGAAAACATCATGTAATCTAGCTAACTCCAAAGGCAAAGCTAGTTGATATGCCACTGGACCTACTTTCCTTATAATCTCATATGGGCCAATAAAACGTGGACTTAGCTTGCCTTTCTTGCCAAAACGGAGAACCTTACGCCATGGTGACACTTTCAAGAAAAATTTATCACCTACTTCATACTGAATGTCCCGACGCTTCAGATTAGCATAAGAACGTTGTCGGTCCTTAGCTGCCTTCAAGTTCTGTTGCACCACCCTTACCTTCTCTTCGGTATCCCGCACTATATCCGGACCTATCATAGCTTTTTCTGACAGTTCAGTCCAACACACTGGTGTTCTGCATTTTCGTCCATATAGTGCTTCATAAGGGGCCATACCAATACTTACCTGGTAACTGTTATTATAAGCGAATTCCATCAAAGACACATACCGATCCCAACTTCCTGAGAACTCTAAAGCACAACTTCGGAGCATATCTTCTAAAATCTGAATAACTCTCTCTGATTGACCATCGGTCTGCGGATGGAAAGCAGTACTGAAATTTAACCGTGTTCCCAATGCTACCTGAAGTTCCTTCCAAAACTTGGATGTAAAACGAGGATCTCGTTCTGATACAATGGATAACGGAATTCCATGCAATCGAACTATCTCATCCACATAAAGTTGCGCCAACTTGTCCATCGAGTAATCCAATCGCACTGGTAGAAAATGCGCAGACTTCGACAAACGATCCACTATAACCCATACAGAATCATGCTTACGCTGCGTCATAGGGAGACCAGATACAAAATCCATCGTGATGTCATCCCATTTCCATTGAGGAATGGGTAAGGGATGAAGCAATCCCGATGGCACTTGATGCTCGGTTTTCACTTGCTGACAAGTAAGACACCTTGAAACAAATTCTGTTATCTCTCTTTTCATTCCTGGCCACCAATAGTATTGCTTTAAGTCTTGATACATCTTGTCTCCACCAGGATGCATAGTGAAAACTGAGGAGTGTGCTTCTTGCAACAATTTCCTTCTTAATTCACCCACCTTAGGTACACATAACCGATTACCGTGCCTCAACACTCCTTCACTGTCTAATAAGTACTCAGACTGCTTGCCCTCTTTCACTGCTTGACAAACACGCTGAAGCACATGATCATCTAACTGAGCCTTTGCAATTTCTGATCTCAAACTTGGCTTAACTTTAAGTTGAGCAATTAGAGCACCTTCAGAATCAAATCTCCATCTGCCTCGACTAGCCAGTAACGCAGACAAAGACTTCCTACTAAGAGCATCCGCCACCACATTAGCCTTACCCAGATGATAGTCAATGATACAATCATAATCCTTGAAAAGCTCTAACCATCTCCGCTGTCTCAAATTTAACTCCTTCTGAGTTAACAAATACTTGAGACTCTTGTGATCGGTGAAAATTCTGCACGTCTCTCCATACAAGTAGTGTCGCCAAACCTTAAGCGCAAACACTACCGCTGCCAACTCCAGATCGTGAGTCGGGTAATTCCGCTCATGGGGTTTCAACTGTCTCGATGCATAAGCTACTACTTTATTCCCTTGCATCAAACACAACCTAACCCAATTCCCGAAGCATCACTATACATAGTGTATTCCTTACCCGAAACTGGCTGTGTGAGCACAGGAGCTTTAACCAACAATTCCTTTAAACGATCAAAACTGGCTTGGCACTTTTCAGTCCATACAAACTTGACATCCTTCCTAAGTAACTTGGTTAAAGGAGATGCTATCACTGAAAACCCATGAAAAAACCGTCGGTAATACCCTGCTAACCCCAGAAAACTCCTCACTTCTGGCACATTCTTCGGAGGCATCCAATTAACAATCGCTTCAATTTTGCTAGGATCAACCCGCACACCTTCCGCTGACACCACATGTCCAAGAAAGGCCACTTCTTTCAACCAAAACTCGCACTTACTGAGTTTCGCATACAGCTGATGATCCCTTAACGTTTGCAATACTAATCTAAGATGTTCCTCATGTTCTTTATGGTCCCTAGAGTATACCAAAATGTCATCAATAAATACCACAACAAACTTGTCCAAATACGGTCGGAAAACTCGGTTCATCAGATCCATAAAGGCTGCAGGCGCGTTGGTCAAACCAAAAGGCATCACTAAAAATTCATAATGACCATAACGTGTCCGAAAAGCCGTCTTAGCCACATCTGTTTCCTTAACCCCTAACTGGTAATAACCTGACCTCAAATCTATCTTAGAGAATACCCAGCTCCTCTCAACTGATCAAAAAGATCTTCAATCCTTGGCAATGGATACTTATTCTTAATAGTCACTTTATTGAGCTGTCGATAGTCAATGCACATCCGAAGGGTTCCATCTTTCTTCTTAACAAACAGCACTGGAGCGCCCCACGGTGACACACTAGGCCGAATGAATCCTTTATCCAACAACTCTTGCAACTGACTCTTTAATTCCTTCAATTCCACTGGGGCCATTCTGTAAGGAGCCTTAGAAATCGGAGCTGTACCCGGAACAATCTCTACTGACAACTCAACTTCTCTCTCAGGAGGTAATCCCGGTAATTCTTCCGGAAAAACATCTACAAAATCTCTTACAACCGGAATATCTTCAATCTTTACTTGACCTCTCCGAGAATCTAAAACCACAGCCAAAAACGCTTCACATCCCTTCCTGATAAATCTTCTAGCTTTCATAGCTGAAACCACATTATGCAAAGAACTGCTTCCAATTCCCTTTACCACAACAGGCATTTGATCTTTATCCTTCAAAACCATTACTTTCCTATGACAATCTACCACTGCACGGTGCTTATCCAACCAATCCATTCCCAGAATAATATCAAACTCATGGAATGGCAAACAAATCAGATCTACTACAAACTCAGTACCCTGAATCTTTAAAGGACACTTCCGACACACCCGATTAACCATAATACTCTGACCCAACGGACTGGATACATAAATCTCATATTCCATCTTCTCCTCACTACCCAAACTATCCCACAACTTACCAGAACACACATAAGAATGGGTAGAGCCCGGGTCAATCAAAACATAGACTTCAGAATCAAGCAAAGAGAACTTACCGGCAATCACTTCGGGAGCATTCTGTTCCTCTTGGGCCTTCATAGCATAAGCTCTACCAGATGATGGCACAGGGCGATCTACTGATTCTGAGGCTTCTCTATCTCGAGGACGTCCACCTCGACCCCTTCCTCTACCCCTAATACGACTTCCTTGGGGTACATTAGATCCAGCTCGGCTCCCTTCTTGTTGTCCCGAAGGATCTCCAAGTCGGTTCGGACAATTTGCAAGTAAATGGTCCGTAGAGCCACATTTAAAACAGCCTCCTGTTAACCACCGACATTCACCCCAATGTTGTCTATTACAATGAGAACATCGGGGAGGGCCATCTCCTCTACCTGAGCCCGCTCCCCTAGAAGAACCCTGTCTTCTCCCTCTAGGGGCCGGACTAGCTGTAGATTCATCAGCAAAGTTTCCTTGCGATTCCCTCGCTCTCTTGCCTGAAGAAGAACCACCTCTTGCAGACTTTCTTCTTTGAGCCTTTTCTCTCAATATATTCTCAGAACACTCCGCCCTCAAGGCTGCTTGAACTAACTGATAATACCTCACATTTGGAGCCGACATCAATGATATTAACATCACCTTCAAAGACTCATTCAAACCTGCTTCAAAATGCTGACATCGAAACTCTTCTGTAAGGACCCTTGGCGGCGCATACTTACTGAGCTTATTGAACTCATCCTCATACTCAGCCACAGACATTGTTCTTTGCTTAAGAGTGAGAAACTGTGCCCACTTAGCATCCTTATAAGCTTTGGTCACATACCGATTCTGAAACTCATCCTCAAAGAACTCCCATGTTATCGGTTCAGGAACTTGCGGTTGACTAGTCACCAACTTCCACCAATCATAAGCTGAACCTTGTAACAAAGACAAGGCACACTCCACTTCTTGCTCCGGTGGGCATCTTATCTCCTTAAGTACTCTGGCTGTCTTTTCTAACCACATCTCTGCTTTGTTAGATTCATCTATACCAGTACCAAAGAAATCCTCTGCACCATGCTTTCTTAGCCTTTCAATAGGTGCACTAGGCGCTGTTACCCTTTCAAGTACTCTTGTCATACTCTGAAGCATCGCTTCCATTGGTCCCAAAGGCACCTCAGGATAACCCCTAGGAGGTTGAGCCGGACCAGAAACTGAGGGATCCTGCTCTTGGGGATTCGCACTTTCCGCTGACCCCTCAAGCGATCCACGGGCGGACTCCATAACTACAAAACATAAACGCAGTGCGCATCAGGCCAACACAACTCCAACAACTAACTAACACACTGAAACCCAGTAACATCTAAACCAAAAGCTCTGATACCACCTAATGTCACACCCCAACCTATACCAAGGAGACTTCCATACAGATTGGAGGAGAGGCCTCCCTGGATAGATAGGAGTGTCACACCCCACTAGTACAAACATGCAAACATTACATATATAGAGCGACATATCGGAGATAATTAAAAACTTCAATACAAAGAAGAATGATTTTGAACAAAATGTATACCTTATTAATATACCAAAAGAAGGTCTTTACATATTACATCAGATTACAAAAAGAAACAATTTACAAAAGCCCAATATACACTGTTCAAAAGGGCTAACGAAACATTACATCTATTACAAAAATAAAGGAAAGCCTATACTATAAAACTTCAGAACTCTAAATGCGTTGGCCTTCCCGATGCGACACGCCCAACCCGAGGCAATCGAAAACCTTCCACACCTGCACGGATAAACACTCGTGCTAAGCGAAATCGCTTAGTGGGGAAACACACAATTCATGACCGTCACTCACAGTGACGGTGACAGAAAATGCATGAAAACAATACAATTATGAGCATATAATCATACATAGTTAATTCAGATATTAGCATTCTCATCCAAAGATTCTTGTACAAAATACAATGACACCTGCTTAATCACAATGAGTGGATAACGAGTACATATAGATACTTGAAAGTATCGATATCATCACATATACATATAGATACCCGAAGGCATCAAATCATTCTTTTTATTTTGTTTCTAAATTCTTATTACGTGGAATCTTAAGAAAGATTCAGACAGAGGGATCGCGAGGATCCATTCGTGGGACCTGATCAGGGTCCAAGTCGTACATATAGCTGCAGCGGCACATAACTCTATTAGGCATGCCTAACTATCCACTTATCCGACATTAGCAGGTTATGCAAAATCTTATCACGTTTACATGTATATATTATTAGGCAAAAGATAGTCAAAGCTTAATAAAAACTGCATGCAAAAGAATTTAAGTCATTAAGCAAAAAGGAGAAGAAATCAAATTTGGAAGTCACGTCTGTCGCGCTCGCGACAGAAGCCGAGCTACACTTGCCCGCCTCGTCTCGCGATCGCGAGAGATCTCGTGGTCGTGAGAGGACGTAGGGATTGCTCTTCTATCGCGCTCGCGAGGCTTGTCGCGCTCGCGACAGAAGAGAACCTCGCACAAGCTCGAAGCTCGAGCACTCTGTCGCGCTCGCGACAGAGAGCTCCCTCGAGTTCTTTGGCGCGACACTTCTCGCGCCGGCGCGAGGGCCGAAACCTCCGCACTCTGTCGCGCTCGCGACAGACACGGGTTTTTCAGCTCTTACGCCTAAATTCTGCAGAATTCACACAAAATTCACTTCCAAACTTCCAAAATTGATTCCAAAACTCAAAATTCAGCAATCAAAGCATTCACAACTCATAACATAAATAAAAACCCAACTTTGTCACCATTTATCTCAATTAAATCGAGTCAATTACATGTCCAATTCTAAGAATTTTTAAAACAGCAATTTTGATAACAATTATAACTATTCACATAATTTCCCATCAATCCTTCAACAATATTCATTCTTTCACATCACATATCACATAAATTTCAATTCAAGTTATCACAACACAACTCATAATCCCAATCAAAACAAAAACACATTTATCAAACTCAAATCACAAAAATGCACAAAAAGATGAACAATCCCCAAACCTTCTCTCCTTAGCTCCTAATCGCGAGCTCCGCTTCCGCTTGCGATTCCTTTCCCTTTATCAGGTCTAGGAGTCTCCTCTGAACCATAAACCCATAACAATCAAGATCAATTTTACAACTACCCACAAATGAATTTACAAATATTTAAACCTAGAGAAGAGGAAGAGAAAGAATCTAAAACATCAATAACTCCTACTCACCTCTAAGCTTCCAAAATCCCCAAGCTAATCAACTCTAATTACTCAATTAAGGAGGTGGGAGCAAGATTGTGCAAAGAAAAAGGAAGAACAAAGAAAGAAGAAGAAGAAACGAAGAAGATAGCGTGAGGAAGGAAGAAGAACGGGAAAACAAGGGGAAAATGGCTGCCTTCTCTCTCTCTCTCACCAAACTCATAAATGCCCACTTATCCTCTTTGCCACATGTCATTCTCTCCAAAAGACATATGTCCTAAATCACACCCTACTCTCATACCTTAACATACACATTAAGCTATCCCTTATTCACACTTTATTTCCATACACCCACTTATACTATATCCTAACTCCTCTTCTCAAACTAATATACATAAATTAAATAAATAAACCAATTTAACACACACATGCAACACATAAAATACACACATTCCGACACGGACAGGCTCAAACTACTGGGGTGGTTTTGGGGTGTTACAGACGGGCGTCTGTCGGAGGGGTACACTAGGTCTTTTGACCGATGGTCCACCCATAGGACTCGAAAGCGAGCGATGCCTGTCACTCGAGAGGAGCGGGCATCGCTCGAATGAGCGACGGGCGCCGCTCAATCACGAGAGACGGGCCCCACTGCCGAGCGACAGCTGGCACTCGACACGAAAGATGGGTCTCTCTTGTTTCACTCAAACAAGGCTTTTACCCTCTTAATGTACTCACACACTCTTGCCTTTTACCACTCTAATTGCAACTTTAAAATTGCACTTCAGAATTCAATTCACAAACCAAGAATTTGAGTACATTTTAGAAAGCAAAGAAATAAGCAACTAACAAAAAAGAAAGTTCAAAGCTAGAAAAGAAGACTCTAGACACAATGAAGGTGGTACACAGACAAGACTGGTATACCACTTGATTATATCCAAATTAGAGTATTAGAACAAGCAAAGATACTCTAACAGTGTAAAGGAACAAAAGCAAGCTCAAAACAAAGAAATAAGCAACAAGAATTAAGAAAAATGACAATTTGGACAAAATGTATGAATTTGATTCACTACAAAGTAAACCAAATATAGAACCTAGTTATTCTACCCAACAAAGCAAGAAAATAAAAAAGAAACCTAATTATACTAAGTAAGACAGAATGCACTCAATACAATTCAATTTAGAGCCAAAATGATGAATAGGCCGAATGGTGTATCAAGCTCTAATTAATGTGTCAAAATGGTAAAAAAATGATGGCAAAATGATATCGAAATGATGGCAAAATGGTAGAAAAATGATGGTAAAATTATATCAAAATGATGTAAAAATGACAGCAAAATGGTACCAAAATGTTACCAAAAACGGATAGCAAATGATAGGAAAATGTTACCAAAAATGGATAGCAAATGATAGGAAAATGTTACCAAAAATGGATAGCAAATGATAGGAAAATGATATCCAAAATGATAAGCAAATGGTAGCACAAATGAATCCTTATCTGAATTGAATAATAATAATCAAAGGTGATTTAGGATTAAGTTTTCCTATTCCCAAAATAGATAAGATTAAATTTTCCTATTACTTAAAGGATTCCTATCTCTATTTAGAAAAGGATTAATTGCTGCTCCTAATCCTCAAGCACTTAGGATTAAGTTTTCCCACCTATTAATGGATTTGGATTTTCCCTTTTCCTATAAATATACTCCCTTGGCCGAATTGCTCCCTATCCCTTTCTCCTTCTATATTCTTTCTTTCACGTTTTTTTTTTCTTCTTTCTTTTCTTTTTTTTTTCTTTTTTTTCTTTTTAATACGAAGAAAATACCAACTAGACTACAGACTACCAAACGTCTCAATCCCAATGTGATCAGAATCCAAATTCGTTATCTAAAACCTCTTTTCAAAACATAAAAACTTCAAAGTGAAAAACGGAGGCTTAAACGTTGTTTTTGAGGACCGAAAAAGGCAATTACATAGGGCATCACCTATGTAATGATTGTAGGGCTCGAAATTCTTTTTTTGTAAACATATTATAATAGCAAATCGGACACCCTAGTCAAAAGTTACGGCTTTTCAAAAATTTCTATTTTTTTTTTTAAACATCAAACTAATCTTTAATCTTCTTCTACTAGGATTTGGATTCAAGCTAAGGATGTTCAAGATATCGGTTCAAGGCTATTTCACAAATTCAAGGTAAAGGTAAGAAAAGAAAAGGCTAATTTAAACACACAATTAACTAAGAAACTTAATGCAACCTAATTCGACATAAACAACTAGAATTCAAAGAAAAAGAAAATGCAAACCTAACACTAAGATAAATAGGAATTTACCTTAACTTGACTCTGATACCAAATGATGCGGAACCCAATAGCTAATGAGCTACAAACCCACACATACGATTCGAATAGCAAAGCAAAATCAGATAAACACCCTCCCTATTGAACCCCCAAACAACTTGTGAATGGAAACGCAAATAATCGAGAATTAAAGAACCTGAAAAATGCCACAATCAAACAATTGATAAGTTAATCAAATTCTTCATGCAATAGAAAAGAAAGCAATTCACTCTCTCAATCTAAGCAAATAAATTCGGTTATGCCAAAGAATATTATTCAAAAATCTGAAGTTCATAATTCATATTAGCCTATTTATATGGTGGCTAACCCTAAGTAGCAAAATAACCTAAAGAAAACCCTAATGAGGCCTTTTACTAAGGTAGGCCGAATTTCTATGGGCTTAAGTTATCAAATAAGCCCATTTACAAGGAATATCTTAAAACAAAACCCATTAAAATAAAAGAGTTGGCCGAATTTCTTAAGCCCAATATATAGACTAACTAAAACCCAAAATAACTAAAATAAACCTAATATAAAAAGCCCAAAACGTATAGCCCATCTTAACAACTTAAATGAGTCATGTGACCTTTTAAATGAAGCACGTGACTTGTACAATTAAAGTCCAAAGTTGTATAAACCCAAAAATGACTTAAGTTGGCCCAATTTCATTATAAGCTTCCAAAAGGCTAAGTACTTTGTGAAAGCCTCCTTCAAGCTCTCTTTGACACTTTTCAAAGGCATCTTCTTGTAGTTCTTGAGTAATAAAGCCTTGCACATAGGCTGTCATAGCCACCTTCAGCTTCTTAGCTCGCCCTCTTGTGATTGGACCACTTGGCATCTTCAAAGGGTCCTTAGTGGTTGGCTGATCCGTATCAGTGGGCATGGTAAAGACTTCCTCAATTTCGACCCACTTTTATACATGGATTTGTGCTAGATCAGAGTGGGCCTTATGGGTATAGGTAATTTTGTTTTATTTATTTATTTATTTATTTATTTATTTAATTATTATTTTATTTATAATTTATTAATATATTTATTTAATGAAATATTTAATTATTTAAATAATTATTTATTTATTTATTTATTTATATGTTTAATTATGTATGTAATTATTTATTTTTTTATTTAATTGTCTAATTATTTAATTATTTATTAATTGATTTTTTTATTTATCTATTTATTTATTTATTTATTTTTCAAGTTGAGATATTATGTTAACACAATGAATTATTTTATATTAGGTGGCAATCTCCTATCAATTTAAGTAATAATAATAGTAAAGATGTACATGTTTTTCGAGTAGATTTAAACATCCAGTGTGATGATGAGGTAATTATTTATATGTATTATTTGATTATAATAATTATTGTGCAGACGGAGTAGTTTTTGGCAATAAATTTTTTTTTTATTAGATGGATTGGCAGCCGTACTGAGGTGTTATGCATCTATTGACGCCTTTCTGTACAAATGGACAAGGCATTTGGAGAGCAGTTGTTCCTTTAGTTTGTTTTCATATAATTGAGTGGCAACACCCCGATCGTTGTCTTTGTCAATTTGGAATGAACCAACCATTCCAAGCCAACCAATAACTTATGACAAAGTGAATTCAGTTGATTTGAGAGGGAATTATGACCAGAATTGGGAAATTTCTTTTTCTAATTTCATTATCGAGTGGAATAATCGACTGAATCGAGTTGTAACTACTCCTGTGCTCACGGCACCACTGCATATAAGATCGCAATACATGCAATGGTACTTATTAAGAATGAGATAATGGATAACACCTATAGGAGTGGTAATAGGAGCTTCGGTATGAATGACATATTGTATTTATTTTTCTTTAATTAATATATATAATATGGCTAATAAACATGATGATTTATTTGTAGTAACAATTTAACTTAAATACATGCAGGCTGATGCTGCTGAACGGGTTTACCATCATGGTGGGGAGCGACTAACATCTGAAGCCATTTTAGGAGCTGTAAGGGCAATTGACAAGACATCCGTTGACTATCCATGCCAGCTTGTCCCTGACACGGTTCACATTCCACAAATGAACGTGCCATACGAAGATTTTCGACAAACTAGAAAGAGCAGAAGAGAAATGGCTGAAAGATGGACATCTGTAGCATCTATTCCTGTTCCTCCAAGGGTCAACCAAGTTCCTCCACCTATGTCATGGCCATATCATTATCAGGGTAGTCCAATTTCATTCGGAATGCCATCATTTACTCAGCCTACATTTTATGATACAAAAGGTGGTCAATCCAGATGTTATGACTATGAGGTCAGTCCATCAAGATTGAACGTGGAATTAAATGTTAGTATATCGGAGCCTAGCACAATTCCGCCATTTAATATTCATGGTGGAATGGGTGAAAACGTCCAGCATGATGATTTTTTGGATGAACTTCTATCCGATCAATAAATGCAAAGTGGAGATTTCAGTCAAATAATGCATGCTCCTACTGGAACCGAGGACTTTAACTATAGCTCCTATCGTGACTTTGGACATAATTAAAATAGCACATTGTCTTATGTATAATATTGCTTAATTAATACTAATGACAACATTTCATTACTAATTTGAGATCTTTTAGATTTATACATGTATTACACATTTAAATTAAATCTTTGCGTTGATGATCCTGCACGACTGGGACATGTCTTTTTATTGTGGCTAGCATTTTCGCAAGTGCTGCAATGTGTAACATTCCGACGTTCTCTCCTATCCATCTCATTGCGACTTCGTGTTGTTTTAGGGCGACCTTTCTTGCATTTAAGTTCCATATCAAGCACAATTTTTGGACCATAATAATCAGGCCAAAATTCTCTATGAGCCATCGATCGAAATTCCCCTTCATAACTTTTTAGTGACTATGCAATGCTATAACAAGAATCAACAAAGGAGAACATATCAAGATGTTTGTGCATGCATGCTGCAATTGCGTGTGAACATGGCATTTTTTTCCTGGAACTTACCACGTTCACATTCGGTCTTATCAAGACTGACAATGTACATGTCAATTTCTGTGTTATCTTCCGGTGCGTTGCCTGATAATACCCTGAATATTTTGTACCGACTATCGTAATCAAGCACTGTATGGCCCCGCGCCTTGATAGCAGATTTATTAATAGCTGCAACACATTTTGGTGTGAACCGCTGTAACACCCTCATACCCTATACGAACACTGCCGACTTAGGTATATTGTGCAATTACCATGATTGAATATAGGTTAACCTTCACTGGTTTCGGATTATGGCTAAAATTTTTTTTTCTACACTTGTTATTATATTCACTTTACAGTTTATTTCCCTTAGTAATATCACTTAACAATTCACTTCATTTAATGATCTTTATTTAACACTTAGTCGTCGATTGACCTATAACTGTCTATTGTTACTATTCATTAGGTATAAATTTCAGTATAACGGCTTGTTTTTCTTACTATCCAAACCTGCACTTTTCAAAAACCACAGCCCCGACAAGGGCACAACAATAATAATATTTAATCCCAACCATATTCGAACTCAAACATTCATCAAAGCAGTCATAACATCCACACAGATAAATGCATATATCTAATACCATACCAGTTTTAAGTTACCAAAATAAAGTATATACATGCCATTAAAATTCCATAACTATTACAAAAATATAAACTTGTATCCTTTCCTCCTGCTTGCTTCAAAATGACTGAAGTACGCTTTGCTCCACCCTAACGCGTACCTACATGCAGTCAAAAACAATTACGTGCTGAGCATTAGAATACCCAATGGTGGTTACCAATCTATAAATTTCCTACTAAAATTATTTACTCATTATAATATATCTAATTCCTACACTTAATATTTATTTATATTTAGTCACTAAATAATCTCATTAAATTCACATTATCAATTATTAATTCACTTTAATTACACTTTATATACAATTTCCATAATTAATCCATTAATTATAATTATTTACACTTATGTCCTTAATCTTTTCACTTAATTCCATTTACGTCCCTAACTTTTCCATTAATTACATCTATGTCCCATCTTTTACATTAATTACATTCATGTCCCCACTTTTGCCATAATACCATCCATATCCCTTCTTTTTCACTAATTCCCTTTTTGTCCTTATTACCACTTAATTACCATTTTACCCTTATTTATTTATCCAATTTACACTTTTATCCTTATTTACTTATTTTAATTACTATTTTACCCTTTTCCACTTATATTCCACTTTTAACCTCATAATTTCATCAAATTACACTTAAAGTCCTTATTTTATCACTTTTCCACTAGTTTACCATTTTAACCTCATATTTGCCAAAATTACGATTTTACCCTTACACTTACACTTTTTTACCTAACTTTCTCACTTTTTACCAACTTTTGTAAAATTACCGTTTTACCCCTAAATTTTCTATTTATTCTATTTTAGTCCCGTTTTCACTCATTTTCACAATTATCACTATTTTAACCATTTTTATCATATATTTACCGTTATGCCCTTAGTATGGACCCGGTAGAAAATTTATTGACAGGATATGCGGGACGTGGATCTCATAGATCCACTACACTATGAAATGATCCTAATAGGACCATTTCTCACTGCACTGCACTACACTAGTCACTGTTATACACTATACACTGTGATAAGCCATCACTGGCCTATCAATATCGAGTCGCCATGACTCGTACCGCGGTGTGGAGTACCTATGGCTAGCCATCTATATCCTGGACTAGATTTCACTACCAAAATACTACTAAGGGCAATATCTCATTAAAATTCACATAAATGCCACATTATGTCAACATGTACATTTCAGCACACACATCATTTCGACTTATAATTTTGCGTACACACTCATTTATGAATGTTTAGTCATTTTATGCCATTATATACCATTAATTGTCAAAATATTCACTTTAAGCCATATGAATACCATTCGGCCAATACATCAAGTTTCCATATCATGCACTTTAGTTTTTTTTAACCACTCAATTATCTCAATTACATGCTAAACATGCCATAAATACCATTTGCATGCCGTAGTTCATCATATATCTTATTAAACTCCTTTGTTTACCATTCGGCCACAACTTCAAAATTTCATTAATATCTCTTTTTAGTCTTTTAACCATTCCATCATGTAATACACATTTTAGACATATTATAAACATCTTTTACAAGCCTTAAAACTCATCAAAACATCATGATTTCCTTAGAATTCCATTCGGCCACTATTAAGATTTTCATACCAAATTGATTTAATTTTATCTAACCATATTTATACACTATATTAAGTCCACTAATCATGAATATAAAGTTAGATTTAATTAATCACTTCATTTTCTCATACCTACACTTAAACATAACCTAAAATCCAATATAAATTATAGGAAAAAGATAGATTTAATAAAAACAAACCTCAAATTCTAGCTCTAGACCTCTTTAGGCTTGCTTTTCCTTTCCTTTGCTTGGTGAAACTCCTTCCTCACCTTAAGTTCCTACCATGGCCGAATATATAAGTCCTCATAACATAAAAACCAAGCTTCCTTTATGCAAACTAACACCATAAATGAACTCTACACCCTTAAAAACCCTCATAGGAACTAATAAACCAAATTATAAACCCTTAAATCCCATACCTCAAAACTTACCCTAAACTTTGCACACAAGATTTTTCCAACTTCCAGTGCTCCAAATGGACTCCAATGACTTCTATTAGGTTGTAGAGGAGCTGAAATTTATCTATAGGGTTGGATTTTTGGGAAATATTGGTTGAGAAGTGAAGAAAAATGGAGGAGAAGATGAAGAAATGGGTTCGGCCTTGAAGGAGAAAGGGAGAGGCGGTGGCTTGCTCATTTCTCTAAAGAAATCCAGCCAACTCCTCCCTTATATAGTCCATAAATGAATTGAACCGGTCCAACCGAAGTGGTCCGACCGATTTAAACCGAAATTTTGATTTTTCGGTTCAATTGCACTTTTTCAAAGCATCTCCATGTTTCTCACATTATTTCCACTTATAACCAATTTCATTGTTCTTAAAACAACAAAAATAGGTTACCTGCAAATTTTCAACTCAATCAGAGTGCATTTGGGCCCCGGTTCACTTAAATCGGTCTGATTCAATCATTTTTTTGTTCTGCCATAAAATTCAACTCTAAAACTGTCAAAATTCACAGAAAACTATTACACTACATAAACAACATCCATTAGGGCTCACTAACCACTTTTAACCCCTCAGTCAACCCTCGGTCTAACCTCGGTTCAAATTGAATCGAGCCGAAGGCCAACTTCAAAATGACTTTTGGAGGCCTATTTGACTCCATTTTTAGCTCAAATTTTACCAATAAACTCCTGACGACCCACAAATCATTTTCGCGAAATAAAAATTTTTCTGAAAACGGACAGCCGGGTTCGCTGTATAGCTACCCAGGGGTTATCCATCCTGGAATTGCTATACTTCCGGCACATTTGATACTAAACTTTAACACTGGCAAAACCACTCACTACACTGTTTAACACTGCAATCATCATGGTAATACTGAAATTATAACTGACACTTCTAGACTAGTATTTGGGCCACTACAACTGCAATCCTTGAGCCATTTTAGTCATGTACATTCCCCTTCTATGGTCATAAAATTTGACCAAACAACCAAAGACATGTTCGACTATAGCAGTTATTGGCATCATGCGCAACCTTTTAGAGCACTATTAATACTCTCCACAATATTTGTCGTGACATGGCCATAACGACAACCACCATCTTCAGATAATGTCCAAAACTCTAACGGCACACGCATTGCCCAGTTGTAGGAATCAACGTCAAGCTGTTTAATGTCATCCATCTGCTTCTTAAACTTCCGTTGTTGATACGTATTCCCTACACCAGCATAACATATCAATTAAAAAATTATTAAACAAAACAAGCTCTTGGAATAATTAATAATAAAGAATTATATACGTACCAGCATTGTAAAACAACTTTTTTATTGTCGAATTTCTATGATGGGTGTTGTAATTACTGACGAAGTGGCGCTAACATATCCTATGAATAGCACAAGGATCCTTCCAACCACTTCTTTCATCACGAAACACTGACATTATTTCAACGTGACGATCAGATATAACAGTAATCCCATTCCTCTACGTAACATGCCTCCTAATTAAACTCATAAACCAAGCCCAACTTGATTTATTTTCAGACTCAAAAATAGCAAAAGCAACTGGAAATAACATTTCGTTATCATCCACAGCATTGGCTATGAGAAGTGTCTGTTGGAATTTTCCCGTGAGAATTGTTCCGTCGATCAACAGTACGGGCTTACAGTGGTTAAACCCATCAATCGCTGGTTTAAAACTCCAAAAAACCCTTTGAAATTGCTTTACAGTGGGGATATGGGTGTATTGGAGCAAAAACTCATAAACAGTTTCGGGATTATAATTTTGTAAAGCATATAAAAAACCTGGCAGTCTCTCATATGATTCAACATAATTCCCAAAGATAAACTCGAGTGTGCCCATCTTCGCATACCAAGCCTTATAATACGATACCTCATAGTGAAATTGCTCTTTGATAACAACAATAATCACATCAATAGGTAAGGTTGGATTTTTACTTACCATCCCCCTGATGCAATTGCAAATTATTTGCGATCCCAACTGTCTGTGATCCTTTAGCATATTACCTACAGATAGGCATGAATGTGGTCCCTTGAACCTTGTGATCATCCAAAAAGAACTTCTCTCTCTTTTCGCTGCTCTTAACCTCCATTCACACCCAATTTCCGATTTAATGCACCTCAGAACTTAGTATTTTGGCTTCTATTCCACAACTCTGAAGTCAACATTTCTCATGATTGAGTATTTTTTTACACAAGATTTGACCTCATCTTTACTGTTGAAAAGCAAACCTACTAATAACTTAGAGGTCCCATCCCAAGTTTCAAAACGCTCACCTTCAGACATATTAACTTCTGATTCATCGAAGTCAATTGCAGTATAGTGTTCAGATGAAAAGTTAAAGATCGCATCATTTGACTCCCCACTGACATGGACTGATGCTAAGGGACTTATATACTGCGTACTAGATGACTCATGACTGTCACCAAATTCAAAGTCATCGCTTTCTGCACTCATATTTGCTGTGTCAGCCTCAACGTCGTCATTAGATGACAGATAATCATTGTTTAAAAACTCATTTTTGTCCTGATCCATGGCACCAACATCTACTTGAATTTCATTTTTGACATCTATAGGAATGTCATTTAAAGAAAGACCCTCATTTGCCGAAATGTTGCGACATTTGCATGCAAGGAATAGTCCATTAAATTTCCATCCCGTCGTTCAACAGTCGGCCGAACATCAATAGGACCCGTATTTGTCCTATGTTCAACTGATTGTCTATGGCAGATATGTTTTGTACCTTGACTTGGGTCAACACCTACTTGTTGTACAAAGTTCTGCTCATCTCGACGACTGCTTGATCTGCTGCCAAATATGGATTTACTGAAAAAATCACCAACCCTTCGACTAATAGACCGCCTAGGCTGACTAATAGAAGCATCACGCACTTGGCTGACTCATAGAAGCATCGGGCACATGGCTAATTGACTATCTACGCCGACTCATTGAAGCATCAGGCACATGGCTAACCGATCGACGAAGATGCCCGAGTCCTGAGCTAACACTATCCTCTCTAAGAAGCAATTCACCATCCTGTCAACTGACAGACTGCCTAGGCTGACTAGGGCCGGCATTTCTACGGTGCCCCACTGATTGTCATTGTCTATTTTCATCTACATTTTGTCCTTCATCAGCAAAAAACTGACAAAAATTTGTTTCAGGCAAAATTTCAATATCTTTCCCACTGACGGAATGCCTGGGCTGACTTGGACCCACATCATTTACATATAATTGTTGACTTGGCTCAACATTTTCCATGTGCGATGCATCATTTCTATTTTAATCACCAGTATCATATATTTCCATATTAGCTCCTACACCACCTTCACCCACTATAATAATTAATTCCACCAAGTTCCTATCATTATATTGTCTTAAATTTTCATAAATTATATCTATGTCACTATCATCTACCAAATCCACCGAACGTCCAACTTAACGATCCTCGATTGTACCTTGGACTTTTGTATATAATCCTTTGAATCACATCGTTAATACCTAAACTCAATTTAATGTGAATTTTATGTATCAATTCAGGAAGAGTTGGCTTAATTCTAAGTCTAAGTCTCCTTGTAATTGCATTGGGACCAGAAATATCATATTCAAAACCTGCAACCCCATAACTTATTTGACCACCCATGTGCAAGTAAAAGTATATATATGCTGACATCTTGAAATTATCTGTAAGTCATAA
Source organism: Excoecaria cochinchinensis (assembly GCA_947683425.1). Lineage (NCBI taxonomy): Eukaryota > Viridiplantae > Streptophyta > Magnoliopsida > Malpighiales > Euphorbiaceae > Excoecaria > Excoecaria cochinchinensis. The sequence goes on from CANTUQ010000043.1 coordinate 12,010,079, forward strand.
TACAATTATATTATTTAAAATTGATATTTATTTTATCTGCTAATATGGTCTATTGATGAAATAAAGCAATAAAAAATATATTTAAATAATAATTTATCCCATTTAAATACTAAAATAACTACAACACCAATAATAATATTTTCAAAATTATAATAATGAAATGAAATAAAAACTGCAACAATAATTGTACTCTAGAAAACATAATGTTTAGGCCATATATTGTAATTGTACCACTTATAATAAATTTTTTGTTTGACTGGCATTGTATCTCTAACTTTCAAAATATTTTCTCCACTAATTTTTATTACATTTTTTACAAATATCATAACTAATTTATCATATTTTGTAACATGCTAATTATTTCAAATTTTCATTACAAACTTCAAATAAAATATTAGTACTGGGATATTAACAAACAAATTTGTAATTTTTTAATTATCATTTTACTTATAAATTTTAAAATTTTTTCTTCAACTTTTATAATATTACAATATATAAATATAACATATCTACATTCAATTTTTAATATTTCAAAATATAAAATCACAAATAAAAAAATACAATGTAAGTGAAATAATACCTTACTCTGAAGATTATGATTTATGTGCCTTTTTTCTATCGCCCTTCAATTGTATCTGTAATTTATCAAATTTTAAAAAATATATATTAAATCAGTGCTAATACAATACAATTAAAAATAAATTCGACATATTAAAATAAATTAAACAAAAAAACTTACCAGATGCTGATAAATTTTTTTTGATTATCATATAACAACACACCTAAATTTATATCACAAATTTGATCACTCTACTCACAAAAATCCTCAAATGCTGCAAATGCTATTCTTTCTTGCCTATCTATCACAACTTACACAAACTAAAAATACACTGAAAACAGTTTTAAACATACATATTTATACTACATTTCGATAACTATATTTTTCAACTCCTTCACAATTGATCGTAAGAAAGGGAAAAAAGTGGCCTATTTCCGCAAATCAGCCCTGCAGAAATAGGAATGAATTATTGCACAATTCTGTGCAAGTGGTGGGCCATTCTTCCATTTCCGCAAATGTACCTTACGGAAATGGAAGTGGAAATAATGCGGAAATGGAAGTGGGCCCCGCAAACCATCAATTATTTCCACTTCCATTTCCGCAAGGTACATTTGCGGAAATGGAAGTCCTCATTATTGCCCATGCGTTCCATTTCCGCAATGTGTCTCTGCGGAAATGTGAAAAATCTCAGTTTCTCAAATAACTTTCAAACCACCCCAAAAATCAAAATAAGTTTTAAAAAAACATTATTAGTAAAAAAGTCCCTTAATAAACAGTATCAAACAGGAGATACCAAATACGGTATCAAATCACTAGACATCAATGTGATGTCAAAACTAGCCGCTGCAATCACTATCCCTTATAAGCATGCCTATCTATTCATAACTCAATACAATTCAAGCTCCAATCCAGGTTATTTATTACTGTTCATATTACTATTCACTGATGAATTATGAAAATTCACAATGTTATTCATGTACCAAATATGCATATCCATAAATATGCAACAAATATAAACAACTATATACATTTCATTATTGTTTTCATGCAATTAATAATAAACTCATTCCTCATCCGAATCACAAATTCATACTTTAATATCATGTTATTATTCATATAGCAAGCTATACTCATAGTTTTAATCATAATTAATCATCATATTAATTAATTCTTCATGAAAAAGATTTATTCAATTCACATGTAATTTAATCACTTATCCTCATTGCTTAGTTATTAAATAAGTAACTTTTAAATTCGGGCGTTTCTTAACACTTCGGAGCTAAGTTAGAGGTGCGGCATTGATTCTAGGATGAATTGGTGAAGAGGGTAGAATTTACTCTAAAACACAACCGTGTTTCATTAAAAACACAGCTGTACTTTCCAACCAAATCGCCAGACTTAACTGCCAATTACATAGCTGTGTTCTATTAAAAACACAGATGTGTTATGCAGCCAGTCACCAAAGGCTTCTGTAATTAAGGAATTTCACTAGGTAAAAAACATTTTTAGGTAAAACTGCCTTCTAGACAATTTTTCTACTATGTCTAATGGTCATTTTGACATAAAAATCATCCAATTTGAACACCGGACCAAAGAGTTATGCCTAAAAGAACACAGACTGCTCCATACGTGTTTCTGGACAACTTTAAATACTGGACAGAATCTTAAGGCTACTGTAATTAAGGATTTCCACTAAGCAAACAGCATTTCTGGCCAACAAGGTCTTCATAAAAAATGTTATTCTATATATAATGGTTATTATGGAACAAAAATAACTCAATTTGGACAAGTAATCAAAGAGTTATGCTCAATTGAATACAAACTGTTCCAACAGTAGTGACAGAATTCAACTTAGACATATTATTGCATTTTCACACATCTTAGAGGCAAAATCAGATTTCCATTTCTTCTAGACATTTATAGATATATGTCTTATGGTTCTATAGAAATTAGAATCATGTCATTTGGATGTCTACAATTTCAGTTATGCTGAAAATTCCAAAATTAGTTTAAGTGAACCAAAAACGGAGTTTAACCAAAAATCATTCCTTAATTGTTTAGACCCTTAATCCGGCCAATAAAACATCAAACCAGTATTCTCCCATCAAATTCATACTTATAACAAGATACAAATCAATTCCAAACAATTAATTACATACAAGTTCACGTGAGAAGTAAATAGGAATTAAACTTACTTACTTGAATCAAATTATCCATTTATTCATCATGTTTTCTTTCCAACCATATTCTTACTTTCCACCTTCCAATTCTGTCATCTTGTCCTCGTAATTCCAATTTTCGTGATATCAAAGAAGAAACACACCAAGAGAAAAAATTGGTTTGAACCGCCCAAAGAAAAGAATAGCAAAATAAATATTCCGATTCTAAATCACCATTTTAATTTTTAATTATCAGACAGTTATATACATCTTAATTCGTCTAAGGTGTACTCTGAAGAATAACACTTACCCCTAGGGCTACAGGTGTATTTTGGGTAACTAATTAATAAGGTAAGAATTGATAGTATCATAATAAGAATTAGTATATTTTTATACTGGACTAATTCAATGTAATAATTACAATGAAGATAACTCAATGTGTTCTATAGTAATAAACTTATATATTTTTTTCCATAGAAAATCTTTTCAAATCCATAGTTTTAAAAGACAGTATCAGATACATAATGACAAATTAATTTTTCAAATTTTAGACAAAAAAAAGTTCTGCTCTTTTTGTAGGTCTCTTGACATTTGGATACCCAAAAAACGAGAGATTATGAATCAAATTTTGCATATAAAATGTACATGACACAAGAAGGAAAAAAAATTGATCCTCATATTGTCTTAAAAATAGATAGGAATAATCATGATTCTTTTGGGTGAAAAGTACGTAGCAATGTTGTTTTTGTTGTTGATAACAACATCAGGTGTTATGGGTAAACATAAAACTCATGTTCAGATTAGGGGTGTTCAAAAATAGTGTAACCCATCCAAACCGTTTAGTACAATCCGTCTAACCCATTTTTTTCATAATTTTAATGGATTATTATAACCCATATAACCCATTTTAAAATTTACAAAATATTTATATGGGTTATGGGTTATTATATAACCCAGCCAACTAACCCATCTAAATTTTGACTCCAATTATTATTTATATCAAATTATAATATAAATTTGTATCAAAATATTTAATATATTTAAACTCGTATACTTATCATATAATGTTCCAAAATTTCAGTTTTCGTAAATAGTACTTTTCGGGTCGTGAATAGTGACACTACGGCAAACGATACCACCTGGTATTGAAAAATATTTTATTCGACTATTAGAAAGTACAATTCATGAAAAATCCGAGAGCATAATTTGAGGTGAATTTGAGTTTAAATAAATTATCAAAAGTCAAAAATAAAAATAAGACGCGGTTCGATTTAAATAGTAACGGTAATTGACTAAATTTTGACCGGACTTGAAAAAAATGCTATAGACCTCCAAAAAATTAACCTGACATATGGACTCACTCCAAATAATGCAAGGAAATTTTTGAAAGTGAAAATTAATTTTTGGATCACATAGAAAAATAAATTATCGGACCGGTAAAAATTTGCCTGACCGAAAAATGACATCATTTTGACCCAAAAATTTTTGTGCACCCTATAAAATATTTTTCGACATTTATGGATATATTTTTATTAGAAATAAGAGAAAACTTATTGGGCCTAATAAAAATTAAGTATAAAACCCATTGGTATAACTAACTAATATTGATATTTTTATATTTTACGCAATATTACTATGATTTTTCATGATTCCTGCGCCTTGCGATGGAAGAGTCACTTTCTTTCTACCCTATAAATATGCTTCCCTAATATTACTAATTCCTCCTTTCCCTTTTCCATTTATTACCTTCATATCCCCTATTTTATTTTATTTTAATTTAATATCCCTAAATCAACTCTATTTATCCACTCATCCCCCACCCCGATTAATAGTACATTGCCAAAATAAAAAGATGAATAGAAATAGAAACTATACATTTAGATCATGGGGTAGACTTAGACATATCAAATTCACACTAAATCAGATTAAAAAAATCAGATATATATTACTACCACCTTAACGTTTTAAGAAAATTACACTACCACCTTGACGTTTTAAGAAAATTACACTCACATTTGTTTAAATATTTTTAGAAAAATTTGTGATTTTTTTAAAGAAATTGAAAATATGCATATTACATTTTTTTAATACGATCATGGCTAGAAAGGTATAAATTAGGCCTGAATAAGGATTGGCTAAAAGGAAGATAAATGAATCATGAGATTAATATAGTTTTAATTAATTTATAATTAATTAGTGATATAGCTACATGGAGACAATTTCTCATGTCAGCCTCATATTGTTATTCGTAAGCTTAGTTACCAATAAATTATGATATTAAAGAAATAATTCTTATATTTTGAGGCATGGTTGTTAAAAAATGTTTTTTAATGTAATGAACTCTTTATTAGTTAAATTTAGAAATTACTCAATTGATTAAATTAATGGAAAATCATAGTAATATTGCATAAATTAATGAAAAATCATAGTAATATTTAAATATTTTTAAAATTAATGTTTTATACTTAAAAAATATAAATATAGATAATATAAAATTTATATATTAGAAAATTAACATAACCCATGTAACCCAGTCATAAACCAGCCAACCCAATATAAAGAGTTTAAGTTATAACCCGGCTGGATTGGGTTGGGTTCAACCCATTTAAAATTTTGGATGGATTTGATGAAAAACCGATCATAACCCATCCAACCCATTTTTGAACACCCCTAGTTCAGATCAGCAACGAATTGGATGAAGGACTGGATCTAGCAGTGCATTGCAAGTCTAAAGATGATGATTTTGGTGTTCATTATCTCCATTTCCATGAATCTTTTCAATTCTTTTTTTGGCCTAATTTTTGGGGCAGTACGTTATACTTTTGTAAAATGACATGGTCAGATGAGTCTCATTGGTTTGATATCTATAATCAAAAAAGAGATGTAGATAAATGTTTCCATGATGGTTGTTTTGGAAAATAAAACATACCGGTCCATGTATGAAGAGTTTTCGTGGTACTTATGAAATATGTTATTCATGGAACAAATAATCTTCTTTAATTTGTATATTTGTTTCTTTGAAATAAAATATCAAATTTTTAATTAAATACTTCTCTAAGCGTGCTCTCGAATGGTTTTTCTTCCAAATGGTACTGTAGTGAGGAATAATTGTCGACTCAAAGAGCTAATTTATGGATTTTGATGTATTACAAAACATTTGCAGTTATTAAATTGAGCTTATCTTTTGTTTGAGTTGTGCAGGCTTTAGTTCTCAAGATTCTGATGACTTGAGCTTTATTACAACATAAACATAAAGACATTAGGAAATAAAATTGTAAAATCATCATTGGAATTTTCACATACTTATTCATATTATTCTCTGCATTCAAATGATTTTAAATTAATATCTTAAGTCAAAATAAAAATTATCTTTTCCTAAAAAAATGTTTTTACAATCAAGATTATTTAAAAAGGAAAAGATTTATTAAAGCTGAAATATTTGTCTAAGAAGCATAAATCTGAATATATATTTTTGAGGAGATTTTCCTTTAACTAATAAAAGCATAAAATCGAGAGGACATTTTCTCAAATGGATTTTTTTAGAGGGAAATATAAATTAAATGTAGAAATATTTTGAAAAGTTGTTCACACCCAATAGCCTTATTTTTGCTAGCTATAAAATGGGTTTTCTTGAGGTGTTTCGATGAGTGAGTTAAAAACGCATTTAATACTTTGAGCTTTATTTTGTTTGTAAGTTTTTCATTTCTTCGTGTATATTCACGATCACATATTTTCAATATAATTATAATTTCTATTGTAATCATATTAGTAAGGCTATTCAAATTTATGAAATAAATTTGTGAGGTTAGGTTGCTAGAATATAGGAAAATAAACTAGTAAATGTTTAAGTTCTTTTATTTTGTAAAAATAGCTAAATGTTTTGGTCATTTTACTTGAAAAAAATGATCAAATGTTTTTAAGTTTTTCACTTGTAAAGAAAAACTTGGGTAGCTATTTATAACAGGTTTTTTACTCTTACCCGTAAATAGAGTCACATTAAAAATAGAAAAACTCTTAAAACGGATTGTTTTAAGAAGAGAATATAAACGGTGGCCGAACCTCTATAAATCGCTAGGGGTGAGCAACGGTCAGTTCGGTTCAATAACTGAACCGAACCGAAATAACTGAAAATAGATTTATTACGACTTAGACGAACCGAACCGAACCGAAATTATATAATAACCGAATTCAAACCGAACCGATATTTTCGGTCGGTTTGGTTCTGTTAACTGATAAAACCTAAATTTCAAAATTATAATTAAAAAAATTATCTAAAAATTATACAAAATTACAAATTATAAAACTAAAATAAAAATATTTAAATTAAAAAATGTACATATGTTTAATTTGAGTTCAAACCCCTTAGATTGAATTAAAAATAAAAAAATAAAGTTAATTTTTGCAAAAAATGAAAAAAATAGCATATATTAATCACTATTCGGTCGGTTCGGTTATTTTTCGATTTTTGCCTTTCAAAACCGAACCGAACCGAAATAACCGAAATTAATATATTTTCAAAATCGAAACCGAACCAAATTAAAAAATCAGTCAGTTTGATTCGATTTTTCGGTTTGAACCGAAATTTATTCACCCCTATAAATCACGGTGTTAAATTCTCTGTCCCTTACTCTTTTTTTATTTCATGCTCTATAATTTTTATGCTCAAATTGATTATTCTGTATTTTATAGAATAGAGTCAAAAAATTATCTTGTGTTCTAAGAACGGATTGAACTTAAATTTTCTAAATTATTTTAGCAAATAAAAATCTGATTTTTACCCACTAAAAGATTCGTCTCAAGTGTCTAGTTTTTAATGTAATAAGTTCATTAAAAATTAAACAAATTTATTAAAAGTATTTTACATCTTGTGTTTTAATTTATTCCTATTACGAAAAATTATGTAATAATTTATTCACCCCATCTAAATCATCTATTTGAGACTCACAATAATGATTTATCTGTTTTAGATACTGGTTGCTTCGATAATAGTGTTGTAGAAAGAAACATTACCTTTCTTCTCTAGTTGTGACTCCAATCTTTTCATTCTTCCAAAAATTATAATCTACAAAGCTATTACTTCATAATAAGTTGACGAGTTTAATCAAGACGTGAGTTTATAAAGACGTGGCAGTGCAAGAATTTATCTAGCACTCGCTTGGAAGTGAAATGAAAGTAAATATAGATCTCTTATTCAAATTTGTTTGCGAGATTATAGAACCCAATAATGGCAATTGTATGGGTTACGCCCAAAACTAGATGCTAATTGAACCTAATTTCAAGTTGCATAAAAAAAATAATTACAAAAAAAATAAAAAAATAATAATATTAAAAAAAAAAATCTCCGATGGCCTCATGATCGGATGGCTTGATCACACTGCAAAAGGGAGCTTTCTCCAAATCTGTGGTAAAAAATTACATATGATTGTTGGGTTGTATTCTTTAATCTTCAAAAAGAGGACAACAAATACACATTAAAGGTTGTGAACATGGGAATTTTCAGTACTATAAGATGATTTCTTCATGCTCTCCACCATTAATGATCTTATTAGGAAGAACAATACAGCTAGTCACCACAACTTCATCTTCCACTGTAACAGCTTCTCCTGCACATGTGGAGAAAAGGAATAAATAAATAAAATCAATAGTTTCAATGGAAGTGCAAATTGGTCCTCAAACTTTTCAATGATGGTCAATTTGCCCCAATCAACTTCTTTCAGGTTAAATTAGCAAGTTACTTTCATTTTGCCTCATTTCATCTTCGATAACTTTTTATTTTCACATAATTCTTTTTTACCACAAATTTCTATTACAATCATATAGCGCTTGCAAAATAAATAAATAAATAAAATGGCAAAAAAATAAAGTTGAAAAAATAAAGTTTTTGGATAAATGAAGTGTTGAGAATACTGTGTATTTTTTCCTTTTTAGTGTAGTAAATTAGCTTTAAGGTTAGGAGTGTGCAAAACCCAAACCGATCCGAACAACCCAATTCGAAATTTGCATTCAGGTATAATTATTTGTGTCGGGTCGGGTGCTGAAATTTGTTGTTTCCAAGTTCAGATCAAGTTAAGACCTTTCTTAACCCGATCCAACCAAAAATACATATATATTGTGATTTTTTTTCCCTATCTTTGTACCCATCACCGCATTACCCATTGTTACTGCCAATCACTTACCATTCTCCTTGGTGGTCTTCCCTCTCTCTTTGAAAAAAAGCCCTAAATCTCTCTTTCTGCTTCTCACTGGGTCTGTTGTTGGGTTTTTTTTACTTTTTAATTTTGTTGGTTGGACATTGAATCGCTACTGCCCATCACTTGCCGTTCTTCATGGTGGTCTTCCCTCTCTCTTTGAAAAAAATCCCTAAATCTCTCTCTCTCTGCTTCTCACTGGTTCTGCTATTGGGTTTTTTTTCTTTTTAATTTTCTTGGTTGGATTTTGAATTGTTACTGCCGATCACTTGCTGTTCTACATAGTGGTCTTCCCTCTCTTTGAAAAAAATCCCTAAATCTCTCTCTCTCTCTCTTTGTTGCTCGATGGGTCTGCTATTGGGTTTTTTTCTTTTTAATTTTCTTGGTTGGATTTTGAACTTAGTTATTTGCATTAGAGACAGGTGTTGGTGGGTGTTAGTTGGGAAGATAGTGTCAGATGTTTATGTGCTTTTGTACAAGATTGCTTGTTAGTGTATGTCTTGATCTTGCTTTAATTCGAGTTATATGAGTTGTACCGATCAGACCTCGAAAAATTTCGGATTGATAGGTTTGGGACTCAAAGTTTAGTTAGGATTGGATCGGTTTAGGGAGATGCTTATAGTTCGCGTCCCAGGTTGTGTCGGGTTTGACCCAAACCCAACCAATGTACACCCTTATTTAGGATTCCTGTGAATATAAGCGGTTGGCTTAGTCTACACAACAGCAATGTATTTAGCCCGTAGTGGCTCCGTTATACAGTAAGAAATAATATTAATATCTATTTTAACATGTTAATAGAGCTTGCGATCAATTCTGGAGAAATTGTTTGCACCCTAAACATCTCAAGACTTCCATCTCTTCCATCAGTGATATTGTCCAGCCAAATACCAATCCCAGTCAAGAACTTGGGGATTCAACACAGCAGAAATTGAAAAGTTGAGGAATTTGTTGAATACCCTTGAGCAACCCCCCTCCGCCTCCAAATAAAGGTTCTCTATCTATTGGCTTACATGTGTGATAAATTCTTTGTGAATTCATGGATTATGGATTCAGGAGCAACTGATTATATGACTCATGGTTCCAACTTGTTTACCACTTATACTCCTTATACTAGCAATCAAAAAATTGTTGTTGCTGAGGGAACCACCACCACTGGTATAGGAGATGTTACTATTACTCCCGCTCTTATATTAAAAAATGTCCTCCATGTTCCCAAATTATCGACCAACTTTGTGTCTATTAAAAAGCTTACAAAAGACTTACACTGTCATGCTACGTTTACCCTTCATATTGTGAATTTCAGGACCAAGGTTTGGGGAGGAGGATTGGACATGCTAAAGAAAGGGATGGGCTATAGTATCTAGAAGCAGAAAAATCTCCAAATTCAACTGTCCTAAGGATGATATATGGTTCCAGCACTTTTGCCCTCAGACATCCTTTATTTTCTATTTTGCAAATAATGTTCCATCTTTATTTAAGGGATTAGATTTTAAATCTTTTCAATGTAATATTTGTGAGTATGCCAAACACACTCGTGTATCTTTTCCCATTAGTAATAAAAGATGTTTGTTACCTTTTGATTTGGTTCATAGTGATATCTGGGGTCCCTCTTCAGTTTCAAATATTTCTGGTTCTCGGTGGTTCATTGATGATTGCACTAGAGTCTCCTGGATTTTCTTGTTAAAGGCCAAATCAGATGCGAGTCATTTTTACAAATTTCCATATGATGATAAACCAGTTTGGTACCCTTATAAAACGATTCAGTTGTGATAATGAAAAAGATTACTTTAATCAAGTCTTGTCATCTTTTTTCCAAAAAGAAGGAATTATTCACAAGTCCTCCTGCTTTCACACTCCTCGACAAAATGGGATGACTGAGAGAAAGAACGGTCATCTTCTAGGTTCCACTAGAGCACTGTTATTTAATCACAATGTACCAAAACAATATTGGGGGAAGCAGCTCTTACTTCTACTTATTTCACAAATCAGATTCCTTCACAAACTCTAGGATCCAAAAGTCCAAAGGAATTACTTTCCACCTTCTATCCTGATATTCGCCTTTCAAATGGTCTCACCCCTAGGATTTTTGGTTGTACATCCTTTATCTATGTTCATAATCAGGGAAAATTAGATCCTAGAGCCCATTAAATGTGTGCTCATAGGTTACTCATCTACCCAAAAGGGGCTATAAATGTTTTCACCCACCCACCAGAAAGGTTTATATTTCAGCTGATGTCACTTTTATTGAGGACACAATATTTCACTCAACCTTATCTTCAGGGGGAGTTCACTAGTATGGTAGATAATGATGTTTTGTTACTAGATTTGTCACTTCCAATTTCGTGTCCTGCTGTCCCTAGTTTCATCTCCTGTTGTCCTTGTGTCTGCTGTCCCTGCTGTCCTTGTGTCTGTTGTCCCTGTTGTTCCTGTGTCTATTGTCCCTGTTGTTCCTGTATTTGTTCCTATAACTTTTATCATGTCACCAACTCTAGATCACATAAGATTTGGGAAAGTCTATTCAATGAAGGTACAAGAGTCCAATCTTCCTCCATAAAACTCTGAAAAAGAGGTAATTACTTCTCCACCCCTAGAACATTCTCTTCCTAAAACACGAGTGGTTGATGAGGACTTACCCATAGCTAGGAGAAAGGGAACCCGAGAGTGTACCAAGAGATCCCTATATCCCTTGTCTCATTGTATATCCTTTTGAGGGGTTTTCTTCATCCCATAAAGGCTTTCTCACTAGTCTGAATGAAATTGCCATTGCAAATACCTTCTCAGGAGCATTGTCTAAGGAAGAATGGTAGGAAGTCATGAGAGTGGAAATGGAGGCATTAGAGAAGAATGGGACATGGGAGTTAACTAATCTACCATAGTGAAAGAAGGCAGTGGGATGTAAATGCGTGTTCTTGAAATTTAGAGCTGATGGGTTTTGGAGCGCTACAAAGCAAGACTGGTAGCTAAGGGGTACACACAAACATATGGAGTGGACGATAAAGAGACCTTTGCACCTGTTGCTAAGATGAATATTTTAATTGTCTCTGGCAGCAAATTTCAACTGGGAATTATAGCAGTATGATGTGAAGAATGGATTCCTTCATAAGGACTTGAAAGAAGAAATCTATCAAACCATTCCACCTAGTTTTGGAGGAACTGAAGGGAATAAAGTGTACGTTAAAGAAGGCCTTGTACGGATTAAAACAATATCTCTGTGCTTGGTTTGGGAGGTTTACCAAAGTGATGTTAGACACTAGGCATAGGCAAAGTCAATGAGATCATACCCTCTTTATTATGCATTCGGCTGCAGGGGGAGTTATTGTTTATAGTCTATGTGGATGACATCATTGTTACCAGAAATGATGAAGAGGAGAAGAAAATCTTCCAGGCACGTCTAACCAAGGAATTTGAGATTAAAGACTATGGAAGACTGAAGTATTTTCCTGGGATTGAAGTTGTCCATTCTCAGCAATGGATTTTTAAGTCACAATAGAAGTATGTTACAGATCTTCTCAAGGAAATGGGAATGCTTGGGGGTAAACCAGTTGCTACTCCCAAAGAGACTAATCATAGACTTGGAGAAGCTAGTGAAGATCAACCAATAGACAAGGTGATGTGCCAAAAACTAGATGCGAAGTTAATTTATCTTGCTCATACCCAAAAAAAGTATGTCAGTGTTATAAGTCAATTTATGCATAACCCAAAAAGAGTTCATCTCCAAGCTGTCAACTGAGTACTACATTATCTGAAGGCTAATCCGGGGAAGGGAATCTTGTTCAAAAGAAACACCGGCCTGGTTCTTGAAGCCTACACTGATGCAGATTATGCAGGATCCCCTATAGATCGGAGGACTACATCTAATTACTGTACTTTCAGTGGAGGTAATTTAGTAACCTAGAGGAGTAAAAAACATAACGCTGCAGCTAGATCAAGTGCCGAAGCTGCGTTGAGATCAATGGCGCAAGGTGTCTCTGAGTTGTTATGGCTGAAAATTATTCTTGAAGATTTGAAGATTAATGGAGTGAACCAATAAGGCTATACTGTGACAACAAATCAGCTATTAGCATTGCTCATAACCCAATGCAACATGACCAAACTAAACACATCAAGATAGATAGGCACTTCATCAAGGAGAAACTGGATAGTGGACTGATCTGTACACTGTATGTTTCTTTGGGAGGATAGTTGGCAGATATTTTTACAAATGGGCTGGATAGTGCTACTTTCCACGGTTTGGTTACCAAGCTTTGATAATACGGTGTATGTTCCCCTTTTTAGTGCAGTTGATTAGCTTTAGGATTCCTGTGATCTTCTTTCCTAAAGTATTGTGTATATATTCTGTTTTCCTAAAATTTAGGAGAATAGAAGTTTTTGGCTTAGTCTCCATAACTGCAGTGTATTTAGCCCATTAATGGCTCTGTTATACAGTAAGAAATACAACTAATATTTCTTTTAACATGAAGCAAAATAGCCAAAAATTGAAAGTTGCCTTCTGGTGTGTCTCAGTTAATTTTGGGGCAAATCAGCAATCACAAAAAATTCAAGGGCCAATTTAAACCTTTATCTGTTGTTTCAACAGCAATGGAGTTTTGCATACAGCCTAGAAAAAGTGAGAATGAGAGGATATGTACCAAGAATTGTTATTCCAAGCTTTGCATTGTAGTCTCCATCAGCCTGGTCAGTCAAATTTAATTCAATCAGCCAGAATGGCAGAAAATTTTAATATTAGCAGCTGGACTTCAGCTCATTGTACAGGATTGATAACTCGAAGACTAATTTCTAGAAATCTGGTAGGAATTTAGGGTTTAGACAAAGCTATATATAAATTTCAAATAAGAAAACTAACTTATATAGTTTTGCATTTTAATATTCTTAAAGGCCTAGGCACCAATCATGAACTACAATATCTTATAGCTGAACTTGCCTGGATTCTCGACCATCTTCCTATAGATGACTTCCATCCAATAATAGAGTTAATTACAACTGCATTTTCCTGTTAACAGAAAACACAATTAATTTAATTTTTCATGACACAAATTATAGTCTTAAGAAATCTGTACAAAATTGTTGCTGTACCTGAATTTCAACATCATCTAAGATAATGCAGCTTATAAGCCTCACACCTGCTCCCACACGAACATTTGCGGAAATAGAAACATTGGGACCTATCTGTACAAACTAGCACTAATGATGAAAAAAAAAAAAGAGGAAAATAGAAACACATGTATAAAATTATGCAGATTTCACATTATTTTTTAATGAAAAGATAAAAGGGAACTGCTACCAATTGTTCCCCTTGAAGGATTTCTAGCTCCACCCCACAAATTGTACAGTATTTAACACAATAGTTAAGCAATTTGTGAAATTATGTTTTACTCTCAAGAACAAAAATTTTATGGTCTTCATGAAGGCAATACTGAGTAACAAAAATGTCAAAGTATTTCCCTCAATAGTGCATCCTTTCCACTCTTTGGTATACCATTTGCCTCCTGGGAGTTAACCATTTTGTTTAGTTTATTAGACAGGAAACCTGTCGCATCTTTTCAAAACCCATTATCTCTCCTTTAGCAAGGATGAGTGGCACTAGAGGAAAGTTTAACTACCAAATTTTTAGCACTATCCATTGGTCTGTTAGAAACATGATTTTAAGCATCCTTAACATCCTATCACACAGAATATGGATGACCACTGATACCTCAATACTTTTTAGCCAACCATTGTACTTTGATTTAAAATTAATAACGCTAGACTTCATCAGTTGATCCAACCCCTAAGCAATAACAATATGGAAGTTCCAGATCTAAAGTTCATCGATAAACCACCTATTTTAGCAACTCCAGAACCAACTGTTTCATTCTGTCTTACAGATTAGAGGGTAATCAGTTTAATGAACAGCAGGAAAACCCAATCAGCAAACAATGGGGCCCTGAAATGATAAAACTCTAATATGGAATTTTCTACAGAAGTTCTATTCAGATCAATTCTTGTTCTGCAGGATAAGAAGCCCTTTAGTAGGGGGTTTGCATTTCTTCTGCACATAAAACAGCCATAGAGCTAGTGAATACAAGTAAAGCCAGGTACCAAAGATGTAATGTCTAGGACATCTTTTAATGGAGCACAATTTCATCAGGCGATTATTAGATATCACAAGGGGCGAAAGAAAGTGCAGAGCACAAAACTAGTTTAAAATAATGACATGTTGCCATAGAATCTCACTATGCTAATATATGTTGGGAGAAAAGGACCTTTGCTGTCGGATGCACTTTTGCTGAAGGATGAATATAAACATCACCAATGATGGTGGCACTTCCAGTTCCATCCCTTCCAGCCAGAAGATGAGGGGAGGCAGATCGATATTGGGAAAGATATAAATCAGAACATTTCAAAGACATCCTGCATATTTAACAAGATTAGATGGGGCAGATAGCGGTCAATGTTTAAATTCACAAGCCAAAAGAAGAAGAAAACATTATACAGAATACTCTACCCTGGAGTCTTGACTTGTTCCCAGAAATCCAGGGTCTCATATGTATACAATTGCTTCTTTCCAGCAAGAGGTGACAAAATATCTTGATCTAACCTTACAAAACCCATAGAAAGACTGGTTCTGCAGAGAAAAACATGCATAAATAGAAGCTGCAGTTTTTAACATCAACAAATGTATAAATTAGTGAACAGGTTAACCTTGTCATTTGATGGCCCTCATAGCTGGACAGGCGAAGTAGATTTGCTGCAATTGACAAAGTATGTATTAGCTACTATTCATGATATGGATTCTATTTGTACATCAGAAATATTAATGCTAAATACAAAATTCATATGCTAAGCATCAGTGGAAGACGAGCAATAATTAGCTGACCCATACCTTATTCTCAAGCATATAGCCAGTTTTATCATATGAAAGCATACAATTTCATTTCAGTGTCAGTGCAACTAAAAGCAAACATGTAATGCCAAAATCATTTTTCTCTTTAACATCCATTTTATTAAGATAATTTCTCAATGTCCCAAATGGTTTGGCCATAAAGGAAGACAGAAACGAAGGAAAATGAAGAGCCTGTAACAAGCATCAACATATTGCAAGGGGGAAAAAGAAAGAGAGAAAAGCAAAAGAAACACAAGAATCAAAGGATATGGTAGATAAATGATATGCCCTAGATCTCATGCACAATACGGATTTTATCCATGTATAAAACATTCTGTTTGAATAATAATAATAAGGCATTCATACATTCTTTAGTGCTTTTGTATACTAATATTTGCATGCATATGACTTAAATTATAAAATGTAGTTCTTAGCATATGAACACAGTACAAAAGTAATCATGAAAGGTTCATGATATGAGATACCTATTGTATGTAAATGTATTAATACCTAAATTATCTCTGGTGATAGTATTAACAAAACAGAATATTGTTAATACGGATAAACTAGCATATGTTATACTTTTTAAATAGTTCAATCAGTAGTACTCATTATCTGTAATCATCATATGAATGATTGTTAGAACAAGTACATTGAAGACCTATCATGAAAAACTTTACATGGGTACTTATATTATATCAGTAAAGTATCTCTTTATATCGGTTGTGCAAGTATTCTTAGACTTGATATCACCAAGGTATCTTAAGGAGCAAGTGTTATACTTTGACTCGTATGCTTTTACTCATCGAAGAAGTATACATAGCTTGAAAATTGGATATAGCATGAATTATTTGAAGGTAGTTGAGTGACCAATAAGGAATTCACCACTCTGGTTATAGTGGGGAGTTCTATCTCAAGTATTTCTATACATTTTTGTTCAGAAAACCTTGGCCAAGGTAGAATGCAAGGTGAATGAGATCCACAAGGGCATTTTGGGAATCAAGATAAAAGTATGAGAATACAATAAATTCATGAATGAATTGATACATGTCCATATTCAATTCATGAATGAGATTAAAAGAATGGTGAAAAGAGTGATTTCATGGAAACTTGATATGGACAGGTAAAAATGAAAACCACTGAAATTCCTATCATTTGGTAGTCAAGATACTTGACTAGAAGTCTCTCATGACATGTACAATAATGTTTGATGAATATCAATTGAGAATTGATAAAATAGTTTAAAAGAGTTTAAATCTTAAGAGTCTCAGTTCAACTAGGACTCTTAATTACATTTTGTATTGTCAACATGCACAAAGAGCTCAAAGCGTCACACACACATAAGAATTAAGGTCTGAGGTGAAAAGCGATATATAAACATGACATGGGATGTCATGGTAACTTATTTGATGAGTTGGTAAGAGAAAATATAGGGTTTGAGAAAAGGAGAAAAGTCTCTTGCGCAGAAAAGGCCGACTAGACCTAATCTGTGAATAGAACTTTTTATGAGCTAGAGACTTTTTCTCTAGAGCCTATTTTGCATTGGATGCACCTAATATTTGATATGGAGCGTCACTAATATGCTATAAGGCTATATTTAAAGTTTGAATGGGTTGGAGCCGATTCAAATGCGCAGGACCAAGTTCTTCAGGGCCATGTGCGCAGACTTGATGGTTTGGCCCTGTGAATGTCACTTAAGCCCATCCGATTTGTCCAAACTCTTTTGAGAGGTACAGCCATTATGAGATAAGACTAATATGATCTATGAAGTGTTTTAAAACACCTCAAAGTCGGATTCAAGTGGTGTGCTGGAATTAGAATTCTAATTCACATAAAATCCTAATTTCTCTCACTATATTACCAAGACTTGTAGCCAAATTGGGTTAACTACTCTCTAACCCAATTTATTGCTGCCCCATGAAAAGATTCTTTGACCTTATTTCTTGTGTGGATACCTTGGAAGTGCCTTGAAGTAAGGACACTGGTGTTTTGCGACAACCCGGCACGACGATATACAATTGTTCAACAAAATCCTACGATGAAGTTCTAAACTTTAAGATTAGAAATTCAATTCTTTTGATTAGATCATGCAATTATGAGTTTATAAGTTTTTAAATTTCTGCGCTTATATGTGATGTATGATGCTTATAAACCTACAATGGTATCAGAGCCTTGCTATTTCAAAAGAATTGAATGTTTATTCAATTTGGATTATTTTGGTGTTTGTGGTGTAAATTTCAATTTTTGATGTATATGCATCTTAAAGTTCATATTTTTAATTGTTAAAAGTATGTATTATATCATATATTATTGAATGTATAGATTTATCTTAAGTAACATGCCATGAAAATGCAAGTAGAACTTCGAAAAGAGTCCCCCAAGGCCACTCAAGGGTTTTGCGCCATTAACAGAAATTTCAGGCCACAAATTGATTTTTGTCATTTTAATTTTTCCATAAAAGATTAATTACATGTGTTTTGAAAACCCTACTATAACTTGGTATTTTTCAGAAAAAAAAAATAAAATGAAAAATTAATGTAATTGAAGTAAACAAAAACTAGCACAATTCGGCTTCCTAAGGTTTCTATGTGGGCCAAATTAGGTTAGGATGTTTTTGGGCCTAAATACTTTTGTTTCACTTCCAGCAATTAGCATGCATTAATATGGGATATTACAAGGTGTTTTTATAATTTAAAACCATTAAATTTGATGCTTAATGAATTTGATTCATATAGCTAAAATTTAGCGCACCGAGCCGAATACGGTAAATTTTAATTTATAAGTTGATGGGGCCAATTAGCTAACTTGAATTCATAATATTAATTATTTACAAGTTTAATTAAAATGTTTAAGGGCTGGAATGGGCCAAAACTCGTTTGGCCCAAACTTGCTCAATAGGCCGAATAGCCCATAATAGGTTACTAACTTTGACCTAATTTTTGGGCCATTTAACTTTATAATTTGAAATTGATTTAAAATTAATTTAATTGCTAGAATAATATTTATTTAATTAATTAATAAGATTAAATAATTTAGTAATTGATTATTAATGAGATTAATAATTGGAAACAAAACAAGCTAAGTACCATTTTCGGGAAACTAGTTTTTGAAGTAGTCAAAAAAATTTCAAATTTGAAATAGTTTCTAAAATGAAAAAAGTTTCCTAACATGGTTCTAATTAGGATAATGTGATACCTTAATTAAGTTAACATATTAAGTAACTTAAGATAAGGCATATACAAAGAACAATGTTTCAAAGAGTTGAAATATACACTAATTACACTAAATAAAACCTAATTTCGTTTATACATTATATGCATGATAGGATGTATGTCTTGGCATGTTGAGTTAGTTATGGACTTATGGCCAATATGATTGAGCATATGCATGATTTATTTTGGCCCATTAGGACTTTCATGTCCGGTCTATTTATCTTGTAAAATTCTTTTTTGATTATGTAATTAAATTACATAAGATTATATTAAGAAAGAAGAAGATAAGATCACTAGAGCAAGATGGGCCGAATGGCGGATCTAAGAAGAAAAGAAGATTTTGTAATATTCTTATTTTTTTTTTTTTATTTTGTAATTCATGCATTCTATCTAGAGTTTGACCTAGTTTCTTTCTTGGCTCGAGGAAACCAAAGTAAAAAGTCCATAACAAGCTCATATATTTAAGAGTTAAATATGCATGATTAATTAGATTAATGAATATGCATGTGCAGGCCAATGCATGCTAATCATGAATGATGAGACCTCAAAGGAATAAACCCCTCGTTTAATATTAAGACATATAACCTTCCGTTAATATAAGAAAAACTAATAGTATTGAGTTGTTGAGCAAACTCAAGCCTCGGTTCGGTTCGATTTTGGACCGAACCGAATAAACCGAAAATGAAAGCTTTCAAAATAAAAGAACCAAACCGCAAATCAAACTATTTAGAATCAAAACCAAATAGACCAAATTAAACAAAATGGGGGAAGAAAAACGCTAGTGATCCTACCCTTATTGAGGGAGCAAAAATCGATCATCACTGGCTCTTCCACCACCGTTGACCTAGTCACCGTCCTCTGCCGGTGGTCAAGCAGCAATTGCCACCTCCTTTCTCCACCATCTCTGTATTTCACGATTTCTTGTTCTCTTTTCTACTGAAAACTTCTTTTCATTCTCTGTCCAACTGCAATGTCAAATGATGACATGAACTGCTCTAGCAAGCTCCAGGAGATTCTGGCCACCAGCCGCTAATAACGCCGGTTACCATCTCCTGTGCGTTGCCAAACACCGCAGACACAGGTACACCTCCATTTCTCTTTGATTTCTTCCTCTTCTACATGTGAAATCTGAATCTCTAAATCCATGGGTCTCATGCGATTTCTTCTCCAAAATCTCACAATTTTTACATCTCTACCATCATATTTATTTTGATTTTATTTCCCCTAACTCAATTTTGAAGAAAAGCTTAGGGATTTTGAGTGGGTGTTTCAATGGGTGTATGGTTATCTTCCAACTATTCGATTAAATGTCTCTTTGAAGCTCGCTGTTAATTTTAGACACGTTAATTATATTGAATTTATTTATGAGGATATTGTTAGTAAGGATGCGGGAGCTTGGGATGCTATTATTTTTGGTGTTATAGTGAATGGAGAAGAAATAAAACCCCTTGGATTATTTCATAAAATGATCTCAAGTGGGATTCAACCATCATATACTACATTTGTTGTGGAATTTGTCAATTTTCTCTTCCATTTCTGTTGTTTCTTGGGTGTTTCCATAGTTGCATATGTGAAAGAGTAAAACAATGAGTTTTGATAAATTCGGTCGGTTCTGTTAATTCGGTTTTTCAATTTTAAGAACCGAACGAATCAAAAACCGAACCAAACATACCAAAATCCATTTGGTTTGATTTTCAGTTTGGGTTCGGTTTTGCACAAGCCTACCCATATTATATCGAATATGGTCGAATCATATTAACGTGTCGTTTTAACTAGCCCATTAGTTTGTTGAACAAACTCGAGACTAATGGACCTAAAGGCAAGATTAGAATTTGCATATTAAGATATGCATACATCAAGAGTTTATGGCCCAATAATTCAATAGTTGCATATAGATACAATTGGTATATGATACCTACCTTCAAGTTAGGGTTTCGCTTATTGATATAGATTGCTAGTGTGTTGGACACATGAATTCCATATGCTCCAGTAGATGATGCCTCTAATAAAGATCATAAGGCATTTCTGAAAGATTATTGAGATGGACATTGGGCAACATGTATCATGGTTGCTTCAATGTCTCCAAAACTTTAGAAATAACATGAGCATATCGATGCTCATACTATCATCAAATATCTGAGATTTGTTCAGTGAAGAACCTTGAACGGATAGATATGAGATATCGAAGTTATTCCATTTTAAGATGTTGAAGTGCACTTCAGCTATGCAAGATAGGCTGAAGATTTTGGATTATGTAATGAGAGGTTCACCTCTTTAAGTTAAATGATGGGTCATGAGTTAAGTGTGGACTTAATTATTTGACTTCTTCCTTATAGTTATTCACAATTTGTGTTTATCTATCGTATGAGGAAGAATGCCACCATATTGCTTTAATTAGTGAACTTACACCAAGACTGCTAAGCTTTCTATTTATAAGAATCAAAAAGCAATCATGGTGGTTGATTATACTACTTCAATAAAGAATAAGTTTTCTAAGAAAAAGAACAAGTAAGTCAAGGCCCAAGATAGAATAAAAACAAATGGCATACTCTGAAAATAGTTTTCTTATGGCATTATCGTTTAAGCCATATAAATGAAACACACATGTCTAAGTTACATAAATCTGGTGACTTAAGTTCATTTCACTATGAGTCATTTGAAACATGTGAACCCTATTTATTGGGCAAAATGAACGTGGCATTTAGTGGTAGAGGTGCATGGGCTGGTGAAACATTATAACTTATACATGCAGACCTATGTTGTCCAATGTCCACACATCCCAGAGGAGGTTATCTATACTTCATATCCTTTATAGATGATTATTTCGAATATGAATATATTTATCTAATGAAGTTCAAGTCTGAAGCTTTTGAAAAGTTCAAAGAATTCAGAAATGAAATAGAGAAACAACTTGGTAAGAGTATTATGACACCAAGATCAGGTCAAGGTGAAGAATACCTGAGCTAAGAATTTCGGAGTTATCCTAGAGATAAAGGGATATTATCTCAATGGACTCCTCCATATACACCAAAGTATAATAGCGTATTTAAAAAGAAAAATCGAATACTATTAGATACGGTTTGATGCATTATAAGTCTTACAAACTTGTCCAAATCTTTGTGGGGTTATATAATGAAAACTGTTGTTTATACATTAAACAGAGTTCCAAGTAAACCGGTTGATGTTACTCCATATGAGATGTGGAGTAACAAGAAACCTATATTCCATGTATGAGAACATGGACTTTGGTTGATCCACCTGACGGGATAAAACTCATAGAGTGCAAATGTAACTTCAAAAAAAAGACCAGTGTGAAAAGTAGGGGTGTGCAAATGGTCGGTTCAGTTTTGGACCGAACCGAATAGACCGAAAATCGAACTTTGAAAATTTTTAGAACCGAACCGCAAACCGAAGATTTTAGGACCGAAACCGAATAGACCAAAATAATTTCGATTGGTTCGGTTCAATTGGTTTTTCTAAATGGGCTGGGCTGGGACTAAATGGTTAGGTCAAATGAATTGGATCGGATCCACCCACAGATCCATTAACCCGACCCAAAAACCCACATATATATATGAAATCCCTCCCTCATTTCACTTTCTCTCTCCTTACAGCCTTCCCCTCTCTCTCTCTCTCTCCTCTCCGCCGCTGTCTACCCAAGGCATCGCCTGCCAACGCTCCTTCCGCCGCTCGCTACGCCGTCAGCACCCTTCTCTTCTCTCTCTCTCGGCAGATCCCGCGCGCTGTCACCCCCCATTCCCTCCCTCTCGGTAGATCTGGTCCCATCGCGCCCCCCCACCCTCCCTTCCCCCGCCGGGGCTCTCCCCAAGGCTGCCTCCCTCCCTTACGCAGTCTCGATCTTGAATCGTGTTGGTTTTTTATTTTTTTGGTATTTTATTTTTTTTGTTGGTTTTTGATTTTTTTGGTTTACTGTGTTTTCCTTTTGAATCGTGTTGATGTTTTGTTTTTTTGTTGGTTTTTTATTTTTTTGGTTTACTGTGTTTGTATTGTGTTGGTTTCTGATTTTTTTGGTTTACTGTGTTTGTATTGTGTTGGTTCCTGTGTTTGATATATATATATAAAACGGTGAGTATTGTGGAGTTCAATCGGTTCGGTTCCTTCGGTATTATAATTTTAAGGACCGAACCGAACCGGAAAAATCAAAATTTAAATTCGATTTAGAACCGAATGAACCGATAACCGAACCAAAAATCAATTCGGTTCGGTTTTCGGTTCTGCACAGCCCTAACGAAAAGTAATGTGGTTACCTATACTGCTTGCCTTGTGGGTAAAGAATATTATCAAAGATAAGGCATTGACTTTAACGAAACCTTTTCCCCTATGGCAATGCTTAAGTCCATAAGGATACTTCTTGCCACTACTGCTCATTATAATTATGAGATATGGTAGATGGAAATAAAGACAGCTTAATGGAAATCTGACTGAGGATGTGTATACGACACAACTTGAGGAATTTACATCCAAAGATAGTGAAAAGGTATGCAAGGTTCAAAGATCCATTTATGGATTGAACCAAGCATCCAAGAGCTAGAACATCCGCTTCAATGAGATAATCAAAGATTTTGGTTATACTCAGATTTTGGTTCCTCACATAATGAAAATGAGCTTTGTGTATACAAGAAGGTCAGTAGAAGTACAGTAGTTTTCCTTGTTCTGTATGTGGATGACATACTGATCATGGAAAATGATATTTCCATCCTTCAATCAGTTAAGATTTATTTATCCAGATAGTTCTTTATGAAAGACCTTGGAGAAGCATCTTACATTATGGAAATGAGGATCTATAGAGATAGATCTAATAGGATGCTAGGTCTTTCACAATCAACGTACATAGACAAGGTACTAAAGAGGTTCAGTACGGATGTTTCTAAAAAAGGATTTATTCCTAATACAAGGGAAAAGCATTTCTAAATCTATGTGTCCACGAACACGAGAGCAAAGAGAGCATAAGAATCCCATGTGCATCTGCAATAGGATCAATCATGTATGCTATGCTATATACGCATCTACATGTTTCATATGCTCCGAGTGTCACAAGCAGATTCCAGTCTAATTATGGGGAGGAACATTGAATGGCAGTCAAGAACATCTTTAAATACTTGAGAAGGACTAAGGAGATGTTCTTGGTGTATGGAGATGATGATTTACATGTAAGCGGTTATATAGATGTCAGCTTTCAATCTGACAAAGACGATTGTAAATCACAGTCAGCTTTTGTGTTTCTGATGTGTAAAGGAGCAATTAGTTGAAAGAGTTCCAAACAGGAAATGAATGCAGACTTAACAATAGAGGCTGAGTACATTGCAGCTTTTGAGGCGGCAAAGAAAACTGTATGGATCAAAAAATTCATCACAAAACTAGGACTGGTTCCTAACATTATTGATCCAATACCCATGTATTGTGACAACAATGGAGCCATTGCGCAAGCAAAGGAATCACAGTCTCATCAAAGGTCCAAACATGTTCTCAAATGCTACCATCTCATTAGAGAGATTATAGCTAGGAATGATGTAAAGATTCAGAGAGTTCCCACATATGATAATATGGCAAATCCTCTCACGAAAGCACCATTCCAAAATAAATTCGATTACCACGTACATTCTATAGGTTTTAGATATATAGGTGATTGGCTCTAGTGCAAGTGGGAGATGTTAGTGATATGCCCTAAAGCCCATGTACAATAGGGTTTTTATCTATGTATAAAACATCCTATTTGAATAATAATAAGGCATTTACACATTCGTTAGTGCTTTTGTATATTAACATTTGCATACATATGACTTGAACTATAACTTGAACTATAGAATGTAGCCATTGATATATTAACACAGTACAAAGGTACTCATGAAGGATTTATTATATGAGATACATATTATATGCAAATATATTAATACATAAATTATCCCTAATCATAACATTAACAAGACAGAATATTATTAATACGGATAAACTAGCAGATGTTATACTTCTTAAATAGTTCAAGCAATAGTTCTCATTATTTGTGATCATTGAGATAATCAAAGTTAACATATGAACACTTGTTATAAGAACAAATACATTGGAGATCTATCATGAGAAACTTTACATGAATATTTATACTATATCAGTGAAGTATCTCATCATTTCAGTCGTGCAAGTATCCTTGCACTTGAGATTACCAAGGTATCTCAAGTAGCAAGTGTTATACTTTGACTTCTATGCTTTTACTCATCGAAAGGGGGTATAGATAGGTCGGAAATTGGATATAGCATGAACTACTTGGAGGTACTTGAGTGACCAATAAAGGATTCACCACCCCAGTTATAGTGGAGAGTTCTATCTCAAGTATTTTTATACATCTTTGTTCTAAATACCTTGGCCAAGGTGGAATGCAAGGTGAATGAGATTCACAAGGGTATTTTGAAAATAAAGATAAAAGTATGAGAATACAATAAGTTCATGAATGAATTGATAC
Organism: Excoecaria cochinchinensis; assembly: GCA_947683425.1. Lineage (NCBI taxonomy): Eukaryota > Viridiplantae > Streptophyta > Magnoliopsida > Malpighiales > Euphorbiaceae > Excoecaria > Excoecaria cochinchinensis. Next base: position 12,035,534 of record CANTUQ010000043.1, read on the forward strand.
ATGTCTATATTCAATTCATGAATGAGATTAGAAGAATGGTGAAATGAGTGATTGCATAAAACTTGATGTGAAAAGGTAAAAGTGAAAACCACTGAAATTTCTGTCATTTGGGTAGCCATGATGCTTGGCTAGAAGCTTCTCATGACTTGTACAATAAGATTTGGTGAATATCAATTGAGAATTGATAAAATGGTTCAAAAGAGTTTAAATCATAAGAGTCCTAATTAAACTATGACCTTTAGTTACATTTTGTACAACCAACATGCACAAAGAACCCAAAGGATCACACACACATAAGAATTAAAGTCTGAAGTGAAAAGCGATATATAAACATGACATGAGATTGCATGGTAACTTATTTAATACGTTGGTAAGAGAAAATAGGGTTTGAGAAGAGAAGAAAAAGTACATAAAAATTAAGGTCTGAAGTGAAACGCTATATATAAACATGACATGAGATGTCATGGTAACTTATTTGATACTGTGGTAAGAGAAAATATAAGGTTTGAGAAGAGAAGAAAAAGTCCCATGCACAGAAAAGGCCAAGTGGGCTTAATCTACGCATATAACTTTTTATGAGCGGGAGACTTTTTCTCTAGAGACCATTTTGCATTGGATGCAGATAATATTTGATATAGAGCTTCATTAATATGTTATAAGGTTGTATATAAAGTGTAAATGAGCTTGAAGCCCATTCAAATGCGTAGGAGCAAGTTCTTCAGGGCCGGTGCGCAGACTTAATGGTTTGTGCCTGTAAGTGTCATTTAAACCCATCCAATTGGTCCAAGCTCTTTTGAGAGGTACAACCATTATGAGATAAGACAAATCTGATCTATGAAGTGTTTTAAAACACCTCAAAGTCGGATTCAAGTGGTGTGCTAGAATTAGAACTCTAGTTCACATAAAATCCTAATTTCTCTCACTATACTACCAAGACTTGTAGCCGAATTGGGTTAACTACTCTCTAACCTAATTTCGGGCACTGCTGCCCCTTGAGAAGGTTCTTAGACCTCATTTCTTGTGTGGATACCTCGGAGATGCCTTGAAGTAAGGACATCCATAGTTTACGACAACCTTGTGCGGCGATATACAACTGTTCAACAAAATCCTAGGGTAAAATTTTGAACTTAAGCAATTCAATTTTTTTGACTAGATCATGCAATTATAGATTTATAAGTTTTTAAATTTCCACTTTTACATGTGGTGTATGATGCTTATAGACCTACAACAGCAGCTACTGAAAGAAAGCTGAGATGATCAAATAATTTGGTTAGTTCATGATTTCATCAATTTAAAGCTAGCTTTTGTTTCCAAATATCAAGCATGCATCAAATTTAATCAAAACATTTACTATGAGCTTCTTAGTAATTAGTTGCTTGGCATTATGATCAAATCATCATGGCAAGTACTAAGTGGAGAAATAATAAGGAGATTCATACAATTTAAATGTTGAAAATATAGACATAACAGAACAAATTAACAATCAGAATATTGAAAAGCATGCCAACCAACTTCATTGACTAAACTAAATTGACAAAATTTAAGGCCTATACAGGCAAATACAAAACCAAACTATCATGGCAATTGGCAAGTACTTAGTGGAGAAACAATATGGGGAATCACACAATTTAAGACATCGCAAAAGTAGACATAAGAACTAATTAACAATCAGAATATTAAAAAGCATGCCACCTAACCTCACTAACTAAACTGAGGTGATAAAATTTAAGGCTTGTAAGCAAATACGAACCTCTACCTTCCCGATTAGTGGAGACACCTTGAATAGCACTAAAGATCTCTGGGGTGAAGACGTAGACACCACAGTTTATCAAATCACTAACCTATATTGCACAAGTTGTTAAACCACAAAAAGTATGTCTAGAAACATGATGCCATGCAATAACAAATAGATCAATGACACTACTAAGTCCCAAAGTGTTTCATATTACACTGATGGAAAAAAACAAACCATGCACTTACAAAAGTCTCGGGTTTCTCTATATAATGCAACAGTTCTTTGGTGATTGGATCAGCTATCAATTCACCAAATTGGTTTGCTGATTCAGCAGATACCTGCACTAGATTCAAATAAAAAAACAATCACATAAAATAGATGATTATCAGATGGAACAACTTTAAAAAAAAAAAAAGGGTAGGATTTCAAAGATGCAGGACAGGTAGAACTACAGTAAACAGTATCTCAATAATTCCATGCATCATCCACCAACCTTGATGACTAACATTGTTCCCATCCCACCATACTTTTTATGTTCCTCTGAACATTGCAAAACAAATCCAGAAATCAACAAATAAAAACATATGAACGTCAATCATAAATGTATAAGAAGCAGTAGCCACTTATTCAGTGAAAGCATAGCCGTAATGGCAAAAAAAGCATATAAAGTGCAAAACTTACCGAGCATATCTGGCAAAGGGAAACTGCAGCAAACATCACAGTTCAGCAGAAAGATATGAGACTGCCCAACAAAAATGAACACAACAAAAACATGTGAATGTCACAAAAGGAAGCAGAATACAATTTTAACGGTTTTATTTAATTGAGCACAAAAACAAAGTTAGGATCCATATAAGCAAACCAAAATTATGCAAAACAGAAACAATTTTTAAAAATGGGCAAGTGAACTATCAAACCGGGCTATCTTCCATAATCATGTCTCGAAAATAATAAAGACCGCCAGCAGAACCGTGTGGCTTGTCTTCTTTCAAGTATCTAAAGCAACATAAACAAACAAGAAAAAGGGACTGCATCACCAACTACTTCTTCCTCCAAACTGCATCATACAATTCTGCACTAAAATTAGAAAAACTAATTACCGTACAGGCACCTTGAGTTCATTAGATATTGAAGACACATATAAAGTAAACTCACGCTCCTCATAGAATCCAATCAGAAAAATCCCAGCCAGATTTGGTATCTAACACAAACAATAGTCAAGAAAACCAGAAGCAAAAGAAGAAGGAAAAAAAAAAGTGAGCAACTTTTAATTTTGAAGCTAACCCATTTGCAGGCAGAAATGTGATGATGAACCATAGGTTGGCCAGCCAAAGGAAAGAGAGGTTTTGGAGTATTGAATGAAAGAGGCCTAAACCTAGTACCTGCAAACCCCAAAAGAAAAAAATTAAACACTTATGAATAGAAGTTGAAATCTTTGCAAAAAGAAATTGTAATTTTCATTAATCTAGTACCTGCAAAACCCAAAAGAAAAAATAAAATTTTTCAAGAACATAGAAGTTGAAATCTTTGTAACAAGAAATACAAATTCCATTACCTTTGGTTGGGCCGCCGACCATGATGACAGCTACCACTTTCTCCCTGGAATCCGCCATTGCTAAAACCCAAAACCCCGAACTGCTTGATTCTCACTCAACAAAATTTGAAGCGCTTTCGATTAATGATCAGAAGTATTAGATAGTGGGGATTGCACAAGGAAAACAGAAATAATTGTTCGACGAGGTCGGAAACTGAAAACCGGAAACAACTAGGGTGTGTTTTCTTAGAAAATTTAGAGAAATTTAGAAATTTAGAAAACTGAAAACTGTAAAAAAATTTATAGGTGTCAGAGATTTTTATTTTCGGTTTTTTGTTTATTTTTTAATAAATAAAATCAAAATATGCTCTGTAAATTTATTTTCGTTTCGATTTTTGTAAAAATTTAAAAAATTGATTTTTATATTTAAAATAAAAAATAAAAATTTTCAAAATGAAATTTTTAGAATTTTGCTATTTTATCTTTATTACCATTATACCGCCACTACTACCACCACACTGCCATATTGCCACTTCCACATTGCCGCCTTCACCGTCACCACACCGCCGCCGCCTCCACCACTACTGTCACCACCATGCCGCCGCCGCTGCCTCCACTACTGCCGCCACCACCACACCGCTGCCACCATCACCACCACGCCGCCACCATCACCACCACGCCGCCGCCACATCACTGCTACCTCCACCACCACACCGCTGCCATCTCCACCACCACGGCAACGACCACTACACTGTTGCCGCCTCCACCACCACACCGCTATCATCTCCACCGCCACGGCGACGGCCACCACACCGTTGCCGCCACCACGGCAACACCGCTGCCATCTCCACCACCACGGCGACAATCACCACACAGTTGTCGCCTCCACCACCACCACGCTGCCACCACCTCTATCACTACCACCACCACCACCACACCGCTGCTGCCTCCACCACCACCACCACGCTACCGCTGCCTCCACCACCACTACCACTACCACGCCGCTGCTGCCTCCACCACCACTACGCTGCCGCCGCCTCCACCACCACCACGATGTCGCCGTTGTTGCATCAGCCACCACTATGCTGCCGCCGCCTCCACCATCACCACGCTGTCGTCGCCCCCACCACTATGCCGCTGTCACCTCTGCCACCACCACGCTGCCGCCGTCTCCTCCACCACCACCATACCAATTTTACCTCCGCCACCACCATGCTGCTGCCGTTACCACCACAACGTCGCTGCCGCTGCTGTCACTACTACCCCCGAATTCATTATTATAATGTACATGAATAATTAAAAAACATACATGAATAATTAAAAAAATATAATAAAATTTTTAAATATATAAAACAGTTTTCTAAAAAATAAAGAACAAAAACTAAAAATAGTTTTTAGATTTTAAAAACAAAAAACAAAAAACTAAAAATCTACAACTTTACCGAATGTTTTGCATAATAAACTAAGCCATAAGACATAATATAAATATAAAAAAAATTAAAGGTTCATTTACATAAACTTTCAATCCAATATCTTCTTCTATTGTCATGCATCAAAACAAACATTTTTCTCCATTCTGGACTAACAAATTTTTCCAGTGCTTTGTTATATGCAGCACTAGAAATATCTTCCATTTCTTCCAAAATATTCATGTATGCATCTATATTATATGGATCATCTTCAACACTTGTAGCTTGATTACTTTCCAATTTATATCTTTTGGCTTTTGCTAATTCTTTTTCCGCTCTAGCACTTAAACAAGATGCCCACATTTCCAAACATGATTCCAATTTTTCAAATTTGGAACCTTTCTTAGCTTTATGAGAGCCAAGAATGTAATTGGTAGGAACTTGCTTATCTTTTGAACTACAAGCATCTGTTTTTTCACCATCTAAGACATGATGAATGCCTTTTTGAAGGAATTCTTCTTCAATTTGGCGCTCGTCATCTGAAGTATAAGGTATTTGTGTAGAAGCATGGTGCAGATGCCCAGTAGCAGTAGATTTACTGAAAATTTGACCTAGTAAGTCATAATGTCTGCACCCATTTTTCTTAAATGTTTTGAAATTCCTGTGCTTCTGCAATTTAAAAGGCATAACATTTTAGATATTGAAATCTGTAATATGTATCTTAATAATAAAAATTAAATATCTGATATCCTTACCTTATAAAACATTTGCCAAATATCTTCCACAGCAAATACAGTGTTTGAATATGAATCATAAGTTACCCCGGTATGCTCCAATAATTCAGTAAATTGTCGATGCTTTATTTGAAAACGATTGTATTTTCCCTTTAACTTCTCTACACTATATCTTTCTCCCACTACTATAAATAATTCATCATCCATTTCTTGCCAATCAGATGATTTAAAAGATGGCGTTCCATTTGCATCCTTTTTTACTCTCTCGTATAAAATATTTAAAAAAGCAAGTTCATTACTGTCAGACCAATCTTTTGATTCTTCACCATTTCCATTCTTTCCCCCTATCTAATAATCTATATACAATAAAATTTCAATTATATGAAGCAAAAAAAATTAAAATAATATTTTAAACACATATTTGGGAATTAAAAAAATAACAAAAAATATATTAATAAATGCAATCAAACATTTTAGACAGCCCCATTCGCTAGCTATTATCCAATAATTAAATAATTATATAAAATTATTTCACATATTCTCTAACGGCTATAACATTTCTCTTTAAAACATCTTGCTTATTTATTTTTTCTTTTTTCCAAAAAATTTAGATGTTTACACAAATTGCAGTCAAAGTCGCATTAAATAAGTAAAATAACATACTACTAATTTGTTTAAGTTTAAAAAGGAATTTTTTACCAAGATTTATGCAAAATTTATAAAATATATCTTAACAAAACCTTTCACCTAACAATAAGATTATCATTTAGAAAATAAATTAGATGGCCTGGCTCATAATATAAAAAAAGATATTAGGTAGCAAAGATCTTATAAATATCCCATTAATTATTTTAGAATTTAATCCACGCTGACATTTTCTTAAAATTATAAAATGTACATTTCATTTGTATTATGTTTTGATGATTGAATTTGTGGAAGATCAACTTGCTAGCTATGCACTTATTAAGATCATCACCATTCGTTTCTTACAAATGGTATTTTGGTAAGAAATTTAATTATTTTTTCTTTTTATTTCATTTTCATGAGTAACTTTCTCTCTAATAAACTTATGTTTTTAAAATAGGCTAACTCTCTAATTTCATTTTGTAAAAACGAAAAACTAAATTTAAAGCATTTGCTATATGCTAAAGCATAAAATTTGGAGCAAAGTGTCATACGTGCTAATAAATAAAAATCTTCCTCAAACAGAGATCCTGTAGTTGCTAATTTTCAGAACCTCCTTCACCAAGGTATTGCTTTCTCGCTTTGCTTCAGAAGCAAGGCTGGAAACCTGCCAATCAAACGTGGTAGTTGAGCAAATTTCCCACAAACAACATGCAAAGAGAGTATGCTCATTAAATTTATGGTTAAACTTATGTCACTATGATAGTGTGCTAACAATATGAGGTATAATAAAGGCAAAGAACACAAAAAACAGTAGCCAATTATATATGCAACAAAAGCAAGCAAAGTGCTCTTATTCAGGAAAAACAATCGGTAATCAAGAAAGATAAATAAATATGTAGGAAGGAACAAGCAATTACAGCTTCTCTCTAATAAATATGTAGGCTTGTGTTAAATTGTGTTTTTCCAAGTCTCATTTATGCATCTTCGAGGATGGGCCAGAACTGGTTTTTCAATGGTCATTCGCTCCAGCTTTTGATAGCTTTAATTCCTGATTATTTTCTATGTACAGACTAAAGATTACATGAATCTGACTGAATTAAACCATAAACTCAAGTGGTTCCAGTCCGTTAAACTAAAAAGCAAGAGAACCATTTGAGACCACAACAGTTCTCTAATGGTGAAACAACTGCTTTCGTTAATACCAAACCTATATCTATTATATTTATATCAGTCCCTTTGTGTATATTGTATCCTGCCAATGTTTCCATTCTAAACAGAGTAGTGCCAGTGAATAGAAGTCTTAATGGAGGAGGAAGGTGGCTGTTAAATGATACTACAAAGAGTATTCTATGGGTTATTTCATGCACAAATTCATCTACATAAAAATAATAAAAAAGAATAAAATAAAAGAGAGTAGAACACACCACTGATGAAAAGCTTAAGAGAAGTGAGAACTAAATAGAAAGAAGACAGCTACCATTAAGAGCAGTAGAAGCTAAGGATGATCCAAGTTATTGAGTCAGATGCTAGAAATAAAATTAAAAGGGATTGTCATTTAATCCATATTAACTGATTAAAGCAATTAAACATTAGAAGAAAAATAAAATCAAAATAACATACCCAGTGAGTGTTGAGTTTGAGTCAAAAACCGGAAACAAATTCAACAAATTGAAAAAGCCCACAAATTCAACATATGAAGACAACAAATTAGAATTACAAGATAAAGGAAGAAGTTTACTTTGATCTAATTGGATTCACTTTGAGATTCGTTAGTTATAGTGAAGATAGAGTTTTCGAAATAAGTTTTCCCTTCTTTCTTAAGAACAGACAGAGAAAATAATCCAAAAAAAAAAACTCACCAATCCAGTAGAAGTGTAGGTAGTGATGGTTAATTTGTGGCACCCTGGTAACACTTGTACAGAAGATCTACAAAATTTCAACAATAAAAAAACTCTGTTAAAAACAACATAAAATAGAATAAATTGATAAACTAAACAGCAAAAAATTCCAAAATTGAACAAATTATCTTCAGTACAAGCAAAAAATGGAATACCTCTGTCTTTCTTGTTGATATCAGTGTAGAGACCAGAACCTTTCCCATGGATTTTCCAAAAAAAAAAAGAAAAAGAAAATTAGAGAATAAGCTGAGCAATTGTGTGTGCAGAGAAAAGAATTTAGCTCCCGAAACCAACAGATACGGAATCTAAAAAGAGTAAAAATATTTTATGCATGCTACAAAACCACCACAATCACAAGAACAAATGACATTCTATCCAGTGCGGTGTGAAAGAGAGAGGAAAAAGAAGGGCAAACAAACCTGTGAATAGCCTCTGTAATTCATCTCCAAAATATCAAAAAATCAGTTTAAATACAAACAGAATTGAGTAAATTGTATCAGATTTTGCTTTCGATTGTAGCAATCCAATTTGGTTGAGATAAGTCAGGAGAATCAAATATGAATGAAACTAAGTGAAAAATCAAGTTTTGATTCTATTAAAGAAATCAGATTTTGACTAGATCTTTGACGAAGTCAGCTTAGTAGAGTATTAATTGAATAAAACTAAAACAAATTAAGAAGAAAAAAGATAGACAAAGCAGGGAATCAAAGAGCGGGATTTTGACGTCGTTCCCGCAAAGAGTGCCGTGTTTTCTAGTGAGAAAAATAGAAAAGGAAAATTTTAGAGAACATATAAAAGTAGTTTTCTAAATCGTTATATATTTTGGAAAATCAGAAAAGTTATTTTCTATTTACAATTTAAGAAAATTATATCACCTAAACACAATATTCTATTTTTGTTTTCTATAGAAAATTTTTCTAGAAAACAGGTGCTGTTTTCTACAAGTAAACACACCCCCAACATCTCCAATAAAGAAAAGTTTTCACTGTTCATTCTTTCATATTTTTTTTTGTTTTCCTTTAGATAAACATTTCATTAGTTCAATTTCACATATATATTTTTTTAGCAGCGTTCTAAAAATCAGGACGAAATATGTTGCGCACATGCATGTGATCCGAGTATTTGAATTGATAAATTAGCAAGATGTGTGCAATTTGACAATTTGAATTTATATGTATACTATATTACATAAGAATTGAACTTAAAAGTATAATGTAAATCATGGTTATAATTGCAAATAAATGAAATTTTAATTAAAGGAAGCATTCAAATAGTGGAGGGTGTTTTTAAAGTCTTCCCTCTTATTTTTAATTTTTTCAAAGGAAAGAAATAACCCTTACATTTTATTTGAAACTAGTCCGTGGGTTATGCTTTCTTTTTTTTTTTTCCAACCATGGGTCATGCTTTTTGTGGGTGATAATTTAGTACATCTAGGACACGTTTGGTTTGCTGTATTGTATTAATCTATATAGTATTAGTCGGTATAATATTAGCCTGTATAGCATTAGCCTGTATAGTATTAGCCTGTATTATTTTATACTGTGTTTGGTATAATATTGCATTAGCCTGTAATATTTTATACTGTGTTTGGTGTATAATGGTATATTGTATTATTTTTAAACAAAATTAAAAAACATGCAAAATTAAATTATTTTTAATATTATTGATTTAGACAAAAAAAATGATTTTTAAAATACAATTTTTTATACACACATATTATTTTTTGAAAATAAAGTCCACAAATTTCTTGAAACATAAATATATATTAGTAGATAAATTAACAATCAATCAAATAACTTAATTAATAACATTTAATTAGATAATTAAAATATCTCAATGAATGTGCTATAATTAATAATTTTATACATGGTCCAATAACAAATCAAAATAAAACAAATCAAAATAAATAAATTTCATTATTATTATTTTAGATATAATCCAAATAATCAATGAATATAAAAAGTTCATATATCTTTGTGAAAGATGCAATGTAATTAAAAACATAAATAATGCATTCAAAAATCTCTCAATCACCCTTTATTTGTCTAAGTAACTTCTGAACAAACATCTCCCTAATTTTGGGTTCCAGCGACCTGAATGATGACACATATTGAGGTTTATCTATTATTACTTGAAAAACATCAAGATGATCCTCGGGAGAAAAATCTATTGCCATAAGTTCTTTAGAAATGTCAGAACGATCATCAATTGCTCTAACAAACCTTTCAGTAACAGTAGCAATTTGCTCAACACTTTTTTTGAATATTTCTCTAAATAATTCCATACTATTAGCATCAGATTCATCACCTACCTTGTTTTTCTTTATCCTTTTTATTCGAGATGTATTATACTACAAGAAAAAACACGTTTCCCGACGGAAATTACCGACGAAAAATGTGTAATTTCCGTCGGGAAAATAAAATGCCGACGGAAAATTTTCCGTCGGCAATAAAGGCGTAGGGAATAATTCCCGACGGAAAATTCCGTCGGGAATTATTACCGACGGAATAGTATATTCCGTCGAGAAATAATTCCCGACGGAATACTCTATTCCATCGGTAGTCGGGAAATAATTCCCGACGGAATAGAGTATTCCGTCGGGAATAATTCCCGACGGAATACTCTATTCCGTCGGGAAATGTCGCCAAATTAAAAAAAAATTCCCCCCTTAATTAACAATTATATTTTTATAATCCAAATTATAACCTGTAAAATTAATTGCAAAATAATGAACAAATGAAAATGATATCTAAATTTTAATATACAATAATAGTCGAATTTAATAATTGTACTAGTTATAAAGTTAGTAATTATGTATTAACATAATATCCATGTCTAATACAGAATCAAAAGTAATTAAGCTGATGGCGGCGGCGGCGGCGAAGTACGATCAGAATGCTGCGATGACACCATACCCTTCAAATTTACCATCTCATTGCGCAGCTCAGATATAAAGTCGAGAGATTGCTGCCATCGAGTCTGTGACTGTTGCAATTCAGATTTCAGCTCATTTACAGTATTCTCAAGTTCATGGACTCGCCTGGATTCAGACCGTCTATGCGATGCGGCAGTACTTGAACTTGAGGAATGCGAGTGACAGGATTTGGCCAAAGAACCTAAGCCAAATATCCGTCCTCGCTGGTCTCTACCACCAGACACCTCACAATAGATTTGATTCGCATCAACATAATCAGAAGTCTGTGAGCGTTGCTGAATTGCATCTTGAACTTGTTCTTGTCGTAGGACAAATGTTTTACAATAAGTAACGATTAATAATAAATAATATTTAAAATTTGTAAAATATAGTAACTTGGACGTACATGTAAAACCCTTGACCGATCATTGACGAACGTTTGACCATCATGCTTGTTGGTGTGGGTGTGTAAAAATACCTCACCATAGGTAGCCGGTCGACCCATCGATGCTCCCTGTAAACATAAAATGAATTAAAGATGAATTATAATTTATTGACTATTCGTACAAGTTTTTACTTAAATTTCGGCAGAGTTTCCCTTATATTTGGAGCATACCTCCTGTATACATAGACAAAAAAACACTTCAATTTTCGAGACTACGCTACAATCCAACATTCAACAACAAAGCAAACTCCTCACACAAGTAACATTCCCATCCTCCTCTATGGTAATGAGATAAAATTCAGACATCCTAACCATTAATTACAGTGGTAAAAGTAATATTTTGTAAAGTTTTTACTTAAATTTCGGCAGAGTTTCCCCTATATTTGGAACATACCTCCTGTATACATAGACAAAAAAATACTTCAAATTTCGAGACTACGCTACAATCCAACATTCAACAACAAAGCAAACTCCTCACACAAGTAACATTCCCATCCTCCTCTATGGTAATAAGATAAAATTCAGACATCCTAACCATTAATTACAGCAGTAAAAGTAATATTTTGTTATACTTACAAGTCTATCTGCATGTTCCCGATGCGACAACGATCCTCCAGTATGCAAGCATGAACTGAGTCCCTCAGGTCCTCCCCGTCTGTTACTAGAATTCTGCGATGCGACGGCAATGGCTTCAGGGGTCATCCAGTACTATCTCCAATGTGCCCATATATCTTCGGTCATGTAGGGAGGTCGGACACCACCATTTTTTATCAAGGAGACTAAATCTCTGTAACGTGCCCGCGCACGAGTCTCCCACACAGAAGGCATGATATCGTCCAACGCGGGATTCCAATAACATTGTTTCTTAGGAGACAGACAGAACAAAAAACAAAATGTAAGCAAGTGTAAAATATAATTTGTTATGTAACCGACTTTATCATAAATGTTTTACCTTGAATTCTTCGAAATAAAAATTATTGGTTTCCTCTGACACATTCTTCCAGGCAAACCCATCGTATTCAATTCTGTTTTTGAAAGAGGTTGTCATTATGCGTGAACACTTTCCTGAAGGATTCAATCTAAGATACAACAATGTGAATAATGTTAGTACAAGTAATAACTGTCATTGAAATCATAATGAAGTGAAATATTAATTACTTACTCCTCAGCTGTGACATTGATGTATATTCTTCCATCCTCTCCAATTGAGCCAGGCGTAGGCTCTTCCGCTTGTTCTGTTCCCAACCCTTGAGCTGGCATAGATTCTGGGTGTGCCATAGGAGTGGAATCAGTGGAAGGAATGGTAGATGGTGCAACAGAGATGGGCGGTGATGCTGCGACAGCCTCAGTGCTGGCATTGAGCCCCTGCGATGCGGATCCTCCAGTACCAGTACTGTCATCGCCATCATGCAACCTGAGACGCGGAGGAATCGACGTTCTCTTCTTTCGCTTAAACATTTTTCAACCTGCCATTATAAGAAAAATGCATATTGTCAGATAATAGAAAATAATTACATTGTAATAAGCATATTAAATTAATATCCAAGTCAATGCAATATTAATTGGTCTTACATGATAAGCAAGTAGTTAAACAAATTATTCGCTATCGTCACTAAGCTGTAAATCGTAATTCAAATCATCCTCATTTTCCGATGTATAAGAGGAAAATTCTGGCTCTTCATCAGATCCATCGCCAACCAAAGTTTCTCCATCATCCTCACTATCAATGTCAACAAATTCATTGTCCGCATAGTTCAATGGTTCGTTATCTTCAAAATGCAGAGAGTTGTTGATTTCATGAACTTCCGGTTCTTCCTCCTGAAATGCATCATTATTTTCAGAACGTTCACTTTGTCCGGCGCCTTTCCTTTCATAAATGCCTCTTGGTTTGACTTTGCACACTGCAAACCATTCCGATCTGTCTCGCTTTACGCTTGGATAGGAGACATAATATACCTGGCCCACTTGCATTGCCAACACAAATGGTTCAAAGTTCCTCAATCTTCTACGCTGGTTGACTTCAACTAAATTGTATCTGGTATGTATTTTTGTTCCCACGTTAATAGTTGGATCATACCATTCGCACTTGAATAACACACAACGTTTTATTGGCAACGCGGGATACTCGACTTCAATTATATCAACAATTTGCCCATAATAATCCATCAACTCTCCTTGAATGCAAACCCCACTGTTTACCGTTTCTTTGTTATGACCATGACTCTGTGTATGAAATTTATATCCATTCACGAAATACACCGGAAATGATTTAACATATCGCAAAGGTCCTTTTGCAAGATCAGTGATGTAGTTGTTGTCAATTGCATTTGTTGATGCCTACATATTCCAATAAGCTAACATCAATGCAATCATATATTTCATATATTCATGTATGTATGGACATATATGGTGAAAATCACAACTTACATATGTCTTGAACCAATCATGAAAGTGCTTTTCGACTTCCTTGTTCACCTCATTTTCATTTTTCTCAGGCATTAGCTCCCGTATCCATTCCTCAAATAATCTAAAATGCCAATATCAATTTATATATTACACTCTTTACATAGTAAAACAATATATCACAATGTAGCGTATATATTAACCTTACCTAACATAAGGACGAACTTCCTCGCAATTCAATAAAATATAACTATGGGCCGCTATTAATTTATCCTCTATTAGCATTTTCCTTATTGAACGGCCATGTAAACGCCCAGGATATGTAAAAATTGATAAATTTCCGTCCTGATTACTTGATGCCCCGCCATCATCATTACGTGGTACTTTCCGCTGTCTCGTGTGTATATGAGGCTCAAAATAATGCGAACAAAAAGTACTTGCTTCTTCGACCAAATAAGCATTACATATTGAACCTTCAACTCTAGCTTTATTTTTTACGTTCTTCTTCAAGTGAAATAAATACCTACATGATATATCTTAATGCCATTAATTAGCATACAAAGGTATAAAATAATTGCAATGGAAGGTCATAGATAGTTACCGCTCAAATGGATACATCCAACGATATTGAACCGGACCAGCGAGTTTCGCCTCATGTGCTAAATGCACGGGGAGATGCTCCATACAGTCAAAAAAACTTGAAGGAAATATTACTTCAAGTTTGCACAGGATTACTGGAATTTCTATTTCCAATCTTGCCATATCTGCCGCACTTATCTCGCAGGACGTTAATGTTCTGAAAAACATACTTAGCTCTGTTATAGCTTCCCACACTTTTGTCGGCAATAACTCTCGAAATGCTATTGGGAGTAGCCTCTGCATGAAAACGTGACAATCATAACTTTTCATCCCGAATAATTTGAACTTTCTCATGTCGACGCACCTTGCCAAATTGGAGACGTAACCATCCGGAAACTTTAGTCCTTTTAACCAATCACACAAGACTTCCTTTTGTTTTTTGTCCAAAGTGTAGCATGCTTTGGGATATTTTCCGGTTAAAAAATCTTTATCTAACTCGGGCCTTCTACATAACAACTTTAAATCCGCTCGTGATTTTGAATTGTCCTTGGTCTTCCCTTCTATATTCATAATGGTGTTGAACACATTATCAAAAAATTTTTTTTCAATGTGCATCACATCTAGATTATGCCGTAACAAATTAGTCTTCCAATATGGCAAATCCCAAAAAATGCTTCTTTTCCTCCAACCAAAGTTTTTGTTGATTCTTCCATTAACTTCATCAGCATCAACTTCTGTTACCTTAAGTAAACCCAACTCATCAATGTCTTGTAAAATTTGCTCACTGCTTCTGATAACAGGAGGACTTGCAAGAACAACTCTATTCTTAAGAAATTTGTTCTTGTTTCGTCGGAAAGGGTGATCTGGTGGAAGGAATTTCCTGTGGTTGTCAAACCAAGAAGTTTTGCACCCATGTTGAAGATAAAACGCATCTGAATCGTCGCCACAGTAAGGACATGCTAGTTTTCCAGCTGTGCTCCAACCCGACAACATAGCATAGGCAGGGAAGTCACTGACCGTCCACATTAATGCCGCTTTCATCATGAAATTCTGTTTAAGTAATGCATCATATGTTTCAACACCGACATCCCAAAGCTGTTGCAACTCATAAATCAATGGCTGCAAATATACATCAATTCTGTGCTTCGAATTTCTAGGTCCTGGAATAATAACTGCCAAGAACATATATGCCTCATTCATACACATCCATGGAGGCAAATTATATGGAGTAATTATGATTGGCCATGATGAATATTGTTGCCCTGATTGACCAAAAGGTTGAAATCCGTCAATGCTCAAACACACTCGAACATTTCGAGATTCAGCAGCAAAATCAGGATGGGTGTTATTGAAATGTTTCCATGCAACTACATCGGATGGATGGCTCATTATTCCACCTGTACTTTCGTGCTCATCATGCCATCTCATGTGAGGTGCAGTAACTTCGGATGCATATAGTCTTTGAAGCCTGGGAGTCAATGGAAAAAAATACATACGTTTCCAAGGTACTAATTTCTGCTGATTACCACCTCTTTTAGATTTGTACCTAGGTTGACTGCAAAATTTGCACTCTTGTAAATTGATGTCATCCCTCCAAAATAACATACATCCCAACCGACAACAGTCAATTTTCTCAACAGGCAAACCTAAACCACTGATCAGTTTTTTCACATTGTACAAATTATCAACTATTTTATGGTCAGGAGGCAATGATTTATTGTACCAAGCAAGAATTCGGTCAAAACCTCGATCCGAAATATGGCATTCGGATTTTATATTCAATATCTGAGCAACAGAAGATAACTGAGTCATGTTATCGCAGCCTGGCCATAACTGCTGATCTGCTGAATTTAGCAATTCATAAAATTTTGTTGCATTTTCGTTGGGTTCTTCCAACATTGGTGTACTTTCCCTAAAATCATGGCCAGCTGCATCGTAAACCATTTGAACGTATGGATTATCAGTCACCCCTACATCATCAGCTACAAATTCCCCCTCTCTTTCAAATTCACCCTCAGTTGTCCACATGTTACCCACATTTCCACTCGATGTACTACAGATTGATGTTTCTCCGTGTCGTGTCCACTCAAAATAATTTTGCACAAATCCCTTTCGTAACAGGTGAAAATACACTTCATCGACTGACAGATAACGAAAATGTTGGCACTTTTTGCATGGACATCTTATTTTAGCCCCATCCATAAATGCAGGTTAGGAACTGGCATATTCAATAAACAACTGAACCCCTTCCACAAATTCAGGATTAATGTAACCATCTCTTGTTTTTCGTTTATACATCCAAGATCTATCTATGTTACTTATATTTAATTCCAAAACTGTTACATGAACAAGGAGACATCTCAAATAGAATTATAAAAATCTAATTCAAAAAAAGCAAAACTTAATAAAAATGTGTTTGGTTCAACAAATGTTTAACATTCTAACAACAATTAACACTAATTAATTCATTGTGTTCTAAATGCTAATCTTATTATTTTATGTATAATAATACTAACAACATTAAATTTGTCATAATAAAATATTGCAGGAATCCAAAAAATTATAAATGAAAACTATATTTTGATATTTTGCAAATTATGTAAAATCATTTTCAATTAATTTAATAAAAATGAAAATATTTCATATCAATTGAACACGTTTAGTTCTTTTTTTCATATAAAAAACAGAAATTCAAAAACTAATGCCATCCTGAACACACATTTAGTTTTTATTTTTATAATTTTTATATTTTATAAATTTTGAATATTCAAAATTTAATGACTCAAATAAGTATACAGTTAAGAAGTTCATAATCCAAAACTGCATCTTAACACAATAAATATGAATTATTAGGTTTGATGAAAATCTGAAACACTGGATTCCAAATTAGGCAGGTCTAGTATATGGTTTTACTTTTGAGGTACACATAGTTCATTGTGATGGAAGATGAGACCATTATTGTCAAGAACAATGTGTTTTTCTTTCTTTTTAATCTTTATATAATTTCAATTTAGGTAACAATGATAATCAACTACACCCATGGCTTTTACTTATCACAAATTAAATGAAAATTCTCAATGAGAGTTTCTATTCGAAAACTTTAACATTTTTTCATTTTCAAGACCGAATACATAGAAAAATCTTACATGTATATAACATATTTTGAATGAGATATCTTCTTTATATTTTGAAAAAAACAAATGCAATAAATTTGAAGCGTAAATTTTAAAAGAAATATATACGGGTAGCTAAATATCACAAAATTGGTGGCTTGAGTACCATAACTCCAAAATTGGTGTCAGAATTGGGCCATTAAGATGTTTGAAGAGGCAGATATAATAAAAATACAATTCTCTTTCTACTCAATTGCAATGGAATTCAACTGTAATAATAATTTAATTACAATGTCAAAGTGTAAATCATCCATTAATAATAACAATTAAAAATTTTAAATCAGTCCACTGTAATAACATTCTAATAACAATTAACACTAATTAATTCATTGTTTTTTTTAAAAAATAACAAAAAATAATAAGTCATCACTAACTAAAAATTAATTTTTTCTTTGAACAATACTTAATTAAGTTAACTCATTGTCTAATTAAGTTAAATAATTCATAGTCTACTAAATTAATAATAATATATTTCAACATTCAACAATAATAATCTATTCTAACAACAATAATCTATTTCAACAATCAATCAACAATAATTCATTGTCTAATTAAGTTAAATAAATTAATAATAATAATAATAATAATAATTAAAAAAAAAGGGCAAAAGGGTTCTGTTGGCTTACCAGACGCCGGAGGAGAGGATAGGAGGAGGAGGCGGAGGAGGGAGGTCGACCAGGCTGAGGAGGAGAGGAAGCCAACGCCGGAGCAGCGGCGGTCGACGGCGGCGAAGAAGACAAGGCGCACGGCAGGGAGGGAAGAAGAAGGGAAGATCGGAGCGGGAAAAAAAGAGAGAAGGGAGGGAAGAGAGGAGGAGGAGGAGGAGGGGAAGGGACCAGCGATCGGAGGGGAGGGGCGGTCGTTGGCGGCGAGAGGGCAGGGGATCGGACACCGGAGGGCAGAGTGAGGGGAGAGGGAGGAGAGAGAGAGGATCGGGGGGAAGAAGGGTGTTTGTTGAATTTAATTCAGGTTTCCCGACGGAATACAATTTTCGTCGCTAAAAATAGCGACGGAAATTGAATTCCGTCGGTAATTAGCGGCGGAATAATACTTCCGTCGCTAAAATTATTTTATTTTTTAAATTTTATTTTTTTTCGCGACGGAAATAGATTTCCGTCGCTAAATTTAGCGACGGTTTCTTTTTTCGTCGCCAATTATAGCGACGGAACAAATTTCCGTCGCTAAACGTAAATTAATTTTTTTATAACGACGGATTTATACGTCCGTCGCTAATTTCTGTCGCAAATTCTGGAGGGAAGTTTTGGCACCCTTTTTTGCGACGGAATTTGTCTTCCGTCGCTATTTTAGCGACGGAATAAATATTTCGTCGCTATTTAGCGACGAAAATATTTTCCGTCGCTAAATAGCGACCGAATAAACATTCCGTCGCTATTTAGCGACCGTTTTTTTTTCGTCGGTAAAATTCCGTCGGTATTCTTGCTTTTTCTTGTAGTGTTAGTAGATAAGTTTGGAACTGACATTGGTGAAGTCTCATCAATATCGATCCCTTGCATAATTCATATATATTCATTTATGGTAAAACATATCTCATTGCACAGATATCATCGACCATATTCTCAAGAAAAAGGTTTGAAGGACAACCAAAGTTGTCAGCAGGGTAAATCAAGTGCCCAGTTATTCTCATCTACCAATTAAATATTAAACTAAATAAATTCATATTCAACACATTTCTAACTTTGCCTCCTAAAGCCTGCCTTTTATATGTTATAAAGTCCTAAGCCACTGACAACTGGTCTGTTAAACCTTCCTTTAGAAAAATGGCATTTGATTAGTTGTGCTGCTAATACTGAGTTTAAATACACACCTTATTATTTTTTTCAATGATAAATCACAAATTCTGTGTGTCATATGGGTTAGATACATCTAAATACATGCACCAAGAGATCTGTTAAGGGCACACTTTTATATGCTACAATTGAAATGATAAAAACACACAACATATATGAAAATTCAATATTAATAAAAAAAAGAAATTAAGAAGACAAAACGGCATTTTTGTTATGCTAAGTTAGATATGAAACCATAACAATGTTACACAAATAAGAGAAACCTTGAAGGTAAAAACTAAAACACCAAACCGAAAACGTATGCAATGTTGTTTTTAAATTCCTCAAAATAAAAACCATAGAGGGAGATGCCAAGTTTGGGGCACTAGATCACCAACAAATTGTAGAAAAGTTTCATGAGATTAGTGTCAAATGAAAATTCTTCAAGTCACTCATATATCTAATTAATGTTCGGAAGATTTACGACATATGCTTTATAATTTTGAGTAGAAATCAATCGACTATCAAGTACATATGCATTAAAAACTAAATCACGTCAACTAATTTCATTACTTAAACAGGCTCAGCAGCAAAACATCTCACACAATGGTTAGCCAATAAAGATTTGCAATCATAATCTAATCCAGAATATCCTCGAGCTTGTTTAGTCCAACTCATACAATTAAGTAAGCAACCACCTCAATGCAATGCAATGACATGTAAACTCAATAAAACGCAATGGAAGTACAACACCCTGAAAACAGAGCAGAAAATCGAAATTCTACAGAGAAACTAATATCAAAACTAAAAAAGAGCTGCACATCAACCATATCAAAACAAATTTACAACCTCACATATCGATGGATAGGGGAGGGACAAACATCACAAGCAAAAGCAAATAGCAGTATCCCAAAATATCATAAAAACAAAGCCCATCTCAGTAAAGCCAGGAACAAAAAGCAATATTTAACAATAAATGCAGTAATCCAACCAAGCAAAAGACCATATCCCCTATTTTGGAATAGAAAAGAAAAAGAACCAAAGACACAAATACTAGAAAATGAGAGATAGAAAATGAAATAAGAAAAAAAACTATACATACCGAAAAATAAGAAATCTGGTCGAGGAAGGATGATATGATCGGTGGCCAGCCACGAAAACTCCAGTGATGGTGGATGGGTGAGAGAAGAATAGAGAGAGATAGGGAAGAACAAAAGGATCGAGTAGTAGAGATTTGGGGATTTTAGGTTTTGTTATTTTTCTTAAAAAAATTGAAAAAGAATATCTGTTGGAGATAGGATCAGAGATGAAGGTAAGAGTGGTGCCGGAGATGAGGAGTATCAAAAGTAAGAGCTGCCGGAGTTGATCCAGTATAATACAGTGACACCGTATTATACAAACTCAAGGGGTAGTGGTGTATTATTATCTCCTGTCTATCAGGGATAAAATATTTGATTTTGTATTATATTATACGTGTATTAATTTTTTAAAAAATTAACTAAACACTGTATATTGTATTCAACTGTATTATACAATGCTATCATATGTCTAATATGTAGAACCAAACATGGCCCTAGTGTATTAGTTAGTGCAGTATGCACCATCTGATTAATATGACTGCCAGTCATATCGAATCAAAAGTTACTAGATGTGCTTCTCTCATCTTAACAACCATTTACAAAATTTAGTTTCCTTTGTTTATTTCTCTTTCCTTGACCATAAATTTCATGTAGCAAAGAAAATGGAGATTCGCCTGCAAATTGCCATTGTCTAAGGGCGTGTGGTTATTGTCAAGAGAATAGCCGTAGACTTATGAGTAGTCCACTGCTACCCATATTTCGTGGTTAATGAAGTTGGTGGTGGAGTTTAGGAATTATCTTTGTAACCTAGTACTATTAAGAGTAAATTCATGCTTAGGTGAATTGATATCGATCGAAAAGAGATCTAAACATCAGTAGTGTTAGCTCAAAACTCCTTTAGTAGTAAAGGATGCCAAGGTAAATCCTCCAAGCACTATGCATGTATATATATTGTAAATTAGCCCTTAGATTGGGATATAATTCTGTATGTTTGATTATATAGAGAATGCAGGGGAAATTATTGAGTTTGGGCTTTAATTAATTTGTCTTATCATAAGATTAAGCTGAGTAATTTTGATGTGGGCAGCAGAATGTGGACACATCGGTATTTCTAGTAAAAGTATAATTAATTGAATAATGTGATCAGTTGTTGAAATTGATAGTGGTTGTATGTGAAAGTGTAACCCCATGGCCGTGGTGATTATTGAAAATGGTTGTGGTAGATTGGTTGAAAACGGCCATGTTTAAACTTTATAACTCAGCTGTATGGCTAGTTTATGTGCCCTAGAGCTCTATTATATTTAGATCTCTCTTATTGTAGACACCTTAGGTTGGGCCTCCTAAGTTCGAAAAACACCTAATGATGAAAGTGTTGGAAGAAATAAAGACTTTAATTGAAAAAATTATTGGAAGGAACAATGACTTTAAATGAAAGAAGAATAAAATTGCTAAGAGAAATTAAATACTCTTATTATTGTTTTTACCAACACTTCACACTTCACACTTCACACACTTTGAGCACAAATTTCTGCTCTATTTATAGAGCAAGAAAAACAATTAACACCACAATTTTTTCTTTAAATGACAACCATAAATTTTTGCCAACGATTGCCAACTCACTAAATCACTCATGCTTGCTAATAATTTATGTCTTCTTGCCAACTAATTATGTCTTCTTCTTAGACAAATATTGCAGCCAACTTATTGTCAACTAATTAAATGAATAATACCATGTGCAATTGTCCAACTCATATGTGGCTCATTCTTCTCCACTTCCATTTTTAATTAATTTCTTAAGTTTACCTTTTAACATTCCCCCTTAAACTTAATTTTCGGTAACTCCCAATAATGCTCGCAATTGATTGAACACATCAGATTTGAGTGACTTTGTGAAAATATCCGCAATTTGATCTCGTGTTTTCACATATTTCAATATCACCTCCTTCTGCTCGATGCATTCTCTAATGAAATGATATATCGTGTCGATGTGCTTGCTTCGATCATGAAAAACTGGATTTTTCGCCAACGCCAAAGCCGATTTATTATCAATAAAAATTTTTGTTGAATTGTGTTGAGCCATCTGCAAATCCTTCAACAATCTTCTCAGCCATATTGCATGACACACACATGCGGTTGCAGCAACATATTCAGCTTCACAAGTTGATAAGGTCACAATTGGTTACTTCTTTGAACTCCAAGTAAACGCCGTGTTACCAAGAAAAAATACAAAGCCTGTAGTGCTTTTTCGATCATCCTTGTCACCAGCCCAATCACTATCGCTGTAGCCAACTAATTTGAAATCTTCAGATTTTGAATAATGTAAACCAAAATTAGTTGTACCTTTTAGATATCGAAGTATTCTCTTTGCTGCATTCCAATGTGACTCCGTTGGTGACTCCATGTATCTGCTTACTAGTCCAACTGCATATAGAATGTCGGGTCTTGTACAGGTCAAATATCTCAAGCTTCCAATCAAGCTTCGAAATATTGTCGGATTGACTTTCTTTCCATGCTCATCCTTGGTCAATTTTAGGCTGCATTCAACAGGAGTGCTGACAGGATTGCAATTCTCCATCTTGAACTTCTTCAAGATCTCCTTTGCGAAGCCACTTTGAGAAATAAAAATTCCATCATCATTCTGCTTCACTTCAATGCCAAGATAAAATGACATGAGGCCAATGTCAGTCATTTCAAACTCACGAACCATCGTCTTTTTGAAATCTTCAAACATTTGCGGATTGTTTCCTGTGAAAATTAAGTCATCTACGTACAAACAAACAATTAGCAAATCTCCATCTTTTACTTTCACGTACATGGCATACTCATGGGGGCATTTGACAAAACCATTTTCCTGAAAGTATTTGTCAATGCGACTGTTCCAGGCTCGTGGTGCTTGTTTGAGTCCGTACAATGCTTTCTTCAATTTCAACACTTTATCTTCATGCCCTTTGACAATATAACCAGGAGGTTGCTGAATGTAAATTTTCTCCTCCAAGTATCCATTGAGGAAGGCTGACTTGACATCCATCTGGTGAATTTTCCACCCATTTTGTGCAGCAACTGAGATTACCATTCTGATGGTTTCCAATCTAGCGACTGGAGCAAAAACTTCGTTGTAGTCAATTCCGGCTCTTTGACTAAACCCTTTTGCCACAAGTCTTGCTTTGTGTCTCACAACTTCTCCTGCAACATCTTTCTTAGCTTTGAACACCCACTTGACACCAATGGGTTTCTGGTTAGCTGGAAGTGAGGTCAACTCCCATGTCTTGTTCTTCTCAATTGCTTGAATCTCCTCCTCCATGGCTTTTCTCCATTGCTCATCTTTCATTGCTTCCTCTGCATCAATTGGTTCACTATCAACAAAATGACAATAAAGAGTTAGTTCTTCACTAAGATCTCTTGTGACATCATATAGATCTTCAACTCGTCTCAACTTTCTTGGCCTTTGTCTTGGACTTTCACTTTGGTCTTCATCTCCTTCAGGAGATGCACTTGAAAGAGGTGTATTTGACTCTTGTGTTGTGGTTGCTTCCTCGGGATCACGATCATTGTTTTCATCTATAGTGAATGGATAAAAACTGTAGTTCTTTTGCTTATCATTGCTCCAATCCCAGACTGCTTCTTCATCAATAGTCACGTCCCTACTGATGATTATCTTTCGAGAATTAGGATCAAACATCTTGTATCCCTTTGAATGTTCTGAGTAGCCAACAAATAAGTACTTCTTGCTTTTGTCGTCAAGCTTCTTTCGTTCTTCATCTGGTATATGAACATGTGCAACACTCCCAAAAATACGTAAGTGAGAAATGTTTGGCTTTCTTCCGCTCCATGCTTCTTGGGGTGTTTTATTCCAAACACTTGTTGTTGGTGATCGGTTCAAAATGTAAATTGCACAATTAACTGCTTCTGCCCATAGCTCCTTTGGTAAATTTTTGCTCTTCAACATGCTTCTCACCATATCAAGCACCGTTCTGTTCTTTCTTTCCACAACACCATTATGTTGGGGAGATCTAGGAACAGATAGAAAATGACGAATCCCATGCTCCTCACAGAATCTCTTGAATTCATTAGATGTGAATTCTCCTCCTCGATCAGATCGTAGGGCTTTGATGTAATGGCCGCTTTCTTTCTCAACGAGAGCTTTAAATTTCTTGAACGCTCCAAAAACTTCTGACTTTTCCTTCAAAAAATAAACCCACGTCTTTCTGCTATAATCATCAACGAATAGCAAGAAATATTTATTGTTACCTAATGACATTGGAGTCATTGGTCCACAAACATCCGCATGAATTAGCTCAAGTGGTGCCTTTGCTCTTGACATAGACTCCTTCGAAAAACTGGTTCTGAATTGTTTGCCAACAAGACATCCCTCACAAAGTTGTTGTGGTTGATCAATGGGTGGCAAGCCATGCACCATCTTCTTCTGACTCAATAACTTTAGGCCTCCAAAGTTGAGATGCCCAAACCTCAGATGCCAAAGCCAATGAGAGCTCTTCACACAAGCTTTTAAGCATTTTGCCACATCCGTCTGAATGTTGAGTGTGAACATGCGATTCTTTGACATGGGCACTCTAGCTAACAGCTCCTTTTTCTCGTTCAACAATAACAATTTTCTGTCCACCATATGCACTTCATAATTTTTTTCTAAAAGTTGTCCCAAACTCAAAATATTACTTTTCATATTTGGAACATAATAAACATTATTAATGAACCGGTGAGCACCATTCTTTAGCCGAATAAGAATGGTTCCTTTGCCTGTAATGGGAACCTTTGAGGAATCTCCAAATACAACATTACCGCTGATGGACTGGTCAAGTTCCACGAACATCTTCTTATCTCCACACATATGGTTACTCGCTGCGTTGTCAAGATACCATATGTTGTTCTCGTGACTTTCTTCACCTTCATAAGTGAGCAGAACTGTGCCTGCAACATTTTCATCTTGGATGTTATTTGCCTTTTCCTCCACCTCCTTAGGAGAACTCCAACATTCTGATGCGTAGTGACCATACTTGGAGCAGTTGTAACACTGGATGTTGGATTTATCACGTCCATCATTCGGCCTCCAAGCTCCTCTTCCATGTCCGCGTCTATGTCCGCGACCTCTTGTGAATTGAGTGGCTCCTTCATTGTTGTCATAATTATTGTCTCCTCTTCTTTGTTGTTGATTTCGTCCTCGTCCTCGTCCTCTTTCATTTCCTCCTTGTCCTTTACCACGTCCTCTTCCGGATTGGTTTCTTTGTCGGTCATTCTCTCTATCTTTGAATGAAGTCTTTGTTGCCAAGACTTGTTCTGTTGACTCTTCTCTCTGCTTCATAATTCTTTCTTCACGAGCTTGCAAAGACCCTATGACTTCATCAACAGTCATAGTACTAATGTCTTTGGATTCTTCCATGGCTACCACTATGTAGTTAAATTTTGGCAATAGTGATCGCAGGATCTTTTCAACTATTCTTGATTCTTCAATTCTTTCTCCATACTGTCGCATTTGATTAACGACAGACTTTACTCGTGAGGAGTAATCAGTAACTCCTTCTGTCTCTTTCATCTTCATCATTTCAAATTCTCCTCTCAGCATCTGCAGACGAACCTTTTTTACTTTCTCTTCACCTTGAAGAGAAACTCGTAAAATTTCCCATGCCTTTTTAGAGGTAGTAGCATCAGCTACCTTTTCAAACATCACGTCATCCAATCCTTGGTGGATGAGAGTAAGTGCCTTCTGATCGTTTCTACGATTTTTCTGGAAACTATCTTTTTCTGCCTGTGATAGTCCTGTCTCGTCTGCCGGAATTTCATAGCCTTTTTCAACAATTTCCCAAACATCCTGGGATCCTAATAAAGCTTTCATCCGAATGCACCAATTTGTATAATTGGTTTTTGTAAGCTGAGGGAATTGAAAAGAGATACTGGAATTGGCATTCATTTTTTTTGTAGGATCTCTCAAACACTCACTATAACCCAAGAAAAATTCTTTTCTGATGTGGAAGATCAGACTATGCTGCAACCACAGAGCATACTAAGAAAAAAAACTGGGCTCTAATACCACTTTGTTGGAAGAAATAAAGACTTTAATTGAAAAAATTATTGGAAGGAACAATGACTTTAAATGAAAGAAGAATAAAATTGCTAAGAGAAATTAAATACTCTTATTATTGTTTTTACCAACACTTCACACTTCACACTTCACACACTTTGAGCACAAATTTCTGCTCTATTTATAGAGCAAGAAAAACAATTAACACCACAATTTTTTCTTTAAATGACAACCATAAATTTTTGCCAACGATTGCCAACTCACTAAATCACTCATGCTTGCTAATAATTTATGTTTTCTTGCCAACTAATTATGTCTTCTTCTTAGACAAATATTGCAGCCAACTTATTGTCAACTAATTAAATGAATAATACCATGTGCAATTGTCCAACTCATATGTGGCTCATTCTTCTCCACTTCCATTTTTAATTAATTTCTTAAGTTTACCTTTTAACAGAAAGGTCTTTTGAGATTGAGAAAGGCTGCTTCAAATTCAATAAAATATTAAGTAAAATAAAGTCTTTTAGATACATGTGTCTTTACTAGAAGCCTAGTGTAGACACCGGGTCCTGAAACAGTTCAGATCAAGGTTACCCAATGAGCATTATATTGCTCTAAAATAGCTGAAGAACTGAAGCATGAGACTCTCTCTCCGAATTTTGTGTTTTCTAAAAAAGAATTGACTTTGAAGGAAAAAATAATTTTCTTGACTGCTTTCTTTCATAACTTTCAATGCTTAAAAAAGGGGTTCCTTATGTGGACATCTATTTTCCAAAAAAAAAAAATAATAAAAACATATAAAAATTACAATTATTAAGTAAATAAATAAATAAATATCTAAAATAATAAAATAAAAAAGAGAAAAAAAGGGATTAATTAATAAAAATATATAATTATGGAGGGAAATTAAAATGAACCAAAAGTAATTCAAAATAAGAGGATATTTAGAGATGAATGGAGGCAGAAAAATAAGGAGGAAATCAAGGAGAAAATCAAGAGTGAGATCTACCTAAAATTGGAATATAAAAGGAAAAAACTTAGAAAAGAGGGAGGGAGGCGGCAGATCAAAGCAAAGAAAAAAGAAGAGAAAAAGAGAGAGGGGGAGAAAAGTAAGAGAGGAGGGCGGCACCTACTGGAAGAAAAGGGGAGAGTGAAAAAAAAGAGAGAACACAAGTAAAAAATAGAAACACACGAACACATACAAAACGAAAGCAATTCACAGTGTTTTTTTTATCTAACAAGAAACTGAAAGAGGGCAAGGAGAAGGAGAGACTATGGTGCTTGGACCTCTTTATTTTGGGGCAATCAAAATTGAGGGTAATATTCCTGAGCAAACCCCAACAAATTACTATTTCCTGTTAATTTCAGTTTTTGCAGTATGCTTTCATTTTTTTGATCTTTTGATTATTTTAATTTCATTTGTTTGATTTAGTTTTAGTTTTGTTTGTTCCATACATTTATTGTTGTTTTACTCATCAATATGTAGAAATGAGTGAAAACATGCAAGAGTTGGGTGCTACTGTTCATCATCTTCCTTATTTCTCTGTTTTGGATTCTCCATTTTTTATTTTCTTGATTTTGTGCTTTTCATATTTGATTTTGCTTTCTTCTGTTTGATGATGGATTTTTCTGGATTTTATGTATGATTCTTGATTTACCTCATTTTTGGCTTAAAAAAACTAATTTTACGTTTGAGTTGGCTTGCTGGAGGCGGGACTGGTTTCGATGCCGCTGATGGGAAGATAGCTGCCGACGGCCGTCGGTGACTGCCCGCCGCTCACTGTCTCCTCCTTTCGGCGAGCAACCTGTCTCCTCTCTTTTCTTAGCCGTCCGTTGTGTGGTGCGCCTGCGTTCCAATGCCCTTTACGTCTTGCAATTTCACTTCAATGTAAACCTGCATGTGATTGAATTTAAATTTATTTCATTCTATTTCTACATAAACCTGTTGGCTCTTCTTTCACGTTGCACTTGCATGACTTTGCTTGGTCCACTTTTATGCTTATATATATATATATATATATATATATATATGTAAGCTTATTTACTCATATGTTCTTTTTTGTTCAATTATTACCATTTGTTAAATGTTAAATGTCTTTTTCCATGGCTTTTCTTTATTTTTGCATGGTGCTGTTTACGTCTTCATGTCCCTGCATTCCTTCATGATTTTGCATTTCATTTTAATTGTTTTGGCCACACCGTTTATTTTATGCATTTGAAATTGTTTTCATTTTTTATTTATTTAATTTTCTTTATTTTATATAAATTGTACTTTATTATTTTATTGTCATTTTTAATTTGTAAATATATCTTGTGTGTCATATTAATTTGTTAAATTTATTTAGTTTGAATAATATTATTATTATTATTATTATTATTATTTTGTTATTGTAAATACATTTATTATTATTATTATTATTATTATTATTATTATTATTGCAATTTGTAAATCCTATTTTGATGATTGTCTTATTTGTGGGCCACTGTTGCATTTAGTTTTCCATTTAGCATGGCTTATATTGTTAGAAGGTGGAAGAGAGAATTTAGAGAGAGTGAATTAGAGAGAAGGATATAACACTCAAATATTTGGCTTGCATAAAACACTTAGTACAAGGAGTATTTATAGTGAGTTTTGGGATCACACTAGAATTAAAAATTATTAAATACCTAACACCCTTCCACCTAACTTAAATATCTAACCACTTTCTATCTAACTTATTGAGTACCTAATCACTTTCACCTAATCACTTTCACCTAACCACTTTCCACCTAACTTATTAAATATCACATTATAATTCTAAAATAAAATATTTTAAGGGGAACTTTAGAAATTCTAAAATTCAAATTAAACATATTTTTAACACTCTCCCTTAATTTGAGTTTTTCTTCTTCATCCCGAGCCTTGATCTTAATCTTTGAAAGTCTTCGAACTTGAGTGCTTTTGTGAAGATGTCCGCAACTTGATCATGTGTCTTCACGTACTTGAGCTCTACTTCTTTTCTTGCAATGCACTCCCTAATGAAATGATATCTTGTGTCTATATGCTTGCTTTGATCATGATACACCGGATTCTTAGCAAGTGCTTGAGCAGACTTATTGTCGATGTAAATCTTCGTTGCTTCTTCTTGAAACAAGTGAAGTTCCTTTAATAGTCGCCTTAGCCAAATCGCATGACAAGTACAAGAGGTTGCCGCTACATACTCGGATTCACATGTAGAAA
Organism: Excoecaria cochinchinensis; assembly: GCA_947683425.1. Lineage (NCBI taxonomy): Eukaryota > Viridiplantae > Streptophyta > Magnoliopsida > Malpighiales > Euphorbiaceae > Excoecaria > Excoecaria cochinchinensis. The sequence continues at coordinate 12,065,105 of CANTUQ010000043.1, forward strand.
GCGTAACAAGTGGTTGTTTCTTTGAACTCCATGAAATTGCACAATTACCCATTGAAAATGTAAATCCGGTAGTACTCTTTCTATCATCAACATCTCCAGCAAAGTCGCTATCACAATATCCGATAAGCTTGAAGTCATTGGAGTAAGTATAAAATAATCCATACTCCAACGTACCTTTCAAGTACCGAAGTATTCTTTTCGTTGCCTTCATATGAGTTGTTGTAGGAACTTCCATAAAGCGGCTCACTACTCCAACAGCATAAAGAATATCTGGTCTTGTGCATGTCAAGTACCTCAAGCTTCCCACAAGGCTTTTGAATAAAGTGGGATCTTCCTTTTCGCCTTCTTCAAACTTTGAAAGTTTCATTCCACACTCCATGGGCGTGTTTACGGGGTTGCAATCATGCATCTTGAACTTTTTCAATACTTCTTTCGCATATCTTTCTTGAGAAATAAAAATTCCTTCCTCCATTTGCTTCACTTCTAGGCCCAAATAGTATGACATGAGCCCTATGTCAGTCATCTCGAACTCATGAGACATCTCCTTCTTGAATTCTTCAAATAATCTTGGATTGTTGCCGGTGAAGATGAGATCGTCCACATAAAGGCAAACTAGCAATATGTCTCCATTATGACAAGCTTTCACATAGAGAGCATATTCATTAAGGCAACGATCGAAACCATGCTCTTGAAAGTACTTGTCAATGCGACTATTCCATGCCCTTGGCGCTTGCTTTAATCCATACAATGCCTTCTTCAACTTCAAGACTTGGTCCTCATGTACTTTGACCACATATCCAAGTGGTTGCTCAATGTACACTTCTTCTTCAAGATCACCATTTAGGAATGCCGACTTCACATCTAGTTGATAGATTCTCCATTTCATTTGAGCCGCCAATGAGATAAGTAATCGAATAGTCTCCATGCGAGCAACTGGGGCAAACACCTCTTCGTAGTCAATGCCATGCCTTTGCTTGTAACCTTTTACAACAAGCCTTGCTTTGTGTCTTTCCACTTCTCCTTTTGCATTCTTCTTCACCTTGTAAACCCATTTGACTCCAATAGCTTTATGACCTTTAGGAAGATTTGTTAATTCCCAAGTATCATTCTTCTCAATCGACTTGATTTCCTCATCCATAGCTTGTTTCCACCTTCTTTCTTTCATTGCTTCTTCAAAGCTTAATGGCTCGCCGTCGGCTAAGAGGCAATGCAAACCGAGAGTTGTTTCTTCGGTTTCATTATAAAGATCATCAAGACTTCTCATTCTTCTTGTCCCTTCATTTGAACTTTCACCTTGATCATTGGGAGTGGGTGTAGGAGGTGGAGTTGCATCTTGTGTTGGTGCCATGGCTTCCTCTTCTTCCTCGACAAAGTATGGAATGAAGTCGTAGTTGCTTTCTTCATTTCTTTCCCAATTCCATGCTCCATCTTCATCGAACTCTACATCACGGCTCACCACAACCTTGCCATTGTTTGGGTTGTACAACTTGTAGCCCTTTGAGTTTGCATTATAGCCAATAAAGACGTGTTTGACACTTCTATCATCAAGCTTGCTTCTCTCTTGTTGCGGGATGTGCTTGTAAGCAATGCATCCAAACACTTTCAAGTGATTCACGCTAGGCTTATGTCCACTCCATGCTTCTAGTGGCGTACGATCCTTGATGCTTGATGTTGGTGAGCGATTAGATATGTACACTGCACAAGAGACAGCTTCAGCCCAAAACTCCTTAGGCATATTCTTAGCCTTCAACATGCTTCGTGCCATGTTAAGAATTGTTCTATTCTTCCTTTCCGCAACGCCATTTTGTTGTGGTGATCTAGGGACTGTTAAAGGACGTCGAATCCCATGAGCCTCACAAAATTCGTTGAACTCTTTTGAGGTGAACTCGCCTCCTCTATCGGACCTTAGAGCCTTGATTTTGTAGCCACTCTCCCTTTCTACAAGAGCCTTGAAGATTTTGAATGCAGCAAATGCTTCAGACTTTTGCTTCAAGAAGTAAACCCATGTTTTTCTACTAAAATCATCAATAAAGAGGATGAAGTATTTGTTGCCACTAAATGATGATGGATCAATTGGCCCACAAACATCGGTGTGAACAAGTTGGAGTGGCTTGGTTGCTCTTAATGTGGCCTCCTTTGGAAAACTCTTTCTTGCATGCTTGCCAAGAAGACATGCATCACAAATTTGATTGGGATGATTGATTAAAGGCATCCCTTTCACCATCTTCTTCTCCCCCATATCTTTGAGTGCGCCAAAGTTCAAGTGCCCAAATCTCATGTGCCAACGCCATGCTTCCTCCTTTATCGTAGCTTTCAAACACTTTACATCAAGTGTCTTGAGATTCAATGTGAACATTCTATTCCTCGACATAGCGACCTTGGCAATCAATGTATCATTTTGATCTCGAAGCCAAAGACAATTATTTTTCATGTGAATATCATACCCCTTTTCCAAGAGTTGTCCCAAGCTTAAAATATTGCTTTTTAACTTGGGCACATAGTAGACATCATTAACAAGCTTATGGCTACCATCTTTGGAAGAAATGATAATTGTACCTATGCCTTCAATTTGAATTTTTGATGAGTCCGCAAAAGACACATTACCCCGTGCATTTTCATCGAGCTCCACAAACTTTTCCTTTAGTCCACACATATGGTTGCTTGCACCGTTGTCTAAATACCACGAGCTCTTGTCATCCTTCTCTTCCCCTTTAAGTGCTAGCAATAAAGTTGATTCATCTTCATATTCTTCCTTGCCATCCATAAGATTAGCTCTTGTCTCACCATTATTCAAGGAACTATAGCATTCCCAAGAATAATGGCCCAACTTATGACAATTGTAGCACTCAATGTTGGATTTTTCATACCTCCTTTCATTTGTCTTCAAATTATGGCCTCGCCCTCTACCTCTTGCACTTCCACGACCTCTACTTGATTGAAAATTTCTTGCCTCATAATTGAAATTGTATTGGCTACCTCTTCCTCTTCCACCTTGGCCACGTCCATGGCCTCGTCCTCTTCCTCGTCCACGTCCTTGTTGGCTTTCTCCTCTATCTTCCTTCAAACAAGCCTTGGCTTTTAGAGCTTGCTCTAATACTTCTCCTTGTCTTCTACTAATCTTGTCTTCATGGGCTTGCAAGGATCCCTCTAGTTGTTCAATAGTCATCTCCTCCAAATTCTTTGATTCTTCAATAGAGCACACCACATAATCGAATTTTTGAGTGAGAGTTCGAAGGATTTTCTCCATCACACGAACATCCTCCACCTTGTCGCCATATCTCTTCATTTGATTTGTTATCGCCTTTACTCTCGAGCAATAATCCGAAATTGATTCGGATTCCTTCATCTTCATTGCTTCAAAATCCGTTCTTAGAGATTGAAGCCTTACTTTCTTTACCTTTTCTACTCCTTGGAAAGACTTTTGCAAGATCTCCCAAGCTTCTTTTGAAGTTGTTGCATCGGCCACCTTTGCAAACATTGAATCATCCAAACATTAGTGGATGATGGTGAGGGCTTGTTGATCCTTCTTTCTTGTCTTTACCAATTCATTTCTTGCATTTTGAGACAAGACTCCTTCATCGTGTGGCTTCTCATATCCTTTCTCTACTATCTCCCATGCATCATGTGAGCCTAGTAAGGCTTTGATTCGAAGACACCAACTCTCATAGTTATCTTTTGTAAGACGAGGGTATTGGAATGAAATCATATCAAAATTGGACATTTTTTTCACTCTCTCTCTTTTTTTTTTCAACTTACTCACTCTATTTTTTTCACACACTCACAATAGCCCAAGGAAAATTCTTTTCTGATGTGGAAGATCAGACTATGCTGCAACCACAGAGCATACTAAGAAAGAAACTTGGCTCTGATACCACTTTGTTAGAAGGTGGAAGAGAGAATTTAGAGAGAATGAATTAGAGAGAAGGATATAACACTCAAATATTTGGCTTGCATAAAACACTTAGTACAAGGAGTATTTATAGTGAGTTTTGGGATCACACTAGAATTAAAAATTATTAAATACCTAACACCCTTCCACCTAACTTAAATATCTAACCACTTTCTATCTAACTTATTGAGTACCTAATCACTTTCACCTAACCACTTTCCACCTAACTTATTAAATATCACATTATAATTCTAAAATAAAATATTTTAAGGGGAACTTTAGAAATTCTAAAATTCAAATTAAACATATTTTTAACATATATGTCTCTGCATGGTTTTCTTTTGGCTTCACGTAGACTTTTACATGTTTTGGGCCATCCGTTATTTTGTTGTGATATAGGTATTCATGCATTTGTTTAGTTGTTTGGTCATTTATTTGTTAAATTCATGTGTTTCGCTACTGTCATTATTATTACTAGTGTTACCTCATGTTATTTCATCATTTTATTTAATTCATTTTATTTTATACTTGTATACTAATTTTATTTTATTACTCATTCATATTCGTATTTATAGTGCTATTAATTAATTATTTATTTTAATTAATTAATTTATTTCATTACTAACTATTTGTCTCTTTTGTTTTGTCGATTTAATAAACCTACTCGCACATGAGAGTTTTCCCACTGAATGGAGATTTGGGGGCTAAGGAGGTTTAGAGACATTTTTTTTGGGGTTTGGCTTTATATTTTGTATATTTTTATTTATTTTCTTTTAGTTAGTTTTGATTATTATTTTAGGTTGACTTGTAATAAAAGAATTTATGCACGTTAAAAAGAAAATCACAAACATAATTATATTAATTAACTTAGAACCTTTTCTAATAAAAATGGGACCAATGTCCCAGTTTTTAAATCCAAAATAAATTGTCACCCTAAAATTGTTTTCTTTAACCATGCATGTGAGGACCAATGTTTTTATCCTTAATAAATAGCCCGATTTATATATGAATCACGAGCAATTTACAATGGGTGTTATATTCCGCCCCTAATTTTGTTGTAATTTATTTTCATATACTTTATTTTAATTACGCTCCATTTACCGCTTTTCTTGGATGGACAACCTGCGCTTTAGTTAAATTGCACTAAATTGAATGAGAAATAGGATGAAACGCTAAATTCAAAACTCAATTATAAACTTAACCAATGTATGAATAAATGGGAAGTCCCTAACGTTCTCTGGTCTTTGGGCTCAATGAGGCGAGAGGTCCATCTTAAGATTCTATTGGGGAAGATACCTCTTGTGTCCCGGAAAAAAGGCTCAACTTGCATAGTCCTAGGCTCTACGAGGCAACAGGGCCATCCTAATGTTCAATTAGGGTGGGGCCTCCAAAACACCTCTGGCTTGCCCATGTAACACCCCTTACCTATACGTAGGAAGCTTTATCCTTGGAGGAGGATGAAGGGTCCCGATATATGAAGGTTATCACGCAAAACCTCAAACACAAACATACAATAATAAATCATACACTCAAAGCAGTAAAATAAAATTTCTTAAACAATGAACCAAGGCTGAAAACAAAAGGGTACTATATTATTAATGTACATAATAATCCTTACATATCATATTACAAAAGTGCCGTAGCACAAGAGATTGCTTACCAATTGGTATCAAACCAACATACAAAAGAAGAACTTACATCAATAGTTTCATTACAAAATCATTAAACTATTACATATACAAAAAGAAGTACAATCCAGAACTACAAAATTTCTCTCCTAGTTGTGTCGGCCCTTCTGAAATGGATCACCCTGCTCACGGACTCCCACATCTTCCACACCTGCATGGATGAAACACCCGTGCTAAGCGAAATCACTTAGTGGGGAAAAGCACAATGCAAATGACCACTCACAGTGGACGTCGAATACAAATCACATACACATGGCACATACTTAAATCCATACTTAAACAATTCGTCATACTGAAGATAATAATATCTTTTACCGTTCAATCAAACATACAGTGCCAAATCAAAACTCATAATCACATAAGACCTGCTTATTCAAAAATACCAGATAACGAGTAACGCATAATCATTCGAAACACATGGATACCCGAGGGTATCAAAATCATTCTTTTCTTTTTATTTCAAAACATTTTCGCATGGAATCTTAAACAAGATTCAAGTTAAATGGGGATCGCGTGGATCTAATTCAGGGACCTGATCAGGGTCCAAAATGCATACGCATGGCTATAGCAAACTGAACTATATAGGCATGCCTATCATCCACGTAATTTGACTTTCGCGGGTTATGCATAAAGAAATCACCTCTAAATATCTCATACTGGTTATATAAAGCACTAGAAAATAAGACATACATAATCCAATTATATTCAACATGCAACATGCGATACAATTTACCAAAAATATCATTTGGATAAATTGAAATGCCAATTAATGTCATTTACTAATTAATAACAAACAAATAAAGATTAAACACCCAAATTAAAAGAAAAAGGATCGAAAAAGACACAAGTGAACATTTTACAGAAATGGGAGGCAGAAGCATTTTACACGGCGGTATGGTTTACCCATACTGCTGTGTGAAACCTGGGGACACGAGTCGTGCATGAGGGACACGACTCGTGTCGCTCCCAAATGTCTGTCGCAAGTCGTGTTCCAAAATACGACTTGTGGCAGAACTCCTCCCAGCAGCACGAGTCGTGCTGCGCTCCACTGCTCGCCCGTCCTTCGCTGAACTGCACGACTCGTGCACGCCAAAGGCAGCACGAGTCGGACGAGCGGTCCTTCTTCAAAAAAACATGAATGAAAAACTTGAATCCAGTATGCGATCACACGGGGGTATGCCCAATACCGTCGTGTGAAACGCACCAAACCTAGATTTTTCCCAGAAAAATCACCTAAGTCAAAACCAAACTTCAACACATCCCAAAATTGATCAAATACCACAAAATTACTACTCATCAACAATCAAAGGCATACTCAATCACACTCATACCTCGATTTGCAAGCAATTAACATACAATTAACACCAAAACACAATTATTACCCCCAAACACACACAAAACCATAAATGTTCCCAAACCTCAAATTCTTCGACTCTAATCTCGGGCTCCGCTTCCACTCGCAATTTCCTTGCCTTTGGGTTCTCTAGGAGGGTTTTCTGAACAAATAACCATCAAAGCAAACTTCAAAACTCAAACTCCCACAACAACCCAAATACCCAAAATAGAGAGAACAAGAGAAAAAAAAGGAAGAACAACAAGCTAATACTTACCTAGAACAACTTAAGATTACCCAAAACTCACCAAGATTGCAGCTCAAAAGGAAAGATTGCAAGAAAGATTAAGAAGAACACAAGAGGAAGAAGAGGAACGGGAAGAAAAAAGAAAACGGGAAAAAGAGATAAGAAAAATCTGACTTTTCTCACCTCTCTCCTCACTCACATACACCTTCTCATGCCACATGGCAGCCCCCTATTGGAAGACTACCCCAACATAAACACAAAACTCATCCTCTCACATGCACACAACCTAACCTCACTAAACCTACCATACTCCCATACACTTATTCACACCCAAGCACAACTCTACAACACCTAATACTTCAATTTAAATCATACACATACACATAATAACACATGCCACACTTGAACACACACACAAAATCACACACACAAACGGCTCATACTACTAGGGTGACTACGGGGCATTACAACACTCCCCTCCTTAACAGAATTTCATCCTCAAAATTCTCACCTGATCTGAATAACTGAGGATGCTGAGCTCTCATAACTGCTTCTGGTTCCCAAGTTGCCTCCTCAATTCCATGGTGCTTCTAGAGTACCTTAACCAAAGGAATTTTCTTATTGCGGAGTTGTTTGATCTCCCTAGCCAAAATTTCCTTCGATTCTTCATTAAATGAGAAATCTGGCTGAACCCGAATATCTTGCACTTGCAACACATGAGATGGGTCGGATCGGTAACGGCGAAGCATAGACACGTGAAAAACATCGTGTAACTTAGCTAACTCCACTGGCAATGCTAACCGATAAGCTACTGGACCAACCTTATCCAGAATCTCATACGGTCCAATAAACTGAGGACTTAATTTCCCTTTCTTACCAAACCAAAGAACCTTCCGCCAAGGTGGCACTTTTAAGAATACCTTGTCGCCAACCTCATAACGAATGTCCCTTCGCTTCAAATCAGCATAAGATCGTTGCCTATCTTTAGCTGCTTTCAAATTCCATTGCACCACTAAAATCTTTTCTTCCGTGTCTCTAATCAATTCCGGACCCACAACTGATCTTTTCGATAGCTTTGTCCAACATACCGGGGTTCTGCATTTCCGTCCATAGAGAGCTTCATAAGGAGCTATCCCAATACTCGCTTGATGACTATTATTGTATGCAAACTCCATTAAGGACACATATCTATCCCAGCTACCAGAAAACTCTAAAGCACATCCCCGAAGCATGTCTTCCAGAATCTGAATAACTCTTTCCGACTGACCATCCGTCTGAGGGTGAAATGCAGTGCTAAAGTTTAACCGTGTACCCAAAGCCAACTGTAACTCCTCCCAAAACTTGGACGTAAACCTCATATCCCGATCAGACACAATAGAGACTGGAACTCCGCGAAGCCTCACTATCTCATTCACATAAATCTCAGCTAGCTTTTCCATAGAATACTCCATCCAAACTGGCAAAAAGTGTGCTGATTTTGTCAATCGGTCGACTATCACCCAAACAGAATCATGCTTGCGCTGCGACAAAGGCAATCCCACCACAAAGTCCATCGTAATATCGTCCCACTTCCATAGAGGAATGGGTAAGGGATGCAACAATCCAATTGGGACTTGATGTTTCGCTTTCACTTGTTGGCACACCAGACACTTCGAAACAAAATTTACTATATCCCTCTTCATACTTGGCCACCAATAGAATTGCTTCAGGTCTCTGTACATCTTATTTCCTCCTGGATGCATCGTGAAAACTGACGAATGAACTTCTTGCAAAAGCCTTCTTTTCACTTCATCCACATTGGGCACACATAACCGATTCCCAAATCTGAGCACTCCCTCACTGTCTACAGAAAATTCAGTCTGCTTACCATCTCTAATCATGCGAGAAGCATGTTGCAACACCGGATCACTCAATTATGCATCCACTATCACTTGCTTCAAGTTCGGTCTAGCCTTTAACCGAGCTATAAGTTCTTCTTTTGAATCAAACCTCCACCTTCCTCTACTCAGAGACAAAGCTGACACTGATTTCCTACTCAGAGCATCTGCTACTACGTTAGCCTTGCCTGGATGATAATCAATGATACAATCGTAGTCTTTGAATAACTCTAGCCATCTTCGCTGCCTTAAGTTCAATTCCTTCTGAGTGAGCAGATACTTCAGACTTTTGTGATCTATAAAGATCCTACAAGTCTCTCCATATAAATAATGCCGCCACACCTTAAGAGCAAACACTACCGCTGCTAGTTCCAAGTCATGCATCGGATAGTGTTGCTCAAGAGGTTTTAGCTGCCTGGAAGCATAGGCAATCACTTTATTGTCTTGCATCAGAATACAGCGCAGTCCTATACCCGAGGCATCACTGTACATAGAATACTCTTTACCCGAAATGGGTTGAGTAAGTATAAGAGCCTTAGTCAACCTATCTTTCAACAGCTCAAAACTGGCTTAGCACCTCCAGCCCAATGGAACTTAACCTTTTTTCGGAGAAGCTGAGTCAGAGGCGAAGTTATCACTGAAAAGCCCTTCACAAACCGTCTATAATATCCAGCTAACCCCAGAAAACTCCTCACTTCTGGTACAGACTTCGGTGGTAACCAGTTCACAATAGATTCAACCTTAGACAGATCTACTCGGATACCTTCTGCTGAGACCACATGTCCAAGGAATGTCACCTCTTTTAACCAAAACTCACACTTACTAAGCTTGGTGTACAACTGATGGTCTCTTAACACTTGCAATACCAATCTTAGATGTTTCTCATGTTCCTTTTCATCCTTGGAATAAATCAAGATGTCGTCGATGAACACTATAACAAAACGATCTAAATACTGTTTGAATACCCTGTTCATCAAATCCATGAAAGCCGCGGGCGCGCTAGTCAGACCAAATGGCATCACCAAAAATTCATAGTGACCATGACGTGTTTGGAAAGCCGTCTTTACCACATCCGCATCCTTAACTCTCAACTGATAATAACCCAATCTCAAGTCTATCTTCGAAAACACTCCAACTCCTCATAGCTGATCAAAAAGATCCTCAATCCGTGGCAACGGATACTTATTCTTCACCGTAACTTTGTTGATCTGCCGGTAATCAATACACATTCTTAAAGTGCCGTCCTTTTTCTTGACAAACAGAACCGGAGCACCCCACAGCGACACACTCGGTCGAATGAAGCCCTTATCCAGAAGCTCTTGCAACTAACTTTTCAACTCCTTCAATTCCATCAGAGCCATCCTATATGGAACCCTAGAAATCGGAGCAGCACCCTGCAGAATATCCACAGACAATTCTATTTCTCTTTTTGGTGGCAAACCCGGTAATTCCTCTAGAAACACATCCACAAAATCTCTTACTACTGGAATATCTTGTATCTTTACTTGTCCTCTTCGAGAATCCAAGATCAAAGCCAAATATACTTCACATCCCTTCCTCACAAACCGTTTCGCTTTCATAGCCGAAATCACATTATGAAGCAAGTCACTTCCTATACCTCTTACAACCACAGGCTTATGATCCTTATCCTTAAGCACAACTATTTTCCTCTAATAATCCACTATAGCTCGATACTTGGATAGACAATCCATACCCAAAATAAGGTCAAACTCAAGAAATGGTAGACTAATCAGATCAACCAAAAATTCCTTACCTTGCACCATCAGTGGACAATTCCGACATACCCGATTTACTTTCACACTCTGCCCTAATGGACTAGTGACACAAATCTCATAATCCAAATTATCCTCATTAGACATTTCATCACACAACTTATCAGAACACAGATAGGAATGGGTAGAACCCGGATCTATCAAAGCATACATTTCAGTACTGAAAAGTAAGAACTTATCGGCTATCACTTCCGAAGCATCTTAGTCATCACGGACTCTCACCGCATAGGCTCTTGCAGCCTCAGGCATTGGACGATCAACTGTCTCAGAAGAATCTCTTTCCCGAGGCCGCCCACCATGACCCCGTCCTCTGGCTCTAGCACGACTGCCTTGGGGAACATTTGACCCAGCTCGATTTGCCTCTTGCTGACCCTGAGTGTTCTCATACAAATTTGGGCAATTGGCAAGAAAATGGTCGGTGCTACCACATCTGAAACATCCCCCAGTCAACCACCGACACTCGCCCCAATGTCGCTTATTACAATGAGAACATTGAGGCACTCCTTCAGCTCGACCACCCGAAGCTCCTCTACCCACACTAGACCCTCTGAAAGAATCCTGCCTCCTCCCTCTAGTAGCCGGACTAGGCTGCGACTTACTAGAGGGATTCCCTTGAGACTCACGTGACCTCTTTCCCGAAGAAGAACCTCCTCTAGAAGCCTTCTTCCTCTGAGCTTTCTCCCTTAAAACATTCTCAGAGCGTTCTGCTATCAAAGCTGTCTGCACAATCTGATAGTAACTGACATCCAATGTCGACATCAACGAAACCAACATTACCTTCAGAGACTCATTCAAACCCGCCTCAAAATGTTGACATCGGAACTCCTCGGGGAGAACTCCTTGTGGTGCATACTTGCTGAGTAGATTGAATTCCTTCTCATAATCAGCTATAAACAACACTCTCTGATGGAGACTCAAAAATTGCGCCCACCTAGCCTCCTTAAGTGCCTTAATCACATATTTATTTCGAAACTCCCTTTCAAAGAACTCCCACGTCACAGGCTCGGGAGGCTGCAGATGTCTGAGCACTAGCGTCCACCAATCATAAGCCGAGCTCTGTAACAAGGAGACTACACACTCCACCTCTCTCTTCGGAGGGCAACGAATCTCCCTTAGCACCTGCTTAACTTTCTCAATCCAGGTTTTTGCTTTATCCGATTCATCCAAACTAGTTCCAAAGAAATCCTCCACTCCAAACTTTCGCATATTCTCTATCGGAGCTCTAGGGGCAGTAACTCTTTCCAAAACCCTGGCCATATCCTGAGATATCTTAAGCATAGCATCGAAAGGGACCGCAAGGGCCTCAGGTTGCACCCTAGGTGGCTGAGCCAGAGCCGAAATAGATGGATCTTGCTCTCGGGGATTCGCACTCTCAGCTGACCCCTCAAGTAATCCACGAGCAGACTCCATTAAACTACAAAACATACACAATGATTCGCATCAGGCCAACACAACACTAGACATACGCTCTATCTTACACTAGACCATAAATGTCTAAACCTATTGCTCTGATACCACAAAATGTAACACCCCTTACCTATACGTAGGAAGCTTTATCCTTGGAGGAGGATGAAGGGTCCCGATATATGAAAGTTGTCACGCAAAACCTCAAACACAAACATACAATAATAAATCATACACTCAAAGCAGTAAAATAAAATTTCTTAAACAATGAACCAAGGCTGAAAACAAAAGGGTACTATATTATTAATGTAAATAATAATCCTTACATATCATATTACAAAAGTGTCGTAGCACAAGAGATCGCTTACCAATTGGTATCAAACCAACATACAAAAGAAGAACTTACATCAATAGTTTCATTACAAAATCATTAAACTATTACATATACAAAAAGAAGTACAATCCAGAACTATAAAATCTCTCTCCTAGTTGTGTCGGCCCTTCTAAAACGGATCACCCTGCTCACGGACTCCCACATCTTCCACACCTGCACGGATGAAACACCCGTGCTAAGCGAAATCGCTTAGTAGGGAAAAGCATAATGCAAACGACCACTTACAGTGGACGTCGAATACAAATCACATACACATGGTACATACTTAAATCCATACTTAAACAATTCATCATACTGAAGATAATAATATCTTTTACCATTCAATCAAACATACAGTGCCAAATCAAAACTCATAATCACATAAGACCTGCTTATTCAAAAATAATGGATAGCGAGTAACGCATAATCATTCGAAATGCATGGATACCCGAGGGTATCAAAATCATTCTTTTCTTTTTATTTCAAAATGTTTTCGCATGGAATCTTAAACAAGATTCAAGTTAAATGGGGATCGCGTGGATCCAATTCATGGACCTGATCAGGGTCCAAAACGCATACGCATGGTTGCAGCAAACTGAACTCTATAGGCATGACTAGCATCCACTTAATTTGACTTTCGCAGGTTATGCATAAAGAAATCACCTCTAAATATCTCATACTGGTTATATAAAGCACTAGAAAATAAGACATACAAAATCCAATTATATTCAACATGCAACATGCGATACAATTTACCAAAAATATCATTTCGCTAAATTAAAATGCCAATTAATGTCATTTACTAATTAATAATACACAAATAAAGATTAAAAACCCAAGTTAAAAGAAAAAGGATCGAAAAAGACACAAGTGAACATTTTACAGAAATGGGAGGCAGAAGCGTTTTACACGGCTGTATGGTTTACCCATACTGCCGTGTGAAACGGGGGAACACGAGTTGTACATGAGGGACACGACTCGTGTCGCTCCCAAATGTCTGTCGTAAGTCGTGTTCCAAAACACGACTTGTGGTAGAACTCCTCCCTCAGCAGGAGTCGTGCTGTGCGTGCACGAGTTGTGCTGCGCTCCACTGCTCGCCCGTCCTTCGCTAAACTGCACGACTCGTGCACGCCAAAGGCAGCACGAGTCGGACGAGCGGCCCTTCTTTAGAAAAACACGAATGAAGAACTTGAATCCAGTATGCGATCACTCGGGGGTATGCCCAATCATACCGCCGTGTGAAACGCACCAAACCCAGATTTTTCCCAGAAAAATCACCCAACTCAAAACTAAACTTCAACACATCTCAAAATTGATCAAATACCACAAAATTACTACTCATCAACATTCAAAGGCATACTCAATCACACTCATACCTCGATTTGCAAGTAATTAACACCAAAACACAATTATTACCCCCAAACACACACAAAACCATAAATGTTCCCAAACCTCAAATTCTTCGACTCTAATCTCGGGCTCCACTTCCACTCGCAATTTCCTTGCCTTTGGGCTCTCTAGGAGGGTTTTCTGAACAAATAACCATCAAAGCAAACTTCAAAACTCAAACTCCCACAATAACCCAAATACCTAAAATAGAGAGAACAAGAGAAAAAAAGGAAGAACAACAAGCTAATACTTACCTAGAACAACTTAAGATTACCCAAAACTCACCAAGATTGCAGCTCCAAAGGGAAGATTCCAAGATAGAATAAGAAGAACACAAGAGGAAGAAGAGGAACGGGAAAAAGAAAGAAAACGGGAAAAAGAGATAAGGAAAATCTGACTTTTCTCACCTCTCTGCTCACTCACATACACCTTCTCATGCCACATGGCATCCCCCTATTAGAAGACTACCCCAACATAAACACAAAACTCATCCTCTTACATACACACAACCTAACCTCACTAAACATACCCTACTCCCACACACTTATTCACACCCAAGCACAACTCTACAACACCTAATATTTCAATTTAAATCATACACATACACATAATAACACATGCCACACTTAAACACACACATAAAATCACACACAAAAATGGCTCATACTACTAGGGTGACTACGGGGCGTTACAACCCAAGTGTGAGGCGAGAGGGCCATCTTAATGTTTTATTAGGGTGGGGCCTCCAAGACACGTTCAGTTTGCCCAAAATGGACATAGCAGCACTATCTTAGACTCATTGAGGCTAGAGAACCTTTCCCAAGATTCTATTGGGTAGCGACTCCAAGAAACCTCCTTGTTGCCCAAAAATGGACGCACTTGTAATTCCTTACAAGTTTTCATGAACCTCCTCCCGATCGCCCTAAAAGAGGGCGGTTCGGGCGACTCGGGGTTCGACGTGCGTCACAGTAGCGACTCTACTGGGGAAAATACTCGAGACTTCACTTCGAAAGTACCTTGGTTAAAATTTAAAATTGAATTTTAATTTAAAAATTTCATCCTTTTTCCGAAACTGCATTGCATCTCATTACATCCTTAGATCTATGCTAGTTTGGTCCCATTTTTAACCCAGGTGCATTCTCGAAGCATGACCCTATGTTCACTCAATGTAGGGAAGTGTTAAGGATAATCACCAGCCCAAGCCTCGTACCATCATGGTATATTAAATGGAGACCCGATCGGTTGTTATACTCGTGATGAGCTAGACCCGTTGGCAGGGACCATGCTTGAGTAGACCTAAAGTATCATTACCTTGGCCAAAGGTCATGTAATGGAAATAGTTACTTCCCCCTAAGTGGTATGAACCTTAATACTATGCTTGCTGTATGGATTATTTTGTATTGGACAAACCCAGATGATTTGATTGGTCACCTAATTAAAGGCTTTTATGCCCCGATAGGCCCATGTCAACTTATTCGGACTACCTAAATATGCAACAATCACAACTCATACGTCTGTGCATTAGTTAAGAGAGGTTATGCTGCCGATTTTTCACTGTGCGCCATACGTGTCCATCGGATTCCCTGTTAACCCATGGGCCAATCCCACCTAGGAAAGAGACTATGACCTCATGTGCGGGAGCAATAAGGTTGGAAGGACCTATGTGCTTGCATGTGATTGGTGGATGTTGCATAAGCACGATCATGCATTATATGTCATTCACGCATCATCCTAATGGGTTTGTTTTGCAGCCATTGTAAATCTGCCTAGGTGGTTAAGAGGTTCTCAGGGGCGATTAATCAGGAATCCTTTTTTCGAGCTACCAGAAAGGGTGGAGTATCCAGATACTCCTTCAGTAACCAGCTACACTACTTCAAATCAATTCTCTATAGACTCTGAAATGGCCAAATCGCTAAGGGGGACAGATGTTACTAGGGCCTTGATAGCTGAAGAGGTGGGTAGAAGGTTCGAAGAGTTTGAGAATCGAATGATGGCTATTATGGCCACGGTGGCTCAGCCAGTCACACCACAAAACCTGATGCCTCTCCCCATGAGATAAAATGAACAGGAGGAGGTTAGAGAGGATCCACCAGAAGAGATACATCCACCACTAGTAGACTTAAGGGCTGCCACGTCAGGAGGGCAGAGGAAAGGAGTAGCTCATAGATTGGAAGATGATCTAGATGAGGATGACTATGAGGAGCCAATGTCAGTAAGGGGGAAGGCGCCTCAGACCGAAGAAGCCATCTGGAAGAAGATGGAAGAGAAGTTTGAGGCTATGGCC
The DNA here is from genome assembly GCA_947683425.1 of Excoecaria cochinchinensis. Lineage (NCBI taxonomy): Eukaryota > Viridiplantae > Streptophyta > Magnoliopsida > Malpighiales > Euphorbiaceae > Excoecaria > Excoecaria cochinchinensis. The sequence continues at coordinate 12,081,382 of CANTUQ010000043.1, forward strand.
AGAATGCTGACTAGGGGGCAAGGGATGAACCCCAAAGATAAGGAGCTGGAGGGAGAAGATTTGATCCTAATGAACTTTAAGTTGCCGAATGTCCCCAAATTTGATGGTACTTTCGATCCCACTACACACATAAAGCAGTACTCGCTGGTGATGAAGGGTACTACTTTAACAAAGAGACAGAAAATTGAATACTTCTGTCTGAGCTTAACTGGCCTAGGGGTGGATTGGTATCATGGGATAGATCGGAGGACAAAGGAGGACTGGGACTTGCTGACAGAGGAATTTCTCAGGCAGTATAATTGTAGCATGAGAATGAAGGTGACCTTAAAAGATCTGGAACTGTTGCAGCAGAAGTCAGGGGAATCATTCCATGAGTACCTGACCCGATGGAGGAACTGGGTAATGGAGATAAAAAGGAAGCCTAATACCTCAGATCAGATCAGGTTATTTATCAGGAATGCTAGTCCATATTTAAGAGAAGGGCTAAAAATGAAGGGACTCAAAGACTGGAAGTCACTTAAAGACATAGCCATTGAAGCTGAGGCCGAGCATCTGGATAAAATGGCTAAATCCGCAAACCTGGCCTTGGGCAAGAACAAGGGAAGCAGCAGTGATAATGGGGGCAATGATAGGGCAGCAGAAGTCTCAGCCACAGGAACGACTCCTAAATACCTCACTATCTCGGGTAGGCCATTATCTTGGCACTTCACCCGTCTAATCAAGGAAGGGAAGTTACAACCCTTGCCAGCTGGGCCTGCCCCAAGTCAAGGAAAGCCTAGGCACAGGACGGACTGGTATTGTGCATATCACCAGTACACAGGGTTGTCATCCTCTATTCAAGAATTGGTGCCTGGCCTGGAAGAAGGAAGAAAGAATTAGAGTTGTTACAATGCCTTTCCTTTTATAAAGTGTATTCCTGAACTATGCACTTATTTCTCTTTTCTATTTTAATAATATGGGCTTTTCTTATATATGCATTGTCATATCTTATTGCATCAAGCATAAGTGATAATCATGATTAAGGCATTGGTTTAATAAACATTGTTTCATTCAGTTTCAATAAATAGTAATCTTGGTTGCATCCAATTTGACTCCTAAATCGAGATAAAATTTGAGAGAATTAAAATAAAATATGAAAATGTCTTTGCCTGAACCTATGAAGACATGCTAAGAGTTGATCGCGGAATCGCCAAGCACACCATTCCAACATACCCTGATCATGGACCAGCCAAGCAAAAGCCTAGAAGACTTAGGCTAGAATGGGCAAAGAAGGTTAAAGAAGGATCCAAAAACAGAGATGAAGCCAATATCTTTTGTCAAAATTCAACACCCGACTTAGTTGGTCAGTGTGGTCCCACATCGAGAAGAGGAGGAGTGCGTGTATGTATAGACTATCAGGATTTGAACAAAGCTTATCCATAAAAAAAAAGAATAGAAAAAGAACAAAAGAACAAACAAAAGAAAAGAAAAAAAAAGAACAAAACAAAAGACAGAAAAAAGAACAAAACAAAAAAAAACAATAAAAAAAAGAGATAAGGAAAAGAATCAATATGTAGAAAGGGAAGTCATCTTGAGGGCAAGTTTTGTTCAAATCCCGTTGATCTACACATGCCCGTACTTTGACATTTTTCTTGACCTCCAAAAAGGTTCTATTGACTTACAATTGATACAGGTCACTCTAGCTTGGGAAGAGACATCATAAGGGAGGTACGCTCTACGGCCTCCAACGGACAAGGTCATCGAAAGGAATCCGACGTGCCAATATGGTCTCCCGCACCACGCAGGGTTCAAGGGCGGAAGGACAATTTATGGCTAAGGCTAGGAAGTTGCTACAGGGGTATGATGTTAGAGACCACAAGTCCTCTCTGTGTTGCCCTCAAACCAATGGGGCAAGAGAAGCTGCTAACAGGAAGGTTTTGATCAATTTTGTTCAAAACTACAAAGGTTGGGCAGAGATGTTGCCTTTTGCATTTCGAAGCTAGAGAACCACCATTGAAACCTCTACAAGAGTCACCTTTTATTCCTTGATTTAGGGGGCAGAAGCAGTAGGACCAGTCGAAGTAGAGCTCAAATCTTTAAGGACAGTCAAGGAAGCCTAGATTTTTGAAGCCGACTGGGTGCAGCAACGACGGCAGCAATCAAACACGTCAGACAAGGACAGGTCATGGGATTATCTCCACAATCAGATCTATCAGAAAATACTCTGCTCAATTATCCAGGAAGGAAGTCAGAAAGCAACCATCGAAAGAGGGAGGTTTAATCTTTAAGCAAATGAGTCCGAATGTTCTAGACGATGAGGCAAATTCAGACCGTGTAAGAAGGTCCATTTGTTCTTAAGGGGTTATTGTCCAAGGGAGCAGAGTTTCCGACAGACAGCGATGGAAGTAAATACGGAGAATCGATCAACAGTGACAGACCCAAGATATTCCATGGCTAAAGACTAAAAACCAAAAGAAGAGAATGAAAGCCCCACGGGTCGAAAACCGAAAAAAGGCGGCCTTACTAAAAATGGGCACCTTGTCAGGGTGAAAACCGAAAAAAGGCACCCTGGGCAAAAATTAGAGGCCTAAGAGAAAATATTCAATCAAGAAAACCCGAGAGGGCTGATTGATAATAGGAGTTGAATGCACCTAAGATGTTACTCATTGAGATTGAATAAAACTAGTGTTTTTGCATCACATGTCTAGTCATGGTCATTCTTATTGCTATATGGTGTATATAGATAGAAATGCATGCATAAGCTAGGCATAAACATGCAATTAACTGATTAAGAGAAACCTGTTGCTGACATGAGGACATATGCTAGAGTAAGTCTTAAGGCAGTAAAAACAATTTTTCATGTGACAAATCCTCCTACCCTAAAAAAAAATTAAAAAATAAAAAAATAAAAAAGAGGCCGTTAGAGATAAAAACTGTGACTGGCTCTCTAAGTAAAAGAAACCTGAAAGCAGGCTGTCTGTCCTACAAAAAATGAATAAAAGCTTCTGGAGTGAGTTGGGTTCATTTTAGGAAAAAAATTAGGCATATGGTTATGTGAAAATCCCCAAAGGGACGTATTTCCCGCTAAGAAAAGCTAGTGTGAAAATCCACAAGGGACGCACTACCTTTAAAATAATGACTTTTGAAGCTTGGAGCGATAAGGCGGCATTACTTTGAATAACTTCCCTTTAGGCATATAGTGCATAATTAGGGACGCGAGTTAAAGTTTTAGGGGCAAAATGCTCATTGACCGGAGGGGAAAGATGCATACAGGTTAGTTCTCTTTAAAAAGATTATGGGTCAGAGTCCCAAAAGCCAAGACGATGCTTTTCCAAATCCTTGGGGGCATCAAATAATGTGAGCAGCCGAGCAGTATGCTCAATGAATCCCTTAACCATCTAGGATGTGGTCTATCCATTTTTGTATCTCAAATGCAACTCACATGCATAGATCTTTTTGCATTCAATCCTTTACGCGTATAGTTATGTACACCTAATTTTGTACATTAATCCTTTGTTTGTGTTTCGTGTATATAGCTTTACGCATGCATTTCACACACATTATGCACGCACAATCTTTTGTATGTACTTTTGTGCTAATAACTTTGCAGGAAAAGGCCGAACCGAGGGATAGCTTCTGCAAGATGAAGTCAAGATGAAGACACCGCAAGTTGAAATCATGCGATAACTTGTAAAGTCCTTTATCAAGGCATTCTCAAGTCCTTTTCTCAAGGCATTTCAAATCTCTTTCGAACATTCTCAGTCTCTTCGGAGCATTATCTTTAAGTCCTCTTTCTAAAGCATTTTCAGTCTCTTCGGAGCATTATCTTTAAGTCTTTAAGTCCTCTTTCTAAGGCATTTTTAGTCTCTTTGGAGCATTATCTTTAAGTCCTCTTCCTAAGGCATTTTCAGTCTCTTCGGAGCATTATCTTTAAGTTCTCTTCCTAAGGCATTTTCAGTCTCTTCGGAGCATTATCTTTAAGTCCTCTTGCTAAGGCATTTTCAGCCTCTTCGGAGCATTATCTTTAAGTCCTCTTGCTAAGACATTTTCAGTCTCTTAGGAGCATTATCTTTAAGTCCTCTTGCTAAGGCATTTTCAGTCTATTCGGAGCATTATCTTTAAGTCCTCTTTCTAAGGCATTCTCAATCTCTTCGGAACATTACCTCTAAGTCCTTTTTTCAAGGCATTTTCAGTCTCTTCAGAGCATTATCCCTTAAGTCCTTCTTCTAAGACGTTCCCAATCTCTTCAAAGCATTAAGTTTTTTCCAAATCTTTTCAATCTAAGGGAATGTTCGTGCTTTGTAGCCTGGGTAACGGCTTGGGAACAACCAACCCTCCTTTAGGGGGCACACGTCCGACATCTACCCCAGCAAATATGTACTACCACAAGTACGCACCTCTTTTATATACCTTGCACGTTTGCTTCTCCCTTTTTTGTAAGAAAAGTGGTTCAGGATAAGCGTCAGCAATGACAATAAAGAACAAGTCACCGTGCCGACCCAAGGATGGTCAACAGACAGACACCATGCAAGCCGGAATGAGGATAGCGGGACACAAGCGATAGAACAGATCGCAACAGAGGTTGTAGTTAGATAACACTGCATCTCACAGACACAGTGCAAGCCAAGATGAGGCCAGCGGGACACATGCGATAGAACAAATTTCAAGCGGGTTGTAGTTAGAGAACACTACCTCTTACATCACTCAGACACCGTGCAAGCCAAGACTAGGCTAGCGATGCACATGCAATAGAATAAATTGCAATTGGGTTGCAGTTGGATAACACTGCCTCTCACGACAGTCAGGAATCGTGCGGGCCGAGACGAGGCCAGCAGAATGAAGGTGGTTGAATGAATCGTCAAAGGGTTGCGGTAAAATACACTACAAGTCGGCAGCGAGGGGTCACCAGCTCGAACACCCCGTGGAAGGCAAAGGGCTGCCTCAGGTACGCATCTCTTTCCTTATTCTCTGAATTTTGGCTCATCTAGGCACTAGTGCCCCCAAAATTGGGGGCAACTGTAGACACTAGGTCCTGAGACAGTCCAAATCAGGGTTACCCAATGAGGATTATATTTCTCTAAAATAGCCGAAGAACTGAAGCACAAGACTCTATCTCCAAATTTTGTGTTTTCTAAAAAAGAATTGACTTTGAAGGAAAAAATAATTTTCCTGACTGCTTTCTTTCAGAATTTTCAATGCTTAAAAAAGGGGTTCCTTTTCTGGACATCTATTTTTCGAAAAAAAAACTAAAAACATATAAAAATTATAATTATTAAGTAAATAAATAAATATCTAAAATAATAAAATAAAAAAGAGAAAAAAAGGGATTAATTAATAAAAATATATAATTATGGAGAGAAATTAAAATGAACCAAAAGTAATTCAAAATAAGAGGATATTTAGAGATAAATGGAGGCAGAAATATAAGGAGGAAATCAGGGAGAAAATCAAGAGCGAGATCTGCCTAAAATTGGAATATAAAAGGAAAAAACCTAGAAAAGAGGGAGGGGGGCGACAGATCAAAGCAAAGAAAAAAGAAGAGAAAAAGAGAGAGAGAGGGAGAAAAGTAAGAGAGGAGGGCGGCACCTACTGGAAGAAAAGGGGAGAGTGAAGAAAAAGAGAGAACACAAGTAAAAAATAGAAACACACGAACACATAAAAATCGAAAGCAATTCACAGTGTTTTTTTTTATCTACAAGAAACTGAAAGAGGGCAAGGAGAAGGAGAGACTACGGTGCTTGGACCTCTTGATTTTGGGGCAATCAAAACTGAGGGTAATATTCCTGAGCAAACCCCCAACAAATTGCTATTTCCTGTTAATTTTAGTTTTTGCAATATGCTTTCATTTTTTTGATCTTTTGATTAAATTAATTTCATTTGTTTGATTTAGTTTTAGTTTTGTTTGTTCTATACATTTATTGTTATTTTACTCATCAATATGTAGAAATAAGTGAAAACATGCAAGAGTTGGGTGCTACTGTTCATCATCTTCCTTATTTCTCTGTTTTGGATTCTCCATTTTTTATTTTCTCGATTTTGTGTTTTTCATATTTGATTTTCTTTCTTATGTTTGATGATGGATTTTTCTGGATTTTATGTATGATTCTTGATTTACCTCATTTTTGGCTTAAAAAAAAAAAACTAATTTTACGTTTGAGTTGGCTTGCTGGAGGCAGGATTGGTTTCGATGCCGCTGATGGGAAGATAGCGGCCGACGGCCGTCAGTGACTCCCACCGCTCACTGTCTCCTCCTTTTGGCTAGCAACCCGTCTCCTCTCTTTTCTCAGCCGTCCGTTGTGTGGTGCGCCTGCGTTCCAATGCCCTTTACGTCTTGCAATTTCACTTCCATGTAAACTTGCATGTGATTGAATTTAAATTTATTTCATTCTATTTCTACATAAACCTGTTGGCTCTTCTTTCATGTTACACTTGCATGACTTTGCTTGGTCCACTTTTATGCTTATATATATATATATATATAAGCTTATTTACTCATCTGTTCTTTTTTGTTCAATTATTACCATTTGTTAAATGTCTTTTTTGCATGGCTTTTCTTCTTTTTTTCCTTTTCTTTATTTTTGCATGGTGCTGTTTACGTCTTCATGTCCTTGCATTCCTTCATGATTTTGCATTTCATTTTAATTGTTTTGGCCACACCATTTATTTTATGCATTTTAAATTGTTTTCATTTTTTATTTATTTAATTTTCTTTATTTTATATAAATTCTACTTTATTATTTTATTGTTATTTTTATTTTGTAAATATATATTGTGTGTCATATTAATTGGTTAAATTTATTTAGTTTGAATATTATTATTATTATTATTATTATTATTATTATTATTATTAATGTTGTTGTTGCTGTTGATGTTGCTGCAATTTGTAAATCCTATTTTGATGATTTTCTTATTTGTGGGCCACTGTTGCATTTAATTTTCCATTTAGCATGGCTTATATGTCTCTGCATGGTTTTCTTTTGGCTTCACGTTGACTTTTACATGTTTTGGGCCATCCGTTATTTTGTTGTGATATAGGTATTCATGCATTTGTTTAGTTGTTTGGTCATTTATTTGTTAAATTCATGTGTTTCGCTACTGTCATTATTATCACTAGTGTTACCTCATGTTATTTTATCATTTTATTTAATTCGTTTTATTTTATACTTAGTATACTAATTTTATTTTATTACTCATTCATATTCGTATTTATAGTGCTATTAATTAATTATTTATTTTAATTAATTAATTAATTTATTTCATTACTAACTATTTGTCTCTTTTGTTTTGTCGATTTAATAAACCTACTCGAACATGAGAGTTTTCCCACTGAATGGAGATTTGGGGGCTAAGGAGGTTTAGAGACCTTTTTTTTGGGGTTTGGTTTTATATTTCGTATATTTTTATTTATTTTCTTTTAGTTTGCTTTGATTATTATTTTAGGTTGACTTGTAATAAAAGAATTTATGCACGTTATAAAGAAAATCACAAAAATAATTATATTAATTAACTTGGAACATTTTCTAATAAAAATGGGACCAATATCCCAGTTTTTCCGTCCAAAATAAATTGTCACCCTAAAATTATTTTCTTTAACCATGCATGTGAGGACCAATGTTCTCATCCTTAATAAATAGCTCGATTTATGTATAAATCACGAGTAATTTACAATGGGGGTTGTATTCCGCCCCTAGTTTTGTTGTAAGTTATTTTCATATGCTTTATTTTAATTACGCTCCATTTACCGCTTTTTTTGGATGTACAACCTACGCTTTAGTTAAATTACACTAAATTGAATGAGAAATGGGATGAAACGCTAAATTCAAAACTCAATTATAAACTTAACCAAGGTATGAATAAATGGAAAGTCCCGAACCTTCTCTGGTCTTTGGGCTCAATGAGGCGAGAGGGCCATCTCAAGGTTCTATTGGGGTGGGGCCTCCAAGATACCTCTTGTGTCCCGGAAAAAGGCTCAATTTGCATAGTTCTAGGCTCCACGAGACAAGAGGGCCATCCTAATGTTCTATTAGGGTGGGGCCTCTAAGACACCTCTGGCTTGCCCAAGTGCGAGGCGAGAGGGCCATCCTAATGTTCTATTAGGGTGGGGCCTCAAAAACATTTCCGGCTTACCTAAAATGGACATAGCAGCGCTGTCTTAGGCTCACTGAGGCTAGACAATCTTTCCCAATGTTCTATTGGGTGGCGACTCCAAGAAACCTCCTTGTTGCCCAAAAATGGACGCACTTGTAATTCCTTAAAAGTTTTCATGAACCTCCTCTCGATCGCCCTAAAAGCGGGCGGTTCGGGGCGACCCGGGGTTCGGCGCGTGTCACATCTAGTGTTCCTAATGGCCTTAGACCAAGTACAGAAAAGGATTGGGCCTTCTTTGAAAGCCATTTAAAGTGAAAAATCTTATAGGACCTAAAACACGAGTGTGTTTTAGGGATGCCCTAGCACCGTTTTGTTGTACTTTTAGGTTACATGCATCTCATTTAAGGCAGAAATTTAAAATTACAATTCCTAAATTAACTGATATTATCAAAAGATTTGATGAACCTAAACTAGGAGTTCAGTATACACTTACCGACTAGTTTGAACAGTTGATTATTTCATACTGTTAATGGTTATGCCCTAGGCTAAATATTTCGACCTTTATCTTATGTCATATTTTCATTTATAAAAGGATTCTCTCAATATTAGTATATTGTTTGCATGTTGTATTATAATAATGTTTATGAATAACTATTTAATATTATTCTAAATATCCATAGTCATTTATCACTAAAAGAATAATAATAAATTAAGACTAGTATGGGTTTGGTTGATAATCATGAGATGATTATATGTATGGTGATATAAATCAAACTTTTAGGTACTTATTAGAGAACAAGGTATTGGATAGACCCGTTATAAGATCACTACATGGATTATTGTCATAAGTGATCATATAATAGTTATGTTATTGAATCCTTAGACCTGAGATTATCATAGTTTCCTACATGAAGAACATTATGTTTTGACATAATCAAACAATATTTTTAATCGAATGATCATAAAGGTTATGATTGAGCATGATGAGAATTATGTAGAGGAAAGTGAGTAATCAAGATAGAATTTGTTCCTTTATTATGAGAGTGATATCTAATGGGCCTCTCAATAAGTATGACTGAGAGAAGTATAACTGTGCTCAAATGAATTGATAGAGTGATCAATTTCATTTGATTTTATCAATCTACTTAATAATCGAAAAATTATATGTTTGAACAATATAAGGATGACATTGACCATGACTTATGTTCAAAATAAATATCATGTGACAAAAGGATTATGATATGATCTATTGGCTAGGTTAATATTGAACTATCGATATTCATATTATTTGGGTAGTCATAACGTCTTGCTAGAGACCGCTTATGACTTGTGGACTTATAATGGGATTGACCCCACTGCCAACGTAATATGAGTCTATTGGATTGCACATTCAGAACGTAATGAACGGGCTAAGATTTATTTGGGCATTTTGAATTTGAAATATGTTAGATATAAATTTTGAAATAATATCTTAGATATAAGGTAATATTCCTTAACTATCATATATATAATTTCCTTTTGGTTAAAATTCGAAATTATATTTTGAATGAGGAATTATTATTCCTAAAATCTCTCTAGATATCATTAACCACTCATTGGATTGAGTTAGGGTTAATGTGTGACTCTCTCTATATATATATATATATATATATATATATATGTATATATATAGTTAGCTGCTCTGATTATAGTTTCTACCATTTTCAAAAGAAAAGGAACAGAGGAAAAAAATCCTAGTTGCACAAAAAGAGCTAGCACCCTACAGTCTCGTTTGTGTATGGATATCAATAGAGGTTTGTTGTTCTTGAAGCATCACCTATAGTTCGATCCGAATTTTTGAGCAAGTCGTTAGCATTCGTGCAGAAAAAATGATGGATCCGTTCGGAATTAAGACTTAAATCCATTCCTTCTCGCACATAAAGGTTGGTAATCGTACCCATTTTTTGAATCAATTGAAACACATAGATTTGTGGTGGATTTTGTTTATTTTTTGCTGCATTTTTATATTTTTATTAGGAGTCAAAACCCAACACGTACCTGGTTATAGTAAATAACTAGTATCTAAATCTTTGGATGCCTCCAATTGTATCCATATAAGGACAATTGCAAGAAGAACCAAATATTGGAGAATATAATAGCCAAAAATCCCAATTTCTATAAAAATGAAGAAAGGAGGAGAATTTTGGGTCTTAAACTTGTGTTAGCCTAATTCTCTCTTAAGGATGCTTTTATGTGACTTAGATCCTTAGTAAAGTATGATTAGGTTCAGCTCTTTAGGATGGATGAGCTCAATTAGAAGTCAATTAGGTCCAATACATACACCATGTGCATTAGGCTGTAAGAAGCCCTATTTATGCATCCTACTTTTTCTCCAAGTCTTACCAATCAGCCTATTAGATGTTAATACGGACCTTATAACTCTTATAGTCCATGTATTGCATCCATTAATCCTAAGAGGAGCCACTCAAGGCCCTCATAACTCTTTAAATGTCTTTTATGAGCATGGAGCAAGGAGAAAATCTCTTTGCGTATTTCCTTTCAGCTTTTTGGCCTAAATACAATTCTCCTCTATTCCAATACGACATTAGTACATCTCATATCATAATAGACTACGTACTTTACTTCTATGCCATTATTTTGTAAGTATATGACCCATTTGATTTTTTGTGCAACTTGGCAATACAAAATGTAATTACAAGTCCTAGTTTGACTAAGATTACTTGATTTAAACTTTTTAAATCATTATATTAATGCTCAATTGACATTTACATATGTTTAAGTATGTGTCATGAGAGTCTTCTAACCAAGCATCAGGACTATTAAAGTGACAACAAGTCAGTGGTTTGACTTTGCTTTTCTATAATGCCCTCAAATTTTGATTTTCAATAATAGTACTTTTTGGGCGGTGAATAGTATCACTTGTGGTTGAAAATTTTATTATTCGACCAGTGGAAAGTACAATTCACATGGAGTCCAAGGATATAATTTGAGGTGAAATTGAGTTTAAATAAGCCCTTAAAATTTAGAAATAAAAATAGTTTACGGTTCGGTAGGAATAGTAACTATATTGACTGAACTTTGACCAATTTTGAAAAAAATGCTAGAGACCTCTGAAAAATTATTTGAGCATATAAAATCATTGTAAATATTATAAGGAAATTTTTGAGAGTGAAAAATTAATTTTTGGTTGAGACAAAAAAAATGAATTATCGAATTAGTAAAAATTCCATCGGACTAAAAAAAGTTACCGAAACATCATTTTGAGACAAAAAAATTTTGTGCACCCTCAGGAATATTTTTAGTATTTTTAGACATATTTTCATAGAAAAATACAAAAAAAAATATGGATTAATTGGAGGATGACATGTGGGTTAATTATAACCCTTAGATCAATTAGTGCATGATTAAATCATGGCCATCTATTTGTACATATATATAAGAGAGGAAGATGACAAAATTTTCATGAAGTTCGACCAAAATTCCGTCTCCTTTCCTTCCACACTTGGCCGAAGTTCTTCTTTCTCCTTTTTTCACTATTTTTTCTTTATTTAATCCACCAAAATCAAGTGATTTCACCCCTTAATTGATCCCTAAACACTAATTAAGGCTCATACAATCTCATTTGTATGATTTAGTGAAGAAATTGTGAGGAAATTTTGAAGGACAAGAAAAGGAAAGGAAAATGAGAACTAAGAAAGGAGTAAAGAAAATTAAGGTTAATGGATACACAAACTTTCATTTTTCACATTTTGATGTGTATGTATGTGTGTGTATATGTGACAAATGTTAGAGATAATTAAAATTCGATTGATAAAAGGTTAATTAAGGAGTAAATAAGGTATATGAAATGTTTAAATTGAGAGAATGATAAACAGTTAGTTAAATTGCCTTAGAATATATATTATGTAAATATAAGACATAAACTTAATGTATGCGATATTAATAAATTGAAGTTAGATTAATAAAATTAAGGTTAAAATAATGCATATGGAACAAAAAAAATTGATGGAAAAATTGTATAGGTAATGAAATTTCCATAAGATCTATATTATGTAACTAAGAGACATAAGTTAATTATATGAAATTTTAATAAATTAAAATCAAGAAAATGAAATTAGAGTTGAAATAAGGTAATTGGAAACTCAAGATTAATATTTGAGAATTTAATTTAATATAACATGCTTAGGGTATACATTATGTGTAACACCCTTATACCCGCGATTTATTGCATGTATTGAAAGTTACAAACAACTTAATTCTTATTTCTTTGTTAGATGATCATGTAACAACTCATACTTTACTTAAACACTATTACTTCCCAATAGTACATATGTATATTTCCAATAACTACACACACACACACATATATATATATATATAATGTGTCTCTTTATATATTTACATTTTATTGTACTTGTTTATACATATACATGCCATAACCCAAGAATCTACAAATTTACATACCTAAAATACTTTTCCTGACTTTATTCCTTTAAACCCGCTTGCTCTGTATGAACTTCAGTTTCAATACCTACGCTCAGTAAACAACTACGCACTAAGCAACCTAGTGCTTAATGGTGGATACACGACTAACATTTTTCACAAACACGCATACATAGGGGTGAGCAAAAAAACCGATGGACTCGGTTAACCGAAAAAAATTCGAAACCGAACTGATGGACTGGTTAACCGATTGTAATGGATTGGTTAATGGTTAGTGTTTTGAAAAAACCGATACTAATGGATTGGTTAATGGTTTCTGATTCATATGACTGGTTAACCGAACCGAAACAGAATTTTTAGTTAATTTATTAATTTTTTAATAATTTATAACAATTTATCCTAATTAAATGTGATCATGTACTTTTTTTTCATTATACTAATTATTTTAAAGTTTTTAAATTTTTTTAATTGGCTATTAGTAAGTATAACAGTTTATTTAATTAAAAGTGATTATAGACCGGTTAATATATTTACTTATTAAATATTACTTTTTAAAAACAAATTTGCTTTTATCCACCAAATATTTTTATTTTAACAACAATAATGTTATATTATAGTGAACAAATTTTAATTTTTAAGTATCTTGAACATTTTAATTTTATTTATGAATATATTTATAATTATAGTGGTTAACCGAAAAATATTGGGTAACCGATCCGAAAATTCGAAACCGATGGACTGGTTAACCGATGGCAATGGACTAGTTAATGGACTGAAATTTCAAAAAACCGATATTAATGGACTGGTTAATGGACTGAGACTCATGAACCGGTTAACCGACCATGCTCACCCCTACGCATACATACACTTTCATATGTCTATCATATATAATTCATCTTCTATATTCAACTTATTACTCAATTTCTTTCTATATTTACTATTTAAATAACTATTATTATTATTATTATTGTTGTTGTTGTTGTTGTTGTTGTTGTTGTCGTCGTCGTCATAATCCTTTATTATAAAACATACTCTGCCTACCTCTTTAATTATACAGCCCTATTAAATTTTTACTCATAAGTTAATATTTATCACTTAATTCCACCTTTACATATAGTTATTCTACATACATGAATTTATATTCAATTTCTACTCACATTCGAATTGTTCTATTCCCTTCCTATTAATACTTTTATTATTTTTGAGACTGCCATTTATTCGATTAATTATTTTTCTATATATATTTATTGTTTTCACCTTAAGTATTTAATTTGTCCATTATCTCCTAAAATTTGTCATATATTATTATTATTATTATTATTATTATTATTATTATTATTATTATTATTATTATTATTCCAATTCAATCTGTCCTTTTATCCCGCATTTACATTTTATCCTTGCTATCCTTATTTAATCATAAAATTTCAGTTTCACATTTTTCTTCTATATTTTAACACATAATTATTGTTTTATTCTTATTTTTCTCTTTTTATTTCATTACTATGATTTTTACCCTTGTTATCCATATTTCTCCACATAATTATCATTTTACTCATATTGTCCATAACTTATTGCCTATTTACAATTCTACATTTTAACTTGAAATTCTATCATTTTGCTCCCAAATTATTATTTTACCTACAGAATCGCTAATTTATCCCTTACTTTACAAATTTATTTCATATTTATCCTTTTAGTTACTTAACTTATAATTTGCCATTCAAGTATTATTTTCTTGCATATTTACCACTTTATTCTTTCATTTACACATTTATATCTTACTATTTAAATTTATCAATTTGCCTCTTATTTCCATTTTTATTACATAATTGTCATCTTTTTAGTTAAATTTACTATCTTATCTTTAAAGTTCCATTCTTAACCTTAATTTACATTTTTGCCACTAAAGTTCTATATTTTGCTATATTTACCATTTTGCTCCTTAATTGCCATCTTTTAAATCAAATTACTATTTTAGTACTTAAAGTTTCATTTTATTAGCAAAGTTCCCATTTAATCCCTAAAATATCATCTTTTATATGAAATTTTATTTTTACCACAAATATTCCATATTATACTCATTTTTATGTTTTTGCCCCAAACTTTATATTTTATCATCATTTGGTCCTTAGTATTAAATTTTATGTTAAAAATTACTATTTTACCCTTAATTAAATTTTCTTATTACATAATTATCATATTATCCTTTGGTGACTCATTTTCATTTAATATTCAACATTCAACCTTTCAAATATCATTTTTATCATATTATTACCTTTTTGATCATATATTACTAATTTATTCCCACATGATTATTTTGTCCTTTTTATGTTCATTCTCTTTCTCAATTTCACATTTTGCCCCCAGTAATTCCATAGGAAACTGCACCATTGGATCAGATGTGCGGGACTAGGACCTTGCAAGGTCAAAGCCATGTGAAATCTCTATCTCATTATTTCTGTTTTACTATGTAGAAACCACCTTTGGTTCCACTATACAGTATGGGAACCGCCCTTGGTCCCACTAGAGTGAGGCATCATGACTTGCTGAACAACGTCCCTTTGGCTAGCTATATATATCCTATACTCTCGGTTTCTCTACTAGTTACTAAGGGCAAAATAAATTTGTCTTATTATTTCACATTTCATGTCACAATTTACAATCTTTTTATTATGTCATATTGTGACGCGCGCCAGACCCGATCGCTTCTAGGAAACCCGCTTTTTCGGGCCCGAGAGGGTTCACGTCTTTTGATCTTGGGCAACATGAGATATTTTGAAATCACTACCCAATAGAATATTGGGGAAGTTCATCTAATCCCATGAAACCTTTTGGCACCTTTAAGTTATTTTGGAGTCACCACTCAATTTACAAAAAATTTGAAAAGTTCGTCTAACCTCGGGGTCTAAACCAGAGAAAGGTTCGAAACTTCACTCTTATTAATGCCTTGGTTAATTATAAATGGATTTTTAATTTTATTATTCCATCTCTCTCCTCATGCGGTCATACATTTAAAATAAAGCGCAAATCAAACATCAAAAGAAAGCGATAATGAAAGCGATAAAATAATAAAACAAACTAAGAAAACATAAATGTAAAGATAAAATTGGAAAAAAATACAATCCCCCAAAATAAAAAGGTATTAAAATCTGGGATAAAAATACAATCCCCCAAATAAAATCAAACAAAACATAAATAAATAGCAAAATCAAATGAATAAATAAGCATTCATAAATCGGGATATTTATTTAGGATATGAACATTGGTTCTTTCATGCTCATTTTGAAAGTCGAAGAGTTATTTTAGGCATTATTAGACAAATCGGGATGATTGATCACATTTTGAGAAAATTAACTCTTATTTTTTAAAGGTGAGTTTTTATTGGTTGAAATTAGGACATTGGTTTTATTAGAAAAATCCCAATTCATTAATAAAAATATTTTTGTGATTTTTAATTAACGTGCATAAAAATAAATAATTTCATTACAAATTACATAATAAAAATGAATAAAAGCAAAATAAATGAAAAAAATAAAAATGATAAAAGTGACAAATCCAATCCAAAGTGGTGTCTTCAAACCTCTATGCGCTCCCATATGCCATTGAAAAATGCTTACACATAAAAAAAATATTGAAATAAGAACACAAATTAAATTGATGTTAGTAATAAAAATGAAATAAACATATAACATGAATTAAAATAAAATGCATTATGTATGATAAATAATTTAAATTGCATAATGAAATGAATAAATAAACATATTAATAATTCAACATACATAAAAACATAAGTAATAACAATAATAATGATAAACGAATAATAAACAAGTAATAATAATAATAATAATAATAATAATAATAATAATAATAATAATAATAATAATAATAATAATAATGATGATGATGATGATGATGATAAAATGATATTAACATGCAGCAGCAGCAGCAACAACAACAACAACAACAACAACAACAACAATAATAATAATAATAATAAATAATAATAACAATAAAAAAGATGAATAATCAAGCAAGCAAAAATAAAAAGAAATAAAATAAACAAAACATGTTAAAGCATGTTAAATAATAATAATAATAATAATAATAATAATAATAATAATAATAATCATAAAATGTGAACAATCAAACAAATACACAAGAATAAAAATAAAATATGTTCAAAACAATATTAAATCTATGACTAAATCATATAAAATATATATAAAAAAATAGATCTAACAAATCTATATGGTTGCTAATTAATTATAATAAAAAATATAATAATAATAAAAAATACAAAATTAAATCCAAAATACTCACCCTCAAAATTTGATTTGATGAATGAAGGTAAATTATCAATTTTCTTGTCTTAATTTGCAAAAATAAGATTAGAAAAATAAAATATATAAGAAAATTTTTATCTCAAAAATAAATAATTATTTTCTTTGTATCAAGAAGAAAAATTGTTAAAAATAAGAAAATTCTCAAGAACAAAAAATTGTTAAAAATAAGAAAATTCTCAAGAACAAAAAATTGTTTTTGTTGTCTCAATAATTAACTTAGAAAATTCTGCTAGAACCTTAGGAGAATGCTCTTGAAGAAAAACAAAAGAAGAAAATATTTTTTGCTTAAGAGAATTCCCCCAAATTCTCTCTCCAAAAACCCTTTTATATCTCCCCAAAAATCAGATTTTTGAATAAATTAAATTAATTTAATTCCCATTAAATACAAAAAAACTGAAGAATTTTAAGGGTTCAAAGAAGAAATAATTTTAAAATTAAATTCCACAAAAAATAAATTAGTAAAAATACCATAAATTGGCCAAAAAGGCCCAAAAGGGCTGCTGGGGGGTCACTGGGCGCTCGGAGGCTTGTTGGGCAGACGGAATGGTTGAGCGACGCCCAAGGCGTGCGCGTGCTGCACGCAAGTGATGGGTGTCGCTCGTGTGCAACGACGCCCAGCACGCGGGCGAGGGATGCCCGTGCGTTGCCGAGGCGAGCTGGGCGCTGCCGATGCAAGCCGCCGGCCAATTTTTTTTTAAATAATTTTGAAAAAAATACTATCATTTCAAAACTCTTTTTTTTTATTTTAATATATTTAAAATAATTTTTGAAATATTTTTATTTATTTTTTAGAAGCAAACTATTTGACAAGGAAATTATCATTTCCATCCTTCTTTTTGCCTATAAACAGGCATTTAATTTCATCATTGGGTAACCCTGTGAGACCCGGTGTCTGCAGTTGCCGTCAATTTTGGTGAGGCTAGTGCATGGGTGTTTAGGTGAGCAAAAATTCAGAGAAAGAAAGAGACGCGTACCTAAGGCTGCCTCCTTCCAGCTGTTCCCTGGAGGACGGTGTTGTGATTTGGCATGTGAATATTTTCCTTCTGGAGCGCACCGAGTCGCTGACAAGACTATGAAGTGCAGTTATTCTTGAATATCACTGAGCCGTTAAATAGGCTACAAAGCGATTATCATCCTCCTGGATTGCACCGAGCCATTAAATAGACTACAAAATGCAGGCATTC
Organism: Excoecaria cochinchinensis; assembly: GCA_947683425.1. Taxonomy (NCBI): domain Eukaryota; kingdom Viridiplantae; phylum Streptophyta; class Magnoliopsida; order Malpighiales; family Euphorbiaceae; genus Excoecaria; species Excoecaria cochinchinensis. The sequence continues at coordinate 12,099,422 of CANTUQ010000043.1, forward strand.
TAGAACTTCACCGAGCCGTTAAATAGACTACAAAGTGATTGTCATCCTCCTGAATTGCACCGAGCCATTAAATAGACTACAAAATGCAGACATTCTAGAATTTCATCGAGCCGTTAAATAGACTACAAAGTGATTGTCATCCTCCTAGATTGCAATGAGCCGTTAAATAGACTATGAAGTGCGGGGGCCATCCTCAGATGGTGATACGCCAAGTCTGCTCCAGACTTACAAAATGCGGAAATGTTCTTCTGAACTGCACCGAGTCTGCTCTAGACTTACAAAGTGCGGGGTGCCATTCTCAAATGTCGATGCGCCGAGTCCACTCCAGACTTACAAAACGCGGGATTGTTCTTCTGAACTGCACTGAGTCTGCTCCAGACTTACAAAGTGCGGGGTGCCATCCTCAAATGGCAATGCACTGAGTCCGCTCCAGACTTACAAAATGCGGGGTTGTTCTTCTGAACTGTACTGAGTCTGCTACAGACTTACAAAGTGTAGGGTGCCATCCTCAAATGGCAATGCGTCAAGTCCGCTCCGAACTTACAAAACGCGGGGTTGTTCTTCTGAACTGCATCGAGTCTACTCTAGACTTACAAAGTGCGGGGTGCCATCCTCAAATGGCGATGCACCGAGTCTGCTCCAGACTTACAAAATATGGGGTTATTCTTCTGAACTGCATCGAGTCTGCTCTAGACTTATAAGTCATCCTCAAATAGTGATGCACCAAGTCTACTCCGGACTTATAAAACGCGGGGTCATCCTCCTGGATTGAGTTGATAAAGAGCCATTCGGCGGTGCTTTCTCATTAAAAAGATCGGTATGCCTCTTAAGAGGACTTTGGATAATTTGCCTCTTATGAGGACTTGGAAATTTTCCTCTTCAGAGGACTTTGAAGGATTTAAACCTGTGTAGACTTCATCTTGACCTAGTCATCCAATACAGGTGAGTGCTAATGTTGAGCTGAAGTTGTTCTTGACCAGCTTTTGCGCATGTGGCCTTCCTTTGGACTTTTCCCGCAAAGCTATGTGCATAGGAATATATAAAATAGATTGTGCATGCATGTGTAAAAGGTCATATGCAGATGTTTGCTAAAGAATTGTATAAAATGCATGCAAAAATGGATAAACCATGTCCTGGGTGGTTAAGGGTCCGTTGAGGATATTGCTTGGCTGCTCGCATTATGCCTCCAAGGATCTAGAATAGTGTTGTCTTGGCTTAGGGACTCTGACCTATAACCTTTTCAGAGAGACCCGTCCGGTGTGCCTCTTTTGCCCCCCGGTCAATGATCATACGCCTTTCGCTGTGCACTATATAGCACTTTACCCCCAAGATTCTGACTCATGCCCTGAATTATGCATTATCTGCCTGAAGGGAAATCATCCCAAATAATGCCGCTTTATCGCTCCAGGTATTGGAAGTTATTATTTTAAAGGTAGTGCGTCCCTTGTGGATTTTCACACTAACTTTTCTTTGCGGGAAATGCGTCCCTTTGGGGATTTTCACATAACCCTGTGCCTAACTTTTACCTGGAATGGACCCAACCCACTCCAGTGGCTTTTATTCATTTTTATTTTTTATAGGGCAGACTGCCTGTTTTTAGGTTTTCACCCTGCCCTTTGGCCTAACTTTTACTTAGAGAGCTAGTCACGATTTTCATCTCTAACGGCCTCTTTTTTAATTTTTATTTTTTTTCTCTGAAGAGGCTATAATTCTTTCGCTTTTTGACTTTGTGGCTGTTTGGATTTCGGCTTTCCTCATGAGTGTGCTGGCGAGTAGCTCAATGCTGATGTCAGGGCGAGTCTACTGAAGTGTTAGGATTACAACGACAATGTAGACCATATATAGTAAATTGCACATATGCGAAGAAGAAATAATGTGCTGCTTTTTATGCTAGAACTTAAACCATTTTGAGTATGCAAGATAAAGTGCTCTGCTTACATTAAAATATTATTGTGTAAATGCGTGTGTTCCAGTCCGATTTCATCACACATGATCATCATTTGGCATTAATCTTAATAATACAAGACCCTATCTAATCTTGAGATGGATCTTGAAACATCAAACTCCTATTACCAATCAGCCCTTTCAGATTTTCATGATTGAACATTTTCTCTCTGCCCCTAATTTTTGCCCAAGGTGCCTCTTTTCGGTTTTTGCCTTTACGGGGCGCTCAATTTTGGTAAGGTCACATTTTTTCGGTTTTCAACCCGTGGGGCTCCTTTTCTTTTTTTAATTTTTTTTGCATGCCTTTGCCATGGGACCTATTGACTCTTTTGAACTTTCTTTCATTATTATCATCCGGGATAACTGTTCTTCTTGGTAAGGTTTCACCTTTATCCTTATGGAATTTGGCGCAAACAGTGAGCTCTCTGTGTAGACCTTGACTGTAAAAGCTCGTACCTCGTTCTTGATTGACTTTGGTGCTCGATTTCTAAGGTAGCTCTCCATGTTTGAGATAGGGTTGCAGGTTAGCCTCAGATGGCTCAGGTTAATACTGTGGATTTTTTTTTCGTTCTTTTTGTTTTTGTTTTTCTTTTGTTCTTTTTCCTTTTCCTTTATTTTTCCTGTGAAGGCCCAAAGCTTCCTTCATCTCGAATTTGATAATTCAGCTTCTGAGGCAACCCCTTATTGATCAGAGGTTGGCTTCGTCTGGCTACCTTGTATGCATCCCATATATTGAAGAGGCAAGGGAATGGCTTTTGAAACTTTGATCACTATTAGGTTGGCAAATTGAAGCAAACTTAGCATGCCATTCCAGGTCCAGGCAACAACATTTTTTCCCTTTTTATTTTTTTCTTTTCTTTATTTTTTTTTCTTTCTTTCAAGTTATCTCACTTCAGGAGAGGTATTAAATGCCAAAAGGATATTGAGATTAGATGAGGCAGTATTCATTAAATTAATATCAAATGTAAATGATTTGTGGTTGTGATCATGCATAATGAAATCATGAGAAACATAAATAAAAATTCATTAATATAATTAACATAAACAATACTGCATACATCAAGATTGAAAAAGTTCAAATATAAAAAGCACATCTATTGGAAGGTCTCCTATCCTACTTCTTGCGGCGCTCTGGATCGGTAATTTGTTTGCTATCAATGAGGTCTTGAATATGGCTCCTCAGAGTTCGACATTCGTCAGCGTCATGCCCTGTATACTGATAGTAGGCATAATACAGATCCGCTCGATGATCGGGACGCCCCTGACTTTTGGCAGGCTTAGCAGGCATTGGCTATAGCTTAGCTTCTTTCATCAACCTTTTAAGCACCCAAGACAATTGCTTGCCTAGGTTGGAGAAATGCCTTTGGTCTGCTTCGGTAGCCGCTACATCAACCGTGTTTCTAGCTTGACTTCCACTGTCGGGCCCTGCTGACTTTCCTGCATCCTGATTGACATAATTTCTCCTGGCGTAATTATCACTACTGGCCTTCCTTGCCAGGTATTCTCCTTTAGCTTCTATGGCTATGTCTTTTAGGGACTCCCAGTCCTTTAGCCCCTTCATCTTTAACCCATCTTTCAGATATGGGCTGGTGTTCTTGATAAACAGCCTGATCTGGTCTGGAGTGTCCGGCGTCCTTTTTATCTCCATTACCCGGTTCCTCTATCGGGTTAGGTATTCATGGAATGACTCCCCTAATTTCTGCTATAGCAGCTCTAGATCTTTCAAAGTTACTTCCATCCTCGTGTTGCAGTCATACTATTTGAGGAATTCCTCTGTCAATAGATCCCAATCCTCTTTAGTCTTTCTGTCAAGTCCATGATACCAGTCCACCGCGAGACCTATCAAGCTCAAGCAAAAATATTCTATGTTTTGCGTTTTTGTCAGCGTTGATCCCTTCATTAAAAGTGAGTACTGCTTAATATGCGTAGTGGGGTCCAATGTACCATCAAACTTTGGCATGTCAGGTATTTTAAAATTCTGGGGAACTAGATCTTCACCATCTAACTCCCGATCTTCAGGGTTCATGCCTCTTCCCACTATCAGTAAGCGAGTTATAGCTTCGAACCTCTCCTCTATTTTTCTCCACATCGCCTCCTCCGGCTTGGGCAATTTTCCCTTTATTACTACCGACTCCTCTCGTTCTCCTTCCAAGTCACTCTCAGGTCTAAGAGCTTCTCTATTCTCTATAGGTGCTGGCGCTCTGGACTCAACTGTAGGTGGGTCTACTATGGTAGGGGGTGCCTCTCTATCGGGCCCTTGTTCATCTTGCCCCCCAGCCAAAGCCGTGAGTTATTGCCTAATAAGAGGCGCTAAAGTGGTAGCAAGATTTCCCATCATTGCTATCATTCTGGCTTCAAATTCTTCCATTCTCCTACCCACTTCTTCGGCAATCATTGCATGGGTTGCATTAGACTCACCTGACGGGTTAGCCATACTTGTCTCTACTGATGATTCTGAAGAAAATATCTCGCTATCTTCTGAGAGCGAATCTAAACTCCGACCTGACACTAGTTTCGGTAGTCCAAAGAGTGGAATCCTTCTTCACCGACCGTCGGGACCTCTAAACCACCTGGATGAATCTATGATGGCTGCAGAACACACATTGTTAGGATGATGCATGATTGAAATGCGATGCATGATTGAAATGCAGTGCATGGCCATGCTGATGCAGCATGGACAAACACATGCAAGCAAATAGATCCTTCCAACCTTATCTCTCTCACACACAAGGCAGTGCAGTCTCTTTCCTAGGTGGACTTTATCCATGGGTTAACAGGGAACCAATTGGACGCGTATGGTGCACGGTGGAAAACTGGCAACATAACATCTCTTGCCTAATGTACATGCGTATGGATTTTTGGCCAATATGTATTTAAACACCTTAATTAAATCAAGATGGGCCCACTGGGGTATTGATAACTTCAATTTAGTATTTAGATTTGGTAGTATTTTCGTATGATTTATGGATGTTTAGTAGTGTTTATTGTCATGATTTGCTTACTTTAGATTAATTGTGTCAATCTTAGTGAAATTAGAATTTTTATGCATTTTAGTTAGTATTTTGATTGAGTTTGAATTTTGTGTGCAGCAAATTTTTAGGTAACTCACGGTGGCAACCTATCTGGTTGTCACCGTGATATTCAAAGAAGTTAAAAATAGAATGCAGGCATACTATGGGTCACGGTGGTAACCAATGTCATTACCACAGTGACATTTTATCCATCGGGCAGAATGCAGGCAAGAAGTACCTCACGGTGTCAACCTATCTGGTTGTCACCGTGACATAATACTCACCAAGGCAGAATCAGTTGAGGAGGTACCTCACGGTGGCAAGGGAATATGGTTGCCACCGTGATTTAGGGAATTCCTGGACAGAAGCGAAATTGGAGCATCTCACGGTGGCAACAAATCTGGTTGCCACCGTGACCCCTATCCTACTCGCAAGGCACAATCACTTCCTCGACACCCTCACGGTGATAACTATTTTGGTTGCCACCGTGACCCCTCGGGATATAAAAAGAAAAGTCTTCTGTTTGGCAGGTAGTTCGGATTTTTGGCAGCTATTTTTCATATTAGGGTTTTAGATCTAGAATTTTGGGTTTTTTTTTTCTATTATTCTTAATTTAAGTTTTCAATTTTATCTTTAGAATTAATTTGCAAATTAAGAGTTTTACATTTGAAACACATAGTTTAATTTCAATAGACAGTTTTTACATTAGACTTTCCAGAATTTTTCTCCATTGAAGATTTGAAGAGGGAGATCGAAGGACATGGGATTTAACTGAGATTTACGCCTTATTGAATTTCTGGGTTTATTCTTTCCTCTTTCCTTTTGATTTTGTAATAGATCGTGAGTAGTCTTTTAGTTGTTTGGGGGATCTTTGAATCCCCTACCCATGATGTGAATTCTGAACATCTTTTGAGTTTAAATATATGATTGAATGGTTTATTTCACTGGTTCTTATTGTTAATTCATGGGATTTATATTTCTAAGTTAATTTCCAGTTTTGATGAATGATTTATTTCATGTATCTTTGTTGGTTATTGAGTTGTATGGATTGGATGCCATTATATTTTACATTCTATTTTTATCATTCTTGCTGTATCTTTTGGACGACTTCGATTGGGAATCTAGAAGTGCAAAATTTTATGATTTAAGACTGGAGTGGTGAGTGAGATAATTAAGTTCTAGGTTATTTGACTCCGTATTGGGAAAATAAACCAAACTTAGGATTTTAGACCCGTGCATAGGCTAGTTATGTGGCTGACTCCGGTTTGTGATGTCATATAATTAGAGTGGCTGACTCCGGATTGGGAAGCCTGGGTTAAGAGGGTTATCCCAATTTCTTTCAGAATTGGTTCTTGGATTAATTTTATTCACATTTGGGTATGGGGTGGATGAGTGAACCCTAGCAACGTTCGTCTAATTTGAATTCTTATCTTGTTAATTTTTCGATCATTTTATTTTTTTTAATTATTGACGTCAATTTAATTTGATTATTTCTACTTGCTTATATTAGTTATTTAAATTCTTTATTTTTAATCAATAGATAACTCAATCAATTCAAACAATTGGGAATTCTTTAGCATACACTTGATTTTCATTGCTTGCACACACAGTCCCTTGGGTACGATAATTCGGGGTCCTAAATTTACCCCACTGTATTACTTGTCGATTCATTACACTTACTGAGATCGCGTCAAGTTTTTGGCGCCGTTGCTGGGGACTGGCGTTGTTTTTGAGTTTTGATTATTATTTGTATGTGTTTTTCTTTTTCTTATTTTTATTTTTGTTTATTCTTTTCAGGTAGTTGTGGTGTATGAGCAGATTGAGACAAGAACAAATTACACCCTACGACCCTGAAATCGAGAGGACCTTGCATCAATGAAGGAGAGCCAACAGAGATAACAACATGAAAAATAATCCACCTTCTATTGGTGAATTCCCTCCCGAAAATGAACAAGTGCCGAGGGCACAAGAAGAGATGCCGGGTAATTATTGAGAAGAGGTCCCTAGGCAGAGGACGATAAGGGACTACGCTGTACCGAGATGGAATGAGGATCATTGTACAATTGTGCTGCCAAGTGGAATGCAGTTTGAACTTAAACCAATAACCATCAATATGGTACAGAGGAACCAGTTTTCGAGTTTATAAGTGGAAGATCCTGCGTAGCACCTGGACATATTTTTGGAGGTTAGTGATACGGTCCAGATTCCAGGAGTGACATCTGATTCGGTAAGATTAAAATTATTTCCATTTACTTTGATCGGAAAAGCAAGAGAATGGCTGCAAATGTTACTGAGACAGTCAATCAGATCATGGGACCAGTTATAAGAGAGGTTTCTGATGAGATTCTTCCCTCCTACAAAGACTGCAAACATCCGCAACAGTATTTTGAGTTTTGGCCAAATGAGTGAGGAGCCTTTTCATGAGGCTGGGAAAGGTTTAGGAGATTGCTGAGAAGCTCTCCACACCATGAGATAGCAATCTACCATCTGATGACGCAATTCTATTCTGGGGTTACACCACAGATAAGATCCCTTTTGGATGCATCATCAGGAGGTTCATTCATGAATAGGATGCCGGAGGAAGCTTTCCATCTGTTGGATGAAATGGCAGCGAATGATGCTCAATGGGCTAATCCTAGATCGGTTTCAAAGAGACAAGGAATACATAATGTGGATGAGGTGTTAATGTTGAAGGCAAAAATTGAGTTAATGCGAAAAGAGATGAGTGGTTTGAAAGTGCAAAATGCAGCCTCTGTTTCTCAAGAGAGTGGGTGGTACGAAAATGGGCAATCTAGTCAAGAGAGTGGAGCAATGGGAGATATAAATGCTGTAGGAGATTACCAAAGGAATGACCCTTACAGTAACACATATAATCCGAGTTGGAGAAATCATCCAAACTTCTCTTGGAAGGATGGAACTCAGAATGCTTCATCGTCCTATTCACAAGCAAGAGCTCCCTTCAACCAAAACAATTAATACCAAACACCATATCCATCCCATCACAACTAAGGGCAAGGTTTTAATCAATCATAGGCTCAATCATACCACCCATCGGGATATCAACCGAGGCCACCTGTTCAAGAGAAAAAGCCAAATCTTGAAGATATGTTAGCTAGCTTCATGAACAGTCAGTAATAATTTGGGACTAGCCAACAGCAGTTCATGGCTAACCAAGAAGCAAGGTGGAAATCTCAAGAACAATGGAACTGGAATCAAGACGCTTCAATGAGAAATCTAGAAACTCAAGTGGGACAGCTTGCAAATTCTATGTCTCAAAGGCAACCGAGGACTTTTCCTTCGAATGTGGACCGAAATCCTAAGAAAGAGGCTAAAGCAATCACATTGAGAAGTGGAAAGGAGGTGGTACAGAGAGAGGATCAAGGTAAAATTTCTTCCCCATCATCTGATATGGAGGAGCCGATATGGAAGGTAAGTAACCCTAACTCTAGGGTAGATGCTAATGAAAATGCTCCTAAAATTGATAAGGGTAAAAGTCTAGTGAATCCTAGAGAAGAGGATCTTGATATTAATAGACTGCCATTTCCTACAGTGGCTAGGAAGGAAAAGAAAAATGAGCAACTAGCTAGGTTTCTAGAGATGTTTAAGAAACTGCACATAAATTTACCATTTGCTAAAGCCTTAGCTCACATGCCTAACTATGCTAAATTCATAAAAGAATTATGTTCTAATAAAAAGAAATTAGAAGGGCATGGAACTGTGCAGCTCACAGAAAATTGCAGTGCTATAATCATGAACAAGATCCCTGAAAAATTGGAGGATCCAGGTAGTTTCACTCTACCCTGTGAAATTGATGAAGGTTTTAATGGAAATGCTTTATGTGATTTGGGTGCAAGCATAAATTTGATGCCTTATTCTATTTGCAGGAAGCTCAACCATGGAGAGCTCAAGGAGACGGGAATGAGACTCCAACTTGCAGATAGGTCGGTGAGGAGACCAAAAGGGGTGATTAAAGATTTGTTAGTGAAAGTGGGGAGATTCATTTTCCCGGTGGATTTTATGGTGATGGAAATGGAAGAGGATCGCAAGGTACCACTCATTGTGGGGAGGCCGTTTTTGAACACAGCAAAGGCGTTGATCGATGTAAATGGTCAAACGGTCACCTTAAGGTTTAATAATGAAGAGCTGGTAGTGGACATGAATAAGGCTCAAAAGAATCCATCAAGTGATATAGAGGAGTCTATCTATTTTGTAGACACAGTGGATGAGTGTGTTTAAGAGGTTCAAGAAAAGGTGTTGGGAGTTGATCCAGTGAATGTGAGTTTGATACATTCATTGGAGGATGAAGAGTGGGAAGAAGAGCTGAAGGGAGAAGTGATAGCAGCCATGGAGAAAGAAGAGGAAGAAGATGAATCACAGAAAGAAGAGCTTGATTCGCACAAAGGGGATTCAAATTCTGATCTTAAACCCCTTCTTTTTCATTTAAAATATGTGTTTTTAGAGAATGAGAAAAAGCTAGTGATTATTTCCTCTTTGTTGACAGGTATTGAAGAAAAAATGCTGCTTGAGGTGCTGAAAAAGCACAAGAAGGCCATCGGATGGGAGACGTCGGATTTGAAAGGAATTGATCCAAGTTACTGTACTCACCGGATTCCGATGGAGGAGGAATATAAGCCGGTAGCTCAGCCTCAAAGCAGACTCAATCCGGCAATGCAAGAAGTGGTGAAGAAGGAGGTACTTAAACTCCTTGACGCAGGTATTATCTATCCTATCTCTGACAGTAAATGGGTTAGTCCAGTGCAGTGTGTGCCTAAGAAGGGGGGGTGACTGTGGTTAAAAATGAGCTGAATGAATTGATTCCAACTCGTACTGTTACGGGGTGGAGAGTCTGCATCGATTTTAGAAGGTTAAACAATGCCACAAGAAAAGACCATTTCCCCTTGCCATTTATTGACCAAATGTTAGAGAGGCTAGCAGGGAATAGGTTTTACTGTTTTTTAGATGGGTACTTGGGATATTTGCAAATCTCTATAGCCCCTGAAGACCAAGAGAAAACAACCTTTACCTGCCCTTATGGCACATTCGCCTATAGGAGAATGCCTTTTGGATTATGTAATGCATCGGCTACGTTTCAGCGGTGTATGATGGCTATATTTCATGACTTCATAGAGAAATTTTTGGAGGTATTCATGGACGATTTCACTATATATGGGGCTAATTTTGAGAGTTTTTTAGAGCATATCGATTTAGTGCTAGGAAGGTGTGAAAAGACCAACTTAGTTTTGAATTGGGAAAAATGCCACTTTACAGTGAGAGAAGGCATTGTGGTTGGGCACAAAATTTCTGAGAAAGGGATAGAGGTCGATAAGGCAAAGGTAGAAGTGATAGAAAAGTTGCCACCTCCGAATAGTGTTAAGGGCATTAGGAGTTTCTTAGGACATGCAGGGTTTTACCGTCGTTTTATCAAAAATTTTTTCGAAAATTGCTAAACCCTTGTCCAATTTGCTCATGAAAGATGCTCCTTTTGATTTTGATAGTGAGTGCACGCTAGCTTTTGAAACTTTGAAACGACGGTTCATTTCAGTCCAGGTGATTATATCTCCGGATTGGAATTTGCCGTTTGAATTAATGTGTGATGCTAGTGACTTTGCAGTTGGGGCAGTGCTTAGACGGTGGCAGGATAAGGTATTTTGTGCAGTTTATTATGCCAGTCACACCTTGACAGGGGCACAGGTTAATTACACCACCACAGAAAAAGAGCTTTTTGCAATCGTGTATGCTTTTGAGAAGTTCAGGCCGTATTTGCTGGGTGCAAAAATTGTGGTGTGGTCAGACAATGCAGCTTTGACACATTTGTTTGCCAAGAAGGAATCCAAGCCCAGATTGATTAGATGGGTACTCCTATTGCAAGAGTTTGACCTGGAAATCAAAGATAAGAAGGGGGCAGAAAATTTCATAGCGGATCATTTGTTGCGATTGGAGAGCGATCAAATTGAAAAAGGGGAAATTTTAGATTTATTCCCTGATGAACATATTTGTGCTTTATTTGCAAGTGAATTTTCTGTTCCTTGGTTTGCTAATGTGGCTAATTTTTTTGTAGGAGGATTTATGCCAAAGGACTTCACATGGCAGCAAAGGAAGAATCTGAAAGCGGATGCCAAACACTACATTTGGGATGAGCCTTATTTGTTTCGCTTGTGTGTTGATCAAGTGCTAAGGAGGTGTATCTCGGATGAAGAGAAGGGTGAGATCATCAAGGCATGTCACAGCGGGGAAGCTGGTGGACACCATGCGCCAAATAGAACGGTATCGAAAATTCTATCCTCTGGTTTTTATTGGCCTACTATTTTTAAAGATGTGCAATTCTTTGTGAAAACCTATGATAGATGCCAAAGAGTAGGTAATATTTCTAAGAGAGATGAGATGCCTTTAACCAATTTGCTTGAGGTAGAATTGTTTGATTTGTGGTGGATAGACTTTATGGGGCCTTTTCTCATTTCTTATGGGTATGAGTCTATTTTAGTGGTAGTGGACTATGTGAGTAAATGGGTAGAAGCCATAGCCACTAGAACTTGTGATGCCAAAGTTGTTCTAGATTTCTTGAGAAAGAATATATTCACCCGATTTGGAGCCCCTAGAGCGATTATTAGTGATGGTGGTAAACATTTTGTTAACCACCAATTCAAGGCTTTATTGAAAAAATTTGGAGTTAGTCATAAGGTTACCACCCCTTATCATGCTCAACCTAATGGGCAGGTTGAAGTGTCTAATCGGGAACTTAAGGCCATCCTAGAAAAGACTGTAAATTCATCTAGAAAGGATTGGTATTTAAGGTTGGATGAAGCTTTGCGGGCTTACAGAACTGCATTCAAAACATCTATAGGATTATCCCCATTTAAGCTTGTTTTTGGTAAATCTTGTCATTTCCCTGTCGAATTAGAACACAAAACTTAATGGGCAACCAAGTTTTTAAATTGTGATATCAAGAGTGCAGGTGAGAAGAGACTTCTCCAGATGAATGAACTAGAAGAGATACGCTATTGGTCGTACCAACAAGCAGAGAAGTATAAGGAAAACACAAAGAAGTAGCACGACAAGAAATTAGTCAGGAAAGAATTCATTCCAGGTATGAAAGTTCTTTTGTATGATAGCAGGTTGCGTTTATTTCTAGGAAAGTTAAAATCGCGGTGGAAGGGACCTTATGAAGTTGTGAGAGCTGATCAGTTTGTAGTGATCACATTGAAGCACTTGATGGGTGAAACCGAGTTCAAGGTAAATGGACACCGTGTGAAGCCTTATTTTGAATCAACATATGATGGGGCTTTAGCGATCGTCGACCTTGTGGATCCTTAACGGTATTTAAAAGTCCAGCTGCGGACTTGTTAAATGCAGAACTTCTTCTCAAACTTTGTTATTTTGTGTTTATTGTTATTTTCTCTAGGTAATTAGTCCTGTTTATTTTTGTTCAAGTTGTGTGGTTTGTAGTCATAGTGAAATTATGTTGTTAATGGGAGAATTTTCAAGGTTTTAGTAGCTGAAGTTTTGAGTATTGATGAAATTTTTTGCAAGTTTGTAGGTGGTCACGGTGGCAATGGATTTTGTTACCACCGTGACCAGAGGAGAATGTATTCTGGATTCTGGAATGTGCACATGTTACGATGACAAGGTATCTGGTTGTCACCGTGACCGGATGAGGAAGACATTATGGATTGGCGTATTTGGTATGTCACGGTGGCAATGGTTTTGGTTGCCACCGTGACCAACTGGAAAGTAGCATTCTGTTTTGATGTGTGCGCATGTCACAGTGGTGATTGATTTTGGTTACCACCGTGACATAGGGTGGGTTGCATTCTGTTTTTAAGTTTGTACATGTCACGGTGGCAATGAAATTTGTTACCACAGTGACGTATTGAAATTTCAATTCTGTTTTGAATTTGTAGTATGTCACGGTGACAATGATATCTGGTTGTCACCGTGACCAAGAGGCGGTTCAATTTTGGATTGCAAATTTTGGGTGCCTCACGGTGACAACCATTTTGGTTACCACCGTGACCCCCGCAAAAATTTGTTTTAAAATTCCAGTTTTTCGTGTTTTGTCTCTCACTCACCCGCATCTCACACTCTCGAAACTTGAATATTTTGTTATTCTCTGCTATTTCGAGCTTTAATTCTTTCTTTTAGGCTTCAATTTCTACGAACCTACAACAAGTAAGTAATTTTGCTCTTTTTTTTTCATTTATTTTCTCTTTGCATTATTCTTTTCCCCTGTTCATGTTTTCCTCCATAGCTATGCTTTCGAGGTCTCCATTTTTTTTGCCATTTAGGATTTTCTTCTCATTATGCTCTGAATTAATGTTGTGGATGTTCTCAATTCTTATTTCCCTTCTCAATTTCAACCATATGACGTTGAAACCATGAACGAATTTGGGTTGGGAAGTTAGGGCATGTGTATTTGTGCGTGATTTGAGTTGTAAGTTTTATTCAAATTCTTGGTTGAAAATGGAAATTGCTAGGCTTTAACTATTTGCTTTACATTTTAATGCATCATCTTGTAGTTTTGGGTTGTTATTATTATCTGTAGGCTTCAATTTTAGTCAGTTAATTTGCTGCATACCAAGTGTTTGATAAAATGTCTTAATGAATGGGTTTCCTAATTTTTCCATTTATGGCCAATTTGAAATGCAGAGATTCATTCGCCATAGTGTTCAGTGCACTATTTGTTCTCATTGATCATTTTTGCCTTCGTTGTCAATAGCTGCAACTCTCTTAACCGTCTATTGAGTTTATGCTAATGGTTATTCTTGGTTAAATGTTGAATTTGACCATCACTTTTGTTGAATTGTGCTTATTTATGTCATTTAACTTTCTTGACCACTTCGTGTATTGATGCATCTTTTATAATCTCAATTTGGAATGGGGAGATTGTTTTTAATAGGTTAGCATGAGCTTGAACTAATGCTATATTTTGAAAGCCATTGCTGGTTGATGCACATAGAATGCCATTGAATTTGGTTTTTCCTTTTTGTGTAGTGGACCCTAAGAGAAAAAGCTCTGCTCTAGCCTCGACTTCAACAGGCCAAACATCCAGCCAACCTCCTGTGGATATTTCCCACGTGCCTACCTAGGTTTCGACTAATCAGAAGCCTGCCTATTCTTTATTTTCAAAATGCTCGTACATTCCAACGAGTTATTTGGACTTTGGTTTGTTGGAGAAGCTGGGAATCAAAAATGAAGTACATCGGCTTATATCCAATATTGGGTGGGAGCGACTCTTTGCAATTAATGAGAAAGTTTATCCTGGGTTGACAAGAGTTTTGTGTCAACTGTCACATGTAGGATAAGCCGCAACCCTTACCGAGATCCTAGAAAAGTATCCTTTTTTCTGGAGGGTACGAAATATGAGAGGACTTTTGTGGACTTTGCAGAAATACTTGGTTTCCCTTCCCTAGCCCCGTATTGCTTTGAGGATCATGACAAGGATAATGCCTGGGCAACAATTCGAGATTCCGTGACAGCCATGACATATGTATCGGGCAAGACAAAGGCACACCATCTCGATAATCATGCCATGCGGATCATCCATCGGTTTTTCTCACTCTCTTTTCTGAGTCATGTGGACTCACCTGGGCAAGTCAATCTACCGGAGGCCTTATTTTTAGCTTGTATGGTGCGGGGTGTGAGAATTAATGGGGCACCTCATTTGTGGCATAAATTGGAAGAAATGCAACGGCACCCTAAGAAGGTGAAGAAGATTGCTCTGGGTAGTTTGGTAACAGTTATTGCTAAGGGTGTACATCACCCATTAAGGAAACCCAAACCACTATCATCCATTGCGACTATTGATAAGAAGATGTAGAAGAACATGAAGGTTGTAGTGGATGACGCGACGGCTGCACATGGCTATAGATTGACTACTCGTGCAGAGTATCTTCAGGGAGTCTAGCGAGGTTTAGGAGGCTTACCCCATGAGCAAGAGGAAGATCCGGAAGCACCTCCAGCACCAGAGCCCGCACATTTATCATCTCAGTAGTACGATGCGCCGATGGAGCGCATGGACACCATTGCCGCGCCTGTGGGCACCATCTCCGCGTCTTAGGCCGATCTTCAGTCCCAGATGGACCAAGTGCTCTTGGGACTTTCCTCCTTTACTGCGTGCATTGATGCGCAATTCTCACCTCCGCCACCTCCAAAGAGTTGAACAGGGAGAAATACTATCTTTTGTTTTTATTTTTATTTTGAGTGTGTTTTGTAATTATTTGACTTGCTGAGGACAGTAAGGTATTAAGTGTGGGGTAGGAGGAGTAACTCCAATAGCTTAATATGTAAATAATTATTTTTATTTTATTTGCATGTTTGATGTTTTATTTTAATTGTATTCGCATATTTTATTGAGTTTTAGTTATTTGAATACTTAATTGTGGTTGTTTGGATTTTTCCTATCTTAGTTTAGCTTGCCTCTAGTTATTCCTGTTGTGAATGTTTTGAACTTTAAGTTGTGAATGGAATTTCTTAAATATTGATCTTAGCAAGAGAGTAGTTGGTAGTTTTAGTAGCAAATTAATTTCAATTAGTCATATATCTTGTAATTTCCTATCTTTTGTGCACTATAGGCTTGTTTGTGAAAAACTTGAAAAATCCAGTGATTGAAAGTTTTTAAATAAAGGAATCTTAGGATAGTTAAAACCTTCCTCATCACCCTTCGAAACGTTATAACAACTTAAGTAGGTTTAGGACATGATTTAGGCAAAAATTTTTCTTTGATAACCACTTTAAATGATTTTTTATCTACCTATTTGCATAATTTCCGTTGCTAGCCCCGTTGAGCTGATTTGGTATGCTAAAAGCGTACTATGCATTTTTCTTTGTTACACTATTATTTTACCATTTAACCTAAATGATTTTGCCTAACCTTTCTAAAAATTGGTCACTCTAGGATTGGGTTGGGATAACATTAGAAGTTGAATAAGGGTATTTACTGTGAAAATAGTGTGGGAGTGAGAAGAATTGTGAAACTTTGGGGTGTTGTCTAGTATTTCGCTTAAGTTTCCCTTAATGGAGTCAAATTTATGGTAGGAAAATAGAGGTTTTGGGTATCTCATAAAAAAAAAAGCCGAAAAGAAGAATTTGATAAAAAGTTTGATCACTGTTTTAAATTTTTGAGTTAAGTAGATGTAGAAAAATTCAAGTGCGGGGTACCCTCAATTAGAAGAAGATGTCTTTAAATTCAGAAATGATTGGGTTGAGAGAAAAAATTCTTTGGGTAATTTCTTCTCTTTGTTTTCCTGTGGTTTAATGTTTTTGTTTTTCATTATGGGTAGTTCAGACGAGTTTTGGCAACTGCGGGGGATTAAAAATAGGTCATGGAAAAATTATATTCAAATTAGGTAGTGGTGTTTGTAGGTAGAGTGGCTGACTCTTTGTTCGATTTCCTTAACTTCTCTTGTTAGCCAATACCCTTACCTAACATTTCAACCTTGGAATAAATTCTGATGATCCTGCTCTTAGCTTGAGTTGTTTAGTGGAGATGACCCTTGTGGTTCCGGTGCTAAAGGAGAGGCTTATGATTACCTTGAGTTGCAAGTGCGTAACCAATTTGCAATTTATTTGCTTATTCATTTCTTTTGCTATATTGCTGAATTGCGCTGGTTGTTTTGTTTTGAAAAAAGAAAATTTGTTTTTAGCCTAGCACATACACACGTGAAATTTATTGATATAAGTGAATTGAGAATTTGTGGTTAAGACTATTCTACTTAATGTTTTGATTGTTTTTGAGTTTTCTTATTCCGAGTTAGAGTTTGAAATTTCAGAAATGTGGATAATTCATTTACTCGAGGTCGAGCAAAGTCTAAGTGTGGGGTATTTTGATAACTTTAATTTAGTATTTAGATTTGATAGTATTTTCGTATGATTTATGGATGTTTAGTAGTGTTTATTGTCACGATTTGCTTACTTTAGATTAATTGTGTCAATCTTAGTGAAATTAGAATTTTTATGCATTTTAGTTAGTATTTTGATTGAGTTTGAATTTTGTGTGCAGCAAATTTTTAGGTACCTCACGGTGGCAACTTATCTGGTTGTCACTGTGATATTCAAAGAAGTCAAAAACAGAATGCAGGCATACTATGGGTCACGGTGGTAACCAATGTCATTACCACCGTAACATATTTATCCATCGGGCAGAATGCAGGCAAGAAGTACCTCACGGTGGCAACCTATCTGGTTGTCACCGTGACATAATACTCACCAAGGCAGAATCAGTTGAGGAGGTACCTCACGGTGGCAAGGGAATATGGTTGCCACCGTGACATAGGGAATTCCTGGACAGAAGCAAAATTGGAGCATCTCACGGTCGCAATAAATCTGGTTGCCAGCGTGACCCCTATCCTACTCGCAAGGCACATGCACTTCCTCGACACCCTCACGGTGACAACCATTTTGGTTGCCACCGTGACCCCTCGGGATATAAAAATAAAAGTTTTCTGTTTGGCAGGTAGTTCGGATTTTTGGCAGCTATTTTTTATATTAGGATTTTAGATCTAGAATTTTGGGTTTTTTTTTCTATTGTTCTTAATTTAAGTTTTCAATTTTATCTTTAGAATTAATTTGCAAATCAAGAGTTTTACATTTGAAACACATAGTTTAATTTCAATAGACAGTTTTTACATTAGACTTTTCAGAATTTTTCTCTATTGAAGATTTGAAGAGGGAGATCGAAGGACGTGGGATTCAACTGGGATTTACGCCTTAATGAATTTCTGGGTTTATTCTTTCCTCTTTCCTTTTGATTTTGTAATGGATTGTGAGTAGTCTTTTAGTTGTTTGGGGGATCTTTGAATCCCCTACCCATGATGTGAATTTTGAACATCTTTTGAATTTAAATATATAATTGAATGGTTTATTTCACTGGTTCTTATTGTTAATTCATGGGATTTATTTTCTCAAGTTAATTTCCAGTTTTGATGAATGATTTATTTCATGTATCTTTGTTGGTTATTGAGTTGTATGGATTGGATGCCATTATCTTTTACATTATGTTTTTATCATTCTTGCTGTATCTTTTGGACGACTCCGATTGGGAATCTAGAAGTGCAAAATTTTATGATTTAAGACTGGAGTGGGGAGTGAGATAATTAAGTTCTGGGTTATTTGACTCCATATTGGGAAAATAAACCAAACTTAGGATTTTAGACCCGTGCATAGGCTAGTTATGTGGCTGACTCCGGTTTGGGATATCATATAATTAGAGTAGTTGACTCCGGATTGCGAAGCCTGGGTTAAGAGGGTTATCCTGATTTCTTTCAGAATTGGTTCTTGGATTAATTTTATTCACATTTGGGTATGGGGTGGATGAGTGAACCCGAGCAACATTCATCTAATTTGAATTCTTATCTTGTTAATTTTTCCATCATTTTATTTCTTTCAATTATTGACGTCAATTTAATTTGATTATTTCTGCTTGCTTATATTAGTTATTTAAATTCTTTATTTTTAATCAATAGATAACTCAATCAATTCAAACAATTGGGAATTCTTTAGCATACACTTGATTTTCATTGCTTGCACACACAGTCCCTTGGGTACGATAATTCGGGATCCTAAATTTACCCCGCTGTATTACTTGTCGATTCAGTATACTTGCTGAGATCGCATCAGGTATGAAAGCCTTTGACAAAAGACCATTTAATTAAACTGAATTCGTCCAATACATGATGGCCCACATAGCAAGCACGGTATTATAGTACATTTCACCTAGTGAAAGTATCTATTGCAATTACATGAGCTTTGGTCAAAGGAGGTGATACTTTAGGGCTACCCAAGCATGGTTCATGCCAATGGGTCTAGCTCATAATGAGCATAATGACCGATTGGGTCTCCATTTGATATACCATAAGGTACGAGGCTTGGGTTGGTAATTATCCCTAACACTTCCCTACATTGAGTGAACGTAGGGTTGTGATTCAGGAACGCACCGAGGTTAAGAAAGGGTGCAAACTAGCATAATTCTAAGGCTCTAGCATGTATGCAATGCAATTCTTTGAAAAGAGATAGAATTTTAATTTATAAAAAACCCAATTATATTATCAACAAAGACAGTTTCGGAGCAAAGTTTCAAAACTCCCCAGTGGAGTCGCAACTGTGACGCGTACTGGACCCAATCGCTTTCCGAAAACTCGCTTCTTCCAGCCCGAGAGGGTTCGCGTCTTTTGATCTTAGGCAACATGAGATATTTTGGAATCACTATCTAATAGAACATTAGGGAAGTTCATCTAATCTCATGAAACCTTTTGGCACATTTGAAGTATTTTAGAGTCGCCACCCAATTCACAAGAAATTGGGAAAGTTCGTCTAACATCGGAGTCTAAACCAGAGAAAGATTCGGAACTTCACTCTTATTAATACCTTGGTTAATTATAAATGGGTTTTTAATTTTCTTATTTCATCTCTCTCCTCATATGGTCTTACATTTAAAATAAAGCGCAAATCAAACATCAAAAGAAAGCGATAAAGAAAGTGATAAAATAATAAATCAAACTAAGAAAACATAAATATAAAGATAAAATTGGGACAAAATACAATCCCCCAAAATAAAAAAGTATTAAAATTTGGGACAAAAATACAATCCCCCAAATAAAATCAAACAAAATATAAATAAATAGCAAAATCAAATGAATAAATAAGCATTCATAAATCAGGATATTTATTTTGGATAGGAACATTGGTTCTTTCATGCTCATTTCAAAAGTCGAAAAGTTATTTTAGGCAAATCAGAATGAGTGATTCCATTTTGAAAAAATTAACTCTTCTTTTTTAAAGGTGAGTTTTTATTGGTTGAAATTAGGACATTGGTCCCATTTTATTAGAAAAATTCCAATTCATTAATAAAAATATTTTTGTGATTTTTAATTAACGTGCATAAAAATAAATAATTTTATTACAAATTACATAATAAAAATGAATAAAAGCAAAATAAATGAAAAAAATAAAAATGCTAAAAGTGACAAATCCAATCCAAAGTGGTGTCTTCAAACCTCTATGGGCTCCCATATGCCATTGAAAAATGCTTACACATAAAAAAAATATTGAAATAAGAACACAAATGAAATTGATGTTAGTAATAAAAATGAATTAAACATATAACATGAATTAAAATAAAATGCATTATGTATGATAAATAATTTAAATTGCATAATGAAATGAATAAATAAACATATTAATAATTCAACATACATAAAAACATAAGTAATAACAATAATAATGATAAACGAATAATAAACAAGTAATAATAATAATAATAATAATAATAATAATAATAATAATAATAATAATAATAATGATGATAAAATGATATTAACATGCAGCAGCAGCAGCAGCAGCAACAACAACAACAACAACAACAACAACAATAATAATAATAATAAATAAATAATAACAATAAAAAAGATGAACAATCAAGCAAGCAAAAATAAAAAGAAATAAAATAAACAAAACATGTTAAAGCATGTTAAATAATAATAATAATAATAATAATAATAATAATAATAATAATAATAATAATAATAATAATAATAAAATATGAACAATCAAACAAATACACAAGAATAAAAATAAAATATGTTAAGAACAATATTAAATCTATGACTAAATCACATAAAATAATAATAATAATAATAATAATAATAATAATAATAATAATAATAATAATAATAATAATAATAATAATAATAATAATAATAATAAAATATGAACAATCAAACAAATACACAAGAATAAAAATAAAATATGTTAAGAACAATATTAAATCTATGACTAAATCACATAAAATACAAAAAAAAAAATAGATGTAACAAATAAAATAATGTTAGTAATTAAATCAAGAAAATCGATTAAACACATACAACACTAAATAATAAATTAAAATAAATAAAATATGTATTATGGATGATAAATAAATTAAATGACATATTAAAACAAATAGATTAACATATTAATTAATTAACACAAATAAAAACACAAATTATGATGATGATGATGATGATAATAATAATAATAATAATAATGACAACAATAATAATGATAATAGGAATAATAAAACAATAATAATAATGATAATGAAAAATAATGATAAAATAATAATAATAGTAATAGTACTAGAAAGAAAGAATAAACAATTAAATAAAGTAAAGTAAAAAGAATATTAAAAATGTTAAATCTATATCTAAAATCACATAAAATAAATAAACGATAAATTAAAAGATTTACATAATTACTAATTAAATATGAACAAAAATAAATACAATAAAAAATGAAATTAAGAGATTGAGTTTAAAATATTTACTCTCAGATTTTGGATTCGATGAAGGAAAAATTTGATTGATTTTCCTTATTTTGATTCACAAAATAATAAATAGAAAATGATCTAAAAACTTTTCTCTAAAAATTGTAAAAATTTTATTTTTACGAAATCAAATAAAAAATTGGATTTCAAGAACAAAAAATGATTCTCTTTGTTTCAAAATCAATTTTTCATCCAAAAAAAATCAATGTAAGTCTTTAGAAGAAATCAATTGAAAAAAAAAGATTAAGAAAATAAGAAATGAGAAAATTAGATTTTTAAGAACAAAGTATTGTTTTCTTTGTCTCAAAATCAAAATATTCTTCAACAAAATTCAATCTAAAAATGTTTAGAAGAAATTTTATTGAAGTAAAAAGAAGAAAAATAATTGAAGAAAAAGAAGAAAATGCAAAAACCCAAGAAGAGAGAAAAAAAATGTCTCAAAAGAATTCCCTCTTACTTCTTTCTAAAATTTTCGATTTAAATGAATAAAAATGGAAAAAATTATTAATTAACAAAGAAAATTGAATTTTTATTAAAATCCCCTTAATTTGGGTTCAAAAAAGGGAATTAACGTTAAAAATCCTGGAAAAAAGTGTGAAAAGTCAAAAAATAAATCAAGAAAAAACGGAAAAAGGGCAAAAAATCGCGATTTCGGCAGATAAGGGGCAACCGACGCCTGTCGGTGCGCGCGATGCCCCACGCGTCGCTCGTGCAGGCGCTGCGCTTGTGCGCCGACGCGGCCGACATCCGATATTTTTTTTTTCAAATTTAACTAAAAACACTATAATTTTCAAACTCCATTTTTCAAATTTAATTTTTAATATATTTTTTATTATAAAATAGAAATTTGACAAGAAAATCATCATTTTCAACCTTTTTGCCTGTGAACAGGCATCTAATTATCATTGAGTAACTCTGATCTGGGTTAACTCAGTACCCGGTGTCTACAGTTGCCCTCAGTTTTGGGAAATCTAGTGCATAGGTGCCTGGGTGAGCCAAAACTCAGAGAAAAAAGGAAAGAGACACATACCTGAGACTACTTTCTTTCTGAACTGGACGATGATGTTGAGTTGATTATTTGCCTGCTTGTCGGCATGTTATTCTTCGCTAAAGCGAGTTACCGTGATCGTGTAAATCCTCGTTGAAGTGGAATTTACCGTTAGCGTGTAAATCTTTGTTTAAGTGATAGTGCCGTGGTCATGCTAACCTTCCGTGGAATGGTAGTGCCGCCATCGTGCAAACCCTTGTGAGATTTGAAGCGGTAGCACCGTGATCGTGCTAACCCTCCATGCAGTGGTAGTGCCATCATCGTGCTAACCCTTCTGAAGTGGTAGTGACGTGGTTGTGCTAACCTTCCGTAGAATGGTAGTGCGGCCATCGTTCTAACCCTTCTAAGATTTGAAGTGGTAGTGCCGTGGTTGTGCTAACCTTCCGTAGAATGGTAGTGCCTCCATTATGCTAACCCTTCTAAAGTGGTAGTGCCGTGGTCATGCCAACCTTTCGTAGAATGGTAGTGCCTCCATTTTGCTAACCCTTATGAGATTTGAAGTGGTAGTGCCGTGGTCGTGCTAACCTTTCGTAGAATGGTAGTGCCGCAGTCGTGCTAACCCTTCTGAAATTTGAAGTGGTACCGTGGTCGTGCTAACCTTCCATAGAATGGTAGTGCCGCCATTGTGCTAACCCCTTCTGAAGTGGTAGTGTCGTGGTCGTGCTAACCTTCCGTAGAATGGTAGTACTGCTATTGTGCTAACCCTTCTGAAGTGGTAGTGCCGTAGTCGTGCTAACCTTCCGTAGAATGGTAGTGCCGCCATCGTGCTAACCCTTCTGAAGTGGTAGTGCCGTGGTCGTGCTAATCTTTCATAAAATGGTAGTGCCGCCATTGTGCTAACCCTTCTGAGATTTGAAGTGGTAGTGCCGTGGTCATGCTAACCTTCCTTAGAATGGTAGTGCCGCCATCGTGCTAACCCTTCTGAGATTTGAAGTGGCAGTGTCGTGGTCGTGCTAACCTTCCATGGAACGGTAGTGCCGCCATCGTGCTAACCCTTATGAGATTTGAAGTGGTAGTGCCATGGTCGTGCTAACCTTCCGTAGAATGGTAGTGCCGCCATTGTGCTAACCCTTCTGAGATGTGAAGTGGTAGTGCCGTGGTCGTGCTAACCTTTCGTATAATGGTAGTGCTGCCATCATGCTAACCCTTTTGAAGTGGTAGTGCAGTAGTCGTGCTAACCTTTTGTAGAATGGCAGTGCCGCCATCGTGCTAACCCTTCTGAGATTTGAAGTGGTAGTACCGTGGTCGTGCTAACATTCGGTAGAATGGTAGTGCCGCCATCGTGCTAACCCTTCTGAGATGTGAAGTGGTAGTGCTAACCTTCTGTAGAATGGTAGTGCCGCCATCGTGCTAACCCTTCTGAAGTGGTGCCCTCTGTGAGCCCTTTGCTTGATTGCCCCCTGAGAGGTCTTTGGTTGATTGTTGTATTGGTGTTTTGACTGATGTCGTCACTCGCCTTTTGTCGGTGTCCTCATCGAATCTCTCTCACTGCAAAACTAGAAGACCAAATATGCAGGAAAAATAGTGAGCAGCATGGGTCATGCAGAAATGCAGGATAAGAATTCATCTAAGTGGACTTAGAGATGATAGCTGGTCTGGCTGCAATTTGCGATAGGATCGATGCCTTTTGAAGCTGTTTTCAATTTCATGCCTTTGGGATTGCAAGGTTCTTATCTGATACCTGTAGTCATTTTTTAAAGGTAGTGCGTCCCTTGTGGATTTTCACACTAACTTTTTTTAGCGGATTGCGGATTTTCACATAACCCTATGCATTATTTTTGCATAGAATTGACCCAACCCAATCCAGTAGCTTTTTTTCGTTTTTTTTTTAATTGAAGGACAGACTGCCTATTTCTAGGGTTTTACCCTATCCCTTTACCTAACTTTTGCTTAGAGTGCCAATTACGGTTTTCATCTCTAACGGCTTTTCTTTTCTTTTCTTTTTGTTTTTTGCACAGAGGTTGAAACTGTTAGCAAAGATATTTCTAGTGTGATCAACATGTACTTATGCCCATGTCATGGCCGTCTGAGCTTGATTCTTCTCATGATGGTGCTGTAGAATTGCCTTCGCAATTGATAGCAAAATGAGTCGGCTGAAAGACTCGAGTCGTGAGAGTAGCAGAGGGTAGATAGTAGATGACTTTGATCATATAAAGTGAACTGCTCTGATCATATCAACATGTTATGGCATAAATGCATATGTTTCAGTTTGATTTCATTACACATGATCATGAAAATACAAAACCTCATCTAATCTCGGGATGGATCTTGAAAGCATCAAACGCCTGTCATCAATTAGCCCTCTCAGGTTTTCATGATTGAATATTTTCTCTCAGCCCTTAATTTTTGCCTAGAATGCTTTTTTTTGGCAGGGCGCCAAATTTTAGCGAGATCGCCTTTTTTTGGTTTTTTACCCGTTGGGCATTTATTATTTATTTTTCTCTTTTTTTTAGCCTTTGCCATGGAACCTCCTTCAGTCTGTCGGTATCGATTGGTTTCTTTGAATTCTCTTTCATCATTGCCAGTCGGGACGGCTGCTCCTTTTGACGGTGCTCTTTTTTTTCACCAAAGACTTCATTTTGACCCCTGTGTAAACTGGTTGAAGTAGTGAGTTCTCTATTTGAAACTTAACTGTGAAAGCCCATACTTTCCTTTTGTTAGCTCGATTTCTGAAGTATCCTTTAATGTTTGAGATTAGGTTACAAGTTGGCCTCAAATGGTTTAGGGCAAGATTGTATTTTTTTTTTTGATAATGGTAATGAGATGTCCTTCTAAGTTTGGCTATAAGGTTCCATGTTTTACTTATCTTAGTCCCAGATGGTTAAAGGTCAATCTTGATTGGCTTTGGGGTAAACATCTCAAATGGTTAGGAGGAAAGGACTCCTAAGGGCTCGGTTCTATGAGCTATATATATATATATATATATATATATATATATATATATATTTTATGAAGGCCCGGAGTTTCATCTGTCTAACTTCTGATGTAGCCATTTAATGAATGGAGTTTGATTTTGCTTGGCTATACTGTATGCGCCCTAGATGTTGAGGAGACAAAGGAATGGCTTTTGAAACTTTGCTCGTCGTCATGTTGGCATATTGAAGCAGCAATGTCCTAATAATGCTCTTGTCATTCCAAGTCCAGGCAAAGGCTTTTTAATTTTTTTTTTACATTATCTCTCAGAATTTTCTTCTTTCAATCAAGATTTTCTTTGGGTTTTCCAAAGTTCCGAGATTAAATACAACCGTATTAGTTGAATTAATGTAAAAAATGAATGTATCATGATCATGTGAAATGAAATCATTAGAAACACCATACAAATAAGTAAAACTGTTCATCTTATTGAAATAGCCAATTATTGCAAATATTGTCATAAAAAAAGATGGTTCTTGGAATAATAACAAAGACTGAAAAAAGAACATAATTTTCCTTGTTTTTATCCCCACTCTCACTAGTGGATTATCAGTCTACCGTCGCCAAGGGAATCCCTTCTTCACTCGCCTTCTGATAGGTGATAGCGATGTACTCTTCTCTATATAGCTCTTACAATGCATGCCACTCGGGTAGACCAGACCTGATCATATTCATGGTGGGGGGACTGTATTATAGCCTACCTTCTTCTTCTTCTCTCTCTTCTCAGGATCCATGATCTATTTGGAGTCAAGAAGATATTGGATCTTGTTCCTCAAAGTTCGACAATAATCCGTCAGGTGCCCAGTGTGCTGATGGTAGGCGCAGTACTGGTCATCTCTGTGCCCTGGCTGTCCTTGATTCATAGCTGGCCTAGGCGTCAAAGGTCTCAGCTTCCCCTCCTTCATCAATCTCTCCAATACCCAGGATAGAGAGCGACCTAAGTTAGAGTAGTACCTCTGGGCTCATCCAACCTTAGTAGCTGAGACCTCTGCTGTCTTACCATTTCTATTACTACTGCTTCCAGCACCGCCTGATTTGTATCCTGACTGGTTCCCAAATCCTTTCCTAGCAAAGTTATTTTGGCTTGCTTTCTTTGCTAGGTAAGCCCCCTCAGCCTCTACAGCAATGTCCTTAAATGACTCCCAATCTCTGAGCCCCTTAAAGCTCAGCAAGTCCCTTAAGGAAGGGTAGGAGTTCCTGATAAATAACCTGATCTGGTCAGCGGTGTCAGGCTTTCTCTTCATCTCTATGACCCTATTCCTCCATCTAGTGAGGTATTCGTGGAATGACTCGTCACTCCTTTGTTATAAGAGCTCAAGGTCCTTCAAGGTGACCTCCATTCTGGTGCTACAGTCGTACTGCTTTATGAACTCTTTGGTCAAAAGGTCCTAGTCCTCCTTGGACCTTCTGTCCAACTCGTGGTACTTGTCACATGATTTTCTTAACCAAAGCCAGACCATTCATGTGGGCTCCACAGACTCCTGCATGGGTTTCCTCCATAACCCTTCTAGCCTCTTTCTCATCTAAACACCTTAGCTATAAACCATCTGCTTGTCTCTTGTGCAACACCCCATCTACACTGATGAATTGAGTGGACAGTTTGCGAATCATCCTTTGGTCCTTTTCAGTGGCCTCTTCTGGGAATACTGACTTTTCCAAATAATTTTGGACATCATAGTACCATGGCTTCCCGTCAATAGCCTCGACATCCCCAACCTGCTCAGTCTCGAAGCAGGGCTTGTCTGAACTAGAAATGAGCACGAGCCTCAAGGCTATTCCCTCTGGGTTATCCCACATAGATACTAGGGTGGCTAAGGCATCTGCCAATTGGTTCTCATCTCATGGCATGTAGTTAAAAGTATAGATCTCAATGACCACTTAGCTCTTTTAAGCACTTTACGTATGGTAACAACCGCTCTTCTTTGATGGTCCATTCACCCCTGACTTGGTGGATTACCAAAGATGAGTCCCCGAAGGCCTCTACTACTTTTGCCCCCACGGCTGAGAGTGCTTCCAACCCAAAGATGTAGGCTTCATATTCAGCTTCATTATTGGTGGCCTTGCACCTTAATTTCTTGGCTAAGGGGAGCTTCTCACCGTCTGGGGTTACTAGAATCACTCCCATCCCAGCTCCCTTGTTATTTACTACTCCATCAAAATACATTTGCCATTTCTGCACGGTGATGGCTACCACATTTTCGTCGGGGAATTCATTTTCTAATTGGTCTCCTTCAATTAGATAATCGGCAAGAAACTCTGCAACTGCCCGGCCCTTGATGGTCTTTCTGGTAATGTATTCCACATCAAATTCTTGCAGTAAAATTAGCCATATTCCCATCTTCCCTAGCAAAGGGGGTGCTTCTTGAAGATATCGGAGGGTTTTGTTTGGCAACAGTCTGCACTTTATAAGAATAAAAGTAATGCCTCAGTTTCTTCGAAGCCCATATTACTGCTAGACAGATTTTTTCCACTTCGACGTACTTGGCTTCATAGGGAAGGAATTTCTTGCTGAGGTAGTAAACTGCAAATTCGACCCCGAACTCATCCTCTTGGGCCATCATGGCACCTATAGAATTCTCCTATATTGCTAGGTAGAGGATCAATGGTTTAATAGGCCGTGGCGGCCGCAGTACCGGGGGGTGCTGAAGGTAATCCTTAATGACATCAAAAGCCTTCTGACAGTTGTCATTCCACCTGACTGGCTGATTCTTCCTGAGGAGCTTAAAATTGGTTCGCACACCGAAGCGAACTTGGAAATGAACCTACTGATGTACTGCAATTTACCCAGAAAACTCCGGACTTCCTTTTCCTTTCAAGGCATCGGCATCTCTCTGATTGCCTTGATTTTATCAGGGTCCACTTCTATTCCCCTTTGGCTTACCACATGGCCTAAAAGCTTACCCGAGGTAACTCCAAAAATGCACTTCTTGGGATGGAGGCGCAAATTATACTTATTAATCCTTTGAAAGAACTTTTCCAAAGCCTCGAAGTGACCTTCCCTAGTAGCTGACTTAATCATCATGTCATCAACGTACACGTCTACCTCTTTGTGAATCCGGTCATTCAAAATCTTCGTAGCCATCCTCTAATAGGTTGCTCCAGCATTCTTCAATCCGAAAGGCATAACACAGTAGGCAAATGTACCCCACTCCGTAATGAATGCTATCTTGATTTGATCCACAATTTTGTTAAGGATTTGGTTGTACCCCGCGTATCCATCCACAAAGCTGTACATCATACAAGCGGCTGCGCTATCCGCTAGTACATCAATTGGGGTAAAGGGAAGTCATCTTTTGGGCAAGCTTTATTCAGGTCTCTGTAGTCAACAAACACTCAGACTCTCCCATCCTTCTTGGCTACGGGGACAACGTTAGCTAACCATGTTGGGTACTGGACCTCTACCGGGAACTTGGCTTTAATCTATTTGTGTACCTCTTCCTTTACCTTTTCTGCCCATTCTGGTCTCAACCTTCTGAGCTTCTGTTTGACTGGCTTGCACTCCAGTTAGGTCAGAATGGCGTGTTCGGCAACTGCCTGATCAATTCCTGGCATATCTTTATAGGTACAGGCAAAGACTTTTTCATATTTTTTCAAAATTCTCTCAAATTTTATTCTCTCCTCAGGAGTTACATCAGATGCTATCAAAATTTCCTTTGGGTTTTCCAAAGTCCCGAGATTAAATGAGGTAGTATTGGTTGAGTTAATGTCAAATATGAATGATTCATGCTCGTGATCATGCATAATGAAATCATGAGAAACATCGCACAAGTAAAAAAAGTCATTCATATTATTAAAGTACTCAGAATCACACACATAATTGTTAAAGAGTTCGGGAATAAAAAGTACATCAGAAAAATTATCATTAATATCTTTCGCTGGTGCCGATGCTGAGGTCGATGGCCCATTGTCTTGATTGTTGGTTATCTTCAAGCTCTTCAATTCTGGCACTGCTGCTTCATCTTCCATCTTTTCTTTGCCCTTTACCTGGGCAGCTAGCAGACTTTCGGTGATAACCTCCTCAGGAACTTCTTGATCCCATGCCAGTATGACGCGCGCCGGACCCCATGGGCGCCTATTGACCGCCCGCTTTAGGGTGATCGAGCATTTGAAGGTCCATTGACAGCTTGCAACAAATTACAAGTACGTCTATTTTGGGCAACAAGGAGGTTTCATAGAGTCGCTACCCAATAAAACATTAGGAAAGTTCGTCTCGCCTCAGTGAGCCTAAGACGGCACATATTTCCATTTTGGACAAACCAAAGGGATCTTAGAGGCAATCACCCCAATAGAACATTGGGAATGACCCTCTAACCCTATGGAGCCTAGGATTATTAATTAAGCCTTTTGATGGGACACAAGAGGTGTCTTGGAGGTTCCAATGAGTGATCAGATAGACCTCTCGCCTCGTTGAGCCCAAAGACCATAGCTGGGTTCGGGACTTCTCATCTATTTCTACCTTGATTTAACTTTACATTTAAGTTTTGAATTTATTAGTTCGCTTTCTCTCTCCACACGATGCAAATTTCAATTAAAAGCACAAATATTCACATTAAAAGCGGTAAATATACATAAATAAAAATAAAAATAAATGAAATAAATGTTCAAAATTAAATTACAATAAAACTAGGAGGGGAATACAACTCCCCTTTTAAAGGTACGATATATATATACATACAAAAAGATGGGAAATTCATTTATTTTGAGGGCTTTGGCCCTCACATGCATTTATTATGAAAAACTAATTTTTATGTGATTTTTATGGGCTAAAACAGGACATTGGGTACTTTAATTTTATGAAATAATCCCAAATTTAATTAATATAAAACAAGTATCATTTTTAATTTATGCGGAATAAAATAAAACAAATAAAAAATTACATACACTGAATAAGGAATAAGGAAAGTAAATACATAAGTAAAAAGGGATAGGAAAACTAAACCCAAATTAGGCTTTCCATGATGGCATGATGGCTTTTCTCCACAGCTCAACCCATCCAAGAAAAAGAAAAATACAATACTCACACAATAAAAGAAATATTAATATTTACAATTTAAAGCGATACACATGTAAGTAGAGAGTAAAATAAAATAAATAAATAAAAAATTAAAATAAAATACATAAAAAATTAAAATTGTTGACGTAAAAAAATATTTTGAAAATAAATAAGAATTAAATAGAGGAAGAAATAATAAAAGGAAAAAAATGGAAAAAATGGGAAACAAAGACAAGAGACGGGCTTAGTGGCCGACCGACAGCCATCCCTCATGTGACCGACGGACAATGGGCCTCACACGCCGTCGCTCGAACGACAGACGGGTATATTGACAGTCGCTCGAGCGACAGACGGCCGTCGGTGAGCTACTGCCCGTCAGTCGCCTCTAGTTTCCGAATAAATAAGCAAAAAACTTCTTTTTCTCTTCTCTTTTTAAATAAACAACTTTCAAACAAAATAAAGGCAAATAAAAGCTAAATAATAGGTAAATAAATGCAATAAATGTGGAAATGAATATAACAGATTAATAAAGCAAGTGTCCAGAATATTTACCCTCAGATTGTACCTTTTTGGAGTGAAACTTCGGTTGAATTGAACCTTGCGCGTCTCACGAGAAGAAAGCAAAAATCAAGAAAGAAAAATGTCTATATTTTCCCTTGATTTTTACCAAATTTTTGAAATGTTTGAATCCACAAAATGGATGAAAACTAATGGATTTAGCTTTCTCCAAGTAAAATAGATTCACTTAAAAGCGAAATAAAAAGAGAGAAAAAGTAGGAAAATATGGGAATTTAAACAAATAAAAAAAAGTAAACTCGAGAAGAAAAAAATTTGCCTTTTAATTTTGCAAGAGTTTTCCCAATCCAAGTAGTTTTTTTTCTTCTTTGTAGCCCTTTTTTAGCTTGTTTTTGTGATTTTTTCTAAGAAAATCCGAACCCTTTTCAAAGGAAAAGATTTACTATTTATAGGCATGACCGACGGGCAGGCCTTGACTCACCGATGAGCGTGCCTGAGCCACCGACGGGAAACGTGTCCTCTCTCGCTAACAGACAGGACACGTGTTCTCGAGAAAAAACGGTGGCCGCCTTAACGACCGACGGGCTTATGAGTCACCGACGGGATGCCAATGACAGACGGGCAGGCCGTCCGTGGAGCAAAAACTCAAATTTCAAGTTAAAACTCCCAATTTTCAAATTCTTCTTTCTATAAAATAAAACCTTTTACTTCTCGTGAGCCCAGAGGATCAAAATTTTTGAGTTCCATCCACTCATTCGGGACCAGGCATCGGTTGCTTCATTAGGTAATCTCTGATCTGGACCGCCCCGGGACACGGTGCTTACAGTTGCCCCCAATTTTGGGAAGGCTAGTGCACAAGTGCCTAGGTGAGCCAAAATTCAGAGAGAGAAAGGAAAAAAAGCGTACCTGGGCGATCCTTTCCTTTTGCGCTATTTTCTGGGTAGACCTTGTCTCAGTCCACTCAGCGGTGGATGTATTCGATGCATATGTCCTTACTGGTTTCGCTTTGACTAGTAAGGCGTTAGTGCAAATTCCCTGCTAATCCCTATACGATCTGCAAGGTGGAGAGCAGTGTTATCTAACTGCAACCCCGGCTGTAAAGAATTCCTTGCCAACCCCTATACGATCTGCAAGGTGGAGAGCAGTGTTATCTAACTACGACCCCGGCTGTGAAGAGTTCCTTGCCAACCCCTATACAATCTGCAAGGTGGAGAGCAGTGTTATCTAACTGCAACCCCGGCTGTGAAGAGTTCCTTGCCAACCCCTATACAATCTGCAAGGTGGAGAGCAGTGTTATCTAACTTGTGAAGAGTTCCTTGCTAACCCCTATACGATCTGCAAGGTGGAGAGCTGTGTTATCTAGCTGCAACCCCGGCTGTGAAGAGTTCCTTGCCAACCCCTATACGATCTGCAAGGTGGAGAGCAGTGTTATCTAACTGCAACCCCAGCTTTGAAGAGTTCCTTGCCAACCCCTATATGATCTGCAAGGTGCGTAGTTCTTTTTGACTATAGCATGAACTGTGAGATGCAGTGCTTTCTGACTACGATCTCGATCTTGGTTGGAAATTTCCTTGTTAATTACTTTACGATTCACAAGGTAAACATCCTTGATGTGATTCTTCTGATATGATTGATATCCATATTTGGACTAAGATTAAGCAGATGTTCCTGCATATCAAAGAACTTCTTATTACTCTTATGTGAATTGCTCTTGTTTACAAGGTTCATAAACAAGTTTGTATCATTATTCATAGTTTTGTTATCATCTTCCTGATTTTTATGATTATAAATATTTTATTTTAGGCGTAAATAAAGGTGCACACTCAATCGTCATTAATGTAAACATAGCATGCAAGGATAAGGAAAAAAAATAAACATACGTACGATTTTTCACTATAAACCAATTTTGTACAAGATATATACAAAAATAAGAAAATACAATAAAAAACTAAATAGAAAAATATAACAAAATGTCATCCACACTCCCTGAATGGCTAGAAAGGTGGATAATCTCCAATCTCCTCATCAGGGTCCTCATCACTGAGGCAGAGGCGGCGACTGCGGCTGGGTCGGTGGTCGAGGCCGAGGCTGAGGCCCGGAGGTAGAGGGTCCATCTCCTGAGGTGGACGGGCGAGTAGAAGGACCTGCGGGTCCTGGGCGCTGAGATGCCCATATGTCAACCATTGGCTCAAGCCTGGGGGGAATCGCCACTGGCATAGACAATGGCAGCGGTCTCCCTGGACCCTGCTGCTGGAACTGCACCTGGGCGTATCCATCAAAGAAGGGCTGGGCACACTCCATCATGAAGCATAAGGTGTCAGTGATCATCCCTCCAAGCTCTCTGAAGGCCCTGCTCAGTTGGCAAGTCTGATCTGCCGAAGAAGTGCTGATACCTCCCAACCTCTGCTCAGTCTGCTCGCGAAAATCCCGGACATACCGAGTCATAGGGTTGACAGCCCCATCTATCGCCTGCACTGTCGAGCGGAGAGCATCCATCGACTCCTGTATCATCTGGAGGGTCATGTCCACCACCTGAGCTGCCTCATCCTGGGAGGTCCTCACCTCCTGTCTCAGTTGGTCTACCATCCTCTCTTGCTGCTCTGCCATCTGCCTAAGGAGCCCAGTATGCTCCAGCCTCAACTGATCAATGATGCTAGTCTGCTCTTGGATCAGTCCCTGCTGCTGCTCCAGCCTCTTTGTTAGAACCCTATCTCTCTCCTAGATCCGAGCAAGGAGGGTCCTATCCCTCTCCTCCTATCTGCGCTCGAAAGCTGCAAGCACGGAGACTATAAGCTCAGAGATGTCCGGCTGCAGTACTGTTGGAGGTGGAACCGGCTCTGATGACTGCCCCGGAGGTGGATGCCCCTGGATCTCCTCTGGCATAGGGGTAAAATCTGGGTGAAGGCCAGAGAGAAGTCCTCTGAATCCTCGAAGCCGGAGAAGGAGTGAGATTCTATGCCCCCGATGTCGGAGAAGCACCGAACAACTCCTCCATGGTGAACTCCATCCCCATGTCGGAAGGAGTCCGAAGCTGCTCCTCATACTGCTACGGGTGAGGAAGCTGGACCTCCTGAGAAATCCCATACTGGGGAGGCTGGACCTCCTGATACTGTGGCTGCGGAGGCTGGACCTCCTGATACTGCTCAAGCTGTGGAGGAACTGGCACCTCCCCCTCAGGCTGCTCCTGAGCCGGGGCTATGGATGGAAGATCGAAGGCCTGCCGTGTCTCATGTATAGTAAGGAGCCTGAAAGCCTCGGCCCGTCCTGGGATTTGCAGCACCATCCCCATATGTACTGCGGCAGGGGCGTCCACATAGATGCTCTCGTCCAAAACGCCCTGAAGCCTATCTGGAGCCACTCCCAATCCTAGCAACAGGTGAGTGATAACCCCTCCAACCATCATTGATGGGGCTGTCCCCCTGGAGACTCTGGCCATGTTGGGCAGTATCTCATGGCTAATGTTGAGGCACCGACCCATCATTATAGCCCAAAGGCTCCAAATCTCGGCAGCGTTAAGCGACCCCGGGTTGCCAGCCCGTCCGAGATACGAACTGAAAAGCACCCTGTGCAGATACCGAAGCGCCTGTGATATTAAGACTGTGCTCTTCGCCGTATTATGGTCATACGGCACTCCGGGCAGAGCGATAGCAGCACAATGGTCCCGTCTGACTACCCTCTGAGGTACCATAACATCCTGACCGTGCGGCAAACTCATGGCCTGCGCGAACCTCTATCGCGTGATGCTGAAATGATCACCATCAAACCAAAACTGGACCACTCCGGGCTCTGTGTCGGATCTAAGGAACCCCCCTAGTGGAAAGTGGCCAACACCTATCGCACTGCCTCGGGATATGTGGGGAATGCTGCGCCATAAACTCGGTCCAACCCGCTCCTGCAACCAGAATATCTACCTCATCTGCCATCCCCAGAGCCTGCAGGAATGGTCTAGAAACGAAACGGCTGGCCCGGAACTCTACCCGAGCCAATACTACATATCTCCGCCGAGCCTTCGGAGTTATCCACACGGGAGCCTGGGGCTCATCCTGTCCATGGGGGACGCATCTGCATGGCAGCATCCTGTAAAGCAACAGACAATTTAGTAATAGTAAATGACAAAAAAACCGACAACATCTCAGTAGAGACGCGTCTTAACCCTCTTGAGTAAGGAGGCTAGAAGGAAAATATGGGATAAACTTTGCATTCGAAGAAACAAAAGAAATTATCGATAATTAAAATACAAAATAAAGTACAAATAAAAATTTGGGCAGCACCCCGGCAAGGGTGTGCCCCACTTCCTGCGCAAAACAACACAACAGGCCTCAGGCCTTCAACCAGCACAGAAAATATTGACTAAGAAATAAAAACCTAAAATTTGGACAACATTCCGGCAAAGATGTGCCCCAACTCATGCATAAAAATAAGAAATTTTTCACAACTAGGGACAGGCCTTAGGCCTCAACAACCAGGCATGCATAAATTGATAATATAGTGCAACAAAAATAAAAGTAATAAAAATATGGGCAGCACCCCGGCAAGGGTGTGCCCCACTTCCTGCATAAAAGAACAATGAAAACAGGCTTCAGGTCCTAACAGTCACAATATTTATATTTTTGGAATCACACATATGGGCAATAAATCTTACTCTAAATATGCAAAAATAATTACCCAAGGCACTATATTGGTCTAATCTAAAAGGTAAAGGTTTTAATCAAACTAAATGAACTAAATATACTAAAAACAGGAAAGCCAAATATTCGTGCAAAAAATAAATATTTACTAGGCAAACGGGCAGCATTTCAGCACTAACTTATACTAACATTACTAGCATTTCAGCCCATTCATGTGAGCTCCGCACACGCCTGCGTGAGTTTCCTCCATCACCCTCCGGGCTTTTTTCTCATTCAAACATCTCAATTGAATGCCATCGGCCTGCCTTTTATACAGCACCCCATCTATGCATATAAACTGAGTGGACAGTTTGCGAATTAACCTCTGGTCCTTCTCCGTAGCTTCCTCTGGAAAAGCTGTATTCTCTAGATAGTTCATAATATCATGGTACCATGGCTTCCTATCTGCTACATTGACTTTCGCTACTGACTGTGATTGGAAACTGGGCCTATCTGAGCTGGAAATCAATGCGGGTCTCATAATTACTCCTTCCGGATTGTCCCACATTGACACCAAAGTAGCGAGGGCATCGGCTAATTAATTCTCCTCTCTTAGAATGAAACGAAACGTGCATACCACAAATTGTCTACTTAGACCTTTCAAGTGCTGGATGTAGGGCATCAATCTTTCTTCTTTAACTGCCCATTCACCTCGGATCTGGTTGATTACGAGGGAAGAATCCCCGAACACCTCAACAGTCTTTGCCCCCAAGGCTAACAAAGCTTCCAATCCAAAAATACATGCTTTGTATTCAGCCTCGTTGTTGGTAGCTTTAAACCTTAGTTTTTTGGCCAAAGGGAGCTTCTCATTTTCCGGGGTCGTCAAGATAACTCCTATTCCTGCCCCTTTGTTGTTCACATCCCCATCAAAATGCAATTGCCATCCCTGAATTGCAATACCCGCTATATCCTCGTCTGGGAAATTAAATTCGTAGGTGTCTCCTTAAATCAAGTGCTCGGCCAGGAACTCAGCCACTGCTCGCCCCTTGATGGTTTTCCTAGTGATAGATTCCACATCAAATTCCTGCAGCAATAATAACCATCTGCCCATCTTTCCTAGCAAGGATGGCGCTTCCTGTAAATACCTCAAAGGATTCTGCTTTGCTACCGCCTGCACCTTGTATGAGTGGAAGTAATGCCTTAACTTCTTTGAAGCCTAGATAACGGCAAGACAAATCTTTTCTACCTCGGTATACTTGATTTCATACTCCAAGAAATTCTTGCTGAGATAGTAAATGGCAAACTCTATCCCGAACACATCCTCTTGGGCCATCATGGCACCCACAGAGCTATCTTCTATGGCCAAGTACAGAATCAAAGGCTTGCTTGGCTGCGGCGGCCTTAACACAGGTGGATGCAACAGGTATTCCCGGATGGCATCGAAGGCCTTTTAACAATCCTCATTCCACACCACTGGTTGATTCTTCCTTAGAAGCTTGAAAATCGGTTCGCAGATTGAAGTCAATTTGGCGATGAACCTGCTGACATATTGTAACTTGCCCAGGAAGCTTCTCACATCCTTTTCCTTCTGAGGCACCGGCATCTCCCTGATAGCTTTAACCTTGTCCGGGTCAATTTTGATACCTCGCTAATTGACCACATGCCCCAATAACTTCCTTGAGGTCACCCCAAAAATACATTTCTTCGGATTCAGTCGCAAGTCATACTTCTCTATTCTCGTAAAGAACTTCTCCAATGCTTCGAAATGACCCTCTCTGGTGGTAGACTTAATCATCATGTCGTCTACGTACACTTCCACTTCCTTATGGATCAAGTCGCTCAGAATCTTTATCGCCATTCTCTGGTATGTAGCCCCTGCATTCTTCAGACCAAAAGGCATCACTCAATAGGCATACGTCCCCCATTCAGTAATGAAAGCCATCTTGATTATGTCGATTATTTTGTTCAGAATCTGATTATATCTCTCATAGCCATCCACGAAGCTGTACATTGCACAGGCAGCGGCACTGTCTATTAGCACGTCTATGTACGGCAGTGGGAAATCATCCTTTGGACAGGTTTTATTCAAATCTCAATAGTCAACGCATACTCTTATTTTCCCGTTCTTCTTGGCCACGAGGACTATATTAGCCAACCATGTGGGATATTGGACCTCTACCAAGAACTTGGCTTCAATCTGCTGCTGGATTTCTTCCTTTACCTTATCCGCCCACTCTGATCTGTGCCTTCTCAGCTTCTGCTTCATAGGCTTGTAACCAGGATATGTAGGGATAGCGTGCTCTGCGACGTTTCGATCGATGCCCGGCATATCTTCATAGGTCCAGGCAAAGACCTTTTCATGTTTTTTGAGTATTCTCTCAAATTTTTTCCTTTCCTCAGGAGTTATATCCGATGCTATCAAAATTTCTTTTAGGTTTTTCGAGGTTCCAAGATTAAATGGAGTTGCATCAGAGGAATCAATATCAAATATGAATGGAGTGTGATCATGATCATGCATATGGAAATTATCAGAAACATCACACAAGTAAGCGAAATCATTCATATCATTAATGAAATTATGATTGTCATTTACATCATTAAATAGTTCAGGAACGAAAAGACATTCTAAGCTAGTCTCCTCCTCCGGTCCCGCTATCTTTACTTCAGCATCTGTGGACGATTCTGCGTCATCTGGATTCTTCAGGGGCTCTATCTCTTGAGCTACCTTCTCCAGTTTCTCCTTCCCCTTAATAGAAGTGCTTACCATGGCTTCATTTACCACTTCCTCAGGCTCTTGTCCATCCCAAACAATCCGGTTGGTTAAGACTTCTTCATCCCAAAAGTCTTTCACTGGCTTGACCATACCCATCTCCCAGTCATATACATCATTGAAAAGCTCAAAGCCTGGCACTATTCTACCTCTAGCCCACTGAGGCTCAGCTTCCCCCACATAGGCACAAACTGATGATGCTGGCACAAAGCTCTCTCGGATGTGAGGGATTTTCTGCATCGTCTTCTTCTTACTATGCTCTCCTTTGTACCCCAAGCCCTTTCGATCTTTCTGGCCTCGAGTGGTAATAGCAGACTGAAGCCCCTGTGAGTTTTTACCCAGACCAGCCCCAGGAAGGTAATGCATTTTCCTCATCATGTTCACTACTAGAGGACTATCCCCTGAACCCGATTCTTCTCCTATTACCGACACATGGAAGCCACTAAACGGCTGATTGGCAATCCCTAGAGCTGACACTTGATTCTCCCTGGCTGCCTTAATGGTTATCACTTCCCCTTCATGGGGGATCTTTATCATCTGGTGTAGTGTGGATGGTACCCCTCTTAGCTTATGGAACCAGGGCCTTCCGAGTAAATATGAGAAGTTGGCCGGAATAGGTAGGACCACAAATTATGCTTCCGTTTCAATGGGTCCAGTTTTGACCAGGGCTTTAAATGTCCCTGAGGCTTGTCTCCTGGAATTATCATAAGCCGTGATGGTTAAGTCCGACTTACTAAGCATACTCTCATCTAGTCCGTAAGCCTGAAGCGCGACCAAAGGGCATACATTTATAGACGACCCATCATCCACCATAACGCATGCAGTATGCTTACCATTGACTTGTACCTTAATGTAGAGTGGTCGATTATGATTGCGGCCCTCAACCGGTAAGTCGGCATCGGAATATACTAACCTTTCCCCGGACCCTCCTTTTACAAGATCCAACAACTCTGACGGAGATATAGTAGTAGCCGCAGTTGACTCAGTCAAGGCCTCTACTAGCTTTTGTCTGTGAGAGGGGGACTGCCTCAGCAGATCCCATATGGATATCTGAGCCGTGGTCTTTTTCAACTGTCCGACTATCTGATTATCTTCCGTTTCCTTCTCAGCTGGCGCTTGCACTGGCTCTTGCGATTTTTCTACTTCGAGGACCACTCTTCCACTTCTCGTGATAGCCCCTACTTCTCTGCCTTCTTCATTCGACTCCCACAGATCCACAGACGTTTGACCTTCTTCCTCACTTTCTTCGCTACTTTCACTAGTAAACCAGCAATCTATTGTCGCTACAGATATCTCTTTTTTACTAACCTCAGGGCGAGTGATAGCAACATATTCGTTCCCGTACAAGTCCTGTAACACGTAGCATTCTGGTAAGTTTGACCTGATCATAAAAACAGGTGGCAAAACCGCATTGTAGTTAGGCTTCTTCTTTCCTTCCCTTCGCTCAGGATCAGTGATCTGTTTACTGTCAATCAAATCTTGGATCTTATATCTCAGCGTTATAAAATCATCTGTTAAATGCCCGGTATGCTAGTGAAAAGCACAGTATTCATGTTCTTTATGTTCCAGCTGACCTTGGCTCCTAGCTGGTCTGGGTGGCATTGGTTGGAGCTTCCCCTCCTTCATCAATCTTTTCAAAACCCACGACAACGGCCGGCCCAAATTCGAGAAATGCCTCTGACTCACCCCAGTCGTAGATACTTCTGCTGTCTTCTTGCTTCTGTTATCGCTACTGGAGCCTACAGGCTTGCTTGCCCCTGGGTTACTATAGCCCTTCTTAACATAATTCTCACTGTTGTCCCTTTTTGCAAGATATTCTCCCTCAGCTTCTATAGCAATGTCTTTTAAAGACTCCCAATCTCGTAAACCTTTCATCTTCAGCCCCTCTCTCAAATAAGGGCTAGCATTTCGGATAAACAATCGAATCTGGTCCGGGGTATCCGGCTTTCGCTTCATTTCTATTACTCTATTTCTCCAACGGGTGAGGTACTCATGAACAAAATCCACAAAAATAATAACCAGCAAATGATAAATAAACGAGAAATTAAGGTGGTTCCACAGTGTTTACCCTCAGAATTTATAGATTGAAAATAGGATGTCTCAATCCGTTCCCCTTGTCGATTTTTACGATGATAAATACCGGAAACAAGTATAAAAATCTGTGTTTTTAAATAAATTAGTTCGGGAAAATATTTTTGGTGGGATGAATAAGCTAAGAAAATTAATTTTTCTTGCCCAAATCAAACCCAAGATTAAATATTTTCAGAGTAGCAAAGATTAAAACTTGAAAAGAAAACTTAAAGATTTTTTTGAAGAGAGAAAAGTTTTTTGGAGAGAAAAAGCTAGAGAGAAAATTAAAATCTCTTTTTTTGAATCAAAAATTGCCGTCCCCTAAAATGAAGAACAAAGCCCCCTCTTAATTTTCAGTCTTGGCCAAAAATAGGAAGGGACAGGAAATCTTTCATTTTAGTTGATCCAAAATAGCATAAAAATGTGAAAAACTGAAAAAATCAGATGGGAAAAGAAGAAAAATCAGAAAAATGCACGGGGCAAAATTGCCATGCGCGATGGAGGAAAACTGCGCGCGCAGCGCCCCTGCGGCACGCGGGCGAGGGGGCACGCGCGGCACCACTGCTGCGCACGGCGCCCCTGCTGTGTGCACAGTGGGCCTTTGCTGCGCGCCTGGCCGTGCGCAGGCCTTGCTGCGCGTGCTCCCGTCCCTTCGCGACGGGTGCGACGCACGAAAAAAAAAACAAAATAAAAAATAAAAAAATAAAAAAGAAAAAAGAAAATAAAAATAAATAAATAAATAAATAAATAAATAAAATAAAAATAAAAATAGAAACAAAATGAGAGTAAAAAAAACGAATTTCCGCATTGAAATCTTTAGAGGAACAGGGGGGGAATTTTTGACAAGGGAAGCGTCATTTTTGACACCTTCACTGGCAAGTATTGCTTTTATCATAGGGTAATTCTGATCTTTGACCACCTCGGGACCCGGTGTCTACACTCAGCGTCTTGCGACCTCTGTTGTGTATACCTAAAATCCTATTCCTCTCATCGCCATCACCGTCCTCTAGATCCGCCACTCTCCGTCCCTCCCATCGCTTCCCTCCGCTCCTCCTCTGCTCCTCACTCAGTCTCCGCCTCCACCCACTCTTCGTCCATGCCTAGCAGCCCCTCGAGTATTTGAGTAGCAAATCAGCATAATTTTTTCCATCCTATTCCTCTCACCGCCATCACCTTCCTCCAGATCCGCCACTCTTCCTCACTCCCATCCCCTCCCTCCGCTCCTCCTCTGCTCCTCACTCAGTCTCCGCCTCCCCCACTCTTCCTCCATGCCTAGCAGCCCCTCAAGTATTTGAGTAGCAAATCAATAGAATTTTTTCTAGATATTGATTTTAATCTCAAACTCAAGAATGGTATTTTAATTTTGGCTGCTTTGATCTAAACCTCAGGCTGTTTTAATGCTAAGTCTGTTACATAGTTCCCAATTTTATTTTGTTTTAGTAAGCATTTGGCCTAATAGATTTATCTTGTTTAAACCACATCTACGACTTAGAGGTTTTGTCTTTGTAGGAAACTTAGAATTGCAGTTGTCTTTACACATTTGACAAAACTTATATAATTTTATTTTAATTTCTAAGAAAATTATGCTGGCAGTGTTCAACTCCGGTGATCCTTCTTTCCCTTTTCGCTATTTGTGGGTTTTAGCTATTTGTTTTTATTATTTTTTAATAGCACAGTGGAATATGTTGCTTGTGATTTTTGCATTGGAGAGCTATTTCCTTGAATCTGAATGATGGGTCTTGAACAGGATTCTCAAAATTCTTTAGGTGGTTGTTTTCAGAATGCTTATGCATCTATTAGCCAATAAATGAGAATTTTTTTTCTAATCCCATTTCCCCTGTTTATGTATCATTGATTCTGTGTCAGTACTTAATCTTCTCTCTCTGTCTCTTTTATGTGCGTGTGAGTGGTTAATTTGTGATTCTTAACTTTATAATAAGCTAGACTCCCCCATTCTCTGTTTGTTTCTGAATATTTTTTATTATTTATTGCACTCTTCAATTTAATGCGTGGGTAGTTTTTTCGGAATCTTTCTAATGCTTTTTTATGTCTCCCTTTGCTTGGTTTACAGGGCAACTTAATTGGCCGACATCAAAATTGAAATTATCGTCTTACGTAAGTTACATCTCTGCACAATTTTTTTTACTGATATAGCATTATGGACTTCTTTTACCTACGTGTATATATATATATATATATATATATATATATATATATATATATATATATATATATATATATATATAAGAACAATTAAGCATTCCTCTCTGTGAAAAGATTTTTTTTTATTTTGTCTGCTTTGCATTTATGAAAAATTACACAATTATTTTTACAAAATTAATAATTTACAGAACAAATTATGTTAATTTATTAAAAAGTTTGGCTTTTACCACTATTCAGGAACTTATTCAATAATTATTAAAAAGAAAGGAAAATCCATTATTATCACAACTACCAATCATATATATTGAAACCTACTACCATTGAATTTTAATTTTTATTTCATTTTTAAGAAGTAGCCTTGAACTTCAATCTTAGTTCAAAAGGAAAACAAGATTTTGAGACAACATACCTTTCTGCCTATAAATTGCACTTACTGTCTCATTCTTACCAGACCATTTATATATATTTATTTTTTTGAAAAACAAAACTACCATCTTTCTTTTTTAATTTTTGCAGTTGCAATTTCTAGCTAGAATTCATCATCTCATCCACCGTTAACATATCAAAAATCGATCCGGAAAACAGAACTGATTCTCTTGAGGAAAGTATTCATAATTTTTTTTATATATATATATATATATATAT
Source organism: Excoecaria cochinchinensis (assembly GCA_947683425.1). Lineage (NCBI taxonomy): Eukaryota > Viridiplantae > Streptophyta > Magnoliopsida > Malpighiales > Euphorbiaceae > Excoecaria > Excoecaria cochinchinensis. The sequence goes on from CANTUQ010000043.1 coordinate 12,142,396, forward strand.
ATATATATATATATATATATATATATAATTTATTATATTCAGCCTATTTTTACTTAATTTAGTTTTCTAATATGCAAATTTGCTTCTTACTTGCCCATTTTTTTTTATAAAAAATTCTGATCTAATCTATATGTAAACGCATGCAGATGTTGGCTTGACTGATTAATAAGTAGTTATGAGTAGTTTGGTTTCAGCCATATGCTTACTTGGAATATCATGTGAACTTAGTTCTGTCATGTTGTGGCAGTTTTGTTAATAGGGGTTAGATTCCAATAATTGCTTTTGAAATGCTCAGTAAACATGCTTCCTTATATTGCTTCTTATGCAGGCAAAGTCTATGGGTAGGAGGCCTACATATCCTGAATTATTTATGCACACTCACACAAAAAAGCATGATGGGCAGACATTCGTCAATACTCGTTGCAGACAACTCAATGTATGTAAAATTTATACATCAATATTAATTATTTTAAAAAAATATAGATAATTAATTGTAACTATTGTAATGATAGGAGCAAATACAAGAGACTCTCAATCAACAATGGCAGAGCTCTGAAAGTGTTGATGAGAGTCGTATATTTCTTGAAGCAGTTGGTGGTAAGAATAATCGTGGAAGGATTTTTACTTTAGGGTCTATTGCAAACACTTGCCATTCGACTTTCTCTGCATCATCCATACCTGCTTGTAGTAAGCGATGTGAGTCTTCTCAGAAAGTCGTTCAGTTAGAGACCACGCTCACCTTGTTGATGGATATTGTAACCCAGTTAAAGAATTAGGTAGAAAATTTGGAAACAAAGGGTGCTCAGCAGCAAGATCGTTCTCCTTCACCTCCATCTATATAGCATAAATTTGTAATATTTCGTTATTTGTACTGAATTTATGTTATGAATTTCTACTTCACATTGCTATTTATACTGAATTTAGTTTTGTGATAGTTTTCACGTATTTTTATTTTATAATAATATATTATATTTTCAGGATTTTAATTTTTGTGTATTCCAATTTTTATATTATATCATATTATCGATAAGCATATATTTTCAGTGTATATAGGAATTGAATTATATTTAATTAAATATAATAAATTTTCCACTATTGCAAATAGCAACGGAATATAACTTCCGTTGCTAAAAATAGCAATGGAAAATAAATTCCATTGCTATTTGAATCATATTTATGTAAATATATTAATTTTTCCACTGTTGAAAATAGCAACGGAATCCACTTCCGTTGCTACTTTAGCAACGAAAATGAATTTCCGTTGCTATTTGAATCGTATTTATATAAAAATAATAATTTTTTCAGTGTTGCAAATAGCAACGGATTACTACTTCCGTTGCTATATTTAGCAACGGAAGCGTATTCCGTTGCTATATGAGCAACAGAAATATTTTTTCGTTGTTATTTGAATCATATTTATTTAAATATAATAATTTTTCCACTGTTGCAAATAGCAACGAAATATAACTTCCGTTGCTAAAAATAGCAACGGAAAATAAATTTCGTTGCTATTTGAATCATATTTATGTAAATATATTAATTTTTCCATTGTTGAAAATAGCAACGGAATCCACTTCCATTGCTACTTTAGCAACGGAAATGAATTTCCGTTGCTATTTGAATCGTATTTATATAAAAATAATAATTTTTTCAGTGTTGCAAATAGAAACGGATTACTACTTCCGTTGCTATATTTAGCAACGAAAACGTATTCCGTTGCTATATTAGCAATGGAAATATTTTTCCGTTGCTATTTGAATCATATTTATTTAAATATAATAATTTTTCCACTGTTGCAAATAGCAACATAATAGAATTTCCGTTGCTATTTTTAGCAACGGAATCATTTTTCCATTGCTAAAAATAGCAACAGAAATATTTTTCCGTTGCTAGGTCAACCAATTCACCAAAACTACACTGGTCGTATTTAGCAACGGAAAAAAATTTCCGTTGCTAAATTTAGCCACCGTCAATTTTACAACCGAATTTTTCATTGCTATTTTCAGTTGCTAATTTTCATTAGCAACGAAAATTTGACAAATTCCGTTGCTAAATTCTGTTGCTTTTTGTTCAATTTCTTGTAGTGAGTAAAATGGAAGAGTGGATAAGATTCACTGAGGCATTTTGGTAATAAATAAATACTTAATAGATGTAACATATTATGGATTTAATTAGACAAACTTGATTAAGTTTTGAGCTGACATAAATCTATGCTCAAACCAGAATAAAGAAAAGGTAAAAGGAGTACTTGCATGGTTATTGAACGCGAAAGGGTAAAGACAAGTCACTGACATTTTGTCACTTGGGTAATCATCATGCTTGGCTAAAAGCCTATGATGATTTGTACTTAAATGTGTATGAATGTCTATTAGGAATTGACATGATAATTTAAAAGAGTTTAAATCAAGCAATTCTAATTGCATTAGGATTTCTAATTACATTTTGTACTGCCAAACTGCACATAAAACTCAAAAAGTCACACACTTATAGTAAAGGATAAAAAGGTAAAATACATAATCTATTATGATATGGTATGTCATAATAAGAGTTTGAAATGAAAAAGAAAAAATTTCAACTGAAAAACTCAAGTATCACGAGCAGAGATATTTTCTCTCTCTATTTGCATACAAGATGTACATGATCTCTAAAGGTTTTAGGTAGGCCTATTTGGTCCTAATGTGAATATGTCATTTTTTATTTGAGTTACAAAAGTCATGTGCATTCTTGGTGAGCTAATCTAATACATGCATGGGCTATATGAGCAAAAGGGCTCGCGCATGGGCCACTCGAGGGCCCACGCCCAAAATACTATTTAAGGCCTTATTGTTTTGGTGTATGGCCCATCCGAATTCTACAAGGATTAAAGCTTTAAAGAGCTCATCCTAATCCTACAAATTAATTGGATCAAGTATATAAACCTCTAATTAAAGAATTAGGGTTAAGAAAATTACACACAATTTTAAGCTAGTTAGGATTTTGTTCTCTCCTTTTTCTTTCTAGCCGAACTTCCATACTGGCATATAGGGAATTTCAGCTTTTGTATTGTATCCATTAATTTGGTTATTTTGATCCCTTTATGGTGTGGATAAAATTGGAGCGCCATATTTTTAATATTGGTAGCTTGCTACATCCTAATAAAGAAGTATAACAACTGGACAAACTAATTGAGGTAAATTTTTCTCATCTTCTAGTATAGTTTAGCTAATAATCATGGCAAAATCAATCTCATAGTATATATATACATACCATATATGTGATCCATATATCCCCGTAGAACCAATAGTAGTAGAAAATGTGTTTTGCAAACCCTAATGTAATGTGATGATAGTTTAGTAGTAGAATGTCGGAAAAGTGATCGCATGGAGAGAAACGGTGTTTAAAGACCTAAAGTTGCTAAAAAATTAGGCGAATTTAGCAGTGGAAATGAATCTAGAGATACAATATTTAATTAGAATATAATAGAGAATTCTAATAAGAATATTCCAAATATAAGAATCTAAATTACAAGGCTATTGATGAGCATCACATCTTAAAAAGCCCCATGTCATGATCAACGCATGAGGGAACATCTGGTCAGCAAATCCACTAATTGGACGACGACAGGCAACATAAAAGCAGTATATATTTGATTCAGCCTTATCTATTTCATAAGATTTTTGTCAATCAAAATTATTGAAATCATAAGTTAATTGTGAATAAAAAAACTGTGTATATACAGTATTTGAAAGCTAAGAGGGACATATAGGATCATGAAAGACACTCATATCTGCTTTTGTGTTTTTTGCCTATGTGTCAACTAACTCAACTTTTTGACCGAATAATTAGCTTTTGCATGGGTACTTGGCAGTTTGCCAATTCACACATTCTGCCAACGAAAATTCACGGTAATTTGACAAACAGTTGTGTACATATATACCCATTAATGAACAACAAAATATCAGTACCAAAGCAAATAAAATTGTATGTATTATGGCCTAGTTACGTGGCTCATATGATTAATTTAATTAAATAGATTTAATAATTTCAAATTCTAGTTATAAAATGATATACAAATATCTAACCCTGATTGATGTCGGAGTAATAAAAGGATTCAAAGCTTTATCCTACCGATTATATTAATTCTTTTTTCCTCAAGAGATTTTCAAAAGTTTGCGAAAGTGACAAAAATTAAGTTTTATCAAATTAAATTACAAGATAATTGAAGAATAAGAGATAAAAATTAGTTAAATTACCATAGAATATTTTTTATATATATATATAATACATTTTTGGAAGCAGATAAGGATGAAATTCGAATTCTAAATGGAAAATTAGCTAAATTTTCATCCGAGTGATTCCATAAAATTCTTAAATTATAATTAATCAGTAAAAGTCATATAGTTGAAATATCATTAATTTATGCCTATGTGATATTATGTTATATATAAATGATTATACATGTAAGTAATTAAATTAATACTCACAAAAGTCACTCAAAATATCCATGATCTGCTGATTAGATCCTGCAATTTCGAAGCAGCCATAATAGTAATTGAAATAACAGTTGGGTCGTTGATGTTGCTGTTATTAGTAGTGGTGGTGGTCCTTGAGATCAAAGTGGTTTCCATCTCAGTAAACCACTACTTTATATAGGAAAATATTTACTTAATATGGGAAATATTTACCTGGTCCTAGTACATATCTCCACCTATTTATTAGCCCAATCACATTTTGCCATTTCAAATGCAACATAAAACTATTTTATTTTCTTAGTGGTATTATAAGAAAATGCAAAAATTCTATGAAAATTTACCGGCATAACAAAATTCTGTACTTATTTACCGACGGAATTTACTTTTCATAAAGTTGTAGGAAAAAAGTGTTCATAGTTTTCCATCATTAAAAATGGAGGCATTAATTACTAATGGAAATTAGTGACGAATAAGTGTATCCATCGTAAATATTGGCACCAATATTTCTCGATTAAAAATTTCTACTAAATTTTCCGACAGAATAGACAATTCAATAGGCAATTGTTCGAATATAAAACGATTTTCGACATAGTTGATATTTCCGTCTAGACATATTCAATTTACTGACAGTCTCAATGATTTTGTAGGTAATATATACCTACGGAATAATTGCTCCGTCGATAAATATCGACTTTCCCAACGGAATAACAATTATGTAGGGAATTGTTCAGAGATACAAAAATTCCCTACGGAGTTTGTCTTTCTGTCAGTAAATTTGCAATTTCTCGAAGGTATTGAAAACTTCGTAGGGAATATTTACCTATGGAATAACTTTTTCTTTCGAGAAATATTTTATTTCGTGATGAAATACACAAATCAATAGGTAATTGTTTACAGATGAAAGAATTACCTACTGTAATTCATTTTTCGTCGAAAATTTTTTAATATAACGACGGAATTGATAATAAGGAATTACCTACGAAATTTTCAATTCTGTCGAAAAATATTAAAGAACTAAATCAAAATCGCCCTCAATCTGTCTCACCCTAAATTCGAACCCTCTCTTTCTCTCTCTCTCAACCTCAGTAATCACGATTTTCATCGTATCGTCGCCTCCACATCTCAGTCCACTATTCTCATCTCCGTAACTGCCCTTCGTCGGGTTCATCTTCTGCTTCTGCTTTTTTTTTTTTTCCTTCAATTTATCTTCTAATTGGTTTTCCGTTCGGTTCCTCCTCCTCACCTCCTTCACCTAGTCACCGGTTAGTGACCAATTGCGAAAGGATTGAAGCCAAGGTCATGATTCAAGTTCTGCTTCACTATATGTTCTGCCACATGATTTTTTTTGAATTTTTTCCTACTTTTTGCTTCTTTTATTATTAGTGTAATTGCCCAAATACCGGTCTGGAAGTGTCAGTGAATAATTTTAATGTTATCATGATGATCGCAGCGTCGAACAGTGCAGGGAGTGAGTTTGCAGTGTCAAAGTTTAGTGATAAGTGGGTTAGAAATATAGTGATTTCGGGACGGGTGACACCGGGGGTGGCTATACAGCAAACCTGGCTGTCCGACACCCGAAAAATTTTAATTTCGCAAAAATGATCTGTGTCCCGTAAGGAATCTAGTGGTGAATTCGGAACTAAAAACGGAGTTAAATTGACCTCCGAAAGTCATTCTGAAATTGGCCTCCGGTTCGATTCAATTTGAACCGGGGTTTGACCGAGGGGTTATAAATAGTAAATAAGGCCTCATGAAAGTTGAGTGTGTAGAATAAGACAATAGAAGTGTTATCTGTGAATTTTGACAGTTTTAGAGTTGTATTTTACGGTAGAAGAAAAATTGATCGAATCAGACCGGTTTAGGCGAACTGAGGCCCAAATTTACTCCGATTGAGCTGAAAATTTTCTGGGAGCCTATTTTTGATGTTTTAAGATCAATGGAATTAGTTAGAAGTGAAAATAATGAGATAAACATATAGATGCTTTGGAAAAGTGCAATTGAACTGAAAAAAATGGAATTTTGGTTCAAATCGGTTGGACCACCTTGGTTGGACCAATTTGGTTCATTTATGGACTATATAAAGGAAGGAGAGGCTAGACTTCTCTATAAAAATCTTGCCAAAACCGACCTCCTTCTTCTTCTTTCAAAACCGTATGTTATTTTTCATACTTTCCTCCATTTTTCTTCATTCTTTCTTCAATATTTCTCCAATTCTTAGCCTCCCAAACAAATCTAAGTCCCTCTATAACATAAACACAGCAAGTGGAGTCCATTTGGATCATTGAAAGTGAAGAAAACTAAGTATTCAAGGTTATGCCCTAAATTTGAGGTAAGAGATTTAAGGGTTTTTAATTTAGTTTATTGGTCCTTATGGGGGTTTTTGAGGGTGTAGAGCACATTTATGATGTTAGATTTCATATTGGAAGTTTGGTTTTAAAGTTATGTGGATTTTTGAATTTGGCCACCTTAGGGAATAAAAGGGAATGATGGAGTTTTACGAAGTTATGGCATGGGAAGCATGTTTATGATGTGGAGAACAAGAATCTAAGGTGAGTGGATACATTATCCTTCTGTTTCCATTGATTATGTGTGAATTTTAGGTTATATTTAAGTGTGAAAATGAGATTTAGGCATGTTTAATTAAATCTAATGTGATATTCATAATCTATGGACTTAATATAGTGTATAAATATAATTACATGAAATTAAAACATATTGGAATGAAAACTCTAGTGTAGGCCGAATGGTTATTAAAGGATTTCCTCAAGATCTAATGATGATTATGGTATATAAGATCTAATGATGATTATGGTATATAAATGATGGATATAGTGTATATAATATGTTTAAAGCATAATAGAGTGATTAAAAGAATTAAAAGAAATTATAATGAAATGGTAAAGTAGTGGCCGAATGGTATATAAAGGGTTCAATTAAAATATATGATGAATTGTGCCATATAAATAATATTTGTAGCATGTTTAATATGTAAGGGGTATGAATGAGTGATTAAATAAAATTAAAGTACATGATGTGAAAAAGTGATTCATTGACCAAATGGTATTTATAAGGAATAAAGTGTGTATTTTGATAATTAATGTAATGTAATAGCATAATATGATTAAGTGATGATTACTGAGTGTGTATGTAAAGTGGTAAGTGAAAATTAAGTGTATGACAAAATAAGTGTGGTGGCATAATGTGATGTTTATATGAATATTGATTAAATATTGCCCTTAGTAGTTGTCTGGTAGGAAAATCTAGTCCAGGATATAATTGGCTAGCCATAGGGATTCCACACCACGGTACAAGTCATGGCGACTCGCTATTATAGATCAATGACGGTCTATTTCAGTGCAGTGTTATGTGTTTATAGTGTATCCAGTGATCAGTGTAGTGCAGTACAGTGAGAAATGGTCCTATTGGGATCATTTCATAGTGTAGTGATCTGTGAGATCCACGTCTCGCATATCCGGTCAGCAAATTTTCTACCGGGTGTATAGTAGGTGCATTCTAATAATTATGTGATAAAAGTGATTAAAATAGTGATAAAAGTGAAAATGAGTGAAAACGGGACTAAAATGAAGTAAATAGAATGTTTAGGGGTAAAACGGTAATTTTATAAAAAGTTGGTAAAAAATGAGCAAGTTAGGTAAAAAGTGTAAGTGTAAGGGTAATGTCACACCCCAAATCAGGCCTAGTCGGAATTTGCACGCGAAGTCGGGAATTTAAGGGTATTTCAGTAATTTATACTTGGGGGAAATTGGATAATAAGGATTTAATGGCAAAGTAATTAATTAAGTATGTTAAAAAGGAAAATGTTAGAGTGTGCTTATAGTGTATGGAAGTAAGATGTAAGTGGGTTTTTAAGAAATGCTATGGTGGGAGTTGTGTATAGTGCCTTGAAAATTTTTATTCAAGGAATGCTTGTATGTGGATGGTGTATGGTGCTTAGGAAGTGAATGGACAAGATTGTGACACTTGGGAATGTAGGGTGTTTGTTGGGGGTTTTTGTCTAGTGTGTGTTGTTTGGTAACATGGATTAAAGGCAATAATATAGTGGATTGTGTGTTTGGTACCTAAAATGGGAAATATCTACTCAAGTAATTATATGGTGTATGTGAGAGTATAGTGCCATCAGTTGTGGATATAAGTACGGGAACTAAGATGTGCATAACTGTGATCATGATCTTTCGAATGCCATGATTATACTTCATTATGCCATGCTTATGAAGATGCGACTTCGATTAGTTATGTCTATAAGAATATGAATTAATAGGTATATGAATGCAAACTTGAATTGTTGAATGCTATGGTTATAAGCATGCACACAAATGTGATTTTGTACTATTGATTGTCATGGTAAAGTATGTGAATCAAGATGCGTATGAATGTGCTCTTGACCTTGGAATGTTGTATATATTGTGTTATGTTACGTGCCCTCTCTCTCTAGTTTTCCCATTGTAATGATTTCGGCGTGTGGTCATGTGTTTACATTTCAAGGCATGATATTGTGTGGATTAGAGTTGCGCAGTGGAAGTGTGGTGGTTTGATGTTATGTCCTGAGTTCCAGTTAGCGTATGCATCTTGTGGCATGATAAAAGTATGTTTAGATAACTAGTGTTCTCGGCATGATAGCTGGGTGCGTTATTGCCCGATAATTGTATTGCATGTGCATGGGTTTTCCGCTAATGCATGGGTACTTTGGCATGATAGTTGTATGTGTATTATCTCTCGTGACTGTGCACGGTATGGTACTGATATCTGATACCCGGTAAGTATATGCATAAAAGTCTGTATGTATTTTTACATGAATATTTATATCTACTGTCATCCTTTGTCTGTTTGGGGCTTTACTTAACATGATATAAGAGTGTAGTTTTCGGACGAATATGATATTGAGATTAGCACTCAGGTAATATGTATAAGTACGTGAATATGAACTTCCGAATGCATGGCTTTCCTATACAGGCTTGTGTATCCATCTGTTGTGATTATTTGCATATGCCATTTGTGTATGTGACTTGCCTTGACGATCATTGTGAATAGTCGTCCATATTGCGTGTGTGTTCTCCCCACTAAGCGTTTATCGCTTAGCACGGGCTCTTTTCCCGTGCAGGTGGCAGGTTGTTTTCGGATCGAGTCACGCATCTGTAGGATTGGCCACATAGGAGCTAGAAGTTTTGTTATTTTGTCATCAGCTCCTGTATTTTGATTTCTGTAATCTGTAGCCTTTTGATTATATAAGGACCTTATTATAATTAAGTTTTCAGTTATTTCTCCTCTTTACGCTTCCGCTGAATGATCATATGTATGCATGTGTATATGTTTCGGCTTAGTGCCTGTGTGTGTATGAATTAATGTATGTCTAATTTTGCTTCTCAAGGTAAGTTTTAATTTCCCCGTGTTTTTGCATGATTGTATGCTTTCGCTTAGCGTAAGTGTGCATGTATGTGAGTGAGCGTCGGTTGCGCACCCGCGTCCTTCCAATGGGGACGTAGGGGGTTTTACAGGTAAAATTGTAATTTTGGTAAAATGTGAGGTTAAAATAGTAAATTAGTGAAAAAGTGATAAAACAAGGACCTAAATGTAATTTAGTGAAAATATAAGGTTAAAAGTGGTATGCAAGTGTAAAAAGGGTAAAATAGTAATTAAATAAGTAAATAAGAGTAAAAGTGTAAATTGGAAAATAAGTGAGGTTAAAAAGGGTAATTATTGAATAAGTGAGGGCAAAATAGTAATTAGGTGAAAAAGAGGACATAAAGGGAATTAGTGAAAAAGAAAGGATATGGGTGGTATTATGGAAAAAGTAAGGACATGAATGTAATTAATATAAAAGATGGGACATCGATGTAATTAATTGAAAAGTTAGGGACGCATGTGGAATTAAGTAAAAAGATTAAGGACTTAAGTGTAAGTAATTATAATTGGTGAAGTAATTATGGAATATGTATATATTTAATGTAATTAAAGTGATTTAATAAATAATATGATTGAAATAAGATCAATTAATGAATTAGTGTAAAAATATGTTAATTGGCAAAATAATGGTATAATTAATTAATTGGTGAATTTAAGTGGATTATTACATTGAGGAAATAGTTGGATAAATTATTATATTTAATAAATTATATTGAAGTAGTGAAAATTTATGCATTAAGTGAATGAATGATTTAAATGAGTGATTTAAGGATTAAAATGTAATTTGTGAGTTAATAATAATATAAATAGTGAGATTAATTATAACTAGTGGTATGATTGTAATTATAGTGAATTAAGGTGTTAATATTGGAATTTATGAACAATGTGGGCACTATAGTGTAATGTAAAGAGAACATTTTAGTAGTACCTAGATGGAAATTTGTATGCTAAATAATAAAGTAATGTAATAATGAAATTAAGTAGTGGCAATTTCGTAAATATAAGATAATTAAAGGCTAAATTCTAATTTAGCATAAAGTAAGGGACTAAGTTGCAAATTGACAATAATAAGGCTAAGGAAGGGATTAAAATGTAATTATGCAATAAGAGAGATAATAAATGCGTGTCTGTAATTAGTGAGTGAACAATTAAGAATTTTAGAATAACATTGTTTGATTAAATATTAAGTGAATAAGGGATTAAATTAATTATGATTTAACTACGATGCTAGTGACAATGAAGGGTAAATAGGTACATTAGTGGCGTTATTGTAAATAAGTGAAATTTATTGGACTTAAACTTAATTGATTATAACAATGCTAGTAATAATATTTAAGTGTAAATGGAAAAGAAATAGACTACTAAGTAATGAATAAATTGGTTTTATGTATATGTAAATTAAGAGTTGATATTTGAAAATAAATAAATAATAAGGTGGATAATGATGAAAATATAAATCAAGTGAAATGGAAAGATAGTGTTTAAATTGTAAGAAACATAGAGAGATTTAATTGTACAATTAATTATTAAGAGGCTATAGTGGATAAAAGAACAGTGTAAATTAATTGAATAAAGGTAATAAGTAGGATTGGCAAATTAAGTGTAGCAAAAATAATTAGAATATTATAAGTGCGTAATTGAGTATATTGGGAAATAAAAATTATAAAAATAAAAGTGATAAAGGATAGAATGAATAATAAATAGTGTTAATATAAAAGAAAATAGACAGGTCATTATTGTGAATAATAATATAAGTGACCAAAATCAAATAAGAAATAACATATTAGTAATGAAATTTATAATGACATATATGTGGACCAAATGAATAGTAAAAAGAGACAGTTATAGGTCAATCGATAGTTAAGTGATCAAGTATATAGGATTAGTATGGAAAACTTAATATAAGTATCCCCACTGGGCATTTTAATGCTCAGCGAGTAGTGTGTTAAATGCGCTCAGGTTATAATAGTTAGACGTGGCCGAAGACGTAGAAGCAATTGAAGATTGAGCAACAGCAAGGACCGAAGGATTTGCAAGGCATGTATACGATCGTAGTTGGGTAAAACTATGGTATAGGTAGGTAAGTTATATGTTAGTGTATTGTTATGTTTACTATGTATGTATTGTAGTGTATGTTAAAAAAAAAAAGAAGAAAATTCAGAGCTATCGAGTGTATTATTAGTGATTGACAATGCAGTGCAGTGTTGTGACATCTGGTATCCGTATCATTTACGGGTACAAGGGTGTTACATTTATTTTGGTATCAGAGCAAAGGTTTAGGCGGTCCTAAGATCGGAGTTAGTGTAATAATGATGAAGTGATATGTATACATGCCATGAATGGGTATTAATAGCAGAAGTGAGTGAAGGTAATGAAGGAAACATAAGGATAGTATAAGTTTACAGAATCGTAAGGGAGTGTAAGGTATGATAGCTGATGTAAGTGAATGAGTGGTCTGAACTGAATGACCTCGTGATATAGTGATATTGAAATGTGGAAGTGATGCATGAAGAAAATTTCGAGGACGAAATTTTATAAGTGGAGGAGAATTGTAATGGCCCAAATACCGGTCTGAAAGTGTTAGTGAATAATTTCAGTGTTATCATGATGATCGCAGCGTCGAACAATGCAGGGAGTGAGTTTGCCAGTGACAAAGTTTAGTGATAAGTGGGTTAGAAGTATAGTGATTTTGGCACGGGTGACACCGAGGTGGCTATACAGCAAACCCGGCTATCCGACGCCCGAAAAATTTTAATTTCACAAAAATGATTTGTGGGCTGTAAGGAGTCTAGTGGTGAAACCGAAACTAAAAACGGAGTTAAATTGACCTCCGAAAGTCATTTTTAAGTTGACCTCCGGTTCGGTTCAATTTGAACCGGGGTTTGACTGAGATTTGACCGAGGGGTTACAAATAATAAATAAGGCCTCATGGAAGTTGAGTGTGTAGAATAAGACAATAGAAGTGTTATCTGTGAATTTTGACAGTTTTAGAGTTGTATTTTATGGTAGAAGAAAATTTGATCGAATAAGACCGGTTTAGGAGAACTGAGGCACAAATGGACTCCGATTGAGCTGAAAATTTGCTGGGAGCCTATTTTTTATGTTTGTTAGAAGTGAAAATAATGAGAGGAACATATAGATGCTTTGAAAAGTTCAATTGAACCGAAAAACCGAAATTTTGGTTCAAATCGGTTGGACTGGTTTGGTTCATTTATGAACTATATAAAGAAAGGAGAAGCCAGATTTCTCTGGAAAAATCCAGCCAAAACCGACCTCCTTCTTCTTTCAAAACCGTATGTTATTTTTCATACTTTCCTCCATTGTTCTTCATTCTTTCTTCAATATTTCTCCAAATATTAGCCTCCCAAACAAATCTAAGTCCCTCTATAACATAAACACACCAAGTGGAGTCCATTTGGAGCATTGAAAGTGAAGAAAACTAAGTATTCAAGGTTATACCCTAAATTTGAGGTAAGAAAGATAAGATAAGATAAGGAGGAATCTCCTTTAAAAAAGCTAAAGCTACTTTAATAAAGTAGAGGAATATATTCCTCTTTACAAAAGATACTTTAATAAAGCTACTTTATTTCTTTATTGGCTCATGGGAAGGAGACATGTTGATATCTTCTGGATCAATATCTTGGAATCCGAGTTGTAGGGTCCAGTCAATGTCATCCATGGGGTCATTCATGTCCTTTTTGTCTTCAAGGATGGAGAGAAAATTCTGAGCCATTATTTCTGCATCAGGAGTGTTTAACAGAGGGTCAAGTGAGTCCAGCAAAGGGAAAGGATCCTGGGAGTCTTGGAATAAAGAATCCAAGTAATTTGGCCTCTGGGATTGTCACATCCCGTTTGCCCCCTAGTCGAATGAGCCAATTGTGTGTGTGTATATTTGCATGAGTTGGCATCATGTAAGGGTATTCTGGTAAATAAGCATGTTTTGTGGGTTTGTTCATGCGTGGAAATGCATATAGAAATATTGTGTGCATATTTGAAATTATAATCATTTGCATGTGAGTACACCATAGTAGGATATATTATTTAGGTGTCTCATTGTGTGTGTTGTGCATACAATTGTAGGGTATGTTGTAGTTGAGAGAGTCTAGTGTGTGTGTGACATAAGCTTCTGAGGTGTGAGTGACCAATCCCTTCACTAGTAGATTGACACATGTCTTAGGTTAAGAAAAGAAAAAGGAAAAGAAAGGAAAGGGGAAATCAGATTTTCTTCACTTGTTTCCCGTTCATCACCGTCCCCTCCCTCTTCTCTTCTCCTTCTTCTTCTCTTTTGAGCCTTAGTGAGATTCAAGGGTTGCTAGTGGGGTTTTGATAATCTCTTAGTGTTTATTGGTAAGTCTTATGTTGTGCATTTTCTAATGATGCAACATACCGCAAGTATACGGTGTACCGCAATAGTACTTTAGATATCGATCCCACAGGGAACGTGTTACACACTATTACTAATTGATTTTAATCTTGTTTACAATTATAAAATGATAGAGAAGTGGTTCTAATTTAATCTAATATGTAAACTTATTAAACCTAGTTAATGATAGGCAAAAGAAGATAAAATAAATCATGAAGAATTAAAAACAATGAACTTGATTCCATCATTTAGATTAACATCTTTCATCTTTTTATGCAAGCCAAGTTAGAATAAACTTTTAACTCACTCTCTCGACATGAATTAAAATGCCTAAAACATATAATTAAAATTCTAACTCACAATTTTCATTAATGAATTAGAGGTTTCTAATTACATATTTTAAGAATAAACACTAACCTATAGCAATTATCTCAATATACCAATTTCTCAAATATACCTTGATAATGAATCTCTATTAAATGTCGGATAAAGCAAACTCTCGAATTACTTTAACTTGTAAAGATCATGCAAAAGATATTAATAGAGAATCTACAATGAAAGACTATGAAAGTAGATAGAAATAGAAAGAATTATAATATGCAAGTTCATTAAAATGATATTCATAAAAATAGTGGAGAAGAATTAAAAATAAGAGAATAAGATAGAAGCCTTTCAACCCTTTTTCCCAATCTCTTGAAATAGATTTTCTCCTCCTTGATCTTCTTCTTCAAATCATAGAACTAAATAATGAAATTTAACTAAAGAAGAACTGTTTACAAAATACAGAAAATTCCTTAACTAAAAAAATTCATCATCCTAAAATTATAATTAAACTACATATTTATAGATATTAATCTAAGAATTGTGTCCCTTGAAGATGTCTCTTGGGAATGGTTGCACAATTTGGTGAAAGATGGTGACTTTTCATGTGATTTTTGGCCCAAAATCGTCCAACGGTCGCCTCTGTCGCGCTCGCAACGGTGTCGCGATCGCGACAGAACGCGCTTGCCCATTTCTTCCTTCTTTCCTCTCTTCGGTTTTCTTTTCCCTCTCTGGCCAGTCACGTCGCGTGACTTCTTCCCTTCTTTCTCTTCTCTTCTCTTTTCTCTTCCTTTCCTAGCCTCTCTGTGGCGTCACGTCGCGTGACCTTTGCTCACGCCGTGACCTCTCCTCTCGCAACTCCTCCTCTTCTTTTCTTTCTCTTTTTCTTCTTTCTCTTCTTCAGTCACGTCACGTGACCTTAGCTCACGGCGTGACTCCTTCTCTCTCGCAATCCCTTCTTCTTTTCATCCTTCCTCTTCTTTCTTCTTATCAAGTCACGTCACGTGACTCCTTGTCACGGCGTGATCTGCTCCTCTTCGTGATCTCTCTCCTTCTTTATCTGTTCTTCTCTTTAATTTTCACCTAAAAACACAGAAAATCAACATAAAAACTCAACTGATACAAATAAACATAATCTAATATATCACATCAAATTATACACACAATTACATAATTAATTACACAAACTCACACAAAATAAATACTAAATTATAGTTCAATTTAGCTCCTATCAAATTCCCCCACACTAAACCCTTGCTTGTCCTCAAGCAAGATCAAAGAAATAAGAAAATTTAATAACCAGTAAAAATTACTACAAAACACTGTTATTTAGCACATATAATAGAATTGAAAAGAACCAAAATATCTCATTCACTCATAATAAAATCAGTAAGTCAAAATTTAAAGGTATGCATCCCAAATTCAACAAATTATTTAACTTTACTAATGCCAACATAAAGAGTATGAAGTCTATTAAAACTAATCATGAACTAAAGAAAGAAAATTTAATCATAAAGTTTAAATTCTCAAGCTACTAGTTGTACTTAGGACATTTTGAGCTCACTTACCCTTAATCCAATCTCATGGCATTTTTAGACTTTGCTTTTTTTTTTCTTTGATTTTTCTTTTTGATTTCTAGCAAGAGAAAGTATATGGGTGCGTTTTACGCTCCATCCCATATTTTTGCAATTTTTGATATATATCTTGCTTTTCTTTTTTTTTTTTATGACTTTAGTGGGTGCATTTTATGCTCCATCCCACTTTTAACTTTTCTTTTTAAATTTAGTCCTCATCCATTATTGAAAAGATAAAAGGTAAGTATTATGGCTATAGTTTCCTTAAACAACTAGAAATTGAAAATTATAAACTAAATGAATAAATTCTAACTTTAAAAATATGGTTAGTTAAAAAGACTAAATAATTTATAATGTTGAAATAAGTAAAACAAAATAACTTGAAAAACTTAAAATACATCTCAAAAATTTTTTGAAAAACTGATAAAAATGAGCATAAAAGATAATAGACTTAACAACCTATACAATATACCAAATAAACAATGTTTTATAATAAAGTTTACTTAAAAGCCTAATTGAAATATAAAAACACATAAACAAAAACAATCATGCAATTGACATAAATAATGCATATACAAACTCACAAACACAGTCACAAACATCACAACACATAACACAGTCACTCCCCCACACTTAGAACTAACATTGTCCTCAATGTGTAGGAATGACACACAACAACAAATAAAAAGAAATAAATAAAATGAAAAGTAAGAAAACTCCCCTATCATGGTGAATTTGGAGGTGAAGGAACCCGAAATCCAGCTTGTGTCAGGAAACTATCAAATTTATACTCCAACCTCCTTTGACGTCGCTCAATGGCAGATAGTTGCTCTTGCATATTAGAGAACAACATGGGAATATTTTGGCTAGATGAGCCAATGTCAGGAGCAGCAGCCGCAGCAGGTGGAATATCTGCCATCTCCTCATCTTCACTTGCCTCCTCCTCACCTTCTTCATCTTGTTCCTCAACTGGTGGCGCAGCATTTCCAGCAATATCCCTCCAACATGATCGAGCACGTGCCGGAATTTCCTGAAAATTATTGCCAACAACTTCTCCACGAACTAACATAGTTTTATTAAAATAATGGCAAGGAAAAACTCTATAATAAGCATCAAGATCCACATTTAGATTGGTTGCAATACTAGAAATAACATGTCCATGTGTTAAAGGCGAATCATGCTTATGTATACATTGCAACAATTGACTTACTATCCAAAAAGGCCAACATACGTCCTTGCGTTTATGTACACACCACATCAAAAACAATTCATTATATGAAACTCTATTGAATTCGGACCTATTAAAAACCAAAGAAGCTAAAATCTTATGCAAAATCCAATACCTTAAATCTTTAATAAACATGGATTTAGCATCCCTAGCTCTATAACGAGTTTGCAAATCAGTCAAAAATGTCCAAAATTCATGAGGCTTAAAAGATTTAGGTGGCTCGGTCAAACCAGCTTGAGAAAATCTAAATATCCTATTCATCATAAAATAGGTTAAAGTATAAGGTGTACCAGCCATCCTAAAGTCTAACCAATTCTCGTTATCATCATTCTTTTTTAATGTGGTATAGAATTCTAAAACTAAATCAGGACGCACATTTTCATGCATAGAAGCAAATTTAAACAACCCACATACCCTTAACATATCATTAACTACTTCTAGCATACCAATTTGATTAAGTAAAGAGTCAGGAAAAAACTTACAGTGCATCAAATGCCTATTACGAAGTAGTAAATACCTACTGCCTTCGTCTACAGATAAAATGGGAAATAGAGCACCATAGTGAGCAGCAATATTCACTTCCTCTGTAGCTTCCTGCTCTTCTTGGTCAGTTCGGGGAACAGTGGGATTCTTTGTTCTCACCATATTTACTTGAGTTTGTTAAACAGATAATGAAACTATAGGGAAATAAATATACTGTCAAATGAAAGAAATCAACAAAAATAAATACACTAAAGGAAAACAGAAAAGAATAAAGAAAAAGAAATGTAAACAGAGAGAAATTACAAAAGAAATGTGATTTAGTTATACATAAATGCAACCGAAATACACTAAAGGAAAACACAAATAGACAGAAAAAAAAAATATAAACAGATATAGAAACAGATAATAAACTACAAAAGAAATGCCACTCTGTTATGCAAGAAAATACCGAAATGTAATATGCTAGGGTAAAGAAGGAAAGAAAAATGAAAAGATTTAGACAAACCTGGTAATAGAGTGAACAACCCGTAATCCCTAAAACTATTTAAGAAAAGAGAAGAAAAGAAGTAGAAATGAAATGCTGGAATAAAAAACGAGAAGAAAACAGAAGATGAACGGCCTCAAAAGATCTCGGTGAACGAAAGAGAAATGAAGAATGAAAAGAAGAAATGAAGTTATCAGTGGAAGAAAGGAAAAACGAAGAAGAAAAAGAAAGAAGAAAAAAGTGGCTAACAAGAGGGCTGCAACTCGTGACCTGTGTTAGGGAAAGAAAAAGAACAGTGAAATGAAATAGAAGATTAAAAGTCACGACTTTAGGGTTTTAAAATTAGAGTTCCCGCTTTTAAATTTTTCTTTTCCTGTGTTTTAATTATTAAATTGGAAAATTAATGTAATGTAATTGAATTTAATAATATAAATCAGAATAGAAAAGAAAACAAATAAAATAAGAAAAGAAAACAAAAATTTAAAAACTTACCTGATATACCCCTAAATTGCAAATCTCTCATCACGCGACGTGAGGCATCGTCACGCCGTGACACTCTGCACTTACCTGGGCGAAGTCCCTCTTCCTCAGATCAGCACGTCACGTGAAGTAGCATCACGATGTGACGCTTCTGAAATCGCTTGCGTTTTGGTTCATCGCCTTCTGTCGCGATCGCGATACTTGCCGCGATCGCGACAGAAGCAACGTCTGCACAAATTTTATTTTTTTATTCTTCTTTGCTTTTTTTTATTTATTTATTTTTTAATATATTTATTAAACAAATCTAATCTTACTAAATTAGCTGTGAAATAAAACAAATATGTTAGTAGCATGAAAATCTAGAATACAAAAATAAAACTATATAAACAAATTTAAAACAAAGTACAAAAACATAAATAAAAACAATATAATTAAGTAACCTAAATAAAAGAAATAGACAAATCATGGCTTAATATTCTCCCTAGGATTTTCCTCAGTATTACTTGGAAGGCATCCTAGATTCCTAGAAGGTAAACAATTAGCAAGTTGACCTATTTGAACCTCGAGATTATGAATAGAGGCTGCATGATTTTTAGAAATTTGATCAATTTTTGCCTCAAGTTTCTTTTGGCTTTCATATTGAGAATGCATCTTATAATTAATTTCCTCAATAAACTTATCAATTTTACCCTCAAAGGCCCCAAACCTATCTTGAGGTTGTTGGTATCCTACACCTCTATTTTGGTTGTTAATATTATTATTTCCCCATGAAAGGTTAGGATGATTTCTCCAACCAGGGTTATAGGTATTAGAATAAGGATTTCCACGTCCTTGACCTTGAAGAAAATTAACTTGCTCTTTATTAGCTATGCCTAAAGTGCAGTTTCCACTATCATGCCCATTTTGACCACACACATTACATGTATTTGATACATTACCTCCCATGCCTAGGCTATTAACTCTATGAGTTAAAGCCTCAACTTGAGCTTGTAATGCAACCATAGAATCTACTGAATGCATCCCCCTAACATTAGAATTATTATACTCTCTTACTCTTTCAGGAGGCCACATACAGTTATTCATAGCCATCTCTTCCAATAGCTCATATGCTGCATCAATTGTTTTTCTCATTAAAGATCCACCAGCAGCAGCATCAATAGTACCTCTTGTAGTTGAATTTACACCATTATAGAATGTTTGCATCAACAACTCTCTTGGCAAGTTATGGTGTGGACACATCCTTTGCAATTCCTTGAATCTTTCCCAAGCCTCATATAATGATTCATTTTCATTTTGAACAAATGTAGTGATATCCTTTATGATTTTTGCGGTTTTGGCCAATGGAAAATATTTTGATAAAAATGCTTGGGCCAATTGATCCCAAGTAGTTATAGATCCTCTTGTCAAAGAATTCAACCAAGCCTTTGCTTTATCTTTCAATGTAAATGGAAAAAGCCTAAGCTTGATTGCATCATTTGAAACCCCATTTATCTTAAAGGTATCACAAATCTCAAGAAAGTTTGCCAAATGAGCATTTGGATCCTCATTTGCCAAACCATAAAATTGAATACTATTTTGAATCATTTGTAACAATGAAGGCTTAATTTCAAATTGATTGGCATTTACCGTTGGTCTTACCACTCCTTGTTGAGCACCACTCAATGCAGGTGTGGCAAAGTCCATCAATCTTGGTGGATTTTGTTCTTCAGCCATGATAATTGATCTCCTATTTTTGTTCTTCTTTTTATTTGATTTCCGATTACTCAATAAAAACCTCTCAATTTCAGGATTTAAAGGCTCAAGCTCTTCTAAAGAACTCC
Organism: Excoecaria cochinchinensis; assembly: GCA_947683425.1. Classification (NCBI taxonomy): domain Eukaryota; kingdom Viridiplantae; phylum Streptophyta; class Magnoliopsida; order Malpighiales; family Euphorbiaceae; genus Excoecaria; species Excoecaria cochinchinensis. The sequence goes on from CANTUQ010000043.1 coordinate 12,163,021, forward strand.
TTGTACTAGGCATGAACTTCTAAAATCCTGTAAAAACAAAACACAAAATTAATTTAAACAAATAAACAAATTAAAACAAAACAAAATATTGTAATCCAAAATCATAAATCAATTTTTATAATGGCAAACAACCGTTCCCCGGCAACGGCGCCAAAAAAACTTGTTGTGCATTTTCTAATGATGCAACATACCGCAAGTATACGGTGTACCGCAATAGTACTTTAGATATCGATCCCACAGGGAACGTGTTACACACTATTACTAATTGATTTTAATCTTGTTTACAATTATAAAATGATAGAGAAGTGGTTCTAATTTAATCTAATATGTAAACTTATTAAACCTAGTTAATGATAGTCAAAAGAAGATAAAATAAATCATGAAGAATTAAAAACAATGAACTTGATTCCATCATTTAGATTAACATCTTTCATCTTTTTATGCAAGCCAAGTTAGAATAAACTTTTAACTCACTCTCTCGACATGAATTAAAATGCCTAAAACATATAATTAAAATTCTAACTCACAATTTTCATTAACGAATTAGAGGTTTCTAATTACATATTTTAAGAATAAACACTAACCTATAGCAATTATCTCAATATACCAATTTCTCAAATATACCTTGATAATGAATCTCTATTAAATGTCGGATAAAGCAAACTCTCGAATTACTTTAACTTGTAAAGATCATGCAAAAGATATTAATAGAGAATCTACAATGAAAGACTATGAAAGTAGATAGAAATAGAAAGAATTATAATATGCAAGTTCATTAAAATGATATTCATAAAAATAGTGGAGAAGAATTAAAAATAAGAGAATAAGATAGAAGCCTTTCAACCCTTTTTCCCAATCTCTTGAAATAGATTTTCTCCTCCTTGATCTTCTTCTTCAAATCATAGAACTAAATAATGAAATTTAACTAAAGAAGAACTGTTTACAAAATACAGAAAATTCCTTAACTAAAAAAATTCATCATCCTAAAATTATAATTAAACTACATATTTATAGATATTAATCTAAGAATTGTGTCCCTTGAAGATGTCTCTTGGGAATGGTTGCACAATTTGGTGAAAGATGGTGACTTTTCATGTGATTTTTGGCCCAAAACCGTCCAACGGTCGCCTCTGTCGCGCTCGCAACGGTGTCGCGATCGCGACAGAACGTGCTTGCCCATTTCTTCCTTCTTTCCTCTCTTCGGTTTTCTTTTCCCTCTCTGGCCAGTCACGTCGCGTGACTTCTTCCCTTCTTTCTCTTCTCTTCTCTTTTCTCTTCCTTTCCTAGCCTCTCTGTGGCGTCACGTCGCGTGACCTTTGCTCACGCCGTGACCTCTCCTCTCGCAACTCCTCCTCTTCTTTTCTTTCTCTTTTTCTTCTTTCTCTTCTTCAGTCACGTCACGTGACCTTAGCTCACGGCGTGACTCCTTCTCTCTCGCAATCCCTTCTTCTTTTCATCCTTCCTCTTCTTTCTTCTTATCAAGTCACGTCACGTGACTCCTTGTCACGGCGTGATCTGCTCCTCTTCGTGATCTCTCTCCTTCTTTATCTGTTCTTCTCTTTAATTTTCACCTAAAAACACAGAAAATCAACATAAAAACTCAACTGATACAAATAAACATAATCTAATATATCACATCAAATTATACACACAATTACATAATTAATTACACAAACTCACACAAAATAAATACTAAATTATAGTTCAATTTAGCTCTTATCATCTTATGCATTCATTTTGCTTTTGTACAATTCTTCATCTTCTTCCCTTGCATTTTCTGTTTTGGGTTTTTTAAGTTAGGGTTTTGAGTTGGTGTATTTTGTGTTTTGTTGCTTAGTTAATCCTCCAAGAGATCCTAAAGGCAAGGAAGTCGCTGGATCTAGTGGAACTAAACACTAGGAGCTAAGGATTTGAGGTTTGGGAATTTCTAATTTGAATGTGTGTGTATGATTATCTATTCTTGAGAAATTCTGGAAATTTGTGATGGATATTATGTTTATTGTGGTTTATATGCTATGGGATTAGTATTGGTTGGATGATTGAGCTTAGATTGTGGAGTTTTGAACTCATATTGTGATTTTGGGTAAAATGATGATGAAAAGTGAGGTATGTTAACTTGAGGATTTTGATTGTATAAATGATGATATTCTTTGAATTCTTATGTATGATTTGTTAATGGCATGACTCAATGATGTTGTATTTGGGCTTTTACCATTATTGGTGTGTGAATTTGATGATTGAAGTGAAAGTTTTGGGATTGTTGGCTGGAAAAGACCTGGAAATCGCACTGAGAAATCGCATCTGGGCATGGGTCACGGTGGCAACCAATTTGGTCACCACCGTGAGCCACGAACCAGATGCATTCTGCCGTGAAGCTTGGTATGTCACGGTGGCAACCAATCTGGTTACCACCGTGAGGTATCCAAACTTTGGTTTCTGCCTGGGCAGTGGGTATGTCACGGTGGCAACCCATTTCGTTACCACCGTGAGATACCCAAGCTTTCGATTCTGTTTGGCTTATTTGGGATGTCACGGTGGCAACCCATTCCGTTACCACCGTGAGATACCCAAGTTTTTGATTCTGTTTGGTTGCTTTGGTATGTCACGGTGACAACCATTCTGGTTACCACCGTGAGGTACCCCAGACTTGCTTTCTGCCAAGGATCCCTGGTATGTCACGGTGGCAACCAATCTGATTACCACCGTGACCTACCCTGTTTTTGCAATAAAACCCTTTTATTTCTGCATGTTGTAGGAATGTTAACTTATGGATTTTAGCATGCAATACTATGTATTTTGAACTATAATTATGTGTGTTCTGATCATCATAGAATGTGAATTCTTCGCTTGTCATAATTTTTAACTATGGCCATTTCTGTGTAATTCTCCGCCTGCCAGAGTCAGTCTAGTGGATAGTTAGGCATGCCTAATAGAGTCTTTGCTGCAGCTTCTATTTCGTTTCTGTTTGGACCCCGATCAGGTCCCCGAATGGTTCCCCGCGAACCCTTGAATGAATGGATCTTGTTTAAGATCCCCTTTGTAATGTTTTGTAAAAGTTAAATGTAAAATAAATTTCCTCGGCTCGTACCCGTAAAGTACTGTCCGTATCGGCTCGTACCCGTAAAGTACTGTCCGTATCGGCTCGTACCCGTAAAGTACTGTCCGTATACTCATTATCCACTACCTTGAGTCAGCAGGTGTTTTAGTGTTTCAATGCTTAAAGTGCTTGTATAAATTGTTCCATGAGCAAAAACATGTTTTATCCTTATGGATTCAATGATGAAAAGTATAATCTGTTATGAGAATATGATTATTGATATGAACCTTCTGATGAATGGCTATATGTACTTACGCATGTGAACTGCCTTGACGACCGTTGTGAATGGTTGTCTTTATGCTATGTGTGTTTTCCCCACTAAGCGTTTATCGCTTAGCACGGCGTGTTTACCCGTGCAGGTGCGGAAGGAGTTGCTTTTGGAGAGTCGTCGCCATCAAAGCCAACACAGCAGGGTCTTAGTGTAGGGCTTATTTTTTTGTAGCTTTATGATTCTTTTTGTATAGAACTCTCATATTTTGATTATGTATTAGCTTCCGCTTTTGTATATGAATTCTGGATATTGTAATTATCTGTGGCATCTTTCAGTTGATCAGAACAGTAATGTAATGCTTCAGTTATATTAATGTATGATCAACTTTCATGAATGGTGTTGTAAAGTTTTAAATTACCCTGTATATTGGTATGTATGTTTATGTGTGAATGTATGTTAGCCTGTATCTGTGTGGTGGCACCTTTATTCATACGACATCTCACTCCTTATCGGATGGGATCGCCTACATATGGGTAAGGGGTGTTACAGGGATGATTCTGCAGTATTAAAGATTGGAGGCTACAGGGATGAGAGCTCAACATTGTTAAGTTCACAAAGAGTATTATGAAGAGTCTTTTTTAATGCAGGGGGTGGATCATCTTCATAATTGTCTATAATTTCCCAGCACCATGCCTGGGGTTGAGACCAAATAGCATTATGGGCAGCATTCCACATGTATGGCCGATGGAAAAAGTACACAGCAGAGAGTTTTGTTGCTTCCTTTGGAGGTCGTTGCCATAATTTCCTGGACTGGATCTGTCTTAGAAACTCATGGCGCCACCATGATAAGGGCGCGTACCATTCAAGGAACTACCAAATGAATGATCCTTGTTTGGTTGCATCTATTAGAAGATCATAAGTTTCTACCAAGGGAAAAATAACTTCATGGGTGTATAGAACAGATAAACACCATAAAAACCATAATTCTTCCTCACAGAAAGGAAGATTAGGGTAGATCTTAAAAAGCATTGCCCATGGCTTATCAATATAGAAAAGGTTTTTTGCAGGGGATAGGTTCTTTTTAACAGAGAAAAGATGGACAAAATAAAACAGATGGCGGGTTGCATATTTCTTGATATGGGTAAGAGAGGCTAAGACACAGTTGGGAGGATGAGTTTCTTTTCTAGAGGCAGTGAAATGTAGAGTAGCAGGCTGGTTCTTTCGAGGACTAGGGTTAGGGCGAAATCTATCCATAGTATAGATTAAAGGAAGGAGAGTGAGTAAAGATGGTGAAGGAGAGGATGGTTTGTAAGTAAGTCGTGAGAGATAATCAGGGATGAGGTTCTTATTCCCTTTTATATGCGTAACCTGGAAGTTGTACTTACTAAACCATTCAGCCCATCTGAGAAGTTGGTGGTGAGCGACAGATGTCCCTTTGAAGGAAAGCATCTTTGGGAAAGATGAACAGTCCATGACAACTGTAAAGTTGTGACCAATCAGATGGAATTAAAATCTCTTTATGCCATTCTTAACTGCTAAGATTTCTTTAAAGGTGGAGTGATAATGGCATTCAGATTCTTTGAATTGTCCACTTGCATAACCACAGATGTGTCGTTTGTTGTCTGTTTCTTCTAATAGGACAGCTCCCCAGCATTCATCACTGGCATCAGTCTGGAGATATCTTTTTCCTGTAGAAGGGATATAGAGTGGTGGCAAGTTTTGAGTGGCTGCCTTTATTTTTTGGATTGATTGGGTATGGGTGGCTGACCAAGGTGGGGGTTTCTTTTGTAAAAGTTGAGTTAGTGGCCGAGAAAGGTGACTAAAGTGGGAAATGAACTGGCGAATGTAATTAGCAATACCAAGGAACTGTTGAACTTGTTTTTGTGACAAATGTTTATCAGGAAAATTAAGTAGTTCCTTAGCCAAATGGGGTTGGGGTTGATAACTGCTATTGGCAAAGTGCATGCCAAGAAAATCAATTTCTTTCTGTCCAATAATCATCTTAGATGGTGAAAGCATGATTCCATGTTCCTTTGTGAGATCAATGAAGGACTGTAAGTGAGCTTTATGAGAAGGAACATCTGGAGAGAAAATCAAAACATCATCTATGTAGATTAAGGCAAAAGAAAGGATTGGGTGGTAAATCCTGATCATGGTTTGTCGAAAAATGGATGGTGCCGTTTTAAGACCAAAAGGCATGACAGTCCATTGATAATGGAAATTGGGTATGCAGAAGGTAGTTTTAGGACGATCGTGAGGTTGAATTCCTAATTGCCAGAAGCCAGCTTTGAGATCAAACTTTGAAAAAACTTTTGCATTGTGGAGGAATGGGAAAAGGGAAGATATTTTTGGTAAAGGATATTTATTGTCTTTGAGAAAAAGGTTAAGTGGTGTATAGTCAATGACGAGGTGCTTCTTTCCTCGAACTTGTTCAGAGTGCTTGTTGACATAAAAGGCTTGACAAGCCCAGTTAGATTGAGTGGGGTCAATCAGTTTTTGGGCCAACAACTGTGAACATTCTGCTTGGGCTAAAGCACAGTCATCAGGAGACATACCAGGGTGTGTGGCTGTTGTGGGGTTTACATCTTCTGATTTTTTGAAAGGTAAGGTGATAAAAAACTCAAGTTTGGTCCAAAGTGGGTTGGAATGTTTAGTGAGAAAGTCAACATGGGAGGTTGCACAACAAAAGGTTTCTAATTGGGTTTGAATTTCTTGGAATGGGCCTGGGCCTGGGTCATATACAGTAAAGAGTGAATGGGTAGTGGTATAGGGCTGAAAGTTTTTCTTATGTTTAAGGCCAATATTCGAAGATGAGGCATCTGATAAAGAGCATCAAATCCAAATACAAGATCTTTGCTGGGAAGATCTGAACCAAGAGCATGGATCCAGATATAACAATCAGGAAAGAATTGGATTTTTATAGGATGCTTGGTTCTTTTTGTGATGGTTAAGATGCCTTGGTTGGCTGCTTGGAAGTGCTGGGTATATGGTTTCCAGTATGAATCAGGACGGACTTTTGGGTTAAGAATAGTATTGTGGGCTCTAGTATCAATGAAAGCAATGATGCTAATGGGATTAGCATATTTATCAGGAAATACTTTTGCTGGGACCAATGGAATGGGGTGAGTGGAGAAGATAGAAGTTGATGTTGGGGATGGTAATGGTAATGGTTTAATGGTGGAAATTTCAGAAATAGTGTCAGAATCAGAGGTATCATCGTCAGAATCAGAATCAGAATACTCTATAGCAAAAAGAGTATATGGATCAGGTTCTTCATCTTCAGAGAAGAGTGATTCAACATCATCATTTTGGATATTGATGGGAGAAGACTGCTGTATGTGTTAAAGTAGTTGTTGAGACTTTTTCTTTTTTGGACATTGTTTTGCAAAGTGACCTTTCTTTCCACAAACAAAACATTTATCTCCTTTTGGCTTGTGTCGTTTTCGTCGATAAAATCGAACTTTCTTTTGTTGGTAAGGAGAATGATATTTGTTGAACTTCTTTGGATATCTGAACTTCTTATGCTTCCTGGGATAGCATGAACAATCCTTTTTGGGAAAGCATTTAATTTCCAAATCTGGTCTTTTGCATGCAGCTTTGATCTGAGGATCTTTTCCTTTGAGAAAAGTGTTCTTGATCATTTTTTGAGAAGCACAAAGTCGTTCAAGTGCCATGAGAACTCTTTGATAAATCTGCCCTAAAGAGAGAGAGTTCAACTGGATACCTTGTTCCCGAAGATAGAACATTGTGCTATCAGAAAGTTATTCTGGGATTGAAGACAAGAATCCCTATTTTAGATTAGGATCATTTGCTCCATTAAGCATATAAAAGAGTTTAGACATTCTTTTATAATGCTTATTTAGATCCTTGGGAAGGAGAGAACAACATTTCATTTTGAAAAATTTATCGCGGGAGGTATTCTCAAAATCTCGAACATCACCAATGAACTCAGCATGGATCTTCTGGAGTACATAAGTGATAGATTCAGATCGGACAAATTGAGTCTTTGAGTATTCATCAAGGCGAGTAAACCAATCCCTTAGTCGACCCATGAATCTGCATTGGAATTCATCAAGAATGGGTTCTAAGGTAGTAACTCCTGGTGGACGTGTTCGTGCTTTAAGATCAAGCCAAGCAAAAAACTCTTGGAGACGATCACGCCATTTATCACTGGAGATATCCTCAAATTGGAACCATGGGCCACTTATGGGTCTGGAATTAGCAGGGAGTGGAGTAGCAGTATCAGCCATTTCTTCTTCTAGCTCTTCTGCTTCATACTGAGTAGTAGTACTCTCAGCAGGATCTACCATAAATAAAGGAAAATGCTTTGGATCTAATTCATCATCAGAGATAGAACTAGAATCACTTTCATCTGTATCTGTTGTTTCAGATGAATTATCAATAGTGGCAGATGAGATAGCAGGTAAAGTTTGCAAGGCCTTTTGTTTCAGTGTTTGGATTATGGGATTTGGATATGAGGGTTGTTGGATCATGTGAGATACTGGTGGCTCAGAGATAACAATGGCTTTTTGTTTGAGATCTAGAGATGGGATAGTTGGTGTAGTTGGTAAATCAGATGTAGAGGGTATATTTGGGGTGAGAGATGTGGTGACAGGTTGAGGTAAAGATTGAGAAGGTTGCTTTGGTAGTTTAACTTGTCTAGCAAAGTTTTGTCTCATGAACATCTCATGAGAGTATCCTAATGCTTCAAGTTCATCTTGGGATGGTTCAGAATATGATGGAATTTGTATGGAAGTTTGATGTGTATATGGCATAAAGGTGGAATGATAAAATGGTAAAGAAGGTACGAAAGTTGGAGGTGGTTTGGCTAGATCTCTTTTGATTGTTTCAATCTCTGCTTTCAATCTTGTAGGTTCAAGGGCCTTTGCTTTGAAGGTAGCATCATATGTCCGTTCAGCAATGGATGTCATCAGTTGCTTATCCAACTCAGCAACTTGATTCTGTAATTTTGCAAGCAATTGATATGCAGCAGCATTTTGAGTTGTAATCTGAGAGTTAAGCTTATCAACACGAGTAGAAACATGGTCAACTTTTGTTTCTATCCGATGTAATAGCTTATTCTAAGCAAGAGAATTCTCAGATTGCCAATTAAGTACTGCTTCTGCTAGTGACACAGATCTAGGAGTTCCTTCAGTGGAAATTCCTGGAGATTTAACAAAAGGTGTTGTTCTGATTTTTGTGGTAGGGTTAACTGTTTCAGAAAGAGTAGGAAAATCTTCAGTATAGTCAAGAGTGGGTTAGTACATACAAATAGCAGAAAGAAGGGGTGTGTTTTGTACTTTGGGTTTCCATAAAGAAGGAGAAGTGGAACAGGGTTTTTTGAGTAATGGTTTTGGTGATGGTTTGCATGTGTTTGGTGTAGGAGTTGGTTTAATGGGTGGTTTGTACCAGGAAGGAGAAGTATAACTTACAGCATAATCATACTTGCCAGATGGTTGGCCAAGAAGACCAACTGAGGGATCATCATCTTCATCCAGGTGGTCCTGGAAACGAGCTTCTGAAGATGTTTTCTTTTTGGCTTTTCATCTCCGTCTCCGGAGATCCTCATCATCAAGATTTGCTTCCAAGTGGTCTTGATAACAATTATCACAATCACAAAGATCCCAATAGCAATGACCATCTCTTTTATAGGCATAAATAGGACGGCCATCATTGTTAAAGGCTTCAATTGGGATACCATCTTCTTGTGGAAAAGGCTGCATCATAAATTGTGTTGAAAAGGCAGGTGCTGTAGTAGAATCAGCTAAATCTGTCTCAGGAGGAACGAATTGAGTTTTAATCATACCATCCGGTTTCTCAAGGAAAACAGGAGTAGTAGACTGAACTGGCTGCTTTTGTTCATGAAGGATCTCATAGCTTGTTAGCCATGATTTTGGGAAGTATTTAAGCAATTGTTCTCTTGTCAATTGTTTTGGAATTTGAACACAGGTTGGAACCTGGTTAGAATCAGCAGAAATAAGCAGAGCATTATTGGATCCTGGAAGAGAGATGTCTATAGCATGGTTTTGAACTCTATAGATCATCTGGTAATGGAGTGTTGCTACTTCAGTTGTTTTCACCTGATCTATTCCAGTAATCTGAATCTGGACCTTCAGATTATCAAGAATATAAGGATCATCCAACCTCATATTGAAGTTGGATGATCCTCATATTCTTGATAATCTGAAGGTCTAGATTCAGATTACTGGAGCAGATCAGGTGAAAACAACTGAAGTAGCAACACTCCATTACTAGATGATCTATAGAGTTCAAAACCATGCTATAGACATCTCTCTTCCAGGATCCAATGATGCTCATCTTAAGTCTTCTCCTACGTTTGAATAAAATCTCTCTTCTTCCATTACTTTCTCAATTCCTCCTTTCTCTTTCATTAGAATATCCTTCTTCTTTAATCTTGGATCCTGCTATCTAATACTCCTAGGTTTATGGAATGTCTCATTCTGATGTATGTTGGGATATTTATTCAGATTACTGGAGCAGATAAGGTGAAAACAACTGAAGTAGCAACACTCCATTACCAGATGATCTATAGAGTTCAAAACCATGCTATAGACATCTCTCTTCCAAGATCCAATGATGCTCATCTTAAGCCTTCTCCTACGTTTGAATAAAATCTTTCTTCTTCCATGACTTTCTAAATTCCTCCTTTCTCTTTCATTAGAATATCCTTCTTCTTTAATCTTGGATCCTGCTATCTAATACTCCTAGGTCTATGGAATGTCTCATTCTGATGTATGTTGGGATATCTAAGAGGATAGTCCTAAGTTGAGGCCAGGAAGAACCGTTGTTGGACAGTCATACCTGGTATCCAACATAGTCAGTTTCGATGTGTTTCATAGTCCCTAGGGCATTTGGTATCAGAGCCTATAGATTCAAGATCAAGGTATTTTAATGAAAGGGAAATTTTCATATCCATGGCTTCTCTTAGTAGTTTATCTTTATCTTCTTCCTCTTCTTCTAGATCTTCTTTCTCTCTTTCACCATCTACCATCAAAAAGCTTGATTACCTTTATGAGCTTAATTTTCTGGATGAATCCCAAAAAATCCAAGACTCTCATTTACCTTTTCTTAACCCTTATGATGCTTTTACTAAAACACCCAGATCCAATGTTCTTTGCAATATTAAGATACTTATTCGTCAGCCAAAGTCTCATGTTAAAGAATACATACAGTCCTCTTCCTTTTTGCAGCATTCCATCAAAGCCACTGGACAAGAACAGTTCATTTCTCTTGATGTTCCTTCTGAATCCATTCCTTATTGGATAAATCACGGACTGACTCATCTCCACTTTGGAGCAGTCAGAATTGCTGTAACTTACCATGGACGAAAAGCACTTCCTGTTTTTGCACGAATTGCTCTCCTTGATACAAGGTATCTCACTTATTCACAAGCTGTCATCGGCATTATACAAACCTCCTTAATTGCTGGAACAGTAATGCTCACCTTCTACCCCAACTTCAATATGAGGTTGGATGATCCTCATATTCTTGATAAGTTTGGTTTTAAAGTTATGTGGATTTTTGAATTCGGCCACCTTAGGGAATAAAAGGGAATGATAGAGTTTTAAGGAGTTATGGCATGGGAAGCATGTTTATGATGTGGAGAATAAGAATCTAAGGTGAGTGGATACATTATACTTCCTTTTCCATTGATTATGTGTGAATTTTAGGTTATGTTTATGTGTGAAAATGAGATTTAGGCATGTTTAATTAAATCTAATGTGATATTCATAATCTATGGACTCACTACAAGAAAATTAAGAAATAGCAAAAGAAATTTTTTCGTTGCTAAATAGCAACGGAATTCCATTTTAGCAACGGAAAAATTAATCTGTTGCTATTTTCAGTTAAGTTTTATACAAACAGCAACAGAAAAGTTTTTGGTTACTTTCGGTCGCTAAAAGAGGAGGGAACAATTGGCGCGCAAAATTAGCAATGGAATTCCAAAACCGTTGCTAAATATCGCGGGAACGATGAGTAGGAAATTTTTTGAGCGAAAAATAGCAACGAAAAAATTTTTCGGTTGCTAATTTAGCAACGGTTATACATTTCCGTTGCTAATTGCAGAAAAATAGCAACCGAAAAAATATCGGTTGCTAATATAGTAATGGAAAAAATTTTCCGTTGCTAAATGTTTCAAGAATAGCAACCGAACTTATTTCGGTTGCAAATATAGCAACGGAAAACAATTTCCGTTGCTAAAAGGGAAAAAATAAATTTTTATATTGTTGAACCAGTTAGCATAGGAAATGGATTTCGGTTGCTATTCTTTTAGTAAAGAATAATTTGCAATGGTTTCTCTAAGCCATTGCTAAATTATCCTAAAATAGCAACCGAATTTTAATTCGGTTGCTAATTTTTTATATTTAATACTATTTGCAACGGAATTGAAAAACCGTTGCTAAATTTTAAGCGAATAGCAACCGAAATATATTCGGTTGCTATTTTTTATAGTTAAGAGTAATTTGCAACGGATTTTAATAACTGTTGCTAAATGACTAAAATAGCAACCGAAATAGATTCGGTTGCTAATATTGAAACAATTAGCAACGAAATTAAGAAACCGTTGCTAAATGTTTGGATAATAACACTATTTTGCAACGGATTTGAAAACCGCTGCTAAATGTTTGGATAATAGCAACTGAATAGAAATTCGGTTGCTATTTTTTAATAGCTAACATTTTTTTGCAATGGATTAGGTAAACCATTGCTAAATTTCTGAAATATAGCAACCGAATTTTTGTCCGTTGCAAATATAGCAACGGAAATATTTTTCCGTTGCTATATGTTAAATATTTTTCATTAGAAATACCAACCGAATTATATTCGGTTGGTAATATGGCAACGATAGCAACCGAATTAATTTCGGTTGCTAAAATTAGGGTTAATTCCGGATTTTAATCTCATGTTTTTCCACATTTCTTCTTCACCCAATACACTTACGCCGATCCCTCTCCCTAACCCCCGCTATTTACGTCTTCTGCTCCTCCAATTTTCGGCATTCCCACTACCCCTTAGATCATAAGAGTGACGACCACGATCTCCGACGCCGCCGCTCCGTCGTGCCCCTACCCCACACACTTGTGCCGATTCCTCTCCCTAACCCGCGTTGTTTGCGTCTTCTGCTCCTCCAATTTTCGGCGTTCCCACTCTTAGATCAGAAGAGCGACGACCACAATCTCAGACTCCGTTGCTCCGTCGTGCCCCTACCCCACATATCAGACACAGTATAGTTACTCCCACAGCGCCGCTGCTCCCCCACCGCCTTGCTCCCTCACTCGATTAGCTTGAGGAAAATCGGGTAAGTCATTTTTAGTTCCAGATTGTGTGTCCTTGATGTCCTCAGCCATCGATTCTTTTCTTTTCTTTTGTTGTTTTTTTTCAATTTTCAGCTGATTTTGGTTGAATCTTCTGGAGATTTCACATTATTTCTTTTTGTGTGCTTCCAACAAAAGAATCCAGTCTCACATTTTGGATTGTGTTAGTAAGTTTTCTTATTTCTTTATCAAAGTAGCTTTTTTATGCTAATTTGATTAATTATTTTTGTAGCTTGTTTATATAGTGTTTAGTCTAGTTGATTCTTTGGCTTGTGTTTCTCTAATGGCTGTATTAGCTCAAGAACTTTCAAAAATCATCAATGGCCTGAATGCGAAGTGATACACACGAGTTTCACTGGTACATTTGTATTGTTTTCCCCCCTCTGTATTAGCATTTTTTTGTTTTGTGATTGCCTTCAGTTTCATTGCTAGTTGCTTCTTATATCATGCATACAAATGCATTTCCATTTAAGAAACTCTAGGTAGAACACAGAAAATTGTTTTTTGCATATTGTTTGGTAGTAGAGCATTGAGAGGGTTTTGGAAACTGAGGCAGTTTGAAATTATTTTGGCATCAATAGGAGAAGGGGAACTATCAAAGAAACAAATACATAAGCATTAACATTAAGAAGCAGAGCATTTTAACTGGTTTTATTGGTGGCAATGCTGCTTATCTGAGAAACATTGCAAGAAAGTTTTTTTCTTTTATGTTCTAGTTTTATAGTCTTTTTTAGGTTCTGTTACCATTATAAAAGAGGTAGTTGTTACATATAAATTTGTAACTCCGTCAATCATTTTGTAATAGCAAAACTCTAAATGCATTCTTTCTTTCTTCCTATGGAGATGTTTTTTCTCTCTATGATGAATTGCTATTTCTCAGAAGGAACCATTACATGCAGTTAGCTACTGCGTTTAGGCCTTTTTTTCCCCATTTAGTTAGGATAGACATTGAAATGTGCAAAACTTCTTCATCATTGCAAGCTCTCACTGTGATATGTATTGATTGTACCTGATAATTCTGCAAATATGACTTCTGATGTAACTGGTTTAGCTAGTATATCACAATCGGTGAACCTTTTGCACAAAGATTAAAGAAGGAGATCAGCTAACACTATTGGAGCCTTATTATCGTTGTGCTGACTTTTCTTGGAAGGATAAGGTATCTTATCATGCATATCTTTTACCTTCGCTGTTGGTTCAAATGTGGGTCCAATAATAAATATGCCTTGGCTATTTGTTTCTTGTATATTGTTTCCATCTGAATAATGAGGATAAATTGCTCTTGCCTTTGATCCTGCTAGCTTTAATATGATGCACAAATAATAAAACGGGACAATGTATTCCAAACATAAAAAATCAAAAACAAATTATAACATCTTACTAGAAGTATGCTGTACTAGTATAGGAGAAACATTACCTTTTCTGACACAAAGATAGCAATTAATGGTGAGATATGGGTTTATACCTCAAGTAGGATGAGCATAAAATGAACAATTGATTGAATTTCAACAAAATCATAATTATATATGCAGTAAAATATACATAACATACTACTAGTTATGGGTAAGCACCTGCCCACATTGGAAACAGTCAAAGATTTAGATGCTTTTTTACATCAAAAGCTGAAACTTCCTAGTGAACTTGCTTTCATCATTTATTACTGGAAGGTGGCATATTGATATTGATTATGATGGTGATGGTGATGGTGATGGTAATGGTGATGATACATAACTTTTTGCTATTTTTTTATGAATTAGTTCAACGCAAAATTCAAATTATACAACAGAAATTTCAACGAGGGGGCAAATGTAGAGTTGGGTGGAGAACTGAGATTGGTAAGATTTCTGTCTTACCTTTTTTTCTTTGAGGAAGTCGACAAATTTTACTTCTTATTGACTTGGTTTCTATGTTTTTCGTTTTATTTTCAATTGATTACGAAAAAATGGAAAGCGATAAGCATTTATAGCAATTCTGCTACATGAAATGGGACTATCTGCTTTGGTTTCTACTAGACAGGTAATGTTTTCCTTAATCAATTTTAATTTATGTATTAATACTTTATACGCTTCATTCTCAAGAAAAGGAGTGTGATTTATGTAAATAGTGAATACTTTTACAAATAGGAGGAGCAATTATTTTTTTCTTTTTTTGAGACCTAATTATTTAGACTATTGGTGATTATATAAACTGGTTGTGATTCTAAAAGGCAGTGTTTGTGGGGTGCATTGATACGATGCCAACAACATATGTCTATATATCTTCACCTAATTACATGAGATTGTCAAATATGTACCAAAATACTTTCCTTCTCTTCGTTTCTTTGTCGGATTACTTCACTCTTCAATTTGTTTGGTGAATTTTATGTTTTAGCGAAACTAATTTTATTGTCTAACTACCTCTCCATTAATTAGCTTGCTTTATTGCAATTTTGGCTATTTTGACTCTGTCTATACGTGGAGGGAGTTTGGTGGAAGCTGGTTTTGATTCTATTTGTACGTGGAGTGGGTTTGGTGGAAGCTAGTTTTTCTCATCAGATTTCACCCGCTAAGGTCATGTATCTTTATCCATTCTCGTAATATATACAAAAGAAAAAATGTCTGATTTCTCTTTCTTGCTGTCATATTTATCCATTTAATAATACTATTATATCTTATTTCTGCCTGCTCCGATCTAACTTAGCTCGTATACATTGATAACTTGAGTGTTTTTTGTTTTTATTGCCTCTAATTTTCCTAAACTGACTAGCTAGAATTTTAGTAGTGACTTTGCTTGAAAATTGCACCATTTTAGTAGGCGAAAGGGATAAAGCTGTGGACTAGGTTCTAAATATTAGATATCTAATTGTACAATAGGTTCTAAATTATGTAACACTCTATGCTGAAATGGTTACCTTGTGCACAACCAGTTTATGGATATAGGGGGAATTGATGGATTATTTTTGCAAAATTATTGAGATACTTGAAATTGAATATCCCGCATTGCCGATAAAATGATGTGTGCTGTTTAAGTGTGAGTGGTTTGATCCTACTCCTAGCATCAGAACAAAAGTACATAGCCGATAAAATCTCACAGAAATCACCCAGCGGAGAAGATTTAAACAATTTGAACCTTTTGTTTTGGCAATGCAAGCAACCCAGGTGTATTATGTCCCTTATCCCAGCTTAAGAAGGGATAAGTCAGATTGGTTAGCAGTCGTCAAAGTAAAACAAAGAGGTGTTTTTCACAGACAGGCAAAGGGAGAAAGCAAAACAAATGAAACTGAAGCATTTCAGGAAGAAGAAGCAGATGTACATGAAATAAATGCATGTTTGGAGAATGAACTGTTAAATTATTCAAATAATGAATTTATGGAAATCCAATCTAGAGAGGATGAAGAATCTGTATAGGTCATCGGTAACTAAGTAATGTAAATGTTAAGAATGTGTAAAATGAATAAGTGCATAAAATGTTAACTGAACTTAATGGTAATAACAAGCGTAGAAAAAAGAAGACGTATTTTAAATATTTAAGAAACAGAGATTTGTTTTGCTTGATGGTTTATGCTACGAACTTTAGCAAATAAAGTAATGGAAAGGGTTAAGTTTTGCAATAAAATTGTATGCCCCTCTTTCCCTTTTCTTTGCAAGTTAACTTCCATAATATGCTCATTCTATTACAGTCATTTTTTTTATATATTTTTATATAAACTATGTTTTAGTTGTTAAAGTGTTTCAAGAACTCAGACACCTTATAACAATGATCTTATCTACTAGAAGATTGAATATTTTAATGTTCCATTAGCTCCCAACAAATTGGAGGCAATTGCAATTCGAGAAACTCTTAGTTTCATTGAAGCTCATTTTGATCATGTGTTTTGGTTGGAGTTCGATTATTTATTTGCTACTTTGGTTGATTGCATGATTTTGCTTACTAAATTTTGCAAAGGAAACATATTGTTGTCTGCATTGAATTTGGAACACTTTCATTTGTATAAGCATGCTTATTTTATACATGAATTAGATTTTTCATTTGTACTAGTTTGGTGTATTTGTTCAAATACTGATTAATAAGTAGTTTGGTTTTCTTCTCAAAAAAAAAAAAAAGTAGTTTGGTTTCAGCCATATGCTTAGTTGGAATATCATGTGAACTTAGTTATGTAATGTTGTGGCAGTTTTGTTAATAGGGATTAGATTTCAATAATTGTTTTTAACATGCTCAGTGAATATGCTTCCTTACACTGCAAGAAAATTAGGAAATAGCAACGGAAAATAGCAACCGAATATGTCATTTTTTCGTTGCTAATCAAAATTAGCAACAGAAAATAGCAACGGAAAAATTCGTTGCAAGTTTGTCCGATGCTAAAAATACCAACGGAATTCACTTTCCATTGCTATATTTAGCAATGGAATAAGTATTCTGTTGCTAAAAATAGCAACGGAAAGTGTATTCCGTTGGTATTTTTAGCAACCGAATTAGTAACGGAAATACCAACGGAAACATGATTTCGTTGCTATATTTAGCAACGGAATAAGAATTCCGTTGGTATTTTTAGCAACGGAAACACTAATCCATTGCTATTTTCTGTAATTATATTTAAATAAATATTATCCAACTAGCAACGGAAATGCGAATCCGTTACTACAGATAGCAACGGAAATCCGTTTCCTTTGCTATTTTCAACAGTAAATTAATTATTTTCTTTAAATAAATTAATTTAACCTAGCAACGGAAACATTTTTCCGTTGCTAAAAATAGCAACGGAATCCTAATTCCGTTGCTATTTTTAGCAACGGAAGAATTATTCCATTGCTATTTCGAACAGTGAAAAATAATTTTTTTAAAATTAATATAATTCAAATCCTGTATATACTGATAATATATAATTATCGATAATATAATGTCTTATAAAAATTGTAATACACAATAATTAAAAGTCTGAAAAAATATTATAATATTATAAAATAAAAATTCGGGAAAACCATCACAAAAGTAAATTCAGTACAAATATGACTGTAAAGTAGAAACTGGTGAAACGGTCACAAACACAATATAAATTCAGTACAAATAACGACATATTACAAATCCTACATAGGTGGAGGTAAAGGAGGCCGATCTGGCTGCTGAGCACAATGTGTTTCCAAATCTTCAACCCGATTCTTTAATTGCGTTACAACATCCATCAACATAGCGAGTGTGGTCTCTAACTGAACGACTTTCTGAGAAGACTCACACCGTTTACTGCAAGCAGGTATGGATGATGCAGAGGACTTCGCATGGCAAGTGTTTGCAATTGACCCTAAACCAAAAATCCTTCCACGATTATTCTTACCACCAACTGCTTCAAGAAATATACGACTCTCATCAACACTTTCAGAGTTCTGCCGCTGTTGTGTGAGAGTCTCTTGTATTTGCTCCTGCCATTATAATAATTACAATTAATTAGCTATAATTTTTTAAAATAATTAATATTGATGTATAAAGTTTACATACATTGAGTTCTCTGCAACGGGTATTGACGAATGTCTGCCCATCATGCTTCTTTGTGTGAGTATGCATAAATAATTCAGGATATGTAGGTTTCCTACCCAAAGACTTTGCCTGCATAAGAAGCAATTTAAGGAAGCATGTTTACTGAGCATGTTAAAAACATTTATTGAAATCTAATCCCTATTAACAAAACTGCCACAACATTACATAACTAAGTTCACATAATATTCCGAGTAAGCATATGGCTGAAACTAAACTACTTATTAATCAGTATTTGAACAACTCGACCAAACTAGTACAAATGAAAAATCTAATCCGTGTATAAAATAAACACACTTATACAAATGAAAGTGTTCCAAATTCAATGCAGACAATATGTTTCCTTTGCAAAATTTAATAAGAAAAATAATGCAATCAACCAAAGTAGAACTTTAACATCAAAAGTTGGATATGGATATACTATTCCCAATACAATATTGTTCGCAATACTTTCAATTCAATTTTAGCACATATTTTCGTATCATATTCGGTTGCTAAACTTCATAGCATAAACCATCAAGTAAAACAAATCTTTATATTTTAAATATTTAAAATACATGTCTTCTTTTTTCTACGCTTGTTATTACCATTAAGTTCATTTAACATTTTATGCTCTTATTCATTTTACACATTCTTAACATTTACATTACTTAGTTGCCGATGACCTATAACTGTCGTTATTACTATTCTTTTGGTATAAATTTTGGCATTACGATGGCTTATAAATTGTACTACCCAAACCTGCAAATAGGAATTTTCACAGCCCCGGCAAGGGCATAACAACATATTCATCCTATATCCATACATTTCCCAAACCCCGATCATCATACAACCACAAAATATACAAAACTTATTTTACTTGTAAATTGTGATTAAAATGTGAAGAGAAACGCATGACATCAACTGACGTATTTACCTTCTTGAGGAATAATGCAACTAATGAGAGCTAAACCAAAAATATATCTTAACAACAAAGCCATCCATTTAGCAGACTTATTTTAAATCTATCATTATCCATAAAAATTATATATGAGGCAACAAAAAACACTCAAGTTATCAATGTATACGAGCTAAGTTACATCGAAGCAGGCAGAAATAAGATATAATAGTAGTATTAAATGGATAAAGAGGCATGACCTTAGCGAGTGAAATCTGATGAGAAAAACCAGCTGCCACCAAACCCCCTCCACGTACAGATAGAATCAAAACCAGCTTCCACCAAACTCCCTCCACGTACAGATAGAATCAAAATATTATGAATTTACAGATAAATAAAAAAAATTTCAAAAAAAATTCCTGTGATTTAAAATGAATAAATAAATAAGATGGGCACTCCACGAATCACATTTACCATTTCATCCAACTCCCTATTAAATAATACTTGCAATTTAAGACCCAAGCACAAAAACAGAAACGCACTCTATTATCACATTGGAATCCACTCACACCACCGATGGAAATGATAACAAAATAAATAAATAAATAAAAATAAAAGAAAATGTGGGTTTAAAATGAGAGAAATGACAACCAAATCCATTAATGCTGCTTGTAATTAACGCAATTCTCTATCTCTTGATGCTATATTTCCTTCTAAAAATACTTGAAAACATAAATAATCTACCATTTTAATCCCTTAAATAGGTTTAATCTATCCTAATAATTGAGAAGAAAAAATAATGATAATAATAATAATAATAATAATAATAATAATAATAATAATAATAATAATAATAATAATAATAACTATTTAAAATGTTTTCATAAAATTATGATAGAGATTCAAAGATGTTAATATTCTAGTATCATCAAGTTGTATTGATTTAAGTTTGCTTGCTTCTTTGAAGGGCTGATATATTAATAGACTTTAAAATCAAACAATAATAGTAGGAGGACGGGATGCATCATCTAAAAACGTATGCATGAAAAAATGTTATTTTAAAAAGTAATTGTGCATAAATGTAACTTACGTAAGACGATAATTTCAAATTTCAATGTCGGCCAATTAAGTTGCCCTATAAACCACCAATTGAAGAGAAACATAATAAAAATAAATAAATAGCCGAAATTACAATAATGCAAGCTAATTAATGGAGAGGTAGTTAGACAATAAAATTAGTTTCTCTAAAACATAAAATTCACCAAACAAATTGAAGAGTGTAAATATTAAAAGTATAAATAAATAATTCTAATAGAAAGTAAAAAGGGAGCTACGAATAGTTAAGATGGAAAAAAAGGTAAGACAGAAATCTTACTAATCTCATTTCTCAACCCAACTCTACATTTGCCCCCTCGTTGAAATTTCTGATGTCTAATTTGAATTTTGCATTCTACTTATTCATAAAAAATAGCAAAAAGTTAATGCATATTCAAAAGAAATCAAGACAAATTACTAAGGTTATATATTATATTTGGTTATTGAAGTCTCCAAGAGACACATCACACATGAACATTCCATATAATATATATATATATATATATATATATATATATATATATATATATATATATATATATATTATATTTAAATATACCAAATAACAAAAAGCAACCCATTTATCATTGGTTTTATCCCAGACTTTTTGCCTAGACAAAAATTTTCCTTTTCTAAATGATATTTTTGACAATTTCATACATGCACACTCACTATGAATAAAGGTCAACCAAAAGTATATGAAAACAATGAGTAAGTACTTAAGTAATTGATGAAAACAAGCACATAAAAAGGCACAATTCAGCCATAAGCTAAATGACTGATGTTGTTTCTATTAGAATTATAAAAATAAGCAGAAAAACAATTCAGCCATTCAGCAATGGATCTGAAAACATCACATTGAATTGTAAAAATAAGCAGAAACAAATACACAAAACCAGCTACAGAAAAACAAGGGTCTTTTATCTCTATTTTCTCCTCACTCATGTAATGGGAATCCCATCCTCAAGAAATTGAAAATAAGGATTATGCAGGAAATTGCCTTTGTCTAATGCATAAAGCATTAAAGCACTGAGAAGTTCAAAATAATTTATCACAATCACTAACCTACATCAAATATAAGGAAGCCCATAGTCAAAAGGAAAACCCTTCTTATCCACACCAGTAAAAACAACCAATAAGAATTGAAAACATAACAAAAGAATTACAAAGAAAACAAAACCCATTTTAAATTTTCCATAAAGCAACGATTTTATACAAAAAAAATAAACATGTATTGTGCAAAATACAACCTTAATTTTACACATACATTGTCTAATAAAGAAACCATCCAATGAGACAAAAACAATGAAAATAAAACAACCCCATTTCTGTATTTTGACCAAATTTTTCTCAGCCCAAGATAGAAAGGTAATCTCGTTCTAAATTCCAACCTATTGTACAATCACTCGAATCAATCCAATCACAAACAAATCTTACCTTTAAAAGAAAATGAAAAAAACATAGACAATACCCATGGCTCAAGTCTCTGACGAATAAAACATAATAAGAGACAAGTTACCCAGATAATCACTGGAGACCAAATTAAAAATGACAGTGAAATGAAAAATCAAAATTGCAATAAAAAGAACGCGAGAGATAGCAAAATTTTATTAAAAAGAAAAGTTAAAATTTGAAACACGAAGTCCGCATTACCCGGAATGAAAATTGAGTAAAAAGGATGTCTTGTTTGCATTGGTGGGTGTTGTTATGTTGTTTCAGAAACCGTAATTACTTAAGTACTTACTCATTATTTTCATAGTTATTCCTATTTTCCAGACAAATTACACATACAAAATCTAAATATCAGTCCCAAATGGTACATCAGTTACCCGTAATCAGTGGGAAAAGGAGAGGCAAGCAGACTGTAAAAATGACTTACTTGTAATCAGTGGGGGAGCGAGGCGGTGGGGGACCAGCGGTGCCATGGGCAGCTATGATGCGTCTTTGTGGGGTAGCAGCTCCCTCGAGAGGTTTTCCTCCTCAGAGCCTTCTCTCTCAAAATATTCTCAGAACGCTCCGCTCTTAAGGCCGCCTGAACCAACTAATAATAACTGACTCTTGGAGCGGACATCAATGAGAATAACATCACCTTTAAAGATTCATTCAAACCCACTTCAAAATGTTGGCATCTGAACTCGTCAGTGAGAATTCCTGGCGGTGCGTACTTACTAAGTCGGTTAAATTCTTTCTCATAATCTGCCGCAGTCAACACCCTTTGCCGAAGACTCAGAAACTGTGCCCATCTGGTATCCTTAAAAGCCTTTGTTACATACTTATCTCGAAACTCTTTCTCAAAGAACTCCCACGTCACTGGCTCGGGAAGCTGGGGTTAACTTAATACTAACCTCCACTAGTCATAAGCGGAACCCTGCAATAAGGGCTCCACACACTCCACCGCCCTATTCGGAGGACACCGGATCTCTCGAAGCACCCTACTGACCTTCTCAATCCACAATTCAGCTTTATCCGACTCATCTAAACTGGTCCCATAGAAATCTTTTGCTCCCACCTTCCTCATGCTTTCAATCGGAGCCCTCGGCGCCGTAACTCTCTCCAGAACTCTGGCCATATCGTGAGATATTTTAAGCATTGCTTCAAAAGGAACAGCAAGAGCCTCAGGTTACACCCTAGGTGGTTGAGCCGGACCAGAGACAGACGGATCTTGCTCTCGGGGATTCGCACTCTCAGCTGACCCCTCAAGTGATCCAAGAGCGGACTCCATTAACTACAAAACACATACAACGATCCGCATCAGGCCAACATACCACAAGACATACACTCCACCTTACACTACCCCAGAAACATCTAAACCTAATGCTCTGATACCACAAAATGTAACACCCCTTACCTATATGTAGGGAGCTTCGTTCCCAAAGAGGAAGGAGGACCCTAATAGATGAGGGTTGTTACAACAGACCCCAAACGAAACAGTTATAATCATAAACCGTTCATCCCAAAACGAGGTAAAATAAAAATAATATAATAAGGAAAATTAAAACAGAGTACGGTGGCTGAAAACGAATGTACAATATTTATTAATTACAATAGTCTTTATATATAAAAGTACAAAAGTGCAAAAGCACAGATGATCATATACATATCTGATGACAGAGTCCTACTACAAAAGTAGAGTTTACATTCAGGAGTTCTCAGTACAAAATACTAATTATTACATAAGCAAAAGTACAACCCTCTACTCCAAAACTCTCTCCTAGATGTGTTGGCTCTGCTGAAATGGATCACCTCGCTCCCAAAACTTTGACATCTACCACACCTATACAGATGAAACACCCGTGCTAAGCGAATACGCTTAGTGGGGAAAAACATATGGAAACGACCACTCACAGTGGCGTCAACAAGTCACAGGCATATGACACAGACAAAGAATAGAATCTTATAAATGAATTATTACATCAACTATAGCAGTACCATCCTTGCATTTATTCATATACTTTATTTCAATTGTAACACTAAACAAACTCTGAGGAAACACATAGCAGTCATAGCAATAATACTAATAATGATAATATTCATAACCTGCCTATCCAAAATAGTGGATAACGAGTACACATGGATACCGAAGGTATCAAAGACACTTTCATAGCTCATGGATACCCGAAGGTATCAAAATCATTCTTTTCATTTTTTTCAAAATATTTTCGCATGGGATCTTAAACAAGATCCAGTACAGAAGGATCACGAAGATCCGATCAGGGGACCTGATCAGGGTCCAAAGTCATAGAAGGCTGCAACTACAGAAACTCTATTAGGCATGCCTAACTATCCACTTATTTGACTAGCAGGCCAAGATCACTAAAATTAAACCTATAGTTTAATTATAACTAACAATGAATTTAATACTTAAATCATCAATTATTCAGAGGCATCATATGCTTTACAAGAATGGAGAGTTTGTCAAGTGTCGTTGTGTGTGCTTAATCGTTAATTTAACACTCAAACTTTACCTTTGACAAATAAATATTCAATACAAAAATAGGGTAGGCCATGCTCAAAACCAGATTGGCTGCCACTGTGACATACCAAAACTCTCGGCAGAATGCAATCCTGGGGTAGGTCATGGTCACAACCAAATTGGTTGCCACCGTGACATACCAATATCCAAAAATAGAATATAAAGCTTGGATACCTCACGGTCACAACCAAATTAGTTGCCACCGTGACATATCCAAGACTTTCGGCAGAATGTAACTTTGGCATATCTCACGGTGGCAACCAATTTGCTTGTCACCGTGACCCATGCCCAGATTCGACATTCTACATCAAAATGACCCAAATCCATATCAAATCACAACCTATCCCTTCATCCATCCTTTTCTCACTTACATCACAATGTACCAGTCAATTAACATCAGCAAATCAAGTAGTTGCAACAAAATCAAACTCAAGAATTCTCCAAAATAACATTTTCTCCTAAAATTCATACAAATATAAAAATTTAGGTTTAAGAGTTCACAATTATACAAATCAACTCAAACTAAGCAATACCCACATCATTCACATACAAATGCACACTAAAGCTCATCAATTTCACAACAACACAAAAATGACAAACGAGACACACAATATTTGCAAACGTTCCTAAACCTCGAATTCTTACACTCCGATCACGGGGCCTTGCTTCCACTTGCAACCTCCTTGCCTTTAGACTCCTTAGGCGAAATTTCTGAGACCCATAACCCAGCAAAACCAGAGTTCAAGTCTTGAATCCAACAACATCAACTGATCAAAATTCAAGAAAAAGGAAAAGGAAGAACTACTTAACCTTACCCAACTAGCTTAGAGCTACTCAAACTCACCAAGGATTGCAGCCAAACCCACTAAATCTTACAACAAAAATGGAAGGTTGAAGGAAAAAAAAAGAGTAGAGGATGAAGAAGAGAAGAATAACGGGAAGAGAAGGAAAACAAAAAGGGAAAACGGGAATAGGGACAAGGAACTAGCTGTTCCCCACTCTCCTATCTCCATCTTAAGCCACTTGTCAAACATCCTAGGGTTACTTACCTCAAAGTACACCCATAACCCATCCTCTCATATACACCTAAAGCTAATCTCATAGCACATACCCTACTTCCATACTCACATGAGCACCTTAATATAACCCAAAAATAACATTAAAATTTAATAAAATAACATGCACTAAAAAATTAAAACGCGTAATTTACACATAATGCAAAATTAAATACACATAATTTTATACACATACAGGCTCAACTACTAGGGTCGGAATGGGGTGTTACACTTCCTCTTAAGGTTAGCATAGGATTTCTTTCGATCTTTAGCCGCCTTCAAATTCTGCCACACCACTTTGATCTTCTCCTCGATATCCCTAACCTACTCTAGCCCAATAACTAAATGCTCGGATAACTCTGTCCAATAAATCGGAGTCCTACATTGTCGACCATATAAAGCCTCATACGGTGACAAAATGATGCTCGACTGATAACTGTTGTTGTAGGCAAACTCCATAAGCTGCACATATCTATCCCAACTACCGAGAAAATCTAATGCACAAGCCCGTAACATATCCTCCAGAATCTGTATGACCCGGTCTAACTGACCATCTGTCTGAGAATGAAATGCCGTACTGAAATTCAACTCAGTACCCAAAGCTCTCTGTAGTTCTTTCCAAAACTTAGATGTAAACCTTGGGTCCCGATCTGACACTATAGATAACGGCACTCCATACAATCTGATCACTTCATCCACATAGATATTGGCCAACTTATCCATCGGATAATCCACTCTAACCGGTAGAAAGTGAGCGGACTTTATAAGCTGATCCACTATCACCCAAACTGAGTCAACGGCAAACCAGACACAAAATCCATGGCGATATCATCCTATTTCCACTCAGGAACGGATAAAGGTGTGAGCAATCTCGAAGGGACTTGATGCTCAGCCTTTACTTGCTGATAAGTCAAGCACTTTGCTACATAATCCACGATATCTCTCTTCATACCAGAACACCAATAGAACTGCTTCATGTCCCGATACATCTTGTTACCACCGGGATGCATAGTGAAAACCGTAGTGTGTGCCTCACTCAAAAGCTGTTTCCTTAACTCATCATTCTCGGGCACACACAAATGATTTTTATACATAAGCACCCCATCCAAAACCGAGAACTCTGACTGCTTACCAGAACTAACCTCTTGTATAACCCACTGCAACCTCTCATCATCCCTCTAAGCATCTATAATCCTCTACCTCAAACAAATTTGGGAATTTGATTTGATTTTGGTAATGGATTGGTTAAGTAAGCACCGGGCAGTGGTAGATTGTTATAGGAAGACTGTTATGCTGCGGGATAGAGATCAATCTCCAGTGGTGGTTAAGGGTTTAAGCTTGGGTTCTTTGGGAAATGTGATTTCTGCCATGCAAGCTAGGAGATTTATAAGGAAAGGTTGTGAGGCCTTTTTAGCACTGGTGTTGGACTCTAAGCGTAGTCAAGCTAAGATTGAGGATATCCCAGTGGTTAGAGAGTTTGAGGATGTGTTTCCTAGTGAGTTTTCTGGGTTACCTCCGGAGAGGAAAGTGGAGTTATCCATAGAGATATTACCGGGTACTGCTCCTATTTCTAAGGCACCTTATCGAATTGCTCCTATAAAATTGAGGGAACTTAAAACTCAATTACAAGAGCTATTGAATAAAGGCTTTATTAGACCCAGCATATCTCCTTGGGGAGCTCCGATTTTGCTTGTAAAAAAGAAAGATGGTATGTTAAGGATGTGCATTGACTATCGGCAGATTAATAAGGTTATTGTGAAGAATAAGTATCTGTTGCCTAGGATTGAGGACTTATTTGATCAACTTAGAGGTGCAGGAATCGTTTCTAAGATTGATCTTCGGTTTGGGTATTATCAGCTTCGGGTTAAGGATGCAATGTGCTTAAGACTGCATTTCGGATGCAATATAGCCACTAAGAGTTCCTTGTGATGCCGTTTGGTTTGACTAATGCTCCAGCGGCTTTCATGGATCTGATGAACCGAGTGTTTAGGAAATATCTCGATCGATTTATTGTGGTATTTATTGAAGACATCCTGGTGTACTCAAAAAATGAGAGTGAGCATGAAGAGCATCTGCAGATAGTGCTTCAAGTATTGAGGGATCACCATCTATTTGTGAAGCTCAGTAAGTGTGATTTTTGGCTTAAGGAAGTATCGTTCTTGGGTCATATTAGTTCAGATGAGGGAATTCATGTTGATCCAGCCAAGATTGAGGCTATTGTGAATTGGAAGGCGCCTAGGAATGTACCGAAAGTGAGAAGTTTCCTAGGTTTGGCTGGGTATTACCGAAGGTTTATAAAGGGGTTTTCGGTCATCACCGCTCGTATGACTAGACTTTTGAGGAAAGGAGTCAAGTTTGAATGGTCTGACAAGTACCAATCATGTTTTAAGTAGTTAAAGAGATTATTAATCGAAGCTCCTATACTTACTCAACCCACTTTGGGTAAGTAGTTTGTATTGTACAGTGACGCTTCAGGAGTTGGACTTGGCTGTGTTCTGATGCAAGAGGGTAAGGTTGTGGTTTATGTCTCTCGTCAGTTGAAGCCTCATGAGAAGAATTATCCGACGCATGATTTAGAGTTAGATGCTATGATCTTTGCTGTTAAGATTTGGCGACATTATCTTTATGGGGAGACATGTAGGATTTTCACGGACCACAAAAGTTTGAAGTATGTCCTCATGCAGAAAGAGTTGAATATGAGGCAACGCCGTTAGTTGGAACTATTTAAGGACTATGACTGTATTTTGGAATACCATCTGGGCAAAGCTAATGTTGTTACGGATGCTTTGAGTCGGAAGTCAGTTTTGGCCCTCTTATTACAGTGTTATAAGTGGAGATTGGATTTGGAAGGGGCTTTGGTTGCCCAATTGAAAGCTAAGCCGTCTTTGAGGCAGTTGATTATTGATGCCCAGAAAGACAATGAGAAGCTGTAAAAGGTATTCCAAGAGGTTCAGAATAGTAAGTAATCTGAGTTTTCTATTTTGGATGGGGTGTTTATGTATAGGAATTGTTTGTGTGTGCCTGAGAATGATGAGTTAAAGAAGAAACTTCCTTGTGAAGCACACACTACGGTCTTCCCTATGCATCCTGGTAGTGAGAAGATGTATCGAGATTTGAAGCAGTTTTATTAGTGGTCTGGGATAAAGAGAGACATTGTGGAGTTTGTGGCCATATGTTTGACTTGTCAACAGGTAAAGGCCGAGCATCAAGTTCCTTCGAGATTGCTCACCCCTTTACCTATTCCTCAATGGAAATGGGATAACATCACCATGGACTTTGTATCAGGTTTACCGTTGACTCATAAGAAGTATGATTTAGTTTGGGTTATTGTAGATCGACTCAACAAGCCAATGCATTTTCTGCCGGTCAGAGTTGATTATTTGATGGATAAGCTAGCCGATATCTATGTGAGTGAAGTGGTCAGATTGCATGGTATCCCGTTGTCAATAGTGTCAGATCGGGATTCAAGGTTTACATCGAAGTTTTGGAAAGAGCTGCAAGTGGCTTTGGGTACTCAGTTAAAGAGCTGCAAGTGGCTTTGGGTACTCAGTTGAATTTCAGTACGGCTTTTCATCCTCAGTCAGACGGTCAGTCAGAGCAGGTCATACAGATTCTAGAAGACATGCTTTGGGGTTGTGCTCTGGAATTTTTGGGCAGTTGGGATAGATATGTGTCGCTCATGGAGTTTGCCTATAACAAAATTTTTCAGTCGAGCATCGAAATGTCACCATTTGAAGCTCTTTATGGACGATAGTGTAGGACTCCGGCTTATTGGACAGAATTGACCGAGCGTTCATTTGTTAGGCCAGATATGATCAGTGATACCGAAGAGAAGATTCAAGTAGTTCAGCAAAATCTGAAGGTAGCCAAGGATAGACAGAGGTCCTATGCCAATTTGAAGCGGAAGGACATTTAGTTTGAAGTCGGAGACAAGGTGTTTCTTAAGGTATCACCATGGAGGAAAGTGCTGCGTTTTGGCAAGAAGGGTAAGCTTAGTCCTAGATTTATCAGGCCTTATGAAGTGTTGGCTAAGGTTGGTCCGATTGCCGATAAATTGGCCTTACCGATGGAATTGGCTAAGCTGCATGATGTTTTCCATGTATCTATGCTCCGCCGTTACCGATCGGATCCATCACATTTGTTATCGGTTTAGGATATAAGAATTCAGCCAGATTATTCTTTTGATGAGGAACCGAAAGCCATTCTTGCTCGGGAAGTACGATAATTGAGGAGTAAACAAGTTCCTCTAGTTAAGGTGTTATGGCAACATCATAGAGTTGAAAAAGTAACTTGGGAACCAGAGTCAGTGATGACATCTCAGTACCCTCAGTTGTTTAGCACAGGTAAGAATTTCGAGGACAAAATTCTTGTTAGTAGGGAGAGTTGTAACACCCCGTTTCCCACCCTAGTAGTTTGAGCCATATTGTATGTGGATGTGTCTATATATTTTTAGCATGTGTTATTTTAATTTGGGTTATATGCATGTTTATTGGGCATTGTAAGAGTGTAGTAGTATGTTTTGAGTTAGTGTGTGTGTTAGTGTGGCTAGACATGGGTGTAGTGCAGAAGAGGGTAGTAGGATGTGAGTGATCAAATCCCGCCAACCCTTATTGGACATGTGGCAAGGAAAGAGAAAGAGGGATATAAATAGTTAGGAGAGAGAAAATGAGAGAGAGCCAAGTTATAGCCCTCTCCCGTTTCCCCTCTCCTTGCCCCATCTCTTCTCTTTCTTCTTCCTCTTTTATGCCCTAGAATTGGTTCAAGTGGGTGTTGGTGGAAATTGATCAACTCAAGAGTTAAATTGGTAAGTTTTAGTGAGTTTCTTCTTCTTGTTCATCTTTTCCATTGATTTTGTTCATCTATATTTGTGGGTTAGGGTTTTGAGTTTTGTGTGATTGTGGATGGTCTTGATCAAAAGTGTCTCCTAGAGAACCTAAGGGTAAGGAGAAGGCTTGTGGAAGTGGAGCCCCTTGATTAGGAGCAAAGGATACCAAGGTTTGGGAAATTATGATTTTGATGCATATTTTGATTGTTTGGTTTTGGTTTGATTTTCTGGAAAATTAGGAAGTTAAAGTTGGGCATATTTGCTTAAATGTTATGGTTTTTGAATAATTTGTGTTGAAATGCTTTAGATGTGGAGTATTGAACCAAAATATGCATTTGAATGAAGTTTTAAAGTAAAATTTCTGGTTTGTTGAATTACAGATTTTGATTATATTAACTATTTGTTTTAAATGTGATTATTGGTATAAAAGTTCGATTTTGTGTTGTTTTTGATGATTTGAATGTTTGATTTGAGTGTCTTGAAGTTTTGGGTTGATTGGAGATTTTGGGTGAATTTTCGAGGAGTGGAAGTTCTGTAGATTTGCGGGAGATTTGGAAAATGCGACTCTGTTGTGAGTGCGATAAAGCTTGGTGATTCTAGCATCCCGCAGGTGGCCGAGCTCTATTAAATCGAGCTGCAGCAGTGCGTATGATGTCGCAAGCATGACAGAGCGCGTTGTGCCGAGCTGAGGGTGGGCAGCGCTGTCGTGAGTCCGTGATTGCGATAGCAATATCGGGCGCGTTCTATCGCGAACGCGACACATGTCAAGAGTGCGACAGAAGCCGATCTGTTCCTTTTCGTGTAAGCATAAGGACTATCGCGAGCGTGACGCTCAGGGAGCTTTGCCCCTTTCGCGAGCGCGACACCTCCTGCTTTCAAAATGGATTTTCTCTTATGCTTTCGATATTTATTTTCTGAATGTGTGATGTTATGAGACGTAAGCATGGATGATTTTGTGAACAATATGAATATAACTTAATAAAAATTGCATGGCTTGCAAGAGTCAAATTAGTGGATAGTTAGGCATGCCTAATAGAGTTCAGTAGTTGTAGCCCCAATGTGTTTCGGACCCTGATCAGGCCCCTGTTTAGATCCTCGCGATCCTCAATGTGCTCGGATCTTGTTTAAGATCCTCCAATATGAAAATGTTTTGAAGGAGAAATTAAAGAAGTTGCTTTTCGATTGTACCCGTGGGTACCCCAATGTGTTCACTCGTTATCCGCTATTGTGAGTTTGCAGGCGTCTTGTTGTGATTATGTCCATATGAAATCAATATGATATATGGAATTGATGATGAGTTTTTGATTATAATTGATGATGGTTAATCTATGATTTCGTTTTATGTAATTTTGAGCTTATGCTATTGTATGTGTTCTGCTTTAACGACCATTGTGAATGGCCGTTCATATTATTGTGTGTTTTTCCCACTAAATGTTATCGCTTAGCACGGGTGAAACACCCGTGCAGGTGCGGAAGGAGTCAAGTTTTTGGGAGAGTCTCCGCATATCTAGCCAACACAGAAGGATTGGAGTGCTATGGCTTAGTTTTGTATTTAGGTTCTTTTTGTAATCTTTTGGGCTCTATTATTGTAATTATTCTTTTGTAATGCTTCCGCTGTATACTCTTGGAAGATTGAATTTTGTAATATCAGTTTTGTTCAGAATATTTTGAAATGAACTTTTTGGATATCTATGAAATAATTTCTGAATTTTAAGTTTTAATTTCTGCTATTATTCATATATTTTGTATACATATATTGTTTTGCTTTGTTTGGTGACACCCTTGTCCATACGGGTTCTCATTCCCTTCGCGGATGAGCTCTCCTACGTATGGGTAAGGGGTGTTACACGTAGACATAAACAAGTACAAATTATTCGTAATGACAATTCATGAGTGTCACGTGGTTATGTAAAGGCTAATCTTATTTGCATTTTGGGAGTTGTTGCAGACTAAGGTGTGGGAAGCTATAACAGAGTTAATTTTGTTTTTCAAAACCTTAATATCATCTGAGATAAAGTTTGTTGACATGGAAAGATTGGAATTAGGAATTCCAGTAATCTTGTGCAAATTAGAGGGGATTTTTCCCTCCAAGCTTCTTTAACTATATGGAGCATCTACTCGTACATTTAGTATAAGAGGTGAAACTTGCTGGTCCAGTTCAATACCGATGGATTATACATTTGAGAGGAAATTAGATATAATATTTGGATGTATAAACTTATAATTTTTTATGATAAGTAATTTGAATCAAAATTATCATGTAAGTATTTGTATCACTTGAAGAAAAATGTTAAAAACAAATCTGGAGTTGAATGTTCAATATGTAATGTGTATTTGGTCGAGAAAGCAAGTACATTTCGTTCACATTATTTTGAGCCACATATGCACATAAGAGAATGAAAAGTTCCTTGTAATCATGATGGGGGTGAAACAAGTGACATTGATGGAAACTTGTCTATTTTCACATATTCTGACCATTTACATGAACGCTCAACATGAAGAATGTTAATAGAAGAAAAATTAGAGGCTGCCTATGGTTACATTTTATTGAATTACCAAGAGGTTCAACCTTTCATGTAGTAAGTTTTACTTTTGAAATTTCTTATTTAGTTTATGAGGTGAAGGGTGGTCTCAACTTATATAATATAGTTGATGGTTTTAGCTCATATGAAGAATGGATATGCGAGCTAATGCCAGAAAAGACACAGAATGAGATCAATAAAGAAGTAAAAAAACACATGAATTAATGGTTCAAGACAAATGTAAGTTTTGACTTCTAATATATGAAACGATCAATTGGATTTTTTTAAGCGTTTAAATGACATTAGACTATTTTATATGATAAAAATTTTTCAATCTGTAGGCCTTGAAAAATCCAATTGAAAATAAGTTCATCTGCGGTCTTGCTAAAGGACCTTTGCGAACTGTTAAGTCATATCCTGTGTATTTCATTAATGGATATAAGTTTCATATAAAATCTCATGGTTATACCAAGGTCAATAAAACAGAGTGTGGTATTTAATTGTGAATGGTTTGATCTAACTCCTAATGTTTGAACAAAAGTTCATGGCAATAATAATATAATTGGAAATCAACCAACGAAGAAGATTTAGTAAGTTTAAACCTTCTGTATTGGCAATGCAAGTGACCCAAGTGTATTGGTCCCTTTTCCAAGCTTGAGACGGGTCAAATTGTTTAGCAGTTTGCAAAGTAAAACCTAGAGGTATTTTTGAAAAGAAAGCAATAGGACAAAATAAAAGATTGGAAAGTGAAGTGCTTTAGGATGAAGAACTGGAGGTTTATGAAATAAATGCAAGTTTGACATATGATGATAGTGAACCTTTGAATAATCCAAATAATGAATATATTGACATTTCATCTAGAGAGGATGAGGAATCTACAAAAGGTGAGAGATCTGAGGAGAAGCCTTAGTTTGATTCTAATTCTTCAAAAAATGAAGATGATTGTGATTATGATTTACAACTGAATGATGATAGCGACTATTTCATTTAACTAATTTATATCAAGTGAGAAAATTAATTATTACATCAACAATATATTATTATATATTTAATTTTTTATATAAATAAAAATTTTTGTTAATGGACTAATCAATTTCATACATTTAAGGTTAAAAAAAATGCCACTTAAGAGAAAGAATTATAATATGATGTCTCCAAGAATAAGGATGTGACCATTGGAAGCACCCAATGAACGTCTAGCTAAAGCATCACAATCTCCAAATTCTATAAGACCAGCTTTATTACCACAGAGTTCCCTATCCCCTGCTACTACCCCTATTACTACATCACACCCCCCATTCCTTCTACCACCTCAGCTTCATTACCACAGAGTTCCCCATCCCTTGTTACTACCCCTATTAGTACATCACCCCCCATTCCTAATACTGCTACATCAACTACTATAGAAGCAACACCTACTCCTATAATATACAGTGCATCTATACCATCATAAGTATTAAGGATCGATGCAGTGAAAGGTCCTAGGCCAAGAGCAATTAAAGTTGAAGGAAGGATCTATGTTACCATTGTAGCTAATGAGTGAGTGATTAATACATAAGTTTATATTGATGTTATAGTATTTAATTTGAAAAGCTTCTAAAATTGCTTATCTATTAGGTTGGTTCTTTTTGGAAAGTGCTCCCATTTGATATTTGGGAAGTTCAAGGAGAAAATAAATTATGAAGGTTATTTATGGAAGAAGGTATCGCTAGAAACAAAAAAAAAATTATTATCGTGGGTTTTAGGTAAATAAAATAAATTCTTTAATCTCAATTATTTTATTTATTTTTAAATATTAATTAAATTAATATTATAGTTTATAAATACTTACAGTATATTCATCTTTTTTTTTTAAATAAAAAAGAAAAAATTTTATTGGGATTCATAAATTGATCCCATCATGTATGGTGCATAGGAGAGTTGAGCCCATGCACATTATAGGGACTTTGTGAGTCAGACACAAATGAAGGGTGTACAACCTCATTATATATCCGAAGAAATATGGGCACACTAGCAGCAGTACTTGACAACAACCGAGGCACTCTCCATTTTTGAGCGGAACGCTAATAATAGACGGGGAGTGTAATGGCCTGAAATATACCCTAGTAGCTAATTGGATCATTTAAGGTAGTTGGGATGAGATTGTATTGAGTATGTTAATTAAGGACTTAAGAGTAAGCTAATGGAGGACTCAATTGAACAAATGAAATAAGTTAAGTGGCTCATTAGTACTTGTGCAGGATTCATTACTAAGTGGTATTCATTAAATTAACTAAGTGAATTAAGGCTATTGAGGATTAAGGGAAGAATGGCAGATTTGAAGAAGAGGAAGTGGAGTCCACGTGTGGCTTGGCGACTTTGCCAAGCTACTCAAGCCATGCAATATAAGGTTTGGTAGAGAGAGAAAGTCCTTGAGTTGCATGTGTTTTCAACCACTCTCTTTCCTCTCAAAATCTGCTTCTTCTTCTTCTTCTTCTTCTTCCTACCCATGTGGCTCTAAGGGAAAAATCTGTCAAATGTTGAGTTTTATGGCTGCTTAAATTTAGATTCTGAATTTTAGTAAGGTAAGTGGTTAATTTAATGGATTCTTCTTCATCTTCATCTCCTTCTTTCGAAATTGAGTGGATAATAACCTTGTGCTCCAATTCTGGAAATTGGACTATGTGTGCAGTTGAAGAATTAAAGAAGGATAAAGGAAAGACTAAGATTGGAGAAACAAGTGAAAAGTGAAGCATTAGGAGCTTAGGCGATAAGGTTTGGGAAATTATCTTTATGTGTGCATGTTTATGACTTAAATAGTGTTTAATTTGAATGTTGAGATGTGTATTTGAGATGAGTATGGAATAGGTAAATGGTTGGTATCCTAATTGCTGTAAATTGAGAATTATGGTAGCTTTGACATGTACCCTGTTTGGACTAAGGCTTGTGATTGGTAATAGGTAAACAACTGATTGAAATGAAACTAAATTTTTAAGGTTGATGCATAAATGGAATTAAAGTGATTGAAACTTGAAATATCAAATAATATTGAAGGGAAGTATGATATAAAGTGTTAATGGGATGAGTAAGTATGTGTTTAAAGGGTTGATTTTGTCTAAATTCTTGGTTTGGGGTGATCTACACGGCAGTACGAAATGGGCATACCACTGTGTAATCACATTATGTTCTTCAAAAATGCTTGTCCGTGATTTTACACGGTGGTAAGGACTTTGCATACCGCCATGTAAAGTCATTTTGTTTTGATCATATTATGTGTTGAGCATTTTACACGGGGGTAAGACTTTGCCATACCGTCGTGTAAATGCATTCTGTTTTGAGGGATTTGTGTACGGCATACTACACGGTGGTATGGTTTTTCCTTACCACTGTGTAGGATGTCTTACACGGCGGTAAGATATTGTCACACCGCCTTGTAAATGCCCTCTGTCCTGAAATTCAAAAGTTTCTAATTTCCATCCTTTTTCATTTTTTTAAACTTGATCTTATGTTGATCTTTATTCAGTGACACCTTAACCATTAAATGTTAACTAAGCATGTGATTATGATTACGCATACATAACATTTATATTGGTGTATATGTATATACATAGGAATTTGTGCATATGCTATGATGAAGAAATTGTGATGCAAAACTACAATGAATATGAGCTATGTGATGAGATATAACTAAATGATATTATAATGTTATATTTGCTATAATAATGAAAACTGGACTTAATAATGTTTTGCCTGCGAGTCAAGTAGTGGATAGATAGGCATGCCTATAGGGTCTAAGTGTTGTAGTCCAATGCGTCCGATTCCTCTGGAATCACAGTGTGATTTAAATCCTTACTGGATTTCCCAATGCGAAATTATATTGATATTTAGTACCTTAGGGTACCAATGCGAATGTGAGGTATTCACGGATACCAATGTGATTACTGTACCCATTGATTACCAATGCGATACTGTGACGCGCGCCGGATCCCGAGCGCCGCCCCTATGACCGCCCGCTTGAGGGCGATCGGGCATTTGCGGGTCCGTTGGCATCTTGCAATAAATCGCAAGTGCGTCTATGTTGGGCAACAAAGAGGTATCATGGAGTCGCCACCCAATAGAACATTGGGAAAGTTACTCTCGCCTCGGAGAGCCTAAGACTGCGCTTAATATCCATGTTGGGCCATGAGGCCTAGGATTAGCGCTAAAGTCTCGTGACCCAAGAAGTATTTTGGAGGATAACCTCTAACCTCTCGAGCCCAAAGACCAGAGCTGGGTCCGGGATTTCTCATCTATTTCTACCTCGATTAATTTATGATTGAATTTTAATTGTCATTAATTCGCTCTCTCTCCACACAATGCAATTAATTTAAGGCGCATTTACTCATTTTAGAAAAACCATAAATTAGCGAGTAAAGCAATGAATTACAATAATACAAGGAGCGGAATACAACTCCCATTTAAAAGTGCAAACATACATAAAACCGGGGAATTTTATTAATTATGAGGACTTTGGTCCCCGCATGCACAATTAAAGAAAATATTCTGGATGTGATGATTTTATTTGGGATGAAAATTAGGACATTGGTCCCATTTTATTATGAAAAATCTAAATTAATTTAGTAAGAAATATTTTTATGATCTTT
This sequence comes from Excoecaria cochinchinensis, assembly GCA_947683425.1. NCBI lineage: Eukaryota > Viridiplantae > Streptophyta > Magnoliopsida > Malpighiales > Euphorbiaceae > Excoecaria > Excoecaria cochinchinensis. Next base: position 12,200,141 of record CANTUQ010000043.1, read on the forward strand.
ATTTAGGTGCGCATAGGAAAACATTTTATTCAATGAATATATACAAGGAAATTAAAAATATAAACGAAATGAGAATTAAAAATGTATAAAGGAAATACCAAACCCCGCAACTCCTCCTTCATGTGCATGGATGCTCAAATGAGAATAAAACAATGATTTGCAACCAAAAATCAAAAAGAAATTCATGTTAGTGATTAGGCCAATGAAATAATACAACATAAAAGGTAATATGCACAATGACCATATAACATGCATAAGATACTATAACATGCATAAAAATAATTATGATGCAATTTAACATGCATAAAGTGATTAAGATGCAATTTAACATGCATAAGGTGATGAAGTATCATGGCATATGCAACTTATTAATAATAGTTATTAACATACATGGAAGATTAGTGACAATCAATTTTATTATAGTTAAGACATGAATAAATGTGTAACATGAGAATAATTCCACTTAACATGCATAACTAGCATAAAATAATGACTATAACACTCATACATGCCAAAGAAAGCATAATAATAAACATGATATAGCATTAAGAAATTAAAGGTATTTATAACCTAAAACATGCATAATTACATGAACAAAGAATAATTTGACATGAAAAAAAAAGATTAATAGAATTTAAAAAGCTTATTTGTTATATGAATAATTGAAGATAAAATAAAAAAATAAGAAGAAGAATATGGAGACTAAGAGAATTTACATGTTTGATATGTTAATTGGAAGCCAAAATAAATGAAATTAACAAGAGAATTAAGGAGCAAAGCCAAGAATAATTACCCTCAAATTCAGTTTTGAAGAATTGAAGATAGAAGTGTTGAATTCCTTGTCTTCTCTTGTGAAAATCCTTAGAAAATAGCTTGAAAACTTGAAGAAAAGCTCTTGGAAACAAGTGTGTAAGATGGATTTTTTTCTCTCAACTCAAAGCTCCAAAATTCAGTTTTTTTCCTCCAAAATGTTCCTCATTCGTCCTCCCTCTGTTCTGAATTTTTCTAGTGTTTTTAATCATCAAAAACTACCCAAAAACCACCAAAAACCGTCCAAAAACGGTTGAAAATCGAGTGGGGGTCGAAAAGTGGGCGAAATGGGCGAAGTGGGGCGTCAATCGTGCGCCTCGCGCACGTTTCCGCGCGGATGCGCGGAGTCTCCGCGCACGACGTGCGCGGAGCGAGCGACGCCCAAGGCGTCGTGCGCGCAGAGCTACCGACGCCCAGGGCGTCGGCCGCGCGGAGCGCACGCTCCGCAGCGCTCCGCGCACGGACATTCGCGACGGCCCCTGGCCGTCGCCCTTCCGTCGCGAATCTTTTCCCCCATTTTCCATTTTTCCTACTTTCTTCACTTTTTCATCATTTTTCACCCTTTTTTTTTTTTTTTTTTTAAAATACCCTCAACCTAAAACACACTTTTTCTTCTTCAAAATAATTTAAAAAAATATTTTTAAAATATTTTTAAAATACCCTTTTTACTCACCGAAAAGACAAGGAAAATCACTTCTGAGCTCCAATCTTTTTGCCTATAAGCCGGCATAGCTAAATTTCATCATCGGGTAATCCTGATCAAGGCTACTCGGGACCCGGTGTCTACAGTTGCCCCCAATTTTGAAGAGACTAGTGCATGGGTGCCTAGGTGAGCCAAAATTCAGGAAAAGGAAAGAAACGCATACCCGAAGCGGCGATCTTCCTGCTTGATGGAGTTATGATGACAGCTGCTGCTGTCTTTTGGTTGTAGTTGGTGATACCGTAGGTGCGCTAACCTCTTGTGGGTGGCGCCGCTATCGTGCTAAACATTGTGAGTTGGTAATGCCGTGGTCGTGTTAACCTCTTGTGGGTAATGCCGCCATCGTGCTAACCGCTGTGAATTGGTAGTGCCGTGGTCATGCTAACCTCTTGTGGGTAGTGCCGCCATCGTGCTAACCGCTGTGAATTGGTAGTGCCGTGGTCATGCTAACCTCTTGTGGGTAGTGCCGCCATCGTGCTAACCGCTGTGAATTGGTAGTGCCGTGGTCGTGCTAACCTCTTGTGGGTAGTGCCGCCATCGTGCTAACCGCTGTGAATTGGTAGTGCCGTGGTCGTGCTAACCTCTTGTGGGTAGTGCCGCCATCGTGCTAACCGCTGTGAATTGGTAGTGCCGTGGTCGTGCCAACTCTTGTGGGTTGTGCCGCCATCGTGCTAACCGCTGTGAATTGGTAGTGCCGTGGTCGTGCTAACCTCTTGTGGGTAGTGCCGCCATCGTGCTAACCGCTGTGAATTGGTTTTTTTTATTTTTTATTTTTTTGCTCCTTTAGATGTTTGGACTAGTGTCGTCACTTGGCCTTTGTTGGTGTCCCCCGCCGATTTCTCCTGCAAGATTGTATGCATAGGGATATACAAGAAATCATGTGTGCATGATATGGAATGCAAATGCTTGCAACAATGTATAGACTGTGCCCTAGGCGGTCCATGGTTCGCTGAGGTTGTAGCCTGCCGGCTCTATAATGCCCCCTGAATCCTGAGGATCGTCGACAAGTTTTCTGAAAGAGACGTCCGGTATATATCCTTGCCCCCCTGGTCAATGATCATTTACCCGGGATTCTGTTTCATGTTCTGTGTTGTGTGTTGTATGACTGACGGAAAATCATCTTGAAATAATGCCGCCTTATCGCTCCAGGCATTGAATGTCATTGTTTTAAAGGTAGTGCGTCCCTTGTGGATTTTCGCACTAGCTTTTCTTTGCGGGAAATGCGTCCCTTATGGAATTTTCACACAACCCTTTGCCTAACTTTTGCCTGGAATGGACCCAACCCAATCCAGCGGCTTTTGTGTATTTTATATTTTATTTTTATTTTTATTTTTATTTTTTTATTATTTTTTTTTATTTTTTTTGTAGGGCAGGCTGCCTGTTTCCAGGTTTTCACCCTGCCCTTTGGCCTAACTTTTGCTTAGAGAGCCAGTTACGGTTTTCATCTCTAACGGCCTTCTTTGTTTTATTTTAATTTTTTTTTTTTTTTTTTTTTTTTTTTTTTTTTTTTATCACCAAAGCTTCTGTTAAGAGCAAATAGCACATATCCGATGAAGGGACTGAGCAATAATCATTAGATGAATAATTGGTATATTTCTTTTTAAGACAGAACTGAAAGATCAATGAAAATGTATTCTTTTATTCATTGCAAAATTGTGTACATTTCTATATGATTTCATCATACATGATTTTCAATTGACAAGAATTCAAAAGCATATGACTACACCTTATCTCGGAGTGGGTTTTGTCAGCATCAAACTCCTGTTATCAATCGGCCCTCTCGGGTTTTCTCGATTGAATATTTTCTCTTGGCCCTTAATTTTTGCCCAGGATGCCTTTTTTCGGTTTTCACCCTGACAGGGCGCCCAATTTTAGCAAAGGCCGCCTTTTTTCGGTTTTCGACCCGCGGGGCATTTATTCTCTTCTTTTTATTTTTGGTCTTTAGCCATGGAACCTTTTAAGTCTATCGACATTGACCGGGTCCTTGAACTCATTCCCATCGCTGTCTGCTAAAATTGCTGCTCCTTTTGTTAGCAACTTTTTCAAAATGAAAGGTCCTTCCCAGGTTGGTCTGAATTTTCCTCGTATGTCTGGAACTCCTGGCCTCATCATCTTAAAGACCAAATCCCCTTCTTTCAACGGGTGCTTTCGTACCTTCTTGCCAAAGGACCGAGCTAGTCTCTTCTGATAAACCTGATTGTGGTAATAGGCTCTCAACCTATCTTCATCCAATAGATTCAACTGCAACAATCGCTGTTGTGCCCATTCTGTCTCCGGAATCTCGGCTTCCAGGACTACCCTTAATGATTTCAGCTCAATTTCAACCGGCAGGACTGCTTCAGTTCCATACACCAGAGAGAATGGTGTTGCCCCCGTAGAGGTTCTGATTGTTGTTCTATATCCCCAAAGTGCGAATGGTAACTTTTCTGCCCAATCCTTGTAGTTCTGAACCATCTTGGCTAAAATTCTCTTCACATTCTTATTCGCCGCTTCAACTGCACCATTCGCCTAAGGACGGTAAGGAGAAGACTTATGATGTTGGATCCCATATTTCTGGAGCATCTGTTTAGTCTCTGCTAGGAATTGTACCCCATTATCAGACACAATGTGATGTGGGAGACCATATCTGCATATCAAATTCCGCTCGATGAATTTAGCCATATCCCTTGCATCAACCTTCTTGAAAGATTCAGCCTCAACCCACTTAGTGAAGTAGTCAATGGCAACTATGATAAATCTATGCCCATTAGAAGCCGTAGGACGGATTTCGCCTATGATGTCTATTCCCCATGCTGCAAATGGCCATGGAGATGTTAAGTTATGTAACTCTGAAACTGGCACATGCCTCAAATTCGCGTACTGTTGGCATAACTGGCATTGCTTCACAAATTTTGAACAATCTGTATCCATTGTGAGCCAATAAAACCCTTGGCGCATGATCTTCTTTGCTAAGGCTAAGCCATTCATGTGAGCTCCACAAACCCCGGCATGAACTTCTTCCATAACTCTTTTAGCTTCTTTCTCTGCTAGACATCTTAACTGGATACCATCAGCTTGCCTTTTGTATAAAGTGCCATTAACACTGATGAATTGAGTGGATAACTTCCTGATCATTCTTTGGTCCTTCTCAGTGGCTTCCTCTGGAAAGACTGATCTCTCTAAATAATTCTGAATGTCATAATACCATGGATTTCCATCAATGGCCTCAATGTCCATCACCTGTTCAGCTTCAAAGCAAGGTCTTTCCGAACTATAAATCAGCACGGGTTTCATCGCAACTCCTGTTGGGTTGTCCCATATGGACACTAAAGTTGCTAGAGCATCAGCTAACTGATTTTCATCTCTGGGGATGAAGTGGAAAGTGCAAATCTCGAACTGGCTGCTCAACGTTCTCAAGTGCTTTACATAAGGCAGCAGCCTTTCTTCCTTGACTGACCACTCTCCTTTAATTTGATGAATTACCAAGGAGGAATCCCCAAATACTTCTGCGGTCTTTGCCCCCAGAGCAAGCAATGCTTCCAATCCAAAGATGCAAGCTTCGTATTCTGCTTCATTATTGGTAGCCTTATACCTCAGCTTCTTAGCCAATGGTAACCTTTCACCATCTGGGGTCGTAAGAATAACTCCCACGCCTGCTCCCTTATTATTGACTGCTCCATCAAAGAATAATTGCCACCCTTGTACTGTTATGGCCGTGACATCTTCATCTGGGAAGTTGTATTCAAACTGATCTCCCTCAATAGGATGCTCGGCTAAGAACTCCGCTACAGCTCTTCCCTTAATGGTTTTCCTGGTTATGTACTCAATGTCAAATTCCTGCAATAGCAGTAACCATCTTTCCATCTTCCCTAGTAGAGAGGGTGCTTCTTGGAGGTATCTGAGCGGATTATGTTTGGCAACCGTTTGTACCTTGAAGGAATGAAAGTAGTGTCACAACTTCTTAGAAGCCCAGATAACCGCTAAACAAATCTTTTCCACCTCTACATATTTGGCTTCGTAAGGCAGGAATTTCTTGCTAAGATAGTAAACGGCAAACTCTACACCAAAATCGTCTTCCTGAGACATCATAGCACCCACTGAGTTATCTTCCACAGCCAGGTACAGGATTAATGGTTTGGCACGGCGTGGTGGTCTTAACACTGGAGGATTTAGCAGATAGTCCTTAATGGTGTCAAAGGCCAGTTGACAGTCATCGTTCCATAGCACCGGCTGATTCCTCCTAAGAAGCTTGAAAATAGGCTCACATACCGAAGCTAGCTTGGCAATAAATCGACTGATGTACTGAAGCTTTCCTAGGAAACTTCTGACGTCCTTCTCCTTCTGGGGCACTGGCATCTCTCTTATGGCTTTGACCTTATCGGGATCTACCTCGATTCCCCTCTGGCTTACCACATGGCCTAACAACTTTCCTGATGTAACTCCAAAAATGCACTTCTTGGGATTGAGTCACAGATCATACTTGCTAATCCTTTGAAAGAACTTTTCTAATGCCTCAAAGTGACCTTCCCTGGTAGCCGACTTAATCATCATGTCGTCGACGTACACCTCCACTTCTTTGTGGATTAAGTCATTGAGAACCTTGGTTGCCATCCTCTGATAGGTTGCTCCTGCATTCTTCAACCCAAAAGGCATAACCCGATAGGCATATGTCCCCCACTCGGTGATAAAGGCTGTCTTGATCCAGTCCACTATCTTGTTAAGAATTTGATTGTACCCTGCGTATCCATCCACAAAGCTATACATCATACAAGCAGCAGCACTATCTACTAGCACATCAATATGAGGCAGTGGGAAATCATCTTTAGGGCAAGCTTTGTTCAGGTCTCGATAGTCGACGCATACTCGAACCTTACCGTCTTTCTTAGCTACAGGAACCACATTAGCTAACCATGTTGGGTATTGAACCTCTATCAGGAACTTGGCCTCAATCTGCTTATGGATCTCCTCTTTCACTTTCTGTGCCCATTCTGGCCTAAGCCTCCGAAGCTTTTGCTTGACTGGTTTAAACTCTGGGTAAGTTGGGATGGCATGTTCGGCAACATCTCGATCTATTCCCGGCATATCCTCGTAGGTCCAGGCAAAGACTTTTTCATATTTTTTTAATATTCTCTCAAATTTTATTCTCTCTTCAGGAGTTATGTCTGATGCTAGCAAAATTTCCTTTGGATTTTCCAAAGTTCCGAGATTAAATGCAGTTGTGCCAGTTGAATTAATATCAAAAATGAATGCATCATGCTTATGATCATGCGAAATGAAATCATCAGAAACATCACACAAGTAAGCAAAGTTGTTCATCTCATTAACATAATCAGAAACATTAACATTGTTCTCAAAGAGTTCTGGTATAAAAAGAGAATCTAAATAACTATCAACTTCAGTCGATGCGGATGCTGCAGATGACTGTGCTTTGGCTTCTTGATTTGGTGAAATCTTGAGATCCTCAATCTTCGGCTCTGGTTCCACTATCTTCTCCTTCCCTTTGAGCTTAGTGGCTAATAGCTTATCAGTGACGATCTCTTCAGGCTCATCCCTGTCCCATATGCTGCATTGGGTCATAATCTCTTCATCCCAAAAGTTCTCTACAGCTTTAACAACTCCGATCTCCCAATCAAAGACATCGTTAAAAATTTCAAATCCGGGGATAATCTTCCCATCTACCCATTGCGGTTCTTCTTCTCCAGTGTAGGCACAAACCGATGATGATAGCACAAAGCTCTCCGAAATATGGGGAATCTTCCCTGACCCTTTCTTCTTACCATATTCTCCTTTGTAGCCCAACCCCTTTCGATCTTTTTGACCATGTGTAGTGATAGCATTCTGCAGCCCTTGTGACTCTTTTCCCAACCCAGCCCCTGGGAGGAAGTGCATCTTCTTCAGCATATTCACCACTTGAGGGCTACCTTCTAGGTTTTGCTCTTCTCCGATCATCGATACATGAAAGCCACTGAATGGCTGATTAGAGATCTCCAAGGCAGACACTTGGTTCTCTCTTGCTGCTTTAATGGTCACTACTTCTCCTTCATGGGGTATTTTAATTATCTGGTGTAATGTGGATGGTACTCCCCCTAACTTGTGGAACCACGATCTACCAAGCAGAGCTGAGAAGTTTGCTGGAATCGGCAAGACCACAAAATCTGTTTCTGTCTCAATGGGCCCTGTCTTTACCAAAGCTTTGAAAATTCCTGATGCTTGCCTCCTGGAGTTATCGTAGGCAGTGATGGTCAGGTCAGATTTGCTTAACATACTCTCATCCATCCCAAAGGCCTGAAGTGCCACCAAAGGGCAGACATTTATCGATGACCCGTCATCAACCATGACACAAGCGGTGTGTTTACCATTGATCTGTGCCTTGATGTACAATGGTCGGTTGTGGTTACGACCCTCTGTTGGTAGGTCTGCATCAGAAAAAACCAACTTCTCCCCGGATCCCCCCTTTACAAGGTCTAACAGCTCAGATGGGGAGATTGTAGTTGCTACAGTTGATACACTCAATGCTTCGACTAACTTCTGTCGGTGCGAGGGGGACTGTCTCAAGAGGTCCCAAATAGATATCTGAGCCGTGGTCTTTTTCAGTTGCTTCACTATTGAATTTTCTTCCGGCTCTTTCTCTGCGATTGCTTGTGCTGGGTCCTGCTGCTTCTCGGCTTCTGGAATGACCCTCCCACTTCTTGTTACTGCTTCTACTCTTTCTTCTTCCTCTGAATCCCACGGATCCGTAAATTCTCCATTTTTCTCATTTTCATCATCTCCACTCTCACTAGTGGACCAACAGTCTATTGCTGCCACGGAAATCCCTTCTTCATTCACTGCAGGGCGAGTAATAGCAACATACTCATTTCCATATAGGTCTTGCATCACATACCATTCTGGTAGGCTCGATCCGATCATAAAGACTGGAGGTGGCACTGTGTTATAACCAGACTTCTTCTTGCTTTCTCTCTGCTCAGGATCGGTGATCTGCTTGTTGTCAATTAGATCTTGGACCCGATGTCTTAGCGTTATACACTCATCCGTCAAATGCCCGGTATGTTGGTGGAATGCGCAGTATTCATTCTCTTTGTGCCCTGGCTGCCCTTGGGCCTTGGCCGGTTTAGGTGATAGGGGCCGCAATTTTCCTTCTTTTATTAGCCTCTTCAGCACCCATGATAAAGGCTTACCCAAATTGGAGAAATACCTCTGACTTACGCCGGTTGCAGACACCTCGGCAGTCTTCCCAACTCTGTTACCACTGCTTGAACCTACTGGTTTGGCCGTCCCCTGATTGCTGTATCCCCTCCGGGCATAGGACTCACTATTTGCCCTCTTGGATAAATATTCTCCTTCCGCTTCTATGGCAATGTCCTTCAAAGACTCCCAATCCTTGAGTCCCTTCATTTTCAGTCCCTCTCTTAAATAAGGGCTGGCATTTCGAATGAATAGCCGGATCTGATCAGAAGTGTCTGGTTTGCGTTTCATCTCCATAACCCGGTTTCTCCACCGAGTAAGGTACTCGTGGAAGGACTCCCCAGCCTTCTGCTGTAACAACTCGAGATCTTTCAAAGTGACCTCCATCCGGGTACTGCAATCGTACTGCTTAAGGAACTCTTCAGTCAACAAGTCCCAGTCCTCCTTGGGTCTCCTGTCAAGCCCATGGTACCAATCAATAGCAGCTCCTGTGAGACTCAAGCAGAAATATTCTATCTTCTGCTTTCTTGTTAAGGTCGTTCCCTTCATGACTAGCGAGTATTGCTTCATGTGTGCGGCAGGGTCAGAGGTTCCATCAAATTTGGGAATGTCCGGCATCTTAAAATTCTGGGGAATCAGGTCATCCCCATCCAGCTCTCGGTCTTCTGGGTTCATTCCTTTTCCCACGGGCATCATCCTTGCCATGACCTCAAATCTCTCTTCCATTTTCCTCCACATTGCCTCATCTAGTTTTGGCGACTTCTCTTTAGCTACTGCATGCTCCTCATGCTCATCTCCCCCAAACTCAACTTCAGACCTGGGGCCTTCTCTGCGCTCAATGGGTGCAGGTACTCTTTGCTCAATAATAGGTGGGTCAACCACTGGTTGGTTAACCGCAGCAGGACGTTCTTCTCTAACAACCTCTTGTTCAGCTGATACTCGGACAGGAATAGCAGCAGCTTGTTGCCCAGCTATGGTGGCGGCAAGATTGCCCATCATTGCAATCATTCGGGCTTCAAATTCCTCCATTCTCTTTCCTACCTCCTCGATGATTATTGCCCGAGTTGCATCAGACTCATTTGATGGATTAGCCATACTTACTTCTGTTGATGATTCGGAAGAAAACCCCACACTTCCTTCTAAGACTGACTCTGAACTCTGATCTGACACTAACTCAGTTAACCCCAAAAGCGGCGCCCTTCTTAACCGTCCGTCGGGACCTCTAGACCACCCAGGAGAATCTATGATGGCTGAAGTTCAAAAATTGTTAAGATGATGCATGATTAAAATGCAATGCATGCTCATGCTGATGCAACATAGACAAACACATGCAAGCAGATAGATCCTTCCAACCTTGTATCTCCCACACACGTGGTAGTGCGGTCTTTTTCCTAGGTGGGCTTGATCCATGGATTAACGTGGAATCCAATGGACACGTATGGTGCGCGGTAAAAAACCGGCAGCATAACAGCTCCTATCTAATGTACATACGTATGGGTGTTTGGCAATTATGTATTTAAACAATTCAACTTAACTAAGATGGGCCCACCGGGGCATGAAAGCCTTTGATGAAGACCATTTAATTAAATTGGTTTCGTTTAATATATGATGGCCCATATAGCAAGCATAGTATTACGGTACATTTCACCTAGTGGAAGTATCTATTGCCATTACATGAGCTTTGGACAAAGGAGATGTTACTTTAAGGCTACCCAAGCATGATCCCTGCCGACGGGTCTAGCTCTTCACAAGCATAGCGACCAGTCGGGTCGTCATTTTGATATACCATTAAGGTACGTGGCTTGGGCTGGTGATTATCCTTAACACTTCCCCAAATTGAGTGAAAATGAGGAGGTGCTTCAGGAACGCACCGGGGCTAAAAGAGGGACCAAACTAACTTAATCTAAAGCTCTAATGAGATGATATGCAATTTTGAGATAAAGCGAATTTATGAATTAAATTTTAACCATAAATGTTAAACGAGGTATTTTCAAATTGAAATCTCGAACCATATCGTCCCCAGCGGAGTCGCCACTATGACGCGCGCCGGATCCCGAGCGCCGCCCCTATGACCGCCCGCTTGAGGGCGATCGGGCATTTGCGGGTCCGTTGGCATCTTGCAATAAATCGCAAGTGCGTCTATGTTGGGCAACAAAGAGGTATCATGGAGTCGCCACCCAATAGAACATTGGGAAAGTTACTCTCGCCTCGGAGAGCCTAAGACTGCGCTTAATATCCATGTTGGGCCATGAGGCCTAGGATTAGCGCTAAAGTCTCGTGACCCAAGAAGTATTTTGGAGGATAACCTCTAACCTCTCGAGCCCAAAGACCAGAGCTGGGTCCGGGATTTCTCATCTATTTCTACCTCGATTAATTTATGATTGAATTTTAATTGTCATTAATTCGCTCTCTCTCCACACAATGCAATTAATTTAAGGCGTATTTACTCATTTTAGAAAAACCATAAATTAGCGAGTAAAGCAATGAATTACAATAATACAAGGAGCGGAATACAACTCCCATTTAAAAGTGCAAACATACATAAAACCGGGGAATTTTATTAATTATGAGGACTTTGGTCCCCGCATGCACAATTAAAGAAAATATTCTGGATGTGATGATTTTATTTGGGATGAAAATTAGGACATTGGTCCCATTTTATTATGAAAAATCTAAATTAATTTAGTAAGAAATATTTTTATGATCTTTATTTAGGTGCGCATAGGAAAACATTTTATTCAATGAATATATACAAGGAAATTAAAATTATAAACGAAATGAGAATTAAAAATGTATAAAGGAAATACCAAACCCCGCAACTCCTCCTTCATGTGCATGGATGCTCAAATGAGAATAAAACAATGATTTGCAACCAAAAATCAAAAAGAAATTCATGTTAGTGATTAGGCCAATGAAATAATACAACATAAAAGGTAATATGCACAATGACCATATAACATGCATAAGATACTATAACATGCATAAAAATAATTATGATGCAATTTAACATGCATAAAGTGATTAAGATGCAATTTAACATGCATAAGGTGATGAAGTATCATGGCATATGCAACTTATTAATAATAGTTATTAACATACATGGAAGATTAGTGACAATCAATTTTATTATAGTTAAGACATGAATAAATGTGTAACATGAGAATAATTCCACTTAACATGCATAACTAGCATAAAATAATGACTATAACACTCATACATGCCAAAGAAAGCATAATAATAAACATGATATAGCATTAAGAAATTAAAGGTATTTATAACCTAAAACATGCATAATTACATGAACAAAGAATAATTTGACATGAAAAAAAAAGATTAATAGAATTTAAAAAGCTTATTTGTTATATGAATAATTGAAGATAAAATAAAAAAATAAGAAGAAGAATATGGAGACTAAGAGAATTTACATGTTTGATATGTTAATTGGAAGCCAAAATAAATGAAATTAACAAGAGAATTAAGGAGCAAAGCCAAGAATAATTACCCTCAAATTCAGTTTTGAAGAATTGAAGATAGAAGTGTTGAATTCCTTGTCTTCTCTTGTGAAAATCCTTAGAAAATAGCTTGAAAACTTGAAGAAAAGCTCTTGGAAACAAGTGTGTAAGATGGATTTTTTTCTCTCAACTCAAAGCTCCAAAATTCAGTTTTTTTCCTCCAAAATGTTCCTCATTCGTCCTCCCTCTGTTCTGAATTTTTCTAGTGTTTTTAATCATCAAAAACTATCCAAAAACCACCAAAAACCGTCCAAAAACGGTTGAAAATCGAGTGGGGGTCGAAAAGTGGGCGAAATGGGCGAAGTGGGGCGTCAATCGTGCGCCTCGCGCACGTTTCCGCGCAGATGCGCGGAGTCTCCGCGCGCGACGTGCGCGGAGCGAGCGACGCCCAAGGCGTCGTGCGCGCAGAGCTACCGACGCCCAGGGCGTCGGCCGCGCGGAGCGCACGCTCCGCAGCGCTCCGCGCACGGACATTCGCGACGGCCCCTGGCCGTCGCCCTTCCGTCGCGAATCTTTTCCCCCATTTTCCATTTTTCCTACTTTCTTCACTTTTTCATCATTTTTAACCTTTTTTTTTTTTTTTTTTTTTTTTTTTTTTTAAATACCCTCAACCTAAAACACACTTTTTCTTCTTCAAAATAATTTAAAAAAATATTTTTAAAATATTTTTAAAATACCCTTTTTACTCACCGAAAAGACAAGGAAAATTACTTCTGAGCTCCAATCTTTTTGCCTATAAGCCGGCATAGCTAAATTTCATCATCGGGTAATCCTGATCAAGGCTACTCGGGACCCGGTGTCTACAGTTGCCCCCAATTTTGAAGAGACTAGTGCATGGGTGCCTAGGTGAGCCAAAATTCAGGAAAAGGAAAGAAACGCATACCCGAAGCGGCGATCTTCCTGCTTGATGGAGTTATGATGACAGCTGCTGCTGTCTTTTGGTTGTAGTTGGTGATACCGTAGGTGCGCTAACCTCTTGTGGGTGGCGCCGCTATCGTGCTAAACATTGTGAGTTGGTAATGCCGTGGTCGTGTTAACCTCTTGTGGGTAATGCCGCCATCGTGCTAACCGCTGTGAATTGGTAGTGCCGTGGTCATGCTAACCTCTTGTGGGTAGTGCCGCCATCGTGCTAACCGCTGTGAATTGGTAGTGCCGTGGTCATGCTAACCTCTTGTGGGTAGTGCCGCCATCGTGCTAACCGCTGTGAATTGGTAGTGCCGTGGTCGTGCTAACCTCTTGTGGGTAGTGCCGCCATCGTGCTAACCGCTGTGAATTGGTAGTGCCGTGGTCGTGCTAACCTCTTGTGGGTAGTGCCGCCATCGTGCTAACCGCTGTGAATTGGTAGTGCCGTGGTCGTGCCAACTCTTGTGGGTTGTGCCGCCATCGTGCTAACCGCTGTGAATTGGTAGTGCCGTGGTCGTGCTAACCTCTTGTGGGTAGTGCCGCCATCGTGCTAACCGCTGTGAATTGGTTTTTTTTATTTTTTATTTTTTTGCTCCTTTAGATGTTTGGACTAGTGTCGTCACTTGGCCTTTGTTGGTGTCCCCCGCCGATTTCTCCTGCAAGATTGTATGCATAGGGATATACAAGAAATCATGTGTGCATGATATGGAATGCAAATGCTTGCAACAATGTATAGACTGTGCCCTAGGCGGTCCATGGTTCGCTGAGGTTGTAGCCTGCCGGCTCTATAATGCCCCCTGAATCCTGAGGATCGTCGACAAGTTTTCTGAAAGAGACGTCCGGTATATATCCTTGCCCCCCTGGTCAATGATCATTTACCCGGGATTCTGTTTCATGTTCTGTGTTGTGTGTTGTATGACTGACGGAAAATCATCTTGAAATAATGCCGCCTTATCGCTCCAGGCATTGAATGTCATTGTTTTAAAGGTAGTGCGTCCCTTGTGGATTTTCGCACTAGCTTTTCTTTGCGGGAAATGCGTCCCTTATGGAATTTTCACACAACCCTTTGCCTAACTTTTGCCTGGAATGGACCCAACCCAATCCAGCGGCTTTTGTGTATTTTATATTTTATTTTTATTTTTATTTTTATTTTTTTATTATTTTTTTATTATTTTTTTATTATTTTTTTTGTAGGGCAGGCTGCCTGTTTCCAGGTTTTCACCCTGCCCTTTGGCCTAACTTTTGCTTAGAGAGCCAGTTACGGTTTTCATCTCTAACGGCCTTCTTTGTTTTATTTTAATTTTTTTTTTTTTTTTTTTTTTTTTATCACCAAAGCTTCTGTTAAGAGCAAATAGCACATATCCGATGAAGGGACTGAGCAATAATCATTAGATGAACAATTGGTATATTTCTTTTTAAGACAGAACTGAAAGATCAATGAAAATGTATTCTTTTATTCATTGCAAAATTGTGTACATTTCTATATGATTTCATCATACATGATTTTCAATTGACAAGAATTCAAAAGCATATGACTACACCTTATCTCGGAGTGGGTTTTGTCAGCATCAAACTCCTGTTATCAATCGGCCCTCTCGGGTTTTCTCGATTGAATATTTTCTCTTGGCCCTTAATTTTTGCCCAGGATGCCTTTTTTCGGTTTTCACCCTGACAGGGCGCCCAATTTTAGCAAAGGCCGCCTTTTTTCGGTTTTCGACCCGCGGGGCATTTATTCTCTTCTTTTTATTTTTGGTCTTTAGCCATGGAACCTTTTAAGTCTATCGACATTGACCGGGTCCTTGAACTCATTCCCATCGCTGTCTGCTAAAATTGCTGCTCCTTTTGTTAGCAACTTTTTCAAAATGAAAGGTCCTTCCCAGGTTGGTCTGAATTTTCCTCGTATGTCAGGAACTCCTGGCCTCATCATCTTAAAGACCAAATCCCCTTCTTTCAACGGGTGCTTTCGTACCTTCTTGCCAAAGGACCGAGCTAGTCTCTTCTGATAAACCTGATTGTGGTAATAGGCTCTCAACCTATCTTCATCCAATAGATTCAACTGCAACAATCGCTGTTGTGCCCATTCTGTCTCCGGAATCTCGGCTTCCAGGACTACCCTTAATGATTTCAGCTCAATTTCAACCGGCAGGACTGCTTCAGTTCCATACACCAGAGAGAATGGTGTTGCCCCCGTAGAGGTTCTGATTGTTGTTCTATGTCCCCAAAGTGCGAATGGTAACTTTTCTGCCCAATCCTTGTAGTTCTGAACCATCTTGGCTAAAATTCTCTTCACATTCTTATTCGCCGCTTCAACTGCACCATTCGCCTGAGGACGGTAAGGAGAAGACTTATGATGTTGGATCCCATATTTCTGGAGCATCTGTTTAGTCTCTGCTAGGAATTGTACCCCATTATCAGACACAATGTGATGTGGGAGACCATATCTGCATATCAAATTCCGCTAGATGAATTTAGCCATATCCCTTGCATCAACCTTCTTGAAAGATTCAGCCTCAACCCACTTAGTGAAGTAGTCAATGGCAACTATGATAAATCTATGCCCATTAGAAGCCGTAGGACGGATTTCGCCTATGATGTCTATTCCCCATGCTGCAAATGGCCATGGAGATGTTAAGTTATGTAACTCTGAAACTGGCACATGCCTCAAATTCGCGTACTGTTGGCATAACTGGCATTGCTTCACAAATTTTGAACAATCTGTATCCATTGTGAGCCAATAAAACCCTTGGCGCATGATCTTCTTTGCTAAGGCTAAGCCATTCATGTGAGCTCCACAAACCCCGGCATGAACTTCTTCCATAACTCTTTTAGCTTCTTTCTCTGCTAGACATCTTAACTGGATACCATCAGCTTGCCTTTTGTATAAAGTGCCATTAACACTGATGAATTGAGTGGATAACTTCCTGATCATTCTTTGGTCCTTCTCAGTGGCTTCCTCTGGAAAGACTGATCTCTCTAAATAATTCTGAATGTCATAATACCATGGATTTCCATCAATGGCCTCAATGTCCATCACCTGTTCAGCTTCAAAGCAAGGTCTTTCCGAACTATAAATCAGCACGGGTTTCATCGCAACTCCTGTTGGGTTGTCCCATATGGACACTAAAGTTGCTAGAGCATCAGCTAACTGATTTTCATCTCTGGGGATGAAGTGGAAAGTGCAAATCTCGAACTGGCTGCTCAACGTTCTCAAGTGCTTTACATAAGGCAGCAGCCTTTCTTCCTTGACTGACCACTCTCCTTTAATTTGATGAATTACCAAGGAGGAATCCCCAAATACTTCTGCGGTCTTTGCCCCCAGAGCAAGCAATGCTTCCAATCCAAAGATGCAAGCTTCGTATTCTGCTTCATTATTGGTAGCCTTATACCTCAGCTTCTTAGCCAATGGTAACCTTTCACCATCTGTGGTCGTAAGAATAACTCCCACGCCTGCTCCCTTATTATTGACTGCTCCATCAAAGAATAATTGCCACCCTTGTACTGTTATGGCCGTGACATCTTCATCTGGGAAGTTGTATTCAAACTGATCTCCCTCAATAGGATGCTCGGCTAAGAACTCCGCTACAGCTCTTCCCTTAATGGTTTTCCTGGTTATGTACTCAATGTCAAATTCCTGCAATAGCAGTAACCATCTTCCCATCTTCCCTAGTAGAGAGGGTGCTTCTTGGAGGTATCTGAGCGGATTATGTTTGGCAACCGTTTGTACCTTGAAGGAATGAAAGTAGTGTCGCAACTTCTTAGAAGCCCAGATAACCGCTAAACAAATCTTTTCCACCTCTACATATTTGGCTTCGTAAGGCAGGAATTTCTTGCTAAGATAGTAAACGGCAAACTCTACACCAAAATCGTCTTCCTGAGACATCATAGCACCCACTGAGTTATCTTCCACAACCAGGTACAGGATTAATGGTTTGGCACGGCGTGGTGGTCTTAACACTGGAGGATTTAGCAGATAGTCCTTAATGGTGTCAAAGGCCAGTTGACAGTCATCGTTCCATAGCACCGGCTGATTCTTCCTAAGAAGCTTGAAAATAGGCTCACATACCGAAGCTAGCTTGGCAATAAATCGACTGATGTACTGAAGCTTTCCTAGGAAACTTCTGACGTCCTTCTCCTTCTGGGGCACTGGCATCTCTCTTATGGCTTTGACCTTATCGGGATCTACCTCGATTCCCCTCTGGCTTACCACATGGCCTAACAACTTTCCTGATGTAACTCCAAAAATGCACTTCTTGGGATTGAGTCGCAGATCATACTTGCTAATCCTTTGAAAGAACTTTTCTAATGCCTCAAAGTGACCTTCCCTGGTAGCCGACTTAATCATCATGTCGTCGACGTACACCTCCACTTCTTTGTGGATTAAGTCATTGAGAACCTTGGTTGCCATCCTCTGATAGGTTGCTCCTGCATTCTTCAACCCAAAAGGCATAACCCGATAGGCATATGTCCCCCACTCGGTGATAAAGGCTGTCTTGATCCAGTCCACTATCTTGTTAAGAATTTGATTGTACCCTGCGTATCCATCCACAAAGCTATACATCATACAAGCAGCAGCACTATCTACTAGCACATCAATATGAGGCAGTGGGAAATCATCTTTAGGGCAAGCTTTGTTCAGGTCTCGATAGTCGACGCATACTCGAACCTTACCGTCTTTCTTAGCTACAGGAACCACATTAGCTAACCATGTTGGGTATTGAACCTCTATCAGGAACTTGGACTCAATCTGCTTATGGATCTCCTCTTTCACTTTCTGTGCCCATTCTGGCCTAAGCCTCCGAAGCTTTTGCTTGACTGGTTTAAACTCTGGGTAAGTTGGGATGGCATGTTCGGCAACATCTCGATCTATTCCCGGCATATCCTCGTAGGTCCAGGCAAAGACTTTTTCATATTTTTTTAATATTCTCTCAAATTTTATTCTCTCTTCAGGAGTTATGTCTGATGCTAGCAAAATTTCCTTTGGATTTTCCAAAGTTCCGAGATTAAATGCAGTTGTGCCAGTTGAATTAATATCAAAAATGAATGCATCATGCTTATGATCATGCGAAATGAAATCATCAGAAACATCACACAAGTAAGCAAAGTTGTTCATCTCATTAACATAATCAGAAACATTAACATTGTTCTCAAAGAGTTCTGGTATAAAAAGAGAATCTAAATAACTATCAACTTCAGTCGATGCGGATGCTGCAGATGACTGTGCTTTGGCTTCTTGATTTGGTGAAATCTTGAGATCCTCAATCTTCGGCTCTGGTTCCACTATCTTCTCCTTCCCTTTGAGCTTAGTGGCTAATAGCTTATCAGTGACGATCTCTTCAGGCTCATCCCTGTCCCATATGCTGCATTGGGTCATAATCTCTTCATCCCAAAAGTTCTCTACAGCTTTAACAACTCCGATCTCCCAATCAAAGACATCGTTAAAAATTTCAAATCCGGGGATAATCTTCCCATCTACCCATTGCGGTTCTTCTTCTCCAGTGTAGGCACAAACCGATGATGATAGCACAAAGCTCTCCGAAATATGGGGAATCTTCCCTGACCCTTTCTTCTTACCATATTCTCCTTTGTAGCCCAACCCCTTTCGATCTTTTTGACCATGTGTAGTGATAGCATTCTGCAGCCCTTGTGACTCTTTTCCCAACCCAGCCCCTGGGAGGAAGTGCATCTTCTTCAGCATATTCACCACTTGAGGGCTACCTTCTAGGTTTTGCTCTTCTCCGATCATCGATACATGAAAGCCACTGAATGGCTGATTAGAGATCTCCAAGGCAGACACTTGGTTCTCTCTTGCTGCTTTAATGGTCACTACTTCTCCTTCATGGGGTATTTTAATTATCTGGTGTAATGTGGATGGTACTCCCCCTAACTTGTGGAACCACGATCTACCAAGCAGAGCTGAGAAGTTTGCTGGAATCGGCAAGACCACAAAATCTGTTTCTGTCTCAATGGGCCCTGTCTTTACCAAAGCTTTGAAAATTCCTGATGCTTGCCTCCTGGAGTTATCGTAGGCAGTGATGGTCAGGTCAGATTTGCTTAACATACTCTCATCCATCCCAAAGGCCTGAAGTGCCACCAAAGGGCAGACATTTATCGATGACCCGTCATCAACCATGACACAAGCGGTGTGTTTACCATTGATCTGTGCCTTGATGTACAATGGTCGGTTGTGGTTACGACCCTCTGTTGGTAGGTCTGCATCAGAAAAAACCAACTTCTCCCCGGATCCCCCCTTTACAAGGTCTAACAGCTCAGATGGGGAGATTGTAGTTGCTACAGTTGATACACTCAATGCTTCGACTAACTTCTGTCGGTGCGAGGGGGACTGTCTCAAGAGGTCCCAAATAGATATCTGAGCCGTGGTCTTTTTCAGTTGCTTCACTATTGAATTTTCTTCCGGCTCTTTCTCTGCGATTGCTTGTGCTGGGTCCTGCTGCTTCTCGGCTTCTGGAATGACCCTCCCACTTCTTGTTACTGCTTCTACTCTTTCTTCTTCCTCTGAATCCCACGGATCCGTAAATTCTCCATTTTTCTCATTTTCATCATCTCCACTCTCACTAGTGGACCAACAGTCTATTGCTGCCACGGAAATCCCTTCTTCATTCACTGCAGGGCGAGTAATAGCAACATACTCATTTCCATATAGGTCTTGCATCACATACCATTCTGGTAGGCTCGATCCGATCATAAAGACTGGAGGTGGCACTGTGTTATAACCAGACTTCTTCTTGCTTTCTCTCTGCTCAGGATCGGTGATCTGCTTGTTGTCAATTAGATCTTGGACCCGATGTCTTAGCGTTATACACTCATCCGTCAAATGCCCGGTATGTTGGTGGAATGCGCAGTATTCATTCTCTTTGTGCCCTGGCTGCCCTTGGGCCTTGGCCGGTTTAGGTGATAGGGGCCGCAATTTTCCTTCTTTTATTAGCCTCTTCAGCACCCATGATAAAGGCTTACCCAAATTGGAGAAATACCTCTGACTTACGCCAGTTGCAGACACCTCGGCAGTCTTCCCAACTCTGTTACCACTGCTTGAACCTACTGGTTTGGCCGTCCCCTGATTGCTGTATCCCCTCCGGGCATAGGACTCACTATTTGCCCTCTTGGATAAATATTCTCCTTCCGCTTCTATGGCAATGTCCTTCAAAGACTCCCAATCCTTGAGTCCCTTCATTTTCAGTCCCTCTCTTAAATAAGGGCTGGCATTTCGAATGAATAGCCGGATCTGATCAGAAGTGTCTGGTTTGCGTTTCATCTCCATAACCCGGTTTCTCCACCGAGTAAGGTACTCGTGGAAGGACTCCCCAGCCTTCTGCTGTAACAACTCGAGATCTTTCAAAGTGACCTCCATCCGGGTACTGCAATCGTACTGCTTAAGGAACTCTTCAGTCAACAAGTCCCAGTCCTCCTTGGGTCTCCTGTCAAGCCCATGGTACCAATCAATAGCAGCTCCTGTGAGACTCAAGCAGAAATATTCTATCTTCTGCTTTCTTGTTAAGGTCGTTCCCTTCATGACTAGCGAGTATTGCTTCATGTGTGCGGCAGGGTCAGAGGTTCCATCAAATTTGGGAATGTCCGGCATCTTAAAATTCTGGGGAATCAGGTCATCCCCATCCAGCTCTCGGTCTTCTGGGTTCATTCCTTTTCCCACGGGCATCATCCTTGCCATGACCTCAAATCTCTCTTCCATTTTCCTCCACATTGCCTCATCTAGTTTTGGCGACTTCTCTTTAGCTACTGCATGCTCCTCATGCTCATCTCCCCCAAACTCAACTTCAGACCTGGGGCCTTCTCTGCGCTCAATGGGTGCAGGTACTCTTTGCTCAATAATAGGTGGGTCAACCACTGGTTGGTTAACCGCAGCAGGACGTTCTTCTCTAACAACCTCTTGTTCAGCTGATACTCGGACAGGAATAGCAGCAGCTTGTTGCCCAGCTATGGAGGCGGCAAGATTGCCCATCATTGCAATCATTCGGGCTTCAAATTCCTCCATTCTCTTTCCTACCTCCTCGATGATTATTGCCCGAGTTGCATCAGACTCATTTGATGGATTAGCCATACTTACTTCTGTTGATGATTCGGAAGAAAACCCCACACTTCCTTCTAAGACTGACTCTGAACTCTGATCTGACACTAACTCAGTTAACCCCAAAAGCGGCGCCCTTCTTAACCGTCCGTCGGGACCTCTAGACCACCCAGGAGAATCTATGATGGCTGAAGTTCAAAAATTGTTAAGATGATGCATGATTAAAATGCAATGCATGCTCATGCTGATGCAACATAGACAAACACATGCAAGCAGATAGATCCTTCCAACCTTGTATCTCCCACACACGTGGTAGTGCGGTCTTTTTCCTAGGTGGGCTTGATCCATGGATTAACGTGGAATCCAATGGACACGTATGGTGCGCGATAAAAAACCGGCAGCATAACAGCTCCTATCTAATGTACATACGTATGGGTGTTTGGCAATTATGTATTTAAACAATTCAACTTAACTAAGATGGGCCCACCGGGGCATGAAAGCCTTTGATGAAGACCATTTAATTAAATTGGTTTCGTTTAATATATGATGGCCCATATAGCAAGCATAGTATTACGGTACATTTCACCTAGTGGAAGTATCTATTGCCATTACATGAGCTTTGGACAAAGAAGATGTTACTTTAAGGCTACCCAAGCATGATCCCTGCCGACGGGTCTAGCTCTTCACAAGCATAGCGACCAGTCGGGTCGTCATTTTGATATACCATTAAGGTACGTGGCTTGGGCTGGTGATTATCCTTAACACTTCCCCAAATTGAGTGAAAATGAGGAGGTGCTTCAGGAACGCACCGGGGCTAAAAGAGGGACCAAACTAACTTAATCTAAAGCTCTAATGAGATGATATGCAATTTTGAGATAAAGCGAATTTATGAATTAAATTTTAACCATAAATGTTAAACGAGGTATTTTCAAATTGAAATCTCGAACCATATCGTCCCCAGCGGAGTCGCCACTGTGACGCGCGCCGGATCCCGAGCGCCGCCCCTATGACCGCCCGCTTGAGGGCGATCGGGCATTTGCGGGTCCGTTGGCATCTTGCAATAAATCGCAAGTGCGTCTATGTTGGGCAACAAAGAGGTATCATGGAGTCGCCACCCAATAGAACATTGGGAAAGTTACTCTCGCCTCGGAGAGCCTAAGACTGCGCTTAATATCCATGTTGGGCCATGAGGCCTAGGATTAGCGCTAAAGTCTCGTGACCCAAGAAGTATTTTGGAGGATAACCTCTAACCTCTCGAGCCCAAAGACCAGAGCTGGGTCCGGGATTTCTCATCTATTTCTACCTCGATTAATTTATGATTGAATTTTAATTGTCATTAATTCGCTCTCTCTCCACACAATGCAATTAATTTAAGGCGCATTTACTCATTTTAGAAAAACCATAAATTAGCGAGTAAAGCAATGAATTACAATAATACAAGGAGCGGAATACAACTCCCATTTAAAAGTGCAAACATACATAAAACCGGGGAATTTTATTAATTATGAGGACTTTGGTCCCCGCATGCACAATTAAAGAAAATATTCTGGATGTGATGATTTTATTTGGGATGAAAATTAGGACATTGGTCCCATTTTATTATGAAAAATCTAAATTAATTTAGTAAGAAATATTTTTATGATCTTTATTTAGGTGCGCATAGGAAAACATTTTATTCAATGAATATATACAAGGAAATTAAAAATATAAACGAAATGAGAATTAAAAATGTATAAAGGAAATACCAAACCCCGTAACTCCTCCTTCATGTGCATGGATGCTCAAATGAGAATAAAACAATGATTTGCAACCAAAAATCAAAAAGAAATTCATGTTAGTGATTAGGCCAATGAAATAATACAACATAAAAGGTAATATGCACAATGACCATATAACATGCATAAGATACTATAACATGCATAAAAATAATTATGATGCAATTTAACATGCATAAAGTGATTAAGATGCAATTTAACATGCATAAGGTGATGAAGTATCATGGCATATGCAACTTATTAATAATAGTTATTAACATACATGGAAGATTAGTGACAATCAATTTTATTATAGTTAAGACATGAATAAATGTGTAACATGAGAATAATTCCACTTAACATGCATAACTAGCATAAAATAATGACTATAACACTCATACATGCCAAAGAAAGCATAATAATAAACATGATATAGCATTAAGAAATTAAAGGTATTTATAACCTAAAACATGCATAATTACATGAACAAAGAATAATTTGACATGAAAAAAAAAGATTAATAGAATTTAAAAAGCTTATTTGTTATATGAATAATTGAAGATAAAATAAAAAAATAAGAAGAAGAATATGGAGACTAAGAGAATTTACATGTTTGATATGTTAATTGGAAGCCAAAATAAATGAAATTAACAAGAGAATTAAGGAGCAAAGCCAAGAATAATTACCCTCAAATTCAGTTTTGAAGAATTGAAGATAGAAGTGTTGAATTCCTTGTCTTCTCTTGTGAAAATCCTTTGAAAATAGCTTGAAAACTTGAAGAAAAGCTCTTGGAAACAAGTGTGTAAGATGGATTTTTTTCTCTCAACTCAAAGCTCCAAAATTCAGTCTTTTTCCTCCAAAATGTTCCTCATTCGTCCTCCCTCTATTTTGAATTTTTCTAGTGTTTTTAATCATCAAAAACTACCCAAAAACCACCAAAAACCGTCCAAAAACGGTTGAAAATCGAGTGGGGGTCGAAAAGTGGGCGAAATGGGCGAAGTGGGGCGTCAATCGTGCGCCTCGCGCACTTTTCCGCGCGGATGCGCGGAGCGAGCGACGCCCAAGGCGTCATGCGCGCAGAGCTACCGACGCCCAGGGCGTCGGCCGCGCGGAGCGCACGCTCCGCGCACGGACATTCGCGACGGCCCCTGGCCGTCGCCCTTCCGTCGCGAATCTTTTCCCCCATTTTCCATTTTTCCTACTTTCTTCACTTTTTCATCATTTTTCACCCTTTTTTTTTTTTTTTTTTTAAATACCCTCAACCTAAAACACACTTTTTCTTCTTCAAAATAATTTAAAAAAATATTTTTAAAATATTTTTAAAATACCCTTTTTACTCACCGAAAAGACAAGGAAAATCACTTCTGAGCTCCAATCTTTTTGCCTATAAGCCGGCATAGCTAAATTTCATTATCGGGTAATCCTGATCAAGGCTACTCGGGACCCGGTGTCTACAGATACCCATTATCCGTATATTCGAATTGTAGGCAAGACTAAACTAATAAGAGTAATGAGTGAACAATGTGTTATATGACTAAATAATTGTGGATTCGATGTGAATGCATACACCATCGCAATGAAGATTACTATACATGAGTTGAACTATTTAATTATATGAATATAGAATATGCATTTATATGATACACGAATCTTGTTAAACTGAATTGATTGGTATTATGCTTGTAATATGATATATCTTATAATTGTGTAATTATTGTATTGTATGCCATATATATATATATATGTGTGTGTATATGTTGTTTCCCCACAAAGCATTATCGCTTAGCACGGGTTTGCTAATCTGTGTAGGTACAGACGCGAGGTGATCGTGAAGGACGAATCCGCATTGCCAACCGGTCAACACTAGGAGTACTTAGAGTGTAGGTTTTGGGATTTGGGCAATGAGTTTTGTATACATAATGTTTAATCCTTTTGTATCAAGCAATATGTACGGATGTAATAACTAAGTATCATTTCAATATGTGCGTGATATGTATATAAGTATGTGAATGTGTGAGTGCTATCATGTGATATCTGCTACATGTGAATGCGTGAGTTATGAAATTTAATTGTACAGGTTTTAGCATGCGTGTATGGTAATGTTATGTGCATGTGTTTGCTGTGTGGCGATCGTTCTCGACTGCCTCAGCTGAGCTATTCCAGTGGTTGAGAATGGGCATCACAGGGAGGACTAGAGGTGGTCAGTGTATCCTTACATACTGGAGGATCAATGTCCCACCAGGACCATGCACACAGACTTGTAAGTATTTAAACCTTCCTCTTATATTTTGATTTAAGTGCTAATTCAATCCAATTATATTTCAATGTTATTAGATGTACGAATTTATAATGAAATTATATGTATATTATGGAGAATGATAATTTTATAAATGTCTGTTGCTATGAATTGCTGGCTTGTTGAGAAATATTTTTGTTTAACAGGGGTAAATATCAAATAAATAGAGGAAACTCAGTTGAAATTTTTATAAATTATAGTTAAATTATAACACTTTATTTGTTTATATGAAACACCTTTGGGCAGGAGGCCTACACCACATGAGGTATTTGTGCACACCTACACACAGAAGCATAACAGTGTGACATTCGTCAACATCCGATCCAGACAAGCTTATGTATATTAAATTTATACTTCACTATTATTTTGATGTATCATATTAGTTAAAAATTAACACTAACTAATATAAATATTTTGTTTTATGATAGGAGCAAGTACAAGAGACTCTTCAACGACAAACACAAAATTCTAAAAATGTTGATGAGAGTCAAACCTTTTATGACGCAGTTGGTGGTAGGGACCGCCATGGATGGGTTTTCAGGTTAGGTTCTTTTACGAACTCCTGCTATTTGCAATACAACTGCCTCTAGTAGCCAGTCCACATCCAATTAGAGAGTAATTCAACTTGAGAATACAATAGAGATACTGGCAACTCAATTACAACAGTCAATGGACTACATATCTCAACTTCCTAATGAGATGGATGAGTTGAAGGAGAGAGGCAGCCCTTCATCACATCAGTCTGTTCACCAATTGCTTATTTAGGGATTGATCAAGTATTTTTCATTATTTAAGTTAATTATACGTTATTGTTATGCTTTTACCATATTTATTTGATATAATTGATACATTTTCAATTATATTATTTTTGTCCACTATAATTTTTATACTATATTACCATTGATGATTCTATCATTTAAAAATTAAATATAAATTAAAAAAAATAATGTAGTAACTTTCTCGATGGAATGGTAGATGCCGTCGATAAATTTATCAACGGAATGCTTTTCTTTGTAGGTAATTTTACCGACGAAATGCTCCTTTTTGTAGGTAAAGTTACCGACAAAATATTCCATTCTATAGGTAAAATTACCGACAGAACAATTAATTCTATCGTAACTTTTGCGAATGGAGCAATTATTTTCGTCGTAACGTTTGTGACGGAACAATTATTTCCATTGTAACTGTTGCCGACGAAAAAGTTATTTCGTCATAACTATTGTTCATAAAACCATTATTTCCATCGTAACTATTACTGACAGAAAGTAATTTTTCATTGCAAAAGTTAATGACTGAATGCTTCTTTCTGTCAAAAACTTTTTCGACGGTCAAATATTTTTTGTCGAGAAATTTACCAATGACTATTTCTTCAATAACTTTATCCGTCAATAATTTTCGTCGGTAATCTTGTTTCTCGACGAAAAATAGTTACTTTCCATTAGCAACCGCTAATTTTCTTGTAGTGGTATAAAATGAGAAAAAAATGACCATGGTTAAAAAGTCAAGTGCTCGAACATCACTTAGACAGGTTCATAAGGAGCGTACTGAGAAGACCATTTTTTTCTAAATCGGTTCTACTTTTAGAGATAGTTAGGTGAAGGTCTCTTAGCCTTCGAACTTGGTCGCTTCACGATGGTCAAAGGATTCGTATCTCATCATTGGCGATCAGTCTTGAGATGCATCTTTGGGCATCACATGATAGGTATAATAGAGTCACCACTTGATAAAACATTGGGATAATGATCTGGCTTTATAAGGTCAAACTGAGAGAAGGTTTCAAAACTTCACTCTTATTCATACCCTTAGTTAATATAACATTCGTAGACCTTTAGGTTAATGATTTTATCCCTTTTCTAATGTGTTTATCATGGCAAGAAAACATAAGGTGCACTCAATCACGTCAAAAAGCTATAAAATATGGCATCAAAATACATACTAAATTAAATAAGCATCTATAAATAGGGTTATTCATAGAGCTTATTTGGTGAGGACATTGGTCCTGGCATGCTACTATGAAAAAGAATTCATTGCAACTTTTATTAGCTGAAACTAAGGACATTCATCCCATTTTATTAAGAATAATCCAAATTATTTAATTATGTATAAAATATTTTGCATTATTAAAAGCTTATTGTTTACATGTGATTTTTGGGCAGGAAATAGAACATCGGTCCAGTTTTATTAACTGGAGATCCGATTACACGATATAATTTTTTTTGTGTTGTTTTTCTATTAATCAGACAAAAACCCTTTTCATTACATCAAGTATGCAAAAGAGGTAAAAAGATAGAAAAAGCAAGCCTAATTTACC
This sequence comes from Excoecaria cochinchinensis, assembly GCA_947683425.1. NCBI lineage: Eukaryota > Viridiplantae > Streptophyta > Magnoliopsida > Malpighiales > Euphorbiaceae > Excoecaria > Excoecaria cochinchinensis. The sequence goes on from CANTUQ010000043.1 coordinate 12,227,632, forward strand.
CTAAGGGCCACATAGCACGTAGATCGATATAGAAAAGCATGCATGGAGAATAAAACATGCAAAAAGGACTAAAGAAAAGCTTAAAGATTGAGAAAACAAACTTGCCAGCACAAGACTACTGAGTTATGGCCAAAAGGTTGAGTCACACTCTTGATAAGTGAGTCACGGTAGTAAGTTATAGGTGTGACTAGTAAGGTTGAGTCACACCCATGACAAGTAAGTCACGACCATGACTAGTGACTCACACCCATAACTGCAAAGTTATGGGTGTGAGTCACCTGGTCTCTAAATTCAAAGGGAGAAGACTAGTTCCGGCCATGACTCACTCATTTCGAACCACTGACACTTTTTCTTCCTCCTTGTTCTCTTGACTGCCTACAAATACAAACACAATAAACTCAAAGGGACCTAAAAGGCCAAAATATAGTCTTAAAACAAAGCTCTTAAGGTTTTAAGATGAAACAAAACAAAAAACCAGTTTGAAAACTCAAAATTTAACTCACAGCCGATATGCTTTTACCAAACGGTAAATATCCACAAGTGAATTTCACAATCTAAGTCTACTAGAAAACACCTAAGTGAGCAAGTTTACAACATTCAAGAGTGAATGTATAATTGTACTCAAGAGCAAACTAAGGCAAAAGGAAGAAAAGCTTTATAAATTTACATTTAGTGTCCTTTTCCTTTATAGATAATGAAGCTTCAAGATCTAAGATCTCTCCCTAACTCCAATGATGGAAATGCAAGCTCGAAAACAAAAATTTTGGAGCTTTTGGAACTTCAAAAGGCTATATGTAACAACCCAAAAAGGGCCTAGTCGGAATATGTGTGGTAAGTCGGTAAATTAGGGGTATTTCACTAAATTGAGCAAGAGAAGAATTTGGATAATAAGGATTTATTGCAAAGAAATTAATTAATTAAGTGAAGAAGAGGAATTATTAAGTGTGCTTGTAGTGTATGGTGTTAGGATGTAAGTGGGTTAAGGGATTTTATTGTGTGGTTTATGTTTGTATGGTGCCTTGGATGTAAGTGGTTTATTAGAAATTATATGGTGTGAGTCAAGTTTGGTGCCTTGGAGATATTTTTGTAAGAGATGCTTGTGTGTGTTTTGTGTATGGTGCAATGTATGAGTAAGTCAAGATAGTGGATTTTGGTCCAATGGGAGAGTGACACATGGCTTTGGGTTGGTGAACATTAAATGAAAAGGAAGAGAGAGGTAGGGAGGGCAGAATTGGATGAAGCTTCCCGTAGAAGCTGCCCTCTTCCCTTGCTATTCCATTTTCCCGTCCCTTCTCTCTCTCTTGCTTCCATTTTCTGCTCTCATCTCCTTTCTCTTGTGTTCTCCTTGAGCTTGAGTTGGAATTCTGAGTTTTGAGCTGAGTTCAAGAGGTAAGATCATGGGTTTTTGTGGCTTTTTCTTCTTCTTCTTTTTCTCCCGCATTTTCTGGATTTTGAATGGGGTTTTCATGGTTTGATTTTGTGTTTTGGCTAGGTTTTGTACAAGAATCGGAAGAAGGAAGAAAGAGAAAAGGGAAAGAGAAGGTGAGATCGTAAGAGGGCCAAGTTGAAGCTGCAATTTCAGGTTTGGGAGCTGAGTTTGTGGATTATGTTTTTCCCCTAATTCCTCCTTGGATCAATTCTATTTTATGATTGCATGTCATTAGTAACCTTGAGTGTTTTGTTTGGATGATTGCATGTTTAGATTAAGTAGTGATTCTGAGTTAATTGTTAGTGATAAATTGGTGTTTGCTTGTGTATTTGAAGAACATGAGCATTTAAGAAGAATGAATTTTGAGTTTGGTTTGAGTGAATTCTTGAAGAGTGGTCGTTGATTATTGTATAAGAATGTGTTTATGTGGCCTTGAGAATGATGCGGCGATGTACTAGAGGCTTGAGGTAAGTGTTTGTGCATGGTTGAATGAATGTATGAAGGGTTGTGTTGTGAAGAGAGTAGGAAAAGTGCAGATCTGGGCAATTCTGGGTTCTGTCGCGATCGCGACAGAATGCGGATTGGTCCCTAGTGGCTGGAGAGCCCTCTGTCAGGACCGCAACATTTTCGCGAGCGCGATAGAGAGCTCGGTAGTCGAGTCCTCCGTACGAGCATGCTGCCGAGCGTGCGCGCGAGGAGGAAGGAACTTGTCTCTGTCGCGACCGCGACAGAGCTCGGTTGTGTGAGTCTGCCGTGCATGCTTCGTCGCGAGCGCGCCTCCTGGTGCGAGCTCGCGATGGGGTGCCCCGTGCTCTGTCGCGAGCGCGACACTATCGCGATCGCGACAGAGGCCCTTCCTGCTTGCCCTATTTTCTGAATGTGATTCTTTTGTCCCACTTTGCAGGGTTTCTCACTATTGCCTGGTTCATGATTGAGTTATGTCTTGTTGACCTTTTTATACTCGTGTCGTTGTAGTGAATTAATATGATGTTGGGATTTTTGCTTTGAGTTTTGTATAGTAAGTGCTGTGATTAAGTGCGAGTTGTCGAGCCTGAAGTGTCAAGGTAGTGGATAATTAAGCATGCTTAAGAAGGGTTTGTGAGTGCAGCTGCTCGTGTCCGCCCCGTTTGGGCGAAGCGGTCGACCTCCGAGATGGTCATCTTCCGTGTAGTGATAAAATGTTTTGAGTCTCCCTCGCTCCCTTCGAGTATTAAAACTGTTTTTGAGGCTTCGGTCTCCCGTACCGTGTTCCCGTATCCTCCACCATTGATTTCAGGCTATTATGTGAGTTGTCTGGTATTGGTGTAGTGGAATGTTCTGATTATTGCGTGATTCTGATTATGATTATTGCTTCATGCTTTCTGTTTCAATTTTATTTTCATATAGTGACTCTTGATCTGTGCATATATTTCTGTTCTCTGGTAGTTAGTAAATTCTGTATGTTAGTGCTTAATATCTTGTATAGTGTTCTATTGTGTTTTGTTCCTCCCCACTAAGCGTTATCGCTTAGCACGGGTTCTTTTCCCGTGTAGGTGGCAAGGTTTTGAATTCTTGTTTGAGTTTCGAGTCGCGCATCTGCAGGCTGGCCACATAGGAGTAGAGTTATTTGTTTTTGTCTCCTCCTGTAATTCTTTTTGTATGTAGTATTTTTGTATAGTGGCTTATGTAGCTTTTTGTAAAGGAATGATGTAATCTTTTGGGATTGTATATAACTCTATATCTTGATTATATGAGATTTATATTTTGCCTTTGTTATTATTGTTAGTGAATGCTTTCGCTCAGTATAGGTATCTCTGTATGTATGTTGTGAGTGAGCGTCGTGTAGCGCGCCCGCCGGCACCCTTCCAACGGGGGCAGCGGTGGGGGTGTTACAGTTTATGGTATTAGAGCGCCGATTTAGGCGGTTTTGGTTATCTTTGTTTGTTACGTGTCGAGTCTTTACATGAGCATTGGTTTTGTGTCGTGGCCTAATGCAGATGTGTCTTGTCTTTTGTAGTGTCTAGATGGAGTCTGATCCAAGTGAGAACGTGGGTGAGACGGCTGGTAGTGCAAGTGTAGTGAGAGGCGAGCAACCTGCTCCACAGCGTCAGCAAGAAGAGATTCCCGGTATGGGTTTTAGTCATGAGAATCCAGTTCTAGTGCAAGGTTTGCTTCAATTAGTAGAGAGGTTGACTTCTCCTAAGGCTCCGACCGAGTTATTAAGAAAGAGAGGAGTAGAAGACTTTCATGGGACTGCTTTAGACCAATCTGATGTGGCCGAGTTTTGGCTTAAGTGGGTAGGCCGGATTTTGCAAGAGATTAGATGTCCCGCAGATCAGAGGGTGCTTTGTGCAGTGTCGTTGCTACAAGGGTTAGCGTACGATTGGTGGGAACTTGTGATGCATAATCCTCAGCGACCAGCCGAGTTGACATGGGAATTCATCAAGCAAGAATTTGAGCAAAAGTATGTGACAAAGGCATATCGAGAAGCTAAGTGGAGAGAGTTCATCAGTCTGAAGAAACGGGGTATGACCGTAAGTGATTACCAGAAGGAATTCAGCCGGTTAAGTAATTATGTGCCTGAGCAGTTGTTGACGGATGAGTTTAGATGTAGACACTTTCAAGAGGGATTGCGTGAGGTGGTCAGAGGTCCTTTATCTGCAATGTCAGTCATGCAACTAGTGGGGTAATATCAGTTAGTGGCAGCGGCGATTAAGTTAGAGGAATCCGAGTTAATCAAAAAGAGAATCGAGAACAAGAGGAAAGCACCGGATGGTGGGATTGGAAGTGGTAAAAAGTCGGGAGGTGTCCCGAGTGGCCAAGGTGTGAAGAGTTTGGTTCTGGTATGTTCGAAAGTCGGTAGTGTCGCGCCACCCTCTAGTAAGGGAAGTGTGATTCCGGAGTGCGAGCATTGTCAGAAGCGCCATTGGGGCGAGTCCAGAAGGATTTCTGGAGCATGTTTCAGATGTGGCAGTCAAGAGCATATGGTTGCAAATTGTTCGGATCGAAGAGAGCTTCAGGGTCAACCTGAGAGTAGAGCCAGTGGTTAGAGAGCAAGAGGAAATCAGAGTGGTAGAGGCAGTGGACGTCCTTTGCAAGCGCCGTCAGAGATAGTGCAAAAGCCGCCAACTAAAGAAGTGTATGTGCGCCCGCGAGTATATGCCATGCTAGGAGAGGATGCAGCGGATCGAGCAAGACTGTAAGCATCGTGTCCCGAGGCGGTCTGGATTAGAGATTACTCGATGAGGAATCAACGTCCGAGTCCATACAAATGGTTGAGATTCGGAGGTTTTGGTCCCCTGCTTCACGAGAAATGTGTTCTTTCAGTCTTCGTAGGAAAGAGGGAGGAAACAGGGATCCTTTTTGGGTCAAAAGGTGTATTTTGTGTTAAACGTCGCTCGCTGCGGGTCACCGATGGCCCATGTGATTTTTCGACGCCCGTCGGAGGGACCTGATTTTCTGGAGCACGCAACCTTATTTCCCGGAACACGCGACCTTTTCGACGCCCGTTAGTCAGAGTTACAGGCCCGTCGATTAAATCCTTGTGTCAGTAGGATTGAACCGACGCCCGTCGGTCATCCCTGGCCTATAAAAGGTTTCATTTCCCACCTAAAAAGGGGTTGGAGAAATTTCTAAAGGGGAAACTCTGTCAAAATTAACACTTGTTTTCTCTCTCTTCCAACAAACACAAATCTTAAGAAATCTCTTTTAGTTTAAGAATCAAACCATTAAAAAGGAGCTAAATCTAATTAGTTTTCCTAAGGCTTTGATTCCAAAATTCAGTCTTTTGAACCAGTCAAGGGATAAATAGGCCAGCCGGTCCCAATAGTAGCACCAGAAGAACGGTTGAGGTGTCTGCTACTGACGCAACTACCCCGAGGAAGTTTTCGAACTTAGGAAGACCATTGTCTTGGGTTTTAAGAAGGTTGATGAAAGAAGGGAAGTTGCAGCCATTGCCTCCCAGGCCTGCTATAACGCAAGGGACGCTGGGGCATAAAGATAATGAGTACTGTGCCTTTCATCAGCATATGGGCCATTTAACGGATAATTGTAAAGCGCTGAGGCACTCAATCCAGGATTTGATTGACAGCAAACAAATCACTGACCCCGAGCGGAGAGAGGAGAAAAAGAAGCCTAGCTATAATGCTGTCCCGCTACCTGTCTTCATGATTAGATCAAGCCTACCAGAATGGTACGTGCTGCAGGACTTGTATGGGAATGAGTTTGTTGCTGTTACTCACCCTGAGGCCAAGGGGGAAAGGATATCTGTAGCGACAAATGATTGTTGGTCTAGTAGCAAAAGCGGTGAAGAAAATGAGGAGGAAGTTGAAATATCTTTGGATCTGTGGAAGTCAGATGAAGAGGGAAAAGTAGTGGGAGTTGTAACAAGAAGTGGAAGAGTAGTCCCAGAGATAGAAAGGCCACCAAAACCAGTGCAGGCGCCAACAGAGAAAGAGCTGGAAGAGAATCAGATAGTCAAACAGTTGAAGAAGACCACGGCTCAAATATCTATATGGGATCTTCTGAGGCAGTCCCCTTCTCATAGACAAAAGTTGGTAGAAGCTTTGACTGAGTCTACTGTGGCTACTACAATCTCTCCATCAGAATTGTTAGACCTTATAAAAGGGGGATCAGGAGAGAGATTAGTGTATTCTGATGCCGACTTTCCAGTTGAAGGCCGTAATCATAACCGACCGCTGTACATTAAGGCGTAAATCAGTGGCAAGCATACTGCTTGCGTTATGGTAGACGACGGGTCATCTATAAATGTTTGCCCTCTGGTGGCGCTTCAGGCTTTCGGTTTGGATGAGGGTATGCTTAGCGAGTCAGATTTGACTATTACAGCTTACGATAATTCTAGAAGGCAAGCTTCGGGGACGTTTAAGACTTTGGTCAAGGCTGGACCTATTGAAACGGAGACAGAATTTGTAGTTTTGCCCATTCCGGCCAACTTCTCGGCATTGCTTGGGAGGCCCTGGTTTCATAAACTAGGGGGAGTGTCGTCTACGCTACACCAGATGATAAAATGCCCACATGAAGGTGAGGTGGTAACCATTAAGGCGGCCAGGGATAATCAGGTATCGGCCCTAGAGATTGCTAATCAGCCATTCAGTGGTTTCACGTATCGGTAATAGGGGAAGAGCAGAGGTCATTGGATAGCCCTCCAGTTGTTAATATGATGAAGAGGATGCACTATCTCCCTGGGGCTGGTCTTAGTAGAAATTCGCAAGGGCCGCAATCCACAATCACTACGCGAGGTCAGAAAGATCGAAAGGGCTTGGGATACAAAGGCGGACTTGGCAAGAAGAAGACGACGAAAAAGATCCCTCACATTTCAGAAAGCTTTGTGCCCGCATCCTCAGTATGCGCTTACACTGGAGAAGATGAGCCACAGTGGGTGAATGGAAAGATTATCCCTAGATTTGAGATCTTTAGTGATGTTTTTGACTAGGATGTGGGAGTTATTAAAAAGGCTGAGGACTTCTGGGATGAGGAAGTTGTGACCCAATGCATTGCCTGGGGTAGGAATGAGCCCGAAGAGGTTGTCACGGAGAAGATGTTAGCTGCCAGGCTGAAAGGGAAGGGAAAAAATGGTAGAGTCAGGAATGAAGATTGGGGATTTGAAGATTTCCTCAGGGATAGCTAAAAGGCCTCTGCCAAGCCAAGAAGCCGAGGCACAAGCTGCTGCAGCTTCAACCTCAACAGAAGCTGAAGAAGATGCTAGCTTAGATTGTCTTTTTATTCTGGAACTTTTTAATGATGTAAATGACAATAATAATATTATTAGTAAGATGAATGATTTTGCTTATTTGTGCGATGTTTCCAATAATCTCAACATGCATGAACATGATCATATCCCATCCATTTTTGATATTGATTCCACTGACACCACGCCTTTTAATCTTGGAACCTCGGAAAATCCGAAGGAAATCTTAATAGCATCGAATACAACTCCTGATTCGAGAGAAAAATTCGAGAGAATAATAAAAAAAATATGAAAAAGTTTTTGCCTGGACCTACGACGACATGCCAGGAATTGATCGGAACATCGCAGAGCATGCTATTTCGATGTATCCGGACCATAAGCCGGTAAAACAGAAGTTGAGGAGGCTTAGGCCGGAATGGGAAAACAAGGTTAAAGAGGAGATTCGGCAGCAGATCAAAGCCAAATTCCTAGTTGAAGTGCAGTATCCTACATGGCTAGCAATTGTAGTCCCTATAGCCAAGAAGAACGGAAAGGTAAGGGTATGTGTAGATTATCGAGATCTGAACAAGGCCTGCCCTAAAGACGATTTCTTGCTACCCCACATTGACGTGTTGATAGATAGTGCCGCCAACTACGCGATGTACAGTTTTAGGGATGGTTATGTAGGCTACAACCAAATCCTTAACAAGATAGTCGATCGGATTAAAACAGCTTTCATCATGGAATGGGGTACCTATGCCTACAGAGTAATACCTTTCGGCCTAAAGAATGTAGGGGCTACGTACCAGAGAATGGCAATGAAGATCCTAAGCGACTTGATCCATAAGGAGGTGGAGGTGTACGTAGACGACATGATGGTCAAGTCAGCCACAAGGGAGGGCCATTTCGAAGCTTTAGAGAAGTTCTTCACTAGGATTGATAAGTATAGCCTGCGACTTAATCCCAAGAAGTGTTTCTTCGGAGTAACTTTAGGAAAGCTACTGGGGCATGTCGTCAGCTAGAGGGGAATTGAAATTGACCCGGAAAAGGTGAAGGCCATCAGAGAGATGCCCGTGCCACAAAAAGAGAAGGAGGTGAGAAGCTTCCTAGGCAAGCTACACTATGTCAGCCGATTCATTGCAAAGCTCACTTCGATATGCGAGCCAATCTTCAAGTTGCTCAGAAAGGATCAGCCTGTGGCTTAGAATGAAGACTGCCAGAGAGCTTTTGATAGCATCAGGGAATATCTGCTGAGTCTGCCAGTGCTGAGGCCACTGCAACCGATCAAGCCGCTTATCTTGTATCTGGTAGTGGAGGATGGTTCCGTGGGAGCCATGATGGCTCAGGAAGATGAGTTCGGGGTGGAATTCGCAGTTTACTATCTCAGCAAGAAGTTCTTGGCCTACGAGATAAAATATGCTAAAGTAGAGAAGATCTGCCTGGCAGTGATTTGGGCGTCAAAGAAGCTTAGGCACTACTTCCATTCGTACAGAGTTCAGGCAGTGGCAAAGCAGAATCCTTTGAGGTATTTGCAAGAAGCACCGTCTTTGCTTGGTAAGATGGGAAGGTGGTTTCTATTGCTACAAGAGTTCGATGTCGAATACATCACTCGCAAAACTATCAAGGGGCGAGCAGTAGCGGAGTTTCTTGCTGATTATCCCATTCAGGGCGACGCACCTGAATTCAATTTTCCTGATGAGAGCATAGCCACAATTTCTATCCAGGGATGGCATTTATATTTTAATGGGGCTGTAAATAATAAGGGGGTAGGAGTCGGAATCATTTTGACGACCCCAGATGATGAAAAGCTCCCGTTGGCCAAGAAGTTGAGGTACAGGGTCACCAACAATGAAGCTGAATATGAAGCGTGCACCTTCGGGTTAGAAGCCTTAGCTGCCTTGGGGGCAAAGAACGTAGAGTTTTTTGGTGACTCATCCTTGGTAATTAGCCAAATCCGGGGTGAGTGGGCTGTAAAGGAAGAACGGTTGGTACCTTATGTTGAATATCTGAAGGAGCTATGTGGGCAGTTCGAGACCTGTACGTTCCGCTTCGTGCCGAGAGAGGAGAACTGTCTGGCTGATGCACTGGCAACTCTGGTGTCGATATGGGATAATCCTAAAGGGATAGCTATGAAGCCTATCCTGATTTCGAGTTTTGAGAGGCCCAGCTTTGAGATCAAACCAATAATGGAAGTAGAAGTAGCAGATGGAAAGCCATGGTACTTTGACATCATGAATTATTTGGAAAATGCGAGATTTTCAGAGGAAGCTACCGAGAAAGATCAGAAGATGATCCGAAGGCTATCCACTCAGTTCATATCCTTAGACGGGGTGTTATACAAAAGGCAGGCAGATGGTATCTAGCTTAGGTGCTTACACGAAAGGGAAGCCCAGAGGGTGATGGAAGAAACCCATGAAGGCATTTGTGGGGCTCATATGAATGGGTTAACCCTGGCGAAGAAGATCATAAGGCAAGGCTTCTATTGGCTTACGATGGACAACGATTGCTCAAAATATGTCAAGCAGTGCCAGCTATGCCAGCAGTACGCAGATTTAAGGCACTTGCCAGTGTCAGAGCTACACAGCCTAACATCACCTTGGCCGTTCGCTGCTTGGGGAATAGACATTATTGGAGAGATCTGCCCTACGGCATCCAATGGGCACAGATACATAATAGTTGCAATCGACTATTTTACAAAATGGGTAGAGGTGGAATCCTTCTAGAAGATCGACGCAAGAGACATGGCCAAGTTCATTGAAAGAAATCTGATCTGCAGATACGGCCTCCCACATAACATAGTGTCTGATAACGGGGTGCAGTTCATGGGGGAAACAAGGATGCTTCTTGAGAAGTACGAAATCAAGCACCATAAGTCCTCCCCCTATCGACCACAAGCTAATGGGGCAGTAGAGGCCGCCAATAAGAATATGAAGAAGATCCTAGCCAAGATGGTCCAAACCTACAAAGACTGGGCAGAGAAGCTACCCTTTGCACTGTGTGGTTACAGAACGACGATGAGGACATCTACGGGCGCTACGTCGTACTCTCTGGTTTATGGGATAGAGGCAGTGTTGCCAGTCGAGGTAGAGCTCAAATCGCTGAGAGTAGTCATGGAAGCTCAGATTCCGGAGGCCGAATGGGCACAACAGAGGTTACAGCATTTGAACTTATTGGATGAGAGTAGGCTGAAAGCTTACTATCATAATCAAATTTATCAGAAGAGGTTGGCCAGAACATTTGGGAAGAAGGTGAAAAGGCATCCGCTGAAGGAGGGGGACTTGGTGTTCAAACAGATGAGGCTAGGTGTACCAGATATCAGAGGAAAATTTAGACCAACCTGGGAAGGGTCGTTTGTCCTCAAGAGGCTATTGTCCAAAGGAGCTGCAATCTTATCGGATAGTGATGGTAATGAGTTCAAAGAACCGATCAATGTCGATAGACTCAAAAGGTTCCACGGCTAAAAACTAAAAATAAAAAGAAGAGAATAAAATGTCCCGCGGGTTGAAAACCGAAAAAAGGCGGCCTTGCTAAAATTGGGCGCCTCGACAGGGTGAAAACCGAAAAAAGGCATCCTGTGCAAAAATAAGAGGCATGAGAGAAAATGTCCAATCGTGAAAACCCGAAAGGGCCGGTTGGTAACAGGAGTCGATGCTGTTAAAATTTGGTTTCATGTATTCATAGGGCATGTATAGTCGAGTTAATGTCAAAACTGATCATGTATGCTGAAATTCTATGGAAATGCACACAATTTCGTGAAATAAAATAAGAATTGTTCTTCTCATTTCCGTCATTTTCTAGTTCTGCATTAAAAAGAAATGTAATACTCAAAAAGTGTACCTATTTAAACTAAGCTAGGTCCTTCTGCTGCTCTCGCCAGTCTGATGCTTGAGCCCTCGCGTCATATTGTCAGATGCCGGGCTAAGGACCCATCTCTTATACTCGCTAGTGGAAACCACAGAATGAGCTTCGAACCTAGGAATAACAGTTTTCACCGGTATTCGGCTCCACAGTTCATGATACTAAGAAGAAAAGGCATCTGAAAGAACTCCTCCCCGAAAAGATAGTGGGACCCTCACCACATCCTGGATCATCCCAAGCTGGCGAGCGCACCGAGCTGTGATATGGAAAGTAGCCTGACGGAGCCCACAGAGGGGAACACACCCCGATGGTCCATCAATGATCGCATGGGACAGAGGGAGCCAGGCAGACATGAAACTGGTATCATCATCAGACAGCTCGCTAAATCGAGCAATGCCTTCATCAGCAGTGGCGCATGTATACAGCCATCGACGCGGGAGAAAATGTCTCGAGGAGTATTGCGCAATGACTCAGGGAGGTGGCTCTGACAACATTCTCAGCTTTTCTTGCAGCCAGACCTGTTAAAAAAAAAGGCGCTGGAGTAAGTAGGGTTTACTTCAAGCAAAAATAAGGCATAGGGTTGTGTGAAAATCCGAAAGGACGCGCTTCCTGCCAAGAAAAGCTAATGCGAAAATCCATAAGGGACGCACTACCTTTAAAATAATGATGTACCTGGAGCAATAAGGGGCTTCCCGTGAATGTGGGGGTGGATCCGGAGCATACAGCATCTAAGACCAGAATGGTCTCAGCCAGGATAAGTGGAAAGGGAGATAGCCCGTGGTGGAAATCGTCCAAAACCCCAAACAGGCGAAGATCGCTGATCAAACCCCCTGGAGCCACAATCAAAAAGCTCATCATGCAAAATAAGAATACGATGCCTACCCGGTAGGTGGGGACGTCAGAGAATCTATCTAGAGCCTCGACCAGCGGCACCAAAGAGAAGGTAGAACCCGGGGGAACCAACTGCACAGCCTCATAAGGGGCTATACCTAGAGACAGAGCAATATCTCGAGTCTGGAGTAAACCGCAACGTGGGATACAAGGCAAAGCGCTAGGGGGATACCAGGCACCGACGATGGCAGCTAACTCCTCAGGTAGGGGGCATAACTCCTGGTACGTGAACTTGAAGACGTGAAACCGGGGATTCCAGAAATGGGTTGCAGCCAGAAGAAGGTTGTGGTTTACCTTAGCCCTGCACAAGTGTTTCAGGCCGGAAAGAGGAGAAAGAGTGTCGTTTTCCCAAATGCGGTTGTCGTCTAAGATGCGGTACATCTTCTGGAGGAGAGGAGATGACATCTTGTGAAAATCAGAGGATGAAAGCTAGAGAAATGTTGAGAACATGAGAAGACACAAGAAATCAGAAAAGTTGATGAAATATATTGGGAAGCGCCACAGACGGCCTGCCCGTGCCTCAAGAGAGACGGCCTGCCCGTCGGTAGTCGTCCACCTGGCAGTTTGCATACATCAGCATTGCATCACGTGCATTAATTTCGCATTTAATGGGGAATAGGGAGCGACAGACTCCTAGCCCATCGGTCGCCCCTAGCAGTGCCTAGCCCGTCGGTCACGAAATCTATATAATGGCCTTGTGACTGACGGACAAACAGTTTTTCCATTTTCTCTTTTCCTCTCCCTCTCGTTTTTTGTCGTTTCTGCACTGTTTTTCTTCCTTTTTCTTCATTTTTCTTGCGTTTTTTGGCCCTTTTCGCTCGGCCGGTCATCCAAGGAAGTATTTTTCTTCATTTCCTACAATTTTCTGCAAATTATAGGTAAGTAACCAATCACTTCCTCTTTTAATTTTGGTTTATTTCCTTTTCTTCTTCTTCTTTTTACTTTTAAAATGAGTAGATTGCTTTAGTTTGCCTTAGAAATTAAGGGTAGATGCTGCTAGTTTTTATATAATTTTGGCATGCTAAGTAGTCAAACCTTTGCATGATATTGCCAATAAAACATGTTCCCTTAGAAATAGGAATTCCTATGCATGCTAGCAAATGTATATAAGTATGGTATATATGTGTTATTGCTGGGGCCTGAAGCCTGTCCCTTTTGTGGGGCACACCCTTGCCGGGGTACTGCCCATTTCTTATGAATATATATATACAATTGTTTTGTTGGGGACTGAGGCCCGTTTTGTGTTTTTCCATGCAGGAGGTTGGGTACATCCTTGCCGGGGTGCTGCCCGATTATTTTATCTTCATTTTCAACTTTTTATCTTTCTCTCCTCATACCTGGGCTGCTATCTCACGGATGAGGTCCAATGTGCTTTTTGTTTTGGAAATTGGGCCTATTAACGCCCGCTCCGTTAAATTAATTTATATAATCTTTTCTTTTGCAGGATGCCTCCGAGACGATGAGTTCCCCAGAGATACAGGGCGCTGGCCCAGGTCGAGTTTCGGGCTAGCCGTTTTATATCTAGGCCATTCTTTGAGGCCCTAGGGATGGCCGCCGAGGTAGACGCACTGATAGAGGGTGCTGGATGGACAGATTTCTGACTCCCACGTTTCAGACGTTCCCCGAGGCTACACGATAGGTGTTAGCCACTCTACACTATGGAGGGTATCAGAGATCGGACACCGAGCCGGGCGTAGTGCAGTTCTGGTTTGACGGCCAGCATTTTAGTATCACGAGGCGTCGGTTCGCGGAGGTGATGGGGTTCCCGACAGGTGATGGAGTTATAGTCCCGCAGAGAGCGGTGAGGCGCGCCCATTAGGCTACTATTGCCTTGCCAGGAGTGCTGTATGATCACGATACAGCGAAGAGTACAGTACTGGTCTCTCAGGCACTCTGGTACCTACACAGAGTGCTTTCCAACTCATACCTCGGTCGGGCTGGTAATCCAGAGTCGCTTAACACGGCCGAGATCTGGAGCCTCTGGGCTATGGTGGTAGGCCAGCGCCTCAATGTTAGCTATGAGATCCTGGCTAACATGGTTAGAGTAGGCAGGGGCTCAGCCCCAGTGGTGATAGTCGGAGGGGTTGTCACCAGATTGCTTTTGGGCTTAGGGGTCGCCTTAGATAGGCTTAGAGGACCCTTAGACGAGGGGATCTATGTTGACACGTCAGCTGCAGTTCAGATGGGCATGGTCTTGCCGCTGCCAGAGCAGCCTGAGGCCTTCAGGCTACTCACCATCCACGAGACTAGACGAGCTTTTGCTCTTCCGCCTTTGGAACCAGAGCCAGAGCAGGAGCAGCAGCAGCCACCTCCTCAGCCTCTATAGTCCCCGCAGCACCAGGCACCACCTCAGCCTCAGACCGCGCCACCGCCACCACAGCAAGAACAGACCAGGACTCCGTCAGATTTTGACATGGAGTTCACCATGGACGAGCTTTTCGGCGCCTCACCGGCGTCCAGGGCACCGACTCCTGTTCCCTCACCGAGCACCAGAGTACAACGGTCCACCCATAGGCCCTCCGAGAGGTTTCATCCTTACTTTGGGAGCGACCCGGGGGCATCCACTTCTGCAGCTCAGCCATCAGAGCCGACTCAGGAGCCATCGCAGCCGCAGCCGGACATCTCGTAGCTTCTGACCTCCATGTTCATAGTGTTTGAGCATCGATTAGAGGAGAGGGACAGGGCTACCCATGAGAGACTGGACAGACAGCAGGCTGCTATCCAGGAGCAGTCCAGAGTCATTGAGCGTCTGACCCAGGAGCAGGTCGAGCTCATTGACCATATAGTGCAGGAGCAGGCCCGGCTTATGGAGAGTGTCAGGGACGAGCAGGCTAGGCTTATGGAGAAGGTTGTACAGGGATAGAGAGAGCTCAGAGAGCAGCTTGGTCAGGATCTGAGGACGTCCCAGGATCAGGCATCTCGGAGGATTGATGTGACTTTGCAGATGATTGATGAGTCACTTGATTCTCTTAGGTCTCGGGTCCAGGCGATAGAGGGGATCGTTCCTCCCCTGTCCCAGTCCATGAGAGAGTTCAAGGAGAACACTGAGCAGATCCTGGAGCGGCTGAGGAGGGCCGCCAGTGAGCAGACCAGCCAGATGAGCCAGGCCTTCAAGCAGTTAGGGGGGACAGTTTCTGACACCTTGAGCTTCATGAGGACGTGCGCCCAGCCCTTCCTGGATGGCTACGCTCAGGTTAGGTTCAGATAGACTTATGCTTCTAGAGCCGGACCATCTGTGCCTCAGCATCCACCTGCGACTCAGCCAGTTCCCGCTCCATCTCAACCTGAGCCGATTCACCTCTTGGATGATGAGGACCAAGATGAGGAGCTCACGGACTACCCGCCATCATAGTCATTCAGGGAGTTTGGATGACATTCTTTTTGTATTTTGTTCATTATTGTTGCGATTGTATATACATTGTACAAAAGCTGATGTAAGTGGAAAACTTTTATTTCCAGCTTTGTATATTTATTTATTTATTTCTATCTTTATTTATGCTTTATTCGCAATAAAGATGATTGTATGCACTTATACCCATTCATATCCAAAGTCAAAATGATCATATGACGGGGAAAAGTGATACAAAACATGATGAAAATAGTGATAATGAGATGACAAAAAGGATGATAAATAATAAAACCAAACCATTTATGAGCATATTGAAAGGGAATAACTCATACATGAATTAACAAAATCCTTTGCCATGCAGGGACATTGCTTAACACCGGTCCAAATATGGACATCAATCACAATCTGAGGACAGACAGATCAAACTTCATGTCCTCCCGAATCACTCAGCCAGAGAACACTCTTCACACCGGGATTGTAGCTAGAGAGTGCTGCATCTCACAGTTCACGCGGTAGCCAGAGAGTGCTACGCACCTTGCAGATCGGATGGGGGTTAGCAAGGGAACTCCAACAAATCAAGATTGTAGCCAGAGAGTGCTACATCTCACAGTTCACGTGGCAGCCAGAGAATGCTACGCACCTTTCAGATCGGATGGGGGTTAGCAAGGGAACTCAAACAAATTGAGATTGTAGTCAGAGAGTACTGCATCTCACAGTTCACGCGGCAGCCAGAGAGTGCTACGCACCTTGCAGATCGGATGGGGATTAGCAAGGGAACTTCACCTCGAGACCGTAGTCAGAGAGCACTACATCTCACAGTTCACGTGGCAGCCAGAGAGTGCTACGCACCTTGCAGATCGGATGGGGGTTAGCAAGGGAACTTCACCTCGAGATTGTGGTCAGAGAGTATCGTATCTCACCAATTGAAGCTGCAGTTAGGGAACACTGCTCTTCTCATCGAGATCGTAGCTAGAGAACACTGCATCTCACCAATGCCTTATAGGTCGAGACGAGACCGGTAGGGACATTTCCATCCGTTGAGCAGACTGACACGAAGTCTACCTGACGAGGGACATGGAAGGTAAGAATTGCTACAGGTACGCTTTTCTTCCTTTTTTTTTGTTCCTTTCTCTGAATTTTGGATCATCTAGGCACTCGTACGCTAGTTTTCCCTAAAATTGGGGGCAACTGTAAGCACCGTGTCCCGAGGCAGTCTGGATTAGAGATTACCCGATGAGGAATCAACGTCCGAGTCCGTACAAACGGTTGAGATTTAGAGGTTTTGGTCCCCTGCTTCACGAGAAATGTGTTCTTTCAGTCTTCGTAGGAAAGAGGGAGGAAACGGGGATCTTTTTTGGGTCAAAAGGTGTATTTTTCTCCACCGGCGGTCTGCCCGTCTGTCAAAGGCAAGACCGTCGCTCGCTGCGGGTCACCGACGGCCCATGTGATTTTTCGACGCCCGTCGGAGGGACCTGATTTTCTGGAGCATGCAACCTTATTTCCCGGAACACGCGACCTTTCCGACGCCCGTCGGTCAGAGTTGCAGGCCCATCGGTTGAATCCTTGTGTCAGTAGGATTGAACCGATGCATGTCGATAAGAATTGCAGGCCCGTCGGTTGAATCCTTATGTCAGTAGGATTAAACCGACGCCCGTCGGTCATCTCTGGCCTATAAAAGCTTTCATTTCCCACCTAAAAAGGGGTTGGAGAAATTTCTAAAGGGGAAACTCTGTCAAAATTAACACTTATTTTCTCTCTCTTCCAACAAACACAAATCTTAAGAAATCTCTTTTAGTTTAAGAATCAAAACATTAAAAAGGAGCTAAATCTAATTAGTTTTCCTAAGGCTTTGATTCCAAAATTCAGTCTTTTGAAGGATCAAGAAGGAAATAATCTATTTTCCTCATTCTTGACCTTTCATTTTGTCTTCTCGTGGAGCGTGCGAGACTTTAATCGACACCAAAAATCCAACCAAAATATTATCTGAGGGTAAATATTCCGGATTTCTTCTCCGTATTATTTCATCTTTATTCTTATTCTTGCTTTTTTCGACTTTTTGCTTTTATCTTTCTTTATTTTGATCATTTTCATCTCGTTTTTCTGGTAAAAATCTATTTTTTGCTTTGGAAAAATAGTTTCTTTCGGAGACAACAGTGACCAACGAGTCATCTGTTTCACCGACGCCCGTCGGTCACCCCTCCCACAGACGCCCACTCTCGAGTGAGCAACGGACACGTTGGTCACCTTGACTGATGCCCGTCGGTCACTCGGCAGTGGTCATCCCTGGGTTCTGTCTCCATATTTTTCAAACCCTTTTTTTTCCTTTTTCTATCTCTCTCAAGTCTTAGAGATTTATTTATATTGCGCTTTTTGTACATTAACACCTATTAACCTTTTGTGAGCATATATGATTTTTTGGACTGTCCTGAGCTCGAGGGGCGATCTACCATGCTCGGAGGATTCTGTCCGATTTAGTTTTCTAACCTTCTTAGTTATTTCACTCATTTGTTTATTTATTAATTATTTTATGTACATGAATATACCTTTTGTAGCTCGCTAAATATAAAAATTGATGAATGTTTTATATTTAATAAAGAGAGATTTTCATAAAATCAAGGATCCAATGTCCTATTTTTCATCCAAAGAAAAATATTCACAATAAAAACATCATTTTTATAATAAATGCATGCGAGGACCAAAGTTCTCAAAATAAATAATCTCCTGTCTTATGTATGTATTGCACATTTATAAATGGGAGTTGTATTCCGCTCCTAGTGTTATTGTAATTTTTTTGATTTAATATTCCTTTATTTATCTATCGCTTTAACACGTGAATAAAATGCACCTTAAATTAAATTGCATCGTGTGGAGAGAGAGCGAATTAATGAGTTCAAAATTTAATCATAAAATGATCGAGGTAGAAATAGATGAGAAGTCCCGAACCCAACTCTGGTCTTTGGGCTCAACGAGGCGAGAGGTCTTTCCTATCACTCATTGGAACCTCCAAGACACCTCTTGTGTCCTTTTCAAAGACTTAATCAATGAATCCTAGGCTCCAAGGGAGAGAGGTTCACCCTCCAAGACCCCTTTGGTTGGCCCAAAATGGATAATAAGCGCAGTCTTAGGCTCTCTGAGGCGAGAGAAACTTTCCTAATGTTCTATTGGGTGGTGACTCCATGAAACCTCCTTGTTGCCCAAAATAGATGCACTTGTAAACATCTTTACAAGTTGCCAACGGATCCTCAATTGCCCGATCGCCCTCAAGCGGGCGGTCAGAGGGGCGCATCCGGGGTCCGGCGCGCGTCACAAGGACCTTCCGGTAAGTTGTGTTATTAGCTTTCAGTTAAGTTCGGTTTGAGTTTTGGGTTGTTTGGATATAAGTGATAAGCAGGAAATTTCGAGGATAAAATTTCTTGAAGGGGGAGTGATTGTAACAACCCAAAAAGGGCCTAGTCAGAATCTGTGTGGTAAGTTGGTAAATTAGGGGTATTTCAGTAAATTGAGCAAGAGAAGAATTTGGATAATAAGGATTTATTGCAAAGAAATTAATTAATTAATTAAGTGAAGAAGAGGAATTATTAAGTGTGCTTGTAGTGTATGGTGTTAGGATGTAAGTGGGTTAAGGGATTTTATTGTGTGGTTTATGTGTGTATGGTGCCTTGAATGTAAGTGGTTTATTAGAAATTATATGGTGTGAGTCAAGTTTGGTGCCTTGGAGATATTTTTGTAAGAGATACTTGTGTGTGTTTTGCGTATGGTGCAATGTATAAGTAAGTCAAGATAGTGGATTTTGGTCCAATGGGAGAGTGACACATGGCTTTGGGCTGGTGAACATTAAATGAAAAGGAAGAGAGAGGTAGGGAGGGCAGAATTGGATGAAGCTTCCCATGGAAGCTACCCTCTTCCCTTGCTATTCCATTTTCCCGTCCCTTCTCTCTCTCTTGCTTCCATTTTTTGCTCTCATTTCCTTTCTCTTGTGTTCTCCTTGAGCTTGAGTTGGAATTCTGAGTTTTGAGCTGAGTTCAAGAGGTAAGATCATGGGTTTTTGTGGCTTATTCTTCTTCTTCTTCTTTTTCTCCCGCGTTTTCTGGATTTTGAATGGGGTTTTCATGGTTTGAATTTCTGTTTTGGCTGGGTTTTGTACAAGAATCGAAAGAAGGAAGAAAGAGAAAAGGGAAAGAGAAGGTGAGATCGTGATAGGGCCAAGTTGAAGCTGCAATTTCAGGTTTGGGAGCTGAGTTTGTGGATTATGTTTTTCCCCTAATTCCTCCTTGGATCAATTCTATTTTGCGATTGCATGTCATTAGTAACCTTGAGTGTTTTGTTTGGATAAATGCATGTTTAGATTAAGTAGTGATTATGAGTTAATTGTTAGTGATGAATTTGTGTTTGCATGTGTATTTGAAGAACATGAGCATTTAAGAAGAATGAATTTTGTGTTTGGTTTTGAGTGAATTCTTTGTGAGTGGTGGTTGATTATTGTATAATAATGTGTTTATGTGGCCTTGAGAATGATGCGGTGATGTACTAGATGCTTGAGGTAAGTGTTTGTGCATGGTTGAATGAATGTATGAAGGGTTGTGTTGTGAAGAGAGTAGGAAAAGTGCAGATCTGGACAATTCTGGGTTCTGTCGCGATCACGATATAATGCGGATTGGTCCCTCGTGGCTGGAGAGCCCTCTGTCTCGACCGCGACATTTTTGCGAGCGCAACAAAGAGCTCGATAGTCTAGTACTCCGCACGAGCATGCTGCCGAGCATGCGTGCAAGGAGGAAGGAACTGGTCTCTGTCGCGAGCGCGACAGAGCTCAGTTGTGTGAGTCTGCCGTGCATGCTTCGTCGCGAACGCGCCTCCTAGCGCGAGCTCGCGATGGGGTGCCTCGTGCTCTGTCGCGAGCGCGACAGTGTCACGCTCGCGATAGAGGCCCTTCCTGCTTGCCCTATTTTCTGAATGTGATTCTTTTGTCCCACTTTGCACGGTTTCTCACTATTGCCTGGTTCATGATTGAGTTATGTCTTGTTGACCTTTTTATACTCGCGTCATTGTAGTGAATTAATATGATGTTGGGATTTTTGCTTTGAGTTTTGTATAGTAAGTGTTGTGATTAAGTGCGAGTTGTCGAGCCTGAAGTGTCAAGGTAGTGGATAATTAAGCATGCTTAAGAAGGGTTTGTGAGTGCAGCTGCCCGTGTCCGCCCCGTTTGGGCGAAGCGGTCGACCTCCAAGATGGTCATCTTTTGTGTAGTGATAAAATATTTTGAAACTCCGGTCTCCCGTGCTACCTTCGGGTATTAAAACTGTTTTTGAGGCTTCGGTCTCCCGCACCGTGTTCCCGTATCCTCCACCATTGAATTCAGGCTATTATGTGAGTTGTGTGGTATTGGTGTAGTGGAATGTTCTGATTATTGCATGATTCTGATTATGGTTATTGCTTCATGCTTTCTGTTTAAATTTTGTTTTCATATAGTGACTCTTGATCTGTGCATATATTTCTGTTCTCTGGTAGTTAGTAAATTCTATATGTTAGTGCTTAATATCTTGTATAGTGTTCTTTTATGTTTTGTTCCTCCCCACTAAGCGTTATCGCTTTGCACGGGTTCTTTTCCCGTGTAGGTGGCAAGGTTTTGAGTTCCTGTTCGAGTTCCGAGTCGCGCATCTGCAGGTTGGCCACATAGGAGCAGAGTTATTTATTTTTGTCTCCTCCTGTAATTCTGTTTGTATGTAGTATTTTTGTATAGTGGCTTATGTAACTTTTTGTAAAGGAATGATGTAATCTTTTGGGATTGTATATAACTCTATATCTTGATTATATGAGATTTATGTTTTGCCTTTGTTATTGTTGTTAGTGAACGCTTCCGCTCAGTGTATGTATCTCTGTATGTATGTTGTGAGTGAGCGTCGGGTAGCGCGCCCGCCGGCACCCTTCCAACGGGGGCGGCGGTGGGGGTGTTACACTATATAAGCCATAGGGAGACAAAGGGTTACAATAGAAAAAAAAACAACCAACCCCTCTTCTCTGCAAAATTATGGCTTTTATAACTTTTTTTAGGAAAAAGGATTAGTTAGTGAGTCATGGCCATAACTTGGCTTTTCCTCCATCATTGAGGCATAAGAGCCAATTAAGGGTGTGACTTCTAGTCACATGCATGACTCAAGTGAGTCACGGCCATGACTAGAGTCAGGTCACTAGAATAGAGCTCCCTTCCCCAATAAGTGCTCTAAGGGGTTCGCATATCCAAAACCTTTGAAAAGTATTTTAGAAAACATAGATAGATCTCAAATCTCTAGACTCCTCATCCTTTCAAAGGAATTATTTCCTCATTAGGTAACCCTAACAAAAGCTACCTCGGGACCCAGTGTCTACAGTTGCCCCTAACTTTGTAAAGGCAAGTGTACTAAGAGCCTAGGTCAGCCAAAGTTCAGAGAGGAAAGAAATGACACTTATTTGAAAGGGCATATATGAGTTTGCTTCTTATAAAGACTTGGGTGGTGAGGCTGTGATCCGACCTTGTAAACCGTGATTGAACCTTCCAACCTTCAGTTTGTCTCTTAAGAGGACTTTAATGGAAATTATAGTGAACCTTGCAGACTAATGTGCAGAATGTGATTACACCTTTCAAACCCAAATGCCCTTTAAGAAGGATTCGAACCGTTGTAGTTGTACCTTGAAAACTAATAATGGTAGCTTTTGATAGAACCTTGCAATGTGCTATGGTAATACCTTGCGACTTGGACAAGGTGAGCTTTGATAGAACCTTGTAGACTTAGGCAGACTGTAGCTAGACCTTGCAAACTAATGAAGACAGGCTATAATGTAGCTTTGTAGACTGAATGCTCCTTAAAGAGACTTTGAATTGCTATGGTTAAGCCTTGTAGGCTAATAATGATAGCCTGTGATTGAACCCTATAGTGTGCTGTGCTAAGACCTTGCAGATTGGCAGAAGCATACTATAATGGAGCCTTGCAGACTTGGGTAGAGTGTGGCTAGAACTTGCAGACTAATGTTGACCGATTGTAATGTAGCCTTGCAGACCTAATTATACAAATTTACCCAAATTTGAAGTGGTTGTAAAAAATTTCTATTTGTTGACGATGTTTGTGTTTGAAGCCATAATGTAATTGCTTACCCCTAGAATAGAGGGAGTGTCCTAATTGCGAACAGTCGTGAAGTTGCATTGATCAATATAAGATGTTTATAATATTAACATAACAAGCTTAGGAAGCTTATTAGCTTGTCCTCTTCGATTGTCGAAATTTATGAGTTTTTGATGATGTAATGGTTTGGCGAGTGCATACTATTTGAAATTGAAGTTGTCCCTTACATAGGGTTAGCAGACATGTGGGAATTATATTCAATGTGCTTTTTGCCCTATTTTTTTGTCTTCTTCTTCTTTTTGTTTATCATTACCTATTCATGTCGTTATTATATATTTTCTTTTATGTATGTTTGTGTTTATTATTATTATTATTATTATTATTATTATTATTATTATTATTATTGTTGTTGTTGTTGTTGTTGTTGTTGTTGTTGTTGTTGTATATTGTCCTTAGTTTATGATAAGGATGATACACGGCTATATTAGCCAAGGCTGGTGAGTTGGTGTATACATAAGTATGGAAAACATAATTAGCATATAAATATGTGCATCAAATGGTAATACAAAGATAGTTAAATAAAATCCAAAGCATCAAGAGAAGACATAAAGTATGTTTTATTACTATTAGCAGACTTTATATAGCTAATTTAGATCATTTTTAAGTCAATTTTTAGGTTAGAATAATAGTTTTGTAGATAGGTTTCATTATCTTTTCAGTTGCATTCTTAGTTTTTAGTTTTTGATCATACTGTTGCATTAATCTTGGTGGTTTTAGGTCCAATATTATTAATCTTCAATGATTAATGTAGTTGAGCTCATTTGAAAGCATAAAACTTGCATTAGAAACTTTAGGGGTTTTAAAAAAGTGAATATGTAGAGAAAGAGAACAACTAGAGGATTCTGTAGATTTGAAGTCCCAAGCACCAAGATTCTCAACTCAATTCAAGTTCTAAGTTTTCTTTAATTATGTTATTGAATTTGATTTGCTATTTTTGATTTTTGAACATGATTAGCATGAACTAAGTCTCTTTTAGGGTTATCTTCAACGTAACTTGAATTCTTATATTTTTGGATTAATCTAATTAGCTTTCTTTAATTTTGTAATTGTTTATTATTATGTCTAATGCTTTCATAATTGAATTGTAAACAACACAAGAATATAGTTTGAATGGAAATCATACAACTTGACTTGTAAGAATTTGTTGGAAATAATCATAACTCGAATTTCATTAATTAATATTTGTTATAAAAAGTTAATAGAAATTGATGAATATGTTCGGCATAGCTTGGGAGAGCATGTTAAATATCTTAAGATTATTCTTTCCTTATTTAAGTAATTAATTTTGATTGCTAATAGTTATAAATAAAAAATGATAAATTCATGTGAACTCAAAGATACCCTTGCTTGTCATTTATTGATTTCATTCAATATTTCAACTACTTGTGTGATTTTGTCATTAAAATTTTCATTTAGTTTATCAAATAATTTTTGCTTGTCAAAATAATAGGGAATTATCGTAATTTTGGTATTTAGTCATCAATCCTTGTGGGAATAATAACTCACTCATTCTTTATTACATGAATCGATTTTGTATACTTGCGAAAATCAACAAGTTTTTAGCGTCGTTACTGGGGATTGATTAGATTAATATCAATACCAAATAGTTTACTATTACTTTAGAATTTTTATTCTTAATTTAATTTCCCTTACCATTGTTTTATATGTGTATGAGAAGATCGAAGAGTTTTGAATTATAGTAATTTGATCTTAAAATTGAGCGCACCTTCAAGGCTAAGTTAAGGAAACAAAAAGAAGCTAAGAAAACAAAAAAAAGGAAATAGTTATAGGGGAGCCAGCTAGACCTGCATTGCATAACTATTTGACCCCAACTATTGAAGGAGCAGCCCTAAGCATTATGCAACCTATCATTGAAGCTAACAACTTTGATATCAAGTCATCTGTATTATCTATGCTTCAAAATTCATGTCAATTTGGAGGACTGGCTGCTGAAGATCAAAATTTGCTTATTTAATGATTTTTGGCTATTTGCGGCATGTTTAAGACTAATGGAGCTTTTGATGAAGCTATTAAACTAAGAATTTTTCCTTTTATACTTAGAGACAAGGCTCAAAGTTTGTTAGAATCTTTGCCAGTAGGGACAATTACTGCTTAGAATGATTTGGCTAAGAAATTCTTAGCAAAATTCTTTCCACCAGCAAAGATAGCAAAGATAAGGTCTGAAATTAATAACTCTACAAAATGAGAGTTTAAAGCTATATATGATACTTAGGAGAGGTTTTAAGACCTTTTGAGGAAGTGTTTACATCAAGGAATAGCAGATTGGATGTTAGTGCAGAATTTCTACACTAGTCTCAATCCCAACACTTAGATTCTGATTGATGAGGCAGGAGGAGGAGCTTTCATGGGACTAGAAATGGATAAAGTAATGAAGCATCTTAAGGAAATTGCAATGAAAAATTATCTGTACAACTAATCTAATATGAGCCCCGTCAACAGAACCAATAAATTTCAAAAAATTGATGCTATTTCTACACTTAATTTTAGAATAGATGCTTTAGTTACAAAAGTCGATAAATTAGGACAAAACACTATTCAATCATACGTGTTGGTTTGTGAAATGTGTGCTAGAAAACATTGAACCAATGAATGCCAAGAGGGAGTAGCTTTCTCTCAACAAAATTTGGAGCAAGCTCATTATGTAGCTAATTAGGGTCACCAATCCTGGATGGCAAAATCACCCTAACTTTTCATGGACTAACCAGCAGCATATGCAAAGACCTCCACTAGGATTTTAGCAACAAGAGAAGAAGGCTTTGTCGAAAGATTTAGTTGCTAACCTCACTATAAAGTAACCATTGATTTCATGGTTGACACCAAGACAACTTTTTAGAATCAACAAGCTTCTATCAAGAATCTAGAGCTTCAAATTGATCAGTTGGTACAAGCCCTGAAAAACTGAACTCAAGGTAATTTACACAGTAATATAGAGACAAATCCAAAGGAAAAACTAAATGCAATTACATTGAGGAATTGTATAAAGTGAAAGAAGAAAAAGAATAAAGAGACTGAGGTGTCAAGAAAGGCATAAATGGACACCAATGACAAGGAGGAAGAAGATATTGTGAAAAGGAAGGAATCCGAGAAAGTCAAGCCATATGTTCCACTAGTTCCTTTTCCTTAATGACTTCAAAAGCATAAATAAGAATTTCCTTAAATTTTTAGATATCTTTAAAAAGGTGCACATTAAATTCCCTTTGTAGAAGTATTAGCACAAATGCTAGCATATGATAAATTTTTAAAGGAGATTTTTACCAATAAGAGAAGGTTGGAATAGAATATGAGATAGTGAATTTCATAGCTGAATGTAGTGCCATTATTCAGAAAAACTACCTCAAGAACTAAAAGATCCAGGGAGTTTTATTATTGATTGCAAAATAGAAAATAATAAGAGTACTGAAACTTTATGTGATCATTGTGCTAGCATAAATCTGATACCCTTTTCTTTGTTTAAAAAGTTAGGATTGGGAGAAGTCAAACCCATAACTATGTCATTACAATTAGTGGATAGATCGATCAAATATTCTTTGGGTGTAATTGAAGACATCCTTATCACTACTGATTTTGTGGTTCTTGACATAGAAGAGGAAGGAAAAGTACCATTGATTTTAGGAAGGTCTTTTCTCAACACAAGACATGCCCTTATTGATACAGAACTAGGTAAGTTGACACTAAGAGTGGGACAAGAAGAGGTAACTTTTAATATTTTTAATGCCTCTAAATACCCTTCCAATTTTTTTAACTGTAAACTGATTGATATTGCTGATGAATGTGCGGAAGAAACTTTGACTTAACCCGAATTTTTGTAAGATGGCATGTATGCATTGATTTTAGAAAACTTAATATTGCAATACATAAAGACCATTTCCTTTACCTTTTGTGGATCAAATGA
The DNA here is from genome assembly GCA_947683425.1 of Excoecaria cochinchinensis. NCBI lineage: Eukaryota > Viridiplantae > Streptophyta > Magnoliopsida > Malpighiales > Euphorbiaceae > Excoecaria > Excoecaria cochinchinensis. The sequence continues at coordinate 12,253,891 of CANTUQ010000043.1, forward strand.
TTGAAAGACTTGCAAGATATAAATTTTATTGCTTTTTAGATGGATATTTAGGTTATCTACAGATTCTTAGTGCATCGAAGAACCAAGAAAAGACTACATTCACTTGCTATATTCACTTGTCTATATGATACGTTTGCTTATATAAGAATGCCATTTGACTTGAGTAATTCACCAGTGACTTTTCCAAGATGTATAATGGCTATCTTATTTAATATGATTGAGGATTTTATTGAAGTCATTATGGATGATTTTTTTTGTTTTTGGTTTCTATTTTGATCATTGTCTAGCTAACATTCCTGAGTCTTACAAAGATGTAAAGAGATTAATTTAGTCTTAAATTGGGAAAAGTGTCATTTTATGGTGCAGGAAGAAATTATTTTAGATCATAAGATTTCAGCACGTGCAATTGAGTTTGATAAGGCAAAGATTGAAGTGATTGACAAATTACCACCTCCAACATCTATTAAGAGAGTGTTAAGTTTTCTTAGACACGCGAGATTTTATCGTCGCTTCATTAAAGACTTTTCTAAAATCACCAAACTGTTACCATGAAAAATGGTCTAATATTTGATACATATTTTCTTTAATTTTTGTAGTTAAAAGTGTCTAAATATGTTAATTTTTGGTGCTATGTTTAGTTTATGCATTTGAATATGTTGCAGTTAAATAAAGTGAGGAAGTGAAGTAAAGAGGAGCATGACTCATGATGTTCTTCACGAGTCGTTACAGAGAGGAATAGGAACGAGTCGTGAAGAGAAGGAACGAGTTGTGATGAAGCAAAGAAAGAAGGAGATTTTCTAACTCGTGAAGAATTGTCCAACTCGTAACCATGAAAGCAAAGAAGGATCGGCTCGTGATGTGCACCATGTGTCATTACAGATAGCAGCAAGGCAAAGGAATAAGAGAAGTGTCTGACTCATAACAGCCTGCACGAGTCATTACAGAGACCAAAGAGCACGACTCGTGATGAGTCAGCCCAGACACCAGTTCCCAACCAACATGATTTTCTGTCTGATCTTTCAACAACTTTCAAGCCTTTTCATCAAGTCTTTTCACAGAGACTTTTCACCCTTATACCTATTACTAAGAGGCATGATTGGAGGTGCCATTTCTTTTCTATAAATTGGGAGGATAAAGACAGGAAAAGGGGATGGAAAAATTTTACTAGATGACTAAGAGACAACGTTAAAAGAAAAAAAGAACAGTCAAGAGGTGAAGTCAAAAATCGAAGTTCATCTTTGAAGAGGGGTTGAAGGGTTCATCTACATCTTTTCATCTTCTCTTTTCTTATTTAATTTCTTGATGTTCTTTAGTACAGTATTGTTAAGTTTTAATATGTTTTTTGGCTAAGCATCTATGTATTAGGATTGCAACATGAAATTAATTTAAGAACTACTTTTATTTGTTAATACATGATTTATTTAGACTCAATTAAGTGCTTGATTGTGTTATATATATTTGATCACTATATGTAACTTATTAATCAAATTGTTCACAATGAGAATTGGGGCAATTTGGTGGAAAACAATTGATTCTACTTAAAATTTTGAAAATCACTTGGAGATAAGGGTTTCACTCTAAGGGGCTAAAGAATTGACATTGAACTTAATGGTTTTTGTTTATCTCCATATTGACATGAGAATGCTTATGGACTCTAAATAAAAATACCTTTAATTGACAATGAGAATTGTTTTTAAAGATGTTTGGTCAAATTCTCCAATCAAGTTATGTATGAATGTATTTTAGTTCTTAAATAATTCCTGCTTGTAATTCTAATACATGTAATTAACATTTTATCTTTTTAACAATTTAATTTGAATGCAATTTTATATACTTTAAGATAATTAGAATAATTCAATTTCACTTAATATTGCCTATCCACCTAAGTAGATATTCAATTAATACAAAAATACTCCAAGATTCCTTGTGTTCGATACCCTTCTCACTCTATACTAGGTCTTAGAGATTAGAGCATACAATTTTGGCCCGCAATAAATTTTGACGTCGTTGCCAGGGAATTTTGCTCGCAATTTTTATTGATTTAGGATAGTAAAAGGTTGTTTTAGGCTTTTATTTTAGTTTTAGTTACTGTATTATATTTATTTTTGTTTATTTTTGAGTGTATGACCCGCAATAGGAATTTAAGTGATAATTTGCAATTTGATCCAGAAATTGAAAGAACTCTACGTGCTTTACGCAGAGAACAAATGGAAAAACAAGAAGACGAATGAAGATTAAGACAAGAGGACCAACTTTTGGGAAGAATGGTTGAACCAGAAAGAAGAACGCTGGGAGATTTTGCTATGCCCGATATAACAAGTGGTTTGGGAGGAAAAGTGGCTCCATCCATAGCAAATAACAATTTTGAAATTAAGCCAACCATCATTCAAATGGTGCAAAACAATCAATTCGGAGGAATGCCAGGGGAGGATCCTTATGCCCATATTTTGGCTTTCCTTAATATTTGTGCTACATTCAAAATTAATGGGGTATCCGATGATGCCACAAGGCTTAGGTTTTTTCCATTTTTGATTAAGGAGAGAGCACAGCTTTGGCTTGCTAGTCTGCCAAATGAATCCATAACCACATGGGACCAATTGTAGCAAGCCTTTTTACACAAGTACTTTCCCTCGTGCAAGACAGCAAAATATTGAAATGAGATCACTACTTTCAAGCAACACCCAAATGAAACAATTTATACTACTTGGGAGAGGTTCAAGGAACTTCAAAGACAATGCTCATAACATGGATTGCCTGAGTGGATGATTCCACAAATTTTTTATAACGGGTTGACTGATGACAATATAAATATTGTCAATGTGGCCTCAAGTGGGAAATGGTTGGAGAAAACAGCAAGAGAGGCTGTAGTTTTACTTGAAGAACTTGCATCTCAAGGATATATGGGTGATGAGCCTTCAATGGCAAAGGCAAAGGGTGTAACACCCCGTTTCCCACCCTAGTAGTTTGAGCCATATTGTATGCAAGTGTGTATGCATATTTTTAGCTTGTGTTATTTAATTTAAGTTTTATGCATATTTATGGGATTTGTTAGAGTGTGTCTGTATGCATGGAGTTAGTGGAGTTAGACTTGGGTGTAGTGTAAAAGAGTGTAGTAGGTTGTGAGTGATCAAATCCCACCAACCCCTATTTGACTTGTGGTAAGGAAAGAGAAAGAGGGGGTACAAATAGTTAGGAGAGAGAAACTGAGAGAGAGCCTAGTTTTCGCCCTCTCCCGTTTTCCCAATCCCTGCCCCATCTCCTCTCTTCCTTCTTCTTTCCCTGTGCCCTAGATTTGATTCAAGTGGGTGTTGGTGGAAATTGATCAACTCAAGGGGTTTATTAGTAAGTTCTAATTGGGTTTTCTTCTTCTTCTTCCTCTTTTCCTTCGATTTTTGTTAGTGTGTGTTCTTGGGTTAGGGCTTTGAGTTTTGTGTGTTTTTGGTTTTGATTGCTCAAAAGTTCCTCCTAGAGAACCTAAAGGTAAGTGTAGACACCGGGTCATGAGACAACCCAGATCAGAGTTACCCAATGATGATAAGATGCCTACTCACAGGTAAAAAAGTAAAAAGTGATGATTTCCTATTCAAATTTGCATTTTTGAGTGAAAAAATAAAAAATAATAAAAAATATTTTTAAAATTAGATAATGTCGAGGCGCGGCAGCGCCCCGCGAGGACTGGCAGTGCGCGAGCGGCGCAAAGCCCATCCCGCGCGCTGGGCGAGCGCGCACACCCAGCACACACGACCGTTGCCCGTCGCGCGCACCGACGTTCGTCGTTCGCCCCTGTTCCGCCGCAAAACGCCCATTTTGCCCCAAAAATCTTTTTTTTTGATTTTTTTCCACAAAATTCGATTTTTTATCCCTTTTTAAGGGATTTTCAGGTTTTTTTCCATTTTTAAACTTAGATAAATTATATTATTAATTATTAATTAGTTTTTCTCTTAATTAATTTTATTTTTCCATTTTTTCTTAATATAAAAAGAAAATGATGGAAAGAAGAGAGGGGATTTTTCTAGGGTTTTTTCCTTAAGGTTTTCTCTTCTTCATCCTCTCCAAATTCTCTCTAGATTTCAGATTTTCTCCAACAAAAATAAAATATAGTTCAATTCTTCTTCTTTTTCCAATAAAATTTCTTCTAATACATATTTTTAGAAGGGATTTTGTTGATGAGAATTGATTTTGAGACAAACATAACAATTGTTTGCTCTCAACATTCATTTTTATTTATTTTTTTTAGTTTTCAATTGATTTTGAGACAAACATAACAATTGTTTGCTCTCAAAATTTATTTTTGATTTATTATTTTTTTTGTTTTTAATTAAACTTTTTTCAATAATTTTTATTTGAATCCCTTTTTGATGAAAAATAGATTTTGAGACATTCAAAATAAATATTTGTCCTTAAAATCTAATTTTTCATTTGATTTTATAAAAAACAAGTTTTTTTCATAAATATTTTTTTGAGACAAACAAAATAATTGTTTGTTCTTGAAAACATTTTTATCAATAAAAATCATTTTTTTGTTCTTAAAGAATTTTTGATTTTCTTTCATTATTTTCTTTGCAATTTATTTTTCGGAATAAAATTCCAACATTTTCATCATATTCCATTCTAATCTTGCAAATCAAAAACAAGAAAATCAATCATTATTTTTACTTTCATTGAATCCGAAACTCTGATGGTAAACATTCTGGGCCTAATTTTTTTATTCTTATTTTTTATTATTTTGTTCATATTTAATTTTCTAACATGTATATTTTATTATTTTCATTCATTTATTTATTTGTTCTATTGCTTTCATATGTGTCTCATTTAATATGTTTATATATTATTTTGTTCATGTAAATATTGATTTCTTATCATTTCTAACATGTAAATATTGATTTCTCATTATTTTTAACATGTAATTAATTTATTTATTTTGATTGATCTTTTTGTCATGTAAATATTTTATATTAATTGTGATAACATTAATTAATCATGTCACTTATTTAATCATTTTCATCATTCTTTTATTCATTATTTTTTATCATTCTTTTTTATTGCCATTGTTATATTTTTATTGATTATTCATTTATTTGTTTATGTTCATTATTATCATTATCATATTCATATTTTTATATATTAATTCGTTAGCATGTTTTACTTATTCCAATTAAATCATTTAATTCTTTTATAATTTAATGTATATTTTCGTTTATTTTGATTTGTTAACATGTTAATACATTTATTATCTTTCATGTCATTTTATTTTATTTTATCATTTATTATATACTTAGTTGACTTAATTAATTTAATTACTAACATTATTTCATTGGTGTTTTATTTTTATTTTACAACTTATTTTCCATGTTGGGCATTTTTGCGAGCACACGAAGTGTAACACCCCGAAATAGCCCTAGAAGAATTATAGAATTTTGGTTCAAGAAAGATTAGTGTTGGGAGTGTGAGTCCTGTCGCGAGCGCGACAAGCGTCATGGGCGCGACAGAGCTCTTCGGTGATAGGGTAATTAATTAGCCTTTTTAATTTGTAATTTTGTAGGAGAGCGACACATGGCACTGTAGGGAGGTGACATGTGGAAAGAGCTTAATTAGCATTATATTAGCTAATAAGAGATTAGGATTATTTAAAAAGGGAAAAGAAGATAATTATGTAATTAATGGAATAGGTAGCATTTATTAGTGTAATTAATTTTGGATTAACTTAGACTATCTGCTCTCTTCCTTCTTCTTTTCCCGTTGGTTTCTTTGTTTAGGCCATTATTCTTCTTTTCTTTTCCTTTTCCTTGAATTTCTACCGTTCACTTGCTTTGCCCTTTCTTTCTTCTTCCTTCTTGACATGTTTTGAGTGATTCATTTGGATTAGCTTTGAGAGGGGTTAGTAGAGCTTGATTAGGTCTCCTAAGAAGGTAAGTAATGCTATTTAGTTAGTATTGGTCTTCTTCTTCTATCTTATTTCTGTTTTTGATTTAAAGTAAGAGAGAAGAGTAACTTTGGTATTTTGAATGGTTTGTGTATGGAAGCTGTGGACAAGAGGCCCAATAAAGGCAAAGAGAAGGTCGGAGCCGAGTAGAGAGCGCGGTTCAACTCCTAGAGGTAGGGATCGTGTGCGGTTTTCTTTTACTCGTTTTGATTGCTTGTTGTGATGTATAATGTTTGAATATGCATATGTTGTGGTTATATGAGTGTTATATGAGTTGTACATGTTTTATAGTTGTGAAGTGTGTTATGGGTAAAAGTCTGTTTAGTTGTTCATAGACCTCTGTGTGTTGTTGTGACCATAAATAGCGTTTCAGAGCTCCAATTGAGTTGATTCATAAGGCGTTTGAACCCTAAGATCTGCAGATAGAAATGACTAAGAGAGTGCCGGAGCTAATTCTGGACTTAAGATCTTCAAAAGTTTTAAAAACCGAGACCCTTCTGATTGAGCGGGTTCTCAGGAACAGTATGTGGGTTTTGGGTCATATCTAGAGTTTCAGATGTCCAAACGACCTTAAACTTGTCCCATTGGAAAGATAACATCCTAGGGTAAAATTGTTAAGAAGAGTCTTTTTCCTAAAAAGGTGTTTTAGGAACTCCTTTAGGCGATACAAGGTAGATGCGAGAAACTGCCCTGGTAGTGTTCATTTAGTATAGCATGTGGGTGGGGAAACGCTTCTGTCGCGAGCGCGACATGGTTGCGATCGCGACAGAGAGGGATTTCATAAGTTATCCCTAGTTGAGCATGACTAGGACAAATGAATCCTAGTCGGATGAGTTGTCCTAGTCGGATGGATGAACACTAGTCGGATGATTTATCCTAGTAGGATGAGTGAGCACTACTAGGATAAGTTGTCCGAGTAGGATAATTTGTCCTAGTAGGATGAGTGAGCACTACTAGGATAAGTTATCCGAGTAGGATGATTTGTCCTAGTAGGATGAGTGAGCACTACTAGGATAAGTTGTCCGAGTAGGATGATTTGTCCTAGTAGGATTATTGAGCACGAGTCGTGCTCAACCTCTCTCTTTCCCTATTGCTTCTGTTTTGAGTTTTCTTGGTCTGTTGCTCTTGTTTTGAGTTGATAAATGTCTAAGCAAGTTTTGTATAGCACCGTTCGGTCCATATTTGGTTTAAAACTGATCTTTTAAGCCTCTTACATAGCTAATATTAATTAAACACACATGATTAATAATCATTATATGAATTAAATGCATTTGAGTTTTTGTTGATGAGTTGGTATCTGTGTATAATATAAGAGTTGTTAGAGCCTGATTACCGTTATAGTGGATAGATAAGCATGCTTATAAAGGGCTAGAGTGCAGCTGCTAGAGTTGGCCTTAATTGTGCCCAGAGTTCGGAATACCTCGTGTATTCCATAGAGTTTGAGTTAATTCTCCACATGTAAGATACTGTAAACAGTATCCAGAGTTACCCGTATCCACCGTGAAAGGAATTCAGGCTTATTGTTTTATCCTCGTTATTGTTAGTGTATAGTGAACATGAAATGATCATATGTAGTGTTATAAGTAAATGTTTAAAGTATATGAGATGAATGCTATAGGATAGTTATATGTACCAGCACATGTTTATATGAATTAGAATCCATGATTTACATGAGTGTGAAAATATATGCATGTGTGCTTTGGCTAATATATGTGATGTATATATAATTTATTTTGAGACTTCGAAAGAAGTCCCTTGCATTGTTTTCATCCCCATTAAGCGTTATCGCTTAGCACGGATGTTTGTTTCCGTGTAGGTTGACAGGTGCGGACCAGTGAAAGCATTCATCTGCAAGTGAGGGCCACTAGGAGCTTTTTGATATACCCTTTTTGTATAAGATCGAAGTAGAGTTTGTGATGTTTTGAGTAACATCATTATGTATATAGAGAGTTTAGTCTCGACATATAATCGTTAAAATTATTTGTATATGTAACGTAAATGAATATGTAACAAGTATAAAGTTTTTGTATTATGTACTGTTTATATATATGTTATTAGAGCTCTTTATGTTTGGGCCCAACTTATTTCTAATTATTTATTATTTATTGCTATCTCTTCCGCTAATACATGTACATGTATACGTAAGTGTCCGCGTGGCGCCCCGATATCCCTTACCGGGGGTATGGGGGTGTTACATTTAGTGGTATCAGAGCTCTAGGTTAAATGATTCCGGACTATAAGGTGATAGAGTATAGGGTATATGTTTGAGTTGTCTAGAATGTGGCCTAATGCAGATGCTGGTTTTGTAGGGTCTAGATGGAGTCCGACCCGAGTGAGCATGTAGGAGAGACTACAGGCAGTGTGAATCCGATTCGAGTGGATCCACGTGTACAAGCACAAGATAGAGAGGAAAGAGCAAGAGTTGTTCAGGACAAACCGGAGCTGATGCAAGGATTAGTACAGATTCTGGATAGGTTGACGGCTCCTAAGACGCCATCGGACTTGATAAGAAAGAGAGGAGCTGAAGAGTTTCATGGGACATCTTTGGATCAATCCGAGATAGCAGAATTCTGGTTAGAGAAAACAGGAAGAATTTTGCAAGAAATCAGTTGTCCTCGGAATCAAAGAGTACCTTGTGTTGTGTCATTGCTACAAGGTGCAGCATATGACTGGTGGAAGTTAGTGTTGCAGAATCCTCAGAGACCCGTGGAGTTAACTTGGGATTTCTTTGTCCAAGAATTTGAGGACAAGTTTGTAACCAAAGCATATAGAGATGCTAGATGGAAAGAATTTGTGACTTTCAAGCAAAGGAATATGACGGTGGCGGAATATGAAAAAGAGTTTACTCGTTTGAGTAAATATGTACCGGAAGGGATGTTAACTGATGACTTCAGATGTAGGCAATTTGAAGATGGATTAAGAGAGAGTATTCGGGGACCTTTGTCTGCTATGGTTGCTTTGCAGCCGGTGGGTTATTATCCATTGGTGTTGGCAGCAATGAAAATGGAGGAATCTGAGTTGATAAAGCAACAGAGAGAGCAGAAAAGAAGATTTCCAAGAGAAAATGAAAGTGATAGTAAAGGAGCAAGAACAGTAAAAAGAGGAAAGGATGAGCAAGCATCGGCACAAGTGCCGACTTCAGTTGGAAGTGTGAGACCACCTATGAGTAGAGGAAGTGCAGCACCGGAATGTGTGCACTGTAACAGGCATCATTGGGGTGAGTGTAGGAAGCTCACCGGAGCTTGCTTTAGATGTGGTAGTACAGAGCATTTCCTTGCTCAGTGTCCTAAAATAAGAGAGAATATGGCATCACAAGTAAATAAAGAGAAAGGCAATGCTTCTGGGAATGTTAGAAGTGGAAGAGGACGAGGTAGAACTGAAAGACTGCCATCGGAAACAGTCGAGAGGCCATTCCCTGAGGATCAGCCACGTGTATTTGCCATGACTGCTGAAGATGTAGAGGCTTTGATTGGATCTTCTGGTAAGTCCTCCTATTGGTTTATACAGTATATAGTTTGAGTTAGTTGTTCGGTAGCGGGGGAAATTTCAAGGATGAAATTTCTTAAGGGGGAGAGATTTGTAACACCCCGAAATAGCCCTAGAAGAATTATAGAATTTTGGTTCAAGAAAGATTAGTGTTGGGAGTGTGAGTCCTGTCGCGAGCGCGACAAGCGTCATGGGCGCGACAGAGCTCTTCGGTGATATGGTAATTAATTAGCCTTTTTAATTTGTAATTTTGTAGGAGAGCGACACATGGCACTGTAGGGAGGTGACATGTGGAAAGAGCTTAATTAGCATTATATTAGCTAATAAGAGATTAGGATTATTTAAAAAGGGAAAAGAAGATAATTATGTAATTAATGGAATAGGTAGCATTTATTAGTGTAATTAATTTTGGATTAACTTAGACTATCTGCTCTCTTCCTTCTTCTTTTCCCGTTGGTTTCTTTGTTTAGGCCATTATTCTTCTTTTCTTTTCCTTTTCCTTGAATTTCTACCGTTCACTTGCTTTGCCCTTTCTTTCTTCTTCCTTCTTGACATGTTTTGAGTGATTCATTTGGATTAGCTTTGAGAGGGGTTAGTAGAGCTTGATTAGGTCTCCTAAGAAGGTAAGTAATGCTATTTAGTTAGTATTGGTCTTCTTCTTCTATCTTATTTCTGTTTTTGATTTAAAGTAAGAGAGAAGAGTAACTTTGGTATTTTGAATGGTTTGTGTATGGAAGCTGTGGACAAGAGGCCCAATAAAGGCAAAGAGAAGGTCGGAGCCGAGTAGAGAGCGCGGTTCAACTCCTAGAGGTAGGGATCGTGTGCGGTTTTCTTTTACTCGTTTTGATTGCTTGTTGTGATATATGATGTTTGAATATGCATATGTTGTGGTTATATGAGTGTTAGATGAGTTGTACATGTTTTATAGTTGTGAAGTGTGTTATGGGTAAAAGTCTGTTTAGTTGTTCATAGACCTCTGTGTGTTGTTGTGACCATAAATAGCGTTTCAGAGCTCTAATTGAGTTGATTCAGAAGGCGTTGGAACCCTAAGATCTGCAGATAGAAATTACTAAGAGAGTTCCGGAGCTAATTCTGGACTTAAGATCTTCAAAAGTTTTAAAAACCGAGACCCTTCTGATTGAGCGGGTTCTCAGGAACAGTATGTGGGTTTTGGGTCATATCTAGAGTTTCAGATGTCCAAACGACCTGACACTTGTCCCATTGGAAATATAACATCCTAGGGTAAAATTGTTAAGAAGAGTCTTTTTCCTAAAAAGGAGTTTTAGGGACTCATTTAGGTGATACAAGGTAGATGCGAGAAACTGCCCTGGTAGTGTTCATTTAGTATAGCATGTGGGTGGGGAAACGCTTCTGTCGCGAGCGCGACATGGTTGCTATCGCAACAGAGAGGGATTTCCCAAGTTATCCCTAGATGAGCACGACTAGGACAAATGAATCCTAGTCGGATGAGTTGTCCTAGTCGGATGGATGAACACTAGTCGGATGATTTATCCTAGTAGGATGAGTAAGCACTACTAGGATAAGTTGTCCGAGTAGGATAATTTGTCCTAGTAGGATGAGTGAGCACTACTAGGATAAGTTGTCCGAGTAGGATGAGTGAGCACTACTAGGATAAGTTGTCCGAGTAGGATGATTTGTCCTAGTAGCATGAGTGAGCACTACTAGGATAAGTTGTCCGAGTAGGATGATTTGTCCTAGTAGGATTATTGAGCACGAGTCGTGCTCAACCTCTCTCTTTCCCTATTGCTTCTGTTTTGAGTTTTCTTGGTCTGTTGCTCTTGTTTTGAGTTGATATATGTCTAAGCAAGTTTTGTATAACACCCTTTGGTCCATATTTGGTTTAAAACTGATCTTTTAAGCCTCTTACATAGCTAATATTAATTAAACGCACATGATTAATAATCATTATATGAATTAAATGCATTTGAGTTTTTGTTGATGAGTTGGTATCTGTGTATAATATAAGAGTTGTTAGAGCCTGATTACCGTTATAGTGGATAGATAAGCATGCTTATAAAGGGCTAGAGTGCAGCTGCTAGAGTTGGCCTTAATTGTGCCCAGAGTTCGGAATACCTCGTGTATTCCATAGAGTTTGAGTTAATTCTCCACATGTAAGATACTGTAAACAGTATCCAGAGTTACCCGTATCCACCGTGAAAGGAATTCAGGCTTATTGTTTTATCCTCGTTATTGTTAGTGTATAGTGAACATGAAATGATCATATGTAGTGTTATAAGTAAATGTTTAAAGTATATGAGATGAATGCTATAGGATAGTTATATGTACCAGCACATGTTTATATGAATTAGAATCCATGATTTACATGAGTGTGAAAATATATGCATGTGTGCTTTGGCTAATATATGTGATGTATATATAATTTATTTTGAGACTTCGAAAGAAGTCCCTTGCATTGTTTTCATCCCCACTAAGCGTTATCGCTTAGCACAGATGTTTGTTTCCGTGTAGGTTGACAGGTGCGGACCAGTGAAAGCGTTCATCTGCAAGTGAGGGCCACTAGGAGCTTTTTTTGTATAAGATAGAAGTAGAGTTTGTGATGTTTTGAGTAACATCATTATGTATATAGAGAGTTTAGTCTCGACATATAATCGTTAAAATTATTTGTATATGTAACGTAAATGAATATGTAACAAGTATAAAGTTTTTGTATTATGTACAGTTTATATATATGTTATTAGAGCTCTTTATGTTTGGGCCCAACTTATTTCTAATTATTTATTATTTATTGCTATCGCTTCCACTAATGCATGTACATGTATACGTAAGTGTCCACGTGGCGCCTCGATATCCCTTACCGGGGGTATGGGGGTGTTACACGAAGAGATCCAGAAGACTCGTTTGGGTTAGATATTTAATTGCTTTATTTGTAATATTTCATTTATTTGGACTTTTCAATTATTTTGCCATGTAATCTTTAATAAAATTGTTTATTTTAGGCACGCTAAAAAGAAAATCACAAAAATATTTCTATTAATTAACTTGGCATTTTTCCTAATAAAAATGGGACCAATGTCCTAGTTTCTCATACCCAAATAAACCACCACCTTTAACACTTTTTTAAAAAGTATGCATGCGAGGACCAATGTCCTCATTCTTAATCAATATCCCGATTTATGTATGAATTGTATTTTATTTACAATAGGGGTTGTATTTTGCCCCTAGTTTTATTGTAATTTATTTTCATGCACTTTACTTTAATTATGCTTTATTTATTTATCGCTTTTCCTGAATGGACAATCTGCGCTTTAATTTAACTGCATTAAATTGAATGAGAAATGGGATGAAACGATAAATTCAAAACTCAACTATAAACCTAACTAAGGTATGAATAAATGGGAAGTCTCAAACCTTCTCTGGTCTTTGGGCTCAACGAGACTAGAGATCCATCTCAATATTCTATTGGGATGGGGCCTTCAAGACACCTCTTTTGTCCCGTAAAAGGCTCAAAATTGCACAGTCCTAGGCACCACGAGGCGAGAGGGCCATCCTAATGTTCTATTAGGGTGGATGCCTGCAAGACACCTCTGGTTTGCCCAAGCGTGAGGCTAGAGGACCATCCTATCATTTGTGTGGAAGCCTCCAAGATACCTCTGGCTTGCCTATAATGGACATAGCAGCGCTGTCTTAGGCTCACTGAGGCTAGATGACCTTTCCCAATGTTCTATTGGGTGTCGACTCCAAGAAACCTCCTTGTTGCCCAAAATTGATGCACTTGTAATTTCTTACAATTTCTCATGAACCTCATCCTGATTGCCCTGAAAGCGGGCGGTTCGGGGCACCCCGGGGTTCGGCTTGTGTCACAGTGGCTACTCCACTGGGGACCATACTCGAGACTTTGCTTCGAAAGTACCTTGGTTAAAATTTACAATTGAGTTTTAATTTAAAAATTTTATCTTTTTTTCGAAACTACATTGCATCTCATTAGAGCCTTAGATCTATGTTAGTTTGGTCCCTCTTTCAACCTCGGTGCATTCCCAAAGCACGACCCTATGTTCACTCAATGTAGGGAAGTGTTAAGGATAATCACCAGCCCAAGCGTCATACCATCATGGTATATTAAATGGAGGCCCGACCGATCGTTATGCTTGTGATGAGTTAGACTCGTTGGAAGGGACCATGCTTGGGTAGCCCTAAAGTAACATCACCTTGGCCAAAGCTCATGTAATGAAAATAGATACTTCCCCTAGGTGGTCTGAACCATAATACCTTGCTTGTTATATGGATCATTATGTATTGGACAAACCCAGATAATTTGACTGGTCACCTAATCAAAGGCTTTCATACCCTGATAGGCCCACGTCAATTTATTCGGACTACCTAAATACACAATGGTCAAAACCCATATGCTTGTACATTAGCGAAGAGAGGTTATGCTGCCGGTTTTTTACCGTATACTATGCATATCCATCGGGTTCGTTGTTAACCCATGGGCCAAGCCCACCTAGGACAGAGAACGCACGACCTCGTGTGTGGGAGAGATAAGGTTGGAAAGATCTATCTGCTTGCATGTGGTTGTGGATGATGTATTGCATATTCATGTCATTCATGCACAAAGAAAATTTTATTTCTTCCCTATGTATACATCCTATTCTTTGCTTATAATTATTACATGTATATATCATCCTGTGTATAGTTTTTCAAATGTTTCACATGTATCATTGTAATCTCTTTTAGTCACTGTATACTATTTGTTGCACAACACAACCATATATTGCATATTATTCATGCATTATTCTAAGCCTTGCTTTTTAGCCATTATAGACCATTTACTTGGATGGTTAGGGGATCCCAACAATTGTCTAAAGAGTGATCAGAGTTCAAGTTGGCTGACAAAGATTTGACATCCCTGCTAGAGCATTTGAAGGTATCAAAAATGGCTGGCCCCTTACAACAAACTGAAGAGACTCATGCCCTAATTGCCCAGGAGTTGGATAGAATGTTCGAGGAGCTTGAAACAAAGATGCTGGCCATGGTCAAAGATAGGATGGATGCCATGGTGCTTGTTCTGTAAGCTCAACTTATGGCGACTACTACACTAAACCAAGTTGAGCTGGCCATTGTCAAGAAGACCTATACCGCGACGGTTTCAGCGTCTCCTTTTGCTTATGAACCCAGAGCCAAAGGGCTATTTATTTTGCCAGTCGAGCAAGGAAAAGATAAGAAGCCTGCTCTAGAACACGACTGTATTCTTGAAGAGGAAGACATTTTAGCAGTGATGCAAGTTCCAAATAGTAAAGCGTCAAGGGCGGGATATGATTTAAGGTCAGGCTCAGGTCAGCACTTAGGTGAAACATGAAGAGGTCTTTAATGCGATTACAAGAACAAGCAAGAAGGACAGAAGGAATAGAGCCTTCACAATCAATAGACATCCCTAGGTCCTTAGGCATGAAAAAAAAGAGACAACTCATCTTGAAAAAGAAATTATGAAGACCAAACTTGCAACTACCCGTGTGCCTCTCAATAAAACTGCTATTGGTCCTGCAAGTCTAAGAGTGGGTTGTTATGATAATAGCAATGGTGCCCGAAGGACAGGAAAAGCACTAACCACAGAAGTGAATTGAAGGCATTTTTTGAATTTAGGCAGATCCTTATCCTGGGTCCTTAAGAGGCTAATGAAGGAGGGGATGCTACAACCATTATCGACTAGGCCCGCTAGAAGCCAGGGATAGCCCGATCACAGAGGGGATCAGTATTATGCCTTCCACCAGCACACCGGGCATACCACAGATGATTGCAAGGCCTTAAAACATGTCATTCAAGATCTGATTGATTCCAAAAAGATCTCCAACCCAGAAAAGCGAGAGGGAAAGAATACGATAGACTAAGTACCTACGTGAAAAGGCAGGATGGTTCTTAGGGATGATAATAGACCATTGACTGCAACAGCTGTGTTGGCAAGAATAGAAGTTGATTAGCTGTTTGGAATGTTCTTTTTATTTTCGAACTGTTTAATAATGACATTTTAGTTTCATTAATAAGATGAACGTTTTTGCTTACTTGTGTTATGTCTCATATGATTTCACTATGCATAATCATGATCATAACTCATTCATATTTGACATTGATTCAGTTAATGCTACTCTAAGAGTGGGTTGTTATGGTAATAGCAATGGTCCCCGAAGGACAGGAAAAGCACTAACCACAGAAGTGAATCGAAGGCATTTTTTTAATTTAGGCAGATCCTTATCCTGGGTCCTTAAGAGGCTAATAAAGGAGGGGATGCTACAACCATTATCGACTAGGCCCGCTAGAAGCCAGGGATAGCCCGATCACAGAGGGGATCAGTATTGTGCCTTCCACCAGCACACCGGGCATACCACAGATAATTGCAAGGCCTGAAAACATGCCTTTCAAGATCTGATTGATTCCAAAAAGATCTCCAACCCAGAAAAGCGAGAGGGAAAGAATACGATGGACTAAGTACCTACGTGAAAAGGCAGGATGGTTCTTAGGGATGATAATGGACCATTGACTGCAACAGCTGTGTTGGCAAGAACAGAAGTTGATTAGCTGTTTGGAATGTTCTTTTTATTTTCGAACTGTTTAATAATGACATTTTAGTTTCATTAATAAGATGAACGTTTTTGCTTACTTGTGTTATGTCTCATATGATTTCACTATGCATAATCATGATCATAACTCATTCATATTTGACATTGATTCAGTTGATGCTACTCTATTTAATCTCAGAAACTTTGGAGAATCTAAAGAAAATCTTGATAGCATCTGTTATAACTCCTGAAGAGAGATCAAAGCTTGAGAGAAATTCAACAAAATATAAAAAAAAGGTCTTTGCCTGGACATATGAAGACACTCTAAGAGTTGATCGTGGAATCACTAGGCACATCGTTCAAACACACCACAATCATGAACCTAGCATGCAGAAGCTCAGAGGATTGAAGCTGGAAGGGGCAGAAAAGGTCAAAAAGAGGAATCCACAAGCAGAAATAAAGCTAAAATTTCTAGTCGAAGTTCAATGCCAGTCTTGGTTGGTCAATGTTGTACCAAATCAAGAAGAGGAGGAGTACGTGTATGTGTAAACTATTAGGATTTGAACAAAGCTTATCCTCAAAAAAAGAACAGAAAAAAGAACAAAAGAACAAAGGAAAAAAAAGAGAAAAATAAAATATAAAAAAGAGAGAAGGAAAAGAATCAATATGTAGATTGAAAAACCATCATGGGGGCCAAGCTTTGTTCAAATCCCGCTGATCTACAAGTACCCATACTTTGCCATTTTTCTTGACATCCGAAAAGGACCACAAGAATTATATCGACTTGCAATGGATATAGGTTGCTCGAGCTTGGGAATAAGTATCATAGGGGAGGTACACCCTACGGCCACTAATGTATAGGGTCATCAAAAGAATCCAGTATGTCACTATATTTTCCCACGCCACGTAGGGTTCAAGGGCGAAAGGACAGTTTATGGTTAAGTTATTCCAAAAGGATGGCATTGAAAACCATCAGTCCTCTCTATATTTCCCTCAAACTAATGGGGCAGCAGAGGTTGCTAACAAGAAGATCTTGATCAAGATGGTTCAAAACTACAAGGATTGGGCAGAGAAATGGCCTTTTGCACTTCAAGGCTAGAGAGCCACCGCTGGAACCTCTACAAGAGTCACCTATTATTCCTTAACACATGGGGCAGAAGCAGTATGGTTAATCAATATAAAGCTCAAATTTTTAAGGACATTCATAGAAGCCCAGATTTTGAAATCCGACAGGGCACAGCAATGGCAGCAGTAGTTAAGCATGTCAAACAAGGATAGGTCATGAGATTACTGCCATAGTCATATCCATCAGAAAATACTCTGCTCGATCATTCAGGAAGGAAGTCAGAAAGCATCTAATAAAAGAGGGAGATTCAGTCTTCAAGCAAATAAGGCCAAATGTTCCAGTCAAATGAGGTAAATTTAAGACAATGTGCGAAGGTCCTTTTGTTCTTCATAGATTATTATCCAAGAGAGTTTCCAACAGACAGTAATGAAGATAACTTCAAAAAATTAGTCAACATCAACAGACTCAAGGAGGTCCATGGCTAAAGACTAAAAATCAAAAGAAGAGAATAAAAGCCCCGCGGATCGAAAACCGAAAAAATGCGGCCTTACTAAAAATAGGATCCTTGTCAGGGTGAAAACTAAAAAAAGGCACCCTGTGCAAAATTAGAGGCTTGAGAGAAAATTTCCAATCAAGAAAACCCGAGAGGGCTGATTGGAGACAGTAGTTTGATGCTTACAAGATCTACTCGGAGATTAGATGTAGTTTTGCATTTTGAATCAATGTTAGATAATGATCATGTATAGAGAAATCATACCAAAATGTACACAATCTTTGCAATTTCATGGTTCATTATTTTCTAGTTCATTTATAAAAAGAGAAATATCGTTCATTGGTGAATGCATGAAATCTAAATGAGCACACTCTGCTCCTATTCTCACCATCTGGATGTCTAAGTCAATGAGTTATAGTTTCGATTGCGGGACTAAGCACCTACCTCTTGAATGTATTAGTGGGAGTGAAAGAACAACCCCCGATAGATGGCATAATAGTCTTTGCCGATAGCTTACCTAGAGGCCATGATGTTTAAAGGTAAGAGCCGAAGATAAATGATACACCTTGGAAAGATAGGGGACGCCTCACTATATTGTTAATCCCTCCGAATTATCGAGCATAATGGGTGGTAATGTAAAAAGTAGCCCCATCAAGCCCTAAAGAACCCGATCCTCATTCACTACCTCACTTAATCTGGCAACACATTCATCCAAAAAGTCAAAGGAATGCAACTGATGCTTAGAGAGAAATACCTCAGAGAATAACTGCTGATTATCCTAGGAAGGGGCTTTGATAGCTTCAACTTTTCTTGCAGTCGTACCTAAAGGCAAGAGAGTCTCAAGAAAAAAAAGGACCGTTAGAGATGAAAACCATGACAGGCTCTCTAAGCAAAAGTTAGGCCAAAAGGCAGGGTGAAAACGTGGGAACAGGCAGTCTGCCTTTCAAAAATTATAAAATTAATAAAAGCTGCTGGATTGGGTTGGGTCCATTCCAAGCAAAAATTAGGCACAGGGTTATGTGAAAATCCCTAACGGGACGCATTTCCCACTAAGAAAAGCTAGTGTGAAAATCCACAAGGGACGCACTACCTTTAAAACAATGACCTTTGACGCCTGAAGTGATAAGGCGGTGTTACTCCAAATAATTTCCCTTCAGGCGGGTAGTGCATAATGCAGAACTTGATTCAGAGTCCTAGGGGGCAAAATGCTCATTGATCGGGGGTAAAGATGTGCACGAGTCAGTTATCTTTAAAAAGGTTATGGGTCAGAGTCCGTAAGGCCAAGACAATGCTTTTCTACATCCTTGGGAGCATCAGACAATGTGAGCAGCCGAGCAGTAACCTCAATGAATCCCTTAAACACCTGGGATGTGGTATATTCATTTTGCATATCACATGCATGTCACGTGCATTCAGTCTTTTACATGTATAGATATGCACACATAATTCTTCTACATTAATCCTTTGCATGTATTTTCTGTATATAGTTTTGTATGTATATTTCTCAAACATAATTCCATACGCACACACCAATCTTTTGTATATATTGCTATGCACATGACTCAGAGGGAAAGGATCGAATAGACCTCATGAGCAAGGGTGATCTAAGAGATGGGTTCAACTCAACATGATCGGCCATTGTATCTAGCATAAAATCAGGTGAATATGTACAAAGGTGGAACGCCCGGACACACCATGCTAAGGGCACTCCAGAATCACACAAATCTATAGAAAAAAAAAAGATCCCTTGAGAAACTGGACTACCCACACACACTTTAGGCAATCAGACGCAAAAATGGGTCGGGGTACAGTTTCAGCTCTACATCGGCGCTCATCCATGCCAAACAATCAAATCAAGATGAATTCCTCACGAGAATGGAATCTCGTAGACCTGCTCCCAAGAAGACATTTAAAAGAGCAAGCCTATTCATGCACACCATACCGGGGGCAATCAGGTAAGTTTCTCTATCATAAGATGTACGCTCACACACATTGCACAATAAGTGTACAAAATCCGAATTCAAATGTACAAAGAATACAACTCTTCGAAAAAATAAACACAAAGACAACAAAAAAAACAAACAAAAACAAACACAACAAAAACAAACAAAACAAAACAACAAGAAAAAAAAAGAAGAAGATATTTTCAAGGCCTTGAAAATCCAATATACTATAAAAATTCACGGTAATTTGACAAACAGTTGTGTACATATATACCCATTAATGAACAACAAAATATCAGTACCAAAGCAAATAAAATTGTATGTATTATGGCCTAGTTACGTGGCTCATATGATTAATTTAATTAAATAGATTTAATAATTTCAAATTCTAGTTATAAAATGATATACAAATATCTAACCCTGATTGATGTCGGAGTAATAAAAGGATTCAAAGCTTTATCCTACCGATTATATTAATTCTTTTTTCCTCAAGAGATTTTCAAAAGTTTGCGAAAGTGACAAAAATTAAGTTTTATCAAATTAAATTACAAGATAATTGAAGAATAAGAGATAAAAATTAGTTAAATTACCATAGAATATTTTTTATATATATATATAATACATTTTTGGAAGCAGATAAGGATGAAATTCGAATTCTAAATGGAAAATTAGCTAAATTTTCATCCGAGTGATTCCATAAAATTCTTAAATTATAATTAATCAGTAAAAGTCATATAGTTGAAATATCATTAATTTATGCCTATGTGATATTATGTTATATATAAATGATTATACATGTAAGTAATTAAATTAATACTCACAAAAGTCACTCAAAATATCCATGATCTGCTGATTAGATCCTGCAATTTCGAAGCAGCCATAATAGTAATTGAAATAACAGTTGGGTCGTTGATGTTGCTGTTATTAGTAGTGGTGGTGGTCCTTGAGATCAAAGTGGTTTCCATCTCAGTAAACCACTACTTTATATAGGAAAATATTTACTTAATATGGGAAATATTTACCTGGTCCTAGTACATATCTCCACCTATTTATTAGCCCAATCACATTTTGCCATTTCAAATGCAACATAAAACTATTTTATTTTCTTAGTGGTATTATAAGAAAATGCAAAAATTCTATGAAAATTTACCGGCATAACAAAATTCTGTACTTATTTACCGACGGAATTTACTTTTCATAAAGTTGTAGGAAAAAAGTGTTCATAGTTTTCCATCATTAAAAATGGAGGCATTAATTACTAATGGAAATTAGTGACGAATAAGTGTATCCATCGTAAATATTGGCACCAATATTTCTCGATTAAAAATTTCTACTAAATTTTCCGACAGAATAGACAATTCAATAGGCAATTGTTCGAATATAAAACGATTTTCGACATAGTTGATATTTCCGTCTAGACATATTCAATTTACTGACAGTCTCAATGATTTTGTAGGTAATATATACCTACGGAATAATTGCTCCGTCGATAAATATCGACTTTCCCAACGGAATAACAATTATGTAGGGAATTGTTCAGAGATACAAAAATTCCCTACGGAGTTTGTCTTTCTGTCAGTAAATTTGCAATTTCTCGAAGGTATTGAAAACTTCGTAGGGAATATTTACCTATGGAATAACTTTTTCTTTCGAGAAATATTTTATTTCGTGATGAAATACACAAATCAATAGGTAATTGTTTACAGATGAAAGAATTACCTACTGTAATTCATTTTTCGTCGAAAATTTTTTAATATAACGACGGAATTGATAATAAGGAATTACCTACGAAATTTTCAATTCTGTCGAAAAATATTAAAGAACTAAATCAAAATCGCCCTCAATCTGTCTCACCCTAAATTCGAACCCTCTCTTTCTCTCTCTCTCAACCTCAGTAATCACGATTTTCATCGTATCGTCGCCTCCACATCTCAGTCCACTATTCTCATCTCCGTAACTGCCCTTCGTCGGGTTCATCTTCTGCTTCTGCTTTTTTTTTTTTTCCTTCAATTTATCTTCTAATTGGTTTTCCGTTCGGTTCCTCCTCCTCACCTCCTTCACCTAGTCACCGGTTAGTGACCAATTGCGAAAGGATTGAAGCCAAGGTCATGATTCAAGTTCTGCTTCACTATATGTTCTGCCACATGATTTTTTTTGAATTTTTTCCTACTTTTTGCTTCTTTTATTATTAGTGTAATTGCCCAAATACCGGTCTGGAAGTGTCAGTGAATAATTTTAATGTTATCATGATGATCGCAGCGTCGAACAGTGCAGGGAGTGAGTTTGCAGTGTCAAAGTTTAGTGATAAGTGGGTTAGAAATATAGTGATTTCGGGACGGGTGACACCGGGGGTGGCTATACAGCAAACCTGGCTGTCCGACACCCGAAAAATTTTAATTTCGCAAAAATGATCTGTGTCCCGTAAGGAATCTAGTGGTGAATTCGGAACTAAAAACGGAGTTAAATTGACCTCCGAAAGTCATTCTGAAATTGGCCTCCGGTTCGATTCAATTTGAACCGGGGTTTGACCGAGGGGTTATAAATAGTAAATAAGGCCTCATGAAAGTTGAGTGTGTAGAATAAGACAATAGAAGTGTTATCTGTGAATTTTGACAGTTTTAGAGTTGTATTTTACGGTAGAAGAAAAATTGATCGAATCAGACCGGTTTAGGCGAACTGAGGCCCAAATTTACTCCGATTGAGCTGAAAATTTTCTGGGAGCCTATTTTTGATGTTTTAAGATCAATGGAATTAGTTAGAAGTGAAAATAATGAGATAAACATATAGATGCTTTGGAAAAGTGCAATTGAACTGAAAAAAATGGAATTTTGGTTCAAATCGGTTGGACCACCTTGGTTGGACCAATTTGGTTCATTTATGGACTATATAAAGGAAGGAGAGGCTAGACTTCTCTATAAAAATCTTGCCAAAACCGACCTCCTTCTTCTTCTTTCAAAACCGTATGTTATTTTTCATACTTTCCTCCATTTTTCTTCATTCTTTCTTCAATATTTCTCCAATTCTTAGCCTCCCAAACAAATCTAAGTCCCTCTATAACATAAACACAGCAAGTGGAGTCCATTTGGATCATTGAAAGTGAAGAAAACTAAGTATTCAAGGTTATGCCCTAAATTTGAGGTAAGAGATTTAAGGGTTTTTAATTTAGTTTATTGGTCCTTATGGGGGTTTTTGAGGGTGTAGAGCACATTTATGATGTTAGATTTCATATTGGAAGTTTGGTTTTAAAGTTATGTGGATTTTTGAATTTGGCCACCTTAGGGAATAAATGGGAATGATGGAGTTTTACGAAGTTATGGCATGGGAAGCATGTTTATGATGTGGAGAACAAGAATCTAAGGTGAGTGGATACATTATCCTTCTGTTTCCATTGATTATGTGTGAATTTTAGGTTATATTTAAGTGTGAAAATGAGATTTAGGCATGTTTAATTAAATCTAATGTGATATTCATAATCTATGGACTTAATATAGTGTATAAATATAATTACATGAAATTAAAACATATTGGAATGAAAACTCTAGTGTAAGCCGAATGGTTATTAAAGGATTTCCTCAAGATCTAATGATGATTATGGTATATAAGATCTAATGATGATTATGGTATATAAATGATGGATATAGTGTATATAATATGTTTAAAGCATAATAGAGTGATTAAAAGAATTAAAAGAAATTATAATGAAATGGTAAAGTAGTGGCCGAATGGTATATAAAGGGTTCAATTAAAATATATGATGAATTGTGCCATATAAATAATATTTGTAGCATGTTTAATATGTAAGGGGTATGAATGAGTGATTAAATAAAATTAAAGTACATGATGTGAAAAAGTGATTCATTGACCAAATGGTATTTATAAGGAATAAAGTGTGTATTTTGATAATTAATGTAATGTAATAGCATAATATGATTAAGTGATGATTACTGAGTGTGTATGTAAAGTGGTAAGTGAAAATTAAGTGTATGACAAAATAAGTGTGGTGGCATAATGTGATGTTTATATGAATATTGATTAAATATTGCCCTTAGTAGTTGTCTGGTAGGAAAATCTAGTCCAGGATATAATTGGCTAGCCATAGGGATTCCACACCACGGTACAAGTCATGGCGACTCGCTATTATAGATCAATGACGGTCTATTTCAGTGCAGTGTTATGTGTTTATAGTGTATCCAGTGATCAGTGTAGTGCAGTACAGTGAGAAATGGTCCTATTGGGATCATTTCATAGTGTAGTGATCTGTGAGATCCACGTCTCGCATATCCGGTCAGCAAATTTTCTACCGGGTGTATAGTAGGTGCATTCTAATAATTATGTGATAAAAGTGATTAAAATAGTGATAAAAGTGAAAATGAGTGAAAACGGGACTAAAATGAAGTAAATAGAATGTTTAGGGGTAAAACGGTAATTTTATAAAAAGTTGGTAAAAAATGAGCAAGTTAGGTAAAAAGTGTAAGTGTAAGGGTAATGTCACACCCCAAATCAGGCCTAGTCGGAATTTGCACGCGAAGTCGGGAATTTAAGGGTATTTCAGTAATTTATACTTGGGGGAAATTGGATAATAAGGATTTAATGGCAAAGTAATTAATTAAGTATGTTAAAAAGGAAAATGTTAGAGTGTGCTTATAGTGTATGGAAGTAAGATGTAAGTGGGTTTTTAAGAAATGCTATGGTGGGAGTTGTGTATAGTGCCTTGAAGATTTTTATTCAAGGAATGCTTGTATGTGGATGGTGTATGGTGCTTAGGAAGTGAATGGACAAGATTGTGACACTTGGGAATGTAGGGTGTTTGTTGGGGGTTTTTGTCTAGTGTGTGTTGTTTGGTAACATGGATTAAAGGCAATAATATAGTGGATTGTGTGTTTGGTACCTAAAATGGGAAATATCTACTCAAGTAATTATATGGTGTATGTGAGAGTATAGTGCCATCAGTTGTGGATATAAGTACGGGAACTAAGATGTGCATAACTGTGATCATGATCTTTCGAATGCCATGATTATACTTCATTATGCCATGCTTATGAAGATGCGACTTCGATTAGTTATGTCTATAAGAATATGAATTAATAGGTATATGAATGCAAACTTGAATTGTTGAATGCTATGGTTATAAGCATGCACACAAATGTGATTTTGTACTATTGATTGTCATGGTAAAGTATGTGAATCAAGATGCGTATGAATGTGCTCTTGACCTTGGAATGTTGTATATATTGTGTTATGTTACGTGCCCTCTCTCTCTAGTTTTCCCATTGTAATGATTTCGGCGTGTGGTCATGTGTTTACATTTCAAGGCATGATATTGTGTGGATTAGAGTTGCGCAGTGGAAGTGTGGTGGTTTGATGTTATGTCCTGAGTTCCAGTTAGCGTATGCATCTTGTGGCATGATAAAAGTATGTTTAGATAACTAGTGTTCTCGGCATGATAGCTGGGTGCGTTATTGCCCGATAATTGTATTGCATGTGCATGGGTTTTCCGCTAATGCATGGGTACTTTGGCATGATAGTTGTATGTGTATTATCTCTCGTGACTGTGCACGGTATGGTACTGATATCTGATACCCGGTAAGTATATGCATAAAAGTCTGTATGTATTTTTACATGAATATTTATATCTACTGTCATCCTTTGTCTGTTTGGGGCTTTACTTAACATGATATAAGAGTGTAGTTTTCGGACGAATATGATATTGAGATTAGCACTCAGGTAATATGTATAAGTACGTGAATATGAACTTCCGAATGCATGGCTTTCCTATACAGGCTTGTGTATCCATCTGTTGTGATTATTTGCATATGCCATTTGTGTATGTGACTTGCCTTGACGATCATTGTGAATAGTCGTCCATATTGCGTGTGTGTTCTCCCCACTAAGCGTTTATCGCTTAGCACGGGCTCTTTTCCCGTGCAGGTGGCAGGTTGTTTTCGGATCGAGTCACGCATCTGTAGGATTGGCCACATAGGAGCTAGAAGTTTTGTTATTTTGTCATCAGCTCCTGTATTTTGATTTCTGTAATCTGTAGCCTTTTGATTATATAAGGACCTTATTATAATTAAGTTTTCAGTTATTTCTCCTCTTTACGCTTCCGCTGAATGATCATATGTATGCATGTGTATATGTTTCGGCTTAGTGCCTGTGTGTGTATGAATTAATGTATGTCTAATTTTGCTTCTCAAGGTAAGTTTTAATTTCCCCGTGTTTTTGCATGATTGTATGCTTTCGCTTAGCGTAAGTGTGCATGTATGTGAGTGAACGTCGGTTGCGCACCCGCGTCCTTCCAATGGGGACGTAGGGGGTTTTACAGGTAAAATTGTAATTTTGGTAAAATGTGAGGTTAAAATAGTAAATTAGTGAAAAAGTGATAAAACAAGGACCTAAATGTAATTTAGTGAAAATATAAGGTTAAAAGTGGTATGCAAGTGTAAAAAGGGTAAAATAGTAATTAAATAAGTAAATAAGAGTAAAAGTGTAAATTGGAAAATAAGTGAGGTTAAAAAGGGTAATTATTGAATAAGTGAGGGCAAAATAGTAATTAGGTGAAAAAGAGGACATAAAGGGAATTAGTGAAAAAGAAAGGATATGGGTGGTATTATGGAAAAAGTAAGGACATGAATGTAATTAATATAAAAGATGGGACATCGATGTAATTAATTGAAAAGTTAGGGACGCATGTGGAATTAAGTAAAAAGATTAAGGACTTAAGTGTAAGTAATTATAATTGGTGAAGTAATTATGGAATATGTATATATTTAATGTAATTAAAGTGATTTAATAAATAATATGATTGAAATAAGATCAATTAATGAATTAGTGTAAAAATATGTTAATTGGCAAAATAATGGTATAATTAATTAATTGGTGAATTTAAGTGGATTATTACATTGAGGAAATAGTTGGATAAATTATTATATTTAATAAATTATATTGAAGTAGTGAAAATTTATGCATTAAGTGAATGAATGATTTAAATGAGTGATTTAAGGATTAAAATGTAATTTGTGAGTTAATAATAATATAAATAGTGAGATTAATTATAACTAGTGGTATGATTGTAATTATAGTGAATTAAGGTGTTAATATTGGAATTTATGAACAATGTGGGCACTATAGTGTAATGTAAAGAGAACATTTTAGTAGTACCTAGATGGAAATTTGTATGCTAAATAATAAAGTAATGTAATAATGAAATTAAGTAGTGGCAATTTCGTAAATATAAGATAATTAAAGGCTAAATTCTAATTTAGCATAAAGTAAGGGACTAAGTTGCAAATTGACAATAATAAGGCTAAGGAAGGGATTAAAATGTAATTATGCAATAAGAGAGATAATAAATGCGTGTCTGTAATTAGTGAGTGAACAATTAAGAATTTTAGAATAACATTGTTTGATTAAATATTAAGTGAATAAGGGATTAAATTAATTATGATTTAACTACGATGCTAGTGACAATGAAGGGTAAATAGGTACATTAGTGGCGTTATTGTAAATAAGTGAAATTTATTGGACTTAAACTTAATTGATTATAACAATGCTAGTAATAATATTTAAGTGTAAATGGAAAAGAAATAGACTACTAAGTAATGAATAAATTGGTTTTATGTATATGTAAATTAAGAGTTGATATTTGAAAATAAATAAATAATAAGGTGGATAATGATGAAAATATAAATCAAGTGAAATGGAAAGATAGTGTTTAAATTGTAAGAAACATAGAGAGATTTAATTGTACAATTAATTATTAAGAGGCTATAGTGGATAAAAGAACAGTGTAAATTAATTGAATAAAGGTAATAAGTAGGATTGGCAAATTAAGTGTAGCAAAAATAATTAGAATATTATAAGTGCGTAATTGAGTATATTGGGAAATAAAAATTATAAAAATAAAAGTGATAAAGGATAGAATGAATAATAAATAGTGTTAATATAAAAGAAAATAGACAGGTCATTATTGTGAATAATAATATAAGTGACCAAAATCAAATAAGAAATAACATATTAGTAATGAAATTTATAATGACATATATGTGGACCAAATGAATAGTAAAAAGAGACAGTTATAGGTCAATCGATAGTTAAGTGATCAAGTATATAGGATTAGTATGGAAAACTTAATATAAGTATCCCCACTGGGCATTTTAATGCTCAGCGAGTAGTGTGTTAAATGCGCTCAGGTTATAATAGTTAGACGTGGCCGAAGACGTAGAAGCAATTGAAGATTGAGCAACAGCAAGGACCGAAGGATTTGCAAGGCATGTATACGATCGTAGTTGGGTAAAACTATGGTATAGGTAGGTAAGTTATATGTTAGTGTATTGTTATGTTTACTATGTATGTATTGTAGTGTATGTTAAAAAAAAAAAGAAGAAAATTCAGAGCTATCGAGTGTATTATTAGTGATTGACAATGCAGTGCAGTGTTGTGACATCTGGTATCCGTATCATTTACGGGTACAAGGGTGTTACATTTATTTTGGTATCAGAGCAAAGGTTTAGGCGGTCCTAAGATCGGAGTTAGTGTAATAATGATGAAGTGATATGTATACATGCCATGAATGGGTATTAATAGCAGAAGTGAGTGAAGGTAATGAAGGAAACATAAGGATAGTATAAGTTTACAGAATCGTAAGGGAGTGTAAGGTATGATAGCTGATGTAAGTGAATGAGTGGTCTGAACTGAATGACCTCGTGATATAGTGATATTGAAATGTGGAAGTGATGCATGAAGAAAATTTCGAGGACGAAATTTTATAAGTGGAGGAGAATTGTAATGGCCCAAATACCGGTCTGAAAGTGTTAGTGAATAATTTCAGTGTTATCATGATGATCGCAGCGTCGAACAATGCAGGGAGTGAGTTTGCCAGTGACAAAGTTTAGTGATAAGTGGGTTAGAAGTATAGTGATTTTGGCACGGGTGACACCGAGGTGGCTATACAGCAAACCCGGCTATCCGACGCCCGAAAAATTTTAATTTCACAAAAATGATTTGTGGGCTGTAAGGAGTCTAGTGGTGAAACCGAAACTAAAAACGGAGTTAAATTGACCTCCGAAAGTCATTTTTAAGTTGACCTCCGGTTCGGTTCAATTTGAACCGGGGTTTGACTGAGATTTGACCGAGGGGTTACAAATAATAAATAAGGCCTCATGGAAGTTGAGTGTGTAGAATAAGACAATAGAAGTGTTATCTGTGAATTTTGACAGTTTTAGAGTTGTATTTTATGGTAGAAGAAAATTTGATCGAATAAGACCGGTTTAGGAGAACTGAGGCACAAATGGACTCCGATTGAGCTGAAAATTTGCTGGGAGCCTATTTTTTATGTTTGTTAGAAGTGAAAATAATGAGAGGAACATATAGATGCTTTGAAAAGTTCAATTGAACCGAAAAACCGAAATTTTGGTTCAAATCGGTTGGACTGGTTTGGTTCATTTATGAACTATATAAAGAAAGGAGAAGCCAGATTTCTCTGGAAAAATCCAGCCAAAACCGACCTCCTTCTTCTTTCAAAACCGTATGTTATTTTTCATACTTTCCTCCATTGTTCTTCATTCTTTCTTCAATATTTCTCCAAATATTAGCCTCCCAAACAAATCTAAGTCCCTCTATAACATAAACACACCAAGTGGAGTCCATTTGGAGCATTGAAAGTGAAGAAAACTAAGTATTCAAGGTTATACCCTAAATTTGAGGTAAGAAAGATAAGATAAGATAAGGAGGAATCTCCTTTAAAAAAGCTAAAGCTACTTTAATAAAGTAGAGGAATATATTCCTCTTTACAAAAGATACTTTAATAAAGCTACTTTATTTCTTTATTGGCTCATGGGAAGGAGACATGTTGATATCTTCTGGATCAATATCTTGGAATCCGAGTTGTAGGGTCCAGTCAATGTCATCCATGGGGTCATTCATGTCCTTTTTGTCTTCAAGGATGGAGAGAAAATTCTGAGCCATTATTTCTGCATCAGGAGTGTTTAACAGAGGGTCAAGTGAGTCCAGCAAAGGGAAAGGATCCTGGGAGTCTTGGAATAAAGAATCCAAGTAATTTGGCCTCTGGGATTGTCACATCCCGTTTGCCCCCTAGTCGAATGAGCCAATTGTGTGTGTGTATATTTGCATGAGTTGGCATCATGTAAGGGTATTCTGGTAAATAAGCATGTTTTGTGGGTTTGTTCATGCGTGGAAATGCATATAGAAATATTGTGTGCATATTTGAAATTATAATCATTTGCATGTGAGTACACCATAGTAGGATATATTATTTAGGTGTCTCATTGTGTGTGTTGTGCATACAATTGTAGGGTATGTTGTAGTTGAGAGAGTCTAGTGTGTGTGTGACATAAGCTTCTGAGGTGTGAGTGACCAATCCCTTCACTAGTAGATTGACACATGTCTTAGGTTAAGAAAAGAAAAAGGAAAAGAAAGGAAAGGGGAAATCAGATTTTCTTCACTTGTTTCCCGTTCATCACCGTCCCCTCCCTCTTCTCTTCTCCTTCTTCTTCTCTTTTGAGCCTTAGTGAGATTCAAGGGTTGCTAGTGGGGTTTTGATAATCTCTTAGTGTTTATTGGTAAGTCTTATGTTGTGCATTTTCTAATGATGCAACATACCGCAAGTATACGGTGTACCGCAATAGTACTTTAGATATCGATCCCACAGGGAACGTGTTACACACTATTACTAATTGATTTTAATCTTGTTTACAATTATAAAATGATAGAGAAGTGGTTCTAATTTAATCTAATATGTAAACTTATTAAACCTAGTTAATGATAGGCAAAAGAAGATAAAATAAATCATGAAGAATTAAAAACAATGAACTTGATTCCATCATTTAGATTAACATCTTTCATCTTTTTATGCAAGCCAAGTTAGAATAAACTTTTAACTCACTCTCTCGACATGAATTAAAATGCCTAAAACATATAATTAAAATTCTAACTCACAATTTTCATTAATGAATTAGAGGTTTCTAATTACATATTTTAAGAATAAACACTAACCTATAGCAATTATCTCAATATACCAATTTCTCAAATATACCTTGATAATGAATCTCTATTAAATGTCGGATAAAGCAAACTCTCGAATTACTTTAACTTGTAAAGATCATGCAAAAGATATTAATAGAGAATCTACAATGAAAGACTATGAAAGTAGATAGAAATAGAAAGAATTATAATATGCAAGTTCATTAAAATGATATTCATAAAAATAGTGGAGAAGAATTAAAAATAAGAGAATAAGATAGAAGCCTTTCAACCCTTTTTCCCAATCTCTTGAAATAGATTTTCTCCTCCTTGATCTTCTTCTTCAAATCATAGAACTAAATAATGAAATTTAACTAAAGAAGAACTGTTTACAAAATACAGAAAATTCCTTAACTAAAAAAATTCATCATCCTAAAATTATAATTAAACTACATATTTATAGATATTAATCTAAGAATTGTGTCCCTTGAAGATGTCTCTTGGGAATGGTTGCACAATTTGGTGAAAGATGGTGACTTTTCATGTGATTTTTGGCCCAAAATCGTCCAACGGTCGCCTCTGTCGCGCTCGCAACGGTGTCGCGATCGCGACAGAACGCGCTTGCCCATTTCTTCCTTCTTTCCTCTCTTCGGTTTTCTTTTCCCTCTCTGGCCAGTCACGTCGCGTGACTTCTTCCCTTCTTTCTCTTCTCTTCTCTTTTCTCTTCCTTTCCTAGCCTCTCTGTGGCGTCACGTCGCGTGACCTTTGCTCACGCCGTGACCTCTCCTCTCGCAACTCCTCCTCTTCTTTTCTTTCTCTTTTTCTTCTTTCTCTTCTTCAGTCACGTCACGTGACCTTAGCTCACGGCGTGACTCCTTCTCTCTCGCAATCCCTTCTTCTTTTCATCCTTCCTCTTCTTTCTTCTTATCAAGTCACGTCACGTGACTCCTTGTCACGGCGTGATCTGCTCCTCTTCGTGATCTCTCTCCTTCTTTATCTGTTCTTCTCTTTAATTTTCACCTAAAAACACAGAAAATCAACATAAAAACTCAACTGATACAAATAAACATAATCTAATATATCACATCAAATTATACACACAATTACATAATTAATTACACAAACTCACACAAAATAAATACTAAATTATAGTTCAATTTAGCTCCTATCAAATTCCCCCACACTAAACCCTTGCTTGTCCTCAAGCAAGATCAAAGAAATAAGAAAATTTAATAACCAGTAAAAATTACTACAAAACACTGTTATTTAGCACATATAATAGAATTGAAAAGAACCAAAATATCTCATTCACTCATAATAAAATCAGTAAGTCAAAATTTAAAGGTATGCATCCCAAATTCAACAAATTATTTAACTTTACTAATGCCAACATAAAGAGTATGAAGTCTATTAAAACTAATCATGAACTAAAGAAAGAAAATTTAATCATAAAGTTTAAATTCTCAAGCTACTAGTTGTACTTAGGACATTTTGAGCTCACTTACCCTTAATCCAATCTCATGGCATTTTTAGACTTTGCTTTTTTTTTTCTTTGATTTTTCTTTTTGATTTCTAGCAAGAGAAAGTATATGGGTGCGTTTTACGCTCCATCCCATATTTTTGCAATTTTTGATATATATCTTGCTTTTCTTTTTTTTTTTATGACTTTAGTGGGTGCATTTTATGCTCCATCCCACTTTTAACTTTTCTTTTTAAATTTAGTCCTCATCCATTATTGAAAAGATAAAAGGTAAGTATTATGGCTATAGTTTCCTTAAACAACTAGAAATTGAAAATTATAAACTAAATGAATAAATTCTAACTTTAAAAATATGGTTAGTTAAAAAGACTAAATAATTTATAATGTTGAAATAAGTAAAACAAAATAACTTGAAAAACTTAAAATACATCTCAAAAATTTTTTGAAAAACTGATAAAAATGAGCATAAAAGATAATAGACTTAACAACCTATACAATATACCAAATAAACAATGTTTTATAATAAAGTTTACTTAAAAGCCTAATTGAAATATAAAAACACATAAACAAAAACAATCATGCAATTGACATAAATAATGCATATACAAACTCACAAACACAGTCACAAACATCACAACACATAACACAGTCACTCCCCCACACTTAGAACTAACATTGTCCTCAATGTGTAGGAATGACACACAACAACAAATAAAAAGAAATAAATAAAATGAAAAGTAAGAAAACTCCCCTATCATGGTGAATTTGGAGGTGAAGGAACCCGAAATCCAGCTTGTGTCAGGAAACTATCAAATTTATACTCCAACCTCCTTTGACGTCGCTCAATGGCAGATAGTTGCTCTTGCATATTAGAGAACAACATGGGAATATTTTGGCTAGATGAGCCAATGTCAGGAGCAGCAGCCGCAGCAGGTGGAATATCTGCCATCTCCTCATCTTCACTTGCCTCCTCCTCACCTTCTTCATCTTGTTCCTCAACTGGTGGCGCAGCATTTCCAGCAATATCCCTCCAACATGATCGAGCACGTGCCGGAATTTCCTGAAAATTATTGCCAACAACTTCTCCACGAACTAACATAGTTTTATTAAAATAATGGCAAGGAAAAACTCTATAATAAGCATCAAGATCCACATTTAGATTGGTTGCAATACTAGAAATAACATGTCCATGTGTTAAAGGCGAATCATGCTTATGTATACATTGCAACAATTGACTTACTATCCAAAAAGGCCAACATACGTCCTTGCGTTTATGTACACACCACATCAAAAACAATTCATTATATGAAACTCTATTGAATTCGGACCTATTAAAAACCAAAGAAGCTAAAATCTTATGCAAAATCCAATACCTTAAATCTTTAATAAACATGGATTTAGCATCCCTAGCTCTATAACGAGTTTGCAAATCAGTCAAAAATGTCCAAAATTCATGAGGCTTAAAAGATTTAGGTGGCTCGGTCAAACCAGCTTGAGAAAATCTAAATATCCTATTCATCATAAAATAGGTTAAAGTATAAGGTGTACCAGCCATCCTAAAGTCTAACCAATTCTCGTTATCATCATTCTTTTTTAATGTGGTATAGAATTCTAAAACTAAATCAGGACGCACATTTTCATGCATAGAAGCAAATTTAAACAACCCACATACCCTTAACATATCATTAACTACTTCTAGCATACCAATTTGATTAAGTAAAGAGTCAGGAAAAAACTTACAGTGCATCAAATGCCTATTACGAAGTAGTAAATACCTACTGCCTTCGTCTACAGATAAAATGGGAAATAGAGCACCATAGTGAGCAGCAATATTCACTTCCTCTGTAGCTTCCTGCTCTTCTTGGTCAGTTCGGGGAACAGTGGGATTCTTTGTTCTCACCATATTTACTTGAGTTTGTTAAACAGATAATGAAACTATAGGGAAATAAATATACTGTCAAATGAAAGAAATCAACAAAAATAAATACACTAAAGGAAAACAGAAAAGAATAAAGAAAAAGAAATGTAAACAGAGAGAAATTACAAAAGAAATGTGATTTAGTTATACATAAATGCAACCGAAATACACTAAAGGAAAACACAAATAGACAGAAAAAAAAAATATAAACAGATATAGAAACAGATAATAAACTACAAAAGAAATGCCACTCTGTTATGCAAGAAAATACCGAAATGTAATATGCTAGGGTAAAGAAGGAAAGAAAAATGAAAAGATTTAGACAAACCTGGTAATAGAGTGAACAACCCGTAATCCCTAAAACTATTTAAGAAAAGAGAAGAAAAGAAGTAGAAATGAAATGCTGGAATAAAAAACGAGAAGAAAACAGAAGATGAACGGCCTCAAAAGATCTCGGTGAACGAAAGAGAAATGAAGAATGAAAAGAAGAAATGAAGTTATCAGTGGAAGAAAGGAAAAACGAAGAAGAAAAAGAAAGAAGAAAAAAGTGGCTAACAAGAGGGCTGCAACTCGTGACCTGTGTTAGGGAAAGAAAAAGAACAGTGAAATGAAATAGAAGATTAAAAGTCACGACTTTAGGGTTTTAAAATTAGAGTTCCCGCTTTTAAATTTTTCTTTTCCTGTGTTTTAATTATTAAATTGGAAAATTAATGTAATGTAATTGAATTTAATAATATAAATCAGAATAGAAAAGAAAACAAATAAAATAAGAAAAGAAAACAAAAATTTAAAAACTTACCTGATATACCCCTAAATTGCAAATCTCTCATCACGCGACGTGAGGCATCGTCACGCCGTGACACTCTGCACTTACCTGGGCGAAGTCCCTCTTCCTCAGATCAGCACGTCACGTGAAGTAGCATCACGACGTGACGCTTCTGAAATCGCTTGCGTTTTGGTTCATCGCCTTCTGTCGCGATCGCGATACTTGCCGCGATCGCGACAGAAGCAACGTCTGCACAAATTTTATTTTTTTATTCTTCTTTGCTTTTTTTTATTTATTTATTTATTTATTTTTTAATATATTTATTAAACAAATCTAATCTTACTAAATTAGCTGTGAAATAAAACAAATATGTTAGTAGCATGAAAATCTAGAATACAAAAATAAAACTATATAAACAAATTTAAAACAAAGTACAAAAACATAAATAAAAACAATATAATTAAGTAACCTAAATAAAAGAAATAGACAAATCATGGCTTAATATTCTCCCTAGGATTTTCCTCAGTATTACTTGGAAGGCATCCTAGATTCCTAGAAGGTAAACAATTAGCAAGTTGACCTATTTGAACCTCGAGATTATGAATAGAGGCTGCATGATTTTTAGAAATTTGATCAATTTTTGCCTCAAGTTTCTTTTGGCTTTCATATTGAGAATGCATCTTATAATTAATTTCCTCAATAAACTTATCAATTTTACCCTCAAAGGCCCCAAACCTATCTTGAGGTTGTTGGTATCCTACACCTCTATTTTGGTTGTTAATATTATTATTTCCCCATGAAAGGTTAGGATGATTTCTCCAACCAGGGTTATAGGTATTAGAATAAGGATTTCCACGTCCTTGACCTTGAAGAAAATTAACTTGCTCTTTATTAGCTATGCCTAAAGTGCAGTTTCCACTATCATGCCCATTTTGACCACACACATTACATGTATTTGATACATTACCTCCCATGCCTAGGCTATTAACTCTATGAGTTAAAGCCTCAACTTGAGCTTGTAATGCAACCATAGAATCTACTGAATGCATCCCCCTAACATTAGAATTATTATACTCTCTTACTCTTTCAGGAGGCCACATACAGTTATTCATAGCCATCTCTTCCAATAGCTCATATGCTGCATCAATTGTTTTTCTCATTAAAGATCCACCAGCAGCAGCATCAATAGTACCTCTTGTAGTTGAATTTACACCATTATAGAATGTTTGCATCAACAACTCTCTTGGCAAGTTATGGTGTGGACACATCCTTTGCAATTCCTTGAATCTTTCCCAAGCCTCATATAATGATTCATTTTCATTTTGAACAAATGTAGTGATATCCTTTATGATTTTTGCGGTTTTGGCCAATGGAAAATATTTTGATAAAAATGCTTGGGCCAATTGATCCCAAGTAGTTATAGATCCTCTTGTCAAAGAATTCAACCAAGCCTTTGCTTTATCTTTCAATGTAAATGGAAAAAGCCTAAGCTTGATTGCATCATTTGAAACCCCATTTATCTTAAAGGTATCACAAATCTCAAGAAAGTTTGCCAAATGAGCATTTGGATCCTCATTTGCCAAACCATAAAATTGAATACTATTTTGAATCATTTGTAACAATGAAGGCTTAATTTCAAATTGATTGGCATTTACCGTTGGTCTTACCACTCCTTGTTGAGCACCACTCAATGCAGGTGTGGCAAAGTCCATCAATCTTGGTGGATTTTGTTCTTCAGCCATGATAATTGATCTCCTATTTTTGTTCTTCTTTTTATTTGATTTCCGATTACTCAATAAAAACCTCTCAATTTCAGGATTTAAAGGCTCAAGCTCTTCTAAAGAACTCCTTGTACTAGGCATGAACTTCTAAAATCCTGTAAAAACAAAACACAAAATTAATTTAAACAAATAAACAAATTAAAACAAAACAAAATATTGTAATCCAAAATCATAAATCAATTTTTATAATGGCAAACAACCGTTCCCCGGCAACGGCGCCAAAAAAACTTGTTGTGCATTTTCTAATGATGCAACATACCGCAAGTATACGGTGTACCGCAATAGTACTTTAGATATCGATCCCACAGGGAACGTGTTACACACTATTACTAATTGATTTTAATCTTGTTTACAATTATAAAATGATAGAGAAGTGGTTCTAATTTAATCTAATATGTAAACTTATTAAACCTAGTTAATGATAGTCAAAAGAAGATAAAATAAATCATGAAGAATTAAAAACAATGAACTTGATTCCATCATTTAGATTAACATCTTTCATCTTTTTATGCAAGCCAAGTTAGAATAAACTTTTAACTCACTCTCTCGACATGAATTAA
The DNA here is from genome assembly GCA_947683425.1 of Excoecaria cochinchinensis. NCBI lineage: Eukaryota > Viridiplantae > Streptophyta > Magnoliopsida > Malpighiales > Euphorbiaceae > Excoecaria > Excoecaria cochinchinensis. The sequence goes on from CANTUQ010000043.1 coordinate 12,290,817, forward strand.
AATGCCTAAAACATATAATTAAAATTCTAACTCACAATTTTCATTAACGAATTAGAGGTTTCTAATTACATATTTTAAGAATAAACACTAACCTATAGCAATTATCTCAATATACCAATTTCTCAAATATACCTTGATAATGAATCTCTATTAAATGTCGGATAAAGCAAACTCTCGAATTACTTTAACTTGTAAAGATCATGCAAAAGATATTAATAGAGAATCTACAATGAAAGACTATGAAAGTAGATAGAAATAGAAAGAATTATAATATGCAAGTTCATTAAAATGATATTCATAAAAATAGTGGAGAAGAATTAAAAATAAGAGAATAAGATAGAAGCCTTTCAACCCTTTTTCCCAATCTCTTGAAATAGATTTTCTCCTCCTTGATCTTCTTCTTCAAATCATAGAACTAAATAATGAAATTTAACTAAAGAAGAACTGTTTACAAAATACAGAAAATTCCTTAACTAAAAAAATTCATCATCCTAAAATTATAATTAAACTACATATTTATAGATATTAATCTAAGAATTGTGTCCCTTGAAGATGTCTCTTGGGAATGGTTGCACAATTTGGTGAAAGATGGTGACTTTTCATGTGATTTTTGGCCCAAAACCGTCCAACGGTCGCCTCTGTCGCGCTCGCAACGGTGTCGCGATCGCGACAGAACGTGCTTGCCCATTTCTTCCTTCTTTCCTCTCTTCGGTTTTCTTTTCCCTCTCTGGCCAGTCACGTCGCGTGACTTCTTCCCTTCTTTCTCTTCTCTTCTCTTTTCTCTTCCTTTCCTAGCCTCTCTGTGGCGTCACGTCGCGTGACCTTTGCTCACGCCGTGACCTCTCCTCTCGCAACTCCTCCTCTTCTTTTCTTTCTCTTTTTCTTCTTTCTCTTCTTCAGTCACGTCACGTGACCTTAGCTCACGGCGTGACTCCTTCTCTCTCGCAATCCCTTCTTCTTTTCATCCTTCCTCTTCTTTCTTCTTATCAAGTCACGTCACGTGACTCCTTGTCACGGCGTGATCTGCTCCTCTTCGTGATCTCTCTCCTTCTTTATCTGTTCTTCTCTTTAATTTTCACCTAAAAACACAGAAAATCAACATAAAAACTCAACTGATACAAATAAACATAATCTAATATATCACATCAAATTATACACACAATTACATAATTAATTACACAAACTCACACAAAATAAATACTAAATTATAGTTCAATTTAGCTCCTATCATCTTATGCATTCATTTTGCTTTTGTACAATTCTTCATCTTCTTCCCTTGCATTTTCTGTTTTGGGTTTTTTAAGTTAGGGTTTTGAGTTGGTGTATTTTGTGTTTTGTTGCTTAGTTAATCCTCCAAGAGATCCTAAAGGCAAGGAAGTCGCTGGATCTAGTGGAACTAAACACTAGGAGCTAAGGATTTGAGGTTTGGGAATTTCTAATTTGAATGTGTGTGTATGATTATCTATTCTTGAGAAATTCTGGAAATTTGTGATGGATATTATGTTTATTGTGGTTTATATGCTATGGGATTAGTATTGGTTGGATGATTGAGCTTAGATTGTGGAGTTTTGAACTCATATTGTGATTTTGGGTAAAATGATGATGAAAAGTGAGGTATGTTAACTTGAGGATTTTGATTGTATAAATGATGATATTCTTTGAATTCTTATGTATGATTTGTTAATGGCATGACTCAATGATGTTGTATTTGGGCTTTTACCATTATTGGTGTGTGAATTTGATGATTGAAGTGAAAGTTTTGGGATTGTTGGCTGGAAAAGACCTGGAAATCGCACTGAGAAATCGCATCTGGGCATGGGTCACGGTGGCAACCAATTTGGTCACCACCGTGAGCCACGAACCAGATGCATTCTGCCGTGAAGCTTGGTATGTCACGGTGGCAACCAATCTGGTTACCACCGTGAGGTATCCAAACTTTGGTTTCTGCCTGGGCAGTGGGTATGTCACGGTGGCAACCCATTTCGTTACCACCGTGAGATACCCAAGCTTTCGATTCTGTTTGGCTTATTTGGGATGTCACGGTGGCAACCCATTCCGTTACCACCGTGAGATACCCAAGTTTTTGATTCTGTTTGGTTGCTTTGGTATGTCACGGTGACAACCATTCTGGTTACCACCGTGAGGTACCCCAGACTTGCTTTCTGCCAAGGATCCCTGGTATGTCACGGTGGCAACCAATCTGATTACCACCGTGACCTACCCTGTTTTTGCAATAAAACCCTTTTATTTCTGCATGTTGTAGGAATGTTAACTTATGGATTTTAGCATGCAATACTATGTATTTTGAACTATAATTATGTGTGTTCTGATCATCATAGAATGTGAATTCTTCGCTTGTCATAATTTTTAACTATGGCCATTTCTGTGTAATTCTCCGCCTGCCAGAGTCAGTCTAGTGGATAGTTAGGCATGCCTAATAGAGTCTTTGCTGCAGCTTCTATTTCGTTTCTGTTTGGACCCCGATCAGGTCCCCGAATGGTTCCCCGCGAACCCTTGAATGAATGGATCTTGTTTAAGATCCCCTTTGTAATGTTTTGTAAAAGTTAAATGTAAAATAAATTTCCTCGGCTCGTACCCGTAAAGTACTGTCCGTATCTGCTCGTACCCGTAAAGTACTGTCCGTATCGGCTCGTACCCGTAAAGTACTGTCCGTATACTCATTATCCACTACCTTGAGTCAGCAGGTGTTTTAGTGTTTCAATGCTTAAAGTGCTTGTATAAATTGTTCCATGAGCAAAAACATGTTTTATCCTTATGGATTCAATGATGAAAAGTATAATCTGTTATGAGAATATGATTATTGATATGAACCTTCTGATGAATGGCTATATGTACTTACGCATGTGAACTGCCTTGACGACCGTTGTGAATGGTTGTCTTTATGCTATGTGTGTTTTCCCCACTAAGCGTTTATCGCTTAGCACGGCGTGTTTACCCGTGCAGGTGCGGAAGGAGTTGCTTTTGGAGAGTCGTCGCCATCAAAGCCAACACAGCAGGGTCTTAGTGTAGGGCTTATTTTTTTGTAGCTTTATGATTCTTTTTGTATAGAACTCTCATATTTTGATTATGTATTAGCTTCCGCTTTTGTATATGAATTCTGGATATTGTAATTATCTGTGGCATCTTTCAGTTGATCAGAACAGTAATGTAATGCTTCAGTTATATTAATGTATGATCAACTTTCATGAATGGTGTTGTAAAGTTTTAAATTACCCTGTATATTGGTATGTATGTTTATGTGTGAATGTATGTTAGCCTGTATCTGTGTGGTGGCACCTTTATTCATACGACATCTCACTCCTTATCGGATGGGATCGCCTACATATGGGTAAGGGGTGTTACAGGGATGATTCTGCAGTATTAAAGATTGGAGGCTACAGGGATGAGAGCTCAACATTGTTAAGTTCACAAAGAGTATTATGAAGAGTCTTTTTTAATGCAGGGGGTGGATCATCTTCATAATTGTCTATAATTTCCCAGCACCATGCCTGGGGTTGAGACCAAATAGCATTATGGGCAGCATTCCACATGTATGGCCGATGGAAAAAGTACACAGCAGAGAGTTTTGTTGCTTCCTTTGGAGGTCGTTGCCATAATTTCCTGGACTGGATCTGTCTTAGAAACTCATGGCGCCACCATGATAAGGGCGCGTACCATTCAAGGAACTACCAAATGAATGATCCTTGTTTGGTTGCATCTATTAGAAGATCATAAGTTTCTACCAAGGGAAAAATAACTTCATGGGTGTATAGAACAGATAAACACCATAAAAACCATAATTCTTCCTCACAGAAAGGAAGATTAGGGTAGATCTTAAAAAGCATTGCCCATGGCTTATCAATATAGAAAAGGTTTTTTGCAGGGGATAGGTTCTTTTTAACAGAGAAAAGATGGACAAAATAAAACAGATGGCGGGTTGCATATTTCTTGATATGGGTAAGAGAGGCTAAGACACAGTTGGGAGGATGAGTTTCTTTTCTAGAGGCAGTGAAATGTAGAGTAGCAGGCTGGTTCTTTCGAGGACTAGGGTTAGGGCGAAATCTATCCATAGTATAGATTAAAGGAAGGAGAGTGAGTAAAGATGGTGAAGGAGAGGATGGTTTGTAAGTAAGTCGTGAGAGATAATCAGGGATGAGGTTCTTATTCCCTTTTATATGCGTAACCTGGAAGTTGTACTTACTAAACCATTCAGCCCATCTGAGAAGTTGGTGGTGAGCGACAGATGTCCCTTTGAAGGAAAGCATCTTTGGGAAAGATGAACAGTCCATGACAACTGTAAAGTTGTGACCAATCAGATGGAATTAAAATCTCTTTATGCCATTCTTAACTGCTAAGATTTCTTTAAAGGTGGAGTGATAATGGCATTCAGATTCTTTGAATTGTCCACTTGCATAACCACAGATGTGTCGTTTGTTGTCTGTTTCTTCTAATAGGACAGCTCCTCAGCATTCATCACTGGCATCAGTCTGGAGATATCTTTTTCCTGTAGAAGGGATATAGAGTGGTGGCAAGTTTTGAGTGGCTGCCTTTATTTTTTGGATTGATTGGGTATGGGTGGCTGACCAAGGTGGGGGTTTCTTTTGTAAAAGTTGAGTTAGTGGCCGAGAAAGGTGACTAAAGTGGGAAATGAACTGGCGAATGTAATTAGCAATACCAAGGAACTGTTGAACTTGTTTTTGTGACAAATGTTTATCAGGAAAATTAAGTAGTTCCTTAGCCAAATGGGGTTGGGGTTGATAACTGCTATTGGCAAAGTGCATGCCAAGAAAATCAATTTCTTTCTGTCCAATAATCATCTTAGATGGTGAAAGCATGATTCCATGTTCCTTTGTGAGATCAATGAAGGACTGTAAGTGAGCTTTATGAGAAGGAACATCTGGAGAGAAAATCAAAACATCATCTATGTAGATTAAGGCAAAAGAAAGGATTGGGTGGTAAATCCTGATCATGGTTTGTCGAAAAATGGATGGTGCCGTTTTGAGACCAAAAGGCATGACAGTCCATTGATAATGGAAATTGGGTATGCAGAAGGTAGTTTTAGGACGATCGTGAGGTTGAATTCCTAATTGCCAGAAGCCAGCTTTGAGATCAAACTTTGAAAAAACTTTTGCATTGTGGAGGAATGGGAAAAGGGAAGATATTTTTGGTAAAGGATATTTATTGTCTTTGAGAAAAAGGTTAAGTGGTGTATAGTCAATGACGAGGTGCTTCTTTCCTCGAACTTGTTCAGAGTGCTTGTTGACATAAAAGGCTTGACAAGCCCAGTTAGATTGAGTGGGGTCAATCAGTTTTTGGGCCAACAACTGTGAACATTCTGCTTGGGCTAAAGCACAGTCATCAGGAGACATACCAGGGTGTGTGGCTGTTGTGGGGTTTACATCTTCTGATTTTTTGAAAGGTAAGGTGATAAAAAACTCAAGTTTGGTCCAAAGTGGGTTGGAATGTTTAGTGAGAAAGTCAACATGGGAGGTTGCACAACAAAAGGTTTCTAATTGGGTTTGAATTTCTTGGAATGGGCCTGGGCCTGGGTCATATACAGTAAAGAGTGAATGGGTAGTGGTATAGGGCTGAAAGTTTTTCTTATGTTTAAGGCCAATATTCGAAGATGAGGCATCTGATAAAGAGCATCAAATCCAAATACAAGATCTTTGCTGGGAAGATCTGAACCAAGAGCATGGATCCAGATATAACAATCAGGAAAGAATTGGATTTTTATAGGATGCTTGGTTCTTTTTGTGATGGTTAAGATGCCTTGGTTGGCTGCTTGGAAGTGCTGGGTATATGGTTTCCAGTATGAATCAGGACGGACTTTTGGGTTAAGAATAGTATTGTGGGCTCTAGTATCAATGAAAGCAATGATGCTAATGGGATTAGCATATTTATCAGGAAATACTTTTGCTGGGACCAATGGAATGGGGTGAGTGGAGAAGATAGAAGTTGATGTTGGGGATGGTAATGGTAATGGTTTAATGGTGGAAATTTCAGAAATAGTGTCAGAATCAGAGGTATCATCGTCAGAATCAGAATCAGAATACTCTATAGCAAAAAGAGTATATGGATCAGGTTCTTCATCTTCAGAGAAGAGTGATTCAACATCATCATTTTGGATATTGATGGGAGAAGACTGCTGTATGTGTTAAAGTAGTTGTTGAGACTTTTTCTTTTTTGGACATTGTTTTGCAAAGTGACCTTTCTTTCCACAAACAAAACATTTATCTCCTTTTGGCTTGTGTCGTTTTCGTCGATAAAATCGAACTTTCTTTTGTTGGTAAGGAGAATGATATTTGTTGAACTTCTTTGGATATCTGAACTTCTTATGCTTCCTGGGATAGCATGAACAATCCTTTTTGGGAAAGCATTTAATTTCCAAATCTGGTCTTTTGCATGCAGCTTTGATCTGAGGATCTTTTCCTTTGAGAAAAGTGTTCTTGATCATTTTTTGAGAAGCACAAAGTCGTTCAAGTGCCATGAGAACTCTTTGATAAATCTGCCCTAAAGAGAGAGAGTTCAACTGGATACCTTGTTCCCGAAGATAGAACATTGTGCTATCAGAAAGTTATTCTGGGATTGAAGACAAGAATCCCTATTTTAGATTAGGATCATTTGCTCCATTAAGCATATAAAAGAGTTTAGACATTCTTTTATAATGCTTATTTAGATCCTTGGGAAGGAGAGAACAACATTTCATTTTGAAAAATTTATCGCGGGAGGTATTCTCAAAATCTCGAACATCACCAATGAACTCAGCATGGATCTTCTGGAGTACATAAGTGATAGATTCAGATCGGACAAATTGAGTCTTTGAGTATTCATCAAGGCGAGTAAACCAATCCCTTAGTCGACCCATGAATCTGCATTGGAATTCATCAAGAATGGGTTCTAAGGTAGTAACTCCTGGTGGACGTGTTCGTGCTTTAAGATCAAGCCAAGCAAAAAACTCTTGGAGACGATCACGCCATTTATCACTGGAGATATCCTCAAATTGGAACCATGGGCCACTTATGGGTCTGGAATTAGCAGGGAGTGGAGTAGCAGTATCAGCCATTTCTTCTTCTAGCTCTTCTGCTTCATACTGAGTAGTAGTACTCTCAGCAGGATCTACCATAAATAAAGGAAAATGCTTTGGATCTAATTCATCATCAGAGATAGAACTAGAATCACTTTCATCTGTATCTGTTGTTTCAGATGAATTATCAATAGTGGCAGATGAGATAGCAGGTAAAGTTTGCAAGGCCTTTTGTTTCAGTGTTTGGATTATGGGATTTGGATATGAGGGTTGTTGGATCATGTGAGATACTGGTGGCTCAGAGATAACAATGGCTTTTTGTTTGAGATCTAGAGATGGGATAGTTGGTGTAGTTGGTAAATCAGATGTAGAGGGTATATTTGGGGTGAGAGATGTGGTGACAGGTTGAGGTAAAGATTGAGAAGGTTGCTTTGGTAGTTTAACTTGTCTAGCAAAGTTTTGTCTCATGAACATCTCATGAGAGTATCCTAATGCTTCAAGTTCATCTTGGGATGGTTCAGAATATGATGGAATTTGTATGGAAGTTTGATGTGTATATGGCATAAAGGTGGAATGATAAAATGGTAAAGAAGGTACGAAAGTTGGAGGTGGTTTGGCTAGATCTCTTTTGATTGTTTCAATCTCTGCTTTCAATCTTGTAGGTTCAAGGGCCTTTGCTTTGAAGGTAGCATCATATGTCCGTTCAGCAATGGATGTCATCAGTTGCTTATCCAACTCAGCAACTTGATTCTGTAATTTTGCAAGCAATTGATATGCAGCAGCATTTTGAGTTGTAATCTGAGAGTTAAGCTTATCAACACGAGTAGAAACATGGTCAACTTTTGTTTCTATCCGATGTAATAGCTTATTCTAAGCAAGAGAATTCTCAGATTGCCAATTAAGTACTGCTTCTGCTAGTGACACAGATCTAGGAGTTCCTTCAGTGGAAATTCCTGGAGATTTAACAAAAGGTGTTGTTCTGATTTTTGTGGTAGGGTTAACTGTTTCAGAAAGAGTAGGAAAATCTTCAGTATAGTCAAGAGTGGGTTAGTACATACAAATAGCAGAAAGAAGGGGTGTGTTTTGTACTTTGGGTTTCCATAAAGAAGGAGAAGTGGAACAGGGTTTTTTGAGTAATGGTTTTGGTGATGGTTTGCATGTGTTTGGTGTAGGAGTTGGTTTAATGGGTGGTTTGTACCAGGAAGGAGAAGTATAACTTACAGCATAATCATACTTGCCAGATGGTTGGCCAAGAAGACCAACTGAGGGATCATCATCTTCATCCAGGTGGTCCTGGAAACGAGCTTCTGAAGATGTTTTCTTTTTGGCTTTTCATCTCCGTCTCCGGAGATCCTCATCATCAAGATTTGCTTCCAAGTGGTCTTGATAACAATTATCACAATCACAAAGATCCCAATAGCAATGACCATCTCTTTTATAGGCATAAATAGGACGGCCATCATTGTTAAAGGCTTCAATTGGGATACCATCTTCTTGTGGAAAAGGCTGCATCATAAATTGTGTTGAAAAGGCAGGTGCTGTAGTAGAATCAGCTAAATCTGTCTCAGGAGGAACGAATTGAGTTTTAATCATACCATCCGGTTTCTCAAGGAAAACAGGAGTAGTAGACTGAACTGGCTGCTTTTGTTCATGAAGGATCTCATAGCTTGTTAGCCATGATTTTGGGAAGTATTTAAGCAATTGTTCTCTTGTCAATTGTTTTGGAATTTGAACACAGGTTGGAACCTGGTTAGAATCAGCAGAAATAAGTAGAGCATTATTGGATCCTGGAAGAGAGATGTCTATAGCATGGTTTTGAACTCTATAGATCATCTGGTAATGGAGTGTTGCTACTTCAGTTGTTTTCACCTGATCTATTCCAGTAATCTGAATCTGGACCTTCAGATTATCAAGAATATAAGGATCATCCAACCTCATATTGAAGTTGGATGATCCTCATATTCTTGATAATCTGAAGGTCTAGATTCAGATTACTGGAGCAGATCAGGTGAAAACAACTGAAGTAGCAACACTCCATTACTAGATGATCTATAGAGTTCAAAACCATGCTATAGACATCTCTCTTCCAGGATCCAATGATGCTCATCTTAAGTCTTCTCCTACGTTTGAATAAAATCTCTCTTCTTCCATTACTTTCTCAATTCCTCCTTTCTCTTTCATTAGAATATCCTTCTTCTTTAATCTTGGATCCTGCTATCTAATACTCCTAGGTTTATGGAATGTCTCATTCTGATGTATGTTGGGATATTTATTCAGATTACTGGAGCAGATAAGGTGAAAACAACTGAAGTAGCAACACTCCATTACCAGATGATCTATAGAGTTCAAAACCATGCTATAGACATCTCTCTTCCAAGATCCAATGATGCTCATCTTAAGCCTTCTCCTACGTTTGAATAAAATCTTTCTTCTTCCATGACTTTCTAAATTCCTCCTTTCTCTTTCATTAGAATATCCTTCTTCTTTAATCTTGGATCCTGCTATCTAATACTCCTAGGTCTATGGAATGTCTCATTCTGATGTATGTTGGGATATCTAAGAGGATAGTCCTAAGTTGAGGCCAGGAAGAACCGTTGTTGGACAGTCATACCTGGTATCCAACATAGTCAGTTTCGATGTGTTTCATAGTCCCTAGGGCATTTGGTATCAGAGCCTATAGATTCAAGATCAAGGTATTTTAATGAAAGGGAAATTTTCATATCCATGGCTTCTCTTAGTAGTTTATCTTTATCTTCTTCCTCTTCTTCTAGATCTTCTTTCTCTCTTTCACCATCTACCATCAAAAAGCTTGATTACCTTTATGAGCTTAATTTTCTGGATGAATCCCAAAAAATCCAAGACTCTCATTTACCTTTTCTTAACCCTTATGATGCTTTTACTAAAACACCCAGATCCAATGTTCTTTGCAATATTAAGATACTTATTCGTCAGCCAAAGTCTCATGTTAAAGAATACATACAGTCCTCTTCCTTTTTGCAGCATTCCATCAAAGCCACTGGACAAGAACAGTTCATTTCTCTTGATGTTCCTTCTGAATCCATTCCTTATTGGATAAATCACGGACTGACTCATCTCCACTTTGGAGCAGTCAGAATTGCTGTAACTTACCATGGACGAAAAGCACTTCCTGTTTTTGCACGAATTGCTCTCCTTGATACAAGGTATCTCACTTATTCACAAGCTGTCATCGGCATTATACAAACCTCCTTAATTGCTGGAACAGTAATGCTCACCTTCTACCCCAACTTCAATATGAGGTTGGATGATCCTCATATTCTTGATAAGTTTGGTTTTAAAGTTATGTGGATTTTTGAATTCGGCCACCTTAGGGAATAAAAGGGAATGATAGAGTTTTAAGGAGTTATGGCATGGGAAGCATGTTTATGATGTGGAGAATAAGAATCTAAGGTGAGTGGATACATTATACTTCCTTTTCCATTGATTATGTGTGAATTTTAGGTTATGTTTATGTGTGAAAATGAGATTTAGGCATGTTTAATTAAATCTAATGTGATATTCATAATCTATGGACTCACTACAAGAAAATTAAGAAATAGCAAAAGAAATTTTTTCGTTGCTAAATAGCAACGGAATTCCATTTTAGCAACGGAAAAATTAATCTGTTGCTATTTTCAGTTAAGTTTTATACAAACAGCAACAGAAAAGTTTTTGGTTACTTTCGGTCGCTAAAAGAGGAGGGAACAATTGGCGCGCAAAATTAGCAATGGAATTCCAAAACCGTTGCTAAATATCGCGGGAACGATGAGTAGGAAATTTTTTGAGCGAAAAATAGCAACGAAAAAATTTTTCGGTTGCTAATTTAGCAACGGTTATACATTTCCGTTGCTAATTGCAGAAAAATAGCAACCGAAAAAATATCGGTTGCTAATATAGTAATGGAAAAAATTTTCCGTTGCTAAATGTTTCAAGAATAGCAACCGAACTTATTTCGGTTGCAAATATAGCAACGGAAAACAATTTCCGTTGCTAAAAGGGAAAAAATAAATTTTTATATTGTTGAACCAGTTAGCATAGGAAATGGATTTCGGTTGCTATTCTTTTAGTAAAGAATAATTTGCAATGGTTTCTCTAAGCCATTGCTAAATTATCCTAAAATAGCAACCGAATTTTAATTCGGTTGCTAATTTTTTATATTTAATACTATTTGCAACGGAATTGAAAAACCGTTGCTAAATTTTAAGCGAATAGCAACCGAAATATATTCGGTTGCTATTTTTTATAGTTAAGAGTAATTTGCAACGGATTTTAATAACTGTTACTAAATGACTAAAATAGCAACCGAAATAGATTCGGTTGCTAATATTGAAACAATTAGCAACGAAATTAAGAAACCGTTGCTAAATGTTTGGATAATAACACTATTTTGCAACGGATTTGAAAACCGCTGCTAAATGTTTGGATAATAGCAACTGAATAGAAATTCGGTTGCTATTTTTTAATAGCTAACATTTTTTTGCAATGGATTAGGTAAACCATTGCTAAATTTCTGAAATATAGCAACCGAATTTTTGTCCGTTGCAAATATAGCAACGGAAATATTTTTCCGTTGCTATATGTTAAATATTTTTCATTAGAAATACCAACCGAATTATATTCGGTTGGTAATATGGCAACGATAGCAACCGAATTAATTTCGGTTGCTAAAATTAGGGTTAATTCCGGATTTTAATCTCATGTTTTTCCACATTTCTTCTTCACCCAATACACTTACGCCGATCCCTCTCCCTAACCCCCGCTATTTACGTCTTCTGCTCCTCCAATTTTCGGCATTCCCACTACCCCTTAGATCATAAGAGTGACGACCACGATCTCCGACGCCGCCGCTCCGTCGTGCCCCTACCCCACACACTTGTGCCGATTCCTCTCCCTAACCCGCGTTGTTTGCGTCTTCTGCTCCTCCAATTTTCGGCATTCCCACTCTTAGATCAGAAGAGCGACGACCACAATCTCAGACTCCGTTGCTCCGTCGTGCCCCTACCCCACATATCAGACACAGTATAGTTACTCCCACAGCGCCGCTGCTCCCCCACCGCCTTGCTCCCTCACTCGATTAGCTTGAGGAAAATCGGGTAAGTCATTTTTAGTTCCAGATTGTGTGTCCTTGATGTCCTCAGCCATCGATTCTTTTCTTTTCTTTTGTTGTTTTTTTTCAATTTTCAGCTGATTTTGGTTGAATCTTCTGGAGATTTCACATTATTTCTTTTTGTGTGCTTCCAACAAAAGAATCCAGTCTCACATTTTGGATTGTGTTAGTAAGTTTTCTTATTTCTTTATCAAAGTAGCTTTTTTATGCTAATTTGATTAATTATTTTTGTAGCTTGTTTATATAGTGTTTAGTCTAGTTGATTCTTTGGCTTGTGTTTCTCTAATGGCTGTATTAGCTCAAGAACTTTCAAAAATCATCAATGGCCTGAATGCGAAGTGATACACACGAGTTTCACTGGTACATTTGTATTGTTTTCCCCCCTCTGTATTAGCATTTTTTTGTTTTGTGATTGCCTTCAGTTTCATTGCTAGTTGCTTCTTATATCATGCATACAAATGCATTTCCATTTAAGAAACTCTAGGTAGAACACAGAAAATTGTTTTTTGCATATTGTTTGGTAGTAGAGCATTGAGAGGGTTTTGGAAACTGAGGCAGTTTGAAATTATTTTGGCATCAATAGGAGAAGGGGAACTATCAAAGAAACAAATACATAAGCATTAACATTAAGAAGCAGAGCATTTTAACTGGTTTTATTGGTGGCAATGCTGCTTATCTGAGAAACATTGCAAGAAAGTTTTTTTCTTTTATGTTCTAGTTTTATAGTCTTTTTTAGGTTCTGTTACCATTATAAAAGAGGTAGTTGTTACATATAAATTTGTAACTCCGTCAATCATTTTGTAATAGCAAAACTCTAAATGCATTCTTTCTTTCTTCCTATGGAGATGTTTTTTCTCTCTATGATGAATTGCTATTTCTCAGAAGGAACCATTACATGCAGTTAGCTACTGCGTTTAGGCCTTTTTTTCCCCATTTAGTTAGGATAGACATTGAAATGTGCAAAACTTCTTCATCATTGCAAGCTCTCACTGTGATATGTATTGATTGTACCTGATAATTCTGCAAATATGACTTCTGATGTAACTGGTTTAGCTAGTATATCACAATCGGTGAACCTTTTGCACAAAGATTAAAGAAGGAGATCAGCTAACACTATTGGAGCCTTATTATCGTTGTGCTGACTTTTCTTGGAAGGATAAGGTATCTTATCATGCATATCTTTTACCTTCGCTGTTGGTTCAAATGTGGGTCCAATAATAAATATGCCTTGGCTATTTGTTTCTTGTATATTGTTTCCATCTGAATAATGAGGATAAATTGCTCTTGCCTTTGATCCTGCTAGCTTTAATATGATGCACAAATAATAAAACGGGACAATGTATTCCAAACATAAAAAATCAAAAACAAATTATAACATCTTACTAGAAGTATGCTGTACTAGTATAGGAGAAACATTACCTTTTCTGACACAAAGATAGCAATTAATGGTGAGATATGGGTTTATACCTCAAGTAGGATGAGCATAAAATGAACAATTGATTGAATTTCAACAAAATCATAATTATATATGCAGTAAAATATACATAACATACTACTAGTTATGGGTAAGCACCTGCCCACATTGGAAACAGTCAAAGATTTAGATGCTTTTTTACATCAAAAGCTGAAACTTCCTAGTGAACTTGCTTTCATCATTTATTACTGGAAGGTGGCATATTGATATTGATTATGATGGTGATGGTGATGGTGATGGTAATGGTGATGATACATAACTTTTTGCTATTTTTTTATGAATTAGTTCAACGCAAAATTCAAATTATACAACAGAAATTTCAACGAGGGGGCAAATGTAGAGTTGGGTGGAGAACTGAGATTGGTAAGATTTCTGTCTTACCTTTTTTTCTTTGAGGAAGTCGACAAATTTTACTTCTTATTGACTTGGTTTCTATGTTTTTCGTTTTATTTTCAATTGATTACGAAAAAATGGAAAGCGATAAGCATTTATAGCAATTCTGCTACATGAAATGGGACTATCTGCTTTGGTTTCTACTAGACAGGTAATGTTTTCCTTAATCAATTTTAATTTATGTATTAATACTTTATACGCTTCATTCTCAAGAAAAGGAGTGTGATTTATGTAAATAGTGAATACTTTTACAAATAGGAGGAGCAATTATTTTTTTCTTTTTTTGAGACCTAATTATTTAGACTATTGGTGATTATATAAACTGGTTGTGATTCTAAAAGGCAGTGTTTGTGGGGTGCATTGATACGATGCCAACAACATATGTCTATATATCTTCACCTAATTACATGAGATTGTCAAATATGTACCAAAATACTTTCCTTCTCTTCGTTTCTTTGTCGGATTACTTCACTCTTCAATTTGTTTGGTGAATTTTATGTTTTAGCGAAACTAATTTTATTGTCTAACTACCTCTCCATTAATTAGCTTGCTTTATTGCAATTTTGGCTATTTTGACTCTGTCTATACGTGGAGGGAGTTTGGTGGAAGCTGGTTTTGATTCTATTTGTACGTGGAGTGGGTTTGGTGGAAGCTAGTTTTTCTCATCAGATTTCACCCGCTAAGGTCATGTATCTTTATCCATTCTCGTAATATATACAAAAGAAAAAATGTCTGATTTCTCTTTCTTGCTGTCATATTTATCCATTTAATAATACTATTATATCTTATTTCTGCCTGCTCCGATCTAACTTAGCTCGTATACATTGATAACTTGAGTGTTTTTTGTTTTTATTGCCTCTAATTTTCCTAAACTGACTAGCTAGAATTTTAGTAGTGACTTTGCTTGAAAATTGCACCATTTTAGTAGGCGAAAGGGATAAAGCTGTGGACTAGGTTCTAAATATTAGATATCTAATTGTACAATAGGTTCTAAATTATGTAACACTCTATGCTGAAATGGTTACCTTGTGCACAACCAGTTTATGGATATAGGGGGAATTGATGGATTATTTTTGCAAAATTATTGAGATACTTGAAATTGAATATCCCGCATTGCCGATAAAATGATGTGTGCTGTTTAAGTGTGAGTGGTTTGATCCTACTCCTAGCATCAGAACAAAAGTACATAGCCGATAAAATCTCACAGAAATCACCCAGCGGAGAAGATTTAAACAATTTGAACCTTTTGTTTTGGCAATGCAAGCAACCCAGGTGTATTATGTCCCTTATCCCAGCTTAAGAAGGGATAAGTCAGATTGGTTAGCAGTCGTCAAAGTAAAACAAAGAGGTGTTTTTCACAGACAGGCAAAGGGAGAAAGCAAAACAAATGAAACTGAAGCATTTCAGGAAGAAGAAGCAGATGTACATGAAATAAATGCATGTTTGGAGAATGAACTGTTAAATTATTCAAATAATGAATTTATGGAAATCCAATCTAGAGAGGATGAAGAATCTGTATAGGTCATCGGTAACTAAGTAATGTAAATGTTAAGAATGTGTAAAATGAATAAGTGCATAAAATGTTAACTGAACTTAATGGTAATAACAAGCGTAGAAAAAAGAAGACGTATTTTAAATATTTAAGAAACAGAGATTTGTTTTGCTTGATGGTTTATGCTACGAACTTTAGCAAATAAAGTAATGGAAAGGGTTAAGTTTTGCAATAAAATTGTATGCCCCTCTTTCCCTTTTCTTTGCAAGTTAACTTCCATAATATGCTCATTCTATTACAGTCATTTTTTTTATATATTTTTATATAAACTATGTTTTAGTTGTTAAAGTGTTTCAAGAACTCAGACACCTTATAACAATGATCTTATCTACTAGAAGATTGAATATTTTAATGTTCCATTAGCTCCCAACAAATTGGAGGCAATTGCAATTCGAGAAACTCTTAGTTTCATTGAAGCTCATTTTGATCATGTGTTTTGGTTGGAGTTCGATTATTTATTTGCTACTTTGGTTGATTGCATGATTTTGCTTACTAAATTTTGCAAAGGAAACATATTGTTGTCTGCATTGAATTTGGAACACTTTCATTTGTATAAGCATGCTTATTTTATACATGAATTAGATTTTTCATTTGTACTAGTTTGGTGTATTTGTTCAAATACTGATTAATAAGTAGTTTGGTTTTCTTCTCAAAAAAAAAAAAAAGTAGTTTGGTTTCAGCCATATGCTTAGTTGGAATATCATGTGAACTTAGTTATGTAATGTTGTGGCAGTTTTGTTAATAGGGATTAGATTTCAATAATTGTTTTTAACATGCTCAGTGAATATGCTTCCTTACACTGCAAGAAAATTAGGAAATAGCAACGGAAAATAGCAACCGAATATGTCATTTTTTCGTTGCTAATCAAAATTAGCAACAGAAAATAGCAACGGAAAAATTCGTTGCAAGTTTGTCCGATGCTAAAAATACCAACGGAATTCACTTTCCATTGCTATATTTAGCAATGGAATAAGTATTCTGTTGCTAAAAATAGCAACGGAAAGTGTATTCCGTTGGTATTTTTAGCAACCGAATTAGTAACGGAAATACCAACGGAAACATGATTTCGTTGCTATATTTAGCAACGGAATAAGAATTCCGTTGGTATTTTTAGCAACGGAAACACTAATCCATTGCTATTTTCTGTAATTATATTTAAATAAATATTATCCAACTAGCAACGGAAATGCGAATCCGTTACTACAGATAGCAACGGAAATCCGTTTCCTTTGCTATTTTCAACAGTAAATTAATTATTTTCTTTAAATAAATTAATTTAACCTAGCAACGGAAACATTTTTCCGTTGCTAAAAATAGCAACGGAATCCTAATTCCGTTGCTATTTTTAGCAACGGAAGAATTATTCCATTGCTATTTCGAACAGTGAAAAATAATTTTTTTAAAATTAATATAATTCAAATCCTGTATATACTGATAATATATAATTATCGATAATATAATGTCTTATAAAAATTGTAATACACAATAATTAAAAGTCTGAAAAAATATTATAATATTATAAAATAAAAATTCGGGAAAACCATCACAAAAGTAAATTCAGTACAAATATGACTGTAAAGTAGAAACTGGTGAAACGGTCACAAACACAATATAAATTCAGTACAAATAACGACATATTACAAATCCTACATAGGTGGAGGTAAAGGAGGCCGATCTGGCTGCTGAGCACAATGTGTTTCCAAATCTTCAACCCGATTCTTTAATTGCGTTACAACATCCATCAACATAGCGAGTGTGGTCTCTAACTGAACGACTTTCTGAGAAGACTCACACCGTTTACTGCAAGCAGGTATGGATGATGCAGAGGACTTCGCATGGCAAGTGTTTGCAATTGACCCTAAACCAAAAATCCTTCCACGATTATTCTTACCACCAACTGCTTCAAGAAATATACGACTCTCATCAACACTTTCAGAGTTCTGCCGCTGTTGTGTGAGAGTCTCTTGTATTTGCTCCTGCCATTATAATAATTACAATTAATTAGCTATAATTTTTTAAAATAATTAATATTGATGTATAAAGTTTACATACATTGAGTTCTCTGCAACGGGTATTGACGAATGTCTGCCCATCATGCTTCTTTGTGTGAGTATGCATAAATAATTCAGGATATGTAGGTTTCCTACCCAAAGACTTTGCCTGCATAAGAAGCAATTTAAGGAAGCATGTTTACTGAGCATGTTAAAAACATTTATTGAAATCTAATCCCTATTAACAAAACTGCCACAACATTACATAACTAAGTTCACATAATATTCCGAGTAAGCATATGGCTGAAACTAAACTACTTATTAATCAGTATTTGAACAACTCGACCAAACTAGTACAAATGAAAAATCTAATCCGTGTATAAAATAAACACACTTATACAAATGAAAGTGTTCCAAATTCAATGCAGACAATATGTTTCCTTTGCAAAATTTAATAAGAAAAATAATGCAATCAACCAAAGTAGAACTTTAACATCAAAAGTTGGATATGGATATACTATTCCCAATACAATATTGTTCGCAATACTTTCAATTCAATTTTAGCACATATTTTCGTATCATATTCGGTTGCTAAACTTCATAGCATAAACCATCAAGTAAAACAAATCTTTATATTTTAAATATTTAAAATACATGTCTTCTTTTTTCTACGCTTGTTATTACCATTAAGTTCATTTAACATTTTATGCTCTTATTCATTTTACACATTCTTAACATTTACATTACTTAGTTGCCGATGACCTATAACTGTCGTTATTACTATTCTTTTGGTATAAATTTTGGCATTACGATGGCTTATAAATTGTACTACCCAAACCTGCAAATAGGAATTTTCACAGCCCCGGCAAGGGCATAACAACATATTCATCCTATATCCATACATTTCCCAAACCCCGATCATCATACAACCACAAAATATACAAAACTTATTTTACTTGTAAATTGTGATTAAAATGTGAAGAGAAACGCATGACATCAACTGACGTATTTACCTTCTTGAGGAATAATGCAACTAATGAGAGCTAAACCAAAAATATATCTTAACAACAAAGCCATCCATTTAGCAGACTTATTTTAAATCTATCATTATCCATAAAAATTATATATGAGGCAACAAAAAACACTCAAGTTATCAATGTATACGAGCTAAGTTACATCGAAGCAGGCAGAAATAAGATATAATAGTAGTATTAAATGGATAAAGAGGCATGACCTTAGCGAGTGAAATCTGATGAGAAAAACCAGCTGCCACCAAACCCCCTCCACGTACAGATAGAATCAAAACCAGCTTCCACCAAACTCCCTCCACGTACAGATAGAATCAAAATATTATGAATTTACAGATAAATAAAAAAAATTTCAAAAAAAATTCCTGTGATTTAAAATGAATAAATAAATAAGATGGGCACTCCACGAATCACATTTACCATTTCATCCAACTCCCTATTAAATAATACTTGCAATTTAAGACCCAAGCACAAAAACAGAAACGCACTCTATTATCACATTGGAATCCACTCACACCACCGATGGAAATGATAACAAAATAAATAAATAAATAAAAATAAAAGAAAATGTGGGTTTAAAATGAGAGAAATGACAACCAAATCCATTAATGCTGCTTGTAATTAACGCAATTCTCTATCTCTTGATGCTATATTTCCTTCTAAAAATACTTGAAAACATAAATAATCTACCATTTTAATCCCTTAAATAGGTTTAATCTATCCTAATAATTGAGAAGAAAAAATAATGATGATAATAATAATAATAATAATAATAATAATAATAATAATAATAATAATAATAATAACTATTTAAAATGTTTTCATAAAATTATGATAGAGATTCAAAGATGTTAATATTCTAGTATCATCAAGTTGTATTGATTTAAGTTTGCTTGCTTCTTTGAAGGGCTGATATATTAATAGACTTTAAAATCAAACAATAATAGTAGGAGGACGGGATGCATCATCTAAAAACGTATGCATGAAAAAATGTTATTTTAAAAAGTAATTGTGCATAAATGTAACTTACGTAAGACGATAATTTCAAATTTCAATGTCGGCCAATTAAGTTGCCCTATAAACCACCAATTGAAGAGAAACATAATAAAAATAAATAAATAGCCGAAATTACAATAATGCAAGCTAATTAATGGAGAGGTAGTTAGACAATAAAATTAGTTTCTCTAAAACATAAAATTCACCAAACAAATTGAAGAGTGTAAATATTAAAAGTATAAATAAATAATTCTAATAGAAAGTAAAAAGGGAGCTACGAATAGTTAAGATGGAAAAAAAGGTAAGACAGAAATCTTACTAATCTCATTTCTCAACCCAACTCTACATTTGCCCCCTCGTTGAAATTTCTGATGTCTAATTTGAATTTTGCATTCTACTTATTCATAAAAAATAGCAAAAAGTTAATGCATATTCAAAAGAAATCAAGACAAATTACTAAGGTTATATATTATATTTGGTTATTGAAGTCTCCAAGAGACACATCACACATGAACATTCCATATAATATATATATATATATATATATATATATATATATATATATATATATATATATATATATATATATTATATTTAAATATACCAAATAACAAAAAGCAACCCATTTATCATTGGTTTTATCCCAGACTTTTTGCCTAGACAAAAATTTTCCTTTTCTAAATGATATTTTTGACAATTTCATACATGCACACTCACTATGAATAAAGGTCAACCAAAAGTATATGAAAACAATGAGTAAGTACTTAAGTAATTGATGAAAACAAGCACATAAAAAGGCACAATTCAGCCATAAGCTAAATGACTGATGTTGTTTCTATTAGAATTATAAAAATAAGCAGAAAAACAATTCAGCCATTCAGCAATGGATCTGAAAACATCACATTGAATTGTAAAAATAAGCAGAAACAAATACACAAAACCAGCTACAGAAAAACAAGGGTCTTTTATCTCTATTTTCTCCTCACTCATGTAATGGGAATCCCATCCTCAAGAAATTGAAAATAAGGATTATGCAGGAAATTGCCTTTGTCTAATGCATAAAGCATTAAAGCACTGAGAAGTTCAAAATAATTTATCACAATCACTAACCTACATCAAATATAAGGAAGCCCATAGTCAAAAGGAAAACCCTTCTTATCCACACCAGTAAAAACAACCAATAAGAATTGAAAACATGACAAAAGAATTACAAAGAAAACAAAACCCATTTTAAATTTTCCATAAAGCAACGATTTTATACAAAAAAAATAAACATGTATTGTGCAAAATACAACCTTAATTTTACACATACATTGTCTAATAAAGAAACCATCCAATGAGACAAAAACAATGAAAATAAAACAACCCCATTTCTGTATTTTGACCAAATTTTTCTCAGCCCAAGATAGAAAGGTAATCTCGTTCTAAATTCCAACCTATTGTACAATCACTCGAATCAATCCAATCACAAACAAATCTTACCTTTAAAAGAAAATGAAAAAAACATAGACAATACCCATGGCTCAAGTCTCTGACGAATAAAACATAATAAGAGACAAGTTACCCAGATAATCACTGGAGACCAAATTAAAAATGACAGTGAAATGAAAAATCAAAATTGCAATAAAAAGAACGCGAGAGATAGCAAAATTTTATTAAAAAGAAAAGTTAAAATTTGAAACACGAAGTCCGCATTACCCGGAATGAAAATTGAGTAAAAAGGATGTCTTGTTTGCATTGGTGGGTGTTGTTATGTTGTTTCAGAAACCGTAATTACTTAAGTACTTACTCATTATTTTCATAGTTATTCCTATTTTCCAGACAAATTACACATACAAAATCTAAATATCAGTCCCAAATGGTACATCAGTTACCCGTAATCAGTGGGAAAAGGAGAGGCAAGCAGACTGTAAAAATGACTTACTTGTAATCAGTGGGGGAGCGAGGCGGTGGGGGACCAGCGGTGCCATGGGCAGCTATGATGCGTCTTTGTGGGGTAGCAGCTCCCTCGAGAGGTTTTCCTCCTCAGAGCCTTCTCTCTCAAAATATTCTCAGAACGCTCCGCTCTTAAGGCCGCCTGAACCAACTAATAATAACTGACTCTTGGAGCGGACATCAATGAGAATAACATCACCTTTAAAGATTCATTCAAACCCACTTCAAAATGTTGGCATCTGAACTCGTCAGTGAGAATTCCTGGCGGTGCGTACTTACTAAGTCGGTTAAATTCTTTCTCATAATCTGCCGCAGTCAACACCCTTTGCCGAAGACTCAGAAACTGTGCCCATCTGGTATCCTTAAAAGCCTTTGTTACATACTTATCTCGAAACTCTTTCTCAAAGAACTCCCACGTCACTGGCTCGGGAAGCTGGGGTTAACTTAATACTAACCTCCACTAGTCATAAGCGGAACCCTGCAATAAGGGCTCCACACACTCCACCGCCCTATTCGGAGGACACCGGATCTCTCGAAGCACCCTACTGACCTTCTCAATCCACAATTCAGCTTTATCCGACTCATCTAAACTGGTCCCATAGAAATCTTTTGCTCCCACCTTCCTCATGCTTTCAATCGGAGCCCTCGGCGCCGTAACTCTCTCCAGAACTCTGGCCATATCGTGAGATATTTTAAGCATTGCTTCAAAAGGAACAGCAAGAGCCTCAGGTTACACCCTAGGTGGTTGAGCCGGACCAGAGACAGACGGATCTTGCTCTCGGGGATTCGCACTCTCAGCTGACCCCTCAAGTGATCCAAGAGCGGACTCCATTAACTACAAAACACATACAACGATCCGCATCAGGCCAACATACCACAAGACATACACTCCACCTTACACTACCCCAGAAACATCTAAACCTAATGCTCTGATACCACAAAATGTAACACCCCTTACCTATATGTAGGGAGCTTCGTTCCCAAAGAGGAAGGAGGACCCTAATAGATGAGGGTTGTTACAACAGACCCCAAACGAAACAGTTATAATCATAAACCGTTCATCCCAAAACGAGGTAAAATAAAAATAATATAATAAGGAAAATTAAAACAGAGTACGGTGGCTGAAAACGAATGTACAATATTTATTAATTACAATAGTCTTTATATATAAAAGTACAAAAGTGCAAAAGCACAGATGATCATATACATATCTGATGACAGAGTCCTACTACAAAAGTAGAGTTTACATTCAGGAGTTCTCAGTACAAAATACTAATTATTACATAAGCAAAAGTACAACCCTCTACTCCAAAACTCTCTCCTAGATGTGTTGGCTCTGCTGAAATGGATCACCTCGCTCCCAAAACTTTGACATCTACCACACCTATACAGATGAAACACCCGTGCTAAGCGAATACGCTTAGTGGGGAAAAACATATGGAAACGACCACTCACAGTGGCGTCAACAAGTCACAGGCATATGACACAGACAAAGAATAGAATCTTATAAATGAATTATTACATCAACTATAGCAGTACCATCCTTGCATTTATTCATATACTTTATTTCAATTGTAACACTAAACAAACTCTGAGGAAACACATAGCAGTCATAGCAATAATACTAATAATGATAATATTCATAACCTGCCTATCCAAAATAGTGGATAACGAGTACACATGGATACCGAAGGTATCAAAGACACTTTCATAGCTCATGGATACCCGAAGGTATCAAAATCATTCTTTTCATTTTTTTCAAAATATTTTCGCATGGGATCTTAAACAAGATCCAGTACAGAAGGATCACGAAGATCCGATCAGGGGACCTGATCAGGGTCCAAAGTCATAGAAGGCTGCAACTACAGAAACTCTATTAGGCATGCCTAACTATCCACTTATTTGACTAGCAGGCCAAGATCACTAAAATTAAACCTATAGTTTAATTATAACTAACAATGAATTTAATACTTAAATCATCAATTATTCAGAGGCATCATATGCTTTACAAGAATGGAGAGTTTGTCAAGTGTCGTTGTGTGTGCTTAATCGTTAATTTAACACTCAAACTTTACCTTTGACAAATAAATATTCAATACAAAAATAGGGTAGGCCATGCTCAAAACCAGATTGGCTGCCACTGTGACATACCAAAACTCTCGGCAGAATGCAATCCTGGGGTAGGTCATGGTCACAACCAAATTGGTTGCCACCGTGACATACCAATATCCAAAAATAGAATATAAAGCTTGGATACCTCACGGTCACAACCAAATTAGTTGCCACCGTGACATATCCAAGACTTTCGGCAGAATGTAACTTTGGCATATCTCACGGTGGCAACCAATTTGCTTGTCACCGTGACCCATGCCCAGATTCGACATTCTACATCAAAATGACCCAAATCCATATCAAATCACAACCTATCCCTTCATCCATCCTTTTCTCACTTACATCACAATGTACCAGTCAATTAACATCAGCAAATCAAGTAGTTGCAACAAAATCAAACTCAAGAATTCTCCAAAATAACATTTTCTCCTAAAATTCATACAAATATAAAAATTTAGGTTTAAGAGTTCACAATTATACAAATCAACTCAAACTAAGCAATACCCACATCATTCACATACAAATGCACACTAAAGCTCATCAATTTCACAACAACACAAAAATGACAAACGAGACACACAATATTTGCAAACGTTCCTAAACCTCGAATTCTTACACTCCGATCACGGGGCCTTGCTTCCACTTGCAACCTCCTTGCCTTTAGACTCCTTAGGCGAAATTTCTGAGACCCATAACCCAGCAAAACCAGAGTTCAAGTCTTGAATCCAACAACATCAACTGATCAAAATTCAAGAAAAAGGAAAAGGAAGAACTACTTAACCTTACCCAACTAGCTTAGAGCTACTCAAACTCACCAAGGATTGCAGCCAAACCCACTAAATCTTACAACAAAAATGGAAGGTTGAAGGAAAAAAAAAGAGTAGAGGATGAAGAAGAGAAGAATAACGGGAAGAGAAGGAAAACAAAAAGGGAAAACGGGAATAGGGACAAGGAACTAGCTGTTCCCCACTCTCCTATCTCCATCTTAAGCCACTTGTCAAACATCCTAGGGTTACTTACCTCAAAGTACACCCATAACCCATCCTCTCATATACACCTAAAGCTAATCTCATAGCACATACCCTACTTCCATACTCACATGAGCACCTTAATATAACCCAAAAATAACATTAAAATTTAATAAAATAACATGCACTAAAAAATTAAAACGCGTAATTTACACATAATGCAAAATTAAATACACATAATTTTATACACATACAGGCTCAACTACTAGGGTCGGAATGGGGTGTTACACTTCCTCTTAAGGTTAGCATAGGATTTCTTTCGATCTTTAGCCGCCTTCAAATTCTGCCACACCACTTTGATCTTCTCCTCGATATCCCTAACCTACTCTAGCCCAATAACTAAATGCTCGGATAACTCTGTCCAATAAATCGGAGTCCTACATTGTCGACCATATAAAGCCTCATACGGTGACAAAATGATGCTCGACTGATAACTGTTGTTGTAGGCAAACTCCATAAGCTGCACATATCTATCCCAACTACCGAGAAAATCTAATGCACAAGCCCGTAACATATCCTCCAGAATCTGTATGACCCGGTCTAACTGACCATCTGTCTGAGAATGAAATGCCGTACTGAAATTCAACTCAGTACCCAAAGCTCTCTGTAGTTCTTTCCAAAACTTAGATGTAAACCTTGGGTCCCGATCTGACACTATAGATAACGGCACTCCATACAATCTGATCACTTCATCCACATAGATATTGGCCAACTTATCCATCGGATAATCCACTCTAACCGGTAGAAAGTGAGCGGACTTTATAAGCTGATCCACTATCACCCAAACTGAGTCAACGGCAAACCAGACACAAAATCCATGGCGATATCATCCTATTTCCACTCAGGAACGGATAAAGGTGTGAGCAATCTCGAAGGGACTTGATGCTCAGCCTTTACTTGCTGATAAGTCAAGCACTTTGCTACATAATCCACGATATCTCTCTTCATACCAGAACACCAATAGAACTGCTTCATGTCCCGATACATCTTGTTACCACCGGGATGCATAGTGAAAACCGTAGTGTGTGCCTCACTCAAAAGCTGTTTCCTTAACTCATCATTCTCGGGCACACACAAATGATTTTTATACATAAGCACCCCATCCAAAACCGAGAACTCTGACTGCTTACCAGAACTAACCTCTTGTATAACCCACTGCAACCTCTCATCATCCCTCTAAGCATCTATAATCCTCTACCTCAAACAAATTTGGGAATTTGATTTGATTTTGGTAATGGATTGGTTAAGTAAGCACCGGGCAGTGGTAGATTGTTATAGGAAGACTGTTATGCTGCGGGATAGAGATCAATCTCCAGTGGTGGTTAAGGGTTTAAGCTTGGGTTCTTTGGGAAATGTGATTTCTGCCATGCAAGCTAGGAGATTTATAAGGAAAGGTTGTGAGGCCTTTTTAGCACTGGTGTTGGACTCTAAGCGTAGTCAAGCTAAGATTGAGGATATCCCAGTGGTTAGAGAGTTTGAGGATGTGTTTCCTAGTGAGTTTTCTGGGTTACCTCCGGAGAGGAAAGTGGAGTTATCCATAGAGATATTACCGGGTACTGCTCCTATTTCTAAGGCACCTTATCGAATTGCTCCTATAAAATTGAGGGAACTTAAAACTCAATTACAAGAGCTATTGAATAAAGGCTTTATTAGACCCAGCATATCTCCTTGGGGAGCTCCGATTTTGCTTGTAAAAAAGAAAGATGGTATGTTAAGGATGTGCATTGACTATCGGCAGATTAATAAGGTTATTGTGAAGAATAAGTATCTGTTGCCTAGGATTGAGGACTTATTTGATCAACTTAGAGGTGCAGGAATCGTTTCTAAGATTGATCTTCGGTTTGGGTATTATCAGCTTCGGGTTAAGGATGCAATGTGCTTAAGACTGCATTTCGGATGCAATATAGCCACTAAGAGTTCCTTGTGATGCCGTTTGGTTTGACTAATGCTCCAGCGGCTTTCATGGATCTGATGAACCGAGTGTTTAGGAAATATCTCGATCGATTTATTGTGGTATTTATTGAAGACATCCTGGTGTACTCAAAAAATGAGAGTGAGCATGAAGAGCATCTGCAGATAGTGCTTCAAGTATTGAGGGATCACCATCTATTTGTGAAGCTCAGTAAGTGTGATTTTTGGCTTAAGGAAGTATCGTTCTTGGGTCATATTAGTTCAGATGAGGGAATTCATGTTGATCCAGCCAAGATTGAGGCTATTGTGAATTGGAAGGCGCCTAGGAATGTACCGAAAGTGAGAAGTTTCCTAGGTTTGGCTGGGTATTACCGAAGGTTTATAAAGGGGTTTTCGGTCATCACCGCTCGTATGACTAGACTTTTGAGGAAAGGAGTCAAGTTTGAATGGTCTGACAAGTACCAATCATGTTTTAAGTAGTTAAAGAGATTATTAATCGAAGCTCCTATACTTACTCAACCCACTTTGGGTAAGTAGTTTGTATTGTACAGTGACGCTTCAGGAGTTGGACTTGGCTGTGTTCTGATGCAAGAGGGTAAGGTTGTGGTTTATGTCTCTCGTCAGTTGAAGCCTCATGAGAAGAATTATCCGACGCATGATTTAGAGTTAGATGCTATGATCTTTGCTGTTAAGATTTGGCGACATTATCTTTATGGGGAGACATGTAGGATTTTCACGGACCACAAAAGTTTGAAGTATGTCCTCATGCAGAAAGAGTTGAATATGAGGCAACGCCGTTAGTTGGAACTATTTAAGGACTATGACTGTATTTTGGAATACCATCTGGGCAAAGCTAATGTTGTTACGGATGCTTTGAGTCGGAAGTCAGTTTTGGCCCTCTTATTACAGTGTTATAAGTGGAGATTGGATTTGGAAGGGGCTTTGGTTGCCCAATTGAAAGCTAAGCCGTCTTTGAGGCAGTTGATTATTGATGCCCAGAAAGACAATGAGAAGCTGTAAAAGGTATTCCAAGAGGTTCAGAATAGTAAGTAATCTGAGTTTTCTATTTTGGATGGGGTGTTTATGTATAGGAATTGTTTGTGTGTGCCTGAGAATGATGAGTTAAAGAAGAAACTTCCTTGTGAAGCACACACTACGGTCTTCCCTATGCATCCTGGTAGTGAGAAGATGTATCGAGATTTGAAGCAGTTTTATTAGTGGTCTGGGATAAAGAGAGACATTGTGGAGTTTGTGGCCATATGTTTGACTTGTCAACAGGTAAAGGCCGAGCATCAAGTTCCTTCGAGATTGCTCACCCCTTTACCTATTCCTCAATGGAAATGGGATAACATCACCATGGACTTTGTATCAGGTTTACCGTTGACTCATAAGAAGTATGATTTAGTTTGGGTTATTGTAGATCGACTCAACAAGCCAATGCATTTTCTGCCGGTCAGAGTTGATTATTTGATGGATAAGCTAGCCGATATCTATGTGAGTGAAGTGGTCAGATTGCATGGTATCCCGTTGTCAATAGTGTCAGATCGGGATTCAAGGTTTACATCAAAGTTTTGGAAAGAGCTGCAAGTGGCTTTGGGTACTCAGTTAAAGAGCTGCAAGTGGCTTTGGGTACTCAGTTGAATTTCAGTACGGCTTTTCATCCTCAGTCAGACGGTCAGTCAGAGCAGGTCATACAGATTCTAGAAGACATGCTTTGGGGTTGTGCTCTGGAATTTTTGGGCAGTTGGGATAGATATGTGTCGCTCATGGAGTTTGCCTATAACAAAAGTTTTCAGTCGAGCATCGAAATGTCACCATTTGAAGCTCTTTATGGACGATAGTGTAGGACTCCGGCTTATTGGACAGAATTGACCGAGCGTTCATTTGTTAGGCCAGATATGATCAGTGATACCGAAGAGAAGATTCAAGTAGTTCAGCAAAATCTGAAGGTAGCCAAGGATAGACAGAGGTCCTATGCCAATTTGAAGCGGAAGGACATTTAGTTTGAAGTCGGAGACAAGGTGTTTCTTAAGGTATCACCATGGAGGAAAGTGCTGCGTTTTGGCAAGAAGGGTAAGCTTAGTCCTAGATTTATCAGGCCTTATGAAGTGTTGGCTAAGGTTGGTCCGATTGCCGATAAATTGGCCTTACCGATGGAATTGGCTAAGCTGCATGATGTTTTCCATGTATCTATGCTCCGCCGTTACCGATCGGATCCATCACATTTGTTATCGGTTTAGGATATAAGAATTCAGCCAGATTATTCTTTTGATGAGGAACCGAAAGCCATTCTTGCTCGGGAAGTACGATAATTGAGGAGTAAACAAGTTCCTCTAGTTAAGGTGTTATGGCAACATCATAGAGTTGAAAAAGTAACTTGGGAACCAGAGTCAGTGATGACATCTCAGTACCCTCAGTTGTTTAGCACAGGTAAGAATTTCGAGGACAAAATTCTTGTTAGTAGGGAGAGTTGTAACACCCCGTTTCCCACCCTAGTAGTTTGAGCCATATTGTATGTGGATGTGTCTATATATTTTTAGCATGTGTTATTTTAATTTGGGTTATATGCATGTTTATTGGGCATTGTAAGAGTGTAGTAGTATGTTTTGAGTTAGTGTGTGTGTTAGTGTGGCTAGACATGGGTGTAGTGCAGAAGAGGGTAGTAGGATGTGAGTGATCAAATCCCGCCAACCCTTATTGGACATGTGGCAAGGAAAGAGAAAGAGGGATATAAATAGTTAGGAGAGAGAAAATGAGAGAGAGCCAAGTTATAGCCCTCTCCCGTTTCCCCTCTCCTTGCCCCATCTCTTCTCTTTCTTCTTCCTCTTTTATGCCCTAGAATTGGTTCAAGTGGGTGTTGGTGGAAATTGATCAACTCAAGAGTTAAATTGGTAAGTTTTAGTGAGTTTCTTCTTCTTGTTCATCTTTTCCATTGATTTTGTTCATCTATATTTGTGGGTTAGGGTTTTGAGTTTTGTGTGATTGTGGATGGTCTTGATCAAAAGTGTCTCCTAGAGAACCTAAGGGTAAGGAGAAGGCTTGTGGAAGTGGAGCCCCTTGATTAGGAGCAAAGGATACCAAGGTTTGGGAAATTATGATTTTGATGCATATTTTGATTGTTTGGTTTTGGTTTGATTTTCTGGAAAATTAGGAAGTTAAAGTTGGGCATATTTGCTTAAATGTTATGGTTTTTGAATAATTTGTGTTGAAATGCTTTAGATGTGGAGTATTGAACCAAAATATGCATTTGAATGAAGTTTTAAAGTAAAATTTCTGGTTTGTTGAATTACAGATTTTGATTATATTAACTATTTGTTTTAAATGTGATTATTGGTATAAAAGTTCGATTTTGTGTTGTTTTTGATGATTTGAATGTTTGATTTGAGTGTCTTGAAGTTTTGGGTTGATTGGAGATTTTGGGTGAATTTTCGAGGAGTGGAAGTTCTGTAGATTTGCGGGAGATTTGGAAAATGCGACTCTGTTGTGAGTGCGATAAAGCTTGGTGATTCTAGCATCCCGCAGGTGGCCGAGCTCTATTAAATCGAGCTGCAGCAGTGCGTATGATGTCGCAAGCATGACAGAGCGCGTTGTGCCGAGCTGAGGGTGGGCAGCGCTGTCGTGAGTCCGTGATTGCGATAGCAATATCGGGCGCGTTCTATCGCGAACGCGACACATGTCAAGAGTGCGACAGAAGCCGATCTGTTCCTTTTCGTGTAAGCATAAGGACTATCGCGAGCGTGACGCTCAGGGAGCTTTGCCCCTTTCGCGAGCGCGACACCTCCTGCTTTCAAAATGGATTTTCTCTTATGCTTTCGATATTTATTTTCTGAATGTGTGATGTTATGAGACGTAAGCATGGATGATTTTGTGAACAATATGAATATAACTTAATAAAAATTGCATGGCTTGCAAGAGTCAAATTAGTGGATAGTTAGGCATGCCTAATAGAGTTCAGTAGTTGTAGCCCCAATGTGTTTCGGACCCTGATCAGGCCCCTGTTTAGATCCTCGCGATCCTCAATGTGCTCGGATCTTGTTTAAGATCCTCCAATATGAAAATGTTTTGAAGGAGAAATTAAAGAAGTTGCTTTTCGATTGTACCCGTGGGTACCCCAATGTGTTCACTCGTTATCCGCTATTGTGAGTTTGCAGGCGTCTTGTTGTGATTATGTCCATATGAAATCAATATGATATATGGAATTGATGATGAGTTTTTGATTATAATTGATGATGGTTAATCTATGATTTCGTTTTATGTAATTTTGAGCTTATGCTATTGTATGTGTTCTGCTTTAACGACCATTGTGAATGGCCGTTCATATTATTGTGTGTTTTTCCCACTAAATGTTATCGCTTAGCACGGGTGAAACACCCGTGCAGGTGCGGAAGGAGTCAAGTTTTTGGGAGAGTCTCCGCATATCTAGCCAACACAGAAGGATTGGAGTGCTATGGCTTAGTTTTGTATTTAGGTTCTTTTTGTAATCTTTTGGGCTCTATTATTGTAATTATTCTTTTGTAATGCTTCCGCTGTATACTCTTGGAAGATTGAATTTTGTAATATCAGTTTTGTTCAGAATATTTTGAAATGAACTTTTTGGATATCTATGAAATAATTTCTGAATTTTAAGTTTTAATTTCTGCTATTATTCATATATTTTGTATACATATATTGTTTTGCTTTGTTTGGTGACACCCTTGTCCATACGGGTTCTCATTCCCTTCGCGGATGAGCTCTCCTACGTATGGGTAAGGGGTGTTACACGTAGACATAAACAAGTACAAATTATTCGTAATGACAATTCATGAGTGTCACGTGGTTATGTAAAGGCTAATCTTATTTGCATTTTGGGAGTTGTTGCAGACTAAGGTGTGGGAAGCTATAACAGAGTTAATTTTGTTTTTCAAAACCTTAATATCATCTGAGATAAAGTTTGTTGACATGGAAAGATTGGAATTAGGAATTCCAGTAATCTTGTGCAAATTAGAGGGGATTTTTCCCTCCAAGCTTCTTTAACTATATGGAGCATCTACTCGTACATTTAGTATAAGAGGTGAAACTTGCTGGTCCAGTTCAATACCGATGGATTATACATTTGAGAGGAAATTAGATATAATATTTGGATGTATAAACTTATAATTTTTTATGATAAGTAATTTGAATCAAAATTATCATGTAAGTATTTGTATCACTTGAAGAAAAATGTTAAAAACAAATCTGGAGTTGAATGTTCAATATGTAATGTGTATTTGGTCGAGAAAGCAAGTACATTTCGTTCACATTATTTTGAGCCACATATGCACATAAGAGAATGAAAAGTTCCTTGTAATCATGATGGGGGTGAAACAAGTGACATTGATGGAAACTTGTCTATTTTCACATATTCTGACCATTTACATGAACGCTCAACATGAAGAATGTTAATAGAAGAAAAATTAGAGGCTGCCTATGGTTACATTTTATTGAATTACCAAGAGGTTCAACCTTTCATGTAGTAAGTTTTACTTTTGAAATTTCTTATTTAGTTTATGAGGTGAAGGGTGGTCTCAACTTATATAATATAGTTGATGGTTTTAGCTCATATGAAGAATGGATATGCGAGCTAATGCCAGAAAAGACACAGAATGAGATCAATAAAGAAGTAAAAAAACACATGAATTAATGGTTCAAGACAAATGTAAGTTTTGACTTCTAATATATGAAACGATCAATTGGATTTTTTTAAGCGTTTAAATGACATTAGACTATTTTATATGATAAAAATTTTTCAATCTGTAGGCCTTGAAAAATCCAATTGAAAATAAGTTCATCTGCGGTCTTGCTAAAGGACCTTTGCGAACTGTTAAGTCATATCCTGTGTATTTCATTAATGGATATAAGTTTCATATAAAATCTCATGGTTATACCAAGGTCAATAAAACAGAGTGTGGTATTTAATTGTGAATGGTTTGATCTAACTCCTAATGTTTGAACAAAAGTTCATGGCAATAATAATATAATTGGAAATCAACCAACGAAGAAGATTTAGTAAGTTTAAACCTTCTGTATTGGCAATGCAAGTGACCCAAGTGTATTGGTCCCTTTTCCAAGCTTGAGACGGGTCAAATTGTTTAGCAGTTTGCAAAGTAAAACCTAGAGGTATTTTTGAAAAGAAAGCAATAGGACAAAATAAAAGATTGGAAAGTGAAGTGCTTTAGGATGAAGAACTGGAGGTTTATGAAATAAATGCAAGTTTGACATATGATGATAGTGAACCTTTGAATAATCCAAATAATGAATATATTGACATTTCATCTAGAGAGGATGAGGAATCTACAAAAGGTGAGAGATCTGAGGAGAAGCCTTAGTTTGATTCTAATTCTTCAAAAAATGAAGATGATTGTGATTATGATTTACAACTGAATGATGATAGCGACTATTTCATTTAACTAATTTATATCAAGTGAGAAAATTAATTATTACATCAACAATATATTATTATATATTTAATTTTTTATATAAATAAAAATTTTTGTTAATGGACTAATCAATTTCATACATTTAAGGTTAAAAAAAATGCCACTTAAGAGAAAGAATTATAATATGATGTCTCCAAGAATAAGGATGTGACCATTGGAAGCACCCAATGAACGTCTAGCTAAAGCATCACAATCTCCAAATTCTATAAGACCAGCTTTATTACCACAGAGTTCCCTATCCCCTGCTACTACCCCTATTACTACATCACACCCCCCATTCCTTCTACCACCTCAGCTTCATTACCACAGAGTTCCCCATCCCTTGTTACTACCCCTATTAGTACATCACCCCCCATTCCTAATACTGCTACATCAACTACTATAGAAGCAACACCTACTCCTATAATATACAGTGCATCTATACCATCATAAGTATTAAGGATCGATGCAGTGAAAGGTCCTAGGCCAAGAGCAATTAAAGTTGAAGGAAGGATCTATGTTACCATTGTAGCTAATGAGTGAGTGATTAATACATAAGTTTATATTGATGTTATAGTATTTAATTTGAAAAGCTTCTAAAATTGCTTATCTATTAGGTTGGTTCTTTTTGGAAAGTGCTCCCATTTGATATTTGGGAAGTTCAAGGAGAAAATAAATTATGAAGGTTATTTATGGAAGAAGGTATCGCTAGAAACAAAAAAAAAATTATTATCGTGGGTTTTAGGTAAATAAAATAAATTCTTTAATCTCAATTATTTTATTTATTTTTAAATATTAATTAAATTAATATTATAGTTTATAAATACTTACAGTATATTCATCTTTTTTTTTTAAATAAAAAAGAAAAAATTTTATTGGGATTCATAAATTGATCCCATCATGTATGGTGCATAGGAGAGTTGAGCCCATGCACATTATAGGGACTTTGTGAGTCAGACACAAATGAAGGGTGTACAACCTCATTATATATCCGAAGAAATATGGGCACACTAGCAGCAGTACTTGACAACAACCGAGGCACTCTCCATTTTTGAGCGGAACGCTAATAATAGACGGGGAGTGTAATGGCCTGAAATATACCCTAGTAGCTAATTGGATCATTTAAGGTAGTTGGGATGAGATTGTATTGAGTATGTTAATTAAGGACTTAAGAGTAAGCTAATGGAGGACTCAATTGAACAAATGAAATAAGTTAAGTGGCTCATTAGTACTTGTGCAGGATTCATTACTAAGTGGTATTCATTAAATTAACTAAGTGAATTAAGGCTATTGAGGATTAAGGGAAGAATGGCAGATTTGAAGAAGAGGAAGTGGAGTCCACGTGTGGCTTGGCGACTTTGCCAAGCTACTCAAGCCATGCAATATAAGGTTTGGTAGAGAGAGAAAGTCCTTGAGTTGCATGTGTTTTCAACCACTCTCTTTCCTCTCAAAATCTGCTTCTTCTTCTTCTTCTTCTTCTTCCTACCCATGTGGCTCTAAGGGAAAAATCTGTCAAATGTTGAGTTTTATGGCTGCTTAAATTTAGATTCTGAATTTTAGTAAGGTAAGTGGTTAATTTAATGGATTCTTCTTCATCTTCATCTCCTTCTTTCGAAATTGAGTGGATAATAACCTTGTGCTCCAATTCTGGAAATTGGACTATGTGTGCAGTTGAAGAATTAAAGAAGGATAAAGGAAAGACTAAGATTGGAGAAACAAGTGAAAAGTGAAGCATTAGGAGCTTAGGCGATAAGGTTTGGGAAATTATCTTTATGTGTGCATGTTTATGACTTAAATAGTGTTTAATTTGAATGTTGAGATGTGTATTTGAGATGAGTATGGAATAGGTAAATGGTTGGTATCCTAATTGCTGTAAATTGAGAATTATGGTAGCTTTGACATGTACCCTGTTTGGACTAAGGCTTGTGATTGGTAATAGGTAAACAACTGATTGAAATGAAACTAAATTTTTAAGGTTGATGCATAAATGGAATTAAAGTGATTGAAACTTGAAATATCAAATAATATTGAAGGGAAGTATGATATAAAGTGTTAATGGGATGAGTAAGTATGTGTTTAAAGGGTTGATTTTGTCTAAATTCTTGGTTTGGGGTGATCTACACGGCAGTACGAAATGGGCATACCACTGTGTAATCACATTATGTTCTTCAAAAATGCTTGTCCGTGATTTTACACGGTGGTAAGGACTTTGCATACCGCCATGTAAAGTCATTTTGTTTTGATCATATTATGTGTTGAGCATTTTACACGGGGGTAAGACTTTGCCATACCGTCGTGTAAATGCATTCTGTTTTGAGGGATTTGTGTACGGCATACTACACGGTGGTATGGTTTTTCCTTACCACTGTGTAGGATGTCTTACACGGCGGTAAGATATTGTCACACCGCCTTGTAAATGCCCTCTGTCCTGAAATTCAAAAGTTTCTAATTTCCATCCTTTTTCATTTTTTTAAACTTGATCTTATGTTGATCTTTATTCAGTGACACCTTAACCATTAAATGTTAACTAAGCATGTGATTATGATTACGCATACATAACATTTATATTGGTGTATATGTATATACATAGGAATTTGTGCATATGCTATGATGAAGAAATTGTGATGCAAAACTACAATGAATATGAGCTATGTGATGAGATATAACTAAATGATATTATAATGTTATATTTGCTATAATAATGAAAACTGGACTTAATAATGTTTTGCCTGCGAGTCAAGTAGTGGATAGATAGGCATGCCTATAGGGTCTAAGTGTTGTAGTCCAATGCGTCCGATTCCTCTGGAATCACAGTGTGATTTAAATCCTTACTGGATTTCCCAATGCGAAATTATATTGATATTTAGTACCTTAGGGTACCAATGCGAATGTGAGGTATTCACGGATACCAATGTGATTACTGTACCCATTGATTACCAATGCGATACTGTGACGCGCGCCGGATCCCGAGCGCCGCCCCTATGACCGCCCGCTTGAGGGCGATCGGGCATTTGCGGGTCCGTTGGCATCTTGCAATAAATCGCAAGTGCGTCTATGTTGGGCAACAAAGAGGTATCATGGAGTCGCCACCCAATAGAACATTGGGAAAGTTACTCTCGCCTCGGAGAGCCTAAGACTGCGCTTAATATCCATGTTGGGCCATGAGGCCTAGGATTAGCGCTAAAGTCTCGTGACCCAAGAAGTATTTTGGAGGATAACCTCTAACCTCTCGATCCCAAAGACCAGAGCTGGGTCCGGGATTTCTCATCTATTTCTACCTCGATTAATTTATGATTGAATTTTAATTGTCATTAATTCGCTCTCTCTCCACACAATGCAATTAATTTAAGGCGCATTTACTCATTTTAGAAAAACCATAAATTAGCGAGTAAAGCAATGAATTACAATAATACAAGGAGCGGAATACAACTCCCATTTAAAAGTGCAAACATACATAAAACCGGGGAATTTTATTAATTATGAGGACTTTGGTCCCCGCATGCACAATTAAAGAAAATATTCTGGATGTGATGATTTTATTTGGGATGAAAATTAGGACATTGGTCCCATTTTATTATGAAAAATCTAAATTAATTTAGTAAGAAATATTTTTATGATCTTTATTTAGGTGCGCATAGGAAAACATTTTATTCAATGAATATATACAAGGAAATTAAAAATATAAACGAAATGAGAATTAAAAATGTATAAAGGAAATACCAAACCCCGCAACTCCTCCTTCATGTGCATGGATGCTCAAATGAGAATAAAACAATGATTTGCAACCAAAAATCAAAAAGAAATTCATGTTAGTGATTAGGCCAATGAAATAATACAACATAAAAGGTAATATGCACAATGACCATATAACATGCATAAGATACTATAACATGCATAAAAATAATTATGATGCAATTTAACATGCATAAAGTGATTAAGATGCAATTTAACATGCATAAGGTGATGAAGTATCATGGCATATGCAACTTATTAATAATAGTTATTAACATACATGGAAGATTAGTGACAATCAATTTTATTATAGTTAAGACATGAATAAATGTGTAACATGAGAATAATTCCACTTAACATGCATAACTAGCATAAAATAATGACTATAACACTCATACATGCCAAAGAAAGCATAATAATAAACATGATATAGCATTAAGAAATTAAAGGTATTTATAACCTAAAACATGCATAATTACATGAACAAAGAATAATTTGACATGAAAAAAAAAGATTAATAGAATTTAAAAAGCTTATTTGTTATATGAATAATTGAAGATAAAATAAAAAAATAAGAAGAAGAATATGGAGACTAAGAGAATTTACATGTTTGATATGTTAATTGGAAGCCAAAATAAATGAAATTAACAAGAGAATTAAGGAGCAAAGCCAAGAATAATTACCCTCAAATTCAGTTTTGAAGAATTGAAGATAGAAGTGTTGAATTCCTTGTCTTCTCTTGTGAAAATCCTTAGAAAATAGCTTGAAAACTTGAAGAAAAGCTCTTGGAAACAAGTGTGTAAGATGGATTTTTTTCTCTCAACTCAAAGCTCCAAAATTCAGTTTTTTTCCTCCAAAATGTTCCTCATTCGTCCTCCCTCTGTTCTGAATTTTTCTAGTGTTTTTAATCATCAAAAACTACCCAAAAACCACCAAAAACCGTCCAAAAACGGTTGAAAATCGAGTGGGGGTCGAAAAGTGGGCGAAATGGGCGAAGTGGGGCGTCAATCGTGCGCCTCGCGCACGTTTCCGCGCGGATGCGCGGAGTCTCCGCGCACGACGTGCGCGGAGCGAGCGACGCCCAAGGCGTCGTGCGCGCAGAGCTACCGACGCCCAGGGCGTCGGCCGCGCGGAGCGCACGCTCCGCAGCGCTCCGCGCACGGACATTCGCGACGGCCCCTGGCCGTCGCCCTTCCGTCGCGAATCTTTTCCCCCATTTTCCATTTTTCCTACTTTCTTCACTTTTTCATCATTTTTCACCCTTTTTTTTTTTTTTTTTTTTTTTTTTTTAAAAAAATACCCTCAACCTAAAACACACTTTTTCTTCTTCAAAATAATTTAAAAAAATATTTTTAAAATATTTTTAAAATACCCTTTTTACTCACCGAAAAGACAAGGAAAATCACTTCTGAGCTCCAATCTTTTTGCCTATAAGCCGGCATAGCTAAATTTCATCATCGGGTAATCCTGATCAAGGCTACTCGGGACCCGGTGTCTACAGTTGCCCCCAATTTTGAAGAGACTAGTGCATGGGTGCCTAGGTGAGCCAAAATTCAGGAAAAGGAAAGAAACGCATACCCGAAGCGGCGATCTTCCTGCTTGATGGAGTTATGATGACAGCTGCTGCTGTCTTTTGGTTGTAGTTGGTGATACCGTAGGTGCGCTAACCTCTTGTGGGTGGCGCCGCTATCGTGCTAAACATTGTGAGTTGGTAATGCCGTGGTCGTGTTAACCTCTTGTGGGTAATGCCGCCATCGTGCTAACCGCTGTGAATTGGTAGTGCCGTGGTCATGCTAACCTCTTGTGGGTAGTGCCGCCATCGTGCTAACCGCTGTGAATTGGTAGTGCCGTGGTCATGCTAACCTCTTATGGGTAGTGCCGCCATCGTGCTAACCGCTGTGAATTGGTAGTGCCGTGGTCGTGCTAACCTCTTGTGGGTAGTGCCGCCATCGTGCTAACCGCTGTGAATTGGTAGTGCCGTGGTCGTGCTAACCTCTTGTGGGTAGTGCCGCCATCGTGCTAACCGCTGTGAATTGGTAGTGCCGTGGTCGTGCCAACTCTTGTGGGTTGTGCCGCCATCGTGCTAACCGCTGTGAATTGGTAGTGCCGTGGTCGTGCTAACCTCTTGTGGGTAGTGCCGCCATCGTGCTAACCGCTGTGAATTGGTTTTTTTTATTTTTTATTTTTTTGCTCCTTTAGATGTTTGGACTAGTGTCGTCACTTGGCCTTTGTTGGTGTCCCCCGCCGATTTCTCCTGCAAGATTGTATGCATAGGGATATACAAGAAATCATGTGTGCATGATATGGAATGCAAATGCTTGCAACAATGTATAGACTGTGCCCTAGGCGGTCCATGGTTCGCTGAGGTTGTAGCCTGCCGGCTCTATAATGCCCCCTGAATCCTGAGGATCGTCGACAAGTTTTCTGAAAGAGACGTCCGGTATATATCCTTGCCCCCCTGGTCAATGATCATTTACCCGGGATTCTGTTTCATGTTCTGTGTTGTGTGTTGTATGACTGACGGAAAATCATCTTGAAATAATGCCGCCTTATCGCTCCAGGCATTGAATGTCATTGTTTTAAAGGTAGTGCGTCCCTTGTGGATTTTCGCACTAGCTTTTCTTTGCGGGAAATGCGTCCCTTATGGAATTTTCACACAACCCTTTGCCTAACTTTTGCCTGGAATGGACCCAACCCAATCCAGCGGCTTTTGTGTATTTTATATTTTATTTTTATTTTTATTTTTATTTTTTTATTATTTTTTTATTATTTTTTTTTTATTTTTTTTGTAGGGCAGGCTGCCTGTTTCCAGGTTTTCACCCTGCCCTTTGGCCTAACTTTTGCTTAGAGAGCCAGTTACGGTTTTCATCTCTAACGGCCTTCTTTGTTTTATTTTAATTTTTTTTTTTTTTTTTTTTTTTTTTTTATCACCAAAGCTTCTGTTAAGAGCAAATAGCACATATCCGATGAAGGGACTGAGCAATAATCATTAGATGAACAATTGGTATATTTCTTTTTAAGACAGAACTGAAAGATCAATGAAAATGTATTCTTTTATTCATTGCAAAATTGTGTACATTTCTATATGATTTCATCATACATGATTTTCAATTGACAAGAATTCAAAAGCATATGACTACACCTTATCTCGGAGTGGGTTTTGTCAGCATCAAACTCCTGTTATCAATCGGCCCTCTCGGGTTTTCTCGATTGAATATTTTCTCTTGGCCCTTAATTTTTGCCCAGGATGCCTTTTTTCGGTTTTCACCCTGACAGGGCGCCCAATTTTAGCAAAGGCCGCCTTTTTTCGGTTTTCGACCCGCGGGGCATTTATTCTCTTCTTTTTATTTTTGGTCTTTAGCCATGGAACCTTTTAAGTCTATCGACATTGACCGGGTCCTTGAACTCATTCCCATCGCTGTCTGCTAAAATTGCTGCTCCTTTTGTTAGCAACTTTTTCAAAATGAAAGGTCCTTCCCAGGTTGGTCTGAATTTTCCTCGTATGTCTGGAACTCCTGGCCTCATCATCTTAAAGACCAAATCCCCTTCTTTCAACGGGTGCTTTCGTACCTTCTTGCCAAAGGACCGAGCTAGTCTCTTCTGATAAACCTGATTGTGGTAATAGGCTCTCAACCTATCTTCATCCAATAGATTCAACTGCAACAATCGCTGTTGTGCCCATTCTGTCTCCGGAATCTCGGCTTCCAGGACTACCCTTAATGATTTCAGCTCAATTTCAACCGGCAGGACTGCTTCAGTTCCATACACCAGAGAGAATGGTGTTGCCCCCGTAGAGGTTCTGATTGTTGTTCTATATCCCCAAAGTGCGAATGGTAACTTTTCTGCCCAATCCTTGTAGTTCTGAACCATCTTGGCTAAAATTCTCTTCACATTCTTATTCGCCGCTTCAACTGCACCATTCGCCTGAGGACGGTAAGGAGAAGACTTATGATGTTGGATCCCATATTTCTGGAGCATCTGTTTAGTCTCTGCTAGGAATTGTACCCCATTATCAGACACAATGTGATGTGGGAGACCATATCTGCATATCAAATTCCGCTAGATGAATTTAGCCATATCCCTTGCATCAACCTTCTTGAAAGATTCAGCCTCAACCCACTTAGTGAAGTAGTCAATGGCAACTATGATAAATCTATGCCCATTAGAAGCCGTAGGACGGATTTCGCCTATGATGTCTATTCCCCATGCTGCAAATGGCCATGGAGATGTTAAGTTATGTAACTCTGAAACTGGCACATGCCTCAAATTCGCGTACTGTTGGCATAACTGGCATTGCTTCACAAATTTTGAACAATCTGTATCCATTGTGAGCCAATAAAACCCTTGGCGCATGATCTTCTTTGCTAAGGCTAAGCCATTCATGTGAGCTCCACAAACCCCGGCATGAACTTCTTCCATAACTCTTTTAGCTTCTTTCTCTGCTAGACATCTTAACTGGATACCATCAGCTTGCCTTTTGTATAAAGTGCCATTAACACTGATGAATTGAGTGGATAACTTCCTGATCATTCTTTGGTCCTTCTCAGTGGCTTCCTCTGGAAAGACTGATCTCTCTAAATAATTCTGAATGTCATAATACCATGGATTTCCATCAATGGCCTCAATGTCCATCACCTGTTCAGCTTCAAAGCAAGGTCTTTCCGAACTATAAATCAGCACGGGTTTCATCGCAACTCCTGTTGGGTTGTCCCATATGGACACTAAAGTTGCTAGAGCATCAGCTAACTGATTTTCATCTCTGGGGATGAAGTGGAAAGTGCAAATCTCGAACTGGCTGCTCAACGTTCTCAAGTGCTTTACATAAGGCAGCAGCCTTTCTTCCTTGACTAACCACTCTCCTTTAATTTGATGA
Source organism: Excoecaria cochinchinensis (assembly GCA_947683425.1). NCBI lineage: Eukaryota > Viridiplantae > Streptophyta > Magnoliopsida > Malpighiales > Euphorbiaceae > Excoecaria > Excoecaria cochinchinensis. Next base: position 12,332,428 of record CANTUQ010000043.1, read on the forward strand.
ATTACCAAGGAGGAATCCCCAAATACTTCTGCGGTCTTTGCCCCCAGAGCAAGCAATGCTTCCAATCCAAAGATGCAAGCTTCGTATTCTGCTTCATTATTGGTAGCCTTATACCTCAGCTTCTTAGCCAATGGTAACCTTTCACCATCTGTGGTCGTAAGAATAACTCCCACGCCTGCTCCCTTATTATTGACTGCTCCATCAAAGAATAATTGCCACCCTTGTACTGTTATGGCCGTGACATCTTCATCTGGGAAGTTGTATTCAAACTGATCTCCCTCAATAGGATGCTCGGCTAAGAACTCCGCTACAGCTCTTCCCTTAATGGTTTTCCTGGTTATGTACTCAATGTCAAATTCCTGCAATAGCAGTAACCATCTTCCCATCTTCCCTAGTAGAGAGGGTGCTTCTTGGAGGTATCTGAGCGGATTATGTTTGGCAACCGTTTGTACCTTGAAGGAATGAAAGTAGTGTCGCAACTTCTTAGAAGCCCAGATAACCGCTAAACAAATCTTTTCCACCTCTACATATTTGGCTTCGTAAGGCAGGAATTTCTTGCTAAGATAGTAAACGGCAAACTCTACACCAAAATCGTCTTCCTGAGACATCATAGCACCCACTGAGTTATCTTCCACAGCCAGGTACAGGATTAATGGTTTGGCACGGCGTGGTGGTCTTAACACTGGAGGATTTAGCAGATAGTCCTTAATGGTGTCAAAGGCCAGTTGACAGTCATCGTTCCATAGCACCGGCTGATTCTTCCTAAGAAGCTTGAAAATAGGCTCACATACCGAAGCTAGCTTGGCAATAAATCGACTGATGTACTGAAGCTTTCCTAGGAAACTTCTGACGTCCTTCTCCTTCTGGGGCACTGGCATCTCTCTTATGGCTTTGACCTTATCGGGATCTACCTCGATTCCCCTCTGGCTTACCACATGGCCTAACAACTTTCCTGATGTAACTCCAAAAATGCACTTCTTGGGATTGAGTCGCAGATCATACTTGCTAATCCTTTGAAAGAACTTTTCTAATGCCTCAAAGTGACCTTCCCTGGTAGCCGACTTAATCATCATGTCGTCGACGTACACCTCCACTTCTTTGTGGATTAAGTCATTGAGAACCTTGGTTGCCATCCTCTGATAGGTTGCTCCTGCATTCTTCAACCCAAAAGGCATAACCCGATAGGCATATGTCCCCCACTCGGTGATAAAGGCTGTCTTGATCCAGTCCACTATCTTGTTAAGAATTTGATTGTACCCTGCGTATCCATCCACAAAGTTATACATCATACAAGCAGCAGCACTATCTACTAGCACATCAATATGAGGCAGTGGGAAATCATCTTTAGGGCAAGCTTTGTTCAGGTCTCGATAGTCGACGCATACTCGAACCTTACCGTCTTTCTTAGCTACAGGAACCACATTAGCTAACCATGTTGGGTATTGAACCTCTATCAGGAACTTGGCCTCAATCTGCTTATGGATCTCCTCTTTCACTTTCTGTGCCCATTCTGGCCTAAGCCTCCGAAGCTTTTGCTTGACTGGTTTAAACTCTGGGTAAGTTGGGATGGCATGTTCGGCAACATCTCGATCTATTCCCGGCATATCCTCGTAGGTCCAGGCAAAGACTTTTTCATATTTTTTTAATATTCTCTCAAATTTTATTCTCTCTTCAGGAGTTATGTCTGATGCTAGCAAAATTTCCTTTGGATTTTCCAAAGTTCCGAGATTAAATGCAGTTGTGCCAGTTGAATTAATATCAAAAATGAATGCATCATGCTTATGATCATGCGAAATGAAATCATCAGAAACATCACACAAGTAAGCAAAGTTGTTCATCTCATTAACATAATCAGAAACATTAACATTGTTCTCAAAGAGTTCTGGTATAAAAAGAGAATCTAAATAACTATCAACTTCAGTCGATGCGGATGCTGCAGATGACTGTGCTTTGGCTTCTTGATTTGGTGAAATCTTGAGATCCTCAATCTTCGGCTCTGGTTCCACTATCTTCTCCTTCCCTTTGAGCTTAGTGGCTAATAGCTTATCAGTGACGATCTCTTCAGGCTCATCCCTGTCCCATATGCTGCATTGGGTCATAATCTCTTCATCCCAAAAGTTCTCTACAGCTTTAACAACTCCGATCTCCCAATCAAAGACATCGTTAAAAATTTCAAATCCGGGGATAATCTTCCCATCTACCCATTGCGGTTCTTCTTCTCCAGTGTAGGCACAAACCGATGATGATAGCACAAAGCTCTCCGAAATATGGGGAATCTTCCCTGACCCTTTCTTCTTACCATATTCTCCTTTGTAGCCCAACCCCTTTCGATCTTTTTGACCATGTGTAGTGATAGCATTCTGCAGCCCTTGTGACTCTTTTCCCAACCCAGCCCCTGGGAGGAAGTGCATCTTCTTCAGCATATTCACCACTTGAGGGCTACCTTCTAGGTTTTGCTCTTCTCCGATCATCGATACATGAAAGCCACTGAATGGCTGATTAGAGATCTCCAAGGCAGACACTTGGTTCTCTCTTGCTGCTTTAATGGTCACTACTTCTCCTTCATGGGGTATTTTAATTATCTGGTGTAATGTGGATGGTACTCCCCCTAACTTGTGGAACCACGATCTACCAAGCAGAGCTGAGAAGTTTGCTGGAATCGGCAAGACCACAAAATCTGTTTCTGTCTCAATGGGCCCTGTCTTTACCAAAGCTTTGAAAATTCCTGATGCTTGCCTCCTGGAGTTATCATAGGCAGTGATGGTCAGGTCAGATTTGCTTAACATACTCTCATCCATCCCAAAGGCCTGAAGTGCCACCAAAGGGCAGACATTTATCGATGACCCGTCATCAACCATGACACAAGCGGTGTGTTTACCATTGATCTGATCCTTGATGTACAATGGTCGGTTGTGGTTACGACCCTCTGTTGGTAGGTCTGCATCAGAAAAAACCAACTTCTCCCCGGATCCCCCCTTTACAAGGTCTAACAGCTCAGATGGGGAGATTGTAGTTGCTACAGTTGATATACTCAATGCTTCGACTAACTTCTGTCGGTGCGAGGGGGACTGTCTCAAGAGGTCCCAAATAGATATCTGAGCCGTGGTCTTTTTCAGTTGCTTCACTATTGAATTTTCTTCCGGCTCTTTCTCTGCGATTGCTTGTGCTGGGTCCTGCTGCTTCTCGGCTTCTGGAATGACCCTCCCACTTCTTGTTACTGCTTCTACTCTTTCTTCTTCCTCTGAATCCCACGGATCCGTAAATTCTCCATTTTTCTCATTTTCATCATCTCCACTCTCACTAGTGGACCAACAGTCTATTGCTGCCACGGAAATCCCTTCTTCATTCACTGCAGGGCGAGTAATAGCAACATACTCATTTCCATATAGGTCTTGCATCACATACCATTCTGGTAGGCTCGATCCGATCATAAAGACTGGAGGTGGCACTGTGTTATAACCAGACTTCTTCTTGCTTTCTCTCTGCTCAGGATCGGTGATCTGCTTGTTGTCAATTAGATCTTGGACCCGATGTCTTAGCGTTATACACTCATCCGTCAAATGCCCGGTATGTTGGTGGAATGCGCAGTATTCATTCTCTTTGTGCCCTGGCTGCCCTTGGGCCTTGGCCGGTTTAGGTGATAGGGGCCGCAATTTTCCTTCTTTTATTAGCCTCTTCAGCACCCATGATAAAGGCTTACCCAAATTGGAGAAATACCTCTGACTTACGCCAGTTGCAGACACCTCGGCAGTCTTCCCAACTCTGTTACCACTGCTTGAACCTACTGGTTTGGCCGTCCCCTGATTGCTGTATCCCCTCCGGGCATAGGACTCACTATTTGCCCTCTTGGATAAATATTCTCCTTCCGCTTCTATGGCAATGTCCTTCAAAGACTCCCAATCCTTGAGTCCCTTCATTTTCAGTCCCTCTCTTAAATAAGGGCTGGCATTTCGAATGAATAGCCGGATCTGATCAGAAGTGTCTGGTTTGCGTTTCATCTCCATAACCCGGTTTCTCCACCGAGTAAGGTACTCGTGGAAGGACTCCCCAGCCTTCTGCTGTAACAACTCGAGATCTTTCAAAGTGACCTCCATCCGGGTACTGCAATCGTACTGCTTAAGGAACTCTTCAGTCAACAAGTCCCAGTCCTCCTTGGGTCTCCTGTCAAGCCCATGGTACCAATCAATAGCAGCTCCTGTGAGACTCAAGCAGAAATATTCTATCTTCTGCTTTCTTGTTAAGGTCGTTCCCTTCATGACTAGCGAGTATTGCTTCATGTGTGCGGCAGGGTCAGAGGTTCCATCAAATTTGGGAATGTCCGGCATCTTAAAATTCTGGGGAATCAGGTCATCCCCATCCAGCTCTCGGTCTTCTGGGTTCATTCCTTTTCCCACGGGCATCATCCTTGCCATGACCTCAAATCTCTCTTCCATTTTCCTCCACATTGCCTCATCTAGTTTTGGCGACTTCTCTTTAGCTACTGCATGCTCCTCATGCTCATCTCCCCCAAACTCAACTTCAGACCTGGGGCCTTCTCTGCGCTCAATGGGTGCGGGTACTCTTTGCTCAATAATAGGTGGGTCAACCACTGGTTGGTTAACCGCAGCAGGACGTTCTTCTCTAACAACCTCTTGTTCAGCTGATACTCGGACAGGAATAGCAGCAGCTTGTTGCCCAGCTATGGAGGCGGCAAGATTGCCCATCATTGCAATCATTCGGGCTTCAAATTCCTCCATTCTCTTTCCTACCTCCTCGATGATTATTGCCCGAGTTGCATCAGACTCATTTGATGGATTAGCCATACTTACTTCTGTTGATGATTCGGAAGAAAACCCCACACTTCCTTCTAAGACTGACTCTGAACTCTGATCTGACACTAACTCAGTTAACCCCAAAAGCGGCGCCCTTCTTAACCGTCCGTCGGGACCTCTAGACCACCCAGGAGAATCTATGATGGCTGAAGTTCAAAAATTGTTAAGATGATGCATGATTAAAATGCAATGCATGCTCATGCTGATGCAACATAGACAAACACATGCAAGCAGATAGATCCTTCCAACCTTGTATCTCCCACACACGTGGTAGTGCGGTCTTTTTCCTAGGTGGGCTTGATCCATGGATTAACGTGGAATCCAATGGACACGTATGGTGCGCGATAAAAAACCGGCAGCATAACAGCTCCTATCTAATGTACATACGTATGGGTGTTTGGCAATTATGTATTTAAACAATTCAACTTAACTAAGATGGGCCCACCGGGGCATGAAAGCCTTTGATGAAGACCATTTAATTAAATTGGTTTCGTTTAATATATGATGGCCCATATAGCAAGCATAGTATTACGGTACATTTCACCTAGTGGAAGTATCTATTGCCATTACATGAGCTTTGGACAAAGAAGATGTTACTTTAAGGCTACCCAAGCATGATCCCTGCCGACGGGTCTAGCTCTTCACAAGCATAGCGACCAGTCGGGTCGTCATTTTGATATACCATTAAGGTACGTGGCTTGGGCTGGTGATTATCCTTAACACTTCCCCAAATTGAGTGAAAATGAGGAGGTGCTTCAGGAACGCACCGGGGCTAAAAGAGGGACCAAACTAACTTAATCTAAAGCTCTAATGAGATGATATGCAATTTTGAGATAAAGCGAATTTATGAATTAAATTTTAACCATAAATGTTAAACGAGGTATTTTCAAATTGAAATCTCGAACCATATCGTCCCCAGCGGAGTCGCCACTGTGACGCGCGCCGGATCCCGAGCGCCGCCCCTATGACCGCCCGCTTGAGGGCGATCGGGCATTTGCGGGTCCGTTGGCATCTTGCAATAAATCGCAAGTGCGTCTATGTTGGGCAACAAAGAGGTATCATGGAGTCGCCACCCAATAGAACATTGGGAAAGTTACTCTCGCCTCGGAGAGCCTAAGACTGCGCTTAATATCCATGTTGGGCCATGAGGCCTAGGATTAGCGCTAAAGTCTCGTGACCCAAGAAGTATTTTGGAGGATAACCTCTAACCTCTCGAGCCCAAAGACCAGAGCTGGGTCCGGGATTTCTCATCTATTTCTACCTCGATTAATTTATGATTGAATTTTAATTGTCATTAATTCGCTCTCTCTCCACACAATGCAATTAATTTAAGGCGCATTTACTCATTTTAGAAAAACCATAAATTAGCGAGTAAAGCAATGAATTACAATAATACAAGGAGCGGAATACAACTCCCATTTAAAAGTGCAAACATACATAAAACCGGGGAATTTTATTAATTATGAGGACTTTGGTCCCCGCATGCACAATTAAAGAAAATATTCTGGATGTGATGATTTTATTTGGGATGAAAATTAGGACATTGGTCCCATTTTATTATGAAAAATCTAAATTAATTTAGTAAGAAATATTTTTATGATCTTTATTTAGGTGCGCATAGGAAAACATTTTATTCAATGAATATATACAAGGAAATTAAAAATATAAACGAAATGAGAATTAGAAATGTATAAAGGAAATACCAAACCCCGCAACTCCTCCTTCATGTGCATGGATGCTCAAATGAGAATAAAACAATGATTTGCAACCAAAAATCAAAAAGAAATTCATGTTAGTGATTAGGCCAATGAAATAATACAACATAAAAGGTAATATGCACAATGACCATATAACATGCATAAGATACTATAACATGCATAAAAATAATTATGATGCAATTTAACATGCATAAAGTGATTAAGATGCAATTTAACATGCATAAGGTGATGAAGTATCATGGCATATGCAACTTATTAATAATAGTTATTAACATACATGGAAGATTAGTGACAATCAATTTTATTATAGTTAAGACATGAATAAATGTGTAACATGAGAATAATTCCACTTAACATGCATAACTAGCATAAAATAATGACTATAACACTCATACATGCCAAAGAAAGCATAATAATAAACATGATATAGCATTAAGAAATTAAAGGTATTTATAACCTAAAACATGCATAATTACATGAACAAAGAATAATTTGACATGAAAAAAAAAGATTAATAGAATTTAAAAAGCTTATTTGTTATATGAATAATTGAAGATAAAATAAAAAAATAAGAAGAAGAATATGGAGACTAAGAGAATTTACATGTTTGATATGTTAATTGGAAGCCAAAATAAATGAAATTAACAAGAGAATTAAGGAGCAAAGCCAAGAATAATTACCCTCAAATTCAGTTTTGAAGAATTGAAGATAGAAGTGTTGAATTCCTTGTCTTCTCTTGTGAAAATCCTTTGAAAATAGCTTGAAAACTTGAAGAAAAGCTCTTGGAAACAAGTGTGTAAGATGGATTTTTTTCTCTCAACTCAAAGCTCCAAAATTCAGTCTTTTTCCTCCAAAATGTTCCTCATTCGTCCTCCCTCTGTTTTGAATTTTTCTAGTGTTTTTAATCATCAAAAACTACCCAAAAACCACCAAAAACCGTCCAAAAACGGTTGAAAATCGAGTGGGGGTCGAAAAGTGGGCGAAATGGGCGAAGTGGGGCGTCAATCGTGCGCCTCGCGCACTTTTCCGCGCGGATGCGCGGAGCGAGCGACGCCCAAGGCGTCGTGCGCGCAGAGCTACCGACGCCCAGGGCGTCGGCCGCGCGGAGCGCACGCTCCGCGCACGGACATTCGCGACGGCCCCTGGCCGTCGCCCTTCCGTCGCGAATCTTTTCCCCCATTTTCCATTTTTCCTACTTTCTTCACTTTTTCATCATTTTTCACCCTTTTTTTTTTTTTTTTTTAAATACCCTCAACCTAAAACACACTTTTTCTTCTTCAAAATAATTTAAAAAAATATTTTTAAAATATTTTTAAAATACCCTTTTTACTCACCGAAAAGACAAGGAAAATCACTTCTGAGCTCCAATCTTTTTGCCTATAAGCCGGCATAGCTAAATTTCATTATCGGGTAATCCTGATCAAGGCTACTCGGGACCCGGTGTCTACAGATACCCATTATCCGTATATTCGAATTGTAGGCAAGACTAAACTAATAAGAGTAATGAGTGAACAATGTGTTATATGACTAAATAATTGTGGATTCGATGTGAATGCATACACCATCGCAATGAAGATTACTATACATGAGTTGAACTATTTAATTATATGAATATAGAATATGCATTTATATGATACACGAATCTTGTTAAACTGAATTGATTGGTATTATGCTTGTAATATGATATATCTTATAATTGTGTAATTATTGTATTGTATGCCATATATATATATATATGTGTGTGTATATGTTGTTTCCCCACAAAGCATTATCGCTTAGCACGGGTTTGCTAATATGTGTAGGTACAGACGCGAGGTGATCGTGAAGGACGAATCCGCATTGCCAACCGGTCAACACTAGGAGTACTTAGAGTGTAGGTTTTGGGATTTGGGCAATGAGTTTTGTATACATAATGTTTAATCCTTTTGTATCAAGCAATATGTACGGATGTAATAACTAAGTATCATTTCAATATGTGCGTGATATGTATATAAGTATGTGAATGTGTGAGTGCTATCATGTGATATCTGCTACATGTGAATGCGTGAGTTATGAAATTTAATTGTACAGGTTTTAGCATGCGTGTATGGTAATGTTATGTGCATGTGTTTGCTGTGTGGCGATCGTTCTCGACTGCCTCAGCTGAGCTATTCCAGTGGTTGAGAATGGGCATCACAGGGAGGACTAGAGGTGGTCAGTGTATCCTTACATACTGGAGGATCAATGTCCCACCAGGACCATGCACACAGACTTGTAAGTATTTAAACCTTCCTCTTATATTTTGATTTAAGTGCTAATTCAATCCAATTATATTTCAATGTTATTAGATGTACGAATTTATAATGAAATTATATGTATATTATGGAGAATGATAATTTTATAAATGTCTGTTGCTATGAATTGCTGGCTTGTTGAGAAATATTTTTGTTTAACAGGGGTAAATATCAAATAAATAGAGGAAACTCAGTTGAAATTTTTATAAATTATAGTTAAATTATAACACTTTATTTGTTTATATGAAACACCTTTGGGCAGGAGGCCTACACCACATGAGGTATTTGTGCACACCTACACACAGAAGCATAACAGTGTGACATTCGTCAACATCCGATCCAGACAAGCTTATGTATATTAAATTTATACTTCACTATTATTTTGATGTATCATATTAGTTAAAAATTAACACTAACTAATATAAATATTTTGTTTTATGATAGGAGCAAGTACAAGAGACTCTTCAACGACAAACACAAAATTCTAAAAATGTTGATGAGAGTCAAACCTTTTATGACGCAGTTGGTGGTAGGGACCGCCATGGATGGGTTTTCAGGTTAGGTTCTTTTACGAACTCCTGCTATTTGCAATACAACTGCCTCTAGTAGCCAGTCCACATCCAATTAGAGAGTAATTCAACTTGAGAATACAATAGAGATACTGGCAACTCAATTACAACAGTCAATGGACTACATATCTCAACTTCCTAATGAGATGGATGAGTTGAAGGAGAGAGGCAGCCCTTCATCACATCAGTCTGTTCACCAATTGCTTATTTAGGGATTGATCAAGTATTTTTCATTATTTAAGTTAATTATACGTTATTGTTATGCTTTTACCATATTTATTTGATATAATTGATACATTTTCAATTATATTATTTTTGTCCACTATAATTTTTATACTATATTACCATTGATGATTCTATCATTTAAAAATTAAATATAAATTAAAAAAAATAATGTAGTAACTTTCTCGATGGAATGGTAGATGCCGTCGATAAATTTATCAACGGAATGCTTTTCTTTGTAGGTAATTTTACCGACGAAATGCTCCTTTTTGTAGGTAAAGTTACCGACAAAATATTCCATTCTATAGGTAAAATTACCGACAGAACAATTAATTCTATCGTAACTTTTGCGAATGGAGCAATTATTTTCGTCGTAACGTTTGTGACGGAACAATTATTTCCATTGTAACTGTTGCCGACGAAAAAGTTATTTCGTCATAACTATTGTTCATAAAACCATTATTTCCATCGTAACTATTACTGACAGAAAGTAATTTTTCATTGCAAAAGTTAATGACTGAATGCTTCTTTCTGTCAAAAACTTTTTCGACGGTCAAATATTTTTTGTCGAGAAATTTACCAATGACTATTTCTTCAATAACTTTATCCGTCAATAATTTTCGTCGGTAATCTTGTTTCTCGACGAAAAATAGTTACTTTCCATTAGCAACCGCTAATTTTCTTGTAGTGGTATAAAATGAGAAAAAAATGACCATGGTTAAAAAGTCAAGTGCTCGAACATCACTTAGACAGGTTCATAAGGAGCGTACTGAGAAGACCATTTTTTTCTAAATCGGTTCTACTTTTAGAGATAGTTAGGTGAAGGTCTCTTAGCCTTCGAACTTTGTCGCTTCACGATGGTCAAAGGATTCGTATCTCATCATTGGCGATCAGTCTTGAGATGCATCTTTGGGCATCACATGATAGGTATAATAGAGTCACCATTTGATAAAACATTGGGATAATGATCTGGCTTTATAAGGTCAAACTGAGAGAAGGTTTCAAAACTTCACTCTTATTCATACCCTTAGTTAATATAACATTCGTAGACCTTTAGGTTAATGATTTTATCCCTTTTCTAATGTGTTTATCATGGCAAGAAAACATAAGGTGCACTCAATCACGTCAAAAAGCTATAAAATATGGCATCAAAATACATACTAAATTAAATAAGCATCTATAAATAGGGTTATTCATAGAGCTTATTTGGTGAGGACATTGGTCCTGGCATGCTACTATGAAAAAGAATTCATTGCAACTTTTATTAGCTGAAACTAAGGACATTCATCCCATTTTATTAAGAATAATCCAAATTATTTAATTATGTATAAAATATTTTGCATTATTAAAAGCTTATTGTTTACATGTGATTTTTGGGCAGGAAATAGAACATCGGTCCAGTTTTATTAACTGGAGATCCGATTACACGATATAATTTTTTTTGTGTTGTTTTTCTATTAATCAGACAAAAACCCTTTTCATTACATCAAGTATGCAAAAGAGGTAAAAAGATAGAAAAAGCAAGCCTAATTTACCCTAAGGGCCACATAGCACGTAGATCGATATAGAAAAGCATGCATGGAGAATAAAACATGCAAAAAGGACTAAAGAAAAGCTTAAAGATTGAGAAAACAAACTTGCCAGCACAAGACTACTGAGTTATGGCCAAAAGGTTGAGTCACACTCTTGATAAGTGAGTCACGGTAGTAAGTTATAGGTGTGACTAGTAAGGTTGAGTCACACCCATGACAAGTAAGTCACGACCATGACTAGTGACTCACACCCATAACTGCAAAGTTATGGGTGTGAGTCACCTGGTCTCTAAATTCAAAGGGAGAAGACTAGTTCCGGCCATGACTCACTCATTTCGAACCACTGACACTTTTTCTTCCTCCTTGTTCTCTTGACTGCCTACAAATACAAACACAATAAACTCAAAGGGACCTAAAAGGCCAAAATATAGTCTTAAAACAAAGCTCTTAAGGTTTTAAGATGAAACAAAACAAAAAACCAGTTTGAAAACTCAAAATTTAACTCACAGCCGATATGCTTTTACCAAACGGTAAATATCCACAAGTGAATTTCACAATCTAAGTCTACTAGAAAACACCTAAGTGAGCAAGTTTACAACATTCAAGAGTGAATGTATAATTGTACTCAAGAGCAAACTAAGGCAAAAGGAAGAAAAGCTTTATAAATTTACATTTAGTGTCCTTTTCCTTTATAGATAATGAAGCTTCAAGATCTAAGATCTCTCCCTAACTCCAATGATGGAAATGCAAGCTCGAAAACAAAAATTTTGGAGCTTTTGGAACTTCAAAAGGCTATATGTAACAACCCAAAAAGGGCCTAGTCGGAATATGTGTGGTAAGTCGGTAAATTAGGGGTATTTCACTAAATTGAGCAAGAGAAGAATTTGGATAATAAGGATTTATTGCAAAGAAATTAATTAATTAAGTGAAGAAGAGGAATTATTAAGTGTGCTTGTAGTGTATGGTGTTAGGATGTAAGTGGGTTAAGGGATTTTATTGTGTGGTTTATGTTTGTATGGTGCCTTGGATGTAAGTGGTTTATTAGAAATTATATGGTGTGAGTCAAGTTTGGTGCCTTGGAGATATTTTTGTAAGAGATGCTTGTGTGTGTTTTGTGTATGGTGCAATGTATGAGTAAGTCAAGATAGTGGATTTTGGTCCAATGGGAGAGTGACACATGGCTTTGGGTTGGTGAACATTAAATGAAAAGGAAGAGAGAGGTAGGGAGGGCAGAATTGGATGAAGCTTCCCGTAGAAGCTGCCCTCTTCCCTTGCTATTCCATTTTCCCGTCCCTTCTCTCTCTCTTGCTTCCATTTTCTGCTCTCATCTCCTTTCTCTTGTGTTCTCCTTGAGCTTGAGTTGGAATTCTGAGTTTTGAGCTGAGTTCAAGAGGTAAGATCATGGGTTTTTGTGGCTTTTTCTTCTTCTTCTTTTTCTCCCGCATTTTCTGGATTTTGAATGGGGTTTTCATGGTTTGATTTTGTGTTTTGGCTAGGTTTTGTACAAGAATCGGAAGAAGGAAGAAAGAGAAAAGGGAAAGAGAAGGTGAGATCGTAAGAGGGCCAAGTTGAAGCTGCAATTTCAGGTTTGGGAGCTGAGTTTGTGGATTATGTTTTTCCCCTAATTCCTCCTTGGATCAATTCTATTTTATGATTGCATGTCATTAGTAACCTTGAGTGTTTTGTTTGGATGATTGCATGTTTAGATTAAGTAGTGATTCTGAGTTAATTGTTAGTGATAAATTGGTGTTTGCTTGTGTATTTGAAGAACATGAGCATTTAAGAAGAATGAATTTTGAGTTTGGTTTGAGTGAATTCTTGAAGAGTGGTCGTTGATTATTGTATAAGAATGTGTTTATGTGGCCTTGAGAATGATGCGGCGATGTACTAGAGGCTTGAGGTAAGTGTTTGTGCATGGTTGAATGAATGTATGAAGGGTTGTGTTGTGAAGAGAGTAGGAAAACTGCAGATCTGGGCAATTCTGGGTTCTGTCGCGATCGCGACAGAATGCGGATTGGTCCCTAGTGGCTGGAGAGCCCTCTGTCAGGACCGCAACATTTTCGCGAGCGCGATAGAGAGCTCGGTAGTCGAGTCCTCCGTACGAGCATGCTGCCGAGCGTGCGCGCGAGGAGGAAGGAACTTGTCTCTGTCGCGACCGCGACAGAGCTCGGTTGTGTGAGTCTGCCGTGCATGCTTCGTCGCGAGCGCGCCTCCTGGTGCGAGCTCGCGATGGGGTGCCCCGTGCTCTGTCGCGAGCGCGACACTATCGCGATCGCGACAGAGGCCCTTCCTGCTTGCCCTATTTTCTGAATGTGATTCTTTTGTCCCACTTTGCAGGGTTTCTCACTATTGCCTGGTTCATGATTGAGTTATGTCTTGTTGACCTTTTTATACTCGTGTCGTTGTAGTGAATTAATATGATGTTGGGATTTTTGCTTTGAGTTTTGTATAGTAAGTGCTGTGATTAAGTGCGAGTTGTCGAGCCTGAAGTGTCAAGGTAGTGGATAATTAAGCATGCTTAAGAAGGGTTTGTGAGTGCAGCTGCTCGTGTCCGCCCCGTTTGGGCGAAGCGGTCGACCTCCGAGATGGTCATCTTCCGTGTAGTGATAAAATGTTTTGAGTCTCCCTCGCTCCCTTCGAGTATTAAAACTGTTTTTGAGGCTTCGGTCTCCCGTACCGTGTTCCCGTATCCTCCACCATTGATTTCAGGCTATTATGTGAGTTGTCTGGTATTGGTGTAGTGGAATGTTCTGATTATTGCGTGATTCTGATTATGATTATTGCTTCATGCTTTCTGTTTCAATTTTATTTTCATATAGTGACTCTTGATCTGTGCATATATTTCTGTTCTCTGGTAGTTAGTAAATTCTGTATGTTAGTGCTTAATATCTTGTATAGTGTTCTGTTGTGTTTTGTTCCTCCCCACTAAGCGTTATCGCTTAGCACGGGTTCTTTTCCCGTGTAGGTGGCAAGGTTTTGAATTCTTGTTTGAGTTTCGAGTCGCGCATCTGCAGGCTGGCCACATAGGAGTAGAGTTATTTGTTTTTGTCTCCTCCTGTAATTCTTTTTGTATGTAGTATTTTTGTATAGTGGCTTATGTAGCTTTTTGTAAAGGAATGATGTAATCTTTTGGGATTGTATATAACTCTATATCTTGATTATATGAGATTTATATTTTGCCTTTGTTATTATTGTTAGTGAATGCTTTCGCTCAGTATAGGTATCTCTGTATGTATGTTGTGAGTGAGCGTCGTGTAGCGCGCCCGCCGGCACCCTTCCAACGGGGGCAGCGGTGGGGGTGTTACAGTTTATGGTATTAGAGCGCCGATTTAGGCGGTTTTGGTTATCTTTGTTTGTTACGTGTCGAGTCTTTACATGAGCATTGGTTTTGTGTCGTGGCCTAATGCAGATGTGTCTTGTCTTTTGTAGTGTCTAGATGGAGTCTGATCCAAGTGAGAACGTGGGTGAGACGGCTGGTAGTGCAAGTGTAGTGAGAGGCGAGCAACCTGCTCCACAGCGTCAGCAAGAAGAGATTCCCGGTATGGGTTTTAGTCATGAGAATCCAGTTCTAGTGCAAGGTTTGCTTCAATTAGTAGAGAGGTTGACTTCTCCTAAGGCTCCGACCGAGTTATTAAGAAAGAGAGGAGTAGAAGACTTTCATGGGACTGCTTTAGACCAATCTGATGTGGCCGAGTTTTGGCTTAAGTGGGTAGGCCGGATTTTGCAAGAGATTAGATGTCCCGCAGATCAGAGGGTGCTTTGTGCAGTGTCGTTGCTACAAGGGTTAGCGTACGATTGGTGGGAACTTGTGATGCATAATCCTCAGCGACCAGCCGAGTTGACATGGGAATTCATCAAGCAAGAATTTGAGCAAAAGTATGTGACAAAGGCATATCGAGAAGCTAAGTGGAGAGAGTTCATCAGTCTGAAGAAACGGGGTATGACCGTAAGTGATTACCAGAAGGAATTCAGCCGGTTAAGTAATTATGTGCCTGAGCAGTTGTTGACGGATGAGTTTAGATGTAGACACTTTCAAGAGGGATTGCGTGAGGTGGTCAGAGGTCCTTTATCTGCAATGTCAGTCATGCAACTAGTGGGGTAATATCAGTTAGTGGCAGCGGCGATTAAGTTAGAGGAATCCGAGTTAATCAAAAAGAGAATCGAGAACAAGAGGAAAGCACCGGATGGTGGGATTGGAAGTGGTAAAAAGTCGGGAGGTGTCCCGAGTGGCCAAGGTGTGAAGAGTTTGGTTCTGGTATGTTCGAAAGTCGGTAGTGTCGCGCCACCCTCTAGTAAGGGAAGTGTGATTCCGGAGTGCGAGCATTGTCAGAAGCGCCATTGGGGCGAGTCCAGAAGGATTTCTGGAGCATGTTTCAGATGTGGCAGTCAAGAGCATATGGTTGCAAATTGTTCGGATCGAAGAGAGCTTCAGGGTCAACCTGAGAGTAGAGCCAGTGGTTAGAGAGCAAGAGGAAATCAGAGTGGTAGAGGCAGTGGACGTCCTTTGCAAGCGCCGTCAGAGATAGTGCAAAAGCCGCCAACTAAAGAAGTGTATGTGCGCCCGCGAGTATATGCCATGCTAGGAGAGGATGCAGCGGATCGAGCAAGACTGTAAGCATCGTGTCCCGAGGCGGTCTGGATTAGAGATTACTCGATGAGGAATCAACGTCCGAGTCCATACAAATGGTTGAGATTCGGAGGTTTTGGTCCCCTGCTTCACGAGAAATGTGTTCTTTCAGTCTTCGTAGGAAAGAGGGAGGAAACAGGGATCCTTTTTGGGTCAAAAGGTGTATTTTGTGTTAAACGTCGCTCGCTGCGGGTCACCGATGGCCCATGTGATTTTTCGACGCCCGTCGGAGGGACCTGATTTTCTGGAGCACGCAACCTTATTTCCCGGAACACGCGACCTTTTCGACGCCCGTCAGTCAGAGTTACAGGCCCGTCGATTAAATCCTTGTGTCAGTAGGATTGAACCGACGCCCGTCGGTCATCCCTGGCCTATAAAAGGTTTCATTTCCCACCTAAAAAGGGGTTGGAGAAATTTCTAAAGGGGAAACTCTGTCAAAATTAACACTTGTTTTCTCTCTCTTCCAACAAACACAAATCTTAAGAAATCTCTTTTAGTTTAAGAATCAAACCATTAAAAAGGAGCTAAATCTAATTAGTTTTCCTAAGGCTTTGATTCCAAAATTCAGTCTTTTGAACCAGTCAAGGGATAAATAGGCCAGCCGGTCCCAATAGTAGCACCAGAAGAACGGTTGAGGTGTCTGCTACTGACGCAACTACCCCGAGGAAGTTTTCGAACTTAGGAAGACCATTGTCTTGGGTTTTAAGAAGGTTGATGAAAGAAGGGAAGTTGCAGCCATTGCCTCCCAGGCCTGCTATAACGCAAGGGACGCTGGGGCATAAAGATAATGAGTACTGTGCCTTTCATCAGCATATGGGCCATTTAACGGATAATTGTAAAGCGCTGAGGCACTCAATCCAGGATTTGATTGACAGCAAACAAATCACTGACCCCGAGCGGAGAGAGGAGAAAAAGAAGCCTAGCTATAATGCTGTCCCGCTACCTGTCTTCATGATTAGATCAAGCCTACCAGAATGGTACGTGCTGCAGGACTTGTATGGGAATGAGTTTGTTGCTGTTACTCACCCTGAGGCCAAGGGGGAAAGGATATCTGTAGCGACAAATGATTGTTGGTCTAGTAGCAAAAGCGGTGAAGAAAATGAGGAGGAAGTTGAAATATCTTTGGATCTGTGGAAGTCAGATGAAGAGGGAAAAGTAGTGGGAGTTGTAACAAGAAGTGGAAGAGTAGTCCCAGAGATAGAAAGGCCACCAAAACCAGTGCAGGCGCCAACAGAGAAAGAGCTGGAAGAGAATCAGATAGTCAAACAGTTGAAGAAGACCACGGCTCAAATATCTATATGGGATCTTCTGAGGCAGTCCCCTTCTCATAGACAAAAGTTGGTAGAAGCTTTGACTGAGTCTACTGTGGCTACTACAATCTCTCCATCAGAATTGTTAGACCTTATAAAAGGGGGATCAGGAGAGAGATTAGTGTATTCTGATGCCGACTTTCCAGTTGAAGGCCGTAATCATAACCGACCGCTGTACATTAAGGCGTAAATCAGTGGCAAGCATACTGCTTGCGTTATGGTAGACGACGGGTCATCTATAAATGTTTGCCCTCTGGTGGCGCTTCAGGCTTTTGGTTTGGATGAGGGTATGCTTAGCGAGTCAGATTTGACTATTACAGCTTACGATAATTCTAGAAGGCAAGCTTCGGGGACGTTTAAGACTTTGGTCAAGGCTGGACCTATTGAAACGGAGACAGAATTTGTAGTTTTGCCCATTCCGGCCAACTTCTCGGCATTGCTTGGGAGGCCCTGGTTTCATAAACTAGGGGGAGTGTCGTCTACGCTACACCAGATGATAAAATGCCCACATGAAGGTGAGGTGGTAACCATTAAGGCGGCCAGGGATAATCAGGTATCGGCCCTAGAGATTGCTAATCAGCCATTCAGTGGTTTCACGTATCGGTAATAGGGGAAGAGCAGAGGTCATTGGATAGCCCTCCAGTTGTTAATATGATGAAGAGGATGCACTATCTCCCTGGGGCTGGTCTTAGTAGAAATTCGCAAGGGCCGCAATCCACAATCACTACGCGAGGTCAGAAAGATCGAAAGGGCTTGGGATACAAAGGCGGACTTGGCAAGAAGAAGACGACGAAAAAGATCCCTCACATTTCAGAAAGCTTTGTGCCCGCATCCTCAGTATGCGCTTACACTGGAGAAGATGAGCCACAGTGGGTGAATGGAAAGATTATCCCTAGATTTGAGATCTTTAGTGATGTTTTTGACTAGGATGTGGGAGTTATTAAAAAGGCTGAGGACTTCTGGGATGAGGAAGTTGTGACCCAATGCATTGCCTGGGGTAGGAATGAGCCCGAAGAGGTTGTCACGGAGAAGATGTTAGCTGCCAGGCTGAAAGGGAAGGGAAAAAATGGTAGAGTCAGGAATGAAGATTGGGGATTTGAAGATTTCCTCAGGGATAGCTAAAAGGCCTCTGCCAAGCCAAGAAGCCGAGGCACAAGCTGCTGCAGCTTCAACCTCAACAGAAGCTGAAGAAGATGCTAGCTTAGATTGTCTTTTTATTCTGGAACTTTTTAATGATGTAAATGACAATAATAATATTATTAGTAAGATGAATGATTTTGCTTATTTGTGCGATGTTTCCAATAATCTCAACATGCATGAACATGATCATATCCCATCCATTTTTGATATTGATTCCACTGACACCACGCCTTTTAATCTTGGAACCTCGGAAAATCCGAAGGAAATCTTAATAGCATCGAATACAACTCCTGATTCGAGAGAAAAATTCGAGAGAATAATAAAAAAAATATGAAAAAGTTTTTGCCTGGACCTACGACGACATGCCAGGAATTGATCGGAACATCGCAGAGCATGCTATTTCGATGTATCCGGACCATAAGCCGGTAAAACAGAAGTTGAGGAGGCTTAGGCCGGAATGGGAAAACAAGGTTAAAGAGGAGATTCGGCAGCAGATCAAAGCCAAATTCCTAGTTGAAGTGCAGTATCCTACATGGCTAGCAATTGTAGTCCCTATAGCCAAGAAGAACGGAAAGGTAAGGGTATGTGTAGATTATCGAGATCTGAACAAGGCCTGCCCTAAAGACGATTTCTTGCTACCCCACATTGACGTGTTGATAGATAGTGCCGCCAACTACGCGATGTACAGTTTTAGGGATGGTTATGTAGGCTACAACCAAATCCTTAACAAGATAGTCGATCGGATTAAAACAGCTTTCATCATGGAATGGGGTACCTATGCCTACAGAGTAATACCTTTCGGCCTAAAGAATGTAGGGGCTACGTACCAGAGAATGGCAATGAAGATCCTAAGCGACTTGATCCATAAGGAGGTGGAGGTGTACGTAGACGACATGATGGTCAAGTCAGCCACAAGGGAGGGCCATTTCGAAGCTTTAGAGAAGTTCTTCACTAGGATTGATAAGTATAGCCTGCGACTTAATCCCAAGAAGTGTTTCTTCGGAGTAACTTTAGGAAAGCTACTGGGGCATGTCGTCAGCCAGAGGGGAATTGAAATTGACCCGGAAAAGGTGAAGGCCATCAGAGAGATGCCCGTGCCACAAAAAGAGAAGGAGGTGAGAAGCTTCCTAGGCAAGCTACACTATGTCAGCCGATTCATTGCAAAGCTCACTTCGATATGCGAGCCAATCTTCAAGTTGCTCAGAAAGGATCAGCCTGTGGCTTAGAATGAAGACTGCCAGAGAGCTTTTGATAGCATCAGGGAATATCTGCTGAGTCTGCCAGTGCTGAGGCCACTGCAACCGATCAAGCCGCTTATCTTGTATCTGGTAGTGGAGGATGGTTCCGTGGGAGCCATGATGGCTCAGGAAGATGAGTTCGGGGTGGAATTCGCAGTTTACTATCTCAGCAAGAAGTTCTTGGCCTACGAGATAAAATATGCTAAAGTAGAGAAGATCTGCCTGGCAGTGATTTGGGCGTCAAAGAAGCTTAGGCACTACTTCCATTCGTACAGAGTTCAGGCAGTGGCAAAGCAGAATCCTTTGAGGTATTTGCAAGAAGCACCGTCTTTGCTTGGTAAGATGGGAAGGTGGTTTCTATTGCTACAAGAGTTCGATGTCGAATACATCACTCGCAAAACTATCAAGGGGCGAGCAGTAGCGGAGTTTCTTGCTGATTATCCCATTCAGGGCGACGCACCTGAATTCAATTTTCCTGATGAGAGCATAGCCACAATTTCTATCCAGGGATGGCATTTATATTTTAATGGGGCTGTAAATAATAAGGGGGTAGGAGTCGGAATCATTTTGACGACCCCAGATGATGAAAAGCTCCCGTTGGCCAAGAAGTTGAGGTACAGGGTCACCAACAATGAAGCTGAATATGAAGCGTGCACCTTCGGGTTAGAAGCCTTAGCTGCCTTGGGGGCAAAGAATGTAGAGTTTTTTGGTGACTCATCCTTGGTAATTAGCCAAATCCGGGGTGAGTGGGCTGTAAAGGAAGAACGGTTGGTACCTTATGTTGAATATCTGAAGGAGCTATGTGGGCAGTTCGAGACCTGTACGTTCCGCTTCGTGCCGAGAGAGGAGAACTGTCTGGCTGATGCACTGGCAACTCTGGTGTCGATATGGGATAATCCTAAAGGGATAGCTATGAAGCCTATCCTGATTTCGAGTTTTGAGAGGCCCAGCTTTGAGATCAAACCAATAATGGAAGTAGAAGTAGCAGATGGAAAGCCATGGTACTTTGACATCATGAATTATTTGGAAAATGCGAGATTTTCAGAGGAAGCTACCAAGAAAGATCAGAAGATGATCCGAAGGCTATCCACTCAGTTCATATCCTTAGACGGGGTGTTATACAAAAGGCAGGCAGATGGTATCTAGCTTAGGTGCTTACACGAAAGGGAAGCCCAGAGGGTGATGGAAGAAACCCATGAAGGCATTTGTGGGGCTCATATGAATGGGTTAACCCTGGCGAAGAAGATCATAAGGCAAGGCTTCTATTGGCTTACGATGGACAACGATTGCTCAAAATATGTCAAGCAGTGCCAGCTATGCCAGCAGTACGCAGATTTAAGGCACTTGCCAGTGTCAGAGCTACACAGCCTAACATCACCTTGGCCGTTCGCTGCTTGGGGAATAGACATTATTGGAGAGATCTGCCCTACGGCATCCAATGGGCACAGATACATAATAGTTGCAATCGACTATTTTACAAAATGGGTAGAGGTGGAATCCTTCTAGAAGATCGACGCAAGAGACATGGCCAAGTTCATTGAAAGAAATCTGATCTGCAGATACGGCCTCCCACATAACATAGTGTCTGATAACGGGGTGCAGTTCATGGGGGAAACAAGGATGCTTCTTGAGAAGTACGAAATCAAGCACCATAAGTCCTCCCCCTATCGACCACAAGCTAATGGGGCAGTAGAGGCCGCCAATAAGAATATGAAGAAGATCCTAGCCAAGATGGTCCAAACCTACAAAGACTGGGCAGAGAAGCTACCCTTTGCACTGTGTGGTTACAGAACGACGATGAGGACATCTACGGGCGCTACGTCGTACTCTCTGGTTTATGGGATAGAGGCAGTGTTGCCAGTCGAGGTAGAGCTCAAATCGCTGAGAGTAGTCATGGAAGCTCAGATTCCGGAGGCCGAATGGGCACAACAGAGGTTACAGCATTTGAACTTATTGGATGAGAGTAGGCTGAAAGCTTACTATCATAATCAAATTTATCAGAAGAGGTTGGCCAGAACATTTGGGAAGAAGGTGAAAAGGCATCCGCTGAAGGAGGGGGACTTGGTGTTCAAACAGATGAGGCTAGGTGTACCAGATATCAGAGGAAAATTTAGACCAACCTGGGAAGGGTCGTTTGTCCTCAAGAGGCTATTGTCCAAAGGAGCTGCAATCTTATCGGATAGTGATGGTAATGAGTTCAAAGAACCGATCAATGTCGATAGACTCAAAAGGTTCCACGGCTAAAAACTAAAAATAAAAAGAAGAGAATAAAATGTCCCGCGGGTTGAAAACCGAAAAAAGGCGGCCTTGCTAAAATTGGGCGCCTCGACAGGGTGAAAACCGAAAAAAGGCATCCTGTGCAAAAATAAGAGGCATGAGAGAAAATGTCCAATCGTGAAAACCCGAAAGGGCCGGTTGGTAACAGGAGTCGATGCTGTTAAAATTTGGTTTCATGTATTCATAGGGCATGTATAGTCGAGTTAATGTCAAAACTGATCATGTATGCTGAAATTCTATGGAAATGCACACAATTTCGTGAAATAAAATAAGAATTGTTCTTCTCATTTCCGTCATTTTCTAGTTCTGCATTAAAAAGAAATGTAATACTCAAAAAGTGTACCTATTTAAACTAAGCTAGGTCCTTCTGCTGCTCTCGCCAGTCTGATGCTTGAGCCCTCGCGTCATATTGTCAGATGCCGGGCTAAGGACCCATCTCTTATACTCGCTAGTGGAAACCACAGAATGAGCTTCGAACCTAGGAATAACAGTTTTCACCGGTATTCGGCTCCACAGTTCATGATACTAAGAAGAAAAGGCATCTGAAAGAACTCCTCCCCGAAAAGATAGTGGGACCCTCACCACATCCTGGATCATCCCAAGCTGGCGAGCGCACCGAGCTGTGATATGGAAAGTAGCCTGACGGAGCCCACAGAGGGGAACACACCCCGATGGTCCATCAATGATCGCATGGGACAGAGGGAGCCAGGCAGACATGAAACTGGTATCATCATCAGACAGCTCGCTAAATCGAGCAATGCCTTCATCAGCAGTGGCGCATGTATACAGCCATCGACGCGGGAGAAAATGTCTCGAGGAGTATTGCGCAATGACTCAGGGAGGTGGCTCTGACAACATTCTCAGCTTTTCTTGCAGCCAGACCTGTTAAAAAAAAAGGCGCTGGAGTAAGTAGGGTTTACTTCAAGCAAAAATAAGGCATAGGGTTGTGTGAAAATCCGAAAGGACGCGCTTCCTGCCAAGAAAAGCTAATGCGAAAATCCATAAGGGACGCACTACCTTTAAAATAATGATGTACCTGGAGCAATAAGGGGCTTCCCGTGAATGTGGGGGTGGATCCGGAGCATACAGCATCTAAGACCAGAATGGTCTCAGCCAGGATAAGTGGAAAGGGAGATAGCCCGTGGTGGAAATCGTCCAAAACCCCAAACAGGCGAAGATCGCTGATCAAACCCCCTGGAGCCACAATCAAAAAGCTCATCATGCAAAATAAGAATACGATGCCTACCCGGTAGGTGGGGACGTCAGAGAATCTATCTAGAGCCTCGACCAGCGGCACCAAAGAGAAGGTAGAACCCGGGGGAACCAACTGCACAGCCTCATAAGGGGCTATACCTAGAGACAGAGCAATATCTCGAGTCTGGAGTAAACCGCAACGTGGGATACAAGGCAAAGCGCTAGGGGGATACCAGGCACCGACGATGGCAGCTAACTCCTCAGGTAGGGGGCATAACTCCTGGTACGTGAACTTGAAGACGTGAAACCGGGGATTCCAGAAATGGGTTGCAGCCAGAAGAAGGTTGTGGTTTACCTTAGCCCTGCACAAGTGTTTCAGGCCGGAAAGAGGAGAAAGAGTGTCGTTTTCCCAAATGCGGTTGTCGTCTAAGATGCGGTACATCTTCTGGAGGAGAGGAGATGACATCTTGTGAAAATCAGAGGATGAAAGCTAGAGAAATGTTGAGAACATGAGAAGACACAAGAAATCAGAAAAGTTGATGAAATATATTGGGAAGCGCCACAGACGGCCTGCCCGTGCCTCAAGAGAGACGGCCTGCCCGTCGGTAGTCGTCCACCTGGCAGTTTGCATACATCAGCATTGCATCACGTGCATTAATTTCGCATTTAATGGGGAATAGGGAGCGACAGACTCCTAGCCCATCGGTCGCCCCTAGCAGTGCCTAGCCCGTCGGTCACGAAATCTATATAATGGCCTTGTGACTGACGGACAAACAGTTTTTCCATTTTCTCTTTTCCTCTCCCTCTCGTTTTTTGTCGTTTCTGCACTGTTTTTCTTCCTTTTTCTTCATTTTTCTTGCGTTTTTTGGCCCTTTTCGCTCGGCCGGTCATCCAAGGAAGTATTTTTCTTCATTTCCTACAATTTTCTGCAAATTATAGGTAAGTAACCAATCACTTCCTCTTTTAATTTTGGTTTATTTCCTTTTCTTCTTCTTCTTTTTACTTTTAAAATGAGTAGATTGCTTTAGTTTGCCTTAGAAATTAAGGGTAGATGCTGCTAGTTTTTATATAATTTTGGCATGCTAAGTAGTCAAACCTTTGCATGATATTGCCAATAAAACATGTTCCCTTAGAAATAGGAATTCCTATGCATGCTAGCAAATGTATATAAGTATGGTATATATGTGTTATTGCTGGGGCCTGAAGCCTGTCCCTTTTGTGGGGCACACCCTTGCCGGGGTACTGCCCATTTCTTATGAATATATATATACAATTGTTTTGTTGGGGACTGAGGCCCGTTTTGTGTTTTTCCATGCAGGAGGTTGGGTACATCCTTGCCGGGGTGCTGCCCGATTATTTTATCTTCATTTTCAACTTTTTATCTTTCTCTCCTCATACCTGGGCTGCTATCTCACGGATGAGGTCCAATGTGCTTTTTGTTTTGGAAATTGGGCCTATTAACGCCCGCTCCGTTAAATTAATTTATATAATCTTTTCTTTTGCAGGATGCCTCCGAGACGATGAGTTCCCCAGAGATACAGGGCGCTGGCCCAGGTCGAGTTTCGGGCTAGCCGTTTTATATCTAGGCCATTCTTTGAGGCCCTAGGGATGGCCGCCGAGGTAGACGCACTGATAGAGGGTGCTGGATGGACAGATTTCTGACTCCCACGTTTCAGACGTTCCCCGAGGCTACACGATAGGTGTTAGCCACTCTACACTATGGAGGGTATCAGAGATCGGACACCGAGCCGGGCGTAGTGCAGTTCTGGTTTGACGGCCAGCATTTTAGTATCACGAGGCGTCGGTTCGCGGAGGTGATGGGGTTCCCGACAGGTGATGGAGTTATAGTCCCGCAGAGAGCGGTGAGGCGCGCCCATTAGGCTACTATTGCCTTGCCAGGAGTGCTGTATGATCACGATACAGCGAAGAGTACAGTACTGGTCTCTCAGGCACTCTGGTACCTACACAGAGTGCTTTCCAACTCATACCTCGGTCGGGCTGGTAATCCAGAGTCGCTTAACACGGCCGAGATCTGGAGCCTCTGGGCTATGGTGGTAGGCCAGCGCCTCAATGTTAGCTATGAGATCCTGGCTAACATGGTTAGAGTAGGCAGGGGCTCAGCCCCAGTGGTGATAGTCGGAGGGGTTGTCACCAGATTGCTTTTGGGCTTAGGGGTCGCCTTAGATAGGCTTAGAGGACCCTTAGACGAGGGGATCTATGTTGACACGTCAGCTGCAGTTCAGATGGGCATGGTCTTGCCGCTGCCAGAGCAGCCTGAGGCCTTCAGGCTACTCACCATCCACGAGACTAGACGAGCTTTTGCTCTTCCGCCTTTGGAACCAGAGCCAGAGCAGGAGCAGCAGCAGCCACCTCCTCAGCCTCTATAGTCCCCGCAGCACCAGGCACCACCTCAGCCTCAGACCGCGCCACCGCCACCACAGCAAGAACAGACCAGGACTCCGTCAGATTTTGACATGGAGTTCACCATGGACGAGCTTTTCGGCGCCTCACCGGCGTCCAGGGCACCGACTCCTGTTCCCTCACCGAGCACCAGAGTACAACGGTCCACCCATAGGCCCTCCGAGAGGTTTCATCCTTACTTTGGGAGCGACCCGGGGGCATCCACTTCTGCAGCTCAGCCATCAGAGCCGACTCAGGAGCCATCGCAGCCGCAGCCGGACATCTCGTAGCTTCTGACCTCCATGTTCATAGTGTTTGAGCATCGATTAGAGGAGAGGGACAGGGCTACCCATGAGAGACTGGACAGACAGCAGGCTGCTATCCAGGAGCAGTCCAGAGTCATTGAGCGTCTGACCCAGGAGCAGGTCGAGCTCATTGACCATATAGTGCAGGAGCAGGCCCGGCTTATGGAGAGTTTCAGGGACGAGCAGGCTAGGCTTATGGAGAAGGTTGTACAGGGATAGAGAGAGCTCAGAGAGCAGCTTGGTCAGGATCTGAGGACGTCCCAGGATCAGGCATCTCGGAGGATTGATGTGACTTTGCAGATGATTGATGAGTCACTTGATTCTCTTAGGTCTCGGGTCCAGGCGATAGAGGGGATCGTTCCTCCCCTGTCCCAGTCCATGAGAGAGTTCAAGGAGAACACTGAGCAGATCCTGGAGCGGCTGAGGAGGGCCGCCAGTGAGCAGACCAGCCAGATGAGCCAGGCCTTCAAGCAGTTAGGGGGGACAGTTTCTGACACCTTGAGCTTCATGAGGACGTGCGCCCAGCCCTTCCTGGATGGCTACGCTCAGGTTAGGTTCAGATAGACTTATGCTTCTAGAGCCGGACCATCTGTGCCTCAGCATCCACCTGCGACTCAGCCAGTTCCCGCTCCATCTCAACCTGAGCCGATTCACCTCTTGGATGATGAGGACCAAGATGAGGAGCTCACGGACTACCCGCCATCATAGTCATTCAGGGAGTTTGGATGACATTCTTTTTGTATTTTGTTCATTATTGTTGCGATTGTATATACATTGTACAAAAGCTGATGTAAGTGGAAAACTTTTATTTCCAGCTTTGTATATTTATTTATTTATTTCTATCTTTATTTATGCTTTATTCGCAATAAAGATGATTGTATGCACTTATACCCATTCATATCCAAAGTCAAAATGATCATATGACGGGGAAAAATGATACAAAACATGATGAAAATAGTGATAATGAGATGACAAAAAGGATGATAAATAATAAAACCAAACCATTTATGAGCATATTGAAAGGGAATAACTCATACATGAATTAACAAAATCCTTTGCCATGCAGGGACATTGCTTAACACCGGTCCAAATATGGACATCAATCACAATCTGAGGACAGACAGATCAAACTTCATGTCCTCCCGAATCACTCAGCCAGAGAACACTCTTCACACCGGGATTGTAGCTAGAGAGTGCTGCATCTCACAGTTCACGCGGTAGCCAGAGAGTGCTACGCACCTTGCAGATCGGATGGGGGTTAGCAAGGGAACTCCAACAAATCAACATTGTAGCCAGAGAGTGCTACATCTCACAGTTCACGTGGCAGCCAGAGAATGCTACGCACCTTTCAGATCGGATGGGGGTTAGCAAGGGAACTCAAACAAATTGAGATTGTAGTCAGAGAGTACTGCATCTCACAGTTCACGCGGCAGCCAGAGAGTGCTACGCACCTTGCAGATCGGATGGGGATTAGCAAGGGAACTTCACCTCGAGACCGTAGTCAGAGAGCACTACATCTCACAGTTCACGTGGCAGCCAGAGAGTGCTACGCACCTTGCAGATCGGATGGGGGTTAGCAAGGGAACTTCACCTCGAGATTGTGGTCAGAGAGTATCGTATCTCACCAATTGAAGCTGCAGTTAGGGAACACTGCTCTTCTCATCGAGATCGTAGCTAGAGAACACTGCATCTCACCAATGCCTTATAGGTCGAGACGAGACCGGTAGGGACATTTCCATCCGTTGAGCAGACTGACACGAAGTCTACCTGACGAGGGACATGGAAGGTAAGAATTGCTACAGGTACGCTTTTCTTCCTTTTTTTTTGTTCCTTTCTCTGAATTTTGGATCATCTAGGCACTCGTACGCTAGTTTTCCCTAAAATTGGGGGCAACTGTAAGCACCGTGTCCCGAGGCAGTCTGGATTAGAGATTACCCGATGAGGAATCAACGTCCGAGTCCGTACAAACGGTTGAGATTTAGAGGTTTTGGTCCCCTGCTTCACGAGAAATGTGTTCTTTCAGTCTTCGTAGGAAAGAGGGAGGAAACGGGGATCTTTTTTGGGTCAAAAGGTGTATTTTTCTCCACCGGCGGTCTGCCCGTCTGTCAAAGGCAAGACCGTCGCTCGCTGCGGGTCACCGACGGCCCATGTGATTTTTCGACGCCCGTCGGAGGGACCTGATTTTCTGGAGCATGCAACCTTATTTCCCGGAACACGCGACCTTTCCGACGCCCGTCGGTCAGAGTTGCAGGCCCATCGGTTGAATCCTTGTGTCAGTAGGATTGAACCGATGCATGTCGATAAGAATTGCAGGCCCGTCGGTTGAATCCTTATGTCAGTAGGATTAAACCGACGCCCGTCGGTCATCTCTGGCCTATAAAAGCTTTCATTTCCCACCTAAAAAGGGGTTGGAGAAATTTCTAAAGGGGAAACTCTGTCAAAATTAACACTTATTTTCTCTCTCTTCCAACAAACACAAATCTTAAGAAATCTCTTTTAGTTTAAGAATCAAAACATTAAAAAGGAGCTAAATCTAATTAGTTTTCCTAAGGCTTTGATTCCAAAATTCAGTCTTTTGAAGGATCAAGAAGGAAATAATCTATTTTCCTCATTCTTGACCTTTCATTTTGTCTTCTCGTGGAGCGTGCGAGACTTTAATCGACACCAAAAATCCAACCAAAATATTATCTGAGGGTAAATATTCCGGATTTCTTCTCCGTATTATTTCATCTTTATTCTTATTCTTGCTTTTTTCGACTTTTTGCTTTTATCTTTCTTTATTTTGATCATTTTCATCTCGTTTTTCTGGTAAAAATCTATTTTTTGCTTTGGAAAAATAGTTTCTTTCGGAGACAACAGTGACCAACGAGTCATCTGTTTCACCGACGCCCGTCGGTCACCCCTCCCACAGACGCCCACTCTCGAGTGAGCAACGGACACGTTGGTCACCTTGACTGATGCCCGTCGGTCACTCGGCAGTGGTCATCCCTGGGTTCTGTCTCCATATTTTTCAAACCCTTTTTTTTCCTTTTTCTATCTCTCTCAAGTCTTAGAGATTTATTTATATTGCGCTTTTTGTACATTAACACCTATTAACCTTTTGTGAGCATATATGATTTTTTGGACTGTCCTGAGCTCGAGGGGCGATCTACCATGCTCGGAGGATTCTGTCCGATTTAGTTTTCTAACCTTCTTAGTTATTTCACTCATTTGTTTATTTATTAATTATTTTATGTACATGAATATACCTTTTGTAGCTCGCTAAATATAAAAATTGATGAATGTTTTATATTTAATAAAGAGAGATTTTCATAAAATCAAGGATCCAATGTCCTATTTTTCATCCAAAGAAAAATATTCACAATAAAAACATCATTTTTATAATAAATGCATGCGAGGACCAAAGTTCTCAAAATAAATAATCTCCTGTCTTATGTATGTATTGCACATTTATAAATGGGAGTTGTATTCCGCTCCTAGTGTTATTGTAATTTTTTTGATTTAATATTCCTTTATTTATCTATCGCTTTAACACGTGAATAAAATGCACCTTAAATTAAATTGCATCGTGTGGAGAGAGAGCGAATTAATGAGTTCAAAATTTAATCATAAAATGATCGAGGTAGAAATAGATGAGAAGTCCCGAACCCAACTCTGGTCTTTGGGCTCAACGAGGCGAGAGGTCTTTCCTATCACTCATTGGAACCTCCAAGACACCTCTTGTGTCCTTTTCAAAGACTTAATCAATGAATCCTAGGCTCCAAGGGAGAGAGGTTCACCCTCCAAGACCCCTTTGGTTGGCCCAAAATGGATAATAAGCGCAGTCTTAGGCTCTCTGAGGCGAGAGAAACTTTCCTAATGTTCTATTGGGTGGTGACTCCATGAAACCTCCTTGTTGCCCAAAATAGATGCACTTGTAAACATCTTTACAAGTTGCCAACGGATCCTCAATTGCCCGATCGCCCTCAAGCGGGCGGTCAGAGGGGCGCATCCGGGGTCCGGCGCGCGTCACAAGGACCTTCCGGTAAGTTGTGTTATTAGCTTTCAGTTAAGTTCGGTTTGAGTTTTGGGTTGTTTGGATATAAGTGATAAGCAGGAAATTTCGAGGATAAAATTTCTTGAAGGGGGAGTGATTGTAACAACCCAAAAAGGGCCTAGTCAGAATCTGTGTGGTAAGTTGGTAAATTAGGGGTATTTCAGTAAATTGAGCAAGAGAAGAATTTGGATAATAAGGATTTATTGCAAAGAAATTAATTAATTAATTAAGTGAAGAAGAGGAATTATTAAGTGTGCTTGTAGTGTATGGTGTTAGGATGTAAGTGGGTTAAGGGATTTTATTGTGTGGTTTATGTGTGTATGGTGCCTTGAATGTAAGTGGTTTATTAGAAATTATATGGTGTGAGTCAAGTTTGGTGCCTTGGAGATATTTTTGTAAGAGATACTTGTGTGTGTTTTGCGTATGGTGCAATGTATAAGTAAGTCAAGATAGTGGATTTTGGTCCAATGGGAGAGTGACACATGGCTTTGGGCTGGTGAACATTAAATGAAAAGGAAGAGAGAGGTAGGGAGGGCATAATTGGATGAAGCTTCCCATGGAAGCTACCCTCTTCCCTTGCTATTCCATTTTCCCGTCCCTTCTCTCTCTCTTGCTTCCATTTTTTGCTCTCATTTCCTTTCTCTTGTGTTCTCCTTGAGCTTGAGTTGGAATTCTGAGTTTTGAGCTGAGTTCAAGAGGTAAGATCATGGGTTTTTGTGGCTTATTCTTCTTCTTCTTCTTTTCCTCCCGCGTTTTCTGGATTTTGAATGGGGTTTTCATGGTTTGAATTTCTGTTTTGGCTGGGTTTTGTACAAGAATCGAAAGAAGGAAGAAAGAGAAAAGGGAAAGAGAAGGTGAGATCGTGATAGGGCCAAGTTGAAGCTGCAATTTCAGGTTTGGGAGCTGAGTTTGTGGATTATGTTTTTCCCCTAATTCCTCCTTGGATCAATTCTATTTTGCGATTGCATGTCATTAGTAACCTTGAGTGTTTTGTTTGGATAAATGCATGTTTAGATTAAGTAGTGATTATGAGTTAATTGTTAGTGATGAATTTGTGTTTGCATGTGTATTTGAAGAACATGAGCATTTAAGAAGAATGAATTTTGTGTTTGGTTTTGAGTGAATTCTTTGTGAGTGGTGGTTGATTATTGTATAATAATGTGTTTATGTGGCCTTGAGAATGATGCGGTGATGTACTAGATGCTTGAGGTAAGTGTTTGTGCATGGTTGAATGAATGTATGAAGGGTTGTGTTGTGAAGAGAGTAGGAAAAGTGCAGATCTGGACAATTCTGGGTTCTGTCGCGATCACGATATAATGCGGATTGGTCCCTCGTGGCTGGAGAGCCCTCTGTCTCGACCGCGACATTTTTGCGAGCGCAACAAAGAGCTCAATAGTCTAGTACTCCGCACGAGCATGCTGCCGAGCATGCGTGCAAGGAGGAAGGAACTGGTCTCTGTCGCGAGCGCGACAGAGCTCAGTTGTGTGAGTCTGCCGTGCATGCTTCGTCGCGAACGCGCCTCCTAGCGCGAGCTCGCGATGGGGTGCCTCGTGCTCTGTCGCGAGCGCGACAGTGTCACGCTCGCGATAGAGGCCCTTCCTGCTTGCCCTATTTTCTGAATGTGATTCTTTTGTCCCACTTTGCACGGTTTCTCACTATTGCCTGGTTCATGATTGAGTTATGTCTTGTTGACCTTTTTATACTCGCGTCATTGTAGTGAATTAATATGATGTTGGGATTTTTGCTTTGAGTTTTGTATAGTAAGTGTTGTGATTAAGTGCGAGTTGTCGAGCCTGAAGTGTCAAGGTAGTGGATAATTAAGCATGCTTAAGAAGGGTTTGTGAGTGCAGCTGCCCGTGTCCGCCCCGTTTGGGCGAAGCGGTCGACCTCCAAGATGGTCATCTTTTGTGTAGTGATAAAATATTTTGAAACTCCGGTCTCCCGTGCTACCTTCGGGTATTAAAACTGTTTTTGAGGCTTCGGTCTCCCGCACCGTGTTCCCGTATCCTCCACCATTGAATTCAGGCTATTATGTGAGTTGTGTGGTATTGGTGTAGTGGAATGTTCTGATTATTGCATGATTCTGATTATGGTTATTGCTTCATGCTTTCTGTTTAAATTTTGTTTTCATATAGTGACTCTTGATCTGTGCATATATTTCTGTTCTCTGGTAGTTAGTAAATTCTATATGTTAGTGCTTAATATCTTGTATAGTGTTCTTTTATGTTTTGTTCCTCCCCACTAAGCGTTATCGCTTTGCACGGGTTCTTTTCCCGTGTAGGTGGCAAGGTTTTGAGTTCCTGTTCGAGTTCCGAGTCGCGCATCTGCAGGTTGGCCACATAGGAGCAGAGTTATTTATTTTTGTCTCCTCCTGTAATTCTGTTTGTATGTAGTATTTTTGTATAGTGGCTTATGTAACTTTTTGTAAAGGAATGATGTAATCTTTTGGGATTGTATATAACTCTATATCTTGATTATATGAGATTTATGTTTTGCCTTTGTTATTGTTGTTAGTGAACGCTTCCGCTCAGTGTATGTATCTCTGTATGTATGTTGTGAGTGAGCGTCGGGTAGCGCGCCCGCCGGCACCCTTCCAACGGGGGCGGCGGTGGGGGTGTTACACTATATAAGCCATAGGGAGACAAAGGGTTACAATAGAAAAAAAAACAACCAACCCCTCTTCTCTGCAAAATTATGGCTTTTATAACTTTTTTTAGGAAAAAGGATTAGTTAGTGAGTCATGGCCATAACTTGGCTTTTCCTCCATCATTGAGGCATAAGAGCCAATTAAGGGTGTGACTTCTAGTCACATGCATGACTCAAGTGAGTCACGGCCATGACTAGAGTCAGGTCACTAGAATAGAGCTCCCTTCCCCAATAAGTGCTCTAAGGGGTTCGCATATCCAAAACCTTTGAAAAGTATTTTAGAAAACATAGATAGATCTCAAATCTCTAGACTCCTCATCCTTTCAAAGGAATTATTTCCTCATTAGGTAACCCTAACAAAAGCTACCTCGGGACCCAGTGTCTACAGTTGCCCCTAACTTTGTAAAGGCAAGTGTACTAAGAGCCTAGGTCAGCCAAAGTTCAGAGAGGAAAGAAATGACACTTATTTGAAAGGGCATATATGAGTTTGCTTCTTATAAAGACTTGGGTGGTGAGGCTGTGATCCGACCTTGTAAACCGTGATTGAACCTTCCAACCTTCAGTTTGTCTCTTAAGAGGACTTTAATGGAAATTATAGTGAACCTTGCAGACTAATGTGCAGAATGTGATTACACCTTTCAAACCCAAATGCCCTTTAAGAAGGATTCGAACCGTTGTAGTTGTACCTTGAAAACTAATAATGGTAGCTTTTGATAGAACCTTGCAATGTGCTATGGTAATACCTTGCGACTTGGACAAGGTGAGCTTTGATAGAACCTTGTAGACTTAGGCAGACTGTAGCTAGACCTTGCAAACTAATGAAGACAGGCTATAATGTAGCTTTGTAGACTGAATGCTCCTTAAAGAGACTTTGAATTGCTATGGTTAAGCCTTGTAGGCTAATAATGATAGCCTGTGATTGAACCCTATAGTGTGCTGTGCTAAGACCTTGCAGATTGGCAGAAGCATACTATAATGGAGCCTTGCAGACTTGGGTAGAGTGTGGCTAGAACTTGCAGACTAATGTTGACCGATTGTAATGTAGCCTTGCAGACCTAATTATACAAATTTACCCAAATTTGAAGTGGTTGTAAAAAATTTCTATTTGTTGACGATGTTTGTGTTTGAAGCCATAATTTAATTGCTTACCCCTAGAATAGAGGGAGTGTCCTAATTGCGAACAGTCGTGAAGTTGCATTGATCAATATAAGATGTTTATAATATTAACATAACAAGCTTAGGAAGCTTATTAGCTTGTCCTCTTCGATTGTCGAAATTTATGAGTTTTTGATGATGTAATGGTTTGGCGAGTGCATACTATTTGAAATTGAAGTTGTCCCTTACATAGGGTTAGCAGACATGTGGGAATTATATTCAATGTGCTTTTTGCCCTATTTTTTTGTCTTCTTCTTCTTTTTGTTTATCATTACCTATTCATGTCGTTATTATATATTTTCTTTTATGTATGTTTGTGTTTATTATTATTATTATTATTATTATTATTATTATTATTATTATTGTTGTTGTTGTTGTTGTTGTTGTTGTTGTTGTTGTTGTATATTGTCCTTAGTTTATGATAAGGATGATACACGGCTATATTAGCCAAGGCTGGTGAGTTGGTGTATACATAAGTATGGAAAACATAATTAGCATATAAATATGTGCATCAAATGGTAATACAAAGATAGTTAAATAAAATCCAAAGCATCAAGAGAAGACATAAAGTATGTTTTATTACTATTAGCAGACTTTATATAGCTAATTTAGATCATTTTTAAGTCAATTTTTAGGTTAGAATAATAGTTTTGTAGATAGGTTTCATTATCTTTTCAGTTGCATTCTTAGTTTTTAGTTTTTGATCATACTGTTGCATTAATCTTGGTGGTTTTAGGTCCAATATTATTAATCTTCAATGATTAATGTAGTTGAGCTCATTTGAAAGCATAAAACTTGCATTAGAAACTTTAGGGGTTTTAAAAAAGTGAATATGTAGAGAAAGAGAACAACTAGAGGATTCTGTAGATTTGAAGTCCCAAGCACCAAGATTCTCAACTCAATTCAAGTTCTAAGTTTTCTTTAATTATGTTATTGAATTTGATTTGCTATTTTTGATTTTTGAACATGATTAGCATGAACTAAGTCTCTTTTAGGGTTATCTTCAACGTAACTTGAATTCTTATATTTTTGGATTAATCTAATTAGCTTTCTTTAATTTTGTAATTGTTTATTATTATGTCTAATGCTTTCATAATTGAATTGTAAACAACACAAGAATATAGTTTGAATGGAAATCATACAACTTGACTTGTAAGAATTTGTTGGAAATAATCATAACTCGAATTTCATTAATTAATATTTGTTATAAAAAGTTAATAGAAATTGATGAATATGTTCGGCATAGCTTGGGAGAGCATGTTAAATATCTTAAGATTATTCTTTCCTTATTTAAGTAATTAATTTTGATTGCTAATAGTTATAAATAAAAAATGATAAATTCATGTGAACTCAAAGATACCCTTGCTTGTCATTTATTGATTTCATTCAATATTTCAACTACTTGTGTGATTTTGTCATTAAAATTTTCATTTAGTTTATCAAATAATTTTTGCTTGTCAAAATAATAGGGAATTATCGTAATTTTGGTATTTAGTCATCAATCCTTGTGGGAATAATAACTCACTCATTCTTTATTACATGAATCGATTTTGTATACTTGCGAAAATCAACAAGTTTTTAGCGTCGTTACTGGGGATTGATTAGATTAATATCAATACCAAATAGTTTACTATTACTTTAGAATTTTTATTCTTAATTTAATTTCCCTTACCATTGTTTTATATGTGTATGAGAAGATCGAAGAGTTTTGAATTATAGTAATTTGATCTTAAAATTGAGCGCACCTTCAAGGCTAAGTTAAGGAAACAAAAAGAAGCTAAGAAAACAAAAAAAAGGAAATAGTTATAGGGGAGCCAGCTAGACCTGCATTGCATAACTATTTGACCCCAACTATTGAAGGAGCAGCCCTAAGCATTATGCAACCTATCATTGAAGCTAACAACTTTGATATCAAGTCATCTGTATTATCTATGCTTCAAAATTCATGTCAATTTGGAGGACTGGCTGCTGAAGATCAAAATTTGCTTATTTAATGATTTTTGGCTATTTGCGGCATGTTTAAGACTAATGGAGCTTTTGATGAAGCTATTAAACTAAGAATTTTTCCTTTTATACTTAGAGACAAGGCTCAAAGTTTGTTAGAATCTTTGCCAGTAGGGACAATTACTGCTTAGAATGATTTGGCTAAGAAATTCTTAGCAAAATTCTTTCCACCAGCAAAGATAGCAAAGATAAGGTCTGAAATTAATAACTCTACAAAATGAGAGTTTAAAGCTATATATGATACTTAGGAGAGGTTTTAAGACCTTTTGAGGAAGTGTTTACATCAAGGAATAGCAGATTGGATGTTAGTGCAGAATTTCTACACTAGTCTCAATCCCAACACTTAGATTCTGATTGATGAGGCAGGAGGAGGAGCTTTCATGGGACTAGAAATGGATAAAGTAATGAAGCATCTTAAGGAAATTGCAATGAAAAATTATCTGTACAACTAATCTAATATGAGCCCCGTCAACAGAACCAATAAATTTCAAAAAATTGATGCTATTTCTACACTTAATTTTAGAATAGATGCTTTAGTTACAAAAGTCGATAAATTAGGACAAAACACTATTCAATCATACGTGTTGGTTTGTGAAATGTGTGCTAGAAAACATTGAACCAATGAATGCCAAGAGGGAGTAGCTTTCTCTCAACAAAATTTGGAGCAAGCTCATTATGTAGCTAATTAGGGTCACCAATCCTGGATGGCAAAATCACCCTAACTTTTCATGGACTAACCAGCAGCATATGCAAAGACCTCCACTAGGATTTTAGCAACAAGAGAAGAAGGCTTTGTCGAAAGATTTAGTTGCTAACCTCACTATAAAGTAACCATTGATTTCATGGTTGACACCAAGACAACTTTTTAGAATCAACAAGCTTCTATCAAGAATCTAGAGCTTCAAATTGATCAGTTGGTACAAGCCCTGAAAAACTGAACTCAAGGTAATTTACACAGTAATATAGAGACAAATCCAAAGGAAAAACTAAATGCAATTACATTGAGGAATTGTATAAAGTGAAAGAAGAAAAAGAATAAAGAGACTGAGGTGTCAAGAAAGGCATAAATGGACACCAATGACAAGGAGGAAGAAGATATTGTGAAAAGGAAGGAATCCGAGAAAGTCAAGCCATATGTTCCACTAGTTCCTTTTCCTTAATGACTTCAAAAGCATAAATAAGAATTTCCTTAAATTTTTAGATATCTTTAAAAAGGTGCACATTAAATTCCCTTTGTAGAAGTATTAGCACAAATGCTAGCATATGATAAATTTTTAAAGGAGATTTTTACCAATAAGAGAAGGTTGGAATAGAATATGAGATAGTGAATTTCATAGCTGAATGTAGTGCCATTATTCAGAAAAACTACCTCAAGAACTAAAAGATCCAGGGAGTTTTATTATTGATTGCAAAATAGAAAATAATAAGAGTACTGAAACTTTATGTGATCATTGTGCTAGCATAAATCTGATACCCTTTTCTTTGTTTAAAAAGTTAGGATTGGGAGAAGTCAAACCCATAACTATGTCATTACAATTAGTGGATAGATCGATCAAATATTCTTTGGGTGTAATTGAAGACATCCTTATCACTACTGATTTTGTGGTTCTTGACATAGAAGAGGAAGGAAAAGTACCATTGATTTTAGGAAGGTCTTTTCTCAACACAAGACATGCCCTTATTGATACAGAACTAGGTAAGTTGACACTAAGAGTGGGACAAGAAGAGGTAACTTTTAATATTTTTAATGCCTCTAAATACCCTTCCAATTTTTTTAACTGTAAACTGATTGATATTGCTGATGAATGTGCGGAAGAAACTTTGACTTAACCCGAATTTTTGTAAGATGGCATGTATGCATTGATTTTAGAAAACTTAATATTGCAATACATAAAGACCATTTCCTTTACCTTTTGTGGATCAAATGATTGAAAGACTTGCAAGATATAAATTTTATTGCTTTTTAGATGGATATTTAGGTTATCTACAGATTCTTAGTGCATCGAAGAACCAAGAAAAGACTACATTCACTTGCTATATTCACTTGTCTATATGATACGTTTGCTTATATAAGAATGCCATTTGACTTGAGTAATTCACCAGTGACTTTTCCAAGATGTATAATGGCTATCTTATTTAATATGATTGAGGATTTTATTGAAGTCATTATGGATGATTTTTTTTGTTTTTGGTTTCTATTTTGATCATTGTCTAGCTAACATTCCTGAGTCTTACAAAGATGTAAAGAGATTAATTTAGTCTTAAATTGGGAAAAGTGTCATTTTATGGTGCAGGAAGAAATTATTTTAGATCATAAGATTTCAGCACGTGCAATTGAGTTTGATAAGGCAAAGATTGAAGTGATTGACAAATTACCACCTCCAACATCTATTAAGAGAGTGTTAAGTTTTCTTAGACACGCGAGATTTTATCGTCGCTTCATTAAAGACTTTTCTAAAATCACCAAACTGTTACCATGAAAAATGGTCTAATATTTGATACATATTTTCTTTAATTTTTGTAGTTAAAAGTGTCTAAATATGTTAATTTTTGGTGCTATGTTTAGTTTATGCATTTGAATATGTTGCAGTTAAATAAAGTGAGGAAGTGAAGTAAAGAGGAGCATGACTCATGATGTTCTTCACGAGTCGTTACAGAGAGGAATAGGAACGAGTCGTGAAGAGAAGGAACGAGTTGTGATGAAGCAAAGAAAGAAGGAGATTTTCTAACTCGTGAAGAATTGTCCAACTCGTAACCATGAAAGCAAAGAAGGATCGGCTCGTGATGTGCACCATGTGTCATTACAGATAGCAGCAAGGCAAAGGAATAAGAGAAGTGTCTGACTCATAACAGCCTGCACGAGTCATTACAGAGACCAAAGAGCACGACTCGTGATGAGTCAGCCCAGACACCAGTTCCCAACCAACATGATTTTCTGTCTGATCTTTCAACAACTTTCAAGCCTTTTCATCAAGTCTTTTCACAGAGACTTTTCACCCTTATACCTATTACTAAGAGGCATGATTGGAGGTGCCATTTCTTTTCTATAAATTGGGAGGATAAAGACAGGAAAAGGGGATGGAAAAATTTTACTAGATGACTAAGAGACAACGTTAAAAGAAAAAAAGAACAGTCAAGAGGTGAAGTCAAAAATCGAAGTTCATCTTTGAAGAGGGGTTGAAGGGTTCATCTACATCTTTTCATCTTCTCTTTTCTTATTTAATTTCTTGATGTTCTTTAGTACAGTATTGTTAAGTTTTAATATGTTTTTTGGCTAAGCATCTATGTATTAGGATTGCAACATGAAATTAATTTAAGAACTACTTTTATTTGTTAATACATGATTTATTTAGACTCAATTAAGTGCTTAATTGTGTTATATATATTTGATCACTATATGTAACTTATTAATCAAATTGTTCACAATGAGAATTGGGGCAATTTGGTGGAAAACAATTGATTCTACTTAAAATTTTGAAAATCACTTGGAGATAAGGGTTTCACTCTAAGGGGCTAAAGAATTGACATTGAACTTAATGGTTTTTGTTTATCTCCATATTGACATGAGAATGCTTATGGACTCTAAATAAAAATACCTTTAATTGACAATGAGAATTGTTTTTAAAGATGTTTGGTCAAATTCTCCAATCAAGTTATGTATGAATGTATTTTAGTTCTTAAATAATTCCTGCTTGTAATTCTAATACATGTAATTAACATTTTATCTTTTTAACAATTTAATTTGAATGCAATTTTATATACTTTAAGATAATTAGAATAATTCAATTTCACTTAATATTGCCTATCCACCTAAGTAGATATTCAATTAATACAAAAATACTCCAAGATTCCTTGTGTTCGATACCCTTCTCACTCTATACTAGGTCTTAGAGATTAGAGCATACAATTTTGGCCCGCAATAAATTTTGACGTCGTTGCCAGGGAATTTTGCTCGCAATTTTTATTGATTTAGGATAGTAAAAGGTTGTTTTAGGCTTTTATTTTAGTTTTAGTTACTGTATTATATTTATTTTTGTTTATTTTTGAGTGTATGACCCGCAATAGGAATTTAAGTGATAATTTGCAATTTGATCCAGAAATTGAAAGAACTCTACGTGCTTTACGCAGAGAACAAATGGAAAAACAAGAAGACGAATGAAGATTAAGACAAGAGGACCAACTTTTGGGAAGAATGGTTGAACCAGAAAGAAGAACGCTGGGAGATTTTGCTATGCCCGATATAACAAGTGGTTTGGGAGGAAAAGTGGCTCCATCCATAGCAAATAACAATTTTGAAATTAAGCCAACCATCATTCAAATGGTGCAAAACAATCAATTCGGAGGAATGCCAGGGGAGGATCCTTATGCCCATATTTTGGCTTTCCTTAATATTTGTGCTACATTCAAAATTAATGGGGTATCCGATGATGCCACAAGGCTTAGGTTTTTTCCATTTTTGATTAAGGAGAGAGCACAGCTTTGGCTTGCTAGTCTGCCAAATGAATCCATAACCACATGGGACCAATTGTAGCAAGCCTTTTTACACAAGTACTTTCCCTCGTGCAAGACAGCAAAATATTGAAATGAGATCACTACTTTCAAGCAACACCCAAATGAAACAATTTATACTACTTGGGAGAGGTTCAAGGAACTTCAAAGACAATGCTCATAACATGGATTGCCTGAGTGGATGATTCCACAAATTTTTTATAACGGGTTGACTGATGACAATATAAATATTGTCAATGTGGCCTCAAGTGGGAAATGGTTGGAGAAAACAGCAAGAGAG
The DNA here is from genome assembly GCA_947683425.1 of Excoecaria cochinchinensis. Classification (NCBI taxonomy): domain Eukaryota; kingdom Viridiplantae; phylum Streptophyta; class Magnoliopsida; order Malpighiales; family Euphorbiaceae; genus Excoecaria; species Excoecaria cochinchinensis. The sequence continues at coordinate 12,372,674 of CANTUQ010000043.1, forward strand.
GCTGTAGTTTTACTTGAAGAACTTGCATCTCAAGGATATATGGGTGATGAGCCTTCAATGGCAAAGGCAAAGGGTGTAACACCCCGTTTCCCACCCTAGTAGTTTGAGCCATATTGTATGCAAGTGTGTATGCATATTTTTAGCTTGTGTTATTTAATTTAAGTTTTATGCATATTTATGGGATTTGTTAGAGTGTGTCTGTATGCATGGAGTTAGTGTGTGAGTTAGTGGAGTTAGACTTGGGTGTAGTGTAAAAGAGTGTAGTAGGTTGTGAGTGATCAAATCCCACCAACCCCTATTTGACTTGTGGTAAGGAAAGAGAAAGAGGGGGTACAAATAGTTAGGAGAGAGAAACTGAGAGAGAGCCTAGTTTTCGCCCTCTCCCGTTTTCCCAATCCCTGCCCCATCTCCTCTCTTCCTTCTTCTTTCCCTGTGCCCTAGATTTGATTCAAGTGGGTGTTGGTGGAAATTGATCAACTCAAGGGGTTTATTAGTAAGTTCTAATTGGGTTTTCTTCTTCTTCTTCCTCTTTTCCTTCGATTTTTGTTAGTGTGTGTTCTTGGGTTAGGGCTTTGAGTTTTGTGTGTTTTTGGTTTTGATTGCTCAAAAGTTCCTCCTAGAGAACCTAAAGGTAAGTGTAGACACCGGGTCATGAGACAACCCAGATCAGAGTTACCCAATGATGATAAGATGCCTACTCACAGGTAAAAAAGTAAAAAGTGATGATTTCCTATTCAAATTTGCATTTTTGAGTGAAAAAATAAAAAATAATAAAAAATATTTTTAAAATTAGATAATGTCGAGGCGCGGCAGCGCCCCGCGAGGACTGGCAGTGCGCGAGCGGCGCAAAGCCCATCCCGCGCGCTGGGCGAGCGCGCACACCCAGCACACACGACCGTTGCCCGTCGCGCGCACCGACGTTCGTCGTTCGCCCCTGTTCCGCCGCAAAACGCCCATTTTGCCCCAAAAATCTTTTTTTTTGATTTTTTTCCACAAAATTCGATTTTTTATCCCTTTTTAAGGGATTTTCAGGTTTTTTTCCATTTTTAAACTTAGATAAATTATATTATTAATTATTAATTAGTTTTTCTCTTAATTAATTTTATTTTTCCATTTTTTCTTAATATAAAAAGAAAATGATGGAAAGAAGAGAGGGGATTTTTCTAGGGTTTTTTCCTTAAGGTTTTCTCTTCTTCATCCTCTCCAAATTCTCTCTAGATTTCAGATTTTCTCCAACAAAAATAAAATATAGTTCAATTCTTCTTCTTTTTCCAATGAAATTTCTTCTAATACATATTTTTAGAAGGGATTTTGTTGATGAGAATTGATTTTGAGACAAACATAACAATTGTTTGCTCTCAACATTCATTTTTATTTATTTTTTTTAGTTTTCAATTGATTTTGAGACAAACATAACAATTGTTTGCTCTCAAAATTTATTTTTGATTTATTATTTTTTTTGTTTTTAATTAAACTTTTTTCAATAATTTTTATTTGAATCCCTTTTTGATGAAAAATAGATTTTGAGACATTCAAAATAAATATTTGTCCTTAAAATCTAATTTTTCATTTGATTTTATAAAAAACAAGTTTTTTTCATAAATATTTTTTTGAGACAAACAAAATAATTGTTTGTTCTTGAAAACATTTTTATCAATAAAAATCATTTTTTTGTTCTTAAAGAATTTTTGATTTTCTTTCATTATTTTCTTTGCAATTTATTTTTCGGAATAAAATTCCAACATTTTCATCATATTCCATTCTAATCTTGCAAATCAAAAACAAGAAAATCAATCATTATTTTTACTTTCATTGAATCCGAAACTCTGATGGTAAACATTCTGGGCCTAATTTTTTTATTCTTATTTTTTATTATTTTGTTCATATTTAATTTTCTAACATGTATATTTTATTATTTTCATTCATTTATTTATTTGTTCTATTGCTTTCATATGTGTCTCATTTAATATGTTTATATATTATTTTGTTCATGTAAATATTGATTTCTTATCATTTCTAACATGTAAATATTGATTTCTCATTATTTTTAACATGTAATTAATTTATTTATTTTGATTGATCTTTTTGTCATGTAAATATTTTATATTAATTGTGATAACATTAATTAATCATGTCACTTATTTAATCATTTTCATCATTCTTTTATTCATTATTTTTTATCATTCTTTTTTATTGCCATTGTTATATTTTTATTGATTATTCATTTATTTGTTTATGTTCATTATTATCATTATCATATTCATATTTTTATATATTAATTCGTTAGCATGTTTTACTTATTCCAATTAAATCATTTAATTCTTTTATAATTTAATGTATATTTTCGTTTATTTTGATTTGTTAACATGTTAATACATTTATTATCTTTCATGTCATTTTATTTTATTTTATCATTTATTATATACTTAGTTGACTTAATTAATTTAATTACTAACATTATTTCATTGGTGTTTTATTTTTATTTTACAACTTATTTTCCATGTTGGGCATTTTTGCGAGCACACGAAGTGTAACACCCCGAAATAGCCCTAGAAGAATTATAGAATTTTGGTTCAAGAAAGATTAGTGTTGGGAGTGTGAGTCCTGTCGCGAGCGCGACAAGCGTCATGGGCGCGACAGAGCTCTTCGGTGATAGGGTAATTAATTAGCCTTTTTAATTTGTAATTTTGTAGGAGAGCGACACATGGCACTGTAGGGAGGTGACATGTGGAAAGAGCTTAATTAGCATTATATTAGCTAATAAGAGATTAGGATTATTTAAAAAGGGAAAAGAAGATAATTATGTAATTAATGGAATAGGTAGCATTTATTAGTGTAATTAATTTTGGATTAACTTAGACTATCTGCTCTCTTCCTTCTTCTTTTCCCGTTGGTTTCTTTGTTTAGGCCATTATTCTTCTTTTCTTTTCCTTTTCCTTGAATTTCTACCGTTCACTTGCTTTGCCCTTTCTTTCTTCTTCCTTCTTGACATGTTTTGAGTGATTCATTTGGATTAGCTTTGAGAGGGGTTAGTAGAGCTTGATTAGGTCTCCTAAGAAGGTAAGTAATGCTATTTAGTTAGTATTGGTCTTCTTCTTCTATCTTATTTCTGTTTTTGATTTAAAGTAAGAGAGAAGAGTAACTTTGGTATTTTGAATGGTTTGTGTATGGAAGCTGTGGACAAGAGGCCCAATAAAGGCAAAGAGAAGGTCGGAGCCGAGTAGAGAGCGCGGTTCAACTCCTAGAGGTAGGGATCGTGTGCGGTTTTCTTTTACTCGTTTTGATTGCTTGTTGTGATGTATAATGTTTGAATATGCATATGTTGTGGTTATATGAGTGTTATATGAGTTGTACATGTTTTATAGTTGTGAAGTGTGTTATGGGTAAAAGTCTGTTTAGTTGTTCATAGACCTCTGTGTGTTGTTGTGACCATAAATAGCGTTTCAGAGCTCCAATTGAGTTGATTCATAAGGCGTTTGAACCCTAAGATCTGCAGATAGAAATGACTAAGAGAGTGCCGGAGCTAATTCTGGACTTAAGATCTTCAAAAGTTTTAAAAACCGAGACCCTTCTGATTGAGCGGGTTCTCAGGAACAGTATGTGGGTTTTGGGTCATATCTAGAGTTTCAGATGTCCAAACGACCTTAAACTTGTCCCATTGGAAAGATAACATCCTAGGGTAAAATTGTTAAGAAGAGTCTTTTTCCTAAAAAGGAGTTTTAGGAACTCCTTTAGGCGATACAAGGTAGATGCGAGAAACTGCCCTGGTAGTGTTCATTTAGTATAGCATGTGGGTGGGGAAACGCTTCTGTCGCGAGCGCGACATGGTTGCGATCGCGACAGAGAGGGATTTCATAAGTTATCCCTAGTTGAGCATGACTAGGACAAATGAATCCTAGTCGGATGAGTTGTCCTAGTCGGATGGATGAACACTAGTCGGATGATTTATCCTAGTAGGATGAGTGAGCACTACTAGGATAAGTTGTCCGAGTAGGATAATTTGTCCTAGTAGGATGAGTGAGCACTACTAGGATAAGTTGTCCGAGTAGGATGATTTGTCCTAGTAGGATGAGTGAGCACTACTAGGATAAGTTGTCCGAGTAGGATGATTTGTCCTAGTAGGATTATTGAGCACGAGTCGTGCTCAACCTCTCTCTTTCCCTATTGCTTCTGTTTTGAGTTTTCTTGGTCTGTTGCTCTTGTTTTGAGTTGATAAATGTCTAAGCAAGTTTTGTATAGCACCGTTTGGTCCATATTTGGTTTAAAACTGATCTTTTAAGCCTCTTACATAGCTAATATTAATTAAACACACATGATTAATAATCATTATATGAATTAAATGCATTTGAGTTTTTGTTGATGAGTTGGTATCTGTGTATAATATAAGAGTTGTTAGAGCCTGATTACCGTTATAGTGGATAGATAAGCATGCTTATAAAGGGCTAGAGTGCAGCTGCTAGAGTTGGCCTTAATTGTGCCCAGAGTTCGGAATACCTCGTGTATTCCATAGAGTTTGAGTTAATTCTCCACATGTAAGATACTGTAAACAGTATCCAGAGTTACCCGTATCCACCGTGAAAGGAATTCAGGCTTATTGTTTTATCCTCGTTATTGTTAGTGTATAGTGAACATGAAATGATCATATGTAGTGTTATAAGTAAATGTTTAAAGTATATGAGATGAATGCTATAGGATAGTTATATGTACCAGCACATGTTTATATGAATTAGAATCCATGATTTACATGAGTGTGAAAATATATGCATGTGTGCTTTGGCTAATATATGTGATGTATATATAATTTATTTTGAGACTTCGAAAGAAGTCCCTTGCATTGTTTTCATCCCCATTAAGCGTTATCGCTTAGCACGGATGTTTGTTTCCGTGTAGGTTGACAGGTGCGGACCAGTGAAAGCATTCATCTGCAAGTGAGGGCCACTAGGAGCTTTTTGATATACCCTTTTTGTATAAGATCGAAGTAGAGTTTGTGATGTTTTGAGTAACATCATTATGTATATAGAGAGTTTAGTCTCGACATATAATCGTTAAAATTATTTGTATATGTAACGTAAATGAATATGTAACAAGTATAAAGTTTTTGTATTATGTACTGTTTATATATATGTTATTAGAGCTCTTTATGTTTGGGCCCAACTTATTTCTAATTATTTATTATTTATTGCTATCTCTTCCGCTAATACATGTACATGTATACGTAAGTGTCCGCGTGGCGCCCCGATATCCCTTACCGGGGGTATGGGGGTGTTACATTTAGTGGTATCAGAGCTCTAGGTTAAATGATTCCGGACTATAAGGTGATAGAGTATAGGGTATATGTTTGAGTTGTCTAGAATGTGGCCTAATGCAGATGCTGGTTTTGTAGGGTCTAGATGGAGTCCGACCCGAGTGAGCATGTAGGAGAGACTACAGGCAGTGTGAATCCGATTCGAGTGGATCCACGTGTACAAGCACAAGATAGAGAGGAAAGAGCAAGAGTTGTTCAGGACAACCCGGAGCTGATGCAAGGATTAGTACAGATTCTGGATAGGTTGACGGCTCCTAAGACGCCATCGGACTTGATAAGAAAGAGAGGAGCTGAAGAGTTTCATGGGACATCTTTGGATCAATCCGAGATAGCAGAATTCTGGTTAGAGAAAACAGGAAGAATTTTGCAAGAAATCAGTTGTCCTCGGAATCAAAGAGTACCTTGTGTTGTGTCATTGCTACAAGGTGCAGCATATGACTGGTGGAAGTTAGTGTTGCAGAATCCTCAGAGACCCGTGGAGTTAACTTGGGATTTCTTTGTCCAAGAATTTGAGGACAAGTTTGTAACCAAAGCATATAGAGATGCTAGATGGAAAGAATTTGTGACTTTCAAGCAAAGGAATATGACGGTGGCGGAATATGAAAAAGAGTTTACTCGTTTGAGTAAATATGTACCGGAAGGGATGTTAACTGATGACTTCAGATGTAGGCAATTTGAAGATGGATTAAGAGAGAGTATTCGGGGACCTTTGTCTGCTATGGTTGCTTTGCAGCCGGTGGGTTATTATCCATTGGTGTTGGCAGCAATGAAAATGGAGGAATCTGAGTTGATAAAGCAACAGAGAGAGCAGAAAAGAAGATTTCCAAGAGAAAATGAAAGTGATAGTAAAGGAGCAAGAACAGTAAAAAGAGGAAAGGATGAGCAAGCATCGGCACAAGTGCCGACTTCAGTTGGAAGTGTGAGACCACCTATGAGTAGAGGAAGTGCAGCACCGGAATGTGTGCACTGTAACAGGCATCATTGGGGTGAGTGTAGGAAGCTCACCGGAGCTTGCTTTAGATGTGGTAGTACAGAGCATTTCCTTGCTCAGTGTCCTAAAATAAGAGAGAATATGGCATCACAAGTAAATAAAGAGAAAGGCAATGCTTCTGGGAATGTTAGAAGTGGAAGAGGACGAGGTAGAACTGAAAGACTGCCATCGGAAACAGTCGAGAGGCCATTCCCTGAGGATCAGCCACGTGTATTTGCCATGACTGCTGAAGATGTAGAGGCTTTGATTGGATCTTCTGGTAAGTCCTCCTATTGGTTTATACAGTATATAGTTTGAGTTAGTTGTTCGGTAGCGGGGGAAATTTCAAGGATGAAATTTCTTAAGGGGGAGAGATTTGTAACACCCCGAAATAGCCCTAGAAGAATTATAGAATTTTGGTTCAAGAAAGATTAGTGTTGGGAGTGTGAGTCCTGTCGCGAGCGCGACAAGCGTCATGGGCGCGACAGAGCTCTTCGGTGATATGGTAATTAATTAGCCTTTTTAATTTGTAATTTTGTAGGAGAGCGACACATGGCACTGTAGGGAGGTGACATGTGGAAAGAGCTTAATTAGCATTATATTAGCTAATAAGAGATTAGGATTATTTAAAAAGGGAAAAGAAGATAATTATGTAATTAATGGAATAGGTAGCATTTATTAGTGTAATTAATTTTGGATTAACTTAGACTATCTGCTCTCTTCCTTCTTCTTTTCCCGTTGGTTTCTTTGTTTAGGCCATTATTCTTCTTTTCTTTTCCTTTTCCTTGAATTTCTACCGTTCACTTGCTTTGCCCTTTCTTTCTTCTTCCTTCTTGACATGTTTTGAGTGATTCATTTGGATTAGCTTTGAGAGGGGTTAGTAGAGCTTGATTAGGTCTCCTAAGAAGGTAAGTAATGCTATTTAGTTAGTATTGGTCTTCTTCTTCTATCTTATTTCTGTTTTTGATTTAAAGTAAGAGAGAAGAGTAACTTTGGTATTTTGAATGGTTTGTGTATGGAAGCTGTGGACAAGAGGCCCAATAAAGGCAAAGAGAAGGTCGGAGCCGAGTAGAGAGCGCGGTTCAACTCCTAGAGGTAGGGATCGTGTGCGGTTTTCTTTTACTCGTTTTGATTGCTTGTTGTGATATATGATGTTTGAATATGCATATGTTGTGGTTATATGAGTGTTAGATGAGTTGTACATGTTTTATAGTTGTGAAGTGTGTTATGGGTAAAAGTCTGTTTAGTTGTTCATAGACCTCTGTGTGTTGTTGTGACCATAAATAGCGTTTCAGAGCTCTAATTGAGTTGATTCAGAAGGCGTTGGAACCCTAAGATCTGCAGATAGAAATTACTAAGAGAGTTCCGGAGATAATTCTGGACTTAAGATCTTCAAAAGTTTTAAAAACCGAGACCCTTCTGATTGAGCGGGTTCTCAGGAATAGTATGTGGGTTTTGGGTCATATCTAGAGTTTCAGATGTCCAAACGACCTGACACTTGTCCCATTGGAAATATAACATCCTAGGGTAAAATTGTTAAGAAGAGTCTTTTTCCTAAAAAGGAGTTTTAGGGACTCATTTAGGTGATACAAGGTAGATGCGAGAAACTGCCCTGGTAGTGTTCATTTAGTATAGCATGTGGGTGGGGAAACGCTTCTGTCGCGAGCGCGACATGGTTGCTATCGCAACAGAGAGGGATTTCCCAAGTTATCCCTAGATGAGCACGACTAGGACAAATGAATCCTAGTCGGATGAGTTGTCCTAGTCGGATGGATGAACACTAGTCGGATGATTTATCCTAGTAGGATGAGTAAGCACTACTAGGATAAGTTGTCCGAGTAGGATAATTTGTCCTAGTAGGATGAGTGAGCACTACTAGGATAAGTTGTCCGAGTAGGATGAGTGAGCACTACTAGGATAAGTTGTCCGAGTAGGATGATTTGTCCTAGTAGCATGAGTGAGCACTACTAGGATAAGTTGTCCGAGTAGGATGATTTGTCCTAGTAGGATTATTGAGCACGAGTCGTGCTCAACCTCTCTCTTTCCCTATTGCTTCTGTTTTGAGTTTTCTTGGTCTGTTGCTCTTGTTTTGAGTTGATATATGTCTAAGCAAGTTTTGTATAACACCCTTTGGTCCATATTTGGTTTAAAACTGATCTTTTAAGCCTCTTACATAGCTAATATTAATTAAACGCACATGATTAATAATCATTATATGAATTAAATGCATTTGAGTTTTTGTTGATGAGTTGGTATCTGTGTATAATATAAGAGTTGTTAGAGCCTGATTACCGTTATAGTGGATAGATAAGCATGCTTATAAAGGGCTAGAGTGCAGCTGCTAGAGTTGGCCTTAATTGTGCCCAGAGTTCGGAATACCTCGTGTATTCCATAGAGTTTGAGTTAATTCTCCACATGTAAGATACTGTAAACAGTATCCAGAGTTACCCGTATCCACCGTGAAAGGAATTCAGGCTTATTGTTTTATCCTCGTTATTGTTAGTGTATAGTGAACATGAAATGATCATATGTAGTGTTATAAGTAAATGTTTAAAGTATATGAGATGAATGCTATAGGATAGTTATATGTACCAGCACATGTTTATATGAATTAGAATCCATGATTTACATGAGTGTGAAAATATATGCATGTGTGCTTTGGCTAATATATGTGATGTATATATAATTTATTTTGAGACTTCGAAAGAAGTCCCTTGCATTGTTTTCATCCCCACTAAGCGTTATCGCTTAGCACAGATGTTTGTTTCCGTGTAGGTTGACAGGTGCGGACCAGTGAAAGCGTTCATCTGCAAGTGAGGGCCACTAGGAGCTTTTTTTGTATAAGATAGAAGTAGAGTTTGTGATGTTTTGAGTAACATCATTATGTATATAGAGAGTTTAGTCTCGACATATAATCGTTAAAATTATTTGTATATGTAACGTAAATGAATATGTAACAAGTATAAAGTTTTTGTATTATGTACAGTTTATATATATGTTATTAGAGCTCTTTATGTTTGGGCCCAACTTATTTCTAATTATTTATTATTTATTGCTATCGCTTCCACTAATGCATGTACATGTATACGTAAGTGTCCACGTGGCGCCTCGATATCCCTTACCGGGGGTATGGGGGTGTTACACGAAGAGATCCAGAAGACTCGTTTGGGTTAGATATTTAATTGCTTTATTTGTAATATTTCATTTATTTGGACTTTTCAATTATTTTGCCATGTAATCTTTAATAAAATTGTTTATTTTAGGCACGCTAAAAAGAAAATCACAAAAATATTTCTATTAATTAACTTGGCATTTTTCCTAATAAAAATGGGACCAATGTCCTAGTTTCTCATACCCAAATAAACCACCACCTTTAACACTTTTTTAAAAAGTATGCATGCGAGGACCAATGTCCTCATTCTTAATCAATATCCCGATTTATGTATGAATTGTATTTTATTTACAATAGGGGTTGTATTTTGCCCCTAGTTTTATTGTAATTTATTTTCATGCACTTTACTTTAATTATGCTTTATTTATTTATCGCTTTTCCTGAATGGACAATCTGCGCTTTAATTTAACTGCATTAAATTGAATGAGAAATGGGATGAAACGATAAATTCAAAACTCAACTATAAACCTAACTAAGGTATGAATAAATCGGAAGTCTCAAACCTTCTCTGGTCTTTGGGCTCAACGAGACTAGAGATCCATCTCAATATTCTATTGGGATGGGGCCTTCAAGACACCTCTTTTGTCCCGTAAAAGGCTCAAAATTGCACAGTCCTAGGCACCACGAGGCGAGAGGGCCATCCTAATGTTCTATTAGGGTGGATGCCTGCAAGACACCTCTGGTTTGCCCAAGCGTGAGGCTAGAGGACCATCCTATCATTTGTGTGGAAGCCTCCAAGATACCTCTGGCTTGCCTATAATGGACATAGCAGCGCTGTCTTAGGCTCACTGAGGCTAGATGACCTTTCCCAATGTTCTATTGGGTGTCGACTCCAAGAAACCTCCTTGTTGCCCAAAATGGATGCACTTGTAATTTCTTACAATTTCTCATGAACCTCATCCTGATTGCCCTGAAAGCGGGCGGTTCGGGGCACCCCGGGGTTCGGCTTGTGTCACAGTGGCTACTCCACTGGGGACCATACTCGAGACTTTGCTTCGAAAGTACCTTGGTTAAAATTTACAATTGAGTTTTAATTTAAAAATTTTATCTTTTTTTCGAAACTACATTGCATCTCATTAGAGCCTTAGATCTATGTTAGTTTGGTCCCTCTTTCAACCTCGGTGCATTCCCAAAGCACGACCCTATGTTCACTCAATGTAGGGAAGTGTTAAGGATAATCACCAGCCCAAGCGTCATACCATCATGGTATATTAAATGGAGGCCCGACCGATCGTTATGCTTGTGATGAGTTAGACTCGTTGGAAGGGACCATGCTTGGGTAGCCCTAAAGTAACATCACCTTGGCCAAAGCTCATGTAATGAAAATAGATACTTCCCCTAGGTGGTCTGAACCATAATACCTTGCTTGTTATATGGATCATTATGTATTGGACAAACCCAGATAATTTGACTGGTCACCTAATCAAAGGCTTTCATACCCTGATAGGCCCACGTCAATTTATTCGGACTACCTAAATACACAATGGTCAAAACCCATATGCTTGTACATTAGCGAAGAGAGGTTATGCTGCCGGTTTTTTACCGTATACTATGCATATCCATCGGGTTCGTTGTTAACCCATGGGCCAAGCCCACCTAGGACAGAGAACGCACGACCTCGTGTGTGGGAGAGATAAGGTTGGAAAGATCTATCTGCTTGCATGTGGTTGTGGATGATGTATTGCATATTCATGTCATTCATGCACAAAGAAAATTTTATTTCTTCCCTATGTATACATCCTATTCTTTGCTTATAATTATTACATGTATATATCATCCTGTGTATAGTTTTTCAAATGTTTCACATGTATCATTGTAATCTCTTTTAGTCACTGTATACTATTTGTTGCACAACACAACCATATATTGCATATTATTCATGCATTATTCTAAGCCTTGCTTTTTAGCCATTATAGACCATTTACTTGGATGGTTAGGGGATCCCAACAATTGTCTAAAGAGTGATCAGAGTTCAAGTTGGCTGACAAAGATTTGACATCCCTGCTAGAGCATTTGAAGGTATCAAAAATGGCTGGCCCCTTACAACAAACTGAAGAGACTCATGCCCTAATTGCCCAGGAGTTGGATAGAATGTTCGAGGAGCTTGAAACAAAGATGCTGGCCATGGTCAAAGATAGGATGGATGCCATGGTGCTTGTTCTGTAAGCTCAACTTATGGCGACTACTACACTAAACCAAGTTGAGCTGGCCATTGTCAAGAAGACCTATACCGCGACGGTTTCAGCGTCTCCTTTTGCTTATGAACCCAGAGCCAAAGGGCTATTTATTTTGCCAGTCGAGCAAGGAAAAGATAAGAAGCCTGCTCTAGAACACGACTGTATTCTTGAAGAGGAAGACATTTTAGCAGTGATGCAAGTTCCAAATAGTAAAGCGTCAAGGGCGGGATATGATTTAAGGTCAGGCTCAGGTCAGCACTTAGGTGAAACATGAAGAGGTCTTTAATGCGATTACAAGAACAAGCAAGAAGGACAGAAGGAATAGAGCCTTCACAATCAATAGACATCCCTAGGTCCTTAGGCATGAAAAAAAAGAGACAACTCATCTTGAAAAAGAAATTATGAAGACCAAACTTGCAACTACCCGTGTGCCTCTCAATAAAACTGCTATTGGTCCTGCAAGTCTAAGAGTGGGTTGTTATGATAATAGCAATGGTGCCCGAAGGACAGGAAAAGCACTAACCACAGAAGTGAATTGAAGGCATTTTTTGAATTTAGGCAGATCCTTATCCTGGGTCCTTAAGAGGCTAATGAAGGAGGGGATGCTACAACCATTATCGACTAGGCCCGCTAGAAGCCAGGGATAGCCCGATCACAGAGGGGATCAGTATTATGCCTTCCACCAGCACACCGGGCATACCACAGATGATTGCAAGGCCTTAAAACATGTCATTCAAGATCTGATTGATTCCAAAAAGATCTCCAACCCAGAAAAGCGAGAGGGAAAGAATACGATAGACTAAGTACCTACGTGAAAAGGCAGGATGGTTCTTAGGGATGATAATAGACCATTGACTGCAACAGCTGTGTTGGCAAGAATAGAAGTTGATTAGCTGTTTGGAATGTTCTTTTTATTTTCGAACTGTTTAATAATGACATTTTAGTTTCATTAATAAGATGAACGTTTTTGCTTACTTGTGTTATGTCTCATATGATTTCACTATGCATAATCATGATCATAACTCATTCATATTTGACATTGATTCAGTTAATGCTACTCTAAGAGTGGGTTGTTATGGTAATAGCAATGGTCCCCGAAGGACAGGAAAAGCACTAACCACAGAAGTGAATCGAAGGCATTTTTTTAATTTAGGCAGATCCTTATCCTGGGTCCTTAAGAGGCTAATAAAGGAGGGGATGCTACAACCATTATCGACTAGGCCCGCTAGAAGCCAGGGATAGCCCGATCACAGAGGGGATCAGTATTGTGCCTTCCACCAGCACACCGGGCATACCACAGATAATTGCAAGGCCTGAAAACATGCCTTTCAAGTTCTGATTGATTCCAAAAAGATCTCCAACCCAGAAAAGCGAGAGGGAAAGAATACGATGGACTAAGTACCTACGTGAAAAGGCAGGATGGTTCTTAGGGATGATAATGGACCATTGACTGCAACAGCTGTGTTGGCAAGAACAGAAGTTGATTAGCTGTTTGGAATGTTCTTTTTATTTTCGAACTGTTTAATAATGACATTTTAGTTTCATTAATAAGATGAACGTTTTTGCTTACTTGTGTTATGTCTCATATGATTTCACTATGCATAATCATGATCATAACTCATTCATATTTGACATTGATTCAGTTGATGCTACTCTATTTAATCTCAGAAACTTTGGAGAATCTAAAGAAAATCTTGATAGCATCTGTTATAACTCCTGAAGAGAGATCAAAGCTTGAGAGAAATTCAACAAAATATAAAAAAAAGGTCTTTGCCTGGACATATGAAGACACTCTAAGAGTTGATCGTGGAATCACTAGGCACATCGTTCAAACACACCACAATCATGAACCTAGCATGCAGAAGCTCAGAGGATTGAAGCTGGAAGGGGCAGAAAAGGTCAAAAAGAGGAATCCACAAGCAGAAATAAAGCTAAAATTTCTAGTCGAAGTTCAATGCCAGTCTTGGTTGGTCAATGTTGTACCAAATCAAGAAGAGGAGGAGTACGTGTATGTGTAAACTATTAGGATTTGAACAAAGCTTATCCTCAAAAAAAGAACAGAAAAAAGAACAAAAGAACAAAGGAAAAAATAGAGAAAAATAAAATATAAAAAAGAGAGAAGGAAAAGAATCAATATGTAGATTGAAAAACCATCATGGGGGCCAAGCTTTGTTCAAATCCCGCTGATCTACAAGTACCCATACTTTGCCATTTTTCTTGACATCCGAAAAGGACCACAAGAATTATATCGACTTGCAATGGATATAGGTTGCTCGAGCTTGGGAATAAGTATCATAGGGGAGGTACACCCTACGGCCACTAATGGATAGGGTCATCAAAAGAATCCAGTATGTCACTATATTTTCCCACGCCACGTAGGGTTCAAGGGCGAAAGGACAGTTTATGGTTAAGTTATTCCAAAAGGATGGCATTGAAAACCATCAGTCCTCTCTATATTTCCCTCAAACTAATGGGGCAGCAGAGGTTGCTAACAAGAAGATCTTGATCAAGATGGTTCAAAACTACAAGGATTGGGCAGAGAAATGGCCTTTTGCACTTCAAGGCTAGAGAGCCACCGCTGGAACCTCTACAAGAGTCACCTATTATTCCTTAACACATGGGGCAGAAGCAGTATGGTTAATCAATATAAAGCTCAAATTTTTAAGGACATTCATAGAAGCCCAGATTTTGAAATCCGACAGGGCACAGCAATGGCAGCAGTAGTTAAGCATGTCAAACAAGGATAGGTCATGAGATTACTGCCATAGTCATATCCATCAGAAAATACTCTGCTCGATCATTCAGGAAGGAAGTCAGAAAGCATCTAATAAAAGAGGGAGATTCAGTCTTCAAGCAAATAAGGCCAAATGTTCCAGTCAAATGAGGTAAATTTAAGACAATGTGCGAAGGTCCTTTTGTTCTTCAGAGATTATTATCCAAGAGAGTTTCCAACAGACAGTAATGAAGATAACTTCAAAAAATTAGTCAACATCAACAGACTCAAGGAGGTCCATGGCTAAAGACTAAAAATCAAAAGAAGAGAATAAAAGCCCCGCGGGTCGAAAACCGAAAAAATGCGGCCTTACTAAAAATAGGATCCTTGTCAGGGTGAAAACTAAAAAAAGGCACCCTGTGCAAAATTAGAGGCTTGAGAGAAAATTTCCAATCAAGAAAACCCGAGAGGGCTGATTGGAGACAGTAGTTTGATGCTTACAAGATCTACTCGGAGATTAGATGTAGTTTTGCATTTTGAATCAATGTTAGATAATGATCATGTATAGAGAAATCATACCAAAATGTACACAATCTTTGCAATTTCATGGTTCATTATTTTCTAGTTCATTTATAAAAAGAGAAATATCGTTCATTGGTGAATGCATGAAATCTAAATGAGCACACTCTGCTCCTATTCTCACCATCTGGATGTCTAAGTCAATGAG
Source organism: Excoecaria cochinchinensis (assembly GCA_947683425.1). Lineage (NCBI taxonomy): Eukaryota > Viridiplantae > Streptophyta > Magnoliopsida > Malpighiales > Euphorbiaceae > Excoecaria > Excoecaria cochinchinensis. The sequence goes on from CANTUQ010000043.1 coordinate 12,387,738, forward strand.
TTCTAGTTTCGATTGCGGGACTAAGCACCTACCTCTTGAATGTATTAGTGGGAGTGAAAGAACAACCCCCGATAGATGGCATAATAGTCTTTGCCGATAGCTTACCTAGAGGCCATGATGTTTAAAGGTAAGAGCCGAAGATAAATGATACACCTTGGAAAGATAGGGGACGCCTCACTATATTGTTAATCCCTCCGAATTATCGAGCATAATGGGTGGTAATGTAAAAAGTAGCCCCATCAAGCCCTAAAGAACCCGATCCTCATTCACTACCTCACTTAATCTGGCAACACATTCATCCAAAAAGTCAAAGGAATGCAACTGATGCTTAGAGAGAAATACCTCAGAGAATAACTGCTGATTATCCTAGGAAGGGGCTTTGATAGCTTCAACTTTTCTTGCAGTCGTACCTAAAGGCAAGAGAGTCTCAAGAAAAAAAAGGACCGTTAGAGATGAAAACCATGACAGGCTCTCTAAGCAAAAGTTAGGCCAAAAGGCAGGGTGAAAACGTGGGAACAGGCAGTCTGCCTTTCAAAAATTATAAAATTAATAAAAGCTGCTGGATTGGGTTGGGTCCATTCCAAGCAAAAATTAGGCACAGGGTTATGTGAAAATCCCTAACGGGACGCATTTCCCACTAAGAAAAGCTAGTGTGAAAATCCACAAGGGACGCACTACCTTTAAAACAATGACCTTTGACGCCTGAAGTGATAAGGCGGTGTTACTCCAAATAATTTCCCTTCAGGCGGGTAGTGCATAATGCAGAACTTGATTCAGAGTCCTAGGGGGCAAAATGCTCATTGATCGGGGGGTAAAGATGTGCACGAGTCAGTTATCTTTAAAAAGGTTATGGGTCAGAGTCCGTAAGGCCAAGACAATGCTTTTCTACATCCTTGGGAGCATCAGACAATGTGAGCAGCCGAGCAGTAACCTCAATGAATCCCTTAAACACCTGGGATGTGGTATATTCATTTTGCATATCACATGCATGTCACGTGCATTCAGTCTTTTACATGTATAGATATGCACACATAATTCTTCTACATTAATCCTTTGCATGTATTTTCTGTATATAGTTTTGTATGTATATTTCTCAAACATAATTCCATACGCACACACCAATCTTTTGTATATATTGCTATGCACATGACTCAGAGGGAAAGGATCGAATAGACCTCATGAGCAAGGGTGATCTAAGAGATGGGTTCAACTCAACATGATCGGCCATTGTATCTAGCATAAAATCAGGTGAATATGTACAAAGGTGGAACGCCCGGACACACCATGCTAAGGGCACTCCAGAATCACACAAATCTATAGAAAAAAAAAAGATCCCTTGAGAAACTGGACTACCCACACACACTTTAGGCAATCAGACGCAAAAATGGGTCGGGGTACAGTTTCAGCTCTACATCGGCGCTCATCCATGCCAAACAATCAAATCAAGATGAATTCCTCACGAGAATGGAATCTCGTAGACCTGCTCCCAAGAAGACATTTAAAAGAGCAAGCCTATTCATGCACACCATACCGGGGGCAATCAGGTAAGTTTCTCTATCATAAGATGTACGCTCACACACATCGCACAATAAGTGTACAAAATCCGAATTCAAATGTACAAAGAATACAACTCTTCGAAAAAATAAACACAAAGACAACAAAAAAAACAAACAAAAACAAACACAACAAAAACAAACAAAACAAAACAACAAGAAAAAAAAAGAAGAAGATATTTTCAAGGCCTTGAAAATCCAATATACTATAAAAATTCAAATACAACCAAAATGTAAGAATCCAAAAAAAAAAAAAACAAAAACAAAAAAAATCATTTTAAAAGTCGCCAAAGACATGGAAACCTATCTGCCTGCGAGCAAGCAACCAAAACCTCCAATCTAAATTTCCTCCAAGGAGGCTCAAATATAATTTCCTCCGAGGAGGCTCAAATCTATTTTCCTCTCTGGAGGCTCAACATCAAATTCTCTCACCCTCTTGAGAAGTACGCAGGTCTTTTCAATAAGGAGGCTACGTTGGAGATGATGGAGGAATCGATATTTGGGGAAAAACCAACCGTCCTTCAGGGGGGCACCCGTCTGACATCAGCCCCAACAGGTATGCACTGCCACAGGTAAGTACCTCTTTTATATACCCTGCGTATTTGATTTGTCCTTTATTGTAGAAAAAAGGTTCATGATAAGCAATAGTAAAGACAATGACGAGTGAGTCACCATGTCGACCTAAGGATGGTCGACAGTCGGATATTGCACTAGCCAGATGGAGGTTAGCAGATCAGACACTGTACTAGCCGGATGGGGGTTAGCGGATCAGAATATTGTACTAGCCGGATGAGGGTTAGCAAATCAGAACATTGTACTAGTCGGATAGGGGTTAGCAGATCAGAATATTGTACTAGCTGGATGGGGGTTAGCAAATCAGAATATTGTACTAGCCGGATGGGGTTTAGCAGATCAAACATTGTACTAGCCGGATGGGGATTAGCAGATCAGAATATTGTACTAGCCGAATTATGGTTAGCGAATCAGATATTATACCGATCGGATGGTGGTTAGCAGATCAGATGTTGTATTGACCGGATGGTGGTTAGCAGATCAGATATTATACTGACCGGATGGAGGTTAGCAGATAAGATATTGTACTGACCGGATGGTGGTTAGCAGATCATATATTATACTGACCGGATGGTGGTTAGCAGATCAGATATTGTACTGACTGAATGGTGGTTAGCAAATATTACATTGACCGAATAATGGTTAGCAGATAGGATGTTACACGGATCGGTTGGAGGTTACCAAGGTTATGCTATGCAAGCCCAGAAACGGCTACCAAGACAGAGCTTTCAATCACATACGATAGAATAGATTGCAATGGGATTGTAGTTATAGAACACTATATCTCATAGACACTGCGTGAGCTGAGACGAGGCCAACAGAACACATGCGGTAGAATAGATTGCAACTGGGATTGTAGTTAGAGAACACTACATCTCACAGACACTATGCAAACCGAGTCGAGACGAGGCTAGCAGAGCACATGCGGTAGAACAGATCGCAAACAGAGGTTGTAATTAGAGAGTACTGCATCTCACACACACTGTGCAAGCCGAGATGAGGCTAGCAGGACAGACCAGCTACCGTGCATGCCGAAACGAGGACAGCGGGGTACACGCGATAGAACAAATCGCAACAGGGTTATGGTTAGAGAACACCGCATCCCACAGACACCGTGCAAGCCAAGATGAGGCCAGCGGGACAAATCCGCCACCATGCATGCCGAGACGATGACAGAGGGGCACACGCAATAGAACAGATCACAACAGGATTGTGGTCAGAGAACACCACATCTCACAGACGCCGTGCAAGCCGACCGGAGGCGAGCGGGACAATTCGATAGAAAAGATTACAAACGAACCACAGTCGGATAGCACTATAGCTCAACGGCAACGAGCCACAACATTCCACACGGCAAAAAGGTAAGGGCTGCCTTAGGTACGCATCTCTTTCCTTTTTCTCTGAATTTTGGCTCATCTAGGCACTAGTGCACTAGTTTCCCCAAAATTAGGGGCAACTGTAGACACCGAGTCCTGAGGCAGCCCAGATCAAAGTTACCCAATGATGATTAGATGCCTACTCACAGGCAAAAAGGTTAAAAATGATGATTTCCTGTTCAAATTTGCATTTTTGAGTGAAAAAACAAAAAATAATAAAAAATATTTTTAAAATTAGATTTGAAAAATCGGATTTAGAAATTATAGTATTTTTTAGTTAAATTTAAAAATAAAAATAAAAATAAAAAATCCGCGAATGTCGACGAGCGGCAGCGCGCGACGTTCATGAGCGAGCGACGTGCTGGGTGTCTCGTCGCGCGCGCCGACGGGCGTCGGTCGCCCTATTCCGCCGCAAAACGCCCATTTCGCCCCAAAAATCATTTTTTCCGATTTTTTTCCACAAAATTCGATTTTTTATCTCTTTTTAAGGGATTTTCAGGTTTTTTTTCCATTTTTAAACTTAGATAAATTATATTATTAATTATTAATTAGTTTTTCCCTTAATTAATTTTATTTTTCCATTTTTTCTTAATATAAAAAGAAAATGATGGAAAGAGGAGAGGGGATTTTTCTAGGGTTTTTTCTTAAGATTTTCTCTTATTCTTCCTCTCCCAATTCTCTCTAGATATCAGATTTTCCCCAACAAAAATTAAAAAAATAGTTCAATTTTTCTTCTTTTTCCTATGAAATTTCTTCTAAAATATATTTTTGGAAGGAATTTTGTTGATGGGAATTGATTTTGAGACAAACATAACAATTGTTTGCTCTCAAAATTCATTTTTGATTTATTTTTTTTTTGTTTTCAATTGATTTTGAGACAAACATAACAATTGTTTGCTCTCAAAATTCATTTTTGATTTATTATTTTTTTTGTTTTTAATTAAACTTTTTTCAATAATTTTTATTTGAATCGCTTTTTGATGAAAAATAGATTTTGAGACATTCAAAATAAATATTTGTCCTTGAAATCTAATTCTTCATTTGATTTTATAAAAAACAACTTTTTTTCATAAATATTTTTTTGAGACAAACAAAATAATTGTTTGTTCTTGAAAATATTTTTATCAATAAAAATCATTTTTTTGTCCTTAAAGAATTTTTTATTTTCTTTCATTATTTTCTTTGCAATTTATTTTTCGGAATAAAATTCCAGTATTTTCATCATATTCCATTCTAATCTTGCAAATCAAAAACAAGGAAATCAATCATCATTTTTAAATTCATCAAATCCGAAACTCTGAGGGTAAACATTCTCGGCCTAATCTTTGTATTCCTATTTTTTATTATTTTGTTCATATTTAATTTTCTAACATGTATATTTTATTATTTTCATTCATTTATTTATTTGTTCTATTGCTTTTATATGTGTCTCATTTAATATGTTTATATATTATTTTTGTTTATATAAATATTGATTTCTTATCATTTCTAACATGTAAATATTGATTTCTCATTATTTTTAACATGCAATTAATTAATTTATTTTGATTGTTCTTTTCGCCATGTAAATATTTTATATTAATAGTGATAATATTAATTAATCATCTCACTTATTTAATCATTTTCATCATTCTTTTATTCATTATTTTTTATCATTCTTTTTTATTGCCATTGTTATATTTTTATTGATTATCTATTTATTTGTTTATGTTCATTATTATCATTATCATGTTCATATTTTTATGTATTAATTCGTTAGCATGTTTTACTTATTCCAATTAAATCATTTAATTCTTTTATCATTTAATGCATATTTTTGTTTATTTTGATTTGTTAACATGTTAATAAATTTATTATCTTTCACATCATTTTATTTTATTTTAAGTTGATTTAATTGATTTAATTACTAACATTATTTCATTGGTGTTTTATTTTTATTTCACAACTTATTTTCCCTTTTGGGCATTTTTGCGGGCACACGAAGAGATCTAGAAGGCTCGTTTGGGTTAGATATTTAATTGCTTTATTTGTAATATTTCATTTATTTGGCTTTTTCATTTATTTTGCCATGTAATCTTTAATAAAATTATTTATTTTAGGCACGCTAAAAAGAAAATCACAAAAATATTTCTATTAATTAACTTAGCATTTTTCCTAATAAAAATGGGATCAATGTACTAATTTTTCATACCCAAATAAACCATCACCTTTAACACTTTTTTAAAAAGTATGCATGTGAGGACCAATGTCCTCATTCTTAATCAATATCCCGATTTATGTATGATTTGTATTTTATTTACAATGGGGGTTGTATTCCGCTCCTAATTTTATTGTAATTTATTTTCACGCACTTTACTTTAATTATGTTTATTTATTTATCGCTTTTCCTGAATAGACAATCTGCGCTTTAATTTAACTGCATTAAATTGAATGAGAAATGGGATGAAACGGTAAATTCAAAACTCAACTATAAACCTAACCAAGGTATGAATAAATGGGAAGTCCCGAACCTTCTCTGGTCTTTGGGCTCAACGAGATTAGAGGGCCATCTCAATGTTCTATTGGGATGGGGCCTCCAAGGTACCTCTTGTGTCCCATAAAAGGCTCAAAATTGCATAGTCCTATGCGCCACGAGGCGAGAGGGCCTTCCTAATGTTCTATTAGGGTGGATGCCTCCAAGACACCTCTGGTTTGCCCAAGCGTGAGGCTAGAGATCATCCTATCATTAGGGTGGAAGCCTCCAAGACACCTCCGGCTTGCCCATAATGGACATAGCAGCGCTGTCTTAGGCTCACTGAGGCTAGACAACCTTTCCCAATGTTTTATTCGGTGGCGACTATAAGAAACCTCCTTGTTGCCCAAAATGAACACACTTGTAATTTCTTACTAGTTCTCATGAACCTCATCCCGATCGCCCTAAAAGCGGGCGGTTCGAGGCTCACCGGGGTTCGGCACGCGTCACAATAAGGAGAAGGCTAGTGGAAGTGGAGCCCTTTGATTTGGAGCAAAGTGGACCAAGGTTTGGGAAATTTATTATTTTGTGTATAATTTGATTGTTTGGTTTGATTTGACTTTCTAGAAAATTATGAGGTTAAAGTTATTTGTGGTTGTCTAAATGTTTTGGGTTTTAAATGATTTGTGTTGAGATGCTTTGGATGTGGAGTATTGAACCAAAATATGCTTTTGATTGAAGTTTTCAAGTAAGATTTTCTGGTTTGTGTAATTAAAGATCTTGATTATGTTAATTTGCATGATTTAATTGTGATTTTTGATATAAAAGTTGGATTTTGTGTTGTTTATGATGATTGGAATGCTTGATTTGAGTTGGGTTGAAGTTTTGGGTTGATTGGAGTTTTGGGTGTGATTTTGGAGGAGATAAATTTCTGCAGAATTGCTGGAGAACTGGAAAATGCGACTTTATCGTGAGCACAATAGAGCTAGGTGATTATATCTCTCACGATAGGCCGAGCTCTATTCTGCCAAGCTACAGCATCATGTGTGCTATTGCGAGCACGACAGAGCGCGTAATGCCAAGCTAAAGCTGGGCAGCAAGCGCGCGCGCTATGCGCGATCGCAATAGCAATTTTGGGTGCGTTCTGTTGTGAGTGTGACGCATGTCGAGAGCGCAATAGAAGCCGATCTGCTTCTTTTCGCGCGAGCGTGGCGCTTAGGGAACTTTGCCCTTGTCGCGAGCATGACACATCTTGCTTTTTAAAATGGAATTTCTTTTATGCTTTCGATATTTATTTTTTGAAATTGTGATGCTTTTAGACTTATGCATGGATGATTTTATGAACCATATGCATATGATTGGATGATTTATGCATGGCGTGCAATAGTCAAATTAGTGGATAGTTAGGCATGCCTAGTAGAGTTCAGTAGTTGCAGCCCCAATGTGTTCCGGACCCTGATCAGGTCCCTATTTAGATCCTCGTGATCCTCAATGTGTTCGTATCTTGTTTAAGATCCTCCAATGTGAAAATATTTTGAATGAGAAAATTAAAGATGTTGCTTTTCAATTGTACCCTCGGGTTCCCCAATGTGTTACTCGTTATTCGCTATTGTGAGTTTGTAGGCATCTTGTTGTGATTATATGTGCTTATGAAATTAGTATGATATATGGATTTGATTATGAGCTTTTGAATATAATTGATAATGATCAAGTTATGATTTTATACATGTGATTATAAGCATGTGCCATTTGTATGTGTTCTGCTTTAACGACCATTGTGAATGGCCGTTCATATTATTGTGTGTTTTTCCCACTAAGCGTTATCGCTTAGCACGGGTATTTCATCCGTGCAGGTGCCAAAGGAGTCAAGTTTTTGGGAGAGTCTCCGCAGGTCCAGCCAACACAGAGGGATTGAAGTGTTATAGCCTAGTTTGTATCTAAGTTCTTTTTGTAGTATTTTCGACTCTCTTATTGTATTTATTCTTTTATAATGCTTCCACTATGTATTTTGGAAGATGGGAATTTTTCTAATATCAACTGTGTACAGAATATTTTTGTAATGAACCTTTGATATCAATGAATGATCCTTGAGTTTGAAAGTTTTAATTTCTGCTGTAATCTTTATATTATGTATTTGTTTTTGTGCTTATCATGTTTGGTGACACCCTTGCTTGTACGAGTTCTAACTCCCTTCGTGGATGAGTTCTCCTACGTATGGGTAAGGGTTGTTACAAAGGGGATTCTAGAATTGGACAGTATCAACCTATTGAATGCCAAGGTAGATGCTCTCACTAAGATGGTAAGTAAAACTCAGCTTCATACTTTGGAGAATGTTAATATTTTTTTTTGTGTTGTGTGGTGGGTCTCATGTATATTAACAATGCACTTTAAGTTCTAATGAGGATGTGAGTTATTTTCAAGGAGCTTTTAAACAAAGGATGGGACAAAATTCAAATTTTTATAATCCTCAATGGAGGAACCATCCTAGATTTTCCTGGTCTAACTCATCTTCTCAATTAAACCCCCCAATTGATTCTAATACCAAGCCATTACACCCACCAGGATTTCCTGCAAAACAACCATTTAACCCTCAATAACCCAAATCTAGACTTGAGAATCTAATGGAACAATTCATTAGCCATCAAATGACTACCAATAAACAAAACGAGGAGCAATCAACTTAATTCAAAATTTGATCAAATTACTACTCATACCCATATTCTTGAAACACAAATTGCTCAATAAGCCACTTCTTCTAATTTTAAACCTCTAGGCAAACTCCCTAGCCAACCAGAATTTGCTCCACAAGAAACTTGTCAAGCAATTTCTCTAAGAAGTGATAAGAAGATTAAAAATAATGTGGGTAATGAAAAAGAGGTAGTTGAGGTTGAAAATGAAAAAGAGCCAACTATTGAAAAGCAAAATAATGAGAAAAATGTAAAACCTACTAAGGATGATGAACCTCAGGTAAATCTTAAAACCTTACCTTTTCCTTAAATATTTATTAGACGTAATTTGGATAAACAATTTGGTAAATTCCTTGATTATTTAAAAGATATTACTATTACAGTTCCTTTTATGGATGCCATAAGGGATATGCCATCTTGGGGTAAGTTTTTGAAAGATGTTGTTAACAATAAAAGTAAGTTTGAGGAACGGGGATATGTCTCTTTAATTGAGGAAACTAAGTCTATGTATTTTAAATCTCCACCTAAGCTTAAGGATCCAGGTTGTTTTATGGTTCCTTGTATAATTGGTGGAACTCAATTTGATAGAGCCTTGTGTGATCTTGGTGCTAGTGTTAGCCTTATGCCATATTCTATCTACAAGAAACTTGGTATAGGAGATCTTAGACCTACCAATATGTGTCTTTCCATGGCTAATAAGACTATCACTCACCCAATTGGTATTCTTGAGGATGTGCCTACCAAAGTTGGTAAATTTGTTATACCTGCCGACTTTGTGGTTTTGGATATGGAGGAAGATCCTGAAATTCCTATATTGTTTGGGAGACCCACCCTTTTTAGTTACTGCTGGAGCTATAATTAACATGAAAAAGGGTAAAATTACATTAGAAGTGGATAATGAAATTATGGAATTTGATGTGTTTAAGATGATGAAATCATTGCCAATGGAAACTGTATATCGAATTGATTTCATATATGTTATTGATGAGTGCCTTGATAGTGTTTTCCATGAATGTATTAAATAAGAATCATTAGAACCATTCATTATGCATGAAGCTAATTTGAATTCTCTAGAACATATTTCACATCCTTCCTACCAAAGGATTTCAAGATTTGAGCCTTTAAGGAAGGGTGATGATCTAACATCCACTTTACCCAATGAAGAGCCCAAGTTGAAGCTTAAGCCATTACCATCGAGTTTGAGGTATGCTTTTCTTGACTCTAATCTTCAATTTCCTTTTACTGTGAATTCATCTATGCAAGTTGGTAATGTTGATACTTTGCGTGAGGTATTGCTTGAGCATAGAAATGCTATAGGTTACTCTATTTCTGATTTAAAGGGTATTGGTAAAAATATTTGCATGCATAGAATTATCTTAGAGAAGGATTCTAAGCCTTCTATAGAAGGTCAAAGAAGGTTGAATCCTACTTTAAAAGAAGTTGTGAGGAAAGAGGTTATTAAGTTGCTAGATAATGGGATTATATACTCTATTAGTGATAGTAAACGGGTTAGTCCGATTCAAGTTGTCCTTAAAAAGGGAGGCTTGATTGTGGTACAAAATGAGTCTAATGATCTTATTCCCACAAGAACTATCATGAGATGGCGTATGTGTATTGATTATCATAAACTGAATAAAGCAACTAGGAATGACCATTTCCCATTACCCTTCATTGATCAAGTACTTGAGTGGTTAGCAATTTTTCATATTTTTGTTATTTAAATGGTCTTAGTGGTTTTTATCAAATACCAATTCATCCTGAAGACCAGTCTAAGACCACTTTTACATGCCCATATGGAACCTTTGCTTTTAGACGTATGCCATTTGGTTTATGCAATGCACTTGTTACTTTTCAACGATGCATGTTTTCTATATTTAGTGACTTGATTGATCAAAGTATAGAAGTTTTCATGGACAATTTTAGTGTTTATGGTACTACCTTTACAAATTGTCTAGAAAACCTTTCCAAAGTCCTTGATAGATGTATAGAAAACAGGTTAGTGCTTAATTGGGAAAAGTGCAATTTTATGGCACAAAAGGGTATTGTGCTTAGGCATCTTGTTTCTAATAGAGGTATTGAGGTAGATCGGACTAAGATAGATGTGATTGCTAACTTGCCACCTCCTAGGAGTGTTAAAGATATCCGAAGTTTCCTAGGTCATGCTGGATTTTATAGAAGGTTTATAAAAGATTTTTCTAAGATAGCAAAACCACTATGCAATATGCTTGCTAAGGATGTTGGATTTACTTTTGATGAAGCATGCTTAAATGCATTTGAAACTCTTAAGAAAGTTCTTATTTCAGCACTTATTTTACAACCTCCAAATTGGGAGCAGCCCTTTGAAATCATGTGCGATGCAAGTCATTTTGTTGTGGCGGCTGTGTTAGGTCAAAGGAAGGAGGGTAAGCCTTAGGTGATTTACTATGCTAGCAAGTTACTAGATGATGCCCAAGTTAATTATACCACTACGGAGAAAGAGTTGCTTGCTATAGTATATGCTTTTGATAAGTTTCGGGCTTATTTAGTAGGTCAAAAGGTGATTGTATATTCTGACCATACTGCCCTTAAATACCTCCTATGTGAGAAAGACGTAAAACCTAGGCTTTTACGATGGATTTTAATGCTTCAACAACTTGATTGGGAGGTAAGGGATAAAAAGGGTAGTGAAAATCTTGTTGCGGACCACTTATCTAGGCTAGATCATGAGGGGTTAAGTATGATTGATGATGGCATTCCCATTAATGAGACATTTTCAGATGAACGCCTTTTTAGTTTGGCATCTAAGGAAATTCCTTGGTATGCTGATATTTCCAATTATTTGGTGAGTGGTGTATTACCTTATGGGATGGGCTATAGGCAAAGGAAGAAGTTTTTGCATGATAGCAAAGTTTATTATTCGAAAGAACCACTACTCTATAGAAGATGTGCTGATGGTATAATTAGGAGATGTCTTCCTCAAGATGTATTGAGGCATTATCATTCTTTAGATGTAGGTGGCCATTTTGGTACATCAAAACTGCATCCAAGGTTCTCCAATCTGGGTTTTGGTGGCCTACCTTGTTTAAGGATGTTAGAGATTTTATGCTTTCATGTGATAGATGCCAGCGCATGGGTAATATATCAAGAAAGCATGAGATGCCTTTGCATGGAATCCTTGAGGTTGAGCTTTTTGATGTTTGAGGCATAGATTTTATGGGCCCATTTCCTACTTCTTTGGGTCATCAATATATTTTAGTCATGGTAGATTATGTCTCTAAGTGGGTAGAGGCTATTCCTTCTATTACTAATGATGCCAAGGTTGTGAAAAATATGCTTAGGAAAATTATTTTTCCTAGATTTGGTACTCCTAGGGCATTAATTAGTGATGGTGGCTCTCATTTTTGCAATAAGGTGATTGATGATCTTTTGAGGAAATATGAGGTAACACACTCAAACAAGTGGTTAGGTTGAAATTAGTAATAGAGAGCTTAACTGGATATTGGAAAAAACTGTTTCTTCTTCTAGGAAGGATTGGGCATTAAAGTTGGATGATGCCTTGTGGGCCTATAGAACATTCTATAAAAACACCTTATCAATTGTTTTATGGGAAGTCTTGCCATTTACCTTTTGAGCTTGAGCATAAGGCCTATTGGGCAACTAGGGCTTTGAATTTTGATTTTAATAGAGCAGGTAGGAAAAGATTGCTTCAGCTTAATGAATTGGAAGAGCTAAGGCAGAATGCTTATGAGAATGCCAAACTATATAAAGATCGCACTAAATCATGGCATGATAAGCATTTATAAAGTTTTGAGGAAGGAGACCTGGTTTTACTCTATAATTCCAGACTTAGATTACTTCTAGGTAAGTTGAAGTCTAGGTGGTCTAGGCCTTTTAAGGTTGTCAAGGTATATTCTTATGGTACTGTTGATATTGTTAATGATAAAGGGGAAATCTTTAAAGTAAATGGCCATAGGCTTAAACCTTATTTTGTTGGTGATATTCATGATCTTGTCCAAATCATCACTCTGTCGGATTCTTAAATTGCAGGCATATGGTCTAGCTATCGACCTTAAATTGTAGCATCTTTTTGTTTATTATTTCCTTTGTCATTTTAGTTTGTATTTTGATTTTAGTTTGTCATTTTAGTTTGGATCAAAATATATAATTTTAGGTAGGCAGATTGTGTGATTGTGCATTGAGAGGGATGAGTCGGACAGGTGTCACGATTCGTTACAAGAGGCTTGTGTTTTCTTGCAGACCAGAGGATTGACTCATGCTCATTGTCACGAGTCATTACAGAGGCTAAACCATCACGAGTCGTGTCCCCTGTTCGAGTCATCATCCCTGTTCAAGTCTTCTAGCCCTGTTCGTGTTGTGTTTGAGGTATGCATTTCTGTCACTCCATTTCTTTCTTTCTTTTTCGTTTTTCTTTTTCTATTTTTATTACTTTAATTATTCATTTGTCCCACATGTGGGATAATTAAAAGAGAGAACAAAAGAGAGGGAGTTCTTTTATTTAAACCCCAATCTAGTGAACGGTTATGACTTTTCATTTCTCCCTATAACTCCTCATATTCCCCATACACCTTTTTAGATTTCTTTTCTTTCTCTCTTAATATTTTCGTCCTTTCCCACACGCTATCTTCTCTTACCTTTCTCTCTCTTTCTGTATCTCTCTTCTCTTTTCCTTCTTCTTCCCATTTCTTTCTTCTTCTTCTTCTTCAGCATTTACTTTGTCTTCTTGCCATGGTAAGAACTAAGAACCCTTCATCTTCACGTGCTCAAGAAGAGGATGAGCCATCAAGGAGAGACCTCTCTTCCAACTATAATGCTAGGTTCCCTATTTACTCCGAGGAAGAAGGTAATCGTTATTCTTCTATTAAACATAGACCTATCCTCCTCTGTAAGTTTTTTCGGATTCTCTTCTTCAACAAGCTGGTATGTTTGAGCCTGTTAATGAAATACTTCAACGATGTGGCTTGTTCAAATTTGTTTCTATCCACGAGCATGTCCATATTAATTTACTGCTGGAGTTTTATACAACCTTAGAAGTTAATTATGCAAACTCTAGGTTCTTAGACTTTCGTTTGGATGGGAAACCCCATACACTCGCTTATTTTTTCATGCATAAACACTTTGGTTTTAAAGAAACTGGTTTGTGTGATCCACCTTTTGAGTTTCATTCCAATGAATTTTGGACATTTTTAACTAATTTGACCACTCCCTTTCGGCTTAGGTCAGCTAAAGCTATGCATATCAAAGATTTGAAATATTGGATTCTTCATAAAATTATTGCTTCCGTGGTTTTTAACAAGGCTGAATTTAATCAAGTTTCCTATCAGAAGCTCTTTTTGACGTGGTGTGTTCATCATCGTAAATCTATATGTTGGCTGTATTGGATATTTAATCAACTTTTGCAATGTGTTTCTCGTACGGATGCTCCTCTCACTCATGGGCATATTGTTTCTATTATTGCTAGGAATCTTGCTATTGATCTTACTAGTTATTCTCGTATTATTGAATATATGTATTTCTCTAAGAAAATTTTTGTTCGTGGTGAGGTTGTTAACTTGCTTTCAGGTTTATTCCACACTATTCTCGATCTAGCTGGAAGGGTCTTCCTCGGCCTTCTTCTACATTGCCTGAGTTTGTTGCTACAACCCAACCAGTTAGGGAACTAGAGGCGCGAGAAGATAGTGATGATGACAGTGATGATGTTTCTGCTGACAGTGTACAAGTTCCTACATTTCCTTGTTCTTCATCTAGTGATATGACTCATATGCTAGAGCAAATTTTGAGGAATCAGTCCGCTATGCAAAATCAACTCACCTCTATGGAGCAAGTAAATCGGCAGTTGGTTCATCATCAATGTAGAATTGGACACAAGGTTGACACATTTATCGTACAAGCTGGCTATATGGTTGCTTCTCCTCCACCCTCGCCCACTGAGTAGGGGAGTATTTCTTCCTCTTCCATTTTTGTTTTTTTTTTTATTTCACATTAGGGACAATGTGCATTTTTTAGTATGGGGAAGGGGCATTATTGTAGTTTATAGGCCACTTTCCATAAAACTTTTTCTTTTTAATATGTCTCGTATAATTTTTTTTTGTTTATCTTGTCTATTCTTGGGGCTATTTGGTGCTTTGGTGTTGATGATTAGTCTTTTTATGCTCAATTGGTAGAATTTTTAAGTTACTTGTAGCATGCATTTTAGACTTGCTGATTATCTCCTTTTATTATTCTCAAAGGTTGTAGAAGGTCTAGTAAGTTTATATATTATGCTTAAACCTAGGATAGTCAGGAGTTAGGTTTAGACTTTTAAGAATTAAGTAGCCTTAGGGAAACTACAACCATAATATGGGTAGTTCAGTTTTCAATAATGGATGAGAGCAAAAGAAAGTAAAAAAAATAAAAATAGAAAGAGAAAAGCAAATAAAAGGGTGTCATGCATTTTAAGTTGTGTGTAAGTGAGTAGGCTCCTCATATGCATTCATTCGGAAAGATTGTATGATGCTTTATAAAAGAAAAAAAAAACAAGCAAAAAGTGGGATGGAGCACAAAATGCACCCACTAAATTCAAAGAATGTCCAAAAATGCCATGAAGATTGTGAGTTAGTACATGTGCTTCAATTTTTGTCTCAAGGGTTGCTTTTGCTTCTTAGAATTCTAAGGTTGATGACTGCCATTTTAGGTTGATAGCTTGATTAGTCTATTAACTTTATGTTCTTGAATCTTGATTTTGATACATGGACATAATCTGTTAAGTTTATTATGTGAGTTATGTGGCTTACTTCATCTATCATTGCTGAGCATTTGAAGATTAGTTGTAAACCATCTTTTCTTAAGCTTCAAGTTTATTCATGATGAATGACTGAGAATTTTGCATCTATGTATTTAGGTACTCTTGCTTGAGGGCAAGCAAGGTTTAAGAATGGGGGAATTTGTTACCATGTTAAATGGTATAATATTTGATACATATTTTCTTTAATTTCGGTAGCTAAAAGTGTCTAAATATGTTAATTTTGGGTGCTATGTTTAGTTTATGCGTTTGAATTTGTTGTAGTTAAATAAAGTGAAGAAGTGAAGTAAAGAGGAGCAAAACTCATGATGATCGTCATGCGTCATTAGAGAAAGGAATAGGGATGAGCCGTGAAGAGAAAGAACGAGTCGTGATGAAGCAAAGAAAGAAGGAAATTGTTCGACTCATGAAGAATTGTCCGACTCGTGACCAAGAAAGCAAAGAAGGATCGGCTAGTGATATGCATCATGTGTCATTACAGAGAGCAGCAAGGCAAAGGAAGAAGAGAAGTGTCTGACTCGTGATAACCTGCATGAGTCGTTACAGAGACAAAAGAGCATGACTCATAATGAATGACACAAGTCGGCCCAGACACCAGTTCCCAACCAACATGATTTTCTGTCTGATCTTTCCACAACCATCAAGCCTTTTCATCAAGTCTTTTCACAGCAACTTTTCACCCTTATACCTATTTAAGAGGCATGATTGGAGGTGCCATTTTTTTCTATAAATTGGGAGGATAAAGACAGGAAAAAAGGGATGGAAAAATTTTACTAGATGACTAAGAGACAATGTCAAAAGAAATAAAGAACAGTCAAGAGGTGAAGTCAAAAATCGAAGTTCATTTTTGAAGAGGGGTTGAAGGGTTCATCTACATCTTTTCTTCTTCTCTTTTGTTATTTAATTTCTTGATGTTCTTTAGTACAGTATTGTTAATTTTTAATATGTATTTTGGCTAAGTCTCTATGTCTTATGATTGCAACATGAAATTAATTTAAGAACTACTTTTATTTATTAATACATGATTGATTTAGACTCAATTGAGTGCTTGATTGTGTTATATATATTTGATCACTATATGTAACTTATTAATCAAATTGTTCATAATGAGAATTAGGGCAACTTGGTGGAAAAACAATTGATTCTACTTAAAATTTTGAAAATCACTTAGAGATAAGGGTTTCACTTTAAGGGGCTAAAGAATTGACATGGAACTTAATTGTTTTTGTTTATCTCCGTATTGACATGAGAATGCTTATGGACTCTAAATAAAAATACCTTTAATTGACAATGAGAATTGCTTTTAAAGATGTTTGGTCAAATTCTCCAATCAAGTTATGTATCAATGTATTTTAGTTCTTAAATAATTCCTGCTTGTAATTCTAATACATGTAATTAACATTTGATCTTTTTAACAATTTAATTTGAATGCAATTTTTATATACTTTAAGATAATTAGAATAATTCAATTTCACTTAATTTTGCCTATCCATCTAAGTAGCTATTCAATTAATACAAAAATTACTCCAATATTCCCTATGTTCGACACCCTTCTCACTCTATACTCGTTCTTAGAGATTAGGGCATACAATTTTGGCCCACAACATAAACCTCTTTGTAATTTGGTAGTTAAAGATGTGCCTTTTAATTTTAATGAAGAGTGTTTGGTTACCTTTAATAAATTGAAAAAACAGCTCATATTGGCACCCATTATGGCATCATCGGATTAGGAGTTACCATTTGAGCTAATGTATGCTATAAGTGACTTTGCAATAGGAGTGGTTCTTAAACAAAGAAAGGACAAGTGTTACATATTATATACTATGCTAGTTGAACTTTAAATGAGGTACAACTTAACTACGCAACTACTAAAAAGGAGCTTTTAACTATTGTATTTGCTTTTGATAAATTTTGTTCATATTTGATAGGCAATAAAACAATATTCTTCACTGATCACTTAGCTATTAAATATCTCCTTCAAAAGAAAGAAGTCAAACCTTGTCTAATTAAATGGTTGTTGCATTTGCAGGAATTTGATATTGAAATTCGAGACAAGAAAGGTGCTAAGAATATGGTGGCTGACCATTTCTAGATTGAATTAGAGAGAACTGATGATAATGAATGCTTGATCAATGAATCTTTCCCCAATGAAGAACTGTATGTTGTCTAGATGTCTCAAATACTATTGTATGGTTATATAGATAACTATCTAGCTTGTTGAATAATTCCCTCGAATATGACTTGTTAGCAAAAGAAGAAATTCTTTACTGATGTTAAACATTATTACAGGGAAAATCCATGCTTATATAGATTTTATGTTGATAAAATTATTAAGCGATGTGTTCCTGAACTTGAAATGGATAATATTTTGAGACATTGCCATACTCTTGAGTGTGGTGATACCTTTGGACCATCTAAGACAGCTGTTAAGGTGTTACAATGTGGTTTTTATTGGCCTCACTTGTAGCAGCCTAAATACTGGTCTAGAAGTAATTACTGATATCTGCAGTGTCTTAAGTGTGAATTAGAGGTCAGAGTGACAATTAGAGTGTTCATATTTATAGTAGTGTCCTGAATTAAGTAAGTTTCATATATAGTCTTCCCGGGTCAAGTGACCTTGGAACAGTCATATAGTGGAAATTGACAACAAACACTAGAAAATTTTTATTTGGTAAAATCGATCTATGGATTGTCAAGAGTTTAGTGGTATAATTTAGAGTGAAAACTAGGTCATATAGGGCTCCAAAAGTCAAGCAGAAGTTGGCCTCCAGTTCGGTTCAATTGAACTAGGGTTTGACTGAGATTTGACCGAATTTTTAGAAATTATTATTGAGCTCCAAAGGGTGCAATGTGGAAAGTGTAAAGGTATAAAATAACTTTTAATAATTTTTAATAGCATTAGAATGGTGTTTTACGGCAGAACCAAACAGGTTTGAATCGAACCGATTTAAGTGAACCGTGCCCCAAATGGACTCCGATTGACCTAAAAATTTGCAGGGAGGCTATTTTATATGTTTTCAGAATGATGGAATTGGTTGGGAGAGAACATAAGTTGAGGAACAGATAGATGCCTTGAAACAATGGAAATTGAACGAAAAACTAAAATTTTGGTCCAAACCGATCGGACCACTTCGGTTGGACCGGTTCCATTCAATTACACTATATATAAGAGGAGGAGAGGTCAGATTTCTGTACAAAAATTCAACCTCCACCGCCCTCCTTCTTCTTCCTCAAGGCCGAACCCATTTCCTCACCATTTCCTCCATTTTTCTTCACTTCTTCTCCAATTTCTCCCCAAAACATGGCCTCTTAGACAAACTTCAGCCCCTCTATAACATAAAGACAGTAATTAGAGTCCATTTGGAGCACTGGAAGTGGGATTTTTCAAGTGTGCAAGGTTTAGGATGAAATTTGAAGTAAGAGATTTAGGTGCTTCTAATTAGGTTTATTGGTCCCTATAGGGGTTTTCAAGAGTGTAGAGTTCATTTTTTATGTTAGTTTGTGAAAAGAAAGCATGGTTTTGATGTTATGTGGATGTTTGAATTGGACCACCATAGGTACACAAGGAGAGGAAGAGATTTCCAAGGCAAAAGGGAAAGAAAAAGAAGCTTAAGGGAGTGTAGAGCAAGAAATTGAGGTTTGTGGTTACATAATCCCTTTATTTCCATTGATTTAAGTTGATTATTAAGTTATGTTTAAGGGTGACTATGTGATTAAGGCATGATTAACTAAATCAAACTTGATAATCATGATTAGTGGGCTTAAATAAGTGTATAAATGTGCTTAGAATAAATTAAAACATTTTGGTATAAAAACCCCAATGTTGACCGAATGGTAATCTAAGGAAAACGTAATGAATATTAGATGTTTATGGTATATAAATGATGTTTATAATGTGTATAATTTGTGTAATGTGTGATGGAATAATTAAAGGAATGAAAAACAAGTATAATGAATTTATTTAGGTTTGGTTGAATGGATTATTAACGAAAATAATGAGATATGTTATGTAATAAGGCATGTAAATGTTAATTATAATGAGTATAACATGTAAATTGCATCATTGAATGATTAAATGAAATTAAAGTGAACATAATACGAAATTAGTGTATTGGCCGAATTGAACCTATATAACTTTCAATGTGTATTATTCACTTTACAAAACACGGCCCATTACATATACAGAACAAAACTTAACTATATTACAATTGTATACAAAATCCTAAACGACGCTCTACAGACTCGTTGGCCAAAACTACTGCAGAATGTCCTGACGGAACTTCTATCTCCTTAACCTGCATGGAAAAACACCTGTACTAAGCACATAGGATTAGTGGGGAAAAATCATATTATAAACAGCCACTCACAGTCGTTGTTGATACCAAACACATGCATGCATAATAATTATACAAAGTACCCAAGTTAAAAAATACCATAAGTGCATATCCTAAATTCTGATGCCAAAACGTTGTAAATCATTATATATCTTCATCATGTGCATCTAAGCAATATATACATTTAAACACTAAGATCAATTATTTCTAACCAAAATATACGTTTAAACATCATACCATTACTCGTATTACCTAGGCATTTCCTAACGATAGTTTCTCTTAAACTACAGATAGTCATTTTATTCATTTATTTAGAATCCTAGACATTCTCATTCTCCTATGTATTCTTAATTCATGTCTAGAACAATATGGTGACATTAATGGGGATAATTCATTTATTCTAGTTATAATATGTATTTCAAACTTTTTAAACATATTACAATCTAAAGATTTGGTTCGGGCTTGAAATAATTATTTCAAGCTTCCTACGTATCCCAACAATCGGGAATCAGAACCATGTAGTTCTTCAGAAAAAATACAATACACATTCTCTTAATCTAACTTAACCCTGCATCCAATTATCATTTCCTTGTTTGTTTTGCTTTGCCTTAAGTTACTAATCAACATTCACCTAACCTATTTACTTAAAGTCAAAATACAATGCTCATAAATTCCTTACTTGACATATTTACCTTAGTTATCAAGGCCATGGTCCTCAAGGCAGAACACCTATCATAACATATATTTTAAGTTCAAACATACAAGCACCTTCAATACATCCAAATAAATACATCCATGTAACTCATTCATTAAGTATGTGACTATAGCAATTACACATATTAAACACTTCAATAATTCTCTATAATGACCTCTTATAAGAGACCCAACTCACAACTTTTCATCTAGCATAAGCATGCAATTTTACCTCCATATATCTCATCATACATTAGTCATATTACATTAAATTAATGCATGCTTTTCATATTTCACTACTCCTACTTCTTATGCCTCACATAATTACATTCATTTAATCATTTTTACTTCAAATAAATTCTTTACTTTCCTGCTATTCATTTATATTTACATTCCAAAGAGAATAACAAAATTGAAACTCATAAGTACCCGAAGGTACTACCACAATTTCATATAGGGATTTGTATAGGATCCGAGAACGCATAGGTGCAATAAGCACTAGTTCAAATAGCATAAAAACCATAATAAATAACATGTTCATATTCATATTGAATGCTTATACTCATACTTTCTTACAATCATCACATAGATTAATCAATTCTTTACTTATTATTTCATTCACATTCTTTCGTTCATTTATTGCCTGCTAAGTCTAGGGAGTGGATAATGAGTGAACACATCAGTAGCCGAAGGCAAAGGCAAAAGCAATTTCTTTCCTTTTCTTTCAAAAACAGTTTCACATTAGGGGATCTAAATAAGATCCAAACACATTGAGGATCGTGAGGACCCAAACGGGGACCTGATTAGGGTCTAGAATGCATTGGTGCTGCAGCTAACAGAACTCTATAGGCATGCCTATCTATCCACAAACCGACTAATGCAGACTATACCTTTTAAATTCATCACATAACACTCATATTGTATTAATACTTTTTCTTTGTAATATGCATTATTAATATCATCATACACTCATTTATTTGCTAGCCATTCACACTTATCATACTTATTATATTCAGAAACTAATCATATACTTTTTATGGGCCCAAGTATTCATATAATCATATTAAAATATGCAAGCTATAAGATATCTCATATATATTCAACCAAACAATTAAGTTGTACACTTCTATATATATATATATATATATATATCTATATACACACACACACACACATTCTTAAAGTAATAATTACATATTAATTCTCATAATTCAATTATTGCTCACAAAAAAACATACTATGATCCATATGTTAAATCATATATGTATACCATAATTGAGAAACCATGCAAATTGGAACAAATAAAAGTCCCTTGAAATACAGAGGAAGGTCACACTCGCGATGACCCGTCGCACTCGCGATAGAGGCATATGACATACAGAAAAGTGCTCGCGATAACCAGTCATGCGCGCGAAGGAGAGCGAGCTCAATTATGTCGCGCTCGTGACCGATATCGAGCTCGCGACAGAAAGCGAGCAGGCCTCGATCGCACTTGCGCATGCAAACATGTTCGTGACAGAGGATAGCCAGCCGAGCTCTCTGTCGTGCTGAGACTGAGGTCACACTCGCGACAAAGACACTCCTCGGCAGAAGCTTGGATTACCAAGCTCTGTCGCGCTCGTGATAGAGTTGAATTTCTAGATTCTAAAACTGATCTGCACATCACCTCCAACATAAACACCACCCTCAATCATGCAATTAACCCATCAAACTAGCACACAATCATTATCAAGCACTCAAAACATATTACCCAAAGAATTATCTAAATTATACACTTAAAGGAAGAGTCAAAAGGGCAAAACAAGCAATTTGAACATCAAAGTTCAATAACCTAGAATTTTGTTCCAAAATCCACTTAAATCCAATCTTTCCCTCAAAACATAGTTTCAATCCCAAAAATCCATTCAAAATTGACAAAACCCATAACAATCACACATATAAACATGTTTAACAACACAAATTTCCAAAAATCAAGACAAATTTTCAAAATAAAAATCATTTAATTTCACGCAAATCCCAAACCTGAACCTCCTAAGCTCCAATTAGATTAAATTGCTGCCCTTCTTTCTTCCTTACACTTCCATAGTTATACTCATCCAAATTCCTCATCAAAAATACATAACATTAATTAGCATTTCTAATTAATCAAAGAGAAATTGCAGAAATCAAAACTCATAACTCACCTTTCCCTTACGAAATCCTCACTCAAATCACTTGAACTAGCCAAAATTCATCATCCAAAACTTGTGGCTAGGTCTAAGGGAGGGGAAAATAGTGTTGAGCCAAGAAGAAGAAAGAAGAGGGGGACGGGATGGATGTGAGGGAGGAGAGCAGATTTTTCTGCCCTCTCTCACATTCTCTCTCCTCTTTTAACCCGCCTTCAATCCCTTCTTATCCCCAATATGCCAATTGTCACCTTCTAATTGGTCCAATATAGATTTTTGTGTCAAAATTCTCTTTCAATCCTTTAACTCTAATTTCTTCTTGCCTTAGACATATAACTTTATAAATCTTAACATTGACCCATATAACTAATTTTATCCTTCAATTAAGTCCTAAATTCAAACTTCACAATTTACAATTGTCCATACTTGCCGAAACTTTTACATTAATTTTGAATTCATCCTTTCGGCACACCCAACACCATAACTCACATACTTTTAGTCACAACTATTCCTAGACATGTACCAATCTGTTTAGGGTACATTTCGGGGTGTTACATGCATTATGGGCATATAGGATGATATTTAAGACTCCAATCAAAATGTCTCCATATCAGTTGGTCTATGGAAATGTCTGCCATCTGCCAGTGGAATTGGAACGTAAAGCATATTAGGCAATGAGGCTTTTGAATTTTGATGAGGTAGCTGCAAGTGAAAGAGATTGTTACAACTCAATGAAATGGATGAGATTCACCTTCAAGCTTATGAAAAATGCCAAAATTTATAAAGAACGGACTAAGAAGTGGCATGAAAAACATATTGTAAGATGAGATTTTCATATTGGAAAAAAAGATTTTATTATTTAACTCTTGTCTTAAACATTATTCTTAGGTAGCATTGAAGTTCAAAATGAGGATCAAACTTTTAAAGTCAATTGTCACTAACTAAAATGTAATTTTAAGGGTGATAGCATCTCAGCAATTACAATCTTCAAACTTGAATAGAGGAGTAAATTTGTCTAGCTATAGATGTTAACTAAAGTGCTAATTGGGAGGCAACCCAATAATTTAATTAAATCCATTTTTTTAATTTAATTTAATTACTTTTATTTATTTATTTTAATTTTTAAGTTTTAGTAGAATTTTTATTTTAATTCTTTGTTAGGCTTAATATATTTGTTTTTTTATTAATTAGTTAGTTTTATGTTTAATTTTATCATACTAATTTGTAATTTTTCTTTTGTCAAACAAAAAAGGGAAAAAATAAAATGCCATGAAAAGGAAGAAAGCAAAATTGGACAACAATGTGAAAGGTTGGCAATGGGTTCCAACTGTGAATAGGAATTTCACAAAAGATAAGGGAAAGTCTTTCAATTCAAATTGGACAGTGAATTCCACCACTTCTAACCGTGAATTAGAATTAAAAAAAAAAATTGTGCCTTTTGAAATTTCATGATTTTCTGTCGTGAGTTGGAATTAAGAATAGAAATAGGCTTTCCCAATAGTGACTTTCATGCCTATATTGATCCTACTCTTCTTCTTTCTCTAATCATCCTTTTATTGATTTTTTTTAAAAAAAAAACTATTTTTTCTTCCAATTGTGGTTTTAGAAATCAAAGCGACCCTATGGCTAGAGAAGGCATAAAGAGGAAGAGTACAACCATCTCTATTACAAAGGGTAAGAAAGCAGCCACGACACGGCAAAAGTAAGGACAAACGTCTAAGATGAAACCTCGCACCACAGCAAGCTGTCATTGAAGAATAAGAAGAAGTGGAGATCACAAGGCTAAGTGAGCCCAATTTTTAATTTGTTAAGAATATGTAGCCATGAAATATTTCGATAAGAATATGCTGCAAATTTCGGGTTTGTTTGATGAGGTTTATATTTTAATGAAAGGAATTTGATGAAAGTTATTCATGAATTTCCAAAATCATAGTTATAATGATCTAACTTTAGAATTTTGAGTTCTTTAAAATGTGATGTGAGTCCACATTATATGAATGATAAGGATACATTTACATTTAGACTCATAAATAGGAACTACAAGCTTAATTTACCAACTTTTAATCTATTTTAAAGTTGCCTAACCAAGGCTATAGATCTTATCCAAAAGACTTTAGTATGACTGGTGCTTGGCGTACTCTAGCTATAACAACCCAAAATATACCCTAGTAGGAATGGTAATACAAATTGCTATATAAGTTTGAGTTATGGTATTTATGAAGGATATAATTGAAAAGAATTAAAAGTATTTAGAAGAAAGAAGTTTATTGGAGGGACTTAAGAGAGAATTGTTGTGGACTATATGAGGAAGTTTGCTTGAGTGGGACACTTGTCATGAAGAGGACATGTGGCAAGAGAAAGAGTGTGCCACCTAGATTGGTACATGCAATAAAAGGGGTGTTAGTGGGAAAATATGTCCCTTTGCCACAAGTATTCAGATTTCTCACTTCTCTCTTTCCCTCTCACGGTTTCTCTCCTTTTCCCTTATTCTTCATTTGGTTTTTATTCTTCTTTTGGTTGGAGTTTATGTTAATTGGATTGATTTGAAGAGGTTTGTTAAGCGAATTGTGAAGGTATGCATGGGTTTATGGTTTTAGGATCTGTCTTCTTCTCAATTTCTATTTTTGTTTGGTTATTTTGATAAATAGATTAAAAGTGTGTATATGTTGTGCAAGAAGCTCTGGACAAGAGAAAGGATAAAGGCAAGGAGAAGGTGTGACCTTGAAGAGAAGAGTTTTAAGCTGCTTCCTAGAGGTTGGGATCGTGTGCCATTTTAATTAGTTGCATGTGTTGAGTTTGTGTAATTTTTTAGCAATGCATGTGTTGTTAATTGAGATATTATCTTTGAGAATCGGCTATTTGATGCATGTTTTAGTATATGAATTTTGAGAGCTTTGAACTGATTCTATAACTTTCTCACTTAACAACCTTCTCAGTTGTTAAGTGTTTTGCTTTAGTTGCATGTTGATTAGGTGTAAGATTATGAGCATGTTATAGGTTAACTATGTAAAGTACTAGTTTCGTCTATTATGCTTCATGAACTTTTTGGTTGGTATTGGTATTTAAATGTGTTCATAGTTGACTTTAGAGCCTTGTGATGTATATGTCATGATTGAGATGGATGCATGTGTGTTATGTGTAAAGTTTGTGCATAAGTCTTTTTATTGTTTGGGGATTTGGAACACTTAGTTCGGTTTCGTCGTGAGCGTGATAGAACACTCCTTGGGCAAGCTTCGCCTGGCCGAGCTTTATTTCACCGAACTTTGCTCTCACCGATTTGGATCGCGAGCGAGAGCTCGGTCATAGGCGTGATAGAAGCTACTTTAGCATTTTGTCGTGAGTACGACTGTTGTGCTAAATCCGCAAGCGCACGGTTTACCAATTATAGTACTTAAGATATAGTTATCATGAGGAACATATGTTGCTAATTACTCACTATTACTACTTTATTTTATCTTGTGTATAATGTTCATTATTTTATAAGTTTAATTATATACTACTCGTGTAATACAAATAAATTAAACCCAATTACTGATAATCTAAGAAGACAATTTAAATGATGAAGATGTCATAATTATGAAACTTGATTCCATCTTTAAAATATAAATATAATCTTATAAGCAAGACAAATTGGAAGAAAGTTCTAATCCACTACCAGAGTGCCTAAAACATGTAATTATAATACTAATCCTTAATTATCATTAATGAACTAGTTAATTCCAATTACATATTCTAAGATTAATTACCAATTTATAGCAATTATCTTAACATACTGATCTCTCAAGAAATCTTTTAATAATGAACTTCTATTAGTTGTAAGGTAAAGTGAATCTCTCAACTCTACTTTAACTTATAATGATCATGTAATAATACCAATAAAGAATTCTGCCTTAAAAGATTGTTAACATTGATGGAAATAGAAAATAACAATAATATCATTCAAGTTTCCTAAAAATAGTTCATTTAATTACAAAGAAGAAGTAAAAAGAATTAGAAATAAGAAGAAGGAGATCTCTCAACCCTTTTTCCTTTCACAAAGTATGATCTTCTTCCTTGAATTATCTTCTCTTTAAAAATATAAAAACTAAATTAAGAACTTCAACAATAAATTGTTCTTCAAACTTACAGAAAATACTTAGTTAAAATTCCATAATCCTTTAATTTACAACTGAAACTAATATATAATGTTCCAAAGTTCATGTCCCTTCAAATGCCTCTTCAAAAGGTTGCAAAGGTTGGCAAAAGTCCCAATTGTTCCACTACAAGAAATTTTACTTTTTATGACAAATTTTTTAATGACGCATAAAATTTCGTCACTAATTATAATTTACAACGACAAATTTTTTAAAACGTCACCATACTATTTATTACTGTGACAAAATTATCTTGTGTCATTTTATATTTTAATTTTCGTCACTAATAAATTAATTTTGTGACGAAATATATATTTCGTCATTGTTTGTTTAGGAAAAAAAAAATTTCAGCTTTTTTTTGGAGGGAAAAAATTTAATGACAAAATAATAACTTATTGCAATGCATAAAATTATCACAAAATATTTATTTTTTGGGATGAATTATTTTTGTCATAATAAATAAATTAGTGACAATAAAATTATTGCATAAAAAATAAGATATCGATATAAAAAAATCTAATTATTTTTTTTTTAAAAATTTAGTTTAAAAAATAATTTTATTTATGATAAATAAATGAGTCAGAAAAAATGAATATACTATAACGAGGTACAATTTCGCCACCTTTGATATGGAGTGAAAAATTCCAACCTTTTTTTTTTTGTGGGAAAAAAATTTAATAAAAAAATATCTATTTGCGACATATAAATTCGTCATGAAATATTTATATTTTGTAACATAAATTATTTTTATCACAATGTAATGAATTAGTGACGATAAAATTATTTTATCACAATAATTTTATTTATGAAAAATAAAAATGTCATAAAAAATAAATATATTATGATGAAATATAATTTCGTCATCGTTACAATCAATTTATGACAATAATAATATTATATCACAATTGGTTGTAATGTTAATATAAGACAAATAAATTATGTCATAAAACATAAATTCAATTTATGACAAATAAATATGTCAAAAAAATGAATATATTGTGACGATTTATAACTTTATTACTAATACAATTAGTTTGTGCGATCATAATATTTTTATCACAATTAACTGTAGTAAAAATGTACTACAATTAAATTATATTGTAAATAATTTATTTTATATTATAAATAAAAATGTCCCCAACAAATTTTTTTCATGATCAAAAATAGTTTGTCATCTACTTTTTTAAAAAAAACTAAATTATATATGAAAGTTAATTAATTAATAATATAATAATAATTTAAAATAAAATATTTTAATGTAAATTAAAAAAATGTAAAAATTATAACACTAAAATCCAGAATAAATTTTTGCCCCTAACTCCTTTTTCTCTCGCGAAATGGATCTACCTCCATTACCCTTGCCGCTTGGTGACTTTCCCTCTTCATTGCGGTCCTCTCTCGGTGATTTCCCCGTCTCCGCCACAGTACGCTCTATCTCAGCCGCTGTCTCCGCCGCATGCCTGTCTCTCTCACTTGCAGTCTCTGTCGCACTCCTCTCTCTCAATATCAATCGCCCATTCTTAAATCAGGTTATGCCTCTCTCTGTTTGTTTATGGATTTAATTATTTTCTTTCTTTTTTTGGGTATCAAGTGACTTCTTGTTTGAATAATTTTTTTTTGTTAGTGTTGTACGTCATTGATCTGTGTTTGATGTGCTCGATCCAGTGCCCAATTTATCTCTTGTTAAATTCTCAAATTGGATTTGGGTTCCTTGAAATACAAGAGATATGGCCAGTGATTTAACTCATAAATGGTGTCCTAATTGTTGCAAAATAGTTATGATCTTCATGGGCTTTATGGATTTACAATGATAGTTTTTTATGGTTAGTGTAGCCAGGAGATCTTGTATGAGTTGAGTTTAATATACAGTCATCAGTATCCAAAATATCAAACTAAATGTTGTAGATTTGTAAGATCACAATTAAATCTTAAGGCGTAACAAATTTGTGACTTTGACAATTAATGAAAAAATAAAAATACATGGAGAGCATCTTGTCCCTCTTCACCACTACTGCTTGAAACTAGACAAAAATGTACTAATTTAGCTCTGTAATTGAGTATGTTTTGCATGTTATAATTTACACTGCAATGCACTTATGTTGAAATTATTGCAGGACTTTTTATCATCATTAAGATTTTTTGTTTTTTGAATGAAGGAGTTGTTGCTTGGTATGGGTTTAAAACAGCAGAATATTGGTTCACATAGTGCTCTTTGTTGTAGCTGAATTCACCATATATTGCCTAATATCAGTGGCCTAACTTTAATTTTGTTTTATTCTAAATTTGCAGACTACTCTTCCTACATGTTACTCTATAAACTAGAGGCATGAAATGAACTTTAATAATTTTGTTTTTATCATTTCCATTAAAACAACTTACAGTGCTTATTACAGTGCCTTGATGATTCTATAGTGATTTCAACTAGAGGTATTTTGCCATCTACTTTTTTTTTGTATAAATGCTTGAGCTCTTAGTTTTGCTTTCACTATGTATTTATGTTCTAATTATCTGGCTACAATTCTCTCAGTTATATTTGAGACATTGCTTGATTTTTGATGAAAAGGACATCTTGATAGTAGGCTAATGAAAATTCCAAGTCTGTTTACTATGGTTTATTATCCATTCTAAAGACGAATCTAGTCTTTATAGTTAAGAGGGGTGCCAATTAAATAACCTAGCTTTTCATTGAATTTTATATTCTCAATTGGTACATCTTTTTTTAAATTTTTTAAATAGTTTATTTATTGTTTGTTCATTGAGACAAATTAGGCTGCCAATAACAATTTCTTAATCATAGTTCAAAGTTGGCAAAATTTTAATTGCTGAAAATATTTGTACTGCATATTATAATGAACTCGCATTAGATCCATTCTTTGCTTATATGGCAGAGTGAATATGAATATTGCAAATTATTTTTTGAGATCATTTTATGAAGATTGAAATATACATGACAGGTTGGAATTAGAACTGCATTGCTCATTTATCTTTGATGAAAAGCTTATTGATCTAATGGACTTCTAGCTAATAAATTTTGTGTTTGATGCAGTTGTTCCATGGCAACTTTTACATAGAAACCATTGTTGGAAACCAATGTGGCTAACCGCAAACAGCAGTTACCAGACATGCCCCTTTACTTTTTTGTTTCTTGTTTATGTAACTAGTTTGTGAATATATGTCTATAAAAAATGTTGCTTATGAAACTATGGAGCACTTAGCATTGGTTGCTGCCGCAGATGGCGATGCAGCTGCTCCACCACCCGGGGAGAAGAAGAAGGTAATTATGTATAATCACTCTCGAGTTTTAATTGAATAGGCATGTAGTTTCAAATTGTTTTTGTAGGTTGGAAATTTCTGATTGTTATGTGATTTTTTTGATGATTTTATAGGAAGAGCCTCAGGAAGAGAGTGATGACGGTTTAGTGGATTCAACTTGCTTGATTAGGATCTCATTTGAGTGTGCACAAGGCCTATGCTGGTCATAACAGTTAAATAATAGTTTATATTTGTTTTGTCAGTACAAATACCTTTAATTTTTTGCATTAAATAGTATATTTTTATTTAATTGACCTTTTGTTTAATTAAATACTTTATATTAGTTGATTGACAATTTTTTTTTTTACAAAGTTAATTGATTGTATAACATTTAATTTAAAATTTGTCATTTTTAGTGCAAAGCATATATGACAATTATATTTGTCATAATTTATCGACTTGTTAGTTCATAAATGACAATATAATGTTCCCAATTACAATATTAATATTGTCATAAAAAATATTTTTTAATGACAATAAAGGTTGTCACTAAAACTATTTTTTGTGACAATTATTTTTGTCCGTATTTATATCACTAATTTGTAAAATAATATGACAATTTATATTCATCATTAATATACATTAATTTAATGACGAATTACAGTATTAGATTTAGTGACAACATTAAATATTTTATGACAGAAATTATATTTATTTGTGATGATAATTACGTAACCAATACTTAATGGTTTTAACTAGAAGTAGAGTTTTGTCATTAAAAATGTTTAATTTCATGAAGAATTTTAAATTTGTCATAAAAAATGCCAATCTTTTGTGACGATAAACAATATAATGTGACGAAATATAATTTTATTTGTGACATAATTTTTGTCATGAAAAGTAAGAAATAAAGATGACGATAATCATTTTCGTCACAAAAAATATACTTACGGTGACAAATAACTAAATTGTCATGTAAATTCTTATGTTACGCGCCTACCGTTACGTTCTCTGTGACGAAAAAAATTTGTCACCTTATCTTTTCAGCGACAAAAAATGAATTTTTCATGGCAATTTATTGCGTCATAAAAGGTGTAATTTCTTGTAGTGTTCAAGTGGCTTTTAAAAATAAACTGCCCAACGGACCTCTCTATCGCGCTCGCGACGTCTATCGTGCTTGCAATAGAACTCAGACTCCTCTTCATTTGATTTTCCTCAGCTACATTGACTGCTTGACTTTCCTTGCTCCATCACGTCGCTACACCTTCACGCTCGCGACAGGATGCGCTTTTCTCTTCTTTGCTCTTTCTTCTTCTCTTCTCTTCCTTGTTCTTCGGCATCTTCTGTAGCGATCTTGACGTTTGTTGCGCTCGCAATAGTGGCATCCTTTCCTTGCTCAATTCTACTCCTTTTTCACATTTTCTCACTTTTCTCCTACAAACACAAAACTTGACACAAAAACATAAAACACACCTAATTCTAACACAATTAACCATAACTAAACATAATTTTAATAACAAAACATTAGGTACATATGAGCTATTTAGGCTCATATCAAATCCCCACACTTAAACATTTGCTTGTCCCCTAACAAAACATAAAATGCAAAACACACAACACATAACACATAACAACATTCACACAATTTTGGAGCTTGCATTCATATTTGACAAATATTTGAAAACAACATGAGTAAAGCTTCATCTTTTAATGCATTAGCCTAAATATACAAATTTTCAAATAATATCATTGTCTATTAAACTTCCACAACCATGTACATTTGGAAAATCATGAAGTTACAAAACAAAAAAATATTTGCCCTCAAGAAGTTGAATATTTTTACACATGTATAGATTATTTTGTATAAAACATTGCCTAGAGTAACTCTCACTCAAAACATTTTATCTTTTCTTCACTCAATTTGTTTATGGTTTGTGTTTCACTCTTTCCTTTAATATGCCATTGCATACCATAAGCTTGTAATAAGTAAACATCTCCACTATTAGCACAAGTTAGTACATGAAATCAAAGGGTCTTATTAAAGGTTGTAACTTAGCTTAGGTAAAGGTAAGACAATTTGGTTAAGTAGCTCATAATGTATATAGAAAAAGTAATCACTATATCATAAGAGACTTAAAAACTAAGCATAGCATGAACTCATGAAATCTTAACTTGCCATTCTAATTCCCTTATTAGTGTCCATTTTTTCACAAGCTCCCATTTTCACAACTTTTTCCTTTTGGCTTTCTTTTCTTTTTATAGGAACTAGCTTTTCTAGCATTGGACTTTTGAGAAATAGGGAATTCAAGTAACATCATGCTTATACTAAATAAAAATTATCTTCAATGACATAGCAATCCTAATCCTTTACACAAAAGGGTAACAAAAGAAATAGTTTAATGCTCAAGAAGGATTAAGGCTAATTAAGTGCGTTTAGAACAAAAAAAAATTGTTAAAGGCTCAAAATTGGCTACCTAAAGTCAACAAGGGAAGTTATTTAAGCAAGCTAAAATTGGTTATTCTAAATGCCCTTATCATTTTTCATGCACAACTCCTACTAAATGTAATCTCGAAATTTACCTAAAACAAGTTTTAGAGGATATGGCATTTCAAGGCTCTCATACAAAGAAAAATTTCAATATAAAAGGCTTCAAAAGCTCACTTAGCTATAGGTCAAATTACCCTAAACAATGATTTACCAAAATAATCATATTTACATGTGAAAAGATAAACAACTTAAAAAAAACATACATTAAAGTACTTTGCCAAGTCATAACCCTCATTATGCACATAAAGTTGTCAAAATAAAATAAACCATGATCTTCCTCAAGAATTTGGCTAATTAGACCAATTATTTAAAAATGAAAGCTAATCATGTACATGTTTGAAAATATGCATCAAATACAAAAGCTCCAAAACTAGACAAACAAAAATAACCGATACATATAAACCTACAACATAAATATCCTAACAATATATATACACAACACTCACAAATACCTAAAACTAACATATCATGCATATCCACAAGCTATACTAAACACATAAACAAACCATATAAAAATAAACTGTATTCCTCACACTTAAAGGACACAATGTCCTCATTGTGTAAGAAAATCAATCACAACCTAAACTAGAAAAACAATCAAAGCAAAACACAAAATAAGGAAAATAAACATAAAAAGTACAAGGACAAAAGGAACTGCCCTCAAATCCCACTAGGGGATCCCAGTGGAGATGGTGTAAACTCCATATTTTGTTTGCAAAAAAAGGAAAGTAACTTGCGACTGAGGCTCTTGTGACTCTTATACATCTCTTGCATAGATGCCTCTATGGAATCCATTTTTGTAGCCAAGCTTTGGTTGGCAGCCTCCATCCCATCCAAGCAATTTAAAACTTGCCTCCACCTGCATTATTATCTTCCTCATGCACTGAATCTGACTCCCCCGCTTCACCAGCTTCTTCATCATCAGATTCTTCATCATCAGATTCTTCTTCATTGGCAACAACTGTAGAGGTTGACGGACCTTTACCCTTGTCCACACCTTAGCCTTCACCCTGCACATGATGATTAACAAACTTGGGAGGCCAACCGCTTCTTGTTAACACATTAGAATTTCGCAAAAATTTGGCATCCATCATGGCAACATGCTCATGTTCATCCATCACAATACTATTAAGTCCCCTAAATAACCTAGCACAATACCAGTCACCATATGGTCCATTCCAATAGTTTTAGTCTTTGCAATAGAAGCATGATATAGACCATCAAAAATAAAATCGATTGAACAAGGGGTTTTTTTAGATTACAAAAGGTTTTAAAAAAAGAGGTCCTTAGCCTGCACTTTATTACTCTCCACATGACCAAACAAAGCATAGCATATAAACTTATGAAAGAGCAGCATATAAACTTATGAAAGAGCAACAAAACATCATCTTTAAATTGTATATTGGTGGATTTTTTAGGATTAAAATGATCTAACCCTATCAATTTTTTCCAAACATCAGAGGGGTTAAAAAGGTGAGGCTCAAATCCTTTGCCATTTAGCGAAAACCCAAACCAATCATGCATTTCATCAAATCCAAAAATATATTCCTTACCTTGATGTCTAAATGTAAAATTGATTTTGCACTTATCAACATATTCAAGTGTCACAAAAAATTCTAAAGCCCAATCTTTTCTAACAGGTAAATTGATATGCACAAATTCCCCCCATTTCATATACTTCAAATACTTTTCAAATTCTTGTGTAATCCCTAAATCATTCAACAAAGAAAAATCTACATGCCACATCCCTAAATACATTTTCTTAGCAAAGTATACGAATATCTCACCTTCCTTGTCACACCCCATTTGCCCCCTGGAAGTTCGAGCGATGTTTGTGCATGTGCATTGTGTGTGTTTTGGCATGTGATAAGGGTATTTTGGGAAAATACATGTTTTGGTGTTATTTTGCATGTAGGTGCATATATGATATTAGGGTGTGTGTAAGTTGGGTTGTTATATTGTGTGTTTGCTCATATGATAGTAGGGTGAGTTTTAGTGAGGGAGGTCTAGTGTGTGTTGTAGAGCATATGGTTGGGTGTGAGTGATCAAATTCCACTAATGAGGGATTGACACATGGCTAGGGTTAGGAAAAGATGAATAGAAGAAGAAAGAGAATTGGGAAAAGCAGAATTTTTCATCTCTTTTTCCCGTTCTCCTCTTCTCTCTATCTCTCTTCTTCCTTTGGTCTCCATTTGTGTGCCCTAGCTTGGATTCAAGTGATTGTTGGTGGGATAAGTAAATGTGGTCTTCTCATGGTCACTAGGGTATATGAAAATTTGAAAATACCCCAAAAACCCATCTAAGAAAAATAATGAGAATGGCCAGCTATCCTTTCTAACATTTGATCTATGAATGGTAAAGGAAAGTGATCTTTCCTTGTGGCCGAATTCAACTTCTTATAGTCAATTCAAACACCTCCAACTCGTGGTAGTTCTAGTACGAATCAAATCTCCATTCTCATTTCTAACCACAGTCACTCCCCCTTTTTTAGGTACATAATGTATAGGACTAACCCATGAACTATCCGAAATTGGATAGATAATACCAGCATCTAACAACTTAATAACTTCCTTTTTCACTACCTCCTTCATATTAGGGTTGAGTCTTCTTTGTCTATCAGCCTTAGGTTGATACTTATCTTTCATGTTAATCTTATGCATCACTACATTAAGACTAATTCCCTTTAAACCAAAAATTTTCCATCCTATACTTTTGATCCTCTTTCTAACCACTTCTAAAAACAAAAACTCTTGCTTAGTAGTTAGCTTATTAGAGACAATGATAAGTAAAGTACTATTGTTACCAAGAAATGCATACCTCAAATGGCTTGGTAGTTCCTTTAGTTCAACATTAGGAGGACTTACTATGGATGGTGGCAAAGGTGCCTCATTTCTATACAAAAGTTCTGGTTTTGAGCTCTCTTACTCCTCCTCCTCATGAACTGCTTCATCAAGAATAGCCTCCTTGTGACCTGCATCATCCAATACTTCCAAGACACAAGCATCAAACACATTTATTTTCATGCACACATTTTCATCCCTGGGGTATTTAAGTGCTTTGTCCATGTGATACTCTACTTTATCCTCTCCTACTCTTAAAACCAAAGTTTCTTCATAAACATCAACTAAAGCCCTACCTATTCTCATGAAAGGTCTTCCTAAAATCAAGGGACATTTAACATTATAAGCAAAGTCCAAAATCACAAAATCAACGGGTAAAATAAATTTATCCACTTTAACTAAAATATCCTCTCCTATGCCATATGGTCTTTTAATTGATTGGTCAGCCAATTGCAATACCATTGAGGTAGATTTAACATCTTCCAATCCTAACTTTTTAAAGATTAACAATGGCATAAGGTTAATATTAGCTCCCAAATCACACAAGCACTTAGGAAATTCAATATCCCCCAAAGTACAAGGAATAGTGAAAATCCCATTATCTTTAAGCTTAGTAGGCACAGTATTAGTGATTACTGAACTACATACTTCAGTCAATTCAACATTTGATAAGTCTTCCTAACTCTTTTTCTTAGAAATTAAATCCTTTAGAAACTTAGCATAGTTAGGAATTTGAGTAATAGCCTCAATAAAATTTAAATTGATATGTAAATGCTTTAATTTATCAAGAAAAGTTTGAAATTCCTTATCATGGTGTTGCTGCTTAAGACGTTGCGAAAACGGTGGACAAGGGTGGAACATTTTTGGAACATTTGCCTTGGAATACCCTTCTGTCATGCCCGCGACAGAAGACTCCTTCTCCATTAGTGCGCTCGCAATATTGGCCGATTTCCCCTCTGTCGCGCTCACGACAAAAGGCTCATCTTCCTTCTTCATCTCCTTTTCCTTCAAGACCTCATTTTTGTTAAAAGAAACAAATTCACGAGTGTAAGATTTACCTGATCTCAATGTGATTGCCTTCAAGTGCTCCCTAAGATTATCCTCCGTATTACTTGGAAGGCATCCTTGTAATCTTGATGGTAATGCATTTGCAATTTGCCCCAACTAAACCTCAAGGTTGTGAATGGATGAAGCTTGATTCTTAGCTATTTGATCAAATTTAGATTCCAGCCTCTTATGATTATCCTCTTGTGAGTTGAATTTCAAATTTATTCCCTCTAAGAATCTATCCATTTTAACCTCCAAAGCTCCAAATCTATCTTGTGGTGGTTGAAATCCTACACCTCCTCTATTCTGATTATTAGTGTTATTTCCCTATGAAATATTTGGATGGTTCCTCCATCCAGGGTTATAAGTATTAGAATAGTGATTTCCACGCCCTTGTCCTTGAATAAACTAACTTCCTCTTCTATACTTGCTATTCCCAAATTACAACCTTCACTTGCATGACCTTGTTGTCCACAAATTGTACATACATTTGATGAACCTCCTCCCATGTTCAAATTTTATATCTTATGTGTCAAAGGTGCTACTTGTGTTTGCAAAGCAACAACCGAGTTAATAGAATGTAAACCTTTAACAGGGGAAGAATTTGGTACCTTAGCCCTTTCAGTTGGCCACATAAAATTATTTTTTGACATTTCCTCAAGCAACTCAAATGCAGTATTTGTTGTCTTCCTCATAAGAGAACCTCCCACAGCTGCATCTATGGTTCCTCTTGTAGTTGGATTGACTCCATTGTAAAACATTTGCATGAGCAATTCCCTTGGAAGATTGTGATGGGGACAAATTCTTTGCAATTCCTTAAATCTTTCCCATGCCTCATACAAAGATTCATTGTCATTTTGCACAAAGGTAGTGATATCCTTAATAATCTTGGCAGTTTTGGCTAGAGGAAAATACTTAGACAAAAATGCTTGAGCCAATTGGTCCCAAGTTGTAATAGATCATCTAGCAAATGAATTTAACCAAGCTTTTGCTTTGTCCTTTAATGTAAAAGGAAATAGCCTAAGTTTGATTGTATCTACTGAAACTTCATTGATTTTAAAGGTATCACATATTTCTAAGAAATTTGCCAAATAAGCATTTGGATCCTCATTTGCCAAACCATAGAATTTAATACTATTTTGAATCATTTGTAAAAAAGATGATTTAATTTCAAATTGATTTGCATTTACTGTAGGCCTTACCACTCCTTGTTGAGCCCTGCTCAATGCTGGCATAGAAAAATACATCAATCTAGGTGGATTCTCTTCTTCAGCCATAAATAGTCTCCTATTTTTATTTTTCTTCTTATTGGATTTACGGTTACTCAATAAAAATCTTTCTATCTCCGAATTCAATGGTTCAAGTTCTTCTTGAAAACTCCTTGTATTATGCATAAACTTGAACTATCCAATCCTGCAAAACAAACAAAATAAAACAAATTAAATATTATAATCCAAAATCATAAATCAAGATTTATAATGGCAATTATATCAAATATAATTGTTCCCCGGCAACGGCGCCAAAAACTTGTTGTGCTAAATCCGCACGTGCATGGTTTACCGATTATAGTACTTAAGATATCATTCCCATGAGGAACGTATGTTGCTAATTACTCACTATTACTACTTGATTTTATCTTGTTTACAATGTTCATTATTTTATAAGTTTAATTCTATACTACTCGTGTAATGCAATTAACTTAAACCTAATTAATGATAATCTAAGAAGACAATTTAGATGATGAAGATGTCGTAATTATGAAACTTGATTCCATCTTTAAAATATAAATATAATCTTATAAGCAAGCTAAATTAGAAGAAAGTTCTAATCCACTCTCTCAACATGAACCAGAGTGCCTAAAACATGTAATTACAATACTAATCCTTAATTCTCATTAATGAACTAGTTAATTCCAATTACATATTGTAAGATTAATTACCAATTTATAGCAATTATCATAACATACTGATCTCTCAAGCAATGTTTTAATAATGAACTTCTATTAGTTGTAAGGTAAAGTGAATTTCTCAAGTCTACTTTAATTTATAATGATCATGTAATAATACCAATAAAGAATTCTTCCTTAAAAGATTGTTAACATTGATGGAAATAGAAAATAACATTAATATCATTCAAGTTTCCTAAAAGTAGTTCATTTAATTACAAAGAAGAAGTAAAAAGAATTAGAAATAAGAAGAAGGAGATCTCTCAACCCTTTTTCCTTTCACAAAGTATGATCTTCTTCCTTGAATTGTCTTCTCTTCAAAAATATAAAAACTAACTTAAGAACTTCAACTATAAATTGTTTTTTAAACTTACAGAAAATACTTAGTTAAAATTCCACCATCCTTTAATTTACAATTGAAACTAATATATAATGTTCCAAAGTTCTTGTCCCTTCAAATGCCTCTTCAAAAGGTTGCAAAAGTTGGCAAAAGTCCCAATTGTTCAAGTGGCTTTTCAAAATAAACTGCTCAACAGATCTCTTTGTCGCGCTCGTGACAGAACACGAACTCCTCTTCATTTGATTTTCCCTAGTTGCGTTGACTGCTTGACTTTCCTTGCTCCATCACACTCGCGATACCTTCACGCTCGAGAAAGGATGCGCTTTTCTCTTCTTTGCTCTTTCTTCTTCTCATCTCTTCCTTGTTCTTCAGCATATTCTATCGCGCTCGCGACAGTGGCATCCTTTCCTTGCTCAATTCTGCTCCTTTTTCCCACATTTTCTCCCTTTTCTCCTATAAACACAAAACTTGACACAAAAACATAAAACACACCTAATTCTAACACAATTAACCATAACTCAACATAATTTTAATAACAAAACATTAGGTACATATGAGCTATTTAGGCTCATATCAATGACACTGCCCGCGAGCGAGATAGTAGTGAGTTGTGGGCTATATCGCGAGTTCGACATTGGCAGAGTTTTATATGTGAATCTTTTGACCTTAATTATGTATAGTATTACATTAGTATATGTATGATCATGTATAGTGATGCTTAATTACAATATCATGAATGGAGCTATGAACTATATGTTTGATGGGATGATTAGTTTATAAATGAATTGAATTGCTATGTAATCGTTATTGGATACATGAGTGAATGCAAAGTGTATGATATAGTGACTAGAGTTGTATGTAAGCCTGAAGGGTCATGGTAGTGGATAGATAAGCATGCTTATAAAGGGCTAGTGTCCTGCAAGGGTCTAGTGTTTGGCCCGCAAGGGTCTAGTATTTGTTACCTTCGGATAACTAGTGATTTGAGAGTTCGGTCTCTAATTGTTGGATACTGCTAGTCAGTATCTAGTGCACCCATATCCACCATTAATGAGAATTCTGGGTTTGGCTTTAGCTATTGTATGGTTATGTTGAGCAAGTAAAAATTGGGATCCATCATATGTATATAAAAGTGCTATTGTTATTTATGTTCATGTTGATGTATTATGTCCCTGTTTATCGATTTATGTTGCTAGTGTGTGTACTTGGATATGAATATGTATTGTTGTGACTTTTAGTGAAGTCTTTGCTTTTGTATATCGCTACTAAATATTATCGCTTAGCACGGGTATTTTCCCGTGTAAGTATGCAGGTTCAGTTCGGTTATGAGAGTCATCCATCTGTTGGCTACTAGGAGTTTAAGTGGAGTTTTTGCTTTTGTTTATGATTTGTTTTGTAATGATCATGCAATTTATATATTAAGAGAATGTTTTTTGTATAGTATAAAGGTTATAAGGCTTTGATCTTGTAATGTAAGAATGATAATATTTTTGTATTGTGAGTATTTCAAGAATTTATTAATGCAAGTATGTTTTGTTTTGTTTTGTTTTTTTATGTTGCTCCCACTATAGTTTATGCATGAGTATTTAGTTATGTATGCGTATGTGAATGCGTAGCGACCTGATATTCCTTTTGAGGGGTATTGGGGTGTCACACTAGCTGATAGTAATGAATATTTTTAGCCTATGGTGAGAAAATCTTCTTATGTGTTGCATCCATTCGATTATATTCAAAGGGTCTTATCCTATACTTTTTGTAGTAGAGGTAATAGCCAAATGGTCTACCACTAAGTTTGAATTTTTTTCATGTACTATATTCATCAAAGCATTCTAGTCAATGGTGGTGTTTGGCTTTTAAACCACAGAAAGCTAGCTAAGCAAGAGAAAGGAAGAATACTAGTAGGAGGCTTTGTTACAGCCATTGCAAAACATTTAAGGTTAGGAAACTTGGGTCCTTTTTTTAATTAAGGAGAATTATGTTGATAGTAACACCCCCATGTAACTTAGGAGGAAATGGGTGTACTACTCTATAATCTCTCTGATAATTAATCAAAATTACAAGTTCAATTAACGATTATAAGCTGTTCTATATGAATCTTATTCTTCCATGACACAATATTCCCTTACCTCACTACAAACCTTTCTAACATTACTATGCAATATTTCACATTTTTTAACAAAATAACATATGACAATATACAATAATCTATACAATTCAATTCATGCTTTAAAACTTAATCAATCTATTTTATATAACTAGCACATTTATCAGAATTCCTTTTAAACACTATTATACTCAACATTTCTATAACCATGATCAGGCATAATCTTATGTCAGGATTTATTCATTTTGCTATTTAAATTATCATGCACAAATACCAATTCTTTAAGACTTGACTCAAACACATTCATTTGTTACTTTATTTAAGTTTAAATACACTATTAGTTTTCAATGATTTGGTCCATACTTGGAACATAATCCTAAGCTTTCTACATATTCCAATAATTGGAAATCAGAAACACACAATTATACATGCAATAATTCATTACACACAATCATTGACATTTAATCTTATTAGCATAGAATTTAAACATTAATAATTTAGACATATAATTTGAACATATTCGTTATAAACTCTAATCCATTTCATTATATATATATATATATATATATATATATATATATATATATCAAATCAATAATTCACATATTATCAATTTGTTACTAATTAATCACTTCACTTCTAACATACTTATATTCACTTGAATTCTCATTGGAGTGGATAATGAGAACACTAGATACTGAATAAACATTATCAATCACTAGAGACACAACGGTCTCGAAATGATACATTGGATACCAAATAGGTATCAAATCACTAGATACCAATACAGTGCCAACACTAGCAGCTGCAATCACTATCCCTTATAGGCATGCCTATCTATCCATGACTCTATTTAATTTAGGCTTTAAGGTAAAGTTTTCACTCACTATTCCAATTCACAAATCACTAATTCATATATCCCTTCAAATCAATGCACATCCAACTATAATCATATATGTTTATATCAATTATATCAAAATAATAGCTTACTTGACATACTTATATTTATTTTACATGTTCATATAATATACATATGTATCTTAAAGTCCATCTCATATGCATTGAATTTGCACAAACTATCAAAGTATAACATTTATATAAAGAATTTTAATACACTTACTTTAAATTCATTTCATTATTCCATTTAAATTCATGTAATGAGGACAAAATAGCTCATTAATTACTCTTTAACAATGCTAAATAATTGTCATTACTATTTCGGTTCAATTCAAAATTCATTCGATTTATATCTTCAGCTATAAAATACTAATTTTCAGAAGTCACATGGTGGTGAGGAAATCTTGACCACCGTGTGGCACGACACACTCAAATTACAGTGAAGCCAGAAACGTTTTACATGGCAGAAAGGACATTCTGCCCGCTATGAGGGTTATTACACGGTGGGCAGAAATGTCTGCCCACTGTGTGGATCGTCGAACAGTCAAAATCTTTAAGTCTGGGCTCGTTCACACGGCTTTTAGGATTT
The DNA here is from genome assembly GCA_947683425.1 of Excoecaria cochinchinensis. Lineage (NCBI taxonomy): Eukaryota > Viridiplantae > Streptophyta > Magnoliopsida > Malpighiales > Euphorbiaceae > Excoecaria > Excoecaria cochinchinensis. The sequence goes on from CANTUQ010000043.1 coordinate 12,430,041, forward strand.
TCTGACCACCATGTGAAACTGCTTTGTTCCAAAAATTTCACTAAAACATAGCTGTGTTTTTCTGGAAAAAGAACACAGCCACGTTCTGCTCATATACATTTCAACTCGTTAAACAATCTCCAACAACACACTTTAAGCACAAATTCTTCAAAAATCATGTTACACGATTACTTAATCTTAACAATAACTTTAATTATACTTAATTAACCAATTACACAACCAAAAACCAAACTTAATTCTCATATAAACTCTACAATAACTTCACAATTCTTTTGAATTCAATCAACATACAAATCACTAATTGAGTTCACTTAAAACCATTTCAATATCTTCTTTAACATCTAATACACATTAATTAAAATATATAACCCAATTTCACGCACAAATTATGTACACTTAAAACATAAATCCCAAACCTGTATTACAACTCCACCCTCACCAACTCACTCCACTGCTACTTTCTCTTTCCCTTCTCTTCTAATCAATCTCCTTAAATTGATTTTAAATTATAGAACTTTAAGTAGCAAGTACAATTCCACTTGATTATCTTTTTCTTTTCCATTTTTCATAAGAACTAGAAGGAGAAGGAACAGGATTTCTGATTCAATACCCACCGAAAATGGTTTCAAAAGGCAGCCAAATATGCTGTTCCATGTCATCTTATTATCATGCATGTCTATATTTATAGACTAGGTCAAGATCTAATAAGTCCCTTGATCTTTTCCTTAAAATAATTTGACTTCTTTTATGTAATTTAATCCTCACCTAATTAACTATACATATAAATCATAAATTAACGTTTTTCAAATTTACTATAAACATTATTTTTTTATTCTAATTATATCCTTTTAACACAATAAATATGTAAACTTATTTCTTTAATTACCCTATTTAAAAAAATTACTACCAGGGTATATTTTAGGGCCTTACATTAATTATAAAACACTTCAATCCATAGAATTCTGTAAATGCCATGCTAACTAATAAATGTTGTTAGATAAAAATGGCAATTCAAATTCTATTAAGAAACAATGGGTTCAAGGTGAGCATGACATTCCAAAAGAAATGAATGAATAAGAGAAGCCATCAATTTTACTAATACTGATTAAGGTTCTTCCAACACCAGTTTGACTATGTAGCAGTTGAAAGACCATATTGATGCAAGAATCGATGATGTATAGGTCAAATAACTAACCTTCATGATAGAATGGAGTTTTTGATTGCCTCCCTCCTTCCACTCTCTCTACCACTTCAGTAGTTACCCGTGTTATGTTGTCCTCACCATTTAAGGGAAGTGCTACGTATTCTTTTCATATTTACTTTCATTTTATTCCCTTGTTGTCAATTTAATGCTTTGAGGACAATGCATGTTTTAAGTTTAGGGATGGGTGTTTACGGTATGTTTTTTCTTTTATGCAGTTTATTTTGCTTAAAAATAATTTATTCTGTATAGCTTGAACTTTTGCTTAAACCTTAGTTAGCTTTTAAATTTAAATTAATTTGAGCTTGAATTCATATCACTGCATCTAAATTAAGGCCAAGTTATGCTAATGTATAGTTGGATGTTAACTGTAACCCCCCGATACCCCCGTTAGAAGGATGTCGGGGCGCCACGCAATGCATACATATACTCAAAGCATGCTAAGAAAACAAATACATTTAATCAAGATATAACATATACATATACATATAATCATAATGTCATATCGTTTTACAAAAAGAGATTTGTAAATAAAACATATACAAAACCATCCTTTACAAAATACAGCGGAAGACAAAATAACTCCAATTCTAGACTTCTACTGGCCGACCTGCAGATGTCCGACTCCCAGAAAGAACCTGCTACCTACACGGGAAAGGAGCCCGTGCTAAGCGATAATGCTTAGTGGGGAGGAACAACACATGCATGTACATATAATCGCAATAACATGTATATATATATATATATATATATATATAATAACAAAGCATCTAACATAAACTCAAGTATAATGGAAGAGTAAACCATTCATATTCGAATACCAATGTTACATCTCATTAAGTCCTAACTCATATTCATATACATGTAACATATATTCATTTCATATTATTATCGCATGTACCAAACTCAAGTAATAGCCTGAATATTCGCTAATTAGTGGATACGGGTACTAATGATACTGATAGGACACAGTATCCCAAGCATATGGAGACATGAGTCTCAAAACATTTTATAACCATGTATACCCGAAGGTATACCGGAGACCGAGGTCTCAAACATCTTATATGACCCAAACGGGGCCCACATGTAACAAATAGCATATAGCAGCTGCACTCACACTCTAACCCTAGATAAGCGCTTATCTATCCACTAACTATGACTACTAGGCTCAAAGGCACTAATAAAACAATAAATACATATATATATATATATCACTACTTTTCACCAGAAAGGTAAAACTGCCAAAGTATTCAAATAACTTAACCACACATATACATAGATCAGGAGTAAAGTCATATAAATCATTCACAGGTAAAATCGACGTACAAAACTCAAATGAATAACTAATACATATATACCATTTAACATGCTATGAAAACTTATTTAGATATGTTAACCCATTTATGAAAGCCAATATTCCATATAAGTAACATTTGAGAATGTAAAAAGGAGAAAAACTTTACATGTTAGAGATACCTCACGGTGGTAATCAAAGTGGTTGCCACCGTGACATACAAGAAAATCAAAACAGAATGCAAAACTATGCTACCTCACGGTGGCAACCAAAGTGGTTGTCACCGTGACATGCATGACAGGCAAAACAGAATGCATGACTGAGGTACCTCACGGTGGTAATCAAAGTGGTTACCACCGTGACATACCTACAACAGGCGGGCAGAATGCAATTCTAACCTACCTCACGGTGGCAACCAACTTGGTTGTCACCGTGACCTATGTAAAATTTCAATTCCACAGAACCCAAACATGTATTCAAGCCTTTCCAAACCTTTACGACCCTAAAATCATACAGAGATCATTCATTCCTATATCATGTCTTTAACATATGCCATAATGAACTCATAACCATGATACAATTAACATGCTTATAACACAAAAATTCACTTACATAACAACTACACAAATCACTTATACTCATGCATACTCACATACCAAAACACACAACCAACAACAATACAATATTTGACTCAAAACATAATCCAAATAATGGTGTAAAAACACACCCAAGCATATAACCAAGTAAACTCCCAAACCTGATATGGAGCTCAAATCTTCACTTCCTTTAGTCAACAACTTTTCCCTTCCCTCTATCCTTTCTCTTTTCTTCAGCTTCTTGCATTCAAACAAAATAATAACTCCATTAACCCAAGAACATAACCTTTAGAAACCCATTCAATCCCCTAAAAGGAGAAGAAGAAGAATAATACCCAAAGCAAAACAGCCACTTACCTCTTTTAGAACCTTCAAAGCTCAAACCCTAGACCAAAGGTGGAAGAAAACCCACATGAAAGGAAGAGAGAGCAGAAATGTAGATGAGAAAGAGGGAGAGAGGCGTGAGAGAGAGAGGAGAGGAAAAAGCCAAAGGCTTCTACGGGAAGCTACTCTTCCCCTTCCCTCTCTCTTCTCCTTTCAAATCCCATTCAATGCTCCCACCAACCATTACACATGTCACTCCACTATTGGTCCCTTAAACTCATCTTTGGCTAACAATCCATGGCACTAAACTCAACTTACACCATATAACCTCCAATAAATCACTTTTACATCCAAGTTATCATGCACAAATACCACTAGATTATACCAAAATCAAGAGTATCCTACATCCAAACATCACATGCACACCATATAATTCCTTTAATTAACTTAACTAATTAATTCCTTGCAAATAAATCCTTATTATCCAAAATTTTCTTTTACTAAAATTACCGAAACGCTCTAAATATTATGACTTACCATGCAGATTCCAATTAGGCCTATTTTGGGTTGTTACATTAACTAAGTTAGGTTGATTATTTTATGTTGAGCTTATTTCTATTATTGAACAACCTTATGAGTCATGACTTTGTGAACTAGATTGATTAATTTTAAGAAGCTGACACAAATGATTTTTTCTCATCTTCTTACATCGGACATGATTAATTTTAACAATTTTTCTTGCATGTAAGATGTGCAAATTCTAATTAAGAAACTAAACTTATTTGCAAAAGATAGTTGTTAATGCATTTTGAAACTTTATTTTAACCTTGCCTTGATATGCGTGAACTTTTAAGTTTTGGAGCAGGGAATTTAGAGGTATAGGATGTATAGGAACCAAATATTCAATAAATGAATAAGTTTTCAACCAAATATCCTTTTTCTTTTAAGAAATGGTTTGCCAACATGGGTCAGTTCAAGTGGTACAACACTTGTTCCAATTAAGCAAGAATTCAGTAATGATCCTTGTAAATGGAAAAGATCAATACTAGGAGAGCTTTGCCCATAGGGGCCATTCATAGCTCGAAATTTCAATATAATGCATAACTAGAAGTCATTAAAAGTGACAAAATTGGAAAAGTAAACATGAAATATCATGGTTCATATGTTCTCTAAGTTTTATTGCAAGATTTTTTATGTGAATTCTATTTATCTTGGTAGGTTGATAATATGTTTCTCTATATATTGGCTTAATTTTTATCAGAACTTAACTTTGCGGTTATAATATTAATTTTTTTATGCTTCATTCTCAAGAACTTTGTTGAAATTATTATGTTTTGTGTGAATCAATGAGAATTTATTATGAAATGTTAGGTGCTTATTATAAGCAAATTTAGTTCTTAAAGGTATGATCTATAAGAAGTTGTGATTTGTCGAATTTGGAGTTTTAAAGGGGAGAATTGTTGAGTTTAACTTAAAATTGAAGAAAAGCCTAATCTAAGCATGGTATAATTGATAGAGAGTATAAAGTATAATTATGATAAATAATGAACTATGCTTTTGCTTATCTTGGTTGAGATTGGTTACTGTCATATGAAATTTTGAGTTTGAATAGTTCAAAATAGTGGTTTATTCTTCTTTACTCGAGGACAAGCAAAGTTCAACTTTTGGAGTATTTTGTTAGTAGGTTTTATATAGCTAATTTAGACCATTTTTAAGTCAATTTTTAGGTTAGAATAGTATTTTGGTAGTTAATTTTCATTATCTTTTCAGTTACATTCTTAGTTTTTAGTTTTTAATCATGATGTTGGCTTAATTGTATTAATATTAGTGGTTTCAAGTCTAATATTATTAATCTTCAATGATTAATGGAGTTAAAGGCCATTTGAAAGCATAAAATTTGCATTGGAAACTTTATGGGTTTAAAAGAAGCGAAAAAGTAAAAAAAAAAAAAAAAAGAGAACAACTAAAGGATTCCACCACTTAAGGTTGTGATTTTTAAGCATGCGGAGGATTTCACCACTGGAGGTGGTAACACTAGGCAGAAATCACCACTTAAGGGTGTGACGACAGGATTAAAAAATGAGATGTCATTTTTTTCATTTATTTTCCCTTTTAGCTCTATTTTCTTTCTTCCAAATAAGACCGAACGCTCTTTTATTCATAGTAGGATGCTTTTGTCATATAAAAAGGTCCTTTCACCTCAAATTAAGGAGGAATGCAGGTTTTTGAGATTAAGAAGGAATTATGTAGATTTGAAGTCCCAAGCACCAAGATTCTCAACTCAATTCAAGTTCCGAGTTTGTATTAATTATGTTATTTAATTTAATTTATTATTTTGGATTTTTGAACATGATTAGCATGAACTAAGTTTCTTTTAGGGTGATGTAACTTAAATTCTTATCTTTTTGGATTAATCTAATGAGTTTTCTTTACTTTTGTAATTATTTATGATTATGCCAAATGCTTTCAATTAACTGGCCATTGATTGATTTATTTTTTTCCTTAAGATTAGTATAGAAGAAAGATCTTGGGATTGGAATTTAATTGTAAACAACACATGAATATAGTTTGAATGGAAATAATAAAACTAAAGTTATGGGAATTTATTAGGAATAATCATAACTCTAATTTTCATTCATTAATATTTATTATAAAAGATTAATGGCAATTGATGAACAAGTTCAAGATAGCTTGGGAGAGCATGTTAAATATCTTAGGATTATTCTTTCCTTATTTAAGTAATTAAATTTGATTGCTAATAAAAAAAATGATAGATTCAAGTGAACTCAAGCATGCCTTTGCTTCTCATTTATTGATTTCATTCAACCTTTCAATTGCTTGTGTGATTTTATCATTACAATTTTCATTTAGTTTATCAATTAAGTTTTGCTTGTCTAAATAATAGGGAATTAACATAATTTTTGTACTTAACCATCAGTCCTTATGGGAATGATAACTTGTTCACTCTTTATTACTTGAATCAATTTCGTATACTTGCAAAAATCAACAACATATACAAGTATAATAAAACAAAATAGAGGATCTCCCTAAACTATCAACTCATAAAGGTGTGTAGCCTAGAGAAGAGAAAGTGGTCAGGCTTCTGAATAGTCTGTAAACATAGGTGTTAGAAGTTATCGTTTCGTGCCTATGAGGGACCTAATGTCAGTGCATGCTCGGTGACCTCAGCATCCAATGCGGCGACCAAGTTAAAAATATTCCCTTAATGGGCATAAAGGTCCTCATATCAGATGGTTGCCTCATGTGCCTGAGTAGTCACCCTATTCTATATGATATCAATGTGCTCCCTAGTACATTGGCTGTTCTATATGAAGGTCACCTCAGTAATATCTAATCGTATATCTAACAACTGCACCTGGGTCTCTATCTAGAATATGGTGACACTCTTATCCTAGCACTATAACTCTTCCTGGACCCCCTACTAGAAAGCGACAATCTGTTGCCCCTAGGATGACATATGCAGGAAGTTCAACCTGAAATGCATGTGCACACTAACTGGTTTAGGAAAAACCTCATCCTGTACAGGACATCATAGCCTCCCATGACATAGTACCCCTACCTTCTGAGCCGTGTTCGAGGTTGGTCCAAAGGGCATCCTTCATACGCTTTTCCCCTACTAAGTCATGCACTGGTAGTGTTAGATGCTCATGCTATGTTAGTTGGTGTTGCTCATGTATTGGGTTTTTTTCGATTCCTCTTTAGGGTACCATAAATCCTAGAAATTTTTCAAAATAAACTCCAAATGCACACTTTTTAGGGTTAAATTTTATCTAAAATTAGTTAAGTGTGCCAAAAACTTTGGCTAGATTAAAGGCATGTTCCTCTTGACTCCTACTTTTCACAATCATGTCATTAGCATATACTTTCACATTTTTCTCAATATTATCTTTAAAAATCTTATTCATAAGGTGTTAGTAGGTGGCCCCTTCATTCTTCAAACAAAAAGGCATGACCTTGTAATAGAATGTCTCATCTTGGGAGATAAAATTGGTATTATCTTAGCATAGTAGCCACATCAAAATTTAATGGTAGCTTGCATATGAGTTAAGAAGATAGTTGATAGCATGGCAAGCTGTCATATCAGCAAGTTGATCAATGTTTGGGTAGCTATCTTTTAGGCAAGCATTATTCATATCAGTAAAATCAACACATATTCCAAGCTTTCCATTCTTTTTCTTAACAAGGACTACATTTTCCAACCAATCAGGGTAGTGGAATTTCCTAATTGTGCATGTTTTCCATAATCTATCTTCTTCCTCTGATATAAATTGCTTCTAATTGGGAGCATGTCTCCTCAACCTCTATTTAATAAATGGACATTTTGGATCCAAATTAAGATTATATATGACGACATTTGGGTAAATACTATGGTTGTTTTTTGTTGCCCAAGCGAAGAAATTTTGATTAATCATCAAAATCTACGTGATTCCTTTTTAGTTCCATCAGCCATATCAGATTTGTTGGATTTTAAAAGGTTCATGCATCATATATAAGGTGAAAAAAATAAAAATTAAAACCATAAAAGAGACTAATCTTGTAATGAAATCATTCAACCTGGACTATGAGATTTCAAAAATACCTTAGAGAGTTGTTGGTCAGTTATTTTTCACTGCATCGGATTGTAGCAAACTACAATATCCAAAGCAAAACACCTCTAATATAATAATTGATAGTAAAGAAAGGCCAAAAGGAACCAAAGATTGGAATTACACTAGTTGAAATTCTCACACTATAAAAAAAAACACAATTAGCGACGGACATATTTTAGTCGCTAATTAGCAATTATTTTTAGAATTAGTTGTGAAAATCCTTTTTCCAATATGGTGGTAATTTTAGCGATGGAGAAAAAAGAAACAGTCGCTAAATTTTAGAGGCAATTGATGGCGCATTTTTTTGCGACGAAATTAGCGACAGTTTGGTTTGCCGCTAAAAAATATACAATTTTTCTATTCTAGAAAATTATGTTGCGACTGAATTCTAGTTGCTAATTGATGTTTAAATTTAATGACTAATTAGTGATTAAAATATTGGTAGCTAAATTTGGAGGCAAATTTCAGCACCTTTTCTTGCGACTATTTTAGCTCCTAATCTGCGTTGTCGCTAAACATTACAAAAAAAAAATTGAATTAGCGATAAAATTTAACCACGGCATATTTTTCGACGGATTAGTGACTATTTTTCAAATCCAACGTGAAAATGCAGATTTTCAATTTGGTGTCAAATTTAGCAACGAATAATTTTGTCGCTAAAAAATTTGAAAATTTTTTAATTATGTAAACAATTTTCAGAACTTGAAGTGATACTTTAGTGACGGAATAGCGATGAAAAATCCGTTGCTATTTTTTTTTGCCAGGTTAAATGGGAAATTTCCTCCAAAACTACATCGTTTTGGGGGATAGGGATTCTTCTTCCCCTTTGGTTGCGTTCTAGGAGGCTAAAACCTCCTTTTTCCTTTTTTTTTTCTTCTTCCCCCTCCTCTCTTCATCACACCACCATCGCCGTTACTGACGTTGCACCTCATCTCCGCCCGCAACAACCGCTCTGACATCCACCTCCTCTCCACCGCACAGTGGCAGCAACTCCTCCTTTTTGCTGTCTCCTTCTTTCTTATTTCGAGTTTCACCAATTTTTGCCCCCTTTGCTACCATTTTCCCCATTAAACCAAAGGTAAACTCTATTACTCCCTTTTATTCATGGATTATGGCATAAATTTAAGGTAAAAAGAGAGAAAATTCATAATTAAGGATTTTGGAATTTGGGAAAAAATTTACGATTTCAATTATTCTTTGTGCTAATTGAAATTTTGAGTGAATAATTACCTAAAACTGCTTTAATTTATGAGTATTGCATATTTTAGTGAGATTACTGGATTTAGGAAGATAAAGAAGGTGAAGAGAAGGAAATGGAGAAATGATGATGAATTAAGGCTTGTTAAGAGTAAAAATTCAAGAAATTGACAATAAATTAGGTAAGTGTTCAAGCAAATTCATTTTTCTTTAAATTTAAGCTTTATGTAAGTTAAGGATTTGAGTATTAATTAAGAATTTTATGAAATTGGTATTAAAAATATTAAATTGGTCACTAAACCAAGTTGTATATATATTTGATTAATTTTGATAGTGGATGTATAAATTATATCTTTCATAATAGGCATAAGTTATGGATATCCTTAAATTTTCTTGGTATGAATGTTAAATTTGATAACCATGTCTTAGATGAAGTGGTATGCATAGTTGTTTATTTTTGTTATGTTATTTTGAAATTTGGGCATGTACACCGTATAAAAGTTGAAGTAAATTTGTATGGATATAAATAGACATGGTTATTGTAAATTAAATTTATTTTGGAGTTGGTATGTGAATTATAAAATTGACATATGTGAATATTTGAGTTTAGTTATTAGTTTATATTCTATTACAAATAAAATGAGAAATCATCGAGGATGGGCAACTTATTGTGAAATTAGAGCTTGAAATGGAGATGGATGGTAGGGTAGCTGAATTAAAAGTGTATGGAAAGTTTATTTGCAGGAGGATTTTAAGAAATTATATGGGAGATTCTGTCAAAATTTCTGTAAAATCTAATAATATAGGTTATGAAATTAAAATTGAAATTAATTTTTTTTATAGAAAATTGAAATTATATTAATTATCCTATGTTTTGGTATCTAATAATTTGAAAATTTTATTGGGAACTTGTAGGTACCGAAATTGGATGGAATGCTGCTAAAGATAACAAGAACATGAAAGACATGTGCGTTATTGGTTGCTTCTTGTGAGAAATGATGGAGAGTTTATAAAGTTATTGTGAATTTCTATTTTTCTTATAGCATATTGTGAAAAACATTGTTAGTGATGATTCTAAGTATCACTATTTAGTTTGAATTACTATTTTTTAAAGATCTTTTTAAGTATTATACAATTTAATATACTTCTATGATATTATATTTTTTAAATTAATAGTATTGTTAATAATATTGCATAATTATTATTTACATAAATTAAATTTTGGATGTAATAATAATAATAAATTAAATTGGAAATTATAATAAAAAGTCTAATATTTTTAGCGACGAAATCTTTTCATCGCTAATAAATTTTTAATATTTACGTCGACTAGTTTTAGGGGTTATTTAACGACAGAATTTACTGTCGCTATTTTTAATGACTATTATATGTTTTAGTCACAAAATTCCTTGCGACTAACCTATTTGCAACGTTTAGTCGTTTTGCCACTAAAAGCAATTAGCAATGGAAATTACACATTTAGCAATGGAATTTGCCATCGCTAATTCCCTTTTTTTTGTAGTGCCAAATGCTAATAGGGAGAATTCGACTATAATAGAGAGAAAACCCAAAGAAAGGCGCCCTTCCGCAATGACCCATGGAAATCGCTCTCTTATAGGGGCTCTTGTGACAACTTTTATCTTAGGCCCAAAATTAATTCTTCAACTGATCTAATATCATTAGATCAGTCTTATAACACTTATACTTCAATGGTATTTTATTTAGGATCAAAATGGACCACTCTGGCTCATTTCTCCAATTTAGGCGCAGATTCCCTTTAGGAGGCCTATACATAGGGACAATTAATTAAAGTCTTTAATTAACTGTTTCTTTCCTCATTTTTCTCTTCCATAATAATATCTCATATTATAAAATATTTATTTTTACCAATTTTCCCTTTCCCTATAGATATGTGACTCATTGGATTTTTTTTGTCTATCTAGCAGTACAGACATAATAGTAATTACAAAATTGCATGATAAAAAATCTTTAAATCTTTAAATCTTTATATTAATTCTCTAATTAATATTTACCCATATGTTCATGTAAAAATCATGAAAGGCTTCTAGCTAAGCATCATGACTATCCAAGTGACAAAAATCAAGTGGTTTGACTATACCCTTCCATAAACAGTTACCATGCCTTACCTTATTTCATTTAGGTTTTGAGTATGGATTTATGAGAACTCTTAATAACCTAAATATGGTAATTCTAATACTATTTTCACTTTGTTCCAAAATGCCCCAAGTGAATCTCATTCACCTTGGCAATTCACTCTGGCCGGAGATTCTCTGAACAAACATAGTTTACAACTTGTGAGATAACTTCCCCTAATAAATCTAGGATAGTGAATCCTCTAGTTATCACTCACTATCTTCAAGTAAATCATTATATACCCAACCTACTACCTATGTTCACTGCTCGATAGACGTAAGCAGTTACAGAGTCAAAGTATATCACTCGTTGATTAAGATAACTTTGGTGATCTTAAGTTAGATGATACTTACACAACTGTTGTGAAGAGATTCTTCACTGACATAGATTTAATATCCATGTGAAGATTCTTTTAGTAGGTCTCCAATGTACTTGTTCTTCTAACAAGTATCCACATGTTAACTTTGATCATCACCATGATTACAACTATAAGAAACATTGCTTGAACTATTCTAGAAGTATAACATGTGCTAGTCTATTTGTATTAACAATGTCCTATCTTGTTAATACTATGACTAGGGATATTTAGGTATTAACATATTTGCATACAATAAGCAAATCACATCATGAACTCTTCATGATTACCTCTGTATTATTTTTATATACCGAGAACTTCATTTATTAATTTAAGTCATAAGCAAGCAAATGTAATTAAACATAGCATTAATAAATGGATAATGCCATATCATAAATGAAAATAAGTTTATATGTAGGAAAAAAATCCCCAGACTCTAGGGCATACTCCAAACGCACTAATGCATCCATATGCATAAAACATTCACTTAAAAGGTTAAAAGGAATGGAAGTCACATATACTTGTGAAGGCAAACTTCATTGACTCTAGAATCATATACCTATGTTCTGATACCACTTAACTTGTCATGCCTTATACCTGAATTTTCATGTTAGTTGTTTTATGGGTTAATTAAGTTTATCAAGAAGACAATATGCTTATGTCAATAGAAAAGTAGAGTAAATTTAAAAGAAATACATTTAAAATAAGTGGTTGAGTCCCTTGGATTCCGTTATGCATGCTAAAATTTCAGCAGCATCTTGTTAGTGGTTCTGCTCTAGACCAAATATTTGAACCTTTATATAATGTCATATTTTATTTTATAAAAGTGATTTTTCTCCACATGTGTTGTTGGCATGTTACGTTATAATAATGTTTGTGAATAACTACTTAATGTTATTCTAAATATCCCTAGTCATTTATCATTTAAAGTATAATGATAAATTAAGACTAGTATGCGTTTGATTGATAATCATGAGATGATTATTTATGGTGATATAAATCAAACTTGTAGGTACTTGTTAGAGAATAAGGTATTGTTAGAGAATAAGGTACTAGATAGAGCCGTTATGAGATCACTACATAGGTTAGTGTTATAAGTGATCTCATAATAGTTATGTTATTGAATCCTTAGACATGAGATTATCATAGGTTCCTACATAAGGAACATCATGTTTTGACATAGTCAAACGTTATCTCTAATCGGATAATCATAAAGGTTATGATTGGATATGATGAGAATTATGTAAAGAAAAGTGAATAATCAAGATGGAATTTGTTCGCCTCTTATGAGAGAGATATCCAATAGGGCCCCTCGACAAACAAGACTGAGAAAAATCATGGCCGAACTCAAATGAATTGATAGTGTAATGAATGTCATTTGAATTTATCAATCTACTTAGTAATCGAGAAATTATATGTTTGAATAATATAAGTGTGACATGGACCATGACTTTTGTTCAAACAAAATATCGTGTGACAAAATGCTTATAACATGTTCTATTGGTTAGGTTAAAATCTAATTATCGATATTCATAATATTTGGGTGGTCATAATGTCTTTCTAGAGGCCGCTTATGACTTGTGACCTTAAAATAGATTAAGCCCACTGCCAACATAATATGAATCTATTTAGCCGTACATCTAGAACTTAATGAATGACCTAGAGTTTATTTGCATATTTCGAATTTGAAATATATTAGATATTTAAATTAAAAATAATATCTTAAAGATAATGTAATATCGCTTATTATTTGAATAAGGAATTATCTATTACTAAAATATCTCAAGATATTTTATTTTACACATGTGGCTATATATATATTTATATATAATAAATAACCCTAATTAGGTTAATCTGTGGCTCTATATATATGTGAATATATATAAAGCGTGATGCCTTAATTATTAAATGATGATTTTGTACCACCTTTCAATAGAAAAGATATAAAAAGAATTCCTTTTCTTTGCCGCCATTCTTTGAGGAAGAACATATACAGAGAAGAAAAAGAAAAACCCTAGTTGCAAAAGAAAGGGAGCTAGCACCCCTTACAAACCTGTTCATCCCGTTCATGTGTGGATACCATTAGAGGCTATTCATTCCTTATAGTAGCGCCTGGAGTTCAATTTAACTTTTGGAGCAAAGAGTTTGCATTGATGCAGGAAATATTCAATCCGATCGGAGATAAGGCACTAAACGATTGTTTTTGCTCACCAATAGGTTGGTAATCATTGAACTTCCTTTTTGAATCAGTTGGATCACATGGATCCTAGTGGATTTTGATTTGTATTCCACTGCGTTTTATTTTGATTTTAGTGCACAAAACCCAAGACATGTCCCCTAAAGTATGATTATCCTAAAATTTTTAACCTATAAACCTCATTACATCTATCTCTACCCATGGGCACTCTTTGTCCTCACATAAATCACCATCATCACAACAATCCTATAATGCAAATCTTTATACATATACCAACCTTATCATAATCATGTAATTAGACTCCAACTATCCAATTTAACCATTTATCACCAAAAGAACATGACATGGGTTTTGTACTAATGGGATCAAAATAATTAATAAATCATGAGCAATTAATAAGTGTATGTGAGATCCAAAAAGAGTGGTGTTCTATGTATAAGTATTATGCTTATATAGACATAATGCACAAGCCAATGTCATCAAAAGAATCTTGCCTTCTCTTGTGAATATGGCAACTCACTAAGCATTGCCTCCTGCATTTTGTCCAGTATCTTGTCTATCTCATCTGAATAGTTTAGAAAAACTACCATCAGAAAATTGAGTGAGTATATAAGAAGAGTAGAAATCTTCCATTTTCCACTCTCGAATAACTTTAAAACATTTCTTTGCATAATAAAGATAAACACATGATTAATTAAAACATTTTCTAGTATGTGTGTGTAAATTTTATAGGAAGTCCATATTAATGACAATAACATGAAATTATAATTTAGTCATTTAAAACACATAACATATTCAAGTATCCGTATAATGATACATTCCATAAAACATATCAGTGTATTATCATACACTTTTTAAATGCATCTGTACCCATATAATAACTTTGGCATGTTTAGATAATATTAGGCCCAATTGCAGGAAATGTAATAATGAAATGGATTATAAGGGATAAAATCCCAATAACCCTGTTATGGCATAGTCACAAATAACCTGTAGGTTGTAAACTATCAAAGGGTTCCTATAATTGTAACT